>CM031237.1:627444013-628938060 GCA_018340775.1 Taxus wallichiana var. yunnanensis | reverse complement strand
CGGTGCCTTCTCTTTACCATCTACTGACAGTCCAAAGCTTACGTGCCATGAATTCCAGCTCCACATGTATCTTCTAGATGTTATAGTTTATCCCATTCAACATACGTGTCGCGCGTCAATGTTGACATTATTAGAACTTTTTTGAAGATTTCAAAATCAAATCAAGAGGAAAACACAATATTATTATAATTTAATATTCAAATCCTTATTCTTCACTTTTCGATAAAAATCAGGTTTTATGGAGGCAAAAATTACAAAGGGTTCAGTAAAATCCCGTTGTCGTGTCGGATTTTGGCATTTTTTTCCTTTTTCTACTCTATTTTCAAGACTTGCAAATAGGAACCAAAGCAAGATAAAAACAGAACCCAAACATTTGGACAAACAGCTTGTGACGGTGAGTTAAGTATTTCATTCTAGATCCATATAGCTAAACCAACATTAAACAATCAACATAAAGAAGGGAAAATAAACTTGTGCTGTAGGGATGTTGTGCACGAAGATTCCAAGTAGGGACGAGAGAAGAAAATCAACACGAGGCAGGGGTAGTAGAAGCAAATCAACAGGAGCCAAAAACAAAGAACCCTGGTTACAGAAACAAACAAACCACAAATAACCAACAACATAATAGTCATGGTAGAAAGAGGGTAGATATGGTGCCACTGCAGCAGCGCAGTGAAACACCTCTCTCATAGACCACACCATATGCCTCTGCAAAGATAGATAGTGAAGAAGGAGGTCGGGTGAAGCGGGGAGCTGCCAAGGACAAACGAAACTTAACCAAGTCATGCCATGCATGCAACTGGTGATAGTAGACAGAAGAAGGATGGAGAGGGAAGGTGGAAACCCATCATGACAAGCACCTCAAGCCAGCGACTGTCATCATTGGATACCAAGTGTAGGATAGCCATGCCTCTCCGGCGTAATAAGATTTGGATTGCAATGGCTTAATTTCAATGTTTTGCTAGCCGTAACAAGTAATAATACATACTTAAAAACTTAGCACATGAATTATTCCTAGATTATATGATATTTTCTAAAATAATATAAAGGAAGTTTAGAGAAGCACTGGTATATGTAGACTCATCTTGTCTCTAGTTCTTTTGTCGGCTAGAAATGGACTCCCACTATATGATATACTATAACATTTCTATCAATTATACTTTTCCTCCTATGCTCTTCTCCATGACACATTTTCCTTTCTATTATTCTACTAGGCACTTACTCTTAACAATCTCTCATGGATGGTCACACTCCATAGATATTTTTTTCCTTCAAAATTCTTGTAATGGTGTCCAATTCTGCTACGTTTTCTCTCTCTGCTAGGCGTATTATTCCTTCCCTCTAGATGCCTATCCCATATTATTGTATTTATTTTCCTCTCCTTACGGTATTCCCCTCTCAGTCCTGTTTATTTCCCACATTGTATATATTCCTCTCCCTATTGTGTCGGTCCACCCCTTTTATTATTATCATTCTCTTTTTATTTAAAGTCCTCTCCTCCCCAAAATCAACGTTTACTCCTCTTTAAACTCTAAGTCCAAATTTTATCCCTTAGGTTTCTATTATGGTGTTAAGGGCGGTTTAACTCCAAGTTCTCTTTGTTTATATTCTTTTTTAAAATACTCTTTCCATCGATGCATACACATTTGCCCAAATTTACATGCAAGATATTTTAAATTTACTTCCTCTCTTTTAAAAAATATCTTTTTTAATTTTTATTTACATATCTATTTTAATGAAATTACTATTTTTTCCATTGAGTTACATTCAATCTAAAATTAATAAAATCTCATAATTGGATAATTACAAAGGCATTTTTATTGTAAAAAATGATAATGTGACCCTTAACATAATACTAAATTTCACAAACTTAGTTTCCTACCGAATATAGTAATTAGACATCATAAATATTATTATCACTATTAGTTTTATTATCCGTAATTCATCAAGAGCAATGCTATCATAATCGCTAAAGGACGTAATGACACAAGTATTAATGATCTAAAATAAAACAATAGGTTATATTTATTGACTTACGGATTGTCCCAGTTTTGAGCACTAACATACACATAAAACTCTTTCTTGTGTTACTCATCATGACATATTTTATTCTCGAGCTCGATGATTCCCTTTCTCATTTCTTGAGAACTCTCACATGCACAAATAATAATACCAAGTGCATTACATGTCCAAAATAATAAATCAACTTTCTATAATTCGAAACAACATGTTATTATCAACAATAATCCATAATTGTATTTCAACATTTAATAACCATCTAACAATTGTTTAGTTACTGAAAATAAATGCTTTTATCCAAAACATATCAAATGTTAATAAAGCAAAATCAATCAATCAATAACATGTTTTCTCTATGGCGTCCAAAACCATCTAGTTATCAAATACATCAAAATACTAAATGATCAGTTTCGGGATGTGAAATTAGATTTATCTAGATTAATGAGTTAAGTACACTAAAAATATGTAAAAGGGAGTTACACAAGGTTATTCTAATTAATTAACTTCCAACATTAATTATACAATATTAGAACAACACATTAATTCTTGCAACTAATATATACTATATTATGAGCTTAAAAACATAAGAGGATGAGTGTACCTAATTGGTTATAGATTGATTTTGAAGTTATGAGAGTGTAAACTCACTGGAGGTAGGAGATCTAGACTTGAAGGCACTTTGTTTATGGAATTATAAGCTGGAAAGTGACCTATTGCGGGACCATATAAATTTTTCATGACCATCTATATAGTTTTGCACCTATTGTATGATTATGACTCTACTCTAAATCCTACACTTTGTAAGTTTATGAGATTATTCACTACTGAAAGTGTCGTCAAATTGTCAAACCCTAGTTATCGCTTACACCTTTGTGAGGCCCTTTGAATATTTTGAGTAATATCTCAAACCCTAGTCATGGGTAGGAGACCCTACAAAACAAACATTAGTTGGGTTGAAGTGTAATCCTTGTACCCATGATGCGGTCACTACTCCAAAGAGGCCTCAAACCATATGTTGTTATCCACCTAGCATGTGATATCTGAATGAATGCAACTAGATTTGAAAATCGAGAACCTCTTTGACAATAATTGGATTGATTTTTTCTCTTACTAATACTTGAAATGGGGATGTTTGAGTGCTTACAAATGAGAGAAGTTGATTCCTTGACCTAGTAGAATGCTTCAAATATGTAGTTATTGCTTTCCTAATTTTTGTGCATGATATTTGGTGATATTTAGGGATATTTAGGCACCTTTGTGTGTTAAATTTTGTAATAGGAGTTCATGAAAATGTCATGTTAGTAAATGAGGTGAGTTTAACTTACTTATATGGAGTTAGAAGGTAAATTATAGTGAAAAATATGACCTAAAGGGAATCACCTGACCCAATGAAGAATATGAATTTGAAAGATCAAATGGAGGATATGCCAATCTAAAACCATACAAGTTAGCTAGGATTAGATTCCACAAAACGGCCAAATTAGACATTTCGAATAGGATGAAAAACATGAAAACTAAAGATTACATCCTATAAGGTAGAGTTTGTCTATGGATTTTATGCATTTAAATCTCAAAAGTGTCTACATATCGGTGTGTGTAACACCCTTGACAGTTGTTATTTTCCTCCTTTGCATTTCAAGTGTTGACATGTGATTTTCCTTATAAAGATATGTTCTTTTGATTGATGAGATCATGCTTGATATGGATAAATATTTTCTACTCTTAAGATCATTAGACTGAATTGGAATGGCTTCCTTGAATCCATTTTTCACTTCTTATAGGTGAGTTGCAATCTGGTTTAAGAGTTGTAAACTTATCTATTAATATGACTCATCCTTGGATCAATTTCAGTGATCCAAGGAATGTTTTAAATCTGCTCTGTTGAATGAATGGTAAATTGACATTCCATGAATTAAAAGACGTATGACTGAACTTTGATTGATTACAAGTTCTTTGATTTTTGTGTGAATGTGTTTCTATTCAGTCATATGTTGTGCTTGGGTCTTTGGAGATTGATCGTGGCAGGACAATACTGATGTAAATGAAATATAGCCTATTCACGGCATAGGAAATATTCGGGTTCCTAAAACTAAAGGATTATCCTACGGAATCCTAAGCTAGGTAAGAATATTTGCTACCTAAGCTATGTTACTTAATTGAATTTTTATCCTAACCTAAGTTTTGTGCTAAAGGATTTTAGAGAGGTTATTAGGCTATTTAAATTAACCTAAAACCTAATGCTATATGGTTATGTGATGAACTAACCTAATGCTTAAAACTATTATGTTGGGAATTAATCTAACCTATGTGGAAACTACCTAAGGTGGTAATTTATTGTTGGGGTTATATCCTAAGGTTACATATCATAAGCTAACCTAAGATCTAACCTAAGTTCTAAGGGATCTATCCTAAACTATTTTAAATGGGAACCTAATGGGTCACATGTATCAAAGGCAATGGTTCCAATGGCATTTAAGTTGTTGATAAGGTTTTAATTGCATAGAAGTACTGCCAGTTTTGGCAGGGGCTAGTTGACTTGGTGGAGGCTTATGTGGAAGTGTCACTAAAATGGAATTTCATGTTAATTTTGATTTGGCATTCACCAGACTTGGAAGGTGGTGGCAAGGAAGGATAGGCGAGAAAATTAGAATTAATGGAATTTATTGTTTTCGGTTTTCGTGCTCAAACTATTTTGGAAGGCATGCAAACGGGTTTGTATGGGGTTGTTTCACTTTGCATGCTTTGTGATTTTTTTCTCTACATGCTCTCTGGTTTTCAAACCAGCAGATTGAACTACACTTAATGGCTATTTTTGAGGTTTTAGACCTATTTTTAGTTCGTGGGATATATAAGAGGCATTGTGGAAAAAGAATATGGTTGTTTGATCTTTCGTGGAGAAGAGGAGAAGTTGTGAGCTCAGCTGGAGGTTCCCTTTGATTTAGTAGAAGCACTATCAGGCATGATAGGCTCTAATATTTAAGATCTCTTGCTCTCTTTTAAATGTTTCATTAAAACAAGTCTTCTCTTTTGAGATTCTTAGATTGCATATCTTATCTGGTTATTTGCTTGTTGGGTTTATTAAATCTTGTGATATTGGTTATGAATCCTTGGTAAATGATGTTATAATTGGAAACTTACCTTGTGTTAGTTCTAAAAAATGCATGCAAAACATATTTCTGTTACTCGGCTTTTCATTCTGGAACTGGTAATGGAAGTGTTCTGTTTAAATAACCTTCATTGCTATTTTTATGGTTCTAGGTTTTGGGGAAACTTGAATCCCGTCTAATCTTCTGTTGAGCTTGTTTTGCGTGGACTAGAGCCTGTATACGGGTTCATGTTTGTTTGAGCTGAAGCTTGCTATCGAGCTCGTGTTTTGTTTAAACTTGAGCTTGAATTCGATCTCATGTTTGGTTTGGAACTTGTATTGGGTTCGTATTTTGATAAGAACTGATACTTGATATTCTTGAGGCTCTAAATCTGTGTTGAAATCTTGGGCAACTCGGGACTATTGTTGAAGCCGTATGTGGCTCTGTACTTGTGCTTTATTCTTGTGATATTTTGGACTATTAATGGAAGCTCCCTATTGTTCTGAACTGTTAATGGATATTTGTATTATATATTGCCTCATATTAAGATATTGTGCATATCTGAGCTCATGTTGAGACTTTGTAATTCGACACTGTACATGTAATTTGGTACTTAGTGTTTGGAATTTGTAGCAGGAACGATGTGTCGGTTCTATTTTGGTATTTTTGAGTTTTCCTTGTTATTGATATAAACTTGAATGGGAACTTGTTGTTTCCCTAAACTGTGAATATTTACTTGAGTAGTCCTGAACCTTTGTGAGAAGCTTGTGTTTGACATTGTGCTCGGATTTTGTACTTTCAAGTTCGAACTGGTAGTATTATCGACATGTTCGATTTGGTTTTGGTATTTGAGTTGGGTTTTTAACTTCTTAAAAAGTTTAAAGCTCATAACTCTTTTAATCGAACTACTTACTCAAGGAAATCTAGGAGAGTAGTTTAATCGAGCTATTTAAATATCTTTGGGGATTTAACTAGAAACATTTTCTTAGGATAATGGAATTAGAACTCCTCTTGTAGATCTATTTCGTCTTTTCTGAGATGGAAATGGCGTTTTATCGGGGTATTCTTTCCCCCTCTATTTTGTGGTAACCCACATCTTTAGATCTTTTAAAATAAGTTCGGGTTTCATTTAAAAGAAGAGTTTATTAATTTAGTACTGAGTTTATTAATTTAGTCCTCTCTCGGGAACTAGCTTATGAATTTCTAAGTTTGAATTAAAAGTGGGAGTTCATTTGTTAGTACAATAAAATGAATTATTGTTGGGATCCTTTTCTAACTAAGATCCCTTTCTTTCTATTGATGGGATAAGTTCATTGGTTGAACTTTCCTGTTATGTTTCTTTTATAAAATGGAGATTTCTATATGAGTTGTTTGTCTTCCTTGATCAAATAATTTGTTGAAATGATGTAGGGAGAGATTAGATGATTCAGTTTTGTTGGACAAGGCTTTGCTTTGTTTGGTTTGAGATGAGTAAGTTTTGTATCTTGCACTCTATCTTCTTATGGATCCTCCTTGGATGGACTCGAGTAGAGATTAACTCCTAAATGATTCTAATTTGATTTATGAACATTGATTCAGATCTTTAAATGTTAAATTTTAACATGTGGAAGTAGATTTAGACTTGCAGGTAGACTGTTTGATTCTCTGTTCCTTCTTGGATTGAAATGAGATTCTGTTATGATGAATATCTTAAATGTTAAATTTTAGGGTAGTTGTCCTTTAAATGAAACAGTTAATTCGTGTTATGAATCTATTTCTACTTTTTGGATGTCATGTGTTTGGGGAATAGTTTGTAATGGTTCTTCTTCTTCTTTTGCTTAGGAGTTAGATGAGTCATCTTAATGAGAACCATGCTTTAAACCCTTCTTTTGGTTAAAGCAAAGATAAATGTTTTAATCTATTATGATAGAATTTGGAACAATGAATTGATATGATCTGTTGTTTGTTTAAAGGTAATTGATAGGATCATTTAAACTTTAATTTGTAAAAGGCGAGATGTTATGGATTGTATTTTGTTCTTCTCTTAAGAGGGAATTCGAGATAGGTTAATGTACTTCTTTTGATTATTATTACTTATAATGGTATGTATGATATATTAATTGTCTCATTAAAGCAAAGTTGTTTTAATGGAACAATTATTGGAATGCACTTCATTTTAAGGCTTAGTGCTTATCATGCTCAGTTCTTTGAACTGACTCGTGCTAGCAATTTTTGCAGATGGAATTTGTAAGTGATAAAAGAAGGAAAACTTATATGATGCTTTGGCTAATTTAAATCTAACTCTTGTGAAGAACTCTGATTCGTTCTTGAGATTGTATTGAGAAAGCGAAAAGTAGTATTCTTTTATAATGAAGATGGTTATTATGTAGTAAACCTAAAATGCATAAGTTTGTAAATGTATAAGTTTTAAAGATGAATTGAATGTTGAGAATTTACTTGCATTGGATGTGTAAATTATCTTGTACTTTCATAACAGAGATGGAATCCTATCTTGTTGATATTCTCCATATTATTTATATGCTTAATTGGGTATTCTTGGATAAGTTTGATAGTGGGATTTAGAATAATCTCCCTAAATAGGATGTAACTTACTAAGTTGCAGAATTTGATGGTCATATCTAAACAATTCAACATAGTAATATGATGTGGAATGAACATTCATAAAAACTATTGAATTTGTAAATGATTTATAGGGGTGCTAAGCCCTAGCACTTAACCATGTAAAGGAAGACTCTTCCTCTCTCTTAAGAATGCAAATAAAATGGAAGACGTGATTCCTAATCATTAGACTTCATTTTAATAAAGTCTACTTAGTTACAACCTAGGTGGTTGTTACACTTCCTTGAATGGTTAAGTCACAATAAATGGAACTTATGATGTTGTTGTCATGTTTTGGTTGATGGCTTATTAAGTCCATTAAATGAACATTAAAGGCAATCTTAAGCTAAGAAAGTTATTTAACAATCAATTGAATCTGGTATAGAAAAGAACTTAAGGAGTGTTGGATTAGGGTTAGGCAAGGTTGCTGAAATCTGTTTTTAATAATCCAAATTAATTAAATTTTTAATAAGCTCCTTGGGGTATGTACATCTTGATGAGGTTGTTCTATAGGATGCTGGCACATGCCAACTGTAGGGCTGTACCTTCAAGAAGATTAGGATCTTCTCGAGGATATAGTGATGCAGTCGACATGTGGCAACACCCTTCTGCATTGATCATCTAGATCTACACACATTGGACTTGAACTTAGTTTCTCTCTAGGTCTGGTTAGTAACATGTTTAAGATAAGGAGTAGCCCTCTAAAACTCAGGGTACCTTGGCACATGGGGTTGACTTAGGTTGACCCAGTATGCCAACTTACCCTAAGTCTTCGTGAGCCTCTCCCTATCATAACATATGTTGTTAACTCGAACTAGGGTTAAACCTTGGGCAAGTGGACTGACAGAAGTCAGTAAAGGACATTCTAGATAACAATAGAGTGGGGTGAAGGACATATTCCAGATTGACGAGTATGCCATCAAGGAATAGTAATACGAACAAAGTATGTTAGAAATATTTGGCCAAAGTATCGCAAGTTGTTGGTTGCATTGTCCTATGTCACCTAGTCTAAGGTTCGTGATATGAGATGAATATTGGTAACAAATATTCAGATAGGTTCCTTAGATAGATCACTCAATACCCGAACAGGGAAAGAGAACCAAGTATATGTAGTATATGAAA
This sequence comes from Taxus wallichiana var. yunnanensis, assembly GCA_018340775.1. NCBI lineage: Eukaryota > Viridiplantae > Streptophyta > Pinopsida > Cupressales > Taxaceae > Taxus > Taxus wallichiana. The sequence continues at coordinate 628,929,235 of CM031237.1, read as the reverse complement.
AAGTATTCAATACTTAATGTTAAACATGAATAGATCGGTAGTTCACCGAGTCATGAAATGAATAGATCGGTAGCACACCGAGTCATTACAGCCGCATATGGTTATCTATTATATGAATGGTTGATAAAGAATGTGTGTTCTAAATTATGTATTTAGAACAGAGAACATTATTTATAAAAATATTCCCTTGTTTCTAAAGTCTTAAATTGGGAATGTTACAAAGTGTGTGTGAATAAACAAGTTAGAAGAGATACCTCAAGATGTACTAAGGTGGGATAGAAAGAATTTTTATCTTAATAAGAGTACATTGTCAAAACCGACATTCTCAAAGGGTAAATTTCCAAATTTAAGTGTCTACATTTGTTCCCCTTTAAGTTTTTTTGACCTTAAGCATTGAAATTATCATGAGGGTTAAGTGGTTCGTTCCCTTATAAGGGATATGCTAGAGGAATGAAGTTCAAAATAAACCAATACACTTACTATAACACAAAATCATAATAGCATGCATTATTAGAACAATCACTTTTTTTTGTATTTATTCTCGAAAAATAGATTACAATTCATAATTTAGTTCTTCTCACACACTCTTCTCTAATCTAACATCTAGTCCCTATTCATCTTTTTATCTCCTTATCTATCTCTATATCTTCCTTTACACATATTTCTTCTTATCTCTTTTATCATGTGTTATATCCTACTTCTATAACAAGCAATCCTAATAAATATGTATACCAAACAGTTACCCAAAAGTCACTTCTTTTGATTGTGACTATGTGCCTTTAATTTTGGTTTATGTCTTTCTTGTGTGGTTTTTTCTTCATTTTGTGGCTTTTTCAGTCTTCGAAAACTTTTGTAGTGTTTGGCAAATTCTCAAGGTTTTGTGGCTTTCTTTGATATTTTGGTGGATCCTTATTGATCGTGGATGTATTCAATATTTTTCAGATCTACCTTTTTCTATGGATTCTCCTAATAGTTGATTGTCCTTTTCGGTGTCTTGCAATATTGTTTACCTTTCTATAGTGTTTGGTTCTTTTGCAACTTCTCCTCTATCTAAGCCTTAATGTATAATCCGATGAAGAACCTTATCAACATCATATCCCCAAACTTCAAAATGTTATCTTTGTAGTCACTAAATCATGCACTTACTATCTACATCTAGCCTCTAAATATGTCATTTATATGCATGATTCCTAAGCAAGAGAATTACTCATTAACACCTCTTTACTTTGCTTTGACATTGCTTTTATCCTTTTCATCTTTATTGCTTGTTGTTTCTAATTGAAAAATTATAGTTTTGCATACTAGAGACGACATCCTACTCAACTTTGATTTCTTTGTCTAAGCTAGTGAGCACCTGTACAAGACCTCTCTTTAGGGATAGGAGCACCCCATGTGCTATTGTCCTCTTTACCTCCTTTTATGATTTATAAAATTTGTCTTCTTTTATCACCCTTGGTTAGCCTTTCAGTTGTTAATGATGAAATTTAAGAAAAATATTATATATATATATATATATATATATATATATATATATGTCTTATTTAACCTCATTAAGGGAGGGAAACATCCAAGAGGCACATACTATTACAATGAGCTAATATTTTCTATCTACTACGCCAATGACTACATTTTGCATGAATACTTCACCATATAGGAGGGTTTATTTTGAATTTCACACCACACATTTGCATTAGGGCAAATTAGTTGTAGCACACAATATCTTTATGCGATCGACACTAGAGCATCCTAGCTCAAAGAACACTATTTCAATCACACACACAAGAACTACATAGATTTTGAAATTTAGTGTAACACTCGGTGATAATCACATTGCGGTGATCGTCGAGGTCAGTCTAACTCAAGCATATGCATATTTTTATTCATCTAATATGCGCTTTAGTATTGTGCAGGTAGCTAGGGTTTTATTTTGCAAGTACATGTGTGACACATAAAAATATAATACGAATAACAAGTAATAAGGAGTGATACTAAGTGACACATAAAAAACCAAATCCTAAGCTATTCTATAGATGCCAATGCCCAAAAAATACACTAGCGCCTGGGCTAACTTGTCCCATTCTAGGTATTTATGTCCTGTCAATTTTGAGATAATAGTTTCATACACGTAGCTTACAAAACCATAATTTCCCCTTCCATATCAATCTCTAGTCCAGAATCATTCCAGGACATACGGTGTGCAAGTTGTGTTACTCTAGAAATTTTATTTATCACTCTTATTTACATTTCCTTTGCTTGATCTTACTTATGTATTGTTTTATCTATCGATAAACATTTTCCTTATATGAGATTTAATTTCATTAAATCATTTGGTGAACTTGACAACTATGTCCATACCCTGAATCCATTTCCATTTTCATTCTTCTTCTGAGATCATGGCTAATTCTTCTACTTTTATCCCCACCCGTGTCTATTCCTAGACATTATCAAGTCTGAATATATTCCTATTACTACATAACATCCACCTCACTACATAAATTCATATGTAGTTCCCTTTATCAACGTTGTCACAACCCTCCATGCAATAGGTCCCCTTTGTAACTTCCTCATGTTATTCCTCCTCCTCTTAATACACCACTTCCTCAACCTATTACTCCATCTAAAACCTATGATATCATTGAAAAATTAAAGATACCCTATCTAAGATATCTCTCTTTGATCTATTGTGCCAAGCTCCTAATTATCGTCATACCTTAGAGGTTGCCCTTTGTTCTATTCAAATCCAAAGTGATGACCCTCTAGTAGATTTTCTCATCTCATGGATCCGTTCAAGCATATTATTAATTTTATCACATTTTATGATGAGGAAATTACTCTTAAGTCTTCCATTGATTCTCCTCCTCTTCTTATCATGGCTCACATTTAGGATTTCCAAATTAAGTGTGTACTTATTGATAATGGCTCCACATTGAATATTTTTCCTTTATCATTACTTTCCCAACTCCACATTCCTCATAATGCAATTGAAAAGTCTACTATTATTTTTTTGATGCTATGATACTACTACTCATGCATGCATTGGTACTATCACTTTAGAGTTTCAAGTAGGAACCCACACTCTTTTCACCCCCTTTTATGTCATATATGCCCCATTGTAATATAATTTGCTACTTGGTTGAACTTGGATCCATGTTATGCAAGTTTTTCCTTCTATTATCCATCATTGTGTCAAGTTTATCTTTGATGGCTATGAACATACTATTATCGTTGATCCTAAACCATTCAATTATTTCCACATGGAATACCAACTCCATGGAAATTCCCCTAGTTTAACCTATTCCCTTGCACCATCTTGATACATATGATGTTGGGGAATCTAACAATTCTACTCCCATTCCTCCACCTTTTATCACTTCCTCTATTCAAAATCCCACTTTTGATCTCATATCTCCAACCATATCCTCTCATACCCCTTCCACATTTATTGCCAAGCCCCTAGAAAAGTCGAACAATAATTCCATGTAGATATTGATGATTCTAATGATGTTTTTGTTGACACCGTAGAGATCATTGATGATATCTTACGTTATTTGATTTCACTCCCATGGATTTTGATGAGTATCTCTTTCATACTCACTATATTGCTACTAGTCCTAGTGAATATCAAATCAAATATTCTATCACTCAACCCACTGTTATTTCTATGATTCCTTATTCTAATACCCTACATGCTTTAGATCCTATTTCATTTTGTGGTTCCTTCCTCATCTAGGAGTTTTAACCATAATGTAAATATTACTTCTTCTCCCATGAAATTTATTCATTTTAATTAATTTAATTAAACATTATACATTGATCAAAAGTATTGGCGACATATTATTTATGATCTTATTTGCTCTATGAGACCTCACCCTTTGCATGTGCCTCACCCTTTATATCAAGGCTATATTTTCCTACTTGTAGATATAGTCCCACTTGTATTCCACATTAAATTTCATGTTTCACTTGAACCTTTTCCTTCTCCCCTTACTCTCAAGAAATCTTGGATTCGCTACATTGTTGGTACTATTGATGGACATAAAACCCTTCTCACTTTTCCAGTTTGCTTCTAAGTCTATTACTATTTATAATGATTCACTCCCTCATTATTATCCTAATGTGACATGATGGAATGCACTCAAGTGCCCCAGTACACCATTCACTGATGAAGAATATGTTATGGGCATGTATGATCTCCATATCTCGGGATTTTTCAAAGACAAACCCAAATTCTTTACATATCATGCATCTCAACCAATCCCCTTTGGCTTTGTTCTAGGTTTAGATAATATTCTCAATGATCTCACATAGATACTTTTGGAATTCACACTTGAGGGCATCCTAATTCCCCCACACCACCCGATGACGCACTCTTGTTCTTGGTTCATACTTGACTATTGAGGGTTTCTTCATATGGACCTCACTTTGCACACACACATTAGGGGCATCCTTATTCCTCCCTTCTAGTTGTTCTCTTTCACATATATGCAATCAAAAATCCAAAAAAAATAGCTTAAATACTTATTTGATGCATTCTTCCTTACTTATACTACTCTATGTTGCACCTTTTTTTATCATGTTACTATGGTTCATAGTATGATTTATCATTTTTCATACACACATGCGCATTCACATGGTATCTTGAGGTGAATATAGGTCACTTATAGGTTGTTACATGATGTATGATGTTTGGCCCTATCTATTACAAGTTCCACTAAGGCTATTAGAGGCATATACATTTTCTCACTTACTATTAGGTTCTATCATTACAATATTACACATTTTCATTCCTATATTCAGATATTACATTGTCACATACTATTTATCTTTCCTAACATGCTAACGGGTGCTTCATGTGTAGAATTTTCCTTACAAGACTCCTTCCAATCATGGTTATTTGATTTTCTTGTACTTTATTTCTTATTGTTTTCGGGCTATGCCCTATGTTTTCTTGTTACCTTGTTTGAAAAATCATTGACAACTCTGATTGTCTTGCGACATCATGAGTAGTGTCCCATGTATGCAACCAACTACTCTTTGAGTCCTTGTTTCTTTTTTCCTATATTACTTTACTAGTTTCTATTTCGGTGTGAATTTTTTATTTGTTACTAACAATTGTATGCTAGCATTTTCCCATTGTTTTGCTTGCACCATAGTAACTACTATGCATAATCCTTACTCCCTGTAGAATTCCTATATCAGATGTGCAAATCAGTTTCATCCTTCCTTGTTTGGGCTCTATTCATCTTTTCTCATCTCATGACCCCAAATGAGTGGGGAAAACATCAGTGAACATTTTCACCCTCTCAAAGTTATGTAAGGTAGTTACAGTAAACATAGATAATAGGAATAATTTAGAAATAAGTTATAGAATAGGGCTAGAAATAGACTTGGTCACAAATATCAACTCAGAAAAAAGAAACTATATGAGACGGGAACACTGGGTTCTAGTGTTCCACATGTCCACTTTTATTCGGGGAAAAATAATTACAAAGCAATTTAAGTAAGACAATCACAATTTTCTCTAGTTTCAAAGTTATATATCCAGTTTAATGAGAATGCAATAATTATTTACAGGAACTAACTTGTAATTCGGGAACCAAACCAGAATCAAATAAGGAAATAAATAATGGAATGACATATAGGGCATATGTAGGACATTAATATACCTAGATAAATGTGTCACCCAAGGAAAATTACAAATCAGTTTTGTGATCATTTGTAGTGGTACTTATTCGTAGGGAAGTGATAACAGTTGGAGGAAAAACATATTGTTCTCCTAATATACTTTCCCTTAGAGGTGATAAGCACTGAATCTGAATTTTAGCAATGGAATGCTAAAATCCCTAGTTCGGTGAAAAATTCGGAATCCTTCATATTAGTCCAACTAACTCCTAAGCATCGAGTCTACAAGAACAATTTTTTTTATCCCTTTATCTTTCAACACTCGGGTGTACTCTAACCTCTTGGTTTAGATTTATAAATACGCATTTCCATTTTTACATATTTTCCAAATCAAAGTTCAATTTCATTTACCTAGAGCATTGCATACACTTGTTTTATTTTGCAGCTCTTATCCTATACCAACAAAGGAAAATCATACAAACAACCATGAAGAAAATTTCAAGCGCACTGACAAATATGACATTACAAGGAAATACACACACATCATTATCAAAGGTCACCCATATGATCATTATCCTTCCCTTCCCTTATAATTTCATGGTACACATCTTGCACTATTCCATTCAACATGCTACAACACTCATTGACGAATGCTATTGGGTATACTCTTCATTCGAATCTCAAGGTACACTTTTCTTTTCTACTTTATGCTACTAAATCCTTATTCACCAACATAAAGTGGGGGAAAATGTAGTCACTAAATCATGCACTTACTATCTACATATAGCCTCTAAATATTTCATTTATATGCATGATTCCTAAGCAATAGAAATACTCATTAACACCTCTTTACTTTTCTTTGACATTGCTTTTATCCTTTTCATCTTTATTGCTTGTTGTTTCTGATTGATAACTTATAGTTTTGCATACCAATGAAATCCTACTCAGCTCTAATTTCACTATCTAATATTTTGAGAACCTTGTATAGGACCACCCATTAGGAAGAAGCACCCAGACACTATTGTCCCCCTGGGTGTCTTTTTCCTCATTACCTCTTTTACGATCTTTCAAATATTACTTCTTTCTTATCTTCTTTATCACTCTTGGTCGAAATTTCACTTATTAATGATGAAAATTAAGAAAAGGAATTTTATATAAAAATGTCTTATTTAACTTCATTAAGGGGGAAATCATTCAAGAGGAACATACTATTATGAGGAGATAATATTTTCTATTTACTACACCAAGGACTACATTTTGGCACTATATACTTCCTTTGTATAGGGGATTTATTCCAAATTCCATACCAAACATTTTCATTGGGACAATGTAGTTTTATTTCATTCTTTTGGGTGGTGACATTAGGGAATCCTAGCTCATGGGCCACTATTTCAATCACACACACAAAAACTACATGGAGTCGAAATGTAGTATAACACTCGGTGACAATCACATTGGGGTAAGCGCTAAGGTAAATACAACTCAAGCATAGGTATATTTTTATTCATATAATGTGTGCTTGAGTATTTTTAAGTAGCTAGGGTTTTTTTGTAGCATGCGTGACACAAAAATATGACATGACTTACATAGAACAAGGAACAAAAATAAACAAAACAAAAGAAACAAATCCTAATGTATTCTACATACACTAATGCCAGAACAAACACAAGTGACTAGGTGGCCTGTCCCATTCCATGAAGTTTTGTCTGTTATTTTCCAGATCATAGTTTCGAAATAGAGCTTACACAACCAGAAATCTTCCCTTCCAGATCAATCTCCAGCCTAGAATCAATCCGGACCTATGGTGGCAAGATGAGTTACCCTAGAAACCCTATTTATCACTCTTTGTTTGCATTTACTCTTCTTGATCTTACTTATTTAATGTTTTATCTACTTGATTAATAGTGTCCTTATCTTAGATTTAATTTCATTAAATCAGTCTCATCCTCGAGACAACCAAGATGAAGAACCATGTCCAAAATTATTTAACTATCTCTATCTTACAATTTTGATTCTCGCTTATCTTTGTTGAACTATCACTCTTCCACAAAAATGGACTCCTATACATTATATATTGTTTTGTTGTGGGAATACCAAAGCATCAACCTACTAGAAATTAGGCATATAACATAAGGAAATATGTCTTTTCTCGACTCACGTAGCTGAATTTATAGGATGTAATGGGTTCCAAAAATACTATTATACAAATTTTGACAAAATGATACATCTGCTCATGGTGCATCGACATGAAAATACTTAACATATTTAATAGTTATCTATCCTTTAAATGTGTTTCACATTGATAGGTTCTCTTAGATGGATTCTTTCCATAATTATAAATTTGTATTCACTTGAGTGATTTGATTGAGCTTGGTTGGGGCTAAAGCATCCTTGATCTATACATACTTCTATTTGGACATTGATAGATCCTTTTGTAACCATGTTATGACTATATCCATATTTATGTTGCATTATTCCATATCTTTGATTTTTCTTCTCTCTAGCTATTTGGTGTAGTATTTTTCCATCAAATATGTCAGCTTCGCCTACATGATCCATTTATATATTTAAGGATATCATATTCAATTGATTCCTTATTTAATTCTTCATCCATTTTATTTAACTCCACTTTTTCATGTTGTGTGACTCTATTGGTAGATAATTATGCATACACTTATGATTTAGGTAGTTATTCAAATGTATGAAGGTATATGTAACAACAATGGGATTATCTATAAAGTATGAGACCTTAACCCTTGAGATAAACCTACGAGAAAAGGTTAGCTCATTTCCTTGACAACTCTATATTAACCAATACTCTATTCTATCTAAAAAGTTACAAAGTTAAAAAGGAAAAGAGTGTTGAAATTTGATAAGAATGGTGATACATCAGAGTATGAAGGGATCAATCTACCTTATATGAAGGAAAAATGGAAAAACATAGTGACAAAAGGGTAGATACAAGCCAAAATTCACACTACATTCTAAAGAACATTTAATCCTCTATATAAATGACACAATGGATTGAAATTATGCAGCTATAACTCATACACATCATACAATAACAACAAAGAAAGGTAAGATGTAATAACACAAGCCAAATAATAAATATAAATCATACTCAACTAGATATTATTGCTTAAGGAATACACAATCTCTCATAATCATTGAGAAGGTAATGAATACATTGCATAGTTCAACACAAGGGACTAGGGTCTGAAAAAACTTAGAACACTCAAAAAACAATTGGGTAGAGTTTCTTTGCATTCAAGAGAGGATCATTTCACTTATGAAATTCATTACATTTATAGAAGGAGAAGAGATTTAAATATGCCATGGGAGATGCTTAACCTGCTTAACCCTTCCAAACTACCCGAACTAGATCGGAAGGTAATCCTGTAGTCTCATGATGATCCACACTCATAGGGATGTATTGGATTCCAATAAAACCTTTAGATATTTTCTATGTAGATGAGCTCTAACTTAGATTAATGAATTTCCATGAAATACGAGGAGATAGATAAAGAGTGAGCTGTCAAATGTATGTTTTTGGTCATAATCATGCTTTGGACCACTGATAACAACTCATTTCTTGTTACAAAGACCATTCAACCCATTCTCTTCATTTTTGTGAAGGCATAAAAATAATATACTATCTAAGAAGCATCATAAGACAAAAATAATCAAACAAAAGAATTTATAGTGGTTTAGGCATCAATTGATTAAGAAAATGAGTTAGACTGATCCAAAACTATTTCATTAAATATCCAAGAGTGATCCAAAACTATTTCATTAAATATCCAAGTAGCTTCATCATTACCCTTAAAAAATATTATTTAGTGAGTCCCTCTAAAATATGATTCCAATGAGATTGGTATAATTTCAAACAGAGCTTTGGATCAAAAGATATGAGAAAAAAACAATCCCGTATTTGAGTCATAACTTAGATCTAAAAATGTAGACAAAAATCACATACTTATGATTCACATCACACCTCTAAGTATGTCATTATATGCATGATTCCTAAGCAATAAAACTAGACATCAACAACACTTCTTTTTTCTTTTACATTGTTTTACCCTTTTTATACTTCTATCATTTGACTCCTTGGAATGAATATGTGGATGCCTATTTTTGGCACCCTACATTGTTTATCTAGGCTCCTCACATTCATACTCAAAAACATTAAAATATCCTATTATCCTATAAATCATGTCCTTACCCTCGTAAAATCACAATTTACCCTCAATAAAATCTATTTCACTCACCCAAACCACTTATAACTCATCCTATCCCATATTAACCCTAACCATCTATCCTCCTAACATCCTCAACCTCTTCCTAATCATCTGCACTCACCCCCATACCCAATTTAACCCTTTTATAAGTGGTTGAAACCCTTTCGAGAGGGTTTACAAAAATTTTCTGATTCGCCAAGATTCTAGCTAATTGTTGGAGATTATATAAACAACATCAAACTTCTTGATTAATATCTAGAGACATTTTCGGTGAAGATCTAACTCATTGGAAACCTAGAAGACATCACTACACTCATCTTGGCATCTTCAACATTCTTGTTACACCCTTTGAAGCCCCACAATCTCTATAAGAATTCTACAACACTATTTTTAAGCATTCATTAGTAAAGGTAAGTCCTTGTCTTTTGTTTCCATATTCATCTTGTCAATATATCACATTAAAGCCCATATCAAGTCTTAAATCACTTGTTTTAGATATAATTTACATCCTATTAAATCCTTTTTATAGTAATTTATAGTGATTCATCCGAATCACGAAACCATACAAAATCGCTAATGATACATGTCACTCCATCACTTTTATCACTTTGTTCACATTTGCAATAAATCATATCAATTTATCTCCTATCTAATATATCTATTTTCAAGTTATTTCTCTCTATATATGAATGTGTCGGGTCAAGAACATCCTATCACCAACATATACGACATTTTTATTGTTTCACAACCACTAGTGTGGGAAAAATTGACATTGCACATGAACTCAGCCTTTGTGCCATCTCCTTGACACTAAACGTTAAAGACATCAAATATCAACTTGAAGTAAATACGCAAAGAACAAGATGTTGTTGAATAATCCTAGTTTGATTACTTATTAGATTTAAAGCTTTTCATAGCCCTTTCTTAGGCCACCTATCACACAGAGCAGGATCTCTCTATACATTTGGATTTTTATCATCCTCTTATTGTCAATTATTTTCATATCATTATCACTTGATTGTAAACTGAGTAAACACCCTTCAAGGAATCCCCTTGGTTCATGGGATCAACCTTTATAAAGAAATTCATCATATCCTTATCTAACATCTATCTTGTTTAACTATTTATGTGTGCGAGTTTCTCTCATTTGATGGAAGTAGGATTCCTACATTTTTTTGCATCCACATATCTCGACACTTTGCATTATTGGTGCATGTATCATTAAACCCTGATGTCTTATGAGTTTTTTTTATGTTTTTCATATCATAAATAAACTAAAATTCACCTTAAAATTTTTGCACACCCGATGGGTCCCTGTTAATCCCTTTTTGATTAGGTTTTATATCTTTATGTTGTGTTTCTTATCAAATTATTTAACTTTTTAGCTTGGAGTGCTTTTTTATCGCTTCTTCAAAAATAAGAAAATTCAAAAAGGAATAACAAAAAATAGGTACACTTATTTTCTTTCATTTTTTCTTTTAGTATCACATTTTATTTTTTGATTTTCATTCATCGAAATCAACCTTTCCTTTTAGGTCTTAAAATGAACCTTCATTTTGCTTTCTCACATAGTCTAATTAGGGGTTAAATGATTACATTCACAAAATTTCCCTCACACACAACCAAACCATGTAACAAATCAAAATTGCATCTAAACAATCCCTTCTAGGTCTACCTACTTAGATTTCATCACCAAGAAGGAAGCCAATTCGGCGTTCTGGTCGAGTATAAATAACTGGTGGGTGGTATATCGGCTAAGCATCCGATGCCCTTATCGCTATGGGACCACAAAGTTAGGGGTAGGCACTAATACCACACCTCATACCGACACCAACACAAACTTGGGCCTCACATACCTTTAGGTATATTGAGGAATTCAGCCTAAACTCACTTTAAAACAACCTTAGCTATCCTTTTTCCTAGTTCCCTTTTTAGCCATTTTTCATTTCACATTTTTCTTAAGTTAATCAAGATAATCTAAAATATTCTTGTGATTGTGTGGTTTTTGTTTCTCTTATCAACCATATTTATTTTTATTGTTTGTTTGTTTATTTAGTTTATGGTTTTGACTAGACAACAACATCACCTTCAAAACATCCCAAACATGTCATACCCACTCCAACCATCCCTAGAATTAAATCGAGAACCTATGTATTCTCCTAGTACACAATCTGTGACATCAAAAGTTCCATGTCTTGACCCTCCACAATTCTTCGAGAGTGGTTACCCAGTATTTACATAACTCTTAGAATCCAATTTGATTTCCCTTTATAGATACCTTCATTGTTATTGGTATTCATATAATTATCCCCCCATCCAAAATATTTTCCATCTTCTATTGTCGACACTTACAACTACTCTAAAATTTATGACCATAACTATCAACCCATCCTTGAGAAAATATCTCCTCACCCCTCTACTAGTGATCTATGGATGTCAACGCCCCCTTCATCCACTCATGTCTCTAGCTTCAAACTCAATGCCATATCATCACAAAATACAGCTAACCAATAAGCACGTGTATCTTTAGCTTCCCGATCTAGCCTTCAGGATACACAAACTCATACTACTACCTCCCCACCTACATATAGACACATAAGATCCACCGCTTCTCCTCTTGCAAGCTCGGTGGATGTCCCTCTCTATATAAATCCTTTAATTACATCTCAACTTATTTCATCACAACAACCTACGTATTTGATTCAAAATCTAGTCCTATCCATCCCTACATCTATACCACCTATTAACACAAGTGTCATTTCTAGTACTCTACCCTTTTCACAATAAGAATCCACTACATATGTCTCACAATATAATTACATCTCTTCTTAATATATCCCAAAACTATCAAAACACCCTAAAAACTTCTATTACTTTCCCTATCAATACATCTAATCTTCACAACCATTAGTCTCCTAGTACACTTATAATATCCCAACAAGTATTCCTCCTTATCAAAATATTCCATTACCATATCACTTGTATCAATAATCAAACCCCCACACTTATAATCAAGCCACTCCTTCCTCTTTGAATTTTCAATGGTCTCAAAATGATCCCATGTAAGAACTATTAAGTATAATAACTAACCTTGAAGCTACCACTATGGGACCTAAGAATAACCTTTCATATGAAAAAAATCTGTAATGAACCTATCAACCCATTTGTGCCTTTCAAGGCCTATCCTCCACATTGGGAACTCCCAAAATTCATCAAGTTTTATAGTAAGGAGGACCCACAACAACATATTAGGGCCTTTCGTCATGTGTGTTATCTTATCACTTACAATTAGGATCTCATGTTGAGGACATTCCCCATGTCCTTAGTTGGCCCTGCCCTTGACTAGTATAATAGTATCCTGCAACATTCTCTTTTCTCATTCACACAACTCACATAATTATTCCTAGAATACTTCTCCATCAACATCACTCATAAAATATCCATCACTGATCTCTATGCCATAAAAATTTGAGGATGATTCTATTGCTGATTTCATCACCAGATGGTGAGGGATTATCAACTAACTATCCTTCACTTTTCCAAAACCGATATCATCGAGTTGTTTGCTTGATCCCGTGTGAAACACATATCATCAACCCTCTAAATTCAATCCTTTCAAACATTTTTGAAGCCTTTACTATATCCTAAAACATAGAAATACGCTCCCTCAAGGACGGTAAAGTTAAAATCTTATCTAAGAAAACAAAAATAAATCTTCTTTTAAAACTTCTTCTAACAATGACAAATCTAAAAGGTCATCAAACATGGCTATTTTGAAAACTGCATCCAAAGGTCATTCATAATCCAAACGGTCCCGAACTCAATGTAAATATACACCTTTAGGGTAGTCTTATAACGTTATCTTTGAAAATATTTTAGACGCTTGTATGATTAAGCTCACTCCCATCCAAACTATCGATGAATTATCCAAGTCTTCATGGTATTAGGAAAATTACTATTGTCAATACCATCAAGTCTAAGGATATGAAATTGAAAGGTTTCGTTCATTCAGAAATTTCCTCTAAGACCTTGTTGTCGCCAAATCACTGCACCCTCCGAATGGCCAGGATGTGAATAGGACGTTCGGTGTGATTGGGACACATGGGATCACCTCTCAAGCTATGGGACTTGGGCTCGAGGTGAACCTCCGGAGAAGGCCGGCTTCCTCTTCCTAAACTAAGTGTTATACTACTCCTAGTGTAACAAAAATGATTATCTAGTCCTATGCTAACATTTTCATGGGGTTTTAGGGAAAGAGATTTACAGAAATGAAACTATACTAGGGATGGTGATGCACCAAATGAAGGGTGTCTTCAGACTCAAGAAGGGTTAATTTGAAGAGGGTGGGCGCACACAGTCAACTTCACCTCTATGCAACTTAGAGAGGGTACAGGATACCACAGACTAAGAGACACACGTTCCCTTTGTTAAACATTATCAGACCAAGAAATATACCAGTTTCCCAGTGAAGAAGGATGAACTCAAGAAGAGTGAATAGACACCACAACTCAACTACATGCAATACTCCACCACTCGATAAGCACAGAACTCCAAGAACCTGCAATAGAAACTTAAACTTGCACAGTGTACCTGCAAGTACGAGAAAGGCACAAAGAAGCATAAAAGGATGAAAGGAGTGAGATTAGTCACAAAACACACACTTTTATTGCTTCAATAACATGCACAATGCATCATACATTCAGAAGAGGTAATAGTTGCCATTACAGTCTTGAAGAGGAGGCTCGAAAGTTCTCTCAACACACAAGAACAACTTGCAAAAGAGAGAGGATTCTTGAAAAGTATACACTCGCCTGAGATATCTAACTATCCAACTTGTCTGAACTGTTGGAACCCTTTGAAATGAGCTTCCAACTTACATTTATAGAAGAATATGTGAGAAAGAAGAGGAAATGGTCATAATTGCATTCCTAAAATGAAGGCCCATGATGTATTTATTGCAGTTAGTTGAACTACCTGAGAAGGTTCCATCATGGGTCATTAATTGCCTGATGACCTAGTCTTCTCAATTAATTAAAAGAATATTTAAATAAAATATTTAAATAATAATAATAAATATTATTATTAAAATATTTAAATAAAAATATTAATTTAATTAACATAATGTTGGGACCCCCCCGTTGACCCGTTTGACTTGAAGAGGAGGGGGGTCCATGTGGAAATAGTCTGCACAAATCTCAACTCGGTGAGCTTCGAATCCTCTAACTCGGTGTTGCAATCGATTTTGAACCCCACACTAACTCTTTCCTCGTCTTGGCAATCGAGCTCTTTTGCATTGAGTCCTTCAAATGGTGAGCTATCAAACTTGATTCTTATCGTTTTGCTAAAATGCATGTAGATCCTGTGAACCTGGCCTGACGCAAATTAAGACTCGCCTCACGAATGCCACTGCTACGGTCTTGCTTCAAACTCCAAATCGAGCCATTCTGAATTACCAAGCCACCTATATGCATTGTGAACATGAAGCTTTAAGCCCGAAATTGAAAGCCTCTACAAATACATTAAACTTCAACACCCGCGAGCTTATTCTTTATCTCGACTTGGTACCAATGTTTCCACAATATGAAAAGTTTGACTCTAAATCATACTTAGTGGATTTGATCCATAATACATTGGTTGTACCCACAGAGGTTAAACAATTCAATGAATTTAAATTATTTCACTCCTGCATGTTGCGCCATTTAGAAATGATTTTCGAGCTATGAAAATTGTTAGGGATCACGTTACGTGGCCCTGTCAACACTGAATCGATTGATTTCTCTGTGATAGCTCTAGTCTTGACAGATAGAGTTATTTCTTCTTGTTTTGGACCACATATTCACATGCATTCCACGTTCAAACTCCATGAAACAACACCACGAGCTCTTCAACTGATTCGACCTGGCTTTGTTTTGCATATCAACCCAAGCACCCGGTTGGCTCAAACTCACTTGAATGTCGTGCTTAACCCAACATTTCTAAAAAGAATGGTTTTACCACAATGTTCACGGTTCTTCCTTATCATATAACACTTGTAGTAAGAATGTTTTAGCTTGGCCATAATAAGCACAATTGTACCTTCCAAACGATGAGAAAATGCCATTATCAACAAAGACCTAATGCTGCCATGATGATGACCCAGGCTTATGCCCATAACATGTCGATAGACACCCTTGAGACTGATTTTTGGCCAAAGAGCCCTTCGGTATTTTGGCAGTGCACTCGGAAATCTCAGCTCCAATCAACAATTATGCCACTATTGGGATCTTAGTATGGCATAGGTAGCTGTGAGCTAAACCATATACTCATTTTTCCAGAAACTAAAAGATCCTTTATGTTACAATTTGCAACACATAAAATAAGCCCTTCAAAAAATACGTTGAACAAACTGGGGCAACCAAAAGGACCTTGGAAAAATGTACAGGTAACAACCATATGAATTCTTCCTTAGTCGTGGATCAAAGCTGATAGAAATAAGCTAGATAAAAACAGCTTGAAATTACAGTATAAGCGTTCATTGTTAAAAACAAGTTTCTCTGAACCTGGTAAAAGAATATTTTTATTGTCTGATTGGACGTACATAATGGAAGGGTATAAATATTGCCTACTACCCACAGAGTTTCTCAAAGAGACCATTTACAAGTAACAAGGATGTAACATGCAAAACGGCCAACCAGGTATTTCAGAGTTGACCTTCACATTCAATTCATTTTTAGGAGAAGCAATGCTGAGCAATATGAATCGTTTCATTCTGCACGTAATAAACCTCCATCTCCTGACTCGGGCAAATTTTATGAAGCCTTGAATAGTGTGACTCCAATCCATCGTATACGGCAGTGAATATTTGTTTCCTGCAGCTGTGCGTGGGAGCTTGTTTAGAATAAGGATAAGCCTACGAATTTGAGGGTGCATTCGATGCTGAACAGATAACAACACAGTTGGACAACCTGTTTGCTGGAAGCGTTCAAAAGGAAGGCTTCTACTGTACTGCAACATGCCTGCTGCCTGAATGATGATTTTGTCTCGCGACCACCGATCTGGATGAGTTTTCTAGCGCTTTCTGTCAAACACTCCACACATGAGCCACGACCGAGCCATTAACGCATCACCTTGGTTGGTTGAGATACGAAGCCACTTTCTTTCCTCACAGTGGTGAACCGAGTGATTCTTCAGGCTAGATTCTGAAATGTTCTCCTTTTCCCATGCATTCGAACTGTAAGCACTGACCCCCACTCACCATGTTACTTGATATCATTTGAAAAATATTTGCATAATGAGATGAGCGGCCTGTAGCCTCCGCTGAAATCGGTATCACGTCGCGTTGTTTTCTCCATGACCCACTCCAATTCACAACTGTCTTATTAACCTCCTGGTGACCCGCACAACGACTCAGACCACTCCAAGCTACACGGATTTCTGTTTACATGGCCTGTGCGGAAATCTCATGATGGATTGCCATCTTAATATTTCCCATTTGGCAGTGTTTGCTTGAATCTCCCCTTCGCGGAAGTTTGGTCATGGTTTGCCAAACCAATATTTCCACGCTTGGTAGTGTTTGCCTGAATTCCCACGTCGGGATTTCTTCTTTGGCTTGCCATCTTAATATTTCCCATTTGGCAGTCCAGTTCCGAATCCCCACATAACAGCTTGGCCAAATTAATTCACGGGCCCTGGCCTTAACTTCGCCATGCAGACTTGGCAAGTTTGTTCCTTATCTCCACAATTCCCACCAGCGCGTGGGATCTTCATGAATCTTCTCCTGCCGAGTTTTCCTTCAACAGATTTGAGGATAACATTAAACTCTCAGTGCAAACATTTCAGCTGTAGCTTGTAAGGTGTGATAATTCCAACAGAATCCTTTATGCTTGCCAATCTAGTGACTCGTTGAAGATGCTCATATAATTGCAAAGAAAATTGTGCCTCATGAATATTCTGATATGAAACAGTCCCACCTCTATGAGATTCGCTTCCATGAGTTACATCGTAAAACAAGTAAGATCTCGATAGAGAGTCTTTGTAATAAATTTCCTCAGGTCTGCTGGTAACACTCTTACTGTCACTTAATCGATTTTCATAAAAATATCTTGAAGGAAAATCCCGAATTTGAGGATGCATTCGATGCTGAACAGATAAAAACATCGTTGGACGACTTGCTTGTTGGAAGTGCTCAAAAAGGCTTCTACTATACTGCAACATGTCAACTACCTGTGCACCAAATGCTCGGCCGAGGAAGGTCTGAACACCATTATAATTCGCAGCTCTTTTTAAAATGTCGGTTTGACTCAATTTTACATGGGTATTCCATGGTGCTTATACTATCTTCCTGGGTCGATAGAAGTCCTTCTATTATGTAATTACAAACCCGAGATTCAATGATGTTGAACCTCCCATATCTGCATAATTTCATATCATCTCGGTCAAACAAGATAATTCTCCCAAGTGGTTGGTCGAGCACTGTCTTAATGGATTAAACCTGGCATCATGTTGACTTTGACTCTCCCTAACTTGGCCTTCAGATCTTTTTGCATCGATCTCCACCGAGATCCTTGTACAGTTCCTTTCATTTGTCAATTTTCAACGAGCTATATTTTGCATTAACAAGACCATCGTCGAGCTCTTACAACCGAGAGTCTCTCTTGAGATGATTTCGAGATGACTATCGATTTGAGACCGAGTTCTTTAACAACTCGACTCGAACTCTTCACCGAGTCGAGATCAACCTGGTGCCTTTCGATGCTAGGTGATCTCTTCATATGCAATTTAGGAATTATTTTTTTAATTATTACATCTTGATAATAACCGAAGGTGGGTTCTGGGACTATTATTTCATTTTGAATGTGAGGGACCCCTTGTCCAATCTTGCCAAGTGTGTAAAATTGGATAACATTTTTGGCGACCTCTCGGGGATGATTGCCTGCTAAGCATGATTCCAGTAGCCTTAAGTCATCCATTGGGCATGGAGTCTATGTTGGAATCTTGAAAGTAGTATGATTTTCTTTGACACATCCTGAAATCCCTTGAGCATTGTTGATATCCTGGACCTCCCTAGAATGCTACAAATGAAGTATACTGAATCTGTTGAATTCTTGACATCCATGGAGCACTGTAAAATTTTGAATGAAGCAAATTTTGAAACTCTTATGGAAACCTTGAACCTTCTTCTCCTTGACACCTTCCAATGATGAAACAAAGTGCAGAACACCACAAAACACAACAACAAGGAAAGAAAAACAACAACACACAACAATGTGCATAAGCACTTGGAGGAAAACACCTAATTTAACTGTACAGGGGGTGAAACACTTCTCAAAAACAAGCTTTGAGATGTATCCCATTCACATGAATGGGCAGTTCTTCTCCATTGAGCCTAGATAGACGAAATGAATTTACCTCTTTGCAACTTGTGATGATGTATGGCCCACTCCAGAGAGCATCAAACTTGGCATGCTTTCTGGTTTGGCCCTGTCTTCATCCCATTTGAGAACTAAATCTCCCTCTTGAAAATGCCTATCGGACGCCTTCTTGTCAAAAGATTTCTTAACTTGAGCCTGATGCTGCTCCAAAGTTTTCATAGCCTTGTCTCGTACTTCCTCTAACTCCATGAGTTTAGCAAACCTTACCGTCAGAGGATCACTCTCTATAACTTCAAGTTGACGAGCTAACTCTAAAGAAGGTAACTGTACGTACCCAAAATTGTAAGGTCTTGTCTTTATCGCTGCAGGAGCAGTGAGTGTAACAAGTGCCTCGATGATGATACAGGTCTCCTCGCAAGGTGTTCGGGATCCGGAAAAGCCCTCGGAGTATGCGTTAACGTCCCGCATGCCCCGCTTAGCCCCGCGCCCTTTGTTTTCCCCTTTTTCCCTCTTTCCTTGGCCTCTTGACCTTCGGTGATAAAACCGCCGCCCTACAAAGCCGGCGGTCTCGTGACCGCCACCCGAGCGGGGCGGCGGTCCTGTAACCACCGCCCGCTCGGGCGGTGGTTCTGTGCGCGTTCTCCAGAACGCTCTTTTGATGCGTGACTCACGTGAAATATCACGATTCACCAACTTTTCTTTGCCGACTTGAGCATGCATTTATGTTTTTGGTCCCCTGGAATAGTGTTTTTCCTTTGTTTATTGTTTAGGAGTTCAATTTGGTTTTGGTTTTTGGGTGATTGAATTCCTATAAATGCATGGTTTGTGCACATGCAAATGGTCTGGAGTTTTTGGTCTGAAGCTTGGCTGGATTTTGAAGTT
Organism: Taxus wallichiana var. yunnanensis; assembly: GCA_018340775.1. Taxonomy (NCBI): domain Eukaryota; kingdom Viridiplantae; phylum Streptophyta; class Pinopsida; order Cupressales; family Taxaceae; genus Taxus; species Taxus wallichiana. Next base: position 628,909,143 of record CM031237.1, on the reverse strand, counting down.
TGATCTTTGCTCTCATTCCCTCATTTTAGTGTTTTAGTTAGTTAGCTTGTTTAGAAGCCATAGCTTGAATTCACTTGCATCTTTTGTTAAATTGCTCAGCTGTTGGTAAGCCATAGACCCATCTTGTGCAGGCAGCGCTGTCATTTCATCCAATCCAGTTAGAAGCTGGCCTCTCTCAAGTTTTGTTTTCTGGATTCCTCTTTGCAATAAATTTAGTTTTCCTTTGCTTAGAATACTTAGTTTTCTTCATTGCGTGTTTTGGTTAGTATTGTGTTGCAGCTGGTAAGCCACATATCCATCTTGTGCAAGTGCAGTCATTACTTGAGGCCACCATTTTTCCTAGTTAGAGTCTTCTGATTTTAAGTGGTTTGGTCTGTTAGCTTGCTTAGGATTGATAGCATAGTTCATTTCATACTTGGTTAGTATTATTCAGCTGTTGGTAAGCCACAAACCCATCTTGTGCAGGCAGTGCTGTTATCTCATCCCAATCCAGTTAGAAGCTTGCCTCTGAATTTCTCTTTGCTGTAGATTTGTTTTTATTGTGTCTTGGAGTTCTTAGTTCAATCCATTATATGCCTAGTTAGCTTTATTCAGCTGTTGGTAAGCCACATATCCAACTTGTGCAAGCAGTGTCTTTATTTTATCCAATCCATTGGAACAGAATAGCTTAGGAAGCCATTAAAGTTGCAGGTTTTGCTCTTCGTATAGGATAGTTACAGGTTCTGGTCGCTTCATGTTGCATGACTCACAGTAAAATCCCACTAGGAATCGCATAAGCCAAGCTCTGTACTCTTGCGCTATCCCTCTCCTACTCGCATTCTCGGTCGCATTGAGATTTGTCCTTGTCCCAAAATCTACTCTTATTCGGCGCTAGCATTACACGCTTTTCTAGAATCACGTGAACAGGAAAGAAGCGAGGAGATCATCTTGAGGGGATGATATCACATACACCATCGGATTCGCCACTATTCTGCGGAGTCCGGGTTTTAAATTTCAAAGTTCTAGTCGATTCATATTAAATAGAGTAGTTAATCGCTTTATTTCATTTCATTATATCTCGACATTGCGGGGAAGTGTGGGGATTGATAGTTTACGAGAAGACTATGATTCACTCCTCACTTACGAGGTAGGATCGAGAATCTTGCAATTAGTAGATTAGACAAATTGTTTTATTTAGAGTAATTCTACAAAATCGCATAGGCAAATAACTACACTCGGTTATCTTGTCTGTTTTAAATTATTGTTTAGTTATTATTTCTAGATACGCTTAAAATAGTTTGCTTTCCTTAAAATTATTAGAATATTTCTTAGAAGAATAAAAGTTATATATGTTAGATTTATTTCACGTAGTTAGAATTTGTTTCGTTACAGTTAGATTTGCATTTTGTTTCGTATGACAATCACGGGACCTAGAGAGCCCAGGGAATACATATGACCTTATCAGGAGATATACACGAAACTATCCCAGGTCATTTCCACGTATTCCACAACCCATAGATCGAATCACGCGAGCTTGATATTGATTGGAGCCTTCGAGAAGTCATCCTTGTTGATCGATCTATCACACCAGTCCAAGTTAGAAGGGCCTTCTTCGCCTTAGATTCATAAATTCCGCTAGTGCGTGTCGAAGACATTAGACTGCCTAACTAGTTTTTCTGCATATTCTACCCCCCACCAGCTGTCTCGGCACGACCTCGGGAGGTCGGGTACGTGGAAGAGTTACTTGTTGATTCTCACGCTCGCCTGTCACTTTTCCGACGTACAAAATTGGTGAACCCGACGTGAAACAAACAATTGTTTCACCTTCTCTTTGAGAAGTTTCAAATCTTCTCTCTTCCACCTTCGCTCCTTCCCATTATTCTGCGGGTATTCATATACCCCCGAATATGTCGGGATTTGATGCATATGGCAGACCCCTCTTGGGTCTTGAGGCATACTACGCCCAACAGAATAGGACAATCATCACCCTCGCTCTTAGTATGGGGTGACAACTATTCAACTAATCAGTTGTCAACACAAACCCCAAGAATCAGATATAGTTCGTCTTTTCAAGCTGAGGAGTTAGATCAACCCCCTCGAACCCAACAAACAAAACCTTCAGGTTCAAACAATATGACGTTTACCGGAGAATCTGGTTCGTCTCCTCAAATGCTACTCAGACCACAAATTAGTAGGCAATCGGATCCATACCTAGTCTTAGATGATGGACAATCAATACGTTATCCTAGGAGTGAACAACGCTCCCGGGGAATGTACCCACCTGTAGGAGGTTTACAAATACAACCCGAAATCTCTTTTCAAGAAAATACCTCTATGCCACTGCATACAGGAAATATTCTTGGAGAAACTTGGCAAGATAGCGATCAGTTTATGACAGGATATCACGTACCTTTACAACACCAAGGTATACAACAAACGCCACTCAGGAAAAGTACCGTGACTTCACCAAATGAAGTCATTTCAACGTTAGTAGAAAGAGTGAGAGGGTTAGAGCTGGCTCAAGCAAGTCAAAATTCTCCGTTCATACAAACAGGAAGTTCCAATCCTCCATACCACTCTGGCCAAGTAGATCTCCTTACAGGAATAGGCACGTTAGGCATGCCTCCTCAATATCCACAACAAACGCCAACAAGGCCCACCATCTCTAACACTATTCCTCCAGGTCTGGTGTCAAACAATCCATTCCTTGACAATACCCCATCCTACTTAAACATATACTCTAAATCACCACAAGGAGATATGTTCTCCTCTCCCGGCATGTTTGCTCAAACGCAGGGACCTCCCTATGCCCCTGCCAACACATACGTTGCACCGTATCAACAACCTATCCCACCACCACTCCCTCAGCAAACACCATCAATGGTCGAAAGCTATGCGATAGGGACTTATTCAGAATACCTAAAGGAACCCTTAGATTTCACCATACGAAGCGTCATGCTTCCAAGACCTCTCCCTGATTTGCCCAAGTTCAAGGGTGAGGGAGATCCAAACGCGCATATCAAAGCTTACGCTACAGCCATACGAGAATTACTCCCTTGGGATGGGGTTGTTGCTAAAATATTTCCCAAAACCTTGGAAGGCATTGCTCTCGATTGGTATTACAGAATACCTGAGGCTTCCATACATTCATTCAAACAACTTGTGTCTGAGTTCATCAAGGCCTTCGACATGAACAAACTATTAAGAACAGGAATCAGGGAGTTCTTACACATCAAACAAGAGCATAACGAGTCTGTCGCCCACTTCATCCAAAGGTGGCGTACCGTCCTTTATTCATCAGCAAGTGCTCCAAACATGGATCAGATGGAACTATGTGATTTATTCCTTCATTCTCTCAGTAGAGAAGTGAAGGAAGAAGTCCAGAAGTTCCCACTAAGGACTTATGATGAAGTACTCGAGAGCGCTCTGTGAATAGATCAAGCGGTGATAGATAGTGGTCGTAAGACATATGGAACAAACGGGAGGTTAATCACCTCCACTCAAAACACTACAACTACCACAAATGTCAATCAAGGACCCAAAATCCTTAACAAAAATCGTGGGGTAACAACGGATGGGGTAACCGACCAGCCCAAGAGGGTAAATGTTGTTAATACTCCGTCACAAACAAATAACCAACGAAACAACAACTTTACCCCGATGGTCAATACAGTGGATTTTAACCATCCACAACAACAACAACAACAACAACAATGGTGAAATCCCATACAAGGGCCAAGCCAAAACTCATTTGGTTACCAAAACCAAAGTCAAAACCAGAAACAACAATTCCAAAACTTTGGTCCTAATAGGCAACAGTTTGATCGGAATTTTAGGCCACAATACACACCAAACCAACAAAACGGGAATTACAACCCCAATTCTTATTGTGGTTTCCATAAAATTCGGGGTCACGATACTAGAACGTGCCGTGACTACAATAAATTTATGCAACGCTTGCCAGAAGAACAAAGACAGTTCTTCACAGACCTATTTTGGCGGATCCCATCTCATCATCACCAAATACTCTCGCAGGGGCAGTTTCTCCTCAGAATGCTCCCCTCAAGATCTTTAATGATCCGCTCCCAAATCATGATAGCAATAGGCTGAATCCAACCGGAACAAACAAAGGTGCAGTGACGGGAAACAATGATCATGAAGCCTCGACTTCATTAAATCCGTCAGTTGCGCCACAGTTGGGAGCTCAACCGAGACCTAAGATAGTCAGTTTGGTAGAATTAGACGCTGAACTACCTATCGAAGTTATAACAAGAACACAAGAGTATTTCTCTCAGCCGAGCCCAAGTCATCTGCTTAGAGGCAGGATAAGAGTCATCAAATAGTTGAAAAACCCATCGGTGCCTATGATTTAATTAGTGACCTAACAAAGACCTTCTCACACATTTCATTTTTGGACTTACTAAAGAACTCTCCCCTCATGAAAGCTGCTCTTTTAGAAGCATTAGGTCTAGGCCATCTAATTAACATCACTCCACCTCCGAAACACAAGTAAATCACGTAGATTTTGATATCCACCCTCGGGGCAGCTGGAAAAGGATGTCGAATTCATATTTGAAATAAGTAAAATGCCCACATATCTTTGAGATCGCACGCCGAGGTGATTGACCTTACACTTGCAAGTGTGGGTTTATAATAACTATGTAAAATGGGAAATGGTTGATGATGGGGCCATAGTTAACATAGTCCCTTTCTCTTTCCTCCAAAAACTTGGATATGGAGAAACAAATTGTTCCACTACTCGAAATACCTTGAGAGGCTATGATAGCCTTAAAGCCACTTCGATAGGAACTATAATCTTGCTGGTCACCTTAGGGCCCAAAACCATCTTGACTGAGTTTTATATTATAGATCGGGAAACTAACTATAATATGATCCTCGGCCGACCTTGGATACATCGAATGAAGGCAATCCCTTCTACGCTATTTCAAGAAGTAAGATTCTTGCATCTGGGAAAGGTGTTTGTAGCCAAAGGCGATCCAAAACCTTTCGATTTGCACCTAGCTGATTTAAAGAAAAGACCAGGGGTGCACTTAGAATTTGAACTGCCAACAAACCAACTTAATAAACCCTCTGACCCAAAGCCAGAGGAAAAGTTGATACCTACGATGGATCTTGAAACTACCAGCATATCCAAAACAATTCCAACCCCTAAAGGTAAAACTAAAGAAACAGTATCATTAGGGACTACTGCGAAAATCGTTGAGTTGATAGAACAAGATTCACCAATGTTCTTACCATTCGATTCAGTAGGCATAGGATTTTCCTAGGTGTTGGTTCCTTGCCCAATGAGAGGATCTCGTATGGTAGAAGTAGAGTGTGCAAGCGTGAGATGCCCCAACATCTACACTCCAGGCTAAGTATTGGACTCTCCATTTCGATGGAGCTAAATGTCATTATGGAGCGGGGGCGGGTATAATTCTTACTTCACCCGAGGAGAAGGTCCTCCCATTCTCTTTTAAGTTAAACTTTGAATGCACAAACAACGGCGCTGAGTACGAAGCCCTCCTTCTTGGCCTCACCTTAGCCAGAAGAATTGGTATTGATAACATCAGAGTCTTGGGAGACTCGCAATTAGTAACAAACCAAGTTTCTGAAGTATATGAAACTAAAGCCGAACATTTACAACTCTACAAAAACATTGTATTAGATTTAAGCAAGGCGTTTAGCTTTATATCCATTGAAGCAATCCCTCGAGAGAAAAATCTTCTCGCCGATTCAATAGCAACCTCAGCATCACGTTTTACTCCAAGCAATGAGCTAGAAGATACTCACTTCACAGTATCCATTCGTGACAAACCATTGATAAAAACAATGACAAATCCTCTTTCAAGCGGAAGTGAGTCTACCGTCCTAGACCATGTTGGAAATGATGCGGCTACTTTGGATTACTTAAATGCCTATGCAGCACTACATCTCTCCTATCACATGCTAGATTTATCCCTGATTCCACATTCGTCTTCCTACTTCGGAAATCCCGTAACGGATCTTCCCTCACAAATGGAACCTAGCATATACGTAATAGAAAATGGGGATGATCTAGATTTACCTCCAGCACCACCTGAGTTCGAAGAGGGTAACACCTCTTTGATTGAGAAACAATCGATGTCAACATCGGGACAGAAGAGGAACCAAGAATATTGAAACTAGGTTCTTCGTTAACCCCAGAAGAAGTGGAAATACATACTCAGATCCTCAAAGAACATCAGAAGGCATTTGCATTTAATTACAAGGAGATGACGGGAGTTGCACCCCACATTGCGGTGCACAACCTCGTCACTAAATCAGACGCAAAGCCAATTAAACAAAAATCAAGACCCATGAAGCCCAAAGTAGCTCTCATGGTAAAAGAGGAGGTAATAAAACTCCTTCAGGTAGGATTCATCAAGCCGGTTGACTACTCCCAATGGGTATCTAATATCGTTCCCGTTCTCAAAAAGAACGGAAAGATACGCATTTGCATAGATTTCCGAGACATCAACAAAGCACGTCCTAAGGACGACTTCCCATTACCATCCATAGATGAAGACGCTTACAAAGAAGCACGTCTTTCCCAACTAGAAAGCCTAGATGAAACTAGGTTAGATGCTGAGCAATGGCATAGAGCTTATGCTGACCGAATGTGCCGGTAGTATAACAAGAAGGTCTATGAACGTGATATATACGAAGGTGATCTAGTTCTAAGACTAGACAGCCGGATCGACAAGAAGACCGGTGAAGGAAGGAAATTCCGGCCCAAATGGTTGGGCCCATACCGAGTCATGAAGGACTATGGAAATGGTGCATACCTCTTATGTACGTTAGAAGGTGAGGAGTTTGGTGAAACAGTCAATTCCCTGCACCTCAAACGTTTCTACGCATAAGCAGCTAACGCTACCTATATAGCTATCTACATTGCATTTTCATATAAATTAGGATCATTTTGTCCATTCGTTTCTTACACAGATTGTGATCAAGGAGTCTATTCTCAAAGCAATTCATTACAAACTCATGATGTTGTTGGCACAAAACTTTCTAATCATATCTCTCCATTTTCACGATATCATCAATCACTTCAGAATCTTTTATCAAATAAAATCAAACATGACGAAGTCTTAACGGTAACCATACCAAGATCTGCAAGTTTGTTCTCGCTTTGATTTCTTCTTAGGATAGGTGTCTTGCCTATGTAGTCATTCTAGAAGCTTCATGGTGTCACATCTATCCCATATATACATCTCTTTGGAAATAAGCATATACTGACATTTTACTCAAAAAGACAAGTCAAAAAGTGATTAAATAGAAAATTTTATTTTACACATTTCCTTGCCCCACCAACCTTCGGTGATGAGCTTGCGTCTCTTACTAGTGGCGTAGGGTTGGGAAAGGATGGAAATGCCCTTACTCGCCTATGCCTTGCCCACGGTGATAAACCCACGCTTCTTACTAGTAGCATGGGGCAAAGTGTAGGGGGTCCTCTTGACAAAGTAAACGTTAAAAGGTCATAAACAAACTATTCAAACTTTGAGTCAAAAACGAATGAATCAGATGTCTAAAATTCCAAAAAGAGTTAAAAATCCTAAAACCCAGATTTTGTCTACTATGTGGCCATCTACGGGTCTAAGTCTGGATAAACCGCAAAGCAAGTTGCATCCGAAACTATGAAGTCATTCGGGTGGAGTAAGCTTGTAGTTTTCAATTTGGTTCCACCAAAGCTTCGTCTATCTTTCATCACTATCGTTTCACCATATTTCATAACTTGCGCCCTTCTTGGCTCTTGGTGATGAGCCCTCGCATCTTACTAGTTGCGTGGAGTTAGGAGTGGGGCAAGTTAATCTGTTCATCATACTAGTTATTTTCATCACTTTGCCAAAACAAACATGAGGTATCCAAATTGCTCACAGAAGCTAAGATTTAAGATCACAATATATCTCTGATATCATGTATCGACATCATGAAACACAAAAAGAAAGCAAGCATTTGCATCATCTATTCTCCATTGCATACATATAAAAAAGCATATAAAACATACATCGTAGTATACACGAGAAGTATTTGGAAATAGAAAGGAAAACATGAGTGACAAGTTTTGATCCAAAAAAAAATGCATATATATAAATAATCAATGTTTATATACAATGCCATCATGCTCTAGGCATGGTCAAAATGCTCAAAGAGCCCGTGATATACAAAAGAATCTACAAAATACATAGGAGCCAAGTGGTCTCTCAACCCCTACGCGACCCCTCCGAAGGTGCGCACCCTCACCTAGGGCTCCGGCTACGCCGGTGCTCTGAATGCACGGAGGGCTCAGGGTCCCGAGGGGCAGCCGCGGTCTCGCCACGAGAATGGCTCCTCATAAGACGCTCGGCTATCCTATAGCCTACCAACTCTGTACGGAGAGTCGACACCATCCTGGCCACGTGCCAAACGGGAGTGAAGATGTCGGTATGCCTACCGGCTGCTGAAGGCTCCCCGGCATCTACAGATAGCTCCACACGGGTCTTATCCATAGGGATCATCAAAGAATCAGTGCATACCCTGCGGATTAGATCCCACCACTCGTCAACAGTCTCTGCAAAACAAAGAAGAAAAACGAATTAGAAACTAGGCAAGAGACTAAAAGATACAATATCAAAACACAAGGAGAAATAGCAATTAAAAAAATCCTAAATTAAACAAACATTGAAAAGATGAGAGGATAACTTACTCGGATCACGAGCCTCAAGATGGGTCATTTGGGGCAGCACCCGCCGCGAGATGCTTTGCTGCTGGCGAGGGCTGCTCTGTAGTAGGAGCAACATGGCCCCATGATGGACTCATCCTCTCCACCATGGCCCTGGGAGAGTGGCTCCTCTGAAGCTAGAGTCTCTCTCTCTGCACTCTGCTCGGCCCTCTCTGCCTACAAAATATCCTGAGTGTCATGCCACTCAGGATCGCTATCATCTGTCTGCTCCTCTGACCCTCCCTCTGTAAACTCCTCAGAATCGGAGTCAATATCTATGGGGTCATCGCTGCTGTGAGCAGGACCCGCAGCAATCTGAAGCAAAGGTGCCCGGGGCGCACCGGCTCTCCCTCTAGCCCGAACTACCCTCCTGGCTGCAATGGGAGTGCGGGGTGATCAGCTTTGTCCAACCACGGCCTCTAGGCCCCCTCAGCCTCGTGGGTGATCGTATGGCCCAGGTACCTTTGGGGAAGCATGCCCGCATATGGAAGGCCAAGCTGGCTAAGGACCTGCGCGAAAGGATGTACCTCCACTCGTCCCACGCGATCGATAAGCTGCCTGTGGTGAAGTAGGAGATCAATGTAAGAGGGTCTCCTCCCCATATATGCCGGCCATAAGGCAGTGCGGTGTCGCCTCCATGTATCTCTTTGTGGTAAGGAGGCAAGGCTGGGGTGGTGAGGTGCTCTAAGCACCGACATATCGACCATCTATCTCGCCCTCACAGCCCCTGGGTCTCGCCACCTCACCCCCCCGCCATAAGGAATAAAATGCTCGTACACCCTGACTCATGACTAGAGTAGGGTGGCTCAATGCTATCCTATGCAAGACGGACCACCTGTATAAGTCATGGTAGGTGGTCCCAGAATATCTGCGCCCTGGGCATATATCCGCCATGCCCCTCTATTTGTGCGATGATGGGGGCCCGGCGGTATAGTAAAGTATCTCCTCCCTTGTCCCGATGAAGCCTCGAGGCGAGGATCCCCATAATACTTTGTCGAAATACGGGGATGGGCAAAGAAGGAATGGATCGAACTCTCACTCCCTTCTTCGACCCCGTAGAGATATTTGCATCCCCATGTAGCACCCTTTGTGCAATCGTGCTCGAGACCCTACCGTCTCTAGTGTGAGTCTCCTCCCGATGATTGGGACCCAGGGATATGATAGACATCCTCCAAAGTGATGGTCCACTCACCGTGGACCCCTGGCAGTCGGAAAGTGTTCCAATCTGCATCTCAATATGAAAACAAGTCACAAAGTATGTGATTGGATGGTGTGACATGGGGCACGCGTGATATCGCAATATATCTGGCCCTATGTAATGTATCCTCCTCATCCTGAGAAAGGGCATCCAATACCCCGAAAACCAATCACACTCTCTCTCTCGGCTCCATCTGATATACTCCTCCCTCGCCTGCATACACCCAAAAACACACAAAACAGAGCAAGTTAGTATCTAATCAATATCGAGAGAGTCATAAAAGCATATAGAAATGATAAATGTACAAATACGAGTCTCAAAATAGTTCTTTTACATTACTGTGCAAAACCACCGCCCTGAGCGAGAGGGCGGTTTTGTACCGCCGCCATGAAGGCGGCGGTCGTGTGGCCGCCCCGATCGGGGGCGGTCATGTAACCACCACCACTGGCCAGGCGGCGGTGTCGCGTCCGAAAACCCGCGCGGGTTGTTAACCCCAAAAAGCCCAAAATGAGCAAAAATAGACCATTTAAACTAAAAATGAAGCCTACCCAGTAGGCGCCCCCTAGATGGACCTTTTGAACCTAACATTTTCAAAAATAACCCCCCCATTATGATGAATTTAGCATTTCAATTTTAAAGGGGGAAAAACACAAAATGGAAGAAAACCAACCTGTGATCGCTGAGGTCGGTGTTCCGCTCGTGGAGGCATGATCACGATCTCGCTGCGAACGTTTCGACTCTACTCGCGTGAGAAACCGTCACCGTGGGTCCCAGAGCTCAAAACCAATCAAATCAACTCGCGCAAATGAATAGGAAAATGGGCCCACTTTCATATATATATCGTTCTATTTCATTTTAAAATGACTTTTTCGCAGGTTTGGAGCGCTGATGGAGGTAAGTTTCTATCCCCGCACGAATGGTACATTCTCCTTCCCTATTATTTTAGCGTTTATCTTCCAAGTTATTGCATCTATCTGCACTTGAGTTCTCTTTTCATTTTGCAGGTAGCGGGAATTTCGATGGCATCATTTCAACACACGGACGAGTAAGGTATAGCTTCTAACTCCCCATTTCGGGACTGCCATACTCGGACCCAACGTTTTATGCCTCTTCATGGCTAAAACGCTTCTCGAGGGCAATATACGTACCCAAAATTGTAAGGTCTTGTACTGCGAATGAGTGTAACAAGTGCCCCGATGATGATACTGAGTCTCCTCGCAAGGTTTTGGGATCGGAAAAGCCCTCGGAGTATGCGTTAACATCCTACATACCCCGCTTAGCCCCCGTGCCCTTTGTTTTCCCCTTTTTCCCTCCTTCCTTGGCCTCTTGACCTTGGTGGCAAACCGCCGCCACCTGGGGGCGGTCTCGTGACTGCCACCTGGCTGAACAGGGGCGGCGGTCCCTGTAACCGCCACCACCTCGCTTAGAGCGGCGGTCTGTGCGTGTTTTCTAAAATGCTCTTTTGGCGTGACTCATGTGAAATATCACAATTCACCAACTTTTCTTTGCCGACTTGAGCATGCATTTATGTTTTTGGTCCCACGGAATAGTGTTTTTCCTTTGTTTATTGTTTAGGAGTTCAATTTGGTTTTGGTCTTTGGGTGATTGAATTCCTATAAATGCATGGTTTGTGCACATGCAAATGGTCTGGAGCAAAGTGGAAGCTTGGCTGGATTTTGAAGTTTGATCTTTTCTCTCATTCCCTCATTTTAGTGTTTTAGTTAGTTAGCTTGTTTAGAAGCCTTAGCTTGAATTCACTTGCATCTTTTGTTAAATTGCTGTTGTTGGTAAGCCATAGACCCATCTTGTGTTTGTCATTTCATCAATAGTTATGGCCTCTCTCAAGTTTTGTTTTCGGATTCCTCTTTGCAATAAATTTAGTTTTCCTTTGCTTAGAATACTTAGTTTTCTTCATTGCGTGTTTTGGTTAGTATTGTGTTGCAACTGGTAAGCCACATATCCATCTTGTGCAAGTGCGCGGTCATTACTTGAGGCCACCATTTTTCCTAGTTAGAGTCTTCGATTTTAAGTGGTTTGGTCATTAGCTTGCTTAGGATTGATAGCATAGTTCATTTCATACTTGGTTAGTATTATTCAGCTGTTGGTAAGCCACAGACCCATCTTGTGCAGGCAGTGTTGTTATCTCATCCCAATCCAGTTAGAAGCTTGCCTCTAAATTTCTCTTTGCTGTAGATTTGTTTTTATTGTGTCTTGGAGTTCTTAGTTCAATCCATTATATGCCTGGTTAGCTTTATTCAGCTGTTGGTAAGCCACATATCCAACTTGTGCAAGCAGTGTCTTTATTTTATCCAATCCATTGGAACAGAATAGCTTAGGAAGCCATTAAAGTTGCAGGTTTTGCTCTTCGTATAGGATAGTTACAGGTTCTGGTCGCTTCATGTTGCATGACTCGCAGTAAAATCCCGCTAGGAATCGCATAAGCCAAGCTCTGTACTCTTGCGCTATCCCTCTCCTACTCGCATTCTCGGTCTGCATTCTGAGCTGTCCTTGTCCCAAAATCTACTCTTATCGGTGCTAGCATTACACGCTTTTCTGGATCCACGTGAACACGAAAGAACGAGGAGATCATACTGAGGGGACGAGATCACATACACCATCGGATTCGCCACTGTTCTGCGGAGTCCAGGTTTTAAATTTCAAAGTTCTAGTCAGATTCATATCAAATAGAGTAGTTAATCGCTTTATTTCATTTCATTCTATTCTCGACATTGCCAGGGAAGCTGTGGGGATTGATAGTTTCTGAGAAACTATGATTCACTCCTCACTTCTGAGGTAGGATCGAGAATCTTGCAGGTAGATTAGACAAAGCTGTTTTATTTAGAGTAATTCTACAAAATCACACAGCAAATAACTACACTCGGTTATCTTATGCATTTAAAATTATTGTTTAGTTATTATTTCTAGATACGCTTAAAATAGTTTGCTTTCCTTAAAATTATTAGAATATTTCTTAGAAGAATAAAAGTTATATATGTTAGATTTATTTCACGTAGTTAGAATTTGTTTCGTTACGATTAGATTTGCATTTTGTTTCGTATGACAATCACGGGACCTAGAGAGCCCAGGGAATACATATGACCCTATCCGGAGAAATACACGAAACTATCCCAGGTCATTTCCCACGTATTCCACAACCCATAGATCGAATCACGCCAGAGCTCGATATTGATTGGAGCCTTTGAGAGTCATCCATGTTGATCGATCTATCACACCAGTCAAGTTAGAAGGGCCTTCTTTGCCTTAGATTCACAAATTCCGCTAGTGCATGTCGAAGACATTAGACGCCTAACTAGTTTATCGCATATTCTACCCCCACCACCATAATTTGTCTCGGCACGACCTCGGGAGGTCGGAGTGCACGCGGAAGAGTTACTTGTTGATTCTCACGCTCACTGTCACTTTTCCGACGTACACTAACTCCAATGAGAGTGGGAGTTTTGCCTCTCTTCCATATACAAGAATGAAAGGAGAATTTCCGATGGCCCTGTTAGGTGTGATCCGATCTGCCCATAAGGCGGTCTTAAGTGTGTATGCCAAGTCCTCTTATTAGTCTCCATTGTGTGCTTAATAATCCTTATGAGGTTTTGTTGCTAGACTCACCAATCCGTTTCTTGAGGATAGTAATTAGATGAAGTTTTGAGGTATACCCCATTTTTAACAGCCCATTCACTCAATTTCATACCAAGAAAAGCGTAGCGCATTATGCGAAATGTATGTAAGCAGAACACCGAATCTCGTCATTATACCCTCCAAAAATCTAGGACTACCTTTTCATTGCTCTCTTTTAATGCTACCGCCTCGTCCATCGAGTAAAATAGATCTGTTGTGGTAAGGACCCACTTATGTCCATCCTTTGGGTGGAGGATTAATCATTACGATGAAGTCCAACCCCATTGAACAAAGGGTTGATCCACTTGAATTGGATGCAATGGAAGAGCTGCCGACTTCCGCTTACTGTGAAAAAGGCACATTCTTTGCATTTCCTTACCCAAAGATGGGCATCCTTGAATAAATCCGACAATAGTAGCAGCTCGCATGATCTTGGTAGTGTCATTAAATGCGGAATAATGTCCTCCAGATAGGCCATTATGAAATTCTTCTAGTATCTTACTGACCTGTTCTGGTCCTATGCACCAAAGGAGGACGCCGTTCAAATCTTTTTGAAAGAGAACGCTATCTACCAAAACATATGGGATAGATTGAAGACGGAAAGTTCGTCTTTGGTTTTTATCCATGTTTTCGGGTATGCTCCTGAGAAGATGAAATTCTTCATTTTGGATAACCAATCAGCTTGATCAACATCCTCATCAGTATTTAGGAGTGTCACGTCCTCATTACTTTTTGATTCCATGTCTGTTGCAAGTTGCTGACATAAACCCTTACCTCTGACAAGTTTAGTGACTTTGATGTGCACGTCATACTCCATTACCTTCGTGATCCATCCAGCACGCTTTTCGTTCATTTCTTTGTTCAGCAAAAACTCCTTGACACCTGGATGAGACACCATCAGATGAATCTTGTTGTTGGACAACATGTGCTTGAATTTCTTCAAAGCTCGAATAACCACAAAGACTTGCTTTTCAATGAATGAGTATTTGAACTCGTAGTCTTTGAGGGATTGACTGAAGAAAGTGATTGGTTGCTCCATCAGGTTGTTGTTTTGTTGGGTGAGGATCCCTGAAATGCTCTCTTGACCTGCAAAAGCATAAAGGATAAAATATTTGTCAAACTTGGGGTTCACAAGCGTGGGAGCTTGAGAAATGGCTGTTTTGATGGCTTCAAAGCTTTCTCATCCTTCCTTTGTCCATGAGAATGGCATGTTTTTATTTAGCATGGTTGTCAGTGGTTTACCCAATGTCGTGAATTGAGGATGAATCTCCGCACGAAATTTATGGTTCCCAGAAAACTCTGGAGGCCCTTCTTGTGACTTGGGAGAGATAAGGACATAATTGAATGAATCCTGGCTGGATCGATTGATAATCCTTCTGCTGAAACCACATGCCCCAACAATTTTCCCTCGTGCATTGCGAAAATACATTTCTTGGGGTTAAGTGAAACCCCAAATTCCCTACACCTTTGGAAAACTTTCCTTAGATGCGTGATGTGATCTTTTACATGCTTAGAGTATATAGTTATATCATCAAGGTAAACTAAAATAATATCGTTGATTAGTCCCTTAAATGCCATGTCCATGGCTCTTTGGAAAGTAGCCCCGGCATTGGACAATCCGAATGGCATTTTATTGTAGGCATACGTGCCCCACTTGGTAGTGAAAGCCATTTTAAATTGGTCGGATTCTTGGACTAGGATTTGATTATAACCCGAATATCCATCGAGCAAAGAAAATCTTTGAGCTCCTGCCATTGTTTGAAGGATCTGCTCCATTGATGGAAGAGGATAATGGTCTTTTAATGATGCACGATTCAAATCCCTGAAATCTATGCATAACCGGATCTCTCGTTCTTCTTCCTCATGGGCATCAAATTAGCTACCCATGAGGAATGCTTGATGGGAAAAATTATACAAGCCTCGATGAGCTTGGTTAGCTCCTTTCTCATTAGTGGCTCAATTTTGGGATTAATTGGTCTCTGTTTTTGATGAACTGGCTTAGCATTAGGATCCAGTTCGATGGTATGTTGTGCTAGACCTGGATCAAAACCACGTAGATCTTTATAGCTCCATGCAAAGATGTCATGATACTCTTGAAAAAGTTTGATGAAAGCTTCTTTCTCTTCAGAAGTACACACTTTTCCGATCTTAAGAAATTTTTCATTTGATACCTCAACTTCCTCAAAATACTCTTCTCTGACCACCATGTTAGGGCTTTGTCTTGTGGCTTGGTCATCTGAATTGAAAATGGATTCCAAAGTGACTAAACCTTTTGGTAACTTGTTGCTTTTCAATTGGATAATTTTCTCACCATATGACTCCTGCAACTTATCTTGATTCTTTGTAGCAAACTCCGCCTCTTCTTGTAGGAAGAGGACAATTTGTTTGTCACTATCAAACACTTGCCAACTACTCACATTATCAGGGACTGCTGGTCGAACCACCATTTTAACAAATTGCTGCCCTTCTTTCATGATATCAACTGGTATGTTGTATTGTGAACCAATTGTAGCAAGCCTATCTGCATCTTGATTTTGATTTCTAGGGATTGCATGGATTCCAAAAGCTTCAAAATCTTCAATCAGGTCCTAGACTCGATTCTTATATGATCTTAAAAGATCATTTTTGGATGCACTACGTGCCGAAACTTGATGAACAACTAACTCACTATCTCCAAAAATAGTCAGGGCCTTGATTCCCTTCCTTTGGGCTAGTTGAATTCCTTGCACAAGAGCCTCGTATTCAAGCAACATTGTTAGTGCAACTCGAAGCGCAACTTGAGAAAGATGAGAAGTACTTATCTCCCTATGGAGAAATTAACATAACACCAGCACCAGATCCATTCTTACTTCTTGAACCATCGAAGAACAATTGCCACAGTCCTTTAGAATCACTTGGTGTTTTGACAAGTTGTGGTATGATCGTATCTTCTTCATGGATACAGTAAGTACCTAATCTGTTTCTTCCAAGACCAGCAAACCAGCTTCTTCTTCTGCCAATACATCAGCGTAGGGATCGTATTGATGATCTCTACTTACTTCATCCAGCAAAGTATCAGGAACTTCTTCAACAAGGGTGGTTGGTTCATGATCGGCATCTTCCTCTTCTGGATCACCGATGGTGTAATTTCCATTTATGGGACTAGCAGTGTAGGGTTCTACATGATTATGGTAGATTGGTTCTACCCTTATAGTTACTTTGGTTCCGTATCGAGTCCTGAGAATCATATGCGACCAATCGGCTGATAGGTAACCACCCATCTTGGCAGTGAAATCCCGTGATAGGTAGATGGCAAAGAGAGGAGGGAGATCGATGACCGATATGTCTTGGGTGAATGACAAACTTGGGCATGCATGAATGGTAAGTTGAAGTCCTTTGATAACCCCAACAGTCTTAACAGCTGTGCCATCCAGTTGAACAACCCCTCTTGTAACTGGCGCATATTGTATGCCTAGTACATCTGCAATTTGTTTCGGCATGACAGAGCTACTGGCACCAGAATCGATCATGCAATTATGTACCAGGTGGTCACCAATGATCAGGGAAATGTAGAATGGCGGTGGTTTGTTTGCCGTAGGAATGATTTTCCCTTCCGGTTGACACAAATTTGTAGCATTTGTCACTCCATGGCTTGGTGATCTGCTGGTTGTACTAAAACTGTTCAGAGCTTCTCGCAACAGGTTTCTTTGGGAAGGGATCGAGAGTGCGTCCCACATGGTAACGCTCAGATTGGTTTTCTTCATTTGTTCTACTATGCTTGAAGGAATTGCTCCAACTTTGATGACACTTTTTTGGGCATTGGGGTCCTCCTTTGGAAAATGTTTGTTGGGTACCGTGATGCCTGGAGAACCATCTTTCCCTGCGGTGTGGCTAGCTGGTGTTTCTAGTGATTTCTTTCCTGCATTTTTATCAACTGCCATTTGAAACCCAGGTTGAGAAGTGGATGCTAGATCAGCTTCAAGAGGTTGAGGCTCCATTGCTCTCTTTTTGGAACGAGTGTTTGCTGCCACTGATGAAGAATCTATATTTAATCCGCAAAAATCTTCTTCTTGCCAGTTTAGCAAAGTGGATTCTTCAGGTGCCTGCGGTTGATCTGCTGCTTCTTGTGTAGATGAATTGTTTGTTAACTCTGAAGGGGCAGATACACTTTGAACCATAAGGGCCTGGCTAAGAACCCCATTGGGACAAAGATTTTGATTGTGAGGTTGAGAGCAAGGATAACACCATTCGTAGTCTTGAACTAGATTATTTTGACAGTGCTATAGCTCAGATGAGCCATTTGCAAGAGGGTTCGAAAATTCAAGGGCGACATTTGCAACTTGACTTGTAGTTTGATTTCGAGGCTGATTGTTCCCTTGAAAAGGAGAGCAGTTAGCTTGAATCTTGCTGATTTTGTGGCTGTCTGATACGATTGTATTGAAATTGTTGCCTTTTGAGTGCAACAAGCTCATTTCCAAAATTTTGCGGTAGTGACTTGACTTCAAATAGGTCATTTGAAGAGGCGAGAGGAAGATTGAGATGGTTGCTTGGAGTCTCTTTGGAATAGGAGCAATGATAGGTGATGATTCGTAAGATCGGAGAAAAGGGCATTGGTGGTCGTGGAGCTATCTTTCCAGCCTGAATCAAAGAATTCTCTGCACTTATGGCAACTTCGTAAGCATCAGGAAGTGTAGTCCCTCCCATGGACTGGATCATAACTGCTACATCGCTATTCAAGGCTCACAAATAGTATAAGAATGCATTATGCGCGAAGGCTTTACGGCGCGGAATCCTATTCCAAGTTACGTGGAATTGGAAGTTGAAATCACTCATGTATTCTTGGGAAGCTCTCTTTATGGTAGTAAGTTGTTCCAAAAGTGATAGGTGATCACTTTTGTCTTCAAATTGTTTACATAGCTTTTCTCCCAACTCATCCCAAGTGCTTATAGTGCCAACACCTAACCCACGAAACCATTGAAGCGCTTTTCCCTTGAAAGAGGTAGCAAGAAGTCTAACTGCAACGTTGTCTTCGGTGATATTATGTCTTTGCATGCAGATGCTTAGCTACATCAAAGATATGCTCTCTTTGGAGTAACGTGAGTTTCCTTGGTGTAGAAGGGTAAACTTTTGAGTGCCGCAACAGGTATTGGGTTATGTTGAGCCAACATGAGAGGACTGCTTGAATTGAAAGGGGAAAAACTTGGTTCCTTGCCATACAAGCATGATGAAAGGTTGATTGTTCCTGGGTGGAGGAAATCTTCTGTAAGGAGGAGTTGAATGACCCCTACTAGGTAAATCTGCAACTAGGGATGTGGAAATGCCTCTTCTGCTTCTCTTTGGAGGAGACAAGGAAAGTTCGATATGCTGATACTTTTCTTTCTTTGAAGAAGCTCTTGTCGAATTCTTCGCATAAGTTCCGCACCGAGATTTGGAATCCAGGAGATATAAGTCGCAGTACTTTGACTTGTGTGAGTGAGAAGAGAAGTACCAACTCTGTCCCATCAAGGCGTGCAAAACCTTTTGTCGCCAAATCACGCACCCTCTGAATGGCCAGGATGTGAATAGGATGTTCGGTGTGATTGGGACACATGGGATCACCTCTCAAGTTGTGGGACTTGGGCTCGAGGTGAACCTCCAGGAGAAGGTCGGCTTCCTCTTCCTAAACTAAGTGTTGTACTACTCCTAGTGTAACAAAAATGATTATCTAGTCCTATGCTAACATTTTCATGGGGTTTTAGGGAAAGAGATTTATAGAAATGAAACTATACTAGGGATGGTGATGCACCAAATGAAGGGTGTCTTGGACTCAAGAAGGGTTAATTTGAAGAGGTGTGTGCACCACAGTCAACTTCACTCTCGTAACTTAGAGAGGGTACAGGATACCACGGACTAAGAGACACGTGTTCCCTTTGTTAAACTTTATCGACCGAGAAATATACCAGTTTCCCGGTGAAGAAGGATGAACTCAAGAAGAGTGAAGCAGACACCACAACTCAACCGCATTCAATACTCCACCACTTGATAAGCACTGAACTCCAAGAACCTGCAATAGAAACTTAAACTTGCACAGTGTACTTGCAAGTATGAGAAAGGCACAAAGAAGCATAAAAGGATGAAAGGACTGAGATTAGTCACAAAACACACACTTTTATTGCTTGATAACATGCAAAATGCATCATACATTCGAGAAAGGCAATAGTTGCCATTACAGGTCTTGAAGAGGAGGCTCGAAAGTTCTCTCAACACACAAGAACAACTTGCGAGAGAGAGGATTCTTGAAAAGTATACACTACTTTGAGATATCTAGCTGTCAACTTATGCAATATTTGGAACCCTTTGAAATGAGCTTCAACTTACATTTATAGAAGAATATGTGAGAAAGAAGAAGAAATGGTCATAATTGCATTCCTAAAATGAAGGCCCATGATGTATTTATTGCGAGTTAGTTGAACTACGAGAAGGTTCCATCATGGGTCATTAATTGCTGATGACCTAGTCTTCTCAATTAATTAAAAGAATATTTAAATAAAATATTTAAATAATAATAATAAATATTATTATTAAAATATTTAAATAAAAATATTAATTTAATTAACATAATGTTGGGACCCCCCCGTTGACCCGTTTGACTTGAAGAGGAGGGGGGTCCATGTGCAAATAGTCTGCACAAATCTCAACTCGGTGAGCTTCGAATCCTCAAACTCGGTGTTGCAATCGATTTTGAACCCCACACTAACTCTTTCCTCATCTTGGCAATCGAGCTCTTTTGCATTGAGTCCTTCAAATGGTGAGCTATCAAACTTGATTCTTATCGTTTTGCTAAAATGCATGTAGATCCTGTGAACTGGCCTAACGCAAATTAAGACTCGCCTCACGAATGCCACTGCTACGGTCTTGCTTGAAACTCCAAATCGAGCCATTCGAATTACCAAGCCACCTATATGCATTGTGAACATGAAGCTTTAAGCCCGAAATTGAAAGCCTCTACAAATACTTTAAACTTCAACACCCGCGAGCTTATTCTTTATCTCGACTTGGAACCAATGTTTCCATAATATGAAAAGTTTGACTCTAAAACATACTTAGTGGATTTGATCCATAATACATTGGTTGTACCCACAGAGGTTAAACAATTCAATGAATTTAAATTATTTCACTCCTGCATGTTGCACCATTTAGAAATGATTTTCGAGCTATGAAAATTGTTAGGGATCACGTTACATGGCCCTGTCAACACTGAATCGATTGATTTCTCTGTGATAGCTCTAGTCTTGACAGATAGAGTTATTTCTTCTTGTTTTGGACCACATATTCACATGCATTCCATGTTCAAACTCCATGAAACAACACCACGAGATCTTCAACTGATTCGACCTAGCTTTGTTTTGCCTATCAATCCGAGCACCGGGTTGGCTCAAACTCACTTGAATGTCGTGCTTAACCCAACATTTCTAAAAAGAATGGTTTTACCACAATGTTCACGGTTCTTCCTTATCATATAACACTTGTAGTAAGAATGTTTTAGCTTGGCCATAATAAGCACAATTGTACTTTCTAAATGATGAGAAAATGCCATTATCAACAAAGACCTAATGTTGCCATGATGATGACCCAGGCTTATGCCCGTAACATGTCGATAGACACCCTTGAGACTGATTTTTGGCCAAAGAGCCCTTCGGTATTTTGGCAGTGCACTCGGCAATCTCGGCTCCAATCAACAATTATGCCACTATTGGGATCTTAGTATGGCATAGGTAGCTGTGAGCTAAACCATATACTCATTTTTCTAGAAACTAAAAGATCCTTTATGTTACAATTTGCAACACATAAAATAAGCCCTTCAAAAAAATACGTTGAACAAACTGGGCAACCAAAAGGACCTTGGAAAAATGTACAGGTAACAACCATATGAATTCTTCCTTAGTCGTGGATCAAAGCTGATAGAAATAAGCTAGATAAAAATAGCTTGAAATTACAGTATAAGCGTTCATTGTTAAAAAACAAGTTTCTCTGAACTGGTAAAAGAATATTTTTATTGTCTGATTGGACGTACATAATGGAAGGGTATAAATATTGCCTACTGCCCATAGAGTTTCTCAAAGAGACCATTTACAAGTAACAAGGATGTAACATGCAAAATGGCCAACCAGGTATTTCAGAGTTGACCTTCACATTCAATTCATTTTTAGGAGAAGCAATGCTAAGCAATATGAATCATTTCATTCTGCACGTAATAAACCTCCATCTCCTGACTCGGGCAAATTTTATGAAGCCTTGAATAGTGTGACTCCAATCCATTGTATACGGCAGTGAATATTTGTTTCTGCACTGTTTGTGCGTGGGAGCTTATTTAGAATAAGGATAAGCCTACGAATTTGAGGTGCATTCGATCTTGAGCAATGATAACAACACGGTTGGACAACTCGCTTTCTTGGAAGCGTTCAAAAGGAAGGCTTCTACTGTACTGCAACATGCCTGCTGCCTAAATGATGATTTTGTCTCGCGACCACCGATCTGGATGAGTTTTGATGTTGCTTTCTGTCAAACGCTCCACACATGAGCCACGGACCGAGCCATTAACGCATCACCTTGGTTGGCTGAGATACGAAGCCACTTTCTTTCCTCACAGTGGTGAACCGAGTGATTCTTCACGCTAGATTCTGAAATGTTCTCCTTTTCCCATGCATTTGAACTGTAAGCATTGACCCCCACTCGCCATGTTACTCGATATCATTTGACAAATATCTGCATAATGAGACGAGCGGCCTGTAGCCTCCACTGAAATCGGTATCACGTCGCGTTGTTTTCTCCATGACCCACTCCAATTCACAACTGTCTTATTAACCTCCTGGCGACCCGCACAAAGACTCGGACCACTCCAAGCTGCGCGGATTTCTGTTTACACGGCCCGTGTGGAAATCTCATGATGGATTGCCATCTTAATATTTCCCATTTGGCAGTGTTTTCTGAATCTCCCCTTCGTAGAAGTTTGGTCATGGTTTGCCAAACCAATATTTCCACGCTTGGCAGTGTTTGCCTGAATTCCCACGTCCGGGATTTCTTCTTTGGCTTGCCATCTTAATATTTCCCATTTGGCAGTCCAGTTCCAAATCCCCACATAACGGCTTGGCCAAATTAATTCACGGGCCCCGGCCTTAACTTCGCCACACAGACTTGGCAAGTTTGTTCCTTATCTCCACAATTCCCACCAGCGCGCGGGATCTTCATGAATCTTCTCCTGCTGAGTTTTCCTTCAACAGATTTGAGGATAACATTAAACTCTCAGTGCAAACATTTCAGCTGTAGCTTGTAAGGTGTGATAATTCCGACAGAATCCTTTATTCTCGCCAATCTAGTGACTCGTTGAAGATGCTCATATAATTGCAAAGTAAATTGTGCCTCATGAATATTCTGATATGAAACAGTCCCACCTCTATGAGATTCGCTTCCATGAGTTACATCGTAAAACAAGTAAGATCTTGATAGAGAGTCTTTGTAATAAATTTCCTCAGGTCTGCTGGTAACACTCTTACTGTCACTTAATTGATTTTCATAAAAATATCTTGAAGTAAAATCCTGAATTTGAGGATGCATTCGATGCTAAACAGATAAAAACATCGTTGGACGACTTGCTTGCTGGAAGTGCTCAAAAAGGCTTCTACTATACTGCAACATGTCAACTGCCTATGCACCAAATGCTCGGCCGAGGAAGGTCTGAACACCATTATAATTCGTAGCTCTTTTTAAAATGTCGGTTTGACTCAATTTTACATGGGTATTCCATGGTGCTTATACTATCTTCCTGGGTCGATAGAAGTCCTTCCATTATGTAATTACAAACCCGAGATTCAATGATGTTGAACCTCCCATATTTGCATAATTTCATATCATCTCGGTCAAACAAGATAATTCTCCCAAGTGGTTGGTCGAGCACTGTCTTAATGGATTAAACCTGGCATCATGTTGACTTTGACTCTCCCTGACTTGGCCTTCAGATCTTTTTGCATCGATCTCCACCGAGATCCTTGTACAGTTCCTTTCATTTGTCAATTTTCAACGAGCTATATTTTGCATTAACAAGACCATCGTCGAGCTCTTACAACTGAGAGTCTCTACTGAGATGATTTCGAGATGACTATCAATTTGACACCGGGTTCTTTAACAACTCGACCCTGAACTCTTCACTGAGTCGAGATCAACTGGGTGCCTTTCGATGCTAGGTGATCTCTTCATATGCAATTTAGGAATTATTTTTTAATTATTGCATCTCGATAATAACCGAAGGTGGGTTCCTGGGACTATTATTTCATTTTGAACGTGACAGGACCCCCTTGTCCAATCTTGCCAGGTGTGCAAAATTGGATAACAAACCTTATTGATCAAGGTATCTTACAACTTGATAACCCAAAGGCACTTCCTAATCAAGGCTTGGAGGTTTTTTAAAAACTATTATGAACCACTCCTCATCCGGTGGACAGCCTTAGTCCAACACTATAGGATCTCATCACATCATCAACATTGTCAATGACTTCACACCCACACATACAATACCCAAAGTGTTTCCATAGATGAAACACCAACCAAACAACATCACTCCTCGGATCTCCTCATTGTCAAGATTTCAAGCCCATCCACATCTTAACATTTGGAGATCTTCCACCTCTACTCCTACATAATAATCCTCTATCGTCCTCGTAGGATCTAAAAAAACATGTCAACGAAATTTTGAATATCTCTTTCTAAGACCACGTCATCCAACATTAAATAAAAAATATTATTAATCCAATTTAAAAATTCCACAAATCATTCATCTAGAAAGATAAAAACTCTACCAAATATTCACTAGACAACAATACCATAAAATATATAAACCTTTTCATCTATTTTTGGACCTCATCCTTCATCTTAATACATAATCATGATCACAAAATCTAAGGTTGTTCCTCAAACAACACCTAAATATGCCACACAAAACATGAATCTAGTATCACATACCTCTGAATCGTCAAATGACATCCAAAATCCTTCACATTTTTCATCATCTCATCACCATGATAAGATATTATACTAAAATCCTCAAAAATATTATCTAATCATTGATAATAACACTACCATCTACTAAGCCATTTGATTCTCAAGGTTGGAAACTATTTTGGTATAATTACAAGGAATTGTATGCTTATCTTGAATTCCAGGACACTTCACAAAGTATTGTAAAGCCCTCCATGCCATAATTCAAAGTCTCGCTAGGAAAGGAATTCTCCTCATAGATAAAAACCATCCACCCTTTGATCTTGATACAATCAAATCTATACATCAAATCAGACCTACCCATCAAATCCCTAAACACATCATTTCTAAACCATCACATCTAATAAAAACAAGGCTTCCCTCTAGTAAATACCTTCTCCATAAAACATATGTCATTTGTATAACCACAAGATCATGCACACAAGACCTCAAATCTCATAATTCAAGTGGGCCCAAAGTCTCTATCATTGCTCCCTCTAAATCACCTAACCCATCATTTTCTAAAGCCAATGTTTCCATCCTTGTGACACCTCAAACTCAATCCACTACATCCATATAAAATGTTGTCATCAAACACTTACATCAGGGTCATATTATTATTTCCCTTTACAAGCTTTTCCAAAATTCTCCGTAGCATCGAAAAACCATAATTTAAGCTCTTTAATCCATTTCAATACCATCAAACGACCCCTAACCATTTTCCAACCTTGTTGGCACCCTTAAAATTTTTACCGCTATCACATTTGAGGCCTATGAAATTTCATCCTTACAGCCTAAAGACCATGATATTCCTCTCTTCATCACCGGAAAAATCAACGACACTCTCATTAAGAGAGTTATGATCAACAATGGTGCCAACATTAGTATAATATCATCTCATGCCTTCAAACAAATTCAGCTACCAAACAACATAGTTTCCCAATCACATGTCCTGCTACATGCCTTTAATAACACTTTCTCCCATACATTGGGCATAATAATCTTACCTATTAAAATAGGCATTAAAATTATTCAGGAGATCTTCTATTTTGTGGAAGGAGAGTTTCAATATAACATTATTCTAGGTCATCCTTGGATATGTGCTTTGTGCCGTATCCCATCAACATTATATATATGTCTCAAATATGAATGTTATGGTAAGAACTTCATGCTCCCCACTTTGAACCTAATCCCTTCAAAAAATTTCACATGACCTCTGGACCCAATGACGTACTACTTCCATTACAAGATTCTATGTTTTCAGATCAAGCCTCAAAAAGCTATTCTATTTTCGTATCCAAACTATTGTATGATCAATCCTTCAAATATTTATTCGCAATGTATCTCATTGGGGAGTATATCCTTCTACCTCTTAATGCACTCCCAACACCTAAAGAGTATGTGAGACATGAAAAATAACCACTCTACAAACCTAACATAGGAAATATCATTTCCTTCCCCCCATTTCCTCTGAACATAGTTAATGTACAGATGCATCAACCACCTTTCATCTCATCTCAATGACCAACCACACAAAAACCATTTTCGTTAGACTTTCCATTTTGGAATAAACCTCGGTTTGATCGAACTTACCTTCACTACTTCACGTGGTAAGGATTTGATATGGGTTGATAAAATTAGTGTCCACATGACTTATCCTTTGAAGACTTGAGAAAAACTCATAAGAAACATGACCTTGTCTTCAAAGTACCTTCTTTTAATATATCACCATCAATATCAGAATAATAACCTCACTCATCATCATCATCAAACCCACACTCGATGTTGGTGACACTATATCTATCCCATATGAGTTTTTTCAATCAATTCCATCACACTTGGACTTTTGAAATATCAAGCTAATGGAAAAACTGAAACCCTTCCCCTAACATTACCGCATATGATAGAGGAAGATTCCCCTACTATTTACATTCTTCACTACCACGATGACGATGTTATCCTAACTTACATTGGTATTAAGTAAATCCATCTTTAGAAAACCATTTCTCAACAAATCAACTACCGATGTTAATATTGATACACCTTTGTAAGAGCCACACATTGTCAAAATCAGCCAAGTCTTAGAATCACATGAAATCCAACAATTCACCACTTTCTTATCTAAACATAGTCAAGCCTTCACATGGTCCTATAGTGACATGCCTGGTATAGATCCTAACATCATTATCCACAACATCGTTACCATCCTGGATGCTAAACTTGTGAAGAAAAACTTCGTAGGATGCACCCTCACATCACACTACTAGTTAAGGAAGAACTTCAACATCTTCTTTCAACCAACTAAATTCAAATCCATTATCGAAATGCATCCACCAAATAATCTCATTAATCTTCACATCCTTCAAGGAAAACTTCAGTCTATCCATTATTTTATCTCTCAATTATTAGACTGTTGTCATACTTTCCATCATCTTCTAAGAAAATATATCCACTTTAAGTGGGGTGATAATTCTCAATAGGCCTTTGACGCCCTCAAACTATATCTTTTATCACCACTAGTGATTTGTTATCCCGTAAAATTGACAAGGGAAATTTTACCGATAACCATACCAAAATTTTGTTCCGATTCCTCGTTAGGGATACCTTGCGTTCAAAACGTTGTAAAATCCCGTCCCGCGAAATCTGGTTTTTTTTTAACTTAGTCTTTTGAGCCTTTTTTTGGCTGGGCGCATGAAATTGCTATGTAACACCAACTTTTGGTGCGCCCCTTTAAAACCTTTGGCGCATGATTTTTAGTGTCAACACACCTTTTGGTGCGCCAAAGTATGTTGAGCCTTCCCTGCGTGCGCCAAGGCGCATGCGCCTTTGTATTGGCACAACTTTTGTTGTGCCATGTTTTGGTGTGCCAAAGGGCGCACATAACTTAATGTCGACATAGCTTTTGGTGCGCCAAAGGCGCGCTTAATTTCCTGCTGGAAAATGTTTTCATGCGCCAAAGGGCGCACGCTTTTCCCTGTCGACAGCAACTCTCATGCGCCCTTAAAAAGTGGGTGGCGCATTTATGACCAGCTCACCTATATATATGTGTTTGCGCGCCCAAAATGTCATTTTCACTATTCGCTGAGCACGTGATTTTTAACGAGCTCACGCCATTTTGCCTCATCGTTTTCATCGCCTTGTGGACCCGTTACAAGTTTTCGCTATTTGTCCGGTGAGAGGTTCTTTTCTCTTTCTCATGTTTTGCATTTTGGTTCTTTGTGCTTGGTGAGTGGTCCTGGTTTTAGTTTGTGCTGAAGTTTGAAATATCAAGATCCTACTCCTGCTTTATCTTCCCATATCCCTCCCCCTCTGTCCAAATCTTGGTAGGGAAACTGTCTAAAAGCATGGTTTTATCTCCTTTTTGATGAGCCATTTCATTGCCCAATAACACTTTGCTAAAACAAATGAAGAAAGAAATGGAGAGAAGCCTGTTTTTCCTTGGGCACATCGGTGCGTCTGCTGACATCATAAATAGTTACACCCCATGGCGCATCTCTGTCCCCCTTGCAACATGATAAAAACCCGCGCCTTGGTGCACCCCATCTTGCTGCTGCAATCGCTAAACTTGCGCCCCAAAGGCGCGCCAACCTTCCTTGCTGCATCACTTTTCCACGCGTGATGGCGCACCAAGATCCATGCAACACAAACTTTATCATCTTGCTAAGTCCAAATCTTTGAAGCGCGCAGCGCATCCTCGATTAGAAAAACATCATGTTGTGTAAACCTTTCGTGCGCCGCGCCATGCTCCCTTTGGCGCACGAAAAGTTCTTGTTACACGAAACATCTATGCGCCAAAGGGCGCACCAAATCCCAATGCAACACGCACTTATCATGCGCCCTTTATAAAATGCAATCTGCAGTATGCATGCGCCATGCGCCTTTGGCGCCAGTTTAACCTTTGCAACACCCCTTTCCTGTGCGCCCTACCTATTTAGCCCTGTAAGCTGCAATTTTCATGCGCCCTGCGCCCTGAGCCTAAAAATCTCTAACTCTTTCTTCTGCTAACATTCCAATGGAAGATCAAATGGCTAATTCAACCTTTTTGGATTGGGTCTCGCTTCTTCTTCATGCAGATCAGCAACTGAGTTCGAAAGAACATATGTCTACATCCAGCAAGAGACCCACCAAATCGAAAGGAAAGGCTAAGCTTACAGAGGAAGAGATGAAGTATAAATATCAAAGGGTCAGAATGCCCGAGTCACAGGCCGAATGCAGCATGGACGTCAGAGACTCAGAATTGGGGCATATCGACATGGAGGAATTCTGGGCCAGAACTCAGAAAGTTACAAGGAGTCCATGGATGGACAAACTAATAGGCAGTGCCCTGCACTTCGCCGGAGGAATCCCCGTCAGCACCATCAACAATGAATTTATGATGGTGGTTGCTCAGTGTTACAACAAAGACACAAGGTGTGTCGAAAATAAAGCAAGGCGAGGTAGTCATTACCTCACTTTGCCCATCATTTTGAGATCATACTCGGCATCCCTCACCACCAGGCACTTTGTGTCATAGCCAAGAAGAGTACATCAAGGCACTGGGAAGACAATGAAGACCAATGTATGCAGCTAATGAGCGAAGTGCATCGAAAAATAAGAAGGTGTGTCGAAAATAGCAAGGGCGAGGTAGTCATTAACCTCACTGCCCGTCATTTTGAGATCATACTCGGCATCCCTCACCACCGGCACTTTGTGGCTGTTAGCCAAGAAGAGTACATCAAGGCCTGGGAAGACAATGAAGACCAATGTATGCAGCTAATGAACGAAGTGCATCTGAAAAATAAGAAGGTGGTAACCCGGTGGCCCCAAATCATCCACCGCAGTGACTTCTCAGAAGAGCTCAGCGATACCATTACCTTCCTGAGCAGGGTCTTTGGGCTTTCTGACGCCCATTACTTCCATAAATGGATGCTGCGCTACTTGGAAACAATGAACAAGAATTTACCGATCAGCACTTTTCTTTGGGGGAAATTATAAGCGCACCATCTCCGAGCGGCTACAACAATTCAAAGACAATGGGAGTATTCCATATGAACTCCTATGTGGTCTACGCTGCAGCGTCGGAGAGGGATTATCCAGGCCTAACGAGGAGTGGAGTTTGGCCTCAGGTCAAGATATACGAGTATTATCCAGAACTAAGGCTGGAGAATAGCATCGCCCAATTCACCAAAATCAACGATGCATTCTTTTACCACGTCATCTGCCTGCTGAGGCTGAATATGACTCATAGTCGTACGACCAAAAACATAGTGGCAGCCACGGAGAAATGGGGGGCCCTGTTCACCCAATTTCCCACATTCACCTATCTGAGGGCTGCCAACTTTTTGGGAGAGCCAACCAGGCTACCAAGGTATCTTTGGGCCTAAGTGATTCTCGCTGGGCTATCAAGGCGGATAATCACATACCACGAAAAATGCCTGAAAAGGAAGAAGGGTGAAACTCCTTTCCCCCTCACGGTGGGCCGATACACATGCTCTACCCACCACAAGGCGAAGGAAATGTTCACGAGAGTGGAGTTACTCAATTTGAAGCATGACTTCCCGGCCTGAGGCCTACCTTCGACCCAAGGAGCTACCTGCAAGGGCAAAGCTTGATCAATCCATGTTCCTCAGATCGAGGATATTTATATTGACGTCCTCCATGAGGTAGAGCTCAGAAGAAAGGATCATTCTCGCCTAGCATTGGCAGAAATTATCCAATATGGGGTAGCCATTGTCCCCAAAGGCTTCCAAACTATGGAAGATGAAGTAGACAAGGTATATACTGACACAGATGGGGACGATTGGCCCTTTCCGGCCATTGATAGAACTAAGGCTCCTCAGACAATTGAGGAGAGGGTCAAGGAGACTTTGCGGAGGACAGAACATTGGTGCCGGATGAACGGCCTAATCTACCTCGGGGTTGATTTCACAACATCCCCATTGGGCAACGTGCCTCCATGATCCAAGAAGCAGCTTAAAGGCAAAGGTGTAGAAGGTGAATCCAGCACCATTCAGGAAGAAGCCCCTGAGAGTCCTCCTTCCGCAGCACCAGAACAGGTAATAACTCTGGATTCGCCAGAGAAAGAAGCAGCAGAGGATAGTCCCATAGGCCCATCCACTCAGGATGTCGGCATTGCTACCACAACAGAGGTCCCTTCTATCCCTTCTTCTTCTCTTCCTTCCCCTCCTCGAGTGACTCAAGCGACCATCCCTTTGGTCGTGTCCTCCGTCCCTTCTTCTACTCTTTCCCCTGCTTCTTCGTCTATCTTCTCCTCCCTCACTGATCTGTCCTCCTCCATTTCTTCCCTCATCTCCGGGCTCCCTTCCCTTCCTATGTCTTCCACACTGCAGTTTCCCTTCCCCCGTGGACACTTCTTGGCTATTCTCTCAATCACGCGCCGCGTGTCTCCACGTTTTCCCCTCTTCTACTATAGCATTTGCCTCCTCCTTTGTCTCGAGTCCTTCTTCCATAGGACCAGCTGGATCTCTCGGCAGTAAGCCAAAGAAAAGAGGAAAGTTCCCATCGCTCCGATGGACTTTTGATGATCCCGACCAAAGGGGCGAAGAAGCGAAGCTTTGTTACACGCCTCTCTAAAGGTCTGCGGTGAGAGAATCATGGAAATTACATACCCCGATCCCCTCAAAGAGAAAAAGGATCTGTCTCGACATATTTTACGTGACCCAAGTCACAATGGGGACATCTTACGAAAGTCTCTGGGGAAGCTCTTTCCGCGGTTAACGCCCTCTATCAAAAGCTTCAAGAGACAAAAGAAGAGAAAAGGCTACTAAAAGAGCAAAACAAATATCTGCTCCAAGCCTTACAGAAGATGGGTAGTGCGCCTCCCACAACTGCCGCCGAGACTTCTGAGCTTCTGAGCTAGGAGAAAATCAACAAATATGCAAAGATCAATGAGCAAGGTATGGCGTTTCCGCTTGGAGGAGCCAAATTCTCAAAGACAGCGAAAAAGTGATCGCCGAGTTCTCTGACTTATACCTGAATATCAGTAAGGCGAATAAAGAACTCCAAGCGTTAGCAGGGCCCATATCAGAAGAGCTGGAACATGCTAGACTGCAGCACGAGGCCTTCCAACAAATGTTCAACTGTTCAGTCGAAGATCTGGTCAAGTTCGGCATCTTCGGCCACCCAAGGGCTCTCAACAAAATCATGTCCACTCTGGACTATCGGGTGGATCAGCTAGAATTTATTCTAGAAAAGATTGACAAGGTAAAGGAAGAGGCCCTGGATACAATGCATCAAATGGAGCGAATTGTTCTCAACATGTCTCGGGGTTGTTGCTCACTCCTTCCTTTACCTTAAGGTCGGTGATGAAACCATCCAGGATCTTCAAGGAAATCACTTCTCGAGGAACGGGGCGGAGGTCACATTTGACACTTGAATCTATCAACAACTTTCTTTGGCTGTAGGGACTTCGTCGGGTTCCTCATTGAGGCGAGAAAAGGACTTTTCCAAACTCCCAGAAGCTCATAGATGAGCGGGAGACTTGTGAGGCAATAAGCGATAGGCACAAGGATCCTTCTCAGGATCAACTTGGGCCAATAATTAACAAGTTTTTGGAATACCGCGCTCAGTTCCATATCTCATCACCTGAGCAGCATCAAAAGCAGGCTACCCCCTTTCGGCCGCAAGATGATGATGACGAGTAGCTGCTCCTCCTCCTTCTTCTTCTTCTTCTTCTTCTTCTTCTTCTTCTCTCTCTTCTCCGACTTTCTTGTTGGAATGTCTAAAGTATGTTGGCACAAATGATGACATCATCCATGTTGCGTCATGGGATGATGTCACCCATCAAGTTGTAAAAAGTCAACATGACTTTTAGATATTTTGTAAATAGTTGTTGGCTCCTTTTGCCTTCTTTCCTTCTCCTCTTCTATATATATTGGAATACTTGTTGTATTCAAAGTGGTGGACATTTTTTAGATGAAAATAGAAGTGAGGAGAGAAAGACTTTGAGCTTTCTTGTAACAGAAGAAAAACAACAATACAAATATTGAGGCTTTGTACTGAATACTTGTGTTATACATCAGAGCTTTCTTATGTTAGATCTGTATGTGTTTATTCTGTTAGATTCATATCTACCTTTTTGTCATTTGCTCATCAGTATTGCTTTGTTTATTTATGCAAGTAGGTTTGGCTCTGTTTACTACCAATCCCAAAACATAAATCTTCTGACCTTTCTGCTTTGGAGTTCATTTCTTTTCTTCCTTCGGACCTGCTCTTTCCTCATCCCCTCTTCCTTTCCTTTCTTTTCACAGTCGGAAACACCCCACTGGGATGAGATCCCAAACCCCCGAAGGCAGAATCTGTGAGACTTGCATAGATTCCTGCTGGTAGAATAGCAATAAACCAGTTTCGCTTTGCTGACTCAAAGAGGGGCTATGCCCTACACACTGTTGGCTCGTTTATCCATAGATCTACCCAAGCGACAGATTTTTGGACCAATAGTTTTTGGTGACTCCGCTGGGGAATGAATAGATCTGTCAGATCTATGATGGTGGTAAGATAGAAAAATCAGAAAAAATAAGAAAATCATTTGCTGTTTACAAATCGAACTTTTTGATAAAAATCAAAAATTTGCGAAAGTGCTCGAATTAAAAATTTTCTTCCGAGATCCATAGATCTAGCCTAGTTACAAAGCTTTAGTTATTTGAGTTTTTATAAAAATTAGTATTTTTCCGTAGATCGGATTTTTGGTTTTTTTTAAAAGTTTGAAACCTCTCGAAAAAGTCAAAATCAGATCCGAAAATCAGCTTACTATTCTTCCTGCCATCTTATCCTCGTTTTATTTGTCATTAAGCTTATAATCGGTTTACGAAGAGGATATTTTTAAATATTTAGAAAAGTGCCTGCTACTGGTTTTTGACAGAAAAACCAGAAAATCAGCAAGTACACCCAAAAATAAATTTTAAATCTGCACCACAGCGTTCCAGATCTGGAAGGTACGCTGGCAGGTGAGCCATTTACGCGTGGCAGGTGAGCTCGTGGAGAAGTCGATCCTACTTTCGATCGGCTTCAAAGGCACAATTTCAGTGTAGCACCGACGCGCTTTTTATCACTAAGTTCAGCTGACCGGTCATCCGAAGCGCCTCACCCCCACGGAAGAGCCGGTTTTCACAAGGAGCCTCCACGTCCCTTTGTAGCGCTTTGCTGCTCAGTGGAACCACCCTTCCAGCCCGTGTTCTCTTTCCAGCCCTTCAAATGGCGGTACCATGGGGAAATGCCATGGGTCCTCTCGCACTGCCACATCCAGTTCACGCGCTCCCTCACGGAAACCGAAAGAATTTTCCCAAATTCGATGGGAGTGGAAATCAAAGCATGGATTCCCACATATCTGCATTCATCATGTCATGCAGTATTTTGGATGTGACTCACGAAGATGTGTCGGTTCACCTTTTTCTGGAAACTCTACAAGGGCCCGCAGCTGAATGGTTTCAGCATTTGCCGGCCGGATCTATCACCAGTTGGGCCACCTTGCGGGAGGCTTTTGAAGACAGATACAAGCCTTCAGAGGATGCGTTTGCATTATTATCACGGATCACTCACCTGAAGAAGGAGGCCAATGAGACCATGCGTGATTTTATCACCCGGTTCAATGCACTAATCAACCGTGTCCCTGTTGCCATGCTTCCAACGCCGGAAAATCAAAAGTGCTTCTTCGTAAACGCTATGAGTTTGAAAGTTAGTTTCTTACTCCTTCAAGAGTGAGTTGCCACCTTGATTCTCGCCTGCCAAAGCCGCTGCCATTCGGATAGAGGATAATCGATAATATCGGTGAATTGAAAAGGAATTAGCCAAGCCTAAATCTTTGGGCCCTTTGCCCACTACTTCGCCGTCTAATCGACCTTTCAAAAGATGGCGAATGACTTGCTTGCATTGAAGAAAGCGATTGGCCCGGGCATCCCCAATTCATCGTCACGGGATATTCCACGGAGGAATTTCATTCCTAACAATGTTTCACAAAGGCCGCGCCTACCTACAGCTGCTCCGCGGTTGGCGCTTGAGGCTCCTCCGGTCAACGCTCTGGCCGAAATCGAAGAAGAAGAGTAGTATTATGAAGAACCTTCATCTCAAGGCGAAGATGATCAAGATGTCGGTGAACCGGCTGGCGACTCTACTATCGGGTATATGGAATTTGATGAGGAAGAATCTGATGAAGAAGAGGGTACCCAGGGATATGCAAGCGGACAGTCATATGTTGTTTTTACTCGCGCAAGGAAAAGAAGCGAAGTTGCTGCCCATGTCAGAGGAGAAATTTGTGTCAAACGCGCCCCCGATCATTGCTAAAAGAGGTAATCCTCTTCCTACTCAACTCCCTGGCAAATCTTTTACAAGGAAATCTTTTCCCCTACCTCTCCTCCAAATCAATCCTCTCATGTTCCTACCAAGGCCAGTAATCCTATTCCATCATCGCGAGGTGAGGGACTCATTCCTTCACCAATGCAACCCTTGGCCGCATTTGATATCATAGATCATGCAAAAAAGACCAAGATCCAAATGTCTGAAGCTGAGTACCTTCAGTCAAACCCCGAACAACTTGTAAGATTGACCAAATATATTTAGAGTCAAGCTGTTGCATCTAAGCAGGTTTCCCCAAAAGGAATCCTTTCCACTCCCCCTGAATCCCACATAAATGTTGCTTCAACATCTGCATCAGGTAAGATAGAGCCTTTCTATCTCTCTCTCCTAATCAATGGCCATAAGTTGAGTAACTGCATAATTGATTCCGGGGCTTCTGATAACGTTATGCCGTGCAAAAAGTCACCCATGCTTTGGGCCTCACTCTTACCAAGCCTTTCGGCAGATGTTATTCATTGGAAACCAAGCAGGTTCCATTGGTTGGCCAAATCAAGGACGCGCAATTTGCATTTGCGGCTTTCCCAGATAAAAGAGTAAAAATGACAGTCCTCGTTGCTGACATTCCGGCAGCCTATGGAATATTGCTGGGAAGAAGTTTTTGCAGCGAAGTTGGTGGAGAAATTCATATGGACTGGTCTAAAGCTAGAATTCCAGTCAAAGGCGTAATGCAGACTTTGGAGCCGGAATCACAAAAGAAATACTTGGTTACCAGCTCTGAAGACCCCAAGGCCCAAATCCTTTTTGAATCATCAGGGATGGGGAACTACTTCTTATCTACCGAGATGGATAAAATGGGTGTTCTCGTTCAGGAAAAGGATCTTAATGAGATCTGGACCTTGCAGTTTGATGGAAGTTGCGCGACTAGTGGATGTGGCGCTGGGGCTGTGCTGATATCTCCCGAAGAGGAGGTAATTCCTCTCTCTTTCAAATTGCAGTTTTTCAACACTAACAATACTGCTGAGTATGAATCTCTGTTACTCGGTATGCAAGCCGCAAAAGAAAGAGGAATTAAAAATCTAAAAGTACAAGGTGATGCAGAGCTAGTTGTAAATCAGGTCAAAAGGATTTACCAAGTAAAAAATGAGAGGCTCAGGCATTACCGTAATGCGGTATGGGACAGCATTGAAGAATTCGATGCTTTTTCAATAGAATCCATACCGAGGGCTCAGAATGACATGGCCGATTCATTGGCCGTTTCAGCGTCCCTCATGCTCCCACACCCAGGTTTGAAAACAAACAAGTACACCATTGAGGTGGTTTTCCACCCGAGCGTGCCAGACAATTCTCAGCATTGGCAGGTGTTCAACGACGATAATCAACTCATTGCTTTTCTGGAAAAGGTAGAAAATTTTAAAGAATTACACTTTGAAGGATCTACTTCCACTTGCCGTGAATCAGTCACCGATCAAGGCGATGAATCCGAAGGGAACGACGGCATATGTCAGCTCAAAGGAAATAAAATTCCGAAGGGCCTGGTTTCTCTGGAGCGCCTGTTCGACAGGCATGACCGTTTTGTGAAAAAGAAGAGGTGAGATGACCCTAACTCATCCCCAGAAACCGAACCGGTCAATATAGGTTTGATAGAGCACCCACAATTTGTGAACATTGGCAAATGTTGTACGCCTGAGGAGAAACAGAAATTTGTCAAGTTGCTAAAAAAATATATGGACGTGTTGGCGTGGTCCTATGCCGATCTAAAATCTTTCAAGCCAAAGGACGTTCAGCATGACATTCCGTTGAAAGACGATGTCAAAGCCTTTCGCCAGAAGCAGAGGCACTATAATCCTAAGATCTCGGGTACCATCCAGGCCGAAATTCAGAAGATGTTGGATGCAAGGATCATCTTTCCTATCCATCACAGTACTTGGGTAGCAAATATTGTGCCAGTGCGCAAGAAAAATGGCGAGATACGCATATGCGTAGACTTTCGCAATTTGAATCAAGCTTCCTTGAAAGACAACTACCCTCTTCCGATAATGGATCAAGTTCTGCAAGCAGTAACTGGATCAGAGATGTTGTCCATGCTTGACGGTTTTTCAGGTTACAATCAGATTGAAGTTTCACCTGAAGATCAGTTTAAAATAGCATTCACTACTCCCTGGGGTACATTTGCCTACAGCAGGATGCCTTTTGGCCTAACTAATGCTGGTGCCACTTTTCAGCGGGCCATGGATTTTACATTCAAAGGTATGATGGGGAAATTCATTGTGGTTTATCTAGATGACTTAACCATGTTCTCTAAACAACGAAATGATCATTGTGATCATTTGGAACAAGTGTTGGCCAGGTGCCGAGAACATGGGATTTCCCTAAACCCAAAAAAGTCTGTTTTTGGAGTCACGGAAGGGAAGTTGCTAGGGCATGTGGTTAGCAAAGAAGGAACAAAGATAGATGCCGAAAGAGTTAAGGCTATTCAAAGCCTTACTCTGCCTACAAGCAAGACTGGTGTTCATTCTTTCTTTGGAAAGGTGAACTTTCTCAGGCGTTTTGTTCCTGACTTTGCTGAGAAGACCCGTCACATATTGAACATGATGAAGGGGTCACCAACTTTCAGATGGAGTGAAGAGGGAAAAAGGTCATTTGAAGAAATAAAAGCTTCCGTTGCTCATGCACCAGTCCTGGTATGTCCCGATTTCTCCAAGGACTTCATCATGTATAGTTACGCATCTGAGCATACTGTGTCCGCAATCTTAATGCAAAAGAACTCGGAGGATGTTGAATCTCCGATCGCGTTCATGAGTTCTCCCCTCAAGCCTCACGAACTAAAAATGACTCAATTGGAAAAGCATGCCTTCGCCGTTGTCAAAGCAGTGAAGAATTTCAGGTATTACATTCTAAACTCGCATACGGTGGTGCTGGTCCCTGACACGGCGGTGAAATCAATTCTAACTCAGCAGGAGTTAGGAAGTTTGCGAGGAAATTGGGTCGCAAAGGTCCAGGAGTATGACCTGGATATTAAACCAACCAAGCTGGTAAGGGGCAAGGGCCTGTGTCAGCTAATGGCTGAAAACAAAGATTCAGGAAACCATGATGACAGGGGTGACTACACCGACGAAACACAGGACCGGCAGGAAGAGCCTGATTCTCTGCCTCTGGTTCTATTTGTTGCAACTAGTGATGAATGGTACTCCGACATTGCTTTCTTCCTTACCTACGGCGAATGCCCAATGCACCTAACTGCAAAGGAGAAGCGCACTATAAAGCTCAGAGCGGCTAAATATGTCATCTGGGATGACGGTTTATATAAACGTGGGATAGATGGCATCTTTTTGCGGTGTGTTGACAAACCCCAACAAGTAAAACTACTGGAAAGTTTTCACAATTCAGCCTGTGGAGGGCATTTCTCTTCCTCCGTAACTGCACACAAGATCATTCGAGCCAGGTACTATTGGCCGATGCTCTTTCAAGATACAGCCATCTGGGTGGCGAAGTGTGAACCCTGCCAGCAATTCGTCGGCAAGCCCAAGTTGGCTACCTTTCCCCTGAGGCCGGTCATTATCAATGAACCATTCAGGCAATGGGGAATTGATTTTATTGGCGCACTCAATCCTCAATCAAGTGTCGGACATAGCTATGTCCTTACAGCAATGGATTACTTCACCAAGTGGGTGGAAGCCATACTGCACAAGGATGCCACTTCTGAGGTGGTTTGCAATTTCATTAAAGAAAATATCATTGTCAGGTTTGGCGTTCCAAACAAAATCGTTGCTGATAATGCTTCTAACTTCTCCTCACGAGAAGTTATTAGTTTTTTCTATGAATATGGGATAACTTTGGCT
Organism: Taxus wallichiana var. yunnanensis; assembly: GCA_018340775.1. Lineage (NCBI taxonomy): Eukaryota > Viridiplantae > Streptophyta > Pinopsida > Cupressales > Taxaceae > Taxus > Taxus wallichiana. Next base: position 628,870,496 of record CM031237.1, on the reverse strand, counting down.
CACGCCTCAGACTATTACCCTCAGGGAAATGGTCAGGTGGAATCCAGTAACAAGAACTTGGTGACCATCATACGGAAGTTAGTAGATGAGAATCAACGAATGTGGCACAAGTCTTTGTACGACGCTTTGTGGGCCGATCGTATTACTCCCAAGAGATCTCTCGGCATGTCACCTTTTCAAGTGTTATATGGCACTGATGCCGAGCTTCCCATTTCTGCGAAACTTCCTGCTCTGCGTTTGGCACGAGCCATCGAAGATAAAACTTTCCAAAATTCTCTTGAAAAGAGAATCATGTATCTGGCAGAACTTGAAGAAAAGAGAGTAAGGGTGGTCGACAGGATCACTGAACATCAAAATCAAGTTAAGAGGCTTTTTGATAAGAAGGCCAAGCAAAGAGATTTTCAAGTGGGAGATCTCGTCCTTTTGTGGGACAAGCGAAGAGAGCCAAAGGGCATGCATGGAAAGTTTGATTCCCTGTGGAGAGGGCCCTTCAAGATCAAGCAGCTCAACGGAGAGAATAGCTTCTATCTCTCATATCTGGATGGAACCGAACTCCCGCTTCCTTATAGCGGGCAGCATCTGAAGATCTTCAGGAAGTAGAGCTTGCTCTCTTCTTTGTACAGTTTGCTTTATGTTGTGTGTTTGCTTTCGTCGTGTGTTTGCTTTCGGTTTGTTGTGTGTTTCCTTTCTTCTCCCTCCGGTCGCCCTTGTTTTTGACTCTGTTACCCAATGGATAGGCACATGAGAACTGGGATTCTCTACCCCGAGTTTGCTCAGGGATAGTCCCCAGAAAGAGCCAGCTGTTATCCCGTAAAATTGACAAGGGCAATTTTACCGATAACCATACCAAAATTTTGTTCCGATCCCTCGTTAGGGATCCCTTGCGTTCGAAACGTTGTAAAATCCCTTCCCGGGAAATCTGGTTTTTTCGAACTTAGTCTTTTGAGCCTTTTTTGGCTGGGCGCATGAAATTGCTATATAACACCAACTTTTGGTGCCCCCTTTAAAACCTTTGGCGCATGATTTTCAGTGTCAACACACCTTTTGGTGCGCCAAAGTATGTTGAGCCTTCCCTGCGTGCACCAAGGCGCATGCGCCTTTCTATTGGCACAACTTTTTTTGTGCCATGTTTTGGTGTGCCAAAGGGCGCACATAACTTAATGTCGACATAGCTTTTGGTGCGCCAAAGGCGCGCTTAATTTCCTGCTGGAAAACGTTTTCATGCGCCAAAGGGCGCACGCTTTTCCCTGTCGACAGCAACTCTCATGCGCCCTTTAAAAAGTGGGTGGCGCATTTATGACCAGCTCACCTATATATATGTGTTTGCGCGCCCAAAATGTCATTTTCACTATTCGCTGAGCACGTGATTTTTCTGAGCCTGTCAGCCCCTGCCTCGTCGTTTTCATCGCCTTGTGGACCCGTTACAAGTTTTCGCTATTTGTCCAGGTGAGAGGTTCTTTTCTCTTTCTCATGTTTTGCATTTTGGTTCTTTGTGCTTGGTGGTCTGGTTTTAGTTTGTGCCTGAAGTTTGAAATATCAAGATCCTACTCCTGCTATCTTCCCATATCCCTCCCCCTCTGTCCAAATCTTCTGGTAGGGGAACCTGTCTAAAAGCATGGTTTTATCTCCTTTTTGATGAGCCATTTCATTGCCCAATAACACTGCTAAAACAAATGAAGAAAGAAATGGAGAGAAGCCTGCTTTTTCCTTGGGCACATCGGTGCGTCCTGCAACATCATAAACAATTGCACCCCCATGGCGCATCTGTCCCCCTTGCAACATGATAAAAACCCACGCCCTTGGCGCACCCATCTTGCTTGCTGCATCATAATCGCTAAACTTGCGCCCCAAAGGCGCGCCAACCTTCCTTGCTGCATCACTTTTCCACGCGCCAATGGCGCACCCAGCATCCATGCAACACAAACTTTATCTGCGCTAAGTACAAATCTTTCAAGGCGCAGGCGCATCCCCGATTAGAAAAACATCATGTTGTGTAAACCTTTCGTGCGCCGCGCCATGCTCCCTTTGGCGCACGAAAAGTTCTTGTTACACGAAACATCCATGCGCCAAAGGGCGCACCAAATCCCAATGCAACACGCACTTATCATGCGCCCTTTATAAAATGCAATCAGTAGTTTGCATACACCATGTGCCGGCGGTTTAACCTTTAACCTTTGCAACACCCCTTTCCTGTGCGCCCTACCTATTTAGCCCTGTAAGCTGCAATTTTCATGCGCCCTGCGCCCTGAGCCTAGAAATCTCTAACTCTTTCTTCTGCTAACATTCCAATGGAAGATCAAATCGCTAATTCAACCTTTTCGGATTGGGTCTCGCTTCTTCTTCATGCAGATCAGCAACTGAGTTCGAAAGAACATATGTCTACATCCAGCAAGAGACCCACCAAATCGAAAGGAAAGGCTAAGCTCACAGAGGAAGAGATGAAGTATAAATATCAAAGGGTCAGAATGCCCGAGTCACAGGCCGAATGCAGCATGGACGTCAGAGACTCAGAATTGGGGCATATCGACATGGAGGAATTCTGGGCCAGAACTCAGAAAGTTACAAGGAGTCCATGGATGGACAAACTAATAGGCAGTGCCCTGCACTTCGCCGGAGGAATCCCGTCAGTGCCATCAACAATGAATTTATGATGGTGGTTGCTCAGTGTTACAACAAAGACACAAGGTGTGTCGAAAACAGCAAGGGCGAGGTAGTCATTAACCTCACTGCCCGTCATTTTGAGATCATACTCGGCATCCCTCACCACCGGCACTTTGTGGCCGTTAGCCAAGCAGAGTGCATCAAGGCCTGGGAAGACAATGAAGACCAATGTATGCAACTAATGAACAAAGTGCATCTGAAAAATAAGAAGGTGGTAACCCGGTGGCCCCAAATCATCCACCGCAGTGACTTCTCAGAAGAGCTCAGTGATACCATTACCTTCCTGAGCAGGGTCTTCGGGCTTTCTGACGCCCATTACTTCCATAAATGGATGTTGCGCTACTTGGAAACAATGAACAAGAATTTTCCTGATCAGCGCTTTTGCTGGGGGGAAATTATAAGCAGCACCATCTCCGAGCAGCTACAACAATTCAACACAACGGGAGTATTCCATATGAACTCCTACGTGGTCTACGCTGCAGCGTCGGAGAGGGATTATCCAGGCCTAACGAGGAGTGGAGTTTGGCCTCAGGTCAAAATATACGAGTATTATCCAGAACTGAAGCTGGAGAATAGCATCGCCCAATTCACCAAAATCAACGATGCATTCTTTTATCACATCATCTGCCTATTGAGGCCAAATCTGACTCATGGTCGTACGACCAAAAACATAGTGGCAGCCACGGAGAAATGGGGAGCCCTGTTCACCCAATTTCCTACATTCACCTATCTGAGGGCTGCCAACTTTTTGGGAGAGCCAACCAGGCTACCAAGGTATGCTGGGCCTAAGCTGATTCTGCTGGAGCTGTCAAGGCAGCTAATCACATACCACGAAAAATGCCTGAAAAGGAAGAAGGGTGGAACTCCTTTCCCCCTCACAGTGGGCCGATACACATGCTCTACCCACCACAAGGTGAAGGAAATGTTCGCAGAGCTGGAGTTACTCAATTTGAAGCATGACTTCCCAGCCAGGCCTACCTTCGACCCAAGGAGCTGCCTGCCAAGGCAAAGCTTGATCCAATCCATGTTCCTCAGATCGAGGATATTTATATTGACGTCCTCCATGAGGTAGAGCTCAGAAGAAAGGATCATTCTCGCCTAGCATTGGCAGAAATTATCCAATATGGGGTAGCCATTGTCCCCAAAGGCTTCCAAACTATGGAAGATGAAGTAGACAAGGTATATACTGACACAGATGGGGACGATTGGCCCTTTTCAGCCATTGATAGAACTAAGGCTCCTCAGACAATTGAGGAGAGGGTCAAGGAGACTTTGCGGAGGATAGAACATTGGTGCCGGATGAACGGCCTAATCTACCTCGGGGTTGATTTCACAACATCCCCATTGGGCAACGCGCCTCCACGATCCAAGAAGCAGCTTAAAGGCAAAGGTGTAGAAGGTGAATCCAGCACCATTCAGGAAGAAGCCCCCGAGAGTCCTCCTTCCGCAGCACAGAACAGGTAATAACTCTGGATTCGCCAGAGAAAGAAGCAGCAGAGGATAGTCCCATAGGCCCATCCACTCAGGATGTCGGCATTGCTACCACAACAGAGGTCCCTTCTATCCCTTCTTCTTCTCTTCCTTCCCCTCCTCGAGTGACTCAAGTGACCATCCCTTTGGTCATGTCCTCTGTCCCTTCTTCTACTCTTTCCCCTGCTTCTTCGTCTATCTTCTCCTCCCTCACTGATCTGTCCTCCTCCATTTCTTCCCTCATCTCCGGGCTCCCTTCCCTTCCTATGTCTTCCGCAGCTGCAGTTTCCCTTCCTCCCGTGGACACTTCTTCGGCTATTCTCTCAATGCCGCCGCCGCGTGTCTCCACGTTTTTCCCCTCTTCTACTGTAGCTGCCTCCTCCTCTGTCTCTGGTCCTTCTTCCATAGGACCAGCCTGGATCTCTCAGCAGCTAAGCCAGCAAAAGAGGAAAGTTCCCATCGCTCCGATGGACTTTTCAGTGATCCCAGCCAAAGGGGCGAAGAAGCAGAAGCCTGTTACACGCTTCTCTAAAAGTGCTGCAGGTGAGAGAATCATGGAAATTGCATACCCCGATCCCCTCAAAGAGAAAAAGGATCTGTCTCCGACAGATTTTACTGTGACCCAAGTTACAATGGGGACATCTTCTGAAAGTCTCCAGGGGGAAGCTCTTTCCACGGTTAACGCCCTCTGTTAAAAGCTTCAAGAGAGAAAAGAAGAGAAAAGGCTACTAAAAGAGAAAAACAAATATCTGCTCCAAGCCTTACAGAAGATGGGTAGTGTGCCTCCCACAACTGCCGCCGAGACTTCTGAGCTTCTCAGCCAGGAGAAAATCAACAAATATGCAAAGATCAATGAGCAAGGTATGGCCGTTTCCGCTTGGAGGAGCCAAATTCTCAAAGACAGCGAAAAAGTGATCACCGAGTTCTCTGACTTATACCTGAATATCAGTAAGGTGAATAAAGAACTCCAAGCGTTAGCAGGGCCCATATCAGAAGAGCTGGAACATGCTAGACTGCAGCACGAGGCCTTCCAACAAATGTTTGACTGTTCAGTCGAAGATCTGGTCAAGTTCGGCATCTTCGGCCACCCAAGGGCTCTCAACAAAATCATGTCCACTCTGGACTACCGGGTGGATCAGCTAGAATTTATTCTAGAAAAGATTGACAAGGTAAAGGAAGAGGCCCTGGATACAATGCATCAAATGGAGTGAATTGTTCTCAACATGTCTCCAGGGTTGCTCACTCCTTCCTTTACCTTAAGGTCAGCTGATGAAACCATCCGGATCTTCAAGGAGATCGCTTCTCAAGGAACGGGGCCAGAGGTCACATTTGACACTGAATCTATCAACAACCTGCTGGCCTGTAGGGACTTCGTCGGGTTCCTCATTGAGGCGGAAAAGGACTTTTCCAAACTCCCAGAGAAGCTCATAGATGAGCGGGAGACTTGTGAGGCAATAAGCGATAGGCACAAGGATCCTTCTCAGGATCAACTTGGGCCAATAATTAACAAGTTTTTGGAATACCGCGCTCAGTTCCATATCTCATCACCTGAGCAGCATCAAAAGCAGGCTACCCCCTTTCGGCCGCAGGATGATGACGACGAGTAGCTGCTCCTCCTCCTCCTCCTCTTCTTCTTCTTCTTCTCTCTCTCTTCTCCGACTTTCTTGTTGGAATGTCTAAAGTATGTTGGCACAAATGATGACATCATCCATGTTGCGTCATGGGATGATGTCATCCATCAAGTTGTCAAAAGTCAACATGACTTTTAGATATTTTGTAAATATCTTTGTAAATAGTTGTTGGCTCCTTTTTGCCTTCTTTCCTTCTCCTCTTCTATATATATTGGAATACTTGTTGTATTCAAAGTGGTGGACATTTTTTAGATGAAAATAGAAGTGAGGAGAGAAAGACTTTGAGCTTTCTTGTAACAGAAGAAAAACAACAATACAAATATTGAGGCTTTGTACTGAATACTTGTGTTATACATCAGACCTTTCTTATGTTAGATCTGTATGTGTTTATTCTGTTAGATTCATATCTACCTTTTTGTCATTTGCTCATCAGTATTGCTTTGTTTATTTATGCAAGTAGGTTTGGCTCTGTTTACTACCAATCCCAAAACATAAATCTTCTGACCTTTCTGCTTTGGAATTCATTTCTTTTCTTCCTTCGGACCTATTCTTTCCTCATCCCCTCTTCCTTTCCTTTCTTTTCACAGTCGGAAACACCCCACTGGGATGAGATCCCAAACCCCGAAGGCAAAATCTGTGAGACTTGCATAGATTCCTGCTGGTAGAATAGCAATAAACCAGTTTCGCTTTGCTGACTCAAAGAGGGGCTATGCCCTGCACACTGTTGGCTCGTTTATCCATAGATCTACCCAAGTGACAGATTTTCGGACCAACATGATTACACCTCCACGTGAGGGGGCCATTTTATATTTATATATTTACGAATGACCATGCCTTGGGAGCCATGTTGGCACATCAAGATGAAAAAGGTAAGAAACAAGTTGTTTATTACATCAGTTGCACCCTTCATGATTACAATACTCATTACTCGAAATAAGTAATTTATGCTATGCATTTTACTTTGAAACTTCCAAACTTTGTCACTACCTTCTCAATCACAAAACCTATGTTATCACAAAATTTAATCCACTCACATCCATGCATTATAAACCATAATGTAATTATCATATCACTCGAGAGATCATGTTGATGAATGAATTTGACCTTGAATTTATCTCTTAGAAATCCATTAAAGGGTATGTCATTTCTGATCTTCTCACTGAAGATCCCCTTCCTACCAATCAACTACCTTGTGAACACTTTTAGAAAAATTTATCAACACTATCGATCATGAAAACACCCCTCTTAAAATTACCTTGTTCTTTGATGGGTCCAAATGTAGGCAGGGAAGGTACTAGAATAGTCATAATACCCCCTTGGGACACTCCTATTCCGTTATCCTTAAAATTAAATTTTGAATGCACTAATAACATGACAAAATACAAGGATCTTATCATGGGACTTTAGACCACCACCTTTCTTGGTGTATAAATCCTTGACATCTACGAAGACTCATAACTAGTCATCAACCAAATCAAAGGGATCTACCAATGTAAAAATGAGGTCCTACAAAAACAAAATATCATTATCAAAGACTTAATAAAAATATTTGACCACTACAAAATTCAAACTACCCTTGAATCATCTAAAATTTTTGTAGATACAATGACATCTCTTTCCTCTCTCATCCCTTTATCACCAAACAATTCCAAAATCTTTGTCATTATACACAAACTCGATCAACCATCTTATACCAACATCAATATTCTAACTATTAATCTCATAGAGGACAACTCATATGACACCGATATATGAAAATATATTATTATCTTTCCACTAGTAAAGTAGCCTAAGATATATCCAAAAATGGAAAAAGATATTTTCAACAACTTGTGTCTGCGCTATGTCATACTAGGGGTATTATTTACAAAATATGATTTAACGACCTCCTCCTCTGGTGTCTTAAAACTCTAGAGGCTTGTCTAGCTATCCAAGAAGTCCATGATGACATATGTGGTGGACACTTCAATAGTTTGGTTGTCACTAAACACATCTTATGCATGGGATACTATTGGCCTACACTTAACCAATATTATTGTGACTATGTCAATAAATGCATCAAATGTCAACAACATTCCAATCTCACACATATCCCTAGCTACAATCTTTAACCAACATGAGATCTACGGCCATTTCCACAATGGGGTTAGATCTTATTATCCTGTCAACCCTTGTTCATCATAATGAAATAACTCCATCATCACAATGATTGAATATTTTACTAAATGGGTGGAAGAAACCCCCTTATCTCCAAGAAAGCAGATAAAATCATCAACTTCATCCATCATCACATTATTTTTCACTTTGGTATACCTTATAAAATCATCACAGATAATGGAAAATCCTTCAAAAACAAGAAAGTTTAGAAACTTTCATGACACTTACAACATCAAACTCAACTTTTCATCTCCTTATTATCCACAAGCTAATGACCAATCCAAAGCATCCAACAAAACCCTCAACAAAATCCTCATGAAAACTATTGACCAAGCTAGTAGAAATTGGCATCTTCAAATCCCATTCGCATTATGGGCATATCAAAGACCAACTTTTAAACTCCTATGGGTGTTACACCATTATCCTTAGTATATGACACCAAATCCATTCTTATTCTCGAATTCCAGATCCCATCCTTACACATTTCTCTCAAAGAATTCATATCTGATAAAGAATATTGTCAAGAATGCCTATCATAACTTGAATTATTAGATGAATGTCATCTAACCACATTGGAACATATCAACATCTATTAAGAATGAATCAAAGGATTTTATAAAAACATCTAAAACAACGTGACTTTAACATTGGAAATATTGTTCTCAAAGAAAACCAACATGTCACTAACATGGAAAAGAGTAAACATGGAAATTTTTCTCCAAATTGGCTCAGATCAGTATATTATCACTCATAAATATGGGTATGGGGCTTATCGTTTAGCCTACTTTGATGGTAAACTTGAAAAGGAGGCTACTAATTCCCTACACTTGTATTTTTTCCACTGTTAAAATATGAACTCATGAGACCTTAGTCAAACTACAATCTCCATCCATCAGCCCGTGCATCATATTACTCTTGTAATGATTTGGAACTATGTGGATTTTTGTCAGTATAATTATCATGCCCTTGAATATGGGCATCACGACTCTGATCATAACATGTTCTACATGGACAAGTTCCCCTCTCGTAATAAGGGAACCATGTAATCATTACTTGTATTATCCCCCAATCTCATCGTATTTTATGACATGATAAGGACATAAGTGTAGCTTGTATGCTTATTTATCCCCTTCTAAAGTAGTTACCTAGGTTCACCCTCAACTCAAAAATAAAATATTCATGAGATGGTGATTTAGTTTAATTTGAATTAAATATAAATATTGAAGAGTCATTGATGTATAAATGATGAAATATAGTAATGACACAAGAAACTTGAGATGTAAATAGGAAACCCTAAGCACAAAAGATCGATGAAGATGTTAGGTAAATCAAACCGATATGGACTGGGAAAAATATTGAATAAGCTGGGAAGAGTGTCATTACTAATCACTGTAAATTTTAAAATCCATGTATGATGCTAGACACGGGAACTGGGATAGGTCAAGGGCCCTTGGGTGCTAGAGACTACTTCTAGGTCTTTGGTGATTGTGCAAGAGCTCAAGATCTACTTTACGGTGTGTCGCAAGGTGTTGTTCCATGTTGATTACATGATATTCTCATAATGATTGCCGAAGGTACCTGTAACATGTAAAATATATGTTCACTTATACAAGCCAACAAAAACATCAAACCTAAAGAAAATCCAGAATGGGGAGTCAGAATAACCTCGATGGTCACCTCGAGAGTGAACTTACAATCAAGCACAAAACTACATCTAAGACTCCATGTAGTTCTAGTGAGTGTGTGGAATTTTTTTCCTAGGATGCCCTTGTGCAAGTTTGCAATTTGATAATGTGCTATAGCTAGAATGTAGTAATGTAGTAGAATGTGTGGATGGAATAGAATGAACTTCCCTTCCTATGATATGTATGCATCCCCTTATCCATTGAATGGATGTTAGATGGATTCCTTTGAGTACTTTAGGTGCATTTTGGATACAATATTAGGTGATGATAGTAATTTTAGTGCTTGGTCCTTTATTTTGAACACATAACTATGTATTTATATGATTCCCTTGTTTGAATTTCCTAATTGACAACTGGAAGGCCAACCCATAAGTGAAAAATATGCCTAAAATATAAAAGAGACCAAAAAGAGTGAGTAAGATAAGAAAGGGTTAGGGGCACCCAAGAGGGAAAGGACCGCTTTGGGTGCGGGTGTATAAATTCATGACATATAAATAAGTAAAGTTATGACTCGGTTGTATGGCATGTAAAACCAAATAGAAAACAAAAGAAAAGAAAAAGGCCAAAGATAATTATCAACCACTAGTTTTCTCACTTGAATCATGTAAATGCTAGCATAATTTTTAGGACCTATAAATTTACCCAAGTGCATGATTTAGTGCCTAAAAATGGATATAATAAAAATATAGACTGATCCCTCGAAGGATGACTATCAAAAATAAAATTATGTCAAATAAAGTTGTAGAACACTCCCTCAAAGTACAGATACTATATGAATCAAAAGTCAATAAAATTATATACCACTCCCTTGAAGGATGGCTATCCAATCAAAATAGACAAAGAGGACTTCCCAAATTAATCATTCCTTAGGTCAAAAAGGGATTCTTGCATCAATCAACCCTCATATCAAAAATAAAAAAACAACCATCCCAGGAAAGCTTCTTGCATTGATCGACTTTCCCATTAAAAACAATATTCCCATATTGATACTCTTATGTAAAATGCAATAAAGCCGAGGAAAAACCTAAGAATTATCATGAAGAACATGTTTCCTATGCTCGCTTACACAAAAACCTTTCCCATGTCAAGAAAATAATAAACATAATTATCCCACATCTATCAATGATCCTAACATGACTAACCATTTTGAGTCATATGTTAACACCTAGTACAAGAATGTACGTGTAGTATCATACATATAAATTAGTTACCATCATACACTATATGTGTCTAGAATAGTAAAGAAGCAAACATTTCACATTTTGTTCATATCCATCTATAGTAAATTAATCAAATAACAAGATCATCATCTGTCACACGCATACAAAATCATCAAAACATCATCTAATCTAAAAATCTACATACACCAAAACTCATCATATCAAAATCATAACTAAACTCATTAAATAAATCATCATCAAACTACTAGTATATCCATCACATTACAATCATTACAAAACTTAAAACATAACTCAAATATCAAAATCATGTATATACATATCAAAAGTGTCTATACATCATCAAGGGCTTCAAAGAGCCTCACGTATCAAAAATACATTTGTATATCATTGACAAGGGCTTCAAAAGAGCCTCATACATCAAAACTACCTATTGAACTGAATGTCCTTAAATTGAACACTCCCTTGGGCATTGCTCCCTTGATCATCATCTGGACCTCTAGTTGGTCCCTCGTACTAACCTCTAGGTGGTTGTCCCACACTCGCAGCACTACCTGAAGGAACCTACCGTCGTCAAGCTAAAAACAAAGTATATCGAGGCTCATCTAGAATCCTCCACCTCAATATGTCCTCATAATATCAAACCTCGTCACATAATTCCCGGTATTTTTCCACACTCACATCATCGGGTTGCTCCATTTGACCACTAGTATGAGATCTAGCTACCTATATATTAGCCCCCGAGATCAATGGGCCTATAACTCCAAAGGCATTATGCAAGGCCTCTATGTCTCGTCTATATCTATTTACATTATCTTTGACATGCATGAGCTCTGTCTATATAGTAGTGAGTCTTGCTAGCCCAACCCATCTCTCTTTCCGGTCGTAGTATCCATCTCAACTATCGGTGTGGCCTATTCATTTAGAATTGAGGCCTTCTCGGCCTATAAAATTGCTATAGTGGCCTCCAATAAATCCACCATATCATCCTCATCTCCTCCCTTAACACCACCCTCTTATGCGAGTCTTTACATAAGTAAACACCCACCTCTACAATCCATCTAGCTTCCCTTACCACCATTTAGCATAGGCCTTTGTCACTCCGGCATCGTCATAGCCTATCACTATTCCTTAAGCATCCACCCTTACCCCTACTCCCTCCTCATCTACCATATTAACTACCTTCTTAACATCTAGTAATGTTACATCTAATTTTGTGCCATATCTCTTATAGGCTATTGTTGCCTTCGACACATCTTGAATCAATCTAAACTATCACCTAACGTGACCAAATCAGATTATATACCACTATTCCTCCATCCAACCCCACACCCACCTATCCTTTTGTGTCATATCTCTTATAGGCTATTGTTTCCTTCGACACATATTGAATCAATCGAACTATCACCTAATGTGACCAAATCATATTATATACCATTGTTCCTCCCTCTAACCCCACACCCACCTATCCCTGGTGTAATACCCTCAACTATCTTTGTGCACCAAGCCATACCAGAAAACTTGTATAAGGCCTCCAAATAATGTCTCCACCCTGTAAGCTAGCTTGGAGCTGTCTGTAGTAATCCTCACCTCTAATAGGCCCGGGGCTACACAATCTAATTGCCACCACATAAAACCCACTGGACACTCCAAGTTAGCCCATCTCATTGAAAACAATCCCCTCAACCGAGCCAATACAATGTGCTCGTAGGCCCAACACTCCAATAAAATGATACATCCACTCCAAATATGTGTCGGTACTCTAATACCAAAACTCCCTATAAACATGTGCCAAAAAATAAGGGGCCCAAGAAAACTCTATATGAAAATCCATCATATCAACTACAACCCCACTCATCATCCATGAAAATTGGCCTCTAGATGATTCCACTAAGGCATAACAGCTAATACCCATCATCATTGTGACTAGGGCCCAAACCTCCTCGTTATCACTATATAAAGATCCATATGAAAAAGGTCCGAGAGATATAAACCACATTAGTTCCATCATCACCATATAACCACTACATTGCGGTGACCTTACTCCCCTCATCAATCACATATACCTTCTCACCCTATACTGGTAAGTGTAAGATCATGTATGATCTCCATAAGAAAAGTATTCACTGGTGACCCATTCCATAGTCCATCCACTTGTTGGTTTCTATTTCTTTTATATTTCACACTTGTCACTCATACACCCAGTTCTAGTTAGGTCATAGGGATCCATGTTAGTTAGTCTTCACTCATTTTCATCATTTGTCTCTGGACACTAGCCCTGGGTTGGACACTAGTGCTTAGGCGCTCCTGTCCATCCTAGGCACTCATGCCCTCTTTATGTTTGATCTTATTTTTGACATTTGAGGTCAGTATTTTCAGTTTTCCCTCTCATATCCCAAGGTACTAGTTGGCATGTTGGGTCATTAGTGTTGAAATTCAAGCAAGAGATCCCTATATAAACATAACATACATACCATTATAATGGTAGGAAATTATTATCAAGGGATATCTATCTACATATCTAAAGGGACTGCATTTGGGCACATTATTCTACATACACATTGCATAGGAAGGGGATTTCATTCTATTCCATCCACACATTTACATTTTATCTATCTACTTCCTTGTTATCTTGGTGTCATTAGTGCAAGGGTGACCTAAGAGCACTATTACACACACAAGCACATAGAACTACATTGGGTCTAAGATGTAGTGCAACGCTAGTCATAAGTTCACCATTGTGATAGTTGAGGATAGTCTAACCCTCATTTTGCATCTTTATTTTTTAGGATTTGATGTATTTTTTAGGGTTTTGTAGGAGGATATTTGTGTGTAGGTTTACAGTACCTCGGTGATCAAGTGTGACATAAAGGTGACCAAGGTGAATAAGTGTGAAACCTATTAACACTATTGGAACTAGGTTCTAACCATTTCTGAGACTCCAGTGCCCCCATAGAGGTCTTGGGGCATCTGCGGTGCCCCTATCCTTGCCCAGTGCCCATGTGTCAGGCATTATGAGCATTTCTATTTTTTTGAGCCCGATTATGATAGTCTATGTTCTCTGTTCCATCACATTCTCAGTCCAGACTCACTTTGGGATAAGTGTAATTAAGGTAAGTGCCCTATCTCTTGCATTTTCTTTCATATAAAGATCAAATAAATTTCCAAGCACTTGTATTTCATTGTATATCAGTTATAGTAGATCTTTGCATTCATATTTTAATAAAATATTTAGATTTTATTAAATCATTTTGGTGAACCCGTAGCTTAGAACTACTTTCCCTAGGATCCACTAAAACCCTAATGGCTAAGGATAGCTCTTCTCCTCCTAGGCTAGTCATGCCTCATGTGAGTGTTAATCCTATCTATGATGAAGCAACCATAGTTGAACTTACCGCTCTATATCACAACACTATTCTTCCAAATGATACTCAAAGGAAATTGTTAGCTCATGAATGCAATGTGCCTACTAGCTTTGATCATTCTACCATTAGCATTGTTTTTGATCTGGCAATATTTTCTGGTTGTAGACCTTGTTATTCAATTAGCCGCACTCCACCTTCTTCTATTTCTATTGAGACTTTAGATGATGTTATTATCATTTTTATGCTTAATCTTGATGATAATGCTTTAGCTAAAAACAAGATGAAAATAAACATGTGCATGATGTTGTTTCTCATACTAGTTAGGATGATTCTATAGTTACATCTCATACTCCTTCCATTTTGAAAATGTTTCTAATAATGCATCACATACTAGTTCTCCTCCTTCATTATATGTTGATGATACACTTAATGAAATCCTTGCATCTGAATCTTTATCTGATATTGATGAGGCACATGATAGTAATGATTCTACTTCTTTGCATATTGTTGAATGTGAATTTTCTACTCGCTTTCATCTTCTTCTGAGATTGTCTCTAGTAACATGCATGATTCATCTCCTTCCATTACATCATCTCCTAATAACTGCTTCGATGCTAGTCCTACTACTTCACCCTATTACTTCTTTGGCACCTATATCTAGTGTGCCCTTAGCATTGGTATCTTCTACTTCTTCTCTTGACATCCCTATGATCACTCATAATGGCAAGATACAACCACTCAATACACCATCTACATCTCCTACTATTCCATCACAGATATCTTATCACTCATGCATGTTGTTGGTCAATTACAATCTCAAGTCCAATCTCTCACACTTGAAAGCAAAGCCTATTATGCTTCTATCGATAACAATTCTTTACATGACAACCCTATTCCAAAAAGATTCACAATTCAGCATTCCCTAAGGATTTCATTATGCCTACATTTTCATGCTTTGATGGTATTGGAAATCCATATTTACATCTTAAGAATTATCATCTAGCTATGGCTTCTTATTCTAATGATGATTATTGCTAAAATATTTTCACCATAGTCTTATTGATGATGCTCTCAATGGTACACACATTTACCTTTGGATCTATTAGTACCTATTGTGAGATGGAAGAGGCCTTCCTTCAACGCTTTATACTTAACAATGGCCCTAGAGTCACATATGATCATTTACCTAGCTTACATCAAGGAAAAATAGAACCTATCATTGATTACATTTTGTGCTTCAATGCTTGCATGCATCAGTTAGTATTTCAACCCATTGACTTAGAAAATAAATTCATCTTTTTTCATGGCCTCATTCCTACTTTAAAACAATGATTGCAATATGACACATGTGAATCATTCACACTCTTATGTTATAAGGTCATCGATCTAGAATAGGATCTCATTGTTGCACATGTCATAGATCCTCCTCCTAGTTTTCTTCTACTACCACATCATCTAGTTCTTCTCCACTTCCATATGTTGAGCATCCTCCTAGGTATTCCATCTCCTCCACCTTGCAAAAGAAAGTTTAGTCTTCTCCATTACATAAGAATCCTTTATCTCCTCCACCATGTCGGGCTCCACCTCAAACTTCTACATCTCCTTCACGAGGAGCCATTACACTTTTCTCATCATGTTAGACCTCATGATGTGTTGTGTGCCTTTACTTGACAAGTGTTTGATTTTTACCTTCTAATCATCATCATCCACCTCATCACTTGTAATGCCAATGTGATCAACCTTATTGCAACTATCATCATATCAATGGCCATCATGAAAATGATTATTGTGCACCCTTCATGATAGATTACAACAATTAGAAGATAAGGGTGTCATTTCCTTTGGCTCTCACTCTCATGAGTGGTCTATGTCTCCACTTCCACACAAGTGTGTTGTTACTCTAGTTGATTTATCTCCTCATCTAGTTCTAAGGTCATTATTCATCCACCACCACAGGTTGTTGTTCATGCATGCTCTCCATCTCATCCATCCACCACTACACCATCTCATCCGTTGTGTCATGATACTACTACACATTGGCTTCCTAAGTCATCAACATTTGTGCTTCCCACTGCATATCATCATCATCATTGGACACCATCTTCATGGCATTAGTTTGGTTCATACACTCATGTTGCTTACGCTCCACATGCTTTCCACCGCTCCATGCCCACTTGGTATTTGGTAGGTGATTTTCTCACTTACCCCCGATGATGCACACTCATGTTCTTATGGTTCTTACATGACTATTGTTGAGGGATTTTTATAATAAGAACCTCACCATATCTCCATGCTACACATTATATCGATATATTTATCTAGTGTACACTATCATATCACTTCCCGATGATGCACTCTTGCTTTACGGTTCATTCTTGATTGTTGAGGGTCTTATATAAATGAACCTTATCATCTACACATGGGGGCATCATTATTCTCCTTCCCCTCTTCATCATACTAACACACACTTAAGTACACTTTTATGACCATCTCATTCACATACTCTTTTACATCATTCATTTTACACATACTTTATCATTCATCACAACTCTATCCATACATACATTATATTTTTCCATCATTCATCTATCACACACATCACAATCACACTATATATACTATATATTATCACATACATTAATCATCATTATCCATTAATTACCATCAACAACTACATGATGCAAATCAAATCAACAAATGTGAACATTGCTCAAAACACCACACATAAATATAAAACAATAATCAACATATCATACATCAAAACATACATACCAATCATCACATCATCATATCAATAAACATAAAATACATCAAAAACATATTCAAATATATCCATATATATATATATATATATATATATATATATATATATCATCAAAATCATAGTTAAAAAATCCCATCATGGGGGAAAGCCCCCATACATCACTACATACATATCATATCATCATCATCATCATCATCACTATCACTATCTACAATTGTGGGAGCTCTAGAACTAGAAGCTTCACCACTCAATCTGTGTCATTGATCACATGGCCCCTATATCTCTCTCTACCTGCCTATATAATAATGTCACCTTAGTTGAACTCTTGAAAAAATGACCCTTGTAGCTCCATGAACCTTACAAATACATCATATGTTAAGGGACCTCCACCTGTAGCCTCTCTAGCTCATTGTTTGTGTCTCTCTCTCATGCCTCATCCTCTCTGCTCAATAATATGGTACATGTAGTACTGCTAGCATTCCACTAGATCAAATAAGTGTGCATGCTCATGCTCACCGTAATATGCCATCCACATGCTCTAGCATACCACCACTATGAGTACATCGGTGGGCACATTCCACGTCAATGTGTGGATGGATGTGTCCATAATCAATGACCAATACACATCACCTACATTCATATATCAACACATTAGAAAACAATAACAATTAATAAACCAAATAACCAATCACAACCATCACTATACAAATACTCATGCTCTGCTATCATTTTCCGCTATGTTATCGGGGCATGTGCTTTCCCCTCTACTCCTCCCCTAGTGGTGCTCCCGCCACATCCACAAAAACTGGAAACAAAAATACCCATCGATGTGATGCCCACCATGCATGATATGCCCTCCATACACCCACATCATCTACTCATATCGGCTCTATCGCCATCATCTTATGCCTCATTTGGCCCAGGAGGTACTAGTTGCACTCTTATGGGCCCTGGTCTAGCTCGACCCTCCTCGGTGCCCTAATGGCCCTCACCCATACATATGGCTCTCGAGGGCACATCATGGCCATATTAAAGCTTGTGAAACATGCTCTACCTGGAATAACTCAATCACCCCTAAAACTGATCCTCTAGCCACATAGTCCATTGAATACATCGTAGCTCTACTGCATCCTCGGCCATCCTTGTAGTCTCGATATGGCCTCCATATCATGGCCTCTGGCCCCATCCAATCTACCATCACTCTATAGGTATCATATCCATCTTCTACTTATAAACACCTACCCATCTCCTAGAAAAAAATATATGAGCCCTCTCCCACTCTCCTCGTGGTCCACCAACTAGCCTCAATATGCAATATGCTCATAGGCCCATACATGTAACAATGTGGTAGCTCCAATACCACCCCATGCTCCTCCTATGTAAATCTATATAGATCTATGTATACAAATGGATCTAATACACATCATGCCCAAGCATATATCATCCCATCCTCCTCTATCGATGATGAAAATATCATGCATCTTATACAAGATGCCTACACCACCACCCTCCCACTACAACATGAAGCAATCACAACAACAATAAATTTTTCATGGATGGAACCCCCCGACCTCAAAATAACATCTAGACTAATATGGACCTCAGTGTGAACTGAGTCCCCATAAAGTACCACCTAGCATGACCCTCATCTGTCTCTGAGCATCATCTATAGCCATCACTGAACCCTCTCCCAATAATAGGAAAGCCAATATATGATATATGTCCTCCAAAGTCATGGTCATCTCACCTAGTAGGAAACAAAAGGTGCAAGTATCTACACACCACCTCTCACACAAAGATGTGATCATAGGCATATTATGGGGCACATCCCCATCCTCACTATGTGTCCATAGGCCGACATGGTCTAGAACATCCCACTCATCATCTGACAAACCCAATCCTAATAATGTACTCAAATGACGGCCACCATGAAACTCCCGTGAATGAATATCCCTCTACATAACACAAAAAAAAAAAAAACATTAGAACACTCATACATATGTAAATACACCTACCTATAACATCAACAAACATCAATTTTCACATTTACAACACTTTGGGCTCAACCCAAGCCTTTGGGTCACACCCCAGAGAAAAGGACTGGGGCCCAGAGCATGTCATTAGCACCCATGCCTCTTGGGTGCTAGTGTCTTAAAGGTCATTAGCACCTTCACCACTCTTGTCAGAGTAAAAAATTTGAGAAAATCAAAAAAAAATTTTTGTAAAAATTCATCAAAAATGACTAATTTCAACACAATTTTTGAAAAAAATCACACTTACTAGCTCAGCTTTGTCATACATGTGATGCCACAGTTTCCACCACCATCTCAAATGACTCAATCATGGTGCTCTCACTTGAGGCATCTTCACACACCAAAGCTCAAAATCACACTCGCGTAATAATCAAATGAATTTCCTATTCACTTTTTCACATTACTATTTATAGTAATCTCCCATTACTTACCACGTTATAGTCATTATTCACACTTATCCTCCAAACTAATACACATTACACATGATTTTAATCATATATTGTGCATCCTTACTCTGATTCTTGTCTCATTTGTGTTGATATCTTCAAAATTCTACCTACTATCATATTGTACACATTCCACAAAGCATTATATTCCTCCTCCACATCATTTCAACTTGATATACACACTTTTGTGATATCTATCATACATTCACTATTTCATCATTACACAATTTTTGGCTCAACATTCATTCTCATCATCACTCCCCTTTTTCCAAAAAGGGGGCATACAATCGAGGCATCCATAATCCCCCTCACACCATTACGTGATCATTCTACATTTAATTCATCATTATCAAAAATTTTTCTCATACATCATGCAACATTTCACACCACTTTCTAGTGATTCCCCCTAATGACCTAATATGGGGGAAACAAGCATAAAATATCTCCATGAGTAACCAATCAATAAATCACATGCATTCAAAATCTGACCTTCTACAAAAAATTACTATTCAAAATCAATCAATCAACATGACACAACAATGTATTTATCCTCCTAGATGACCTAACTTGGGAGTTACATCACCACTTTCCAGATGACCTAACATGGGAAGTTATTCTACATTTTCTACCACTTCAGATGACCTAACATGGAAGCCATCTCATATACATTACGGTGACACCCCTGTGGAGTGGGGAAATGAGACATCATTTCCTTTCCTATATTCTCCTATATGGGTTATTCACATTTGATTGAAATAAAAAAAATGGATCCAAATGAAAAAAAATTGGTCTTTGTCCATCTGCAAGTGGCTAGACCTTTTGAGGATGTAGTTAAAGTTGGAGAGTAAAACTAAACCTCTCTCCCTACACTCTTCCTCTAGCGGCAGGATGCCCAAATCCTCAATTTTTCACACATGCAAAATCGGGTTGGGAACTGATCACTCCTTACCCCAACACATCTCCATCAATGAAAAAATCAAAATCTCAATCAATCAATATCAAAATCATCAATCTTACTTAGTGCTCCTCATAATGGTCCCATATCTCTCATTACGCCGCATGGATTGACACATTGATCCATGGTTCACCATGCTATATGTTCTCATTCGCATGCATTTTTGCAATATAAATGTGCTTCTACAACATGGGCTTCTCTAGACTTCTCTCAAGTATGTATCTCTATCTACTTTATGTTACCAAGCTTTTATCTCAACAACATAAAGTAGGGGAAAATGTAGACACAAAATCATGCACTTACTACTATTTACTATACCACAAAGTATGTTGTTTTATATATGGATCTTGTCGTAAGAAAAGTATTCATTGGTGACCCATTCCATAGTCCATCCACTTGTCTTGTTGGTTTATTATTTCTTTTATCTTTCACACTTTGTCACTCATACACCTAGTTTTGGTTAGGTCATAGGGATCCTGTTAGTGGATCTTCACTCATTTTCATCATTTGTCTCTGGACACTAGCGCCCAAGACTAACACTAGCACCCTGAGTGCTCTTGTCCATCATTGGTGTTTGTGCCCCCTCTTTATGTTTGATCTTATTTTTGACATTTGAGGTTGGTATTTTCAATTTTCCCTCTCATATCCGAGGTACTAGTCGACATGTTGGGTCATTAGTGTCAAAATTCAAGAAAGATATCCCTATATAAACACAACATACATACCATTATAATGGTGGGAAATTCTTATCAAGGGCTATCTATCTACATATCTCAAGGGACTACATTTGGGTGCATTATTCTACATACACACTACATAGGAAGGGGAGTTCATTCTATTCCATCCACACATTTGCATTTTATCTAGCTATACCATCGTTATCTTGGCATCATTGGTGCGAGGGAAACCTAGGAGCACTATTACACACACAAGCACATAGAACTACATTGGTCTGAGATGTAGTGTAGTGTTCAGTTGTAAGTTCACCATTGTGATAGCTGAGGACAATCTGAACCCTCATTTTGCATCTTTCTTTTTAGGATTTGATGTTTTCAAGGGTTTTACAGGAGGATATTTGTGTGTAGTTTATAGGTACCTTAGGATGATCAAGTGCGACATAAAGGTGACCAAAGGTGAACAAGTGTGAAACCTAGTGACACTATCAAAACCAGGTTATGACCATTTATGTAGACTCCAGCACCCCCACAGAGGTCTTGGGCACCCGTGGGACCCTTATCCTTTCCCAGTGCACCTATGTCTAGGGCATTATGAGCATCTCTACATTTTTTTGAGCCTGATTACAATAGTGTATGTTCTGTTCCATCACATTCTCAATCTAGAATCACTTTGGGATAAGTGTAATTAAGGTAAGTGCCCTATCTCTTGCATTTTTTTCATATAAAGATCAAATAAATTTCCAAGCACTTGTATTTCATTGCACCAAATCATCATTTTACTCATCCTTGTATATAATGGCACAATTTTCAAGCATGTTCTTCCTTTTTGGGCCCCAAGACCCTCTTAAAATATAAATTTAATCAATCTACAGAAATCCTACCTTTATCAAATCCATCTCATATTTCATAGCCTCTTAGGGAAAATTTTTCTTTTGCCATCAATTCATACATCTATAGGGAAAAAACACATTGGTTACCCTATAACTTGACTTCATGGTCGTGTAACCCCACCTTTGTGGTAATATCCTTTATCTTGCACCTATGTTTCTGATACACCATGTATACTATACACATATGGGAACCTTTTCCCTTTAACTTCTTCCTATGAGTCTAATTTCTATAGGATGAGAACCCATTGGTTCCCTTATCACTTGACTCTCTAGTTGCACAAGTCCACCTTTGTGGCAATTTGTTTGCATGTCTAGTCTTGGGAATCTTAAATTGAAACACAACATCACATAAGCTTGTCCCTTCATTCAAACCTGTTCAAACCAATGATCATAACACTTCATCATGATGAGCCTCAATTTGAGGGGGTATCATCCACCCAACACAAATACATTCATTCGACTCATTTATTTCTAGCGGCTTGTTCAACACAAACCACTTGAAAAAGTGGAAAATATAGAAACCTATTATTAGTACCCTACACTATTTATCCAAGTTTCTCACATTCATACTCAAAAACATTAAACTATCCTATTATCCTATAAACCATATCCTCACCCTTGTAAAATCACGCTTCACCCTCAGTAAAATCTATTTCACTCACCCAAACCACCCATAACTCATCCTATCTCATTTTAACCCTAACCATCTAATCTCCTAATATCCTCAACCTCTTTCTAACCATCTATACTCACCCCCATACCTAATTAAACTCTATTGGAAGTGGTTGAAACTAGTTCCAAGTAGGTTTCCCCAATTTTCCCAGGTCGCCAACAATTCTAACTAATCGCCGATGATTATATAAGCAACGTCAAACTTATTGATTAGGATCTGAAGACATTTACAATGAAGCTCTGACTCATTAGCAACCTAGAAGATATCACTACGCTCATCTTGGCATCTTAAACATCCTTGTCATGTCCTTGGAAGCTCCACAATCTCTATAAGAATCCTACAACATCATTTTCAAGAATTCATCAACAAAGGTAAGTCCTTGTCTTTCATTTCCATATTCATCTTGTCAATACATCACATTAGAGCCCATATCAAGTCATAAATCACTTGTTTTAGATCTAATTTGCATCCTATCAAAGAATCAATCCTTTTCATATTAGTTGTCGGTGATTCATCCGAATCACCGATGA
The DNA here is from genome assembly GCA_018340775.1 of Taxus wallichiana var. yunnanensis. Lineage (NCBI taxonomy): Eukaryota > Viridiplantae > Streptophyta > Pinopsida > Cupressales > Taxaceae > Taxus > Taxus wallichiana. The sequence continues at coordinate 628,847,381 of CM031237.1, read as the reverse complement.
CCATAATAATTGCTAGTGATCCATGTCATTTCATCACTTTTATCACTTTGTTCACATTTACAATCAATCCTATCATCTCTCTCCTATCTAATCTATTTATTTTCAACTTATTTCTCTCTAGATAATTGTATCGGTTTAAGAACATCCTATTATCATTATATACAAGATTTCTATTGTTAATAATTTAATCCAAATTGAATTAAATCTTTATTTTAGAGTAATTATGTATAGTATGCACAAGCAATAAACATTCAAAGATGTAAAACCCTAAGAAAATGAGTGGAGAAAGATGAAATAGCTAAATATATGCAACTGGGAGTGATTGAGACCATCGAGTGCTAAATCTAGATGGAAATAGTGTTAACAATGTTTGCCAATGGTTTATGAACTCAAAATTGTATTTAATAAAAGTTCCTAGAGGAGGGAAGGATTGCACCATGCACTAATGACTAATATGAGTGTCGTGTCACTCGGATTCTTGGAATATGGTAATTTTTGGTGGAAGGTAGTTGTTGTTAATTGTTGCTTGTTTCTCTGGTTTCAATGTTAAGTCATCGGTCGTACATATAATCTGCAAGACAACTAACTAGTTGCACATGCCCACAAACCACATTAAATATAATAATAATTATGTAGAATGGGGACTTGGACTGAACTCGGTGGTTTCGAAGAGTGAACTTACAACCTAACACTATACTACATCTCGAGAATCCATGTAGTTCTTTGTGTGTTTGTGTGTGTGTCCATGCCCTATGTTTCACTTGTGTAAGTTGTATGATAATATCGGGCTAGATCTTGATTGTTTGGTGTATGCAAAATTTGTGTAATGGAATAGAATGAGCTCCTCCTATGAAATGAATGTAGATTATTGCAACCCTTTTCCCTTATATTAAAGTGCTATATGTATTCTTTGTAGTTCTCTTATGCCTTTGTGCAATCTTAGATGATGATAGATAATGCTTATAGTGCTTGGATACTTATTTAAGAGAAGTAAATAAGTATATATATATGATTCAATTGTTTTAATTTTGTAATTGACAACTAAAAGGATGACCCAAAGTGTTAAAAGATGATTAAGGAATGAAAAGGACCCAAAAGATAAATAAGAAGAAAGAGAGGGACATGAGTGCCCATGAGGGACAAGAGCACCTAGGTGCTTCTATGCTAACTAGGTGCTAGTGTCTGAGGCCATTAAAATATAAATAAGTCAAGTACCATCGTATTTGTAAGATGTGTTAAAACCAGTAAAGTGTAGGAGATAAAGGAGCTAAAAGGCCAAAAGGATTTTTCAACCACTAGTTTTCTTTCTTATGAATCATGTATACATTAGTATGCTTTAGGACCTAGAAATGTACCCAAGTGTATATATTTTATATCTACATTTTCCCCCACTTAATGTTGTTGAGTGAATACTCAATAACATAAAGTATATAGAAGATGCATACCTTATAATATAGATATGAGTGTAGCTGATAATGCATCGAGTTGATAAGTAGCCATGTGAAGTGTGAAGTGATTGTAATGTGAATCGTGGAAACTAGGAAAGGGAGGTAGACCCTAGGATTGAATATTATGTGTAGTAGTGTGTTGTTGGAGCTTGTAATTGTTGATGTGAGTTAATTCTTAATGCTTGTAAGGATGGACTTGCAAAAGAAGAGAAAAACAAGATTGAAAGTCCTGTATATGAAAAATCAAAGTAACGTATGTAAAAGTAGTAGAAAGTAGTAGCTAAGGCAAGAGTGCACCGATGCATGAGAAAGTGTAAGCTATAAAGTTATCATGTTTGTCTTAGAGATGTTATCGGATGGAGTTGAGCCATGAATTTGAGTTTCCTACCACTAAGGATGAGGTTTTGGGTGATATCCTGCTAAGAGTGAGTTTTTCAGTGATCTCACACTAAGGACGGGTTTTTACAAAATATCACACCAAGAGAAGAGTGTTGGGGAGAGAGATATGTTTTTATATCCTTCCTTGATGCTTCTCAAATGATAAGTTCCACTATAGACTGGAATGTCCTGATTTGTAACCAAATTGTAATGGAATTGTGACCAAATTGTAACTGAATTATAGCCAAATTGTAACGGAATTATAGTCGATTGAATGGATTCTATAACTGAAGGTAAGTTCTTGATACTGTAGATCCATATTGTAACCTACTAGAAACTATGTTAATATGAGAAACTATCTATTTTTCCCCTAGAACACACATACCTAGGTGGGACACAAACACCCACCATTCTTATTTGCTACTAGACACTAGTGTTTGCTCTATGTTTGTGATCTAAGTACAATTCTAGAATACTTTGTAAGTGTGTGCCTTTTCCAATTTTGTATTGTGTTGTTCTAGAGTTTTGTACTGCTAGAAGGATGATTTGTTCACTGAATAGGTTCCCACTCATTTGGGGTGCATGTGAAGAATGTAGGAGGAGGCAACCCAAACGAGAGGACCTGAAACCAATATGCATATCATAAATTAGATACTTATAGAGGGTGCGGGATGTGCATGGTAGAAACCAAGGCACATGTAAACAAGATAGACTAACAAACAAGTGTTAGTGTAAAAGAGATAGCACGCAATATAATAAAGTGTAGCAAACAAGTGTGAAGAAAAGAGGAGCTGTAAAAAGTGAGTTTCATACATGGGACTCACTCAATGTCACAAGAGAATCAACGCCAAAGCATCTATAAACAAACAATGATCGGGAAAAACATAGGGCATATCCCACAAACATTGGGAAATAATATCAAACAAGATGTAACATATAACCATCATTATATAGGGTCCTGCAAGGAAAATTCTACACTTGAACCACTCGTTAGCATGTTAGAAAAATAATTAGTATGTCAAATCATGTATAAAGTAGTGAAAAGTAAGTGGCGATAATTAAGACTAGTGAATAATGTAATTATAGGACTTGTGATGTGGAGTAGGAGAATATTAAAGGTAGATGCCCCTAGGAGCCTCGGCAGGATTAGTAAAGAGAAGTGTTGAGCATCATGCATCATGTAAGAATATGTAAAGGTCCTACATTCACCTAAAGATACCATGTGAATGTGTATGTGTGTATGGAAAAATATAATGACATACTAAGAATTTGACTAGCATATGAAACTAAGTGCAACATGTACATAGTATAAGCTAACAAAAGTAAATACAACCAAGATGTGTAGATGTTTTGTGAAAGTGATGGTGTTTTGTGATATGTCGGATATGCGAGATGAGGGAGGTGCATTTCCCCTAACATATATGTGTGATGTGAGGTTCATGTTATCCAAAATGAGCCCTTGCTTATTTTGGCTAACTTGCCTTCATTCTTTCCTTCCTTGTGCTTCAAATTAAATTTTCACACATTTCAAGCACTCAAAATATTCTAGAAATGGCTTCATTAGATAGGATTTTTCTTCCCCTTTCCAGAAAGGTAAAGAAGTCCTCCTAACTCCTTGTATTTTTTGAGTTATGGCTCGGTGGAGTTTGGAGGGGAAATTTTCCCTAGGCGGGCCCGTGGAGGTAAGTTAGAAAATTTGCCAAGGAAATTGGTGGGTTGGTGGGGGCATGGAGAGAAATTTGACACTTAGCCTTTTGGCTAAAAAATTCAAAGGTAAAATTTCACCCGCGAGCCCGCAAAGGAGAATGGAAGAAAATTGGTTAAGGCCCCGCACCAATCATAATGCGCCATGTGTCCAAGTCAGCAGGGAGTCGGGGTTGGAAGGATTTTTGGTTTTTTTCCAAAACCATAAAAGCACAAAGATGAACAGTTGGACGGCATCCCCAAGGCCAATCACAGGGTACCACGTGTCCACATTAGTGGCGGGGAATTCACCGGCAGAAGACCTTGGAAAATTTTTCCCTGGTGGGAAAATTGGGTAGAATGTTGTCCCTGAGGCTGCTCGCGGATCAACCAAGAAGGTGCCACGTGTCATTGGAGCGGTGGGACCACGAAGGATTTTTTAAAATTTTCCAATTTCGTGAAAAGAGGAAAAAGGTAAAATTTTGGCCCGTAGACCCGATTTTTGCCCTAATTTTGCCATGTTTTCCCTAAATCTTTAGAAGGCCATATCATTCGATCTAGAGCTCAGATTTTCACAATTTTGGTGTCAATGGAAGGTTGATGAAATCCTCTACACGATGGAAACTTAAATTTTAAATTTTTATGGATTTTTGTAGGAGAAAAATGGGAAAACGTCTTTGGCATGAAAAAATTGTAGAAAACGACCCCAACCACCAAAATTAATGAAGTATGGGCCTCTTTTTTGCTCTGCAAAGAAATGTATGATGAAGTATGGGATTTTTCATGGAAACCCATCATTTAGGCTAATTAAATGGATCTTGTTAGTGGTTGGAGTTTTAAAATTGATTTTCCCACATTTTCTCATTTCCTTCATTCTGTTCGAGCGATAAAAGCTAGTTTTGGCTCATTTTGTAAAAGTTGTTCATCCTTCTTCTCTGCCTCTCCCTTCTTTTCTTCCCCAAGGTCAAAAATGGAGTTTGAACCTCCTCCCCTGCTCTATAATGGCATTTTTTCCTCTTACCCATGAAATGATGCACTGTGTAAATTCTGAGCAATAAAAACATGTTTTTTGATGCATTTGTCCATCCTTGGCTCGTTTTCTTTGTTGTTTTCCTTACCTCTCTTCATTACATGGTATTTGTGCATGTTTGGATGTTCATTGTAGGTTTTGGAGCTATGTTCATGGAGTTTTGGACATTTTTTGTGTGAAATACATATTTGGTCTAGTGATGCACTTGTCCATCCTTTCCATTTCTCACCTCTTTTTGTTCCATGGTAGTTTTGATAGATAATCAACACTTTCCTTCTCTGGTGTATCACTGTTTTAGTGTAGGCTCTATTTTTCCTTATTTTCTTCCTCTCCTTATCTCCTTGGAAGTTAGATTAGGATTATTAGCTTACCTACACTGGAATAGCTTGTGGTAGGTAGTTTAGGAAGAGGAACTAGCCTTCTCTGGAGAGCTTTCCCCATTTGTAAAGGTCCCACACTTTGGGAAAGCTCAATGTTGTGCAATCACACCAAATCACTTTTCCCTATAAAAGTAGATCCATAACTCATTTGGGGGTGTTGTGATTTTGCACTAACAATTTTGGCACGCCCGGTGGGACATGGGGTTAGATATTTCATCTTCTCTTAGTGTCTCATGCAAAAACAACAAATCAACACCACCGTGCACCACTAACAGTTTTGGCATGCCCGGTGGGACCAAGAGGTCTTCCACTTCATTTTTATAGGTTGATGTGTTCCTGTTTAAAATTTCAGCCTTTGGAGGCACTTGCAAACACATCTGGCGACTCCATCTGATCAGCAACCCATCTTTAAAGTTGCAGACCTTCCTTTTCATTCATTTCCATTTTTCATTCATTTTTCTTTCCATCCCTTTCACTCTTTTCCATTCCATGAAGTTGTGCAATCATGACTTCATTTCCATCATGGAATTCACATTCACAGCAGCAACAATACATTCCACCCCCAATGTGCTTTACAACTCCTTCAAATCAGCATTTTGAACAAATTCAAAATCATGTGTTTACTCTTATGAGCAACAATACCAAAATCAGTTTGGTTATGAAACATTTCAAGAGAAAGGGTATGCCAACAATGAAGACAATCAAATGCAAGATGCTGGTCTATTGGAGAAGATCCAAAAAATGGAGATTAGTATGGTTCAGTCAAGGGCAACAGCTCAAATGAAGGCTTTCAGAATTGGTTGTAGGGCACCTTGTCCATGGTTGGCCCTTTTCCAATACATTTCAGCCCTCAGGAGAAGTTGGACTTCATGGTGGAGATGTTGCCCCAACTTGCACAATGGACTGAAGAGATAGAGGCCTATGAATTTGGTGCTTTGAGAAACCTTGTCAATGGGTAAGTTCTACACCATCATCTGGTTTTTCTCTTTCCATTCCTCAAGTAACACCATCTCATTTTGAATGCCAAATTCCAAATCCAGCCCATGCTGCCCCAAGTGTTGATTTAATTTCTCCATTCCCTAGTCTTCCACCTCATCTCAGTTCTTATGTCCTTTTCCCTTCCAAATAGTCATCCCTTCCAAACAAACAAGAAGTTCCACCTCCTCCCCACCACAAACAATTGTAAAGTTGGTTGAATCCCAACCTGCCACTCCTCTTACTTTCCCAAGTCCATGTTGGGAAGATACTCAAGAATCAATCAAGGACAAGAAAGAAGAGCCCAAAAAAAAAAAAACAAGACAATCTAAAGAGTTGAGTTGCCAAATTTAGATTTACAAAGATCCCTTGTTGGTTAAGCCTACAGAGGAGGTAAATTTTGAAGAAAAAGTGGTGGCCAAGGCTGATTTTATAGAAAGAGAGAAGAAAAGAAGAGGAGTCATCAAGTTCTCGAGTGTAGTGTCCATGTTGGCACTCTGCTAGAAGAAGATGTTGATCAATAGAAGTTGCACAATCAGCCATGAAAGAGGAAAGTAAAGCTTCTCCAAATCAAAAGAAGAGGATTGAACATTCCAAGATGTGGAGGGAAAAATGTAGGTCTAAGAGCTTTGAACACAAAACAGGCTATAGAAGAACCTTCAGTTCTTCCTTCCACTTCATCTCCCTCAAGCTCTAACATTTGAGAAGAGTTTGATATTTCAAACTTCATGTTTGAAGGATGAAGAAACCATGGTGATCAACTTCGTTGATCAAAGAACGCCATGGAGAAGTTGAACATTTTTCACAGGATACAATGAGGAATTTATCTATCAAATTTGGAGGACTATTTTGATGGAGAAGAACCGGTTGAAATCACATTGTTTTCTCCTTCATCATCCATCTTCCAAACACAAGAAATTACTACCATGAAGGAGAACATTCATTTGTAGCAGCCTGCATTTTATAACAGCTCTTTGGAATCAAGTTTGGGAGATTTAAATCTTCCATGTTCTTCATTGGAGGAAGAAGAGAAAGAGTAGAAAAGTTCCACCATTCCTTCCACACCATTCATCCAAGAAGGTCTACAAGAAGACTCCATTTTTGGAGGATAATTTCAGAGCTATGGGCATATCAAATGGATCAGACCTTTCCTAATAAGGTATTTGGCTTCATTGGAGCCAAAGGAGGAGCCAACCAAGTCATGCTTGCTTCTAAGCATAAGGATGTTATGCAAAGTACCAAGGATCAGCTGAAATACCTCTACAATCCAAATGCAGAGCAACTAAAAGAGGTATCTAATTTACTTTTAGTTGACACCTTGCTAATTTGGGTAGAAAAACAACTTCTTGTTGATTTTCATCTCATCCAACCAGCCATGATCAGCTCCAAATCAATTACATGGTTGCCCATTTTGAAGAAAGGAAGCTATTTTGCACAACTAGTTGTAGGGTTTGTTTATCCCACCTTTGCTTCCAATTAGAGTAGATTAGGTAGGTTTGCTTTGAGAAAAGAAGTGCTTTTGCACACTCTACATATTCCATTTGGGGTATGTATGATTTCATTTTGTACATAGTTGTTTGGTGTTGTTTTGGTTGCTCTTGCATAGTGCATTTAGTGGCTTTTGGTGAAGATCAAATCCAAGTTTTAGTGGGTTTCCAAGTGGCTCAGAGGTCAGATTTTCATAGTTCAAATTAGAATTGGTTATCAAGCTTGACTCCATGCCCAATGGATGCTTCAAAAGGCCACTAATCATTCATCTAGTAGGTAGATGACCCCTCTGAGTCACCAAAATTGTTATCCAAAATGAGCCCCTACTTATTTTGGCTAACTTGCCTTCATTCTTTCCTTCCTTGTGATTCAAATTCAATTTTCACACATTGTAAAGCACTCAAAAGATTCTGGAAATGGCTTCATTAGATATGATTTTTCTTCCCCTTTCTAGAAAGGTAAAAAATCCTCCTAACTCCTTGTATTTTTTGAGTTATGGCTCGGCGGAGTTTGGAGGGGAAATTTTCCTAAGGTGGGCCCGTGGAGGTAAGTTGGAAAATTTTCCAAGGAAATTGATGGGTTGAATGGGGCATGGGAGAATATTTGACACTTGGAATTTTGGCTGAAAATATCAAAGGTAAAAGTTCACCCGAGCCCGTAAAGGAGAATGGAGGAAAATTGATTAAGGCCCCCACACAATCATAATGTGCCACGTGTCCAAGTCGAGCAGGAGTTGGGAGTCGAAGGAAAGATTTTTGGTTTTTTGCCAAAACTATAAAATTACAAAGGTGAAAATTTAGACTATATCTCCATGGCCAATCACAGGGTGCCACGTGTCCACATCGGCGGAGGGAATTCATCGGTGGAAGACCTTGGAAAAATTTTCCCTGGTGGGCAAATTGGGTAGAATGTTCTCCTAAGGTCCGTGGATCAACCAAAAGGTGCCACGTGTCATCGAAGTGACGGGGCCATGGAGGATTTTGGAAAATTTTTCCAATTTTGCGAAAAGGGGAAAAAGGTCAAATTTGGCCCCTTGAACCCCATTTTTGCCCTAATTTTACCATTTTGCCCTAAATCTTTGAGAAGGCCATATCTTTCGATCCAGAGCTCGATTTTCATGATTTTAATGTATCAATGAAATTTTTTGAAATCCTCTACATGATGGACACTTCAATTTTAAATTTTGATGGAGTTTTGGGAGAAAAATGGGAAAACGTCTCTAGCATGAAAAAAATTATAAAAATGACCCCAACCACCAAAATTAATGAAGTATGGGCCTCTTTCTTTTCTCTGAAGCAAATGTATGATGAAGTATGGGATTTTTCATGGAAACCCATCATTTTTAGGCTAATTAAATGGATTTTTGGTGGTTAGAGTTTTAAAATTGATTGGCCCGCATTTTCTCATTTCCTTCATTTTGTTCAAGTGATAAAAGCTAGTTTTGGCTCATTTTGTAAAATTTGTTCATCCTTCTTCTCTGCCTCTCCCTTCTTTTCTTCCTCAGGATCAAAAATGGAGTTTGAACCTCCTCCCCTGCTCTATAATGGAATTTTTTCCTCTTACCCATGAAATGATGCACTGTGTAAATTATGAGCAATAAAAAACGTGTTTTTGTGATGCATTTGTCCATCCTTGGCTCATTTTCTTTGTTGTTTTCCTTACCTCTCTTCATTACAGGGTATTTGTGCATGTTTAGATGTTCATTGTAGGTTTTGGAGCTATGTTCATGGAGTTTTGGAACATTTTCTGTGTGAAATCCATCTTTGGTCTGTGATGCACTTGTCCATCCTTTCCATTGCTCACCTCTTCTTGTTCCATGGCAGTTTTGATAGATAATCAACACTTTCCTTCTCTAGTGTATCACCGTTTTAGTGTAGGCTATGTTTTCCTTGTTTTCTTCCTCTCCTTTTCTCCTTGGAAGTTAGATTAGGATTATATTAGCTTTCCTGCACTAGAATATCTTGTGGTAGGTAGTTTAGGAAGAGGAACCAGACCTTCTCTAGAGAGCTTTACCCATTTGTAAAGGTCCCACACTTTGGGAAAGCTCAATGTTGTGCAATCACACCAAATCACTTTTCCTATAAAAGTAGATCCATAACTCATTTGGGGGTGCTGTGATTTTCACTAACAATTTTGGCACGTCCGGTGGGACACTGGGGTTAGATATTTCATCTTCTCTTAGTGTCTCATGCAAAAAACAACAAATCCAACACCACCATGCGCCATTAATAGTTTTTGCATGCCCCAGTGGGACCAAGAGGTCTTCCACTTCATTTTTTTAGAGGTTGATGTGTTCCTGTTTAAAATTTCAGCCTTTGGAGGCACTTGCAAACACATCTGGCGACTCCATCTGATCAACAACCCATCTCTGAAGTTGCAGACCTTCCTTTTCATTCATTTCCATTACTTTTTCATTCATTCTTCTTTCCATCCCTTTCACTCTTTTCCATTCCATGAAGTTGTGCAATCATGACTTCATTTCCATCATGGAATTCACATTCACATTAGCAAGCAGTACATTCCACCTCCAACATGTTTTACAACTCCTTCAAATCAGCATTTTGAACAAATTCAAGATCAATGCATGTTTACTCTTATGAGAGCAATACCAAAATCAGTTTGGTTATGAAACATATCAAGAGAAAGGGTATGCATGAAATGAAGACAATCAAATGCAAGATGTTGGTCTATGGAGAAGATCCAAAAAATGGAGATTAGCATGGTTCAATCAAGGGTAACATCTCAAATGAAGGCTTTTAGAATTGGTTGTAGGGCACCTTGTCCATGGGTTGGCCCTTTTCCAAGACACTTCAGCCCTCAGGAGAAGTTGGACTTCATGGTGGAGAAGCTGCCCCAACTTGCACAATGGAATCGAAGAGATACAAGGCCTATGAATTTGGTGCTAAGAAACCTTGTCAATGGGTAATTTCTAAACCATCATCTGGTTTTCTCTTTCCATTCCTCAAGTAACACCATCTCATTTTGAATGCCAAATTCCAAATCCAGCCCATATGTTACCCCAAGTGTTGATTTCATTTCTCCATCCCTAGTCTTCCACCCCATCTCAGTTCTTCTATCATTTTCCCTTCCAAATATCCATCCCTTCCAAACAAACAAGAAGTTCCACCTCCCTCCCCACCACAAACAATTGAAAATTTGGTTGAATCCCAACCCTGCCACTCCTCTTAATTTCCCTAAGTCCATGTTGGGAAGATACTCAAGAATCCAATCAAGGACAACAAAAGAAGAAGAGCCCAACAAAAATAAATGATAGAAAATCTGAAGAGTTGGGCTGCCAAATTTGGGTTTACAAAGATCCCTTGTTGGTTAAGCCTACAGAGGAGGTAAAGGTTGAAGAAAAATTGTGGACAAGGCTGATTTTATAGCAGGAGAGAAGCAAGAAGATCAGTCATCAAGTTGCTCAGAGTGTAGTGTCCATGTTGGCACTCTGCTAGAAGAAGATGTTGATCCAATAGAAGTTGCACAATCAGCCATGGAAGAGGAAAGTAAAGCTTCTCCAAATCCAAAAGAAGAGGAGCACATTCTAGATGTGGAGGAGAAAAATGTAGGTCTAAGAGCTTTAAGGACAAGTGCAGATCCAAAAGCTGAATAGCTATAGAAGAACCTTCAGTTCTTCCTTCCACTTCATCTCCCTCGAGCTCTAACATTAGAGAAGAGTTTGATATTTCAAACTTCATGTTGAAGGATGAAAGAAACCATGGTAAAAACTTCGCTGATCAAGAGAACGCCATGGAGGAAGTTGAACATTTTTCAGCAGGATAGCAATGAGGCAATTTATCTATCAAATTTGGAGGACTATTTTGATGGAGAAGAACTGGTTGAAATCACATTGTTTTCTCCTTCATCATCCATCTTCCAAACACAAGAAAATACTACCATGAAGGATAACATTCATTTGTAGCAGCCTGCATTTTATAACAGCTCTTTGGAATCAAGTTTGGGAGATTTAAATCTTCCATGTTCTTCATTGGAGGAAGAAGAGAAAGAGGAGAAAAGTTCCACCATTCCTTCCACACCATTCATCCATGAAGTTCTACAAGAGGACTCCATTTTTGGAGGATAATTTCAGAGATATAGGCATATCAAATGGATTAGACCTTTCCAATAAGGTATTTGGCTTCATTGGAGCCAAAAGAGGAGCCACAACCAGTCATGCTTGCTTCTAAGCATGAGGATGTTATGCAAAGTACCAAGGATCAGCTGCAATACCTCTACAATCTAAATGTAGAGCAACTAAAAGAGGTATCTAATTTGTTTTTAGTTGACACCTTGCTAATTTGGGTAGAAAAACAACTTCTTGTTGATTTTCATCTCATCCAACTAGCCATGATCAGCTCCAAATCAATTACATGGTTTCCCATTTTGAAGAAAGGAAGCTATTTTACACAACCAGTTGCAAGGTTTTTTTAGCCCACCTTTGCTTCTAGTTAGAGTAGAGTAGGTAGGTTTTCTTTCAGCAAAAGAAGTGCTTGTGCACACTCTGCATATCCCACTTGGGGTATGTATGATTTCCAATTTTGTACATAGTTGTTTGGTGTTGTTTTGGTTGCTCTTGCACAGTGCATTCAGTGGCTTTTGGTGAAGATCAACTCCAAGTTTCAGTGGGTTTCCAAGTGGCTCAGAGGTCATATTTTCATAGTTCAAATTAGAGTTGGTTATCAAGCTTGACTCCATGCCCAATGGATGCTTCAAAAGGCCACTAATCATTCATCTAGTAGGTAGATGACCCCTCTGAGTCGCCAAAATTGTTATCCAAAATGAGCCCCTACTTATTTTGGCTAACTTGCCTTCATTCTTTCCTTCCTTGTGCTTCAAATTCAATTTTCACACATTGTAAGCACTTAAAAGATTCTAGAAATAGCTTCATCAGATAGAATTTTTCTTCCCCTTTCTAGAAAGGTAAAGAAGTCCTCCTAACTCCTTGTATTTTTTGAGTTATGGCTCGGCGGTGTTTGGAGGGGATATTTTCCTTGGGTGGGCCCGTGGAGGTAAGTTGGAAAATTTGCCAAGGAAATTGGTGGTTTGGAAATTGGGGGCATGGAGAGAAATTTGACACTTGGCCTTTTGTCTAAAAAACTCAAAGGTAAAATTTTGCTAGCGAGCCCATAAAGGAGAATGGATGAAAATTGATTAAAGGCCCCGCACCAATCATAATGCGCCACATGTCCAAGTCAGCAGTGGGAGTTGGGGGTTGGAAGGATTTATGGTTTTTTGCCAAAACCATAAAAGTGCAAAGGTGAAAATTTGAACTGCATCCCCGTGGCCAATCACAGGGTGCCACGTGTCCACATCAGCGGTAGGGAATTCATCGGTGGAAGACCTTGCAAAAATTTTCCTTGGTGGGCAAATTGGGTAGAATGTTCTCCTAAGGCCTGTGGATCAACCAAAAGGTGCCATGTGTCATCAAAGTCGTAGGGCCATGGAGGATTTTTGGAAATTTTCCAATTTTGAAAAGGGGAAAAAGGTCAAATTTTGGCCCGCAGACCTGATTTTTTCCCTAATTTTCTTTGTGTTTTCCCTAAATCTTCAGAAGGCCATATCTTTCGATCTAGAGCTCGGATTTTCACGATTTTGGTGTTAATGAAAATTTGTTGAAATCCTCTACATGTTGGACACTTCAACTTCAAATTTTGATGGAATTTTATAGGAGAAAAATGGGAAAATGTCTCTAGCATGGAAAAATTGCAGAAAACGACCCCAACCACCAAAATTAATGAAGTATGGGCCTCTTTTTTGCTCTGCAAAGAAATGTACGATGAAGTATGGGATTTTTCATGGAAAACCATCATTTTTTAGGCTAATTAAATGGATATTTTTGTGGTTAGAGTTTTAAAATTGATTTGCCCACGTTTTCTCATTTCCTTCATTCTGTTCGAGCAATAAAAGCTAGTTTTGGCTCATTTTGTAAAAGTTGTTCATCCTTCTTCTCTGCCTCTCCCTTCTTTTCTTCCGCAGGATCAAAAATATAGTTTGAACCTCCTCCCCTACTCTATAATGTCATTTTTTCCTCTTAACCATGAAATGATGCCTTTGTGTAAATTCTGAGCAATAAAAAACGTGTTTTTGTGATGCAATTGTCCATCCTTGGCTCATTTTCTTTATTGTTTTCCTTACTTCTCTTCATTACATGGTATTTGTGCATGTTTAGATGTTCATTGTAGGTTTTGGAGCTATGTTCATGGATTTTGGAACATTTTCGTGTGAAATCCATCTTTGGTCCGTGATGCACTTGTTCATCCTTTCCATTGCTCACCTCTTCTTCTTCCATGGTAGTTTTGATAGATAATCAACACTTTCCTTCTCTAGTGTATCACCGTTTTAGTGTAGGCTATGTTTTCCTTGTTTTCTTCCTCTCCTTTTCTCCTTGGAAGTTAGATTAGAATTATATTAGCTTACGTGCACTAGAATATCTTGTGGTAGGTAGTTTAGGAAGAGGAACCGGCCTTTGTCAGAGCTTTCCTCATTTGCAAAGGTCCCACACTTTGGGAAAGCTCAATGTTGTGCAATCACACTAAATGACTTCACCCTAGAAAATTAGATCCATAACTCATTTGGGCATGCTATGATTTTGCACTAATAGTTCATTTAGGATTTTTCCCTCAACAATCAAGTATAAAGCGTAGAGCAATAGTTCATCATCAAGTAACAAAGGGATTGTATGTGATTGAGATTAAAAGCTAGATAAGATTTACCATGAAGCATAAAATGTGAAGAATAAAAAATAAGATATAAGTAGATGATAGTGTTGTTAGAGTTTCTCCGTTCCTAATCAAATGAATGAACTAGTTACTAAAAGAAACTAGTAAATCATTACATGGAGGGTTTATAGTACCTTAGATGCGATGTGATCGATAAACATGCGCAAAGTGATGATGAATCCTCGTTGTAGATGATGACCTGTAAATAAGATAAACCGAAACAAGATTAATTAGATAGATTTATGTGAGGACTACCTGAACAATTCCATCTCCAAGAAGAGGTTAGCTTCCTTTCACAGATGTTAACCCCCATTTTTTTAGAAAGAGTGAAATAATGTAAGAACAATAGATAGAATGCAAAAGCAGTATATTGAATCTGAGAAGTGATTGAAATTGATTTAGAAGTTGATTCAATTGAAAGAATTGTAAATTAAAGGTTACCTAGTCTGGGTCGACGGTGACCCAGAATAGTCACAAAACACACACTTTTATTACTTCAACAACATGCATAATGCATCATACATTTAGAAGAGGTCATAGTTGCCATTACAGTCTTTAAAGGAGGCTTGAAAGTTCCCTCAACATACAAGAACAAATTGCAGAAGTAGGAGGTTTCTTACAAACTATACACTTGTCTCAGAAGTCTAACTTGTCCAACCCATTGGAATGAGCTTCCAACTTACATTTATAGAAAAATATGTGAGAAAGAAGAGGAAAAGTAATAAATTCCTTCCTAAATTGAAGGTACATGATGGTTCATTTATTATAAAGTTGGTTAAACCTCTTGAGAAGCTTCCATCATGTGTCATTAATGCCCAGTTGACTTAATCCTCTCAATTAATTAAAAGAATATTTAAATAAAATATTTTAATAATAATAATAAATATTATTAATAAAATATTTAAATAAAAATATTAATTTAAATAAATTAAAGGTGGCTCCTTGAAGACCGGTTCACCTTAAAGAAAGTGGGGGCCATGAAAATAGGGAAAATATAACCCAACTCGGTTTTTAGCTCACCAAGCCAACCCACCGAGTTGGGGTTGAGCTCCTTCATCTCTTCGTGCATTTACTGAGCACCAAGCTCATCACCAAGTTTTGTCTCTTATGAGCTCACTTTTTCTTTTCCTACCATGACCGAGCTCCTAGACCGAGCACCCTACTAAAGTCAATGAGCTCTAAAATGAGCTCTTCATCAAGCAATTCAAGCTTATCTTCATTGGGCTCCACTTTTCCTCCGAGCCTGTGCCTTTGTTCGAGCTCAAAACTTGACTAAGCTCCTTTTCATTTCCGAACTCAATATTTTGTGTTTTGTGTTTCTTTCCTTGCCATGACTTTGTGCACCAACTTATTTTTAGCTCATCGAGCTATCTCCAACACTGAGCCATTTCATCACGAGCTCATCTAGCTTATCCCTCAATCGACTAAGCCAATTTGGTCCACACGATTGATATATAAAGCCCACCAACATCACCTCTATTCCTATCTTCAAGGTGGCTCGACCGTTGAGCTATGCTCTATCAAGCTCTATTATGAATTCCACCGACCACAAGCTCATCTCAATACATCAACATCATGTGGAAGAGCTTATCCCTTAGGAATGCAAATATTTATGACCATGTAAGTTTTCTATCATATATTTTACAATCATTCCCAACTCCAACTGAAATATTTTTCCAATGATCTCCTTGGTGCCCTATGTTTGATTTTTGATGACCCATATAATTCCTATCTTGGTGTTGAGCCCGCTGAGTCTTTCCTCGTTAAGTCTTTCGTGCGCTCTCTCCTAAACTTATTTCATGTTGTGGACCATGTCTCGGGTTTATGCAAATCTTACGCAACTCATCTCGTGTTTGCCACGATTGCCTTGCCATCAACCTTCCATCACCAAATATCTCAATGAAATCTCATTACTGAGCCCATTGGGAAACAAATCTCAACATTCCGAGCTACCTCATGCATCATCTGCAATGTAATCACCAAGCGTTAGCTCACCTTGACTTAGAGTTTTCATTATGCACCGAGTTAATCTTGTGAGCTCAAATGAGATATTATTTTCCAAACGAAACAACTTCATGCAAGCTTACTATTAAGCTTGAGTCTATGTCCACCTTGTCGATTCACTTATCCGGGATCCTAGCACGAGCTCCTCTATAATTTTTGTCATTTCTATGTAGAACTTCCTTTTACCGAGCTCATCACCAAGCCCCATCTCAATGCATGGCCTGTAACCCATGTCGAGTTCTCATGCGCCTTGAGCTCCAATGACCCAAACTAGCCATCTACCGTTCACGCTCCCAACTATTCAACGAAACTCAACTTGTTCGATGTAGGGCCCTCACCTCTTTGGCTTGATAGCTAAGCCTCTGACTCACTTTATCCATGAGCCCATATTTACTAATACAATGATGTCCTAGCTGGATTGTGTACAACTCATGACTTAGTTTTACACAAACATTCATCTCCTCTATGTGCTCGGGAATTATTTTGTACTCTGTGAGCTAGAATTGACCTTGTCACATCCTGTATGCTCAGCTTAGACTTGCCAACGTTGGTAATCCACATTGTTCCACCACTGGATCTTTCTTACAACAAATTTAGTGCCACCTTGAATGCTTCTCACCACTCTCTTGTGCATTCAATGGCTAGGAAACTCGGTGTTAAACTGTTAACCATCCATGAGTAACTCGTCCATGTTGCCTTGAGTGAAAACTAACATATAAAACCGAGTTACTTGATGACTCGCCTAAAAAATCAGCAACTTGAGACTTATATTTCCCATGAATCGGTTATTTCAAAGCATCAAAATTGGTCTCAGTAATTGTAGCTCATATGGCAGAATTTGACCTTTGGCTTTCCAACATTGGTTTTCTCACTTGGCCATTGGGTCACTAATCTCCCCAAAATCCCCATGGTGATGATAGTGTGTGGGATTCCTCCATTTAGTTTCCATTTTTTGTTGACATGGCTTTTATCCCATAAAAACCCACATCCTTGGCATCTCAGCCCCAATTCTCCCCAGAGTTGGTGTTATCACCAAATCACTGCACCCTCTACATAGTGGAGGTCTTATGTTGGACTGCCATTGTAAAATCCCCTTGGAAATAAAGGTCCAAAACTCCCCAACTTACCTTTCTTTCATTTATCTCCCATCAAATCACTTGACTTGTTGTCAGAACCGAGTGCCTCCATGAGCTAGCATTGAGTAGGGATTTGAGTTGAGAAAGTTGTCGAGATCCCATTCGAGTTCCAAAATGACCAACTCGCTCAAGCTCCTCCTAGTCTCCCTTAGTTTGAACCTCTAAGTTATGTCATTTTATTTTTTGCTAACAATCTTGTGCCCCTAGCATCGATCCATTTTGATTCACTCACTACATAAACTGAGCCCTCTTTGAGCTAGCAAAAATTTGGCACTGGGCTACACATCGAGATGACACCGGGTTGAGCTAGGTGAGCTCACTTATCAATTTATTAATTATTTTAATCATGTTATCTTTGTGATGACCAGAAATGGGTCCCATGGGACCAATGTCATAATTTGATCATAATAGGACCCCATTGTCTAATTTTTTCATGTAGACCTTCTCTACTTTATAGTTACCGTGATGGAACATTATGGGTAGTTGATCCAGTTAAGCAATGCAATAGTAACTCCTAGTGAATCCACCCTTGAATTTCGATCTCCGGGGATGAATTTAGTGGAGAAATCCATGAAATCATGTGTAGAATCTAATATTATATCCTTGTAGTGCCCCATTTTATCCTTCTTGACTTGATATTGACCTTTTATTTTTTTACAATAAGCTTTGTGTCTCCCCTGTGCTTGGAGCAATTTCACTCCCATATTATTGGCTTGCTCCATCCCTAACAACAATGTTTCATACTCTATTGTATTGTTGGTGTTTTCAAACATTAGCTTATAGGAGTAGGGGTGTACCTTCCCTTCTGGAGATATTAAAACAATACTAGCATCTTATTGAAAGGAGAAACAACTACCATAAAACTCTAGTGACCACATCTTTTCTTCCTCTAAAGGTAGGTCCTGGATCTTAGGCTTTTGGACTTCTTCGTCCTTCTTTAAGTAATAGACCCCATGATATGATTTTTGGGAAATAATTTGATACCTTGGGTCTTTGATTTTGTATTTGTATACTTTTATTTCTTTTCGGGTTCCAATCTATGATTCACTCCTTTAATTGGGATGTGAGCACATGACCAATCCATCTTTACTTCTCCACCCAAATCTTTGTAGAAGTTCTGACTGAGAAGAATTCCATAAGACACAAGGATATTTACTACCAGAATAGTCATCTTCAATATCTTATCAGGGAAAGCTTCAAATATAGCCTAAACATCTTTAATTTTTCCAATCAAAGGTACCTGAATTTCCATCAAATATCATCTCCCAATCATCTTTGTCAATGTTATTCCAAGAGAATATGCAAGTTTAGATGGTATAACATTCTCAAAATCCCTTGAATCTAAATTGTAATTGCTCAATTTTAAACCATTAATAAGAAAATATACATAAAATGGCTCAAATATTTCAGAAGATGTGGGAGCAGTAGTTTTCAACATTATTTTGAGGAGGGGTTTTTTGGGATTAGGAAAATTGCCTTTTGTTGCAGTATAAGGTGAATTACTTGATCCACTACTCTGAACATACTTAACTAGTTTATTCAACTACGGGAAAATCTCTTAGGTATTCAACTTATGACATTTGAATTTTTATTCTCTTAATGTGATCTATCTTTGTCAAAAGAAGTCAAAACAACACTAGAATGAGATTCATGAACCCTCTAAGGTTAAGTAGAAGAAGAACTTACTTTCTTTTCTCTTGGAGCTAGCGAAGCAGGTAGAGGGCTACCTCTTTTTAGTATGGTTACATCCGGACTCGGTTCATCTATATATCTTCTTTTTTAACTTGAATATGCTTCATCAATTTGATTCACTTGAGATCTTGTAAACACTACATAAGTGTGACCATAATCATCTTCAAAAGTTTCATAGTGGTCATTATTTGATTCATAGTCAGGTAACCAATGCAGAGTCGCTAGAAGGGTCTACAAAATCTTCATATTTGAGAAGATCAAAATCAACACCAGCTTGATCTTCTTCATTCATCTCTACATTGTTCCTTGGTGCAGCTTCATTCACTAGTCTTTGAAAAGTAGAAGCAATGGGATTACAGTTCGATTATAATTGTTAAAAATTCATGTAGAAGTAGTTCTAAAAGGAACACCATTATTTCCTTGAGCCATTTGCTTTTTTCAATTACAGCATTTCATTAGCCGATTGTTGCGAATGATCAGATGTGCTAGTTGAGGCGAGTCCATTTGGATTTATAAGTTGAATGTTTAATTTTTCCCACCATGATGAGGTCATCTTATACTTTAATGGAAACATTGTGAGCTACCAAAAAATCAGCCACCGTGCTCTATACAACTGGTAACAACTATGTAAATAAAGCATTGATAAATGACATGTTATGATTTTCATCACTAAGACCATAAATAACAAGAATTTTGTAAAGTATCCTCTAGAACTTAGTAATTAAGTCCCTCATATTTTCATGAGGCTTTTTTAAGATTGGCGGTGAGTGATCAACATGCTTGAGTCTCAGTAGGTTTAAATATTTTCAAAAAATAATCCTGCATAGTAGTCCAATTTGCTATGGTACCCAGAGCCAATCAATAGAATGATTCTCTAGCTAAGTCATGCAAAGTCTCTATAAATATTCTAACCGACACATCTTCATGTTCCATGGTGAGCACTCCACAGGATATAAATAAAGCAACCAAGTGATCATCAGGATTTTTTTTTCCATATCCATAAAAATTAGGGAAATTATTCTAGGAACCTTTAGGAAACTTTTGGATACAAGGCGTTAAATTCAAAGGTCCAAAGGTTGCACCCCATAGGATAAGAGGTTACTAATCCATTACGAGGGGAGCAAGCAATTAAGAGTTAATAGGTTTAATAATGCCAATGAATAGGTTTTGTTGTAATTGATTTGGTGAAATTTGAACTCTTCCTATGGGTGAAAGACTTGCTTTGTGTGTCTGGCTTGAGGAGGATGCTTAAAATTAAATTTTTCTTACAAACGGAAGAAACGATCTGTCTTTCCTTGAGCTCTACTTACACGGGTAAATGGATGATTTTCTAGAATGAAAGATTGGTAAAAGATGTAAATGAGCTTTAGAAACTTTAATTTATAGGTAGGAGACTTAACTTGAGGTATGCGGTAGTTTCATATGTGACTAATTTCAGATTTTAAGCTAAACAAATAACATGCAACACTTTAGTTGAAACAATGGGTATGCTCAAACTAGCAAAATGCTCTATGGTGTCCAGTGTGCATGAAAAAATTAGTTTTAAATAAAACAAGGCATTGAGTTAAAATTTCTTAACCCAAGAACTCAGTTAAGACAAAAAAATCAATATTATTTCTTTTAATTATTTCACAGAAAAGCATAAGTCAACATTTAATTTTTTTGTTCCCTGGCGGAGTCGCCAAAAACTATTAGCTAAATTTTATGCATGGTTAGATACACAAACCTAGGAATTCATGAGATAAATCCCCTTCATTTGATAATGAACCTCCCGTGTGATGTATTTATTTATTCTACATCCTATTAAGTTATATTAAGGTATTACTTTAATTACGAAATCATTAACCATAGCGAGATCATTCTATGGCAAGTACGCAGATTGCGTGGGGAAGTGGTGGTGAATAGAAATGGAAATGAAATATAGGAGGACAAGAAAAACTATATAAAAAAATTTGCTTCATAACAAGTAGATTACAAATCTTTCTAAAACCACATGAGAATAATTAAATACTTGACGATTTTCATGATTTCCAGCAAATGAAAGGAAATGCATTCAAATGAGAATTAAAGATAAAACAAAGTTTACCGTAAACTATCAAAATGTGCACAACAAGACTTTATAAGACACAAATTTCCACAAAATATTCCTCATTCTCATTCAATTTTAAGCATTTTACATACTAAACATGCGAATATTCCAACACAAAGTTTGAAATAACAATGCACGAAGTAGGACAACTCTTTGCCAAAAATTTTTTGATCCCTTGGCTGTAGGCTTCTCTCATTATTTATAGCATCCGGAAGAAAATACAAATAGGATTCAGTAATCACATTCATTTTATTCGCCTAGCTATAATATTGCAATAGGTTAAGCATTTTCCTCCTTAAAAATATCGGTGTTTGGCACACACACATTTGGAATGTTTTGTAGTCCTATCTAACTTCATCTACCTCTCATGTGATGCCACATATTTGTAAGTAACTGATTTTTTTAAACAACTTGAAGTAATGGTATTAAAATTAATTACTTAATTTTTACAATGGAGTGTCATTACTTTATTAAATTTTCGGGTCATTACAAAGAGGAGAAGAAAGAAAGAAGAAGAAGAAGAAGAATTAGAATAATAAGAAGACTTTAGGACTTTAGAAATTAAGGACTTTAGTTTTAGTTTGGCCTTTTCAGTCTCAACCTTGTTCTTCTCCCAATATTTAGCGTACTAATCCAGCATATACTTTATCACCTTTTCATCAAATTTGGCAATGGATTGCATTTCTATTTCAAATCTAAGTAACTCCCTTGCCAAGATATTTCCACAACCTCTTACTCTCCCTATACAAGATGCAAGATAATTGACATCCTAGTGAATCTTTGAAAATTTTTCCATTGAATCATAGGTGAAGGGAGTAATAGCATTATCAATTTCTTGTTGAAAAAGCTGAAGGAATTCTTCCATATCTTTGGGTGGCTTGGCAGCATTGTATTTTTGACATCATATATGCAATCATCAAGCTCATCCATAACTTTCTCTACCTCTCCTTCTAGTAGCTTCATCTCTTTCATCATTCCATTAAGTATCTTCTTGCAGTAAAAGAGAGATTCATCTCTTCTTATTTACGCCTATTTAATGATCCTTCTATTACAATTTTTCTTCAATTAACACATTTTATGGAAATGATCCTATTGCTTTTCAGATTTCCAATTGGATTTTGGAAATCCCGCATTCATTATTAGCTTCCAGTCTCAAACTTTTTATTTTATCCCATTTATCTTGGCATTCTTTCATCTTAATTAGAACCTCTTTGTACTCTTCATTGGTTGTTTTGGAGATCCTTGTTATGCACTCATCCACGACCTTGAATTTTTCATTCCATTATAGTGATGACTGGGGATTGACTTACTCCCCCGATAGCACATATTGTGAAGAGCACCTAAAAAAATTTCACAATGATTTCACACAAGTTGGATATTTTTCCTTCAACTTAGAATTTTTAGATCTTTCTTTATCAAGATTGAGGAAAAGACTACTAAGCATGTTCTGCATATCTTGCTTGAGCCCTTCACTAATAATTTCCCCAGAGGTACTCTAGTCACCACCAAGTCTTCTTCATTCAATTCATCTTTTTTTTTTGTTGTTGGGGTGCAAACTGAAGCAAATTTATGTCCTGACGGCTCAATTATAAGATTATAAATTACCTTTGCTACTTTGTACCTATTCCCTTTTCTATCAATAATTTTTAGCAATTGTAGATCCATTTATTCTAAATTAATTACTTCCTTGGTGCTTGGAAGTGTCTAATATGCTAACCATGTTGACAAGTCCTTTCTGAAGAGACTTGAGTACTGAATGGACCACCTTTGTCTCTTGACTGGCTACAACTTTGGTAGGGTGCACAACTAATTCTTATTGTGCTTCAAGTACTTCATTGTGGTACCTTGTAACACTACATTCTCTAATTCACCCATCTTCTAAATCACCCATTGATTTTAAATCTCCTTCTCCTTAGTAGTTTTATTACTAGAAACTAAATTAATTTCTTTTCCTTTTGATCCACTTTGTGTTATTGTGGCTCCTACACGGTATATGGATGAGTGTTCACTTCACTTTATTTCTCAATTTATCTTTCTTCCATTTCTACAGCCTCCACCACAAATTTATCTCCTTTTTGTAGTTTTGACACCTCATGAAGTGAAGAGTCCTCTATGGCAGCATCATGACCTTCCTTGTTCTAAGTAGTTGACTAGTCATCGATGATGGAGGAGGAGGAATTCTTGGTGGAGATAAAGGAGGAGGATGGGTAGAAGGAGTCTCTACCCTTATTGGGGAAGTGTGAATGAGGCAAGCTTCAAAGGTGGCAAGATAACTTTCACTTGTGCAAAGGGAATTTGTGTGGAAGAGGCAACAATAGATGAAGATACCACTTTTGTAGATGAAAGAGAAGATTCCATTTGAGTAACTTCAGAAGTTGATACATGTTTTGGAAAAGGAAATTTTGTTCTAGGATTTTTGGTTGGTTTATACCCCTTGCTACTTTCACCTTTTTTCCTTTTTGCGCTCTTTTCACTCATCTGTTTCATTATTGATTCTTCAAGACAATAACCTCTAGCAAAGAGCCAAAATTTGATGTGTAAATCAGGACCCTTGATGTTCTATCCTCAACATTTTATCCTTATTTCTTAGTGATGGGAGTGGAGCATTATCTCCCCATTTGATAGTAGGAAAGAAAAATCACATTCCCATTATCTTTGAGATCCTTAGGAATATTTTCCAAGCAAAAATTAGTAATATGTTGGAATATCAACCTATTATAATCTCGCATTATGACTTTGAATTCATCCTAACAATCAATAAATAAATCCTCTAGTCTTTGGAAGATGTGTGTAGTCTAATGAGACCATATTTTGTGTAATATTCTTGAAGTTAAAATTTTTCTTAGCTTTATAGTATTCTTGTTCATAATAATGAAACATATATTTTGAAACATTCCAAGCCTTATGTATGTTAGCACAATGATAATGTCCAATGACGATTGGGAAGCTAACAACTGGTCTATGAAGTGTTGATTGTAGGTCATGTAGCTCCACTAGTTGTCTACATAGTTCCAATAGTATCCACTTATCATTAGGATATCTTGGTAGTTTAAGTGGTTTTCCAGAGAAGCCACAGACTCTGAGATAAGTGAAATAAGATAATTGATGAAGATACACCCATATTGAGTAATTGTGTTCCATGGTGCATCAGTCACTCTATTTTCTTTTACCTCAATATTTAGCTGGAAAATAATGTTATAAAAGAAGAAATCATTTACTTTCTTATATTTCTTATAATATTCTATCAATACCAACTGAGGATAATACTCATAGACATGTTCTGAAGCCAAAATTCTTTTTGATACAACCTAGAAAAAGTTCCATTTACTGCTACAGTATACACCAGATAAGAGGTCATCTTAAAATTGAAATTTTGACTAACCTCCTTTAGCTGATGATCAGTATTGACACTTATCAACTCATCCCAATTAATCATTGCACTGTTTTTTAATCTCAATTGATACGATGAAATAGTACATCTAAGTGAAGAAATTCTTGGCATTATTTTCTCCATTAATTCTACATAACAGGTTGTGTCATGTCATCAGTCTCTGTAAAATATCTCGACCTCACAATGGTTTTAGGAAACCTAGAAGATTGTTTAGGTTTTTTAAAATAGTTAAGATTCATTATCTTAATACAATCACTTGGATTTTGCTCCCATTTCTTCATTTCCTTCTCCATATCTATATCAAAAATTTATTTTTTTGTGAGGATATTTCAGCTATAATTGAAAAATTAAGTGTCGAGTCTCGAACACTAGGTTACCCGAAGTATCCTTGATGACCTTGATAAAGGATCATAATACTTGGCACATTCAGAACAAACTCAAGTAACTCGGGTAGCATTAGGAAATGCGATTTGCCTATATTAATCCTTTATTAGTGAGAGCTTGCATAAGAGGTGTCTAAAAGCTTGGATCTTTCTAAGAGTTTAATTGTGGACACATTCCCCATATCCGTGTCACTAATTTCAACAAGCTTGGATGCAAAAAAAAATATTCAATTAGATAACCTTTATATTCATACTTCATTTTATCCCCTTTGATTTCACTAATGGCCTAAATATGGACTTTCCTTTCCTTTCCTAGCCCTTGGAGGTTTCTTCAATCACAAGATTAGGGTCTTCTTGAATGATTGTAACTTCCTCTAATTCTAGTGAATGTTCCTTGCATCGGGTGATCCCTCTCCGCTTCATATAATTTTTTTACTTTTATTCAAAAAATTGCTGCAATGTTATCAATAATTCATGCTTCAAATGTATAATTCAAGTTAAACTATTCAAGTCCATGAGCACATCCAGATCTAGTCTAGGTCATGAAATTACATAATAATTCTTCCGTAAATGAAGTTTCAAGCTTGTAGCAAGTGGGCTAGTAAAACATGTTTTATAATGTATTGCGGGTTTTTAGGGTGCTCTTGTTTGAAAATTTGAGTAAGCAAGTAATGATGGTTTGGTTTCACATAAATAAGCGAGGAAGTAAGGGCATATTAGAACACCACAAAGTATGGTAAGTAATGGCCTCTTGAAAATACGCAAAGCATAAGACTTAAGTAACAAGGGTTCGGTTTAGCACAAATCATGGTTGAAGTAATGAGTAACCAAAAACCTACAAAACACTAAGCATTAGCGAAGGGTTGAATACTCAAAGCGAACAAGTCTTAAGTAGAAGCAAGTGAGAATATCACAATGTATAGGAAGTAACTTGGAGGTTTGAAAAAATACAAAATGTAAGGAAACAATGATGAATCAGTTTAACACAATGAAGGTAAGGAAGTAAAAGTAGTTTAGAAAACCTCAAGGTATTTCTTAGGAGTAATGCAAGGATGACTTTTCGCAAATAAGGAAGTAATGGATGTTTAGTTGCTCGATCAAGCTAGGGAAAAAGTAAGGGTTTACTCATATGGTGAAATTAAGAGTATTTTGACACAAGATAACAATGAATTTCACTAAGTTAACTAAAAACCTAATCCACCATCAATGGAAATGACCTAATTTCAAACAATTTCTCAAAACCTAGACAATACATATAGGTGCAAACGTCCACATGAAGGAAAATAAAAACTAGGAAAAATAACAGTGAAGAAGAAGAACAAAAACCAGAAAGAAGGAAGAAAAACAAACAACATACCTTTCCTACAAATGGGTCGAGGTTGGATTTCTAAAATAATTCTTAAATCGACAAGAACGAGGTTGTTCGGGGTTCACATGTCGAATTACTTCTCTCGAGTGAATAAGATGTGTGGAAATGATGTGGAGTAACTTGAAACTTTAAATATTCCACCTCATTAATAATCCTCGTATGGATGCCACATCCTTGTGCGGGTTTGGCTAATAACTTATCCCATTTGGTTTTGAAGTAATAAGTAATCGCAAACCCAATTCGATTGGGTAGTTCTCTCGGGTTTTCAACATGACTTTACTTGACTACTTTGTGTTTGAAGTAAGTAAAGTATTTTGAGAATACCGATAAACTAGGTCTTCAGTTATGTGGTGTTTAGCATTTGCTTTACTTACTTACTTTTCCCCGTAAAGAAGTGTCAATTTAGCACAATGAGGGTAGTAATGGTACACCGACTCCGCATAAAGAATGGAGTGGAATTGGTTTGTTTTCTAGTTTTGGTAGTTACTTTGCTTTGTAGTGGTAAAAGAAGTAAACTATGCTAGAAAGCCCACAAAACTAAAGGTCTTAGTTATGCGAGTTTTGAGCATTACTTTACTTATCAACTTTTATAAGTAGAGCGGTATCAATTTAATGCAATCTTATAGTAAGAGAACTTTGTTTTAATGCAAAGAAGAAATGGAGTAATAGCTAGCTTTGTAGGGTTTAACAACTACTTTGCTTGTTTTATTTAGCAAAATAAAGTGACTTCAATTTAGTGCAAATAAGGTAATAGTGCAAATCGGGTTTTGGAGGGTGAGCTACTACAACTTAGAAGTAAAGAAATTCAAGAAACCTAATTTCTTAACAGAGTAAGTACTTATATTTTTAGGGACTTTTAGGGCATTCTAGGAAAATGGGTATTTCTTCAACTACTTCCAAGCAACCTCTTGCAACCTTTTGGATAATTCTAGAGAAATCATGCAACCCAAATGAGTTAAGGTAACAACCTAAACACACTAAGACACACACAAGGAGACATAAGAAACATGAACACAAATCTTCACAAGACTATAAGACTTAAAATTTTAAATGGGTACCCCAAAATTTCTAAGTGAAACCTTGGAGACACCACATCAAAGAAATTGATGATCAAATTGAGTTCCTCCATGACATCGACAAGAAATAGAAGACTTTTGGTATGACTACTTCTATTCTATTCAGATTGTCTCTGCCTTTTATGGGCCTCATTTGAAGATGCATAGGAATTTCCTTTCAACCTTGAGTTCTAAAGCTTCTTATCCATTATCTATCTATATTTTTCATTTACATATATTATTTTATCTTTGTCAATATACTTAATTATATCAAAGTAGGTTGACATCCTCTAAGGAAGTTCCTTTGGATTCCTAGAATCGTCCTTTTCCGAGCATCTTGTTTATCCATTTATCTAATATATTTTGTTTATTTGTCTTTCATATGTAGTTTTATTACTCAATGAAATAAGAAGGAGCTTTATCCAATGACCATTAAAATCCATTATCGTGGGTATCGTAAACCTCTCCATCTTGAGCTCGGCTTTTTTTATTATTTCATTTTATTTATTTAAATTTGGAAATAAGAAACTCTCTGGTACACCATGATTGCACAACTTCATGAAAGAATAAAATGGAATGATGGAAATAAAGGAAATGAATGAAAGAATTAAGGGAAAGGTCCGGAAATAATAAAATGGGTTTTTTTGGATCGGTGCAAGTATCGTTATATGTGCTTAAAAATTACCTCAAAAGGCTGAAATTTCACCAAGAGCACGTCAAAATTGGTAAAATGAAGTTGTAGAGTAATTCAAATTGGTCCCACTAGGCATGCCAAAAGCTGTTATAACAAAAAATAACACCCTCTGATTTTTCATGAATGAATGGATGAGCAATCGGTGTTTTTAGTAACATGGGACAATCTCTCAAGTTGTGGGACTTTTTACTTAAGATAGAACTCCGGTGAAGATTTTTCCTCTACTTATCCTAATGCCAAAACTACTCCTACAAATGGAAACAAAAATATCTAAGCATTAAAAGGGACGATGGAGAGAGAGGTGCATGGAAATAAAATACTAAGCTATGAAAGAGGTGATAACACCAAGGAAAGGGATGATCAATCTCTATGAGGGAGAAATGAGAAGGAGATGACTTAAGGAGAAGGTAGAAAAGTGTGTCACACATCCAAAACAAGCACATCTACTCAGTCCACACACTATAAATACAAGGAAAAGGAAAACCTACAAGTATAACTCATACACAACCCAAAATGAGAGAAAAAAGAGATAAGGGACACAACCAAATATAAGAAAAGGGAAGAGAAGAGCTAAAATGTATAGATTTAACTACCCTAAAGTATACAGCATCTATTGCATCCATTTGGGAGGCATTGACAACATTTAAGCTCCAAAATATAGGGTTGCAACTCACATTTATTTGGAACACCATTTTTGCATGGTGCCTTTGCATAAAAGTATAAGGATACATTACAATAAAAATGAGTTACGTATATAGAAGAAGAAAATCAAAGAGAGGAAACTTGAAATTAATGAGCCCAGACACTTCCTCAACTACCCAGGACTAATTAACATTAAAGTTTGCAGACCCAACATAAGCATCATCAAATATTGAAGATCCCATACCGAAAAATGACCCCATGTTGTTTTTTCAATTTTGCACCAATGTGGTCCATAAATGCATTAATCATGTAATGATCTTCAAGACCTTTCCAACGGTACAAATTTTTTCTCCTTTGGTTACATGGGTCAAAATTTATGAGCATTTGAAGCTTGTACATTGATAAGCTGCGTACATGCAAAAATATCATCGACTCGAATTGCAAACTTGCAAAAAGTATCCAAGTCTCCGAAATATGCAAAATGCAAAACGTTCCCCATGTCTCCAAAATATGCAAAAATGAAAAAAGTTACCCAAGTCCCCAAAATGTGTTGAAAAGCAAAAAGTTCCCGGACCCCAAAATATGTGAAAATGCAAAAAGTTCACTATGTCCTTGAAATATGCAAAAAAGTAAAAATTTCCCCATGCCCCCAAAATATGCAAAAATGCAAAAATTTGAAGGATATTTTCAGATTTTTTTGGGAAAAGGGGATTTTTCCAATCAAATGAAGGGTTTTAGAGAAAAGTAAACCCAAATACAACCAAAACATGTGACTTTTACGGATTTAAAGGTTCCTAAGTACTTAAAATATGTAAATAATAATAATTAATATTTGAAGCAATTCAAAAGGAAATTGATACAGTGCCCATATTGAAGTGTGAGCTCATTTTTTGGCAATAGGAACCATCATGATTTTCTCAATTCAACCATTGAAATAGATTCGGTAAACAAAGGAATTGAAGAACAACTTCACCTAGTGAATATTGGAAAATATTGATCACGAGAGCAAAAGTTAAGGCTCATGATATTTCTTGAATAATATATAGATGTGTTGCCACAGTCATGATTGAAAATGACATAAGGGTCAAGACATCCTCAATTCATTTGTAGAGTTCACATATAAGAATGAAGCTTAAAGGTTTTATACACACCTTTGAAAATTGTACAGTTCCACATTGAAGGACTTGAATAAGTCTAGAATGATGAAATATTTATTTTCTAGAATAACGGTGAAATCCAGATCCTTTCCCTCCACCTTAGCATGCTTTTTAAAAATAATTTATCCTTATTTCTAAGTTCTTTAGCTTATTGTTTCCTTGTTAAATACTTTATGCCACTTTCACAATTTTTTTCCCTTAAGTTACGTAACTACGCTACGATTATGTAACTTCTCATCGAGAGACCGAGAGGTTCTATCCGCTTTTATCTGAGAGTTCAAACTATTTGTTTTGAATGGGTGTTTAAAATTTGTGAGTGATTTTCTCACCTATTTCTTGATCATTTTTCCTAATTTTTGGCTTGATGGATTGGTATTATAGTCTTCTTCTCAAGTTACTATGTTTAGAATGTTAACTTCCTCTCTATTGATGATTTGGCACTTCTTTATTGCCACGTGTTACAAATGTCTTCTTCCCCATATTTTGATAATAAAAACATTTATACCCAGGATGATCGGTTGGAGATTTGATATTTGTATTATACTATTATGATTCCAAAATCCTATTGAGAATCACATAGACAACATAAAACATTGCTTTGTTCCTTCCTAGTACTATTATTGTGACCAATTTTCTTTGCAATCAACTAGATCTAGCATTTTCTTGATTTCTTCTTGCAACCAACCAACATTGCACACCTTGGATCATCTGGATTTCATCTTTGGAAAGAAAAATAAGATGAGGAGACAATAAAATCATCATCACACTTGGGAATCTATCACAATATAATAGTAACTAGGTTGGGAGTGCATTTGTATTTCTATGAAGCTTTTAGTTATTATTGTTGATTAAAATTAGAAAAGTGATATTCTTATTTATTTGATTCGGTGTATGAATATTCCATTGATATATTCTTCCTTGCTTATCTGTGTGGATTTGCAATGGAAATAAGTTGGAGGAAGGTTTTTACCTACACTTCTTCATTTTAGAACATCGGTACATTTTATTTTTATTCTGTTGGGGAAGTTATGGGAAAAGAATAAATTTCTTCTAAGAAGCTTTCTTTCTTTCTCGTGAATTTGAGGCAATTAGAAGAAGTTGTATTTTTTGAATAGTAATGTAAAGTACAATTTTTAAAAAATTAGATTTAATTTCACAATCCCGCAAAAGAGGAATAGCCACATCTGGCTATTCCCGATTTTTGATTTATTTAATTTAGAGGTAGTTTGTTTCATTTAGATTAATTTCATTGTTTGGGTATGTAGATTTTGTTTTATCTAATTTCTCAACAACCATAAAATAAAAAAATATATCTTATAAGTTAATTATATTTGTTTATTTATTTCATTCAAAAGCTTTGTCGGAAAATACCAAAATAATTAGATAGTTTTCTTTATTTTGCTTTGATTAAATACTTATAAATTGAATTTAATTAAATTGAAAGGAGAAATCAATCATCTTTTGTTTAATTTAGATTCATTTGTTTTATTTATTTAAATATAGGAATTTAAAGTAATTTAGAATTGGAAAGAACACAATCCTTGTTTCCTAGTGGCCTAGGCTACCAACACTTAGTCCTTAGTCCCTTTGGTTACCAGCTTGTTTGTTTATTTCTATCCTTACTGATTTGGTTCCCACATGACCATTCTAGGTCCACCTCAACCCTGACATAATAATCTTTGATCCGATCATAAACCAAGAAAATGTTGATAGAAACCAAGTAGACATTGACGAATTATTATGCCAATAAGTCTTTAGAGCAATTATTGTGCCACTTGAGATCATTTTCCAACTTAGTTCCCTCAACAACGAAGTAGATATTGTAGAATAATATTGGGCCAACCAAGCTGATAGGGTTAGACCTCAAAACCCTTAATTTTTCTCTTAGCATATCTCCTCTCACACTTACATGACCCTCTTTAGAGAGGATTATTTAGAGGAAGAAGGAAAATTACCTCGTATTAGTTAATTAGGGTGAGCTATGTTCAGTTTTACCAACATAGACTTACAATTAGGCATAATAATCATTTCTTGACCACTATATCACCCCACATAGGTTAGTTAGTCCTTTGTCACTCTCAACGAGAAAATCCCCAATTTGCAAGTTGAGCATCTATGATTTCCTTGATTGTTGATCCTACCATTACCATATTTCCCACATATCCCATTTATACTACATTGATTCATCCCATACCCATTCCATTTATCACATTTTGGTTGTCTTAGAATGACCTTGATAATTCGAGTGCATCTAAGTTCACGTGTTGATTTTTAGGAGTATAAAATTAGTGAACATGACATGAAGGACTACTTCCTTTTCATATCCTTTTCTTTTATTTTCTTTTTCTATCCTTCTCCTCTCCCATTATTCTATGGGTGTTTATACACCCCCAAATATGTCGAGTAGGACTATTCCAGGCCTATTTTAGGTCTTGAAGCCTATTACAATCAATTGAGTCCTCAACAGTCACCCTCATTATACGGGTGGGATGATAACTATTCACAAAGCTTGCAATATTCATATACAACTTATTCAACTATAAGGATTGAAGAGATAGACCAACCAATCTACAATTCTCAACCAGAGTTTTTCAAGCTCTAACAACATGACCTTTATAGGAGAGCATGGTCCTTAACCATGTGAGTTCTATCTAGACCCTAGATTAGTATGCAGCCCGAGTCATTTCCATTTCATTTGCAACAACACAATGAACTCTTAGCATGGTTCTCCCAATACAATGACTACCTCAATTCTTTAGATGGATCCCTTCACATGATACAAGCATCAATGGCTTGTTGCAAAACAATGCTACCTCACCCCCTCTAAAAGTATAGGAAACACCACAAAAGGAGGATCCAGTTAACAATCAATTATTAAGGAGGTTTCATACGCTCCTCAATGTCATGATGTGCAACACATGTGTACACAAGATTCACATCCATCACCCAATTATGTATTTTCAAATTTAATGGGAAGTATTAAGGAATTAGAGGTTGCTCATGCTTAAGAACATGTACATATGAATGGGAAGTAAATAATCCCTATTATAATAATTATACTCCGCCATAAATGTTCATCTAATGTAAAAATCAATACAATAAGTATACACGGGAGGAGTTTCAATCCTAGATACCTCCTTAAAGGATCGGCATACTAGGAATGACTTCTCATCCTTCCTATTCTTATCCTACACAAGGGCTAGGCTGGAAGTGCATTATCAAATGTTATTCCTTTAAACAATGTGACATTTCCTAATTATATGCCCACTATCCCATATCCTAGTCCCATCCCACCCTATGTCCACATGCATTTGAAATATCCTCAAATGTACATGTACACTTTTCCTAGTTCTTACATGCAATATCAAGGGGTTCCTTATGCCTCAAATAATACCTATACCATGCATTATGGGAGCTTCGCTCCACTTCCCCCTCCTCACCAAGGGTATTCAATGGTTAAATCCTATGCAGTGGGTACTTAATCTGATTATGAAAAAGAACCTCTTGACTTTACAATATGAGGTGTAATGCTCCCACGACCATTTCCTAACCTCCCAAAATTTAAAGGAGAGGGATATCTTATTTCCAATATTTAAGCATATGATACTCCAATCAATGTATTACTTCCATGGGATGCGATTTTTGCTAATGTACCCTAAGAACCTCAAAGGGATCATTTTGAATTGGTACTATCAGATTCCCAAAGCATCCATACATTATTTTAAACAACTTGTGTCCAAGTTTATTAAATATTTTAATATGAACAAGTTGTTGAGAATAGGAATTAGAGAATTCTTACACATCAAGCAAGAAAAAATGATTCTCGCTTCCCATTTCATTCATAGAGGTGGCAAAAATTCCTCTATTCTTTAGCAAGTTCTCCAAACATGGACCAAATGGAACTCTGTGACCTTTTCCTTCATTCAATTAATCAGAAATTAAGGAGGAAGTCCAAAAATTTCCCCTATGAAGATATGAAAAATTCTTAGAAGGTGTGCTCCACATTCACAAAGTGGTGATCTATAGTGGGTGTAAAATGTATGGTACTAATGGGAGGTTGGTTACCTCTAACCAAAACAACTCAAACTATCCAAACAACTCAAACAACAACCAAGGACCCAAGGTCTTGAATCGAAACCATGGTGTCACTACAGATGGTGTCACCGATCAACCTAAAAATACAAATGTGGTGAATACCAACAATACAAACAATATTAACTAGAATATGAACATTCAAATGATCAATAATCTTGCTCCCTCTATCCATATAGTTTATTTTAGTCATCCACTTCCTTAGTAAGTCCAAGTGAAGATCCCAAATCAATGTCAAAATATCGACTAAGGGACTACAAATTATAATTATAATAATCAATATCAAAACAATAATTGGAATTATGGGCTATAAATAAATCAAAATCTAAGGCAAAGGGATTATGAGCCAAACTTGTATTGCGGGTTTCATAGATCGATCATTCATGATGCTCGACCCCTGTAGGGACTAGAATAAGTTCATACATTGCCCCCGAATACCAGAGACAACTTTTCATCGAGATGTTATTAACAAACCCTGGAGGAACTTAAAATAACACCCACATGGGACCTGTCACTCCTAAAAATGGTAGCCTAGGGATTTATAGAGATCCTTTCCTAATTTTTATGAGAATGAGAAGCCTAATCCTCATAATGCCAAAAAAATAATTCTCAGTAGCGACTAATGACCACAAGGCTTCCACATCTAATGATCTTTGAGTTGTTCTTAACTTGGACTAGAGAAACAAATTTTTTTTTGTAGGTTTGGTCGAATTGGAGACAAAATTAGAGGTCTATACCAATACTCATACTCGGGAATATACGTTGCAACCTTTTCCTTCTTATCCTCTTATACAAGAAAAACTAGTGGGATCTTATGATTTAATCATGGATCTCACCAAAACCTTTCTCACATTTCCTTCTTGGATTTGTTGAAGAATTCACTAGCTCACCGATTTTCCTTATTGGAAGCATTAGGTCTTGGTCACCTAGTGCATGTCACACCCCCTCCTAAAGCCTAGATTAATCACATAGACTTTGACGTATATCCTCTATGACAACCTGAAAGAGATATTGTGTTTGTGTTTGACATTAACAAGATGCCTATTGCTGTTGAGTTTACACAGAGGGGTGATCTTGCATTATATCTAAAAGTATGGATTTGTAATAAATATTTTAAGAGAGTGACAATTGATGATGGGTCATGTAAACATTGTCCATTTATCCTTCCCATAGGAGCTAGGATATGGGGAAACTAATTGCTCCTCCACCCAAAACACGCTAAGGGGTTACGACAGCCTGAAATCCATGTCAATTAAAACCATTTTTCTGTTATTTACCCTTGGGCGTAAGACCATTCTAAATGAATTCTATATTATAGATAGGGAAAATAACTATAATATGATTCTTGGTATGTCGTGGATCCATATGATGAAGAACATTCCTTCCACATTATTTCAAGAAGTGATATTCCTTCACTTGGGGAAGGTATTCATAGCTCAGGGTGATCCCAAGCCTTTTTACATTCACTTAGCAAACCTTAAGAAGAAACTTAGGGTTTACTCTAAGTTTGAACTCCCAACTAATCAATTAAACAAACTATCACCTTCCAAGGAAACGATTCCCACTACAAACCTAGTTCTTACAATTGAATTAGACAAATTGAAAGCTATCAAAGAGGTATATAAGAGTGAGAGTAAGACTATTGCAGTAGAAATTGTTTCTACCAAAAAAATAGTGGAAATAGTGAAACTCTTAGAAAATGACTTACCAATATTTCTCCCATTTGATTCTCAAGGTATTGGAAATGCTCTTGGGCTATCCTCTCTTCTCATAAATGGTTTTGAAGAAATATGTATGGTGGAAGCTTTTGAGGTTCAAGAAGAACATCCTAAAAACAATAAGGATTCTATCTTTCTCGATGAATTTTGGATGCTTCATTATGATGGGGCCAAGTTTTGTTACGACGTAGGGGATGGGGTGATTCTAACTTCTCCACAAGGTAAATTCGTGCCTTTTGATTTCAAGTGTACAAATAATTGTGCAGAGTATGAATGCTTAATTCTTGGTCTTAATGTGGCCAAGAGGATGGGGGTGAAGAGTGTTAGGGTCCTGGGGACTTGCAACTCATAACAAACTAGGTCTAGGAATTTTATGAGACTAGAATAAAACACCTCCAAATTTATAATTAGTCGCTATATGCGAGCTCTAGAAATATTTTAACTTCATCTCTATTGAGGTAATCCCGAGGATAAAAATCAGCTCACTAGTTTTATGTCATTGTCTTCTTCTCATTTATACTTGTAGTGAATATTTAAAATAAATAGAGTTCACGGTTTCAATTTGGGACAAGCTCTTAATTAAAAATATGACCAACAACGCAATATTAACATATGTAGAGATCGATAATGAGCATTTTAGATTAGATTTTGTTGAGAATGATGAAAACATCTCAGGATTCCTCCATGCGTACATTGATCTTCATCCCGTGCATCATAATAATTTTTGCCCTTATTCCTCACCCTTATTCATACTTTGGAGAGAAAATGTTGAATTCATCTTTTCACAAAATTTAGAGATTTGTGAATTCAAGGAGTAATTTATAGAACTTCCACCAGCCCCCGTAATTTTAAAGAAGGTAATTCCTCCCTAATAAAAAAATTAATTGACATCAACATCGGAAAAAATAAAATCCCAAAATTTTGAAGCGTGATTCTTCATTATTAATTGAGGAAATATAAGATAATACAAAAGTGCTCAAGGAACATGCAAGATATTTCAAATTTAGTTACAAAGACATGGCAGGTGTCACTCCCAGACATAGTGGTTCATATTCTAGTTAACAAACCCGATACAAAACCCATAAAATAAAATTTAAGACCTATGAAGCCTAAAGTTTCTTTAATGGTCAAAGAAGAAGTGATGAAACTTCTATAGGTAGGGTTTATAAAGCCAGTGGACTACTCCATGTGGTTGTCCAACATTTTCTCGGTCCTTAAAAAGAATGGGAAAATAAGGATATGCATCGATTTTAGAGACATAAATAAAGTATTCCCAAGGATGACATCACATTAACTTCCATTGATATCATTTTGATGCAATAACTGATTATGAGTTGTTATTCCTCATTGACATGTTTTATAGATACAACCAAATTAGGATTTCATATAAGGATCAAACTAAAACTACTTTTACTACTCACTGGGGGACCTTCTGTTATGTTGTCATTCCATTTGGTTTGAATAATATTGACTCCGCATATCAATGGGCCATGACATATATATTCCATGATCTTATTCACAAGATTTTGGAAACATATGTTGGTGATCTCTTTGTGAAATATAAGAAGAGATAAGATCATCTTGATGTTCTTCTAATCATTATTTCATGTTTGATCAAATATGGTGTGACCTTCACCCTAGAGAAGTGTTTCTTTGAAGTAATAAGTGGTAAAATGTTGGGTTATATCATCTCCTCTCGAGGGATTGACGTAGATCCTACAAATAGTCAAGAAATCTGGAAATGACTCACCCAACCGAAAAATATATTATTAGGTATTTCTTAGGAAATTTTATGGAGATCTGTAGGTTTTTCTCCCGATTTAAAATACATTATTCATCTTATAAATGACTTGTTGAAGAAAGACTATTACAAGACATGGACCGATTAATGTCACAATGTGTTTGAATCAATCAATCATTTCCTCATGTTACCACTAACACTCATGCCACCCAAATTTGATCATCCTCTAATCTTGTATTCTCAAGACACAAATGTTTCGATAGTGTTCATGTTAGCATAGGAGGAGGATGATGGTCATGAATGTGCCATCTATTTTATTAGTCATACGCTACTCGACCATGAAACTTGGTATACCCAAGTAGAGAAAGAGTGTTTAGCCATTGTTTTCGCAACTAAGAGGTTGAGGCATTACATGCTTAACCAAGAAACAAGAGTTATTATTAAATTATATCGGTTGTGTACATTCTTTACTCAAGAAACCTTATCTAAAAAGGAAGGTAGATTCATAACGCAAATGGGTGAGTTTTCACTTACCATCATTAACCAAAAGTAGGTTAAAGGAAAAATCATTTCGATTGGTTATCTAATAACTCTATATATTATGGTGAAATAGTTTATTTAAGTTTTTGAGACAAATGTATATGTTACATAGGAAAATCCCATCATTTCTTTGTGTTCTTGGTACCTAAACATAATAAACCATATCATAGATCAAACATATCCACGAAGGTACTAACATGAAATAAAGGTGACGGCTACGTGTCATAGCTTCCAAGTATGTGATTGTAGAACAATTTCTTTATCGAATATATTTTTATGGCATGTTACTTAGATGCATCGACGAAGAAGAAGGATAGAAAATTCTCTTTGAAGCCCACAGTAGATTTTTGGTGGCCACTTTTAAGGGAATTCAACTTCTCACAAGATTCATTGAATGGGTTATTTTTGGCCCATGTTAGAACACGACACCGTGGAATATGTGTGTAATTTCTAGAAGTGTCATGAATTATCACATGTCATACATATCCCATCCAAGGCTTTATAACCCATAGTGACACCCTAGCTCTTGTCACTTGGGGTTTAGATTTAATAGGGAATTTTTTTCCACATCCTCGAGACAACCATAACTTTATAAGCATGACCATAGAGTACTTTACATAGTGGTTTTAGGCCATGCCTCTAACTATAGTCCCTAGATATATCATAGCCAAGGTTATCTTGAACCATATTATCTGTAGGTACAACGTTCCACAAGTCATTATTTTTATAATGGAAATTATTTTAAGAATTATAAGGTGCATGAATTATGCAATCAATTTAAGATATCTCACCATAGGGCCTCCTTTTACTTCCCTCAAGCCAATGGACATGCTAGGGAAACCAATAAAAACTTGAATTCCATTCTCCTTAAGATGGTTAAAGAGAATAAAATATATTGGAACCTAAAGTTGTTTCCCACCTTATGGTCTTATAGGACTTTAGTTCGAATGCCAATGGGAGAAACCCCATTTTCTTTATTTTTCTTTGTTGGAGTGATCTTACCACTTTGGAGGTAAAATTTCCTAGTTTTCATGTGTCTTTACAAGGCATTCTCAAAGAAGATTATTATCGAAATGTGTGTATAGCTGATTTATAAATCTTGAATGAGAAATAACTTAGTGACAAACAAGATCATCGGGTTTACATAGAAATTTTTTTCGGCAATATAAAAAAAATGTCTCGTGAACATGAAATTCGGGTAAGATACCTTGTTCTAAGACTTTAAATCTAAATAGAAAAGAAGGTTGGTGAAGGAAGAAAGTTCAAGCTGAAATGATTAGGGTCTTATCAAATAATGGAAGATTTCAAAAATGTTGTGTATCATTTTTGTATCCTAGAGGGGTGAGGAATTAGGTGAATCCATGAAATCACTTCACCTAAAATGTTTTTACATATATTCATTTGCATCTCCACATTTTCCTTTCTCGCATTCACATTGTCTTGTCACTTGCATTATCATTTTATTGAAATTGTAAAATAGAAACTTACCTTTCAAGTAAACCTTAAATTTTCAAACATTGACAAATGTCTCAATCATACCTCTTCTAAATTATTTTCACATATTCAAATTATATAATCCTTATTATCATATACATTTATGAGAAACAATTTTAACTTGGTTTTATAAGGACTTGCATGCTTAATCTTCTTCATGGTTTTTCCCAATTTGGATGCTTCTCACCCATAGTTTTCTCTAGAAGCTTCTTGATGATATATTTTCCCCTAAAAATCTCTCTCCACAACAAAATAATTATAATAATTTCACTTGAAACCTTGTTCTCTGTCTCAAGCTTCGGTGACCAGCCCTCCCATCCTACCTAGATCTTAGGGTTTATATTTGGGGAAAATTTTCCCTCCTAAAAAGCACAATCTAAAGGAAGAAAATAAATTAAAACAATAAATAAAAATATTCTTATTGAAAATAATTACCCTTTTCATCCCTCCCAAACTTTGGTGATGACCCGATGCTTCTTACTGGTAGCATGAGATTGGGAAAGGAGGGAAATTACCTTAATCTCCTATGTTTTATCCTCGGTGATGAGACCATGCTTCCTACTGGTAACATGGGGTAAGATGTAGGGGTCATATTTAAAAATAAATAATTCTAAATAAACTAATAAATAAAAGTGAATTAAAGTCTAAAACTTCCCAAGAGAATGAATTAGATGCGTATGTTAGGAGAGACAATCATTCCTCAAACCAAATCTCATCAATCAATAAGCCATCGATGAATCTAAATTTAGTCAAAGATTGCAAGAAAATTCATTTTGAACTAGTTAGTTGATCTTGATTAGGGTTGGGTTGTAAGTTTATGAATGAATATTTGTCAAAGTTCTTGTTTCTTAGTCATCATTCTTGTTCATGCTCTTCAAGTCACGTATTTTACATCCTTCTTAGCTCTTAGTGATGAGACCTCACATCTTACTAGTTTCGTGGATTCAAGAATGGAGTGAGATTATTTTATCATCATACCATATTAAACACATTTTACAATGTAATAAAGAGGTTAAACTTTCCTTGAAAAATAAAGTTTCCAAATTCTAGTTTTTACCATATGAATAGTCATATATATCATTTAGTTTATCACATTGTATCATCATCTATAACATATATTCAAAAACATAAAAATATATCAAAATTCCTAACCATCTAAGAGTACACAAATGAGATGAACCACAATGAACTTAATTCTAGCAAAGGAATGCCAAACCAAAAATAAGATGTCAAATATATATATAATATATAGATATATATATATATATATATATATATATATATATATATATATATATATATATATATATACATATATATATACATACATACATATATATACATACATATATATATATATATATATATATATATATATATATATATATATATATATATATGTCAAGTGTCTCATATACAATTTCATCATATTAAAAGACAAGTGTCAAAAAAGCGCTTAACTATGAGCCAAAAATACAAAAAAAAAAACAATATATACATAAAAAAATTCCAAAGCAATAAATGCCTCTATTCTATCCCTCTCCTTAGGATCCCTATGAAGGGGCATGTTGAGGGATCCTAATGTGACTCCTAGGACGATATCGGTTGGGTGTAGTAGGGGAGCATCTTTGTGTAGAACAATGAGATTGTCCGTGAGAGTGTCCGGTGGTAGTAGATTTGTTTTGTGAGTACCCTCTTTGTCTCGCTCGACCCTTTAGAATCGTGATATTGGTCTTTAGCCAAGTAATCTCTCTTGTTGAATTCTAGGATGGTGTAAAAACATTAGTGTGGAGGCTGGTGTGTTAGGTAATCCAGGGTCTTCTAGCAATGACTCTCGATTCATGTCATGGGGGATCATGAACAAGGCAAGGTTCATCCACCGAATAAGATCATGCGATCCATAAGTTGTGGATGTAATGAGTAAACAAACAATGGCGAGTTAGAACATGTAAAATAAAATAAAGAGAGATATTTTACTAATGTCTAATCTAGGAAATAAAAGTAAGATAAGTGTATTTATAATCACTCGGGTCTTCAATGAATCGATGTAGGAGCTTCATGGCCTCCTCATCATCGACCCCCTCCTCCTCCTCCATCTCCTCGGGTATCTCCTCCACCTCCATCTTAGATTTGATAGTCATCGATGCCTCTCCTAAACCCTTCCACTAAGGGTATGACTCCTCCACCGAGACCGAATCTATCTCGACCTCCTTCTCAATCCTAGCCATGCCTTCACTAATATGAGAATGGGCCTTGGTCTAGCTCTGACACCCGAGTAGCT
The DNA here is from genome assembly GCA_018340775.1 of Taxus wallichiana var. yunnanensis. Taxonomy (NCBI): domain Eukaryota; kingdom Viridiplantae; phylum Streptophyta; class Pinopsida; order Cupressales; family Taxaceae; genus Taxus; species Taxus wallichiana. The sequence continues at coordinate 628,805,802 of CM031237.1, read as the reverse complement.
TGAGTGCCGGTGCCACTCGTGGTGTACCAATTAGAATCCCAAGAACTATGACTATCCACCGAATCATCCCTTATGGTCATCTTTCACCTCTCGTATTCCTATATAAAAAATGGAAATGGCTCAAGGATCATATGAATAAGGTAACCCAAACTGCTGGGTATATCAAGCACCGCTTGAGTCTAAAATATATTGTTGTGATCAACTAACTAAACATTAGTGGCACAAGTAGTCAAAGTAGGGATATGAGCAATCTCAATGGTAACCAATCTCATTCCCTTATTAGAACCCATATTAGGTGAAATGTGCATCACCAAGATAGGTTTCCCATAAGCGGGCCTCGATTGTGAACTGGCACTCTTTAGTGCCATTTTATTTCCAGTGAGAATAACTCGAGGATGTTATAAACATCCTCTAATGTGATACTCAACTCTCCTTTGACACCCAAAAATAGGAAATTGTTTTGATACGCATCCTAATAAGATAAGAAGTCACGAGAAAAGGTGACTTGCTAGGGGAAAATTCTATGTCTGGGGTATCCTCCATATGTCTTCCATCTCTAATATCCCCTCTTTATTGGTGTCAATAATTGTATAATATAAGGAAACCAATCCTTCTCTCTGGCTCTGCTCCATATGATATAACTCTCATGTATCCAAAATAAGAAAAAAGAGCATATTGTAATTTGATAAGTGCATGATACGCTCACAAAAACAATATAAATGAAAAAAATTATAAAATAATATACTTCATTTATAAATTGGAAAAATTTGTGACGGTTCCAAAACCATTGCTCTTAGTAGGGTAGCGGTTGTGTAACTACCACTCTGCTTTAGAGAAGTGGTTGTGTAACGGTCATGGCGGTTGTGCCGAGAAAAAATGGTGTCGAACCCTTTAACATAGAACTCACAAAAAATGTAAAATTTGATCAAAATCATTCAAACAAGTTATAAAACCTAAAAGGCACCCCCACAATCACTTTGACTATAAAATCATTAAAGATATCCTCTCCTACAACTAGTTTCAAACAAGTGCTACATTTTAGGGTAAAAAAACAAATACTTGTAACTTACATGTTTGTGACCCCTTGCTCCCTCTAGTTGCATTGCCATCATCATTGAATAATATTTGATTTGAATGTACTCGGAAGATAAATTATCAGGAAGTCTAGAGCTCCAAATTTAACAAAGTGGGTATGTAAAAATGATTTCTAAAAATAGAAAAAAGTGATATATATATAGCTCAAATGTGGTTTTCTAATGTTTCTTTGAGTGGGTGTATGTAGGGCCGATGCATTGGAGTAGGTATATTTCTCATCCCCGTGGATATCGTAAGTAATCTTGTCATTTCATTTTGCTAAATTTGTTTTATATTTGTACTTTATTTTCGTCTCTCTTTTACATGTGGTAGGAAGTTTGGATTGGCGTGATTTCAACACATGGACGTAAAGGTAAAATTTATAACTCTCCCATTAAAGAGTGCCATACTTAGAATTCACATTTACGCCCATTCATGGCTATAACGATCCACCAAGGGGTAATATGTATGCAACCAAAATTTCATAGTGCCACATTTAAGGACGGGGTAAGTATTCAATGATGAAATATTTCTTTTCCAGAATAACTGTGAAATCCAAATCCTTTCCTTCCACTTTAACATGCTTTTTTACTCATTTATCCTTATTTCTAAGTTATTTAGCTTGTCATGTCCTTTTTAAGTACTTTACACCCATTTTGCAATTGTTTTTTCTGTAAGTTATGTAACCTCCCACCTGCGCAAACTGTCGGTTCTGTCCACTTTTATAAGAGATTTCAAACTACATGTTTTGAATGCATGCTTCAAATTTGTAAGTGATTTTATCTCCCATTTCTTGATCGTTTCACCTAATTTTTGGCTTGATGAATTTGTATTGGAGTCTTCTTCTCAGTTTACTATCTTTATAATGTTAACTTCATCTTTTGCGTATGATTTGGAACTTCTTGATTGCCATGTGTTCCAAACTTTTTCTTCCCCATATTTCTATAAAAACCAAATTTTTACCCAAATGATGGGTTAGAGATTTGAGATTTGTCTTGTGTTGTAATCTTTGCCAAAATCCTACTAATAATTACATAGAAAACATAACACATTTCTTTTTCATTCCAGATTGCAATTATGACTATTTTCCTTACAAACCGACCAACTCCAACATTTTCTTGATTTCTTCTTGTAACCAGCTAGCATTGCATACCTTAGATCATCTGTATTTTGTCTCTGTAAAGGACAAGAAGTGAAGAGACAATAAAATCATCATCACACTTGGGAAGTTGTCATAGTAAAATATTAACTAGGTTGGGGTGCATTTGTATTTCTTTAAAGCTTTTAGTTATTATTGTTGATTAAAATTAGAAGAAACACATATGTTTTAAGTGGTAGAATTTCTTATTTCTTTGTTTCAAGTATAAAAATCTTCTATTGATATATTCTTCCCTGCTTATCCCAGTGGATCTCCAAGAGAAAGAAGTTGGAGGAAGGTTTTGTGCCTACATTTCTTCATTTTAGAACATTCGTACATTTTATTTTCATTTAATTAGGGAAGATCTAGGAAAATAATAAATTACTTCGAGAAGATTTCTTTCCTTCATGTGAATTTGAGGCAATTAAAAGAAGTTATATTTGTTGAATAATAACTAGAGAGTTGATTCTTTGTTTAAATAAGATTTAATTCATTAAGCTTGCAACATAAGAATAACCACATCCAACTATTCCCTATTTTTAATTTATTTAATTTAGAGGTGGCTTGTTTCATTTAGATTTTTTTTTTTTTGTGTCTCGTATCTTTTATTTTATTTAATTTCTCAAAAAAAAAAAAAGATAACTTAGAAGTTAATTAAATTTATTTATTTATTTCATTCAAAATCTTTGTCGAGAAAATACAAAAACAATTAGATAGTTTTCTTCATTTTGTTTTGATTAAATACTTGGAAATTAAATTTAACTAAATTGATAGGAGAAATCATTCATCTTTTGTTTAATTTAGATTCATTTTTTTACTTTATTTTAATAAATTAATTTAGAATGGGAAAGAACACAATCCCTATTTCCCTAGTGGCCTAGGCTACCAACACTTAGTTTTTAGTCCTTTGGTTATCAAATTGTTTGTTTATTTCATTCTTGTTGATTATGTGCCCACATGAGCATTCTGGGTCCACCTCAATCACATGTAAGAATATTTCATTTGATCATAAACCGAACACACATTTATAGAAAACAAGTAGACATTGACCAAGATTTACGCCAATTATCTTTAGAGAAACCCCTGTGCCACTTGATATCATTGGCCAACTTAGTTCCCTCAACGATGAAGTAGATATTGCAAATGAATATTTGGCCAAGTTGATAGGGTTAGATATCACAACCCTTGATTTTTTCTTTACATATATCCTCTCTCACTTACATGACCTTCTTTAGAGAGGATTATTTAAGGGAAGAAGGAAAATTCCATCGTATCACGTAAATTGGGTCGAGTTGTAGTCATTTTTACCCATCTACTAACTTCTAACCCCATGTGTGCTGGCCTATCACCCAGTGGGCACTGGGCACTCACCGAGGCACGTGCGGGCATTGAGCCCTCCTTTATGTGAGCATTGTGAGAAGATCTTGCCATTGTTAGAGGATTAGTTGCTAGAGAAGTGAATATTCATGTAAAATCACAACATGAGCTATCATATCCTTATACCCAAGCATTTAATAACAAGAGAAACATCATGGCATGAAATAAAAGAACAAATCTACCATAAAATATAAGGAAATAACACTAGGGTTTGCACCCTGAACTAGATATTCAGAACAAAGCCATATATTTATATTGATCATAGTCTCAAACAACCACATTACATTCAAAAGGGTCGTATCAAACCAAATGTATCAAGATAAGGATCTAACCCATATATCAGAGGTCCTAGCTATGCTTTCTTTATTACAAAAATTTTCAGACCCATCCCTTAGACATGATAACATTCCTACAGTCCTCTAATGAGAACCCCAACTCCTAGGGCCTCCTAATATTTTCTATAGAGCTTCACTTTCCTCATACTATATGTCTTCCTCGGTGTCTCTTCTTTTCTTCCAAGCATCTCTCTTTATAGCACCAACACCCACTGCCATGCCTTTTCTCAGGAGTAGATCGGATGCCAGTGTGTCATGTGGTCTTTGATGGTGCATGCTTATTTTATTCGAGCTCTCCACTTTCTGCAATGATGTCTTCTAAGAATATTCCATACATGGAATATTCTTTCCTTAACCACCAAGTCTTCCAGGCTGGCACCTTATCCACTTAGCATGCCTAGTCGGGTCACGTTTTCCTCAAGTGCCTCCAAAATGCTAAATATGGCTAAGTCCTTAGACCCTGTGTATTGCCTTGCACATGCGCCTTAGTTTCTCCTAAACCCTTCTTAAACCCTTGTCAGTGTGCTTCTCTCCACGCACCCTTCTTCCTATTGGTCCCACGTGCTCATGTGCCCTTTGGCACTTAGCCAATATTTTGAGGCCCAACATCACCCCACACTAAGCTTGTTCTCTATCCTCGAAAACATATTGCTCCTTTAAAGAATAATGAATGGTGGAACCAGAAAAATTGAATGAAGAAGTAAATAATGGAAGAATGAAGAATAGAAGAAATGAAAGAATCAAAGATCTTGTTACTGCTGCAAGAGGAGTGGGAACTCCTTCCTTATTGTTGCCTCGATCTTTTCCAAGCATCCACTTCACCTTGTGCTTGCTGAAGTAGGTCACCCACTAGAGCGCTTACCTCCTCAAAACTTAGTTCATCACCCTTAGCATTTAGCGTATCTACAATCCCTTCTAGCTGCTTGCTAAGGTTGTCTAACACATCCATTCTGCGGGTGATCTGGGGATATAATTCCTTAATCTAATTTTTAATTGATCCTCGTAAGGTTTTAATCACTTCCATCTTATTTTCTACCTCGGCTAGGATCTTATCCCTCTCTTCCATGTTTCCTTTATTTTTCTCTTGGTATTCCTTCATACCTACCTCATGTGTAGCAACTAGTATGTTTGCTACCCTGTCTCTATCAACGTAGTTATCATACATGGCCTCAGCCATCTGTGTGGCGGTCTATATACAGAAAGGAGCTCAGAATATCGTGTCATTGTATCCCCAATCTTCTACTTCTCTTCCTCCTTTGGCATGCCAATGCCTCTTCTATTGATTCTAGAGTGAGTGACCACCTCTCCATGGTAAGGATGTGGGTTAAGTCTTCCAAGAATTATAAGGTTGACTCGTATTTATGCTCAGGCGGTGCTAGGTTTGGGTGTTTCAAAGTGATGACATCCATGATCATTTCAATCTTCTTGTACACCTCATGCACCTTCACCTTCTCCTCCCTTAGTTCATGCCTTAACTATGCATTGATCAACTCTTCCTGCTTCAGATCCTTACTCTTCTCAATGAGTTCCTCCTTATTCTCTAGTTCTTCCTCTAGGAACCTTACCCTGTCATTCCTTTGAAGATTCTCTCTTTAACCTCAATCGATAACTTGTTAAGGGCATTGCAGACTTGCTCATGGGAATTGTTGAGCATTTATCAGGTGGTTCACTCCCTTGTTCTTTGGTATCTTCATCAGTGCTCCTTGACTAACCTCAAACTCAAGCTCATCAACATGGGACTCAAAATCCCAAGATAACATCTTCCTCGTTCATGGGTACGCACCTTCTTCTTTGAATGAAGACCATGCAAGGAGTTGGTCTGTAGGCACGGTACTCGGAAGCACGTGCACAGTACCTTATTTAGATCATTGATATAACTCATTCCTTTCTCCTGCTCCACTACCATGCTCTTCCCTCCTAAGCGCGTTGCCTTTGGAAAGTTGGCCGCTAGGTTGGGATCTCTGCCCTGCTCCCATACTATTTTCCTACGCTTTCCTCCTCTATCTCCTTGAGTATTTTGTCAGCGTTGTGCTCCACCTCCTACTCCACCAAATCCTTTATTATGCCCACTAATTCTCTTTCTACGGCCTCTTCTATCTGCTCCTTGGTGAGGCTTGGGGTCCTCTGATCCTTTGTATTCACTTCCTCACTCTCCCCTTTTCCTTGAGTGCCTTCCTCTTCCCCATATTTTTCTTCGTTTACCTTATCCTCGAGTCGTTCACATCGTACACAGGATGGGCTACGAGCCTCTTCATGCTCATCATCGTCTCTCTCTCACCTCTGTAGGCCTCCAGGCTCTCCGTTTCTTCTAATTCCACCTTCTCTGCTACCTTCTGCCTCTTCCTAACTGGTGATTCCAGTATAGGAAACTCTTCCTTCTCTTCTTCTTCAATAGGAAACTCCTTCCTTGGTGATTCTTCTTATGTAGGAGGCTCTTCTTGCTCTGGCACCTCTTCCTCATGTGATTTTCCTTTTCCTTGACGGGGGACTTTTTCTTCCATGCATATGTGCTTAGCTTTGCGCCTGACTCCTGTGCACCCACAGATTGTGTTGTTTGCACACTTAATGCCTTCTTCTCTATCACCTCTTATCTTTCCCTCTTCCTTGGTGTGACCTTCTTCCTCCCGGTGGGGTATTTTGGGATGGAGACATCATTCTCCAAGTAGGCACCCTTCTCATACTTGGGCCTGATGCGCAGGTATACCCTCGTTGTGGTCCTTCTAGCAATTGGTAGTGTCACAGGTTTTTCATGCGCACCTCATGGGAGACATACTTCTCCACATAAGCATGTTTCTTGGGGTATATTAGCTTTTTGTGCAGCTTGCGGTGGTCTTGGTCCACCTCGTTGAGGTCGAACCTTAGTCTTTTGGCCTCCTTGAAGTGATTGACCCCTGCTTGGAAATATTATGCATGGTGAACGAGAAAGGTAGTTTACACCATGGGATCTTGGTCCCATCTGTCAATGTGAATCTACCAATGCAAAAGTGTTGGTAAATAGTGAACTCAACCTCTCCTTGCACTAGCATTGGAAATTGTTCGAGTATCCTCCATTCATCCTCGAACGCGTTTCACATCCTCTTGTACCATTTCTCTAGGCACACCTTGTGGGTGGTCATCATGGTGTCACAAGTGTATTTTTAAAATCTCTTTTCGGGGAAGGATATTCATCTGGATATTCCCATACAAAATTCTCTATCCCATCAGGTACTCAAATTTCTGAAAATATGATGGTGAGGACATTGCCAAACATGATCTTTTCTCCTTCACACACGACACTGATGATTTCTTCTGTAATGAAGGTAGACAGGTTATAGATGGTTCCTTCTAAAATATTTCAACACACATTCAACCAAGCCTTGTTTATCTGTGTCCACCTCTCTTGCCCATTCATCTTGGATACCAAGCATGTGGCCATCCTCATCACTAGGTCGGAGATATCTAAGATATTGAAATAGCATGAGCCCTTTTTATAATCATAAGCCTAGATTGTCTCCTTAATGGCTTCCTTGTCCTCTAAGTCATCATCTAGGGCTCCCCTTCACAAAAAAGGCCGGTAAACTTAGAGATTAGTTGAGGGGTTATGCGCATCCTTGACCTGCGAAGTAGAAGTGGTCCTCGTGCATGCACGACATCAACCATTGGTATAGTCACTTGGGTTTGCCAAATTAGGGAAACTCATAAAGTTACAGCAACCTAGCCTTCTCCAATTTTACCTTCACTTCATCACTGTAGATTGGCATCCCTTATGGTGTCCTTTTGTCTACATCGAGTGAACCAGTTCCAATGTCATCTCTTTCTCGGTGGTGTTTGTGTGATGGTTGTAATCGCTCATTGTCATCTTCCTTACATGGGATACCCATTCCTTTCCGAGCAACATGCCATTTGGGTATTGCATCTCTGCATACCACTCCTCGTTGAAGCTAGTGGCGGTAGTCTATTTCCCTTTGCCCTTTCCCTTCTTTGGTGAGATGGTTGCCTTCTTTAGTGCCATCTCCTTATTGGGTTACTATAAATAACCTCTTCCTTGCTCCTCTTCCTTGCTTTGCTCAAAGCTATGGCTTATCTTCACAAATAACCCAGTTACTCATGTGCCCTAGCTACTGAAAACCCTAATATGGAAAATCCTTCCACATGACGACATACCCCTCGAAATTTTCTCCCTACACCCATGTACTCCTTCCACTCTGGTTTCCCGAGATCACACTAATTACGCACTTAGATTTCTCACACTTTTTCCTTCACATACAAATCTTCTTCACGGATGCCCTAGTTCATAAGAGCTCTTCTTTATCACAAATGCAAGGTAATAACAATGTATCCCAACCTTCTACTTATAGCTTTTTCTTCTCTCCCATAATAAATGTTATGCCACCTACCAACATACTTTTGCAATAAATGTAACATTTTTCACTAATGACAACCTTAAGTGCTCTTACCCCGCACCAAATCCTACATGAAAACTCTATGTAACCTTTCGGAACATAAAAATCCTTCTTGATTGAATATCCTCACGTGCACGCTTGCAAGCGCCTGAAGGCACTTCTTCTTGTCCTTAACCTGATTTTTCCCTCACCTACCTCATGTTATTCATGCACTTCTCATCCTTTGTACATGGTCTTTGTAAAGCTTTCCTGACACAAAAATTCCTTATGTCCACCTTTTCTACTGTGTTCTTCTAGGCTACACACTTTTCATCCTTCGATTTGGGCCATTGAAGCACAAATTCTACTACCAACTTCCATTTTACTTCACATTGCTCCACCCCACACAAAAATAGATGTGGGGTCCTCTACACATACATAACCTTTATAAAATAATAAGTGGCTACCGATGCACAAGGTGCGCAAAACAACAACACAAAAAAGGAACAAGCAACGAGAAAGGGAAACACAGGGAAAAGAAATGCATAAAAGGAAATCCTAGACTAAATGGAAATATTACCTTATTTACAAACACAAGGAAAACTTATTTATAGTAGGGCTTCATCCTACTCCCATTGAAATGGCTTGGTAACTATGTTCCATCAAGCGCTTATAACTAGAAAATGCTTGAATCAAGGATGTATGAGATGATATATGGCCCTAACCAATGGAATTTTAGTTTCTTAGGGTGGCATGAAACTTGGTATCATATAACAAAACCATCTGCCCATCCTCGAATTTTTTGTTTTTAATATGGCGATCATGTCATGCTTTTTGTCGTGCATTTTCATTCTTCTGACTCTATCTAGCAAGTGATCATCTTTCATCCAGTTGCATTAACTTTTCGATGCACTCTTGAATTGCTTGTTCATCAGCTAACCTCCTACGCACGTAATATGCAATGAAGATAACATAAATTCAACTGGTAAAACATCCTCCATGCCAAACACCAATTGAAATAGTGTGGCCTTGTTCAATCTCTTGTAGTTTGTCTGTATGCTCATAGAATGACTAATACCTTGTCATCCCAATCTTATCTTCCCACATCACAAATATTTGTCAACGTGTGACTCAGAATTTTGTTAAACACCTCAGTAGTTCCATTAGCTTGTGGGTGATATGGGGTAGTCTTATGATGGGCCACCATGAACTCTGCCAAAAAAATCCTAATTGTTTCATTCAAAAAATGTGTACCCCTATCACTAGTCAAGCTTAAAGGACATCCATACCTACTGATTATGTTCTCCCATACGAATATGGGTAAGTGCACGAAGTTTGTGGACAATTCCGTGGACATAAAAACCCAAAATTCAGAATGCAATCGCGGTTTGAATACCACCTCAAAATTGCTCATCGGACTTCTGGATCATGATAGATTCAACCATGCCACCAAGACGAGGAGGTAAGCCCCCGATTTTAATCATTTTTTTGCATTTTAGGTTTTTTTTTGCATTTTCATGGGTTTTTTGAAATGTTTGTTTATGTATACAATTTTCTTGTTTTATCAGTTGGTTGCAAGCTCAAAATCATGCAAACCATCAAAACATTCCTCAAAACCCACCAGAACATTCCTCAAAACCCTCTGAACATTCCTCAAAACCCTCCTCCAAACATAGATCCGCCTCCTGTGGCTCCTTCTATCCCCACTGAGCTAGCAGGAACACAAGATAATATCATTGGAAGAATCGAGAAAATAAAATTGTCATTGAGAACCTAATTCAAACTATAAGACAAAATCATGCTACAAATCCATCCTGCATGACTTTGCTTGATACATTGCAAACATTGATTGGCGAAGTCGAGTCATGACAACCAAATACATAGATGGAATACCTTTAGAGGTGATTGTAGGTGGTGGTATGTGGATAAACTATCCCATGCGGCCGTAAAAGACAAAAAAATTGGAAAAGACCTCATTTGTGCATTATTTACCGACCCTAGAACCAATGCCCCCCCCGCAGTTACTTGCAAACGGTTCCCAATCCATTGGTGCCACGATGACCGAATCAAAAACAATTTTTGGGACCGATGGTGGATGGTTTTTGATTATCCACCATGCAACAACAATGAGGTTCCTCTTTATTTTTTGAAGAAATTATATTGCGAGTTTGTGCTCAATGAGGTCCCGAATTATTTTGACTTTTCGACTTTTTTTGGTGAGGAGGTGGCTCTGCATGAGAGTAGACTGGTGCACGCATAGAGTCAACCTAGGATCCCCATGCCCCAAAACCCCCACTTGCCTTGAGTTATCCCTCCTACGGTGAAGGAGGTTGTGGAGATTGATACATTGCATGCATTGAGGAGCTCAGCGACACTCGACCTGACATAGTGACAGATTGCATCGGTGATGTTGGTGGAGTGCACGAGTTCTAGCGCACCACACCACTTGTGGATCATGTGGTGCCGTATGCACTATGGTGAGACATCATTTCTTTGGTTCACATGATTTCTTTTCTATAGATGAGATCTTTGGGAATGTTTTTGGGCTTGGTGCCTTTGATATTGGTCTTTCATAGGTAAATTTCAAATAAATAAAAATATATATATATATATATATATAGTTTAATTCACATGTTTGAGATATAGTTTAATTATGTTTATATATATATATATATATATTTGATTGTACGTCATGTACATACATGTAAAAAACTAATTTTTATTTTATTTTAAATAGCAAGAGCGGTGAAGGAAACATCCGGCGTCGACATGCTTGCTCTTTGCAGTGGGTGTTTCAAATGTAAGTTTCAAGTTGTACAAACTTACATTTTTAATTTCATTTGATTGCACTAGATTATTATTATAATGTTTCACGTGTATGTTGTACATATTAATATGTTTCTCTTTTATACACAGGAGCCTGGCGGGTCATCATCTGCTCTGGGAACTGAGGCTACTGGCACGCCTCACATGAGTTTTACGCAGGTTAGTAAATCTCTTTACACTTTGTTTCTAATTACTGGAAGTTCACGTGGATTACATGCTTTGGACCTCTGTTATGTGGTGCACAGTCATGTAGATTTTAATATTGATTTGTACATGTTTTTGTATAGCTTATGACTGTTAGAGAGACTCCTCCATATATGCAGACTGTGGAGGCTGCTTGTAGATACTGCCATAGCATCTGCAGATCCACTAACTGAGGTACAATTTTTCAAATTTGTTAAATTTTGGAGGTTCATTATTTCTTATTACTTAAATCTACAATATCAAATTTTGTATGTATATGTGAAATATTTAATTTGAAAATTAATTATTTGTATGTAGCTTACCCCTCGTGAGTCTATTGTTGTCCCTGTGATGCGTCAACAACAAATTGATAGGGATCATGACATTGTGGTAAGATTTCACATGCATTTTAACTAAATTGTACAAGTTTCTAAATTTTGAATGTATTTTAAAATTTTGGGTGTTAAAAACTTGTTGTTTATGAATGTGCAGGTTAGGTTGCAGGCATGCTTAGAGACACCTAGGACCACACGGATGAAATCCGTAGTGGCATCTCCCTCCACTACATCCCCAGGTTGTGGACGTGCTACTTCTAGTAGGGTGAAGAGAGGGAAGATGTTTCATGAGTAGATTCATAGTCCACCTGGATGTACATGTACATAGATATATATATATGGGCCATCTGGTCCTAGTGAACATGTTTCTTCATATAGTCCATTGTATATATATAGCCTTTTGCGACCGCATGTGGTCCCATATGTACATTATGACACACTTAGTTCGAGATGTACACATACATTATGAACTTATACATATATTTTCGAGACGTGCGTGCGTCGGAGCACACTTTGTTTGATTCTTATATATCCATGTGTGTTGGTTTTTTAAATTTCTATATGTTTGATAAATATGAATCCTTCTATGTTGGTTTTCATATATATGTTTGATTTGATTTCATTGCATGTATGATATCCTTCCATGTATGTTTTCATAACCATTTAAATTAGTTTCTAGTAAGGCTCATATATATGTTTGATTTAAATATTTAATCATGTCTTCTTGTATTTGGATTGAGATGAAATTTTTCATTAGATTAGGTATTTTCATATGGTTTCCTGCTTCAAATTTCAAGTGTTTTCGATCTCTAGAATTGCAAGGATCTAAAAAGGCAAGTTTTTTCTCTGAAATTTTAAATGGGATGCTATAAAAAATTAGGGTACCAATGGAAAATATTTTAGATCATCTTCAAGGAGTTCATGAGTAGAAGTTATGGGAAAAATTACAGGGAAATGGAGCAAAAATGAAGGAGATATGAGCAAAAATGTGATTTTTGCAATAGGGTTTCTTGAAAATTTAGTAGCATAACTAAATACTAGCAGCAATGAAGGAAAAGGAAATATTAAAAAGGGATTAAAAAAATGGCTAAGTGTATGTTTATACTCACCTCTTAACATTAACCTAGCTAACTCACCTTCTAACTCATCCTTGACCATTCTGGATTAACCCGGGTTACATGGCATGACAGGGTAGGGTTACAAGCCTTAAGTGACAAAGGGACTTAAAGGGGTGATAATGTGAGAAGGGGTTAAGTATTCATGAGAGGGGCAACATAATCAAGTTGGGGTCTTTGAGGAATTGAATACCTAGTGAGAATGTTACAAGCCTTAAGTGTGAAAGGGAGAGAGAGATCATGTGGTGGTGCATTCTGATGTCCCAAGTTGAAAAGGGTAAAAATTTGATAGTAAGCCCTTATTAGTATTCTTAGGTTCCACCCATCACATGAAGAATCCTCCTCTAATGAAGAATCAACTCATGTCTTCCTCCGTGGAAGATCTTGAATGATGAGGCTTTTCCATAGACCATCTTGTTGAATCTAGAAACTACAAATGAAACTTTCTCATCTTCCAAGATGTTCACATGCTCCAATGTGTTGAGTCAATTCTCAGGAATGGCATTGATATTTCCACATTGACTAAAATATTTTTCATTTAACTCTTCATAGGATTCTAGAGATATAACCTCTATGATCTCTCTGAGGCTGAACTAAAGTATTGACTATTGAAGGAAAGGGTCACAAATATTTTCTGAACCAATTCTTAAAATTTGAATCCTGAAGATTCTTCATGTGGAATTATTCTCCCTGAGAGGAGTACCAAGCTCATGCATTCTTGTGCCAAGATCTTCCAAAAAAATTTTGATACATTCTCCTCATGGGATTCAAAATCAGAAATGGCTTCTTTTAGAGCATCAAACCTCTAGGTGATGGTATGGGACAAAATGTCATACAAGTTCTCTAAGTCAGATGAAAACACACCTGAGCTCACCAAGGAATGAGAATCAAAATTATTCATCTCACTCATAAATGGGAGATTATTTTCCCAATGGAATTTCTCTTTCTTGATCTCAACTCTATTCCTATTGATTTTCAAAAATATGACCAAGAACAATCTAAACAAAGAGATAATCTCAGGAAATAGATCATGTTCCCTTTTGAGGATCATGCTCACCATGATGGTCACATGTCCTTCTTTGCGGTATGAATGCTTGATCTTCTTGCTTGATGGTGGGGGTTGAAGTTTCAGATGGGAGACATTGCTTAATTTGAGGTAGAGATGATTAATCTCATGCAATCAATGATGGCACTTATGAATAAAAGGTCCTCACACATGTGTTCCCTTAATTGTTTGATGATTTACTTATACTCCTAATTCTGTGTCTAGTGATATGTGATGAAGAATCCTATTACAATGCAAAAATAATGAGCATGTAAGCACATAGTTGGGGCAGCAGAGGATGGAGAGAGATCACCACAACAACATAGCTCAAGAGAGAAAAGCAAGGATAGTGATGAAGTAGGTCTAAGAGGACAGAGGCAAGTCCAAAGAGAACAAGAGAGATGGAAGGTAAACAAGTGACATTGAATGTTTTGAGTCCTAGGAAATGAACGGAGGTGAGGAGTGAGAAGTCATGCCTCAGGATGTCGTGGCACCAAACCGACTATGCCGGCACATCGGGTGGCCAGGTGAATGCTAGAGGAGGTGGTGTTTCGGTGCGTGACAAGGTCGTTGCTTCCGGGCTACTTCGTTCGGGCGTAGTCCCTTAAGAGCCCTGAGACCAAAATATCGTTCAACTTCGACGGGTGACTACTCGGACTCCATGGCACCTAGAGATGGCTCATCTGATCAACACCTTAGTGTAGGGACCCTCTACAAAATCCTCTCTCAGTTTTTTCCTTCTCATTTGGTGCTCTCGTTGCCCTATTGTTTGCAAACGTGTGAAATAGTGCAGTTGGAGCCAGTGATAAGGTTGTCAAACGCTATATTTTGCAAATGGTGGGTCGTGGCACCAAAGTGACAGCACTGCTGGCACATATCTGGGTGGCTAGGTGAATGCTAGAGGAGGTGGTGTTTGGTGCGTGACAAGGTCGTTGCTTCTGGGCTACTTCGTTCGGGCGTAGTCCCTTAAGAGCCCTGAGACCAAAATATCGTTCAACTTCGATGGGTGACTACTCGGACTCCGTGGCACCTAGAGATGCTCGTCTAATCCAACACCTCGGCATAGGGACCCTCTACAAAATCCTCTCTCGATTTTTTTCCTTCTCATTTCGGTGCTCTCTTTTGCCTATTGTTTTGCAAATGCGTGAAATAGTGCAGTTGGAGCAGTGATTGGTTGTCAAATGCTATATTTTGCAAACGGTGGGTCATGGCACCAAATCGACTACGTGGCACATGTCGGGTGGCTAGGTGAATGCTAGAGGAGGTGGTGTTTTGGTGTGCGACAAGGTCGTTGCTTCCAGGCTACTTCGTTCGGGCGTAGTCCCTTAAGAGCCTGAGACCAAAATATCATTCAACTTCGATGGGTGACTACTCGGACTCGTGGCACCTAGAGATGCCTCATCTGATCAAAACCTTGGTGTAGGGACCCTCTACAAAATCCTCTCTCAGTTTTTTCCTTCTCATTTTGGTGCTCTCGTTGCCCTATTGTTTGTAAACACGTGAAATAGTGCAGTTGGAGCCAGTGATTGGTTGTCAAATGCTATATTTTACAAATGGTGGGTCGTGGCACCGAACCAACTATGTTGACACATCCAGGTGGCTAGGTGAATGCTAGAGGAGGTGGTGTTTTGGTGTGCGACAAGGTCGTTGCTTCAGGCTACTTCGTTCGGGCGTAGTCCCTTAAGAGCCCTGAGACCAAAATATCGTTCAACTTTGACGGGTGACTACTCGGACTCCGTGGCACCTAGAGATGCCTCATCTAATCAACACCTCGGTGTAGGGACCCTCTACAAAATCCTCTCTTGGTTTTTTCCTTCTCATTTGGTGCTCTCGCTGCCCTATTGTTTGTAAACGCGTGAAATAGTGCAGTTGGAGCCAGTGATTGGTTGTCAAATGCTATATTTTGCAAACGGTGGGTCGTGGCACCAAACCAACTAGCTGTTGACACATCAGGTGGCTAGGTGAATGCTAGAGGAGGTGGTTTTGGTGCGTGACAAGGTCATTGCTTCCGGGCTACTTCGTTCGGGCGTAGTCCCTTAAGAGCCCTGAGACCAAAATATCGTTCAACTTCGACGGGTGACTACTCAAACTCCGTGGCACCTAGAGATGCCTCATCGATCCGAAAACCTTGGTGTAGGGACCCTCTACAAAATCCTCTCTTGGTTTTCCTTCTCATTTGGTGCTCTCGCTGCCCTATTGTTTTATATGCACGTGAAATAGTGCGTTGGAGCAGTGTAAGGTTGTCAAACGCTATATTTTGCAAACGGTGGGTCGTGGCACCAAACCGACTACACTGCTTGGCACATGTCGGGTGGCTAGGTGAATGCTAGAGGAGGTGGTTTTGGTTGTGACAAGGTCGTTTGCTTAGGGCTACTTCGTTCGGGCGTAGTCCCTTAAGAGCCACGAGACCAAAATATCATTCAACTTGACGGTGTGACTACTCGGACTCTGTGGCACCTAGAGATGCCTCGTCGATCGACACCTCGGCGTAGGGACCCTCTACAATAGCCTCTCTGGTTTTTCCTTCTCATTTGGTGCTCTCGCTGCCCTATTGTTTAAAACGCGTGAAATAGTGCGAGTTGGAGCGATGTGTAAGGTTGTCAAATGCTATATTTTGCAAGCGGTGGGTCGTGGCAAAGCCAGAATGCTATCTTGCGCGACATGTCCGGGTGGCTAGGTGAACACTAGAGGAGGTGGTGTTTGGTGCGTGACAAGTTCATTGCTTTAAGGCTACTTCGTTCGGGCGTAGTCCCTTAAGAGCCACGAGACCAAAATATCGTTCAACCGACGGGTGATTTACTCGGACTCCGTGGCACCTAGAGACGTCTCGTCTGATCGACACCTCGGTGTAGGGACCCTCTACAATATCCTCTCTCAGATTTTTCCTTCCTAGATCGGTGCACACATGCGTAGGTATGGTCTTGTAAACACTTGGGGAGGAGTCATTTTCAAAATTTCAACATTTTTCAAAATTTACAACTTTTTCAAAATTTAAACTTTTTCAAAATTTACAACATTTTCAAAATTTACAACTTTTTCAAAATTTAAATTTTCAAAAACTTTTCAAAATTTACATTTTCAAAAACTTTTTCAAAATTTACAAACTTTTTCAAAATTTACAATTTTCAAAATTTACAACATTTTCAAAAAAACTTTTTCAAACAATGAAAGCTTCTCTTAGCTTGAGAATTTAAAATTCTCTCTGATTGAGTACTTGACCACGTGAAGGTGGAAGCTTTTCTAGCACCACTAACCTAAACATAAAAGTGTTAGTCAAAGAAATTTAAGTTTCAAATCAAAACCATATACTATCTATATATACAAAATACACAAATTTAAAATAAAATATATTCAAACTTAAATCTAGATCTTTAAACTAACAAATTTATATATATATTGAAAAGAAATTATATATACCAGACATGAGCATTGTAAATTCATTCCAATGAACCATCAGGATCGGATCTACTACGAATATAGAGACAAGATTGCTTCATGATCTGACTCTCGAACCTTCCAAAGAATCTTGTTATTAGGCCTTCCTCGATATCTATATAGCTGAATATTTGTCGCTAGAACTAGATGCGAATATAAGAGTATTTTCTGTGTGTCTCAAAGTCTTCAAACACCCAAACAGAGGAGTTTTTTAATGGATACCGTCGAAGCCAAGTTCAGTAACTACTTGACCACCATAGGATACTCAATATCTTGCCATCTATAATAGGAGAAGTCAACTTCTTTCTTTCCTCGATGCTGATGACATAAGAAATAGTTTGTTCCTTCTTCATTGTCTTCTTATGTCATAATTACTACTGAAACACATGTCCTATGAAAAAAACAAAGGTTGAACAACTCAAATTTAAATTACATATTAAAATTTCAATGGACATAACTCAATACAAAAATTAAATAAATAACCATAAATACCTTGTCGCACCAAAATCAAAATTTCGTCAAAGTCCTTGGATGTTGTAACTTCATCTGCAGAAACAAGTCGTAATGCTTGTGGAGGTTGATAACTAGGAAGCGGAGTTAGAGGCCTACAAATCCATCCATCCACCCATTCTTGTGAATCACACTCAGCAGTGACAAATTCGATACAAGATGCACAAAAACATGTCAACTTTCTTGTCCATACGGCCCATGAAGTAGCGTCTGAGCTACAAAATGAGTGCATATCACTGGACCCAGTGAGTGTCATACAATCCTCGTAGTTAGCAATTTGTTGTTCCTCTATCAACCAAAAATATCTATGAACTGTGGAATTTTCTTGAGAACCTCGGGCCATGTTGTCAGTACACCATTCCACTATGCTCTTTGCATCTTTTAATTTAGCACCATCTTTGTACTTAACTCTTCTCTTGCAAGAGCTCTTTTCACACATGCCCCTGCACCGTCATGCTCTCCTTTTCCATGTCAGCCTCAGTGAAACTCCAAATATGTTGCACACCCATCTTGACGTGCATTCTGCTCATCCAATAAAACATTCGTGCATTCTTAAACTGAGACGTGTAATTATCTGACCATATATAATGTTGTTTGAAGTGGATGTCCCTATCAGACAAGTTTCCATAAAATAACTGGAAACACCCTTGCACAAATTCAGTAGAATGAGTACGATCATCACTGATATAAAAGTGGTACTCTCTTAAAAATTTTTGATCATTCTCTGTACTGTCAGGAGAATGTAGAAATGTTATATGCACAAAAATGGCAACTTGTATTGAGTTGTAATATTGCGATTGAACCTCCATTTGTGGTTGCAATGTGTAATTCTCTGTAAAATCGACCACTGAAACAATAGTACCAATAGGAAATGTGTCTTTGCATAGCTTGAACTATTCATCCAACCATCGAGCTCTATGTGTATGCCTCGCATACTCATAAACAATTTCATCCTTAAATTTTCTCAAAAATTAGAAAATGGGCATTTGTTTTGTAACTAGCTCACACCGTTTAGACTCTTTTCCATCTTTCAACTGGTATGCAACTGATTTATATTTATCAAACTCAACTAAATTATGTCTATTGTACCTTGATTTTCTCATGGATGTAACTTTCAATTTAGGTAATCGCGCATGTGTCTTCTGACTTCCATCTAAACAATCGACTATAAAAAAATTGTCAACTTCTTTTTCACAAAATATAGTAGGAATGAAATCCTGGAAGATATTGGTGGAACTTGAACACCACATTCCGATAACATAGTTTTAGAATGAAAATTAGAACGAATACGTAAAAATTTAGCATAATGCATCATGCAAATTCAACATGTTGCCTCTACAACAAGTGGTGCGAGCGTGGTTGATTTTCACATAGAATGGTTTCAACATTTCAAAAAAACGTTGACTAATTTTAATTTCCAGATTCTCTTGTTCAAACTTACGAAAAAATTGAGTTTGAGTCATATCTAAGAAATGCTTTGGATGTGGTTCACGATTAGTAGAACCAACTCTCTGTTTTATAACATCTCTTGTATTAGGTGAAACTCTAGTGTTATCATGCCAAAATTTAATAACTTCTCTTATAGCATCAGAATTATTTTTGTCCTTACGCGGTGCTCTAGCAGAAAATGCCCAAAAATCGGCATTATTGAGTGATTGAAGGATATTACGTCTTTCGATTGCTTTCATTAGAGTTTTTGATTAACTTGCACTGACATTGACTTGTTTGCGTAATCAAACGTTGTTTTTTATTGATTCACTTACAACACTAGTAGCAAGTACATGACACACAATATTACTATCCCTAGTGCGTCTCTTGACACCAACAGTGTGATATGCATCATGAAGGTTTTCAACAATTGTAGAGGTTTGACCACGTATATTAGATGTTGTCAATCCTAAGGTGTTTAATGTAGGTCTCATTTTAATCAATTTCATCAAACTAACCAACAACTGACATCTTTGGGAATCATTTAAAATTTCAAAATGATTATCCCAAATTTCAGTGGCTTTTCTTGATTTGTCATTTAGAAAGTTTGTCAGACATTGGTTTCAAAATGTTTTCATCAATTTCAATAAAAAAATTAGGTTTCTTACGTAAAATCCTAGGAGGTGTTTTTGTCAAATTTTGCTTGTCTACAGTTTCAACATGAATTTCCTTATTCACATTTTCATTGTCTCCTTCAATTTCAACATTTGCTACATCATGAGTATTTAATTCTTCTTGACATTGTGTAAAAACATCTTCATCACGAGTATTTAATTCAACTTCAACATTGACAGTAGAAACATTACCTGGTTCTTCATTGCTTACAATAGTTGGGGTTGAAGATGAACCTCTTCTTGATTCACGAAGTTTCCGCATTCGCTCAGCATTTTGAATTTTGTTGGCCTCTAATTCGTTTGGTGTTTTTTACTTAATGACTTCCTTTTTTGACTTCGTTTTTGTCTCCCATGATGTTTTGCTTCGGTGATAAGAAAAACGTGCAGAAAAAGATAGAATTTCATAGTAATTCATACGGTAAGGTCAGAGAGTAAAAATCACATGGTAATTCAGACATTGGGATGTGTGTAAATATGATTTATGAACCGTGAGTGCGTGCTTTATAAACCGCGATCGCGGTTTATAAAGCGCGCTCGCGGTTTGTGTTAAAAAACCATGATCGCGCTTTATAAACCGCGATCGCGGATCTATCTGCCGAACCTAAGCCTCGGAAAATCTTTGTTTTTCCCCAACCAAAGCTATGGAAGGTCATTATGAAGTGTAAAAGGTCAAAAAACCTCAAATCTGCTCTTCCAAAGACTTGAACCATGCTAAAAAACTGAAAACATTTCACAAAAATGGTGCCATCGCGTAGGGGAGACTCTTAGCTTCGTAGAAATATTGATTTTAAAGTGAATAGAATAAGATAAATATCATTTTATAATTTTTTACTAACAATAGGTCTTTAAGACATTTTTTCCGTGAATGTTCATGTCTACGTTTAAGACTGTAACTTTTGTTTCGCTTATCAAAATATGATAAAACTTATACCATCCCAAGCGTGGACAAATTCTATACACGTTTAAAAAATATATATTTGATTTCGATATTTTTTGATATAGTTATGGTGGGAAAACGGAAAGCGCTCCATTTTCTAAATATTTTCAGACCACTTTCACGGAAAAAATCATTAAAAAAAAAATATTGCTAAAAAAATACAAAATAAAATCCATCCCAAGATAGACAACTACATCTAACGTTTCACCAAAGAAAAAAAAATAACAAGATTTGGTCATCAAAATGTGGGCAAACGGACTCTGATCTTATAAGTTTTTTAAAAAAAAAAAAAAAAAAACTAAGTCATATAATTTTAAGTGTTTAATATAGCTAAACTTGTCCATTTTTTAAAAAAAATTAGTATTTTAGAAACTAGATTCCAGAATGCTACGATTCATATTTATATAAATTTTTCTAATACTTGTCCTCCCTTGAGTCAATTCTTGACAAATGGTTAGGCCCTAAGTTACTCTTTCCTAGTTTCACAACAACTGTAAACTCAAACTCCTGAAACAACAAGACCCACCGACATATGTGCCCTTGCAAAACGGGCTTGTTCACCAAGTACTTCAATGCCATGTGATCCATGTAAAATATGAAGGGTGTTGCCAACAGATACTGCCTAAACTTATGCAACATGTAGATCATCGATAGTGCTTTGTGCTCAGTAGTGGTGTAGTTTTGCTCTACTGGTGTTAACTTCCTGCTAGCAAAACACAAGGGGTGGTCAACAATCCCTTCTCTAGGTTGTGCTAAGACTACCCCAATTGCTATCCCTGAAGCATCAACATGCATGTGGAAATATTTATCCCAAGAAGGAAATCATAGTATGGGCACAGTGAAAAGTCTATCCTTCAAAGTGTCCAACATTTTTTGTTGTGCCTCTCCCAGTGAAAGGCACTCTTGTGTTTTAGTAACTTCTCCAATGGCACGGAGATTTTGGCATACCCCTTGATAAACTTCTGGTAGTATCCCTATGCCTAAGGAATCTGCGTCTTTGCACTCGGCTAGTAGACTCCCCAATCCCACAATAATGACAACTTTGGTGGGATCCACTAGCAAGCCTTCCTTACATATAATATGCCCTAACAGGGTCCCAAATGGAGTAACAAAAACACATTTCTTAATGTTGAGGGATATCCTCAACTATCGACATCTCTCAAACATCAGTCTCAAATTGTCACAATGGTCTTTTACTAGTCCATATATTGTCCAGTCATCAAGGTAGACTTGCAGAAACTTATGGATAAAATCTTGAAATTCCTAGACCACTATGCGCGAAAACACAAGCGGGAAAGTTCTTCAATCCAAAAGGCATGACCGTATAGGTAAAAATTCCCCATTTAGTGGTGAAAGTTGTCTTCTCTTGGTCTTCTTTTAGCAATTATAACTTGATGGTATCCTGAGAATCCATCCATGAAGGAATAGACCTCGTGCCCACTACTCCTTTTAGAATCTCTTCACCGAGAGGGGTTGGAAAAGGGTCAATGACACATACTGCATTAGGTCCCTGTAGTCAACACAGATCCTTATCCTTCCATCCTTTTTAATGTTGATGACCATGGGGATTACCCATTATGATTCCTCCACAACTTCAATGATGCCTAAAGCAATCATTTTTTCTATCTCCTCCTTAACCTTGATGCGAATATTCAGATTCATTTGATAAGGCCTCTTCTAAATCGGGCGCGCACCCTCCTTTAACTTGATTTTCATTTCTCCCAAGGAGTGGTGGATGCCTTTAAGCTCATGGTACCCACATAGAAATAAGTCCTGAAACTCATGCAGTAGATCAATGATCTTCGAGACCTCCTTCTTTGACCAATAATCTCCAATAGTGGCCTCTTTAGGTTCCGTTTCTAAACCAATGTTAACCTTCTTTGTTTTGAGGGGCTCATGGTAGGTGTGTGCTTTCTCATCAGCACTATCAATAACTTCACGCATACCTTCAATATGGTTAACATCAAAACTCTCCATCTCTTTTCCATCTATCACATAGACCATCTTTCCCTTTTCTTTCTCCATGCATGCACACTCAAGCTACACCTCTTCTAACTCTTCTTCATCAAGGCGCAGTTCTAAACCAGGTTCACCCAATAACTCCAATATTCTATCTTCTTTCATGACACTCTCCCATCGTTATGCGCTTAACAACCTGCAACACCCTATCCACCGATGGTTTAGTACTCCGATACTTGAAAGCTTGAAGGAGGTCAGTCGTCAACTCCTGCCAATTTCCTATCTGATGGCGCATCTCGAGTGAATATACCATGCGCGCACATAACCTTGTAAGGTGGAATATAACTTATGCACCCATAAAGAAGGTGGAAAGGCCTCTGTGCCTTCCATCCATGCTTTCTCACATGCTTGGATGTGAGACGAGGTGGGTTCCTTCCCATGGTAGTCTTGTATTGTAATGGGTGCATTGCTTCAAGAGAACCTAACAGAGAACATGATTCTTACCTTACGCCACTCTAGAAGGCTATCATGGTGTGTCACCCACCAATGTGTTGTGGTCTGGGCAAGTTATAGCTAAGCATCCCTCTTCTTTCGACCTCATTTTTCCATTGAGCCTCCATTTCTTGTAAGAAATCCTCAGGGTTGGATCCTCTAGAATAACTTGGTAACTTCTTCCCTCCCATGCACTTGACTGAGTGCACCTTCATTACCCTTGTCACAAAGCCTCTTAGTTGTCACCCAATTAACTCATAAGTCCGTGTTCCCAATTGTCACATGCCACACTAGTTGTATCACTCATGGAATGAGCATCTTCAAACTGAATAACTCCCTCTATAGGATTAATCACCTCAGGGTCCTTGATAGAGTGCACATAGATCCTATCAAGAACTTCTTCTCCCAAGGGCTTAGTATAGGGTGTTGATTTTCCATCGATTAAGGGGATGATGACCCACTCTTCCTTTTTTCAAAACTTATGTATCCCTTATTGAACCTTAGGTCAGCATTGTTCTTATAACACCAGGGGTGTCAAGTAATGCTAGAAAGTTGTCTACCTTAGCTAGCACCAAGACTTCAAAGTCTCAATGAACTTTTCCCCTTGGATAGTGATAACATCATCCTTCAAGACACTAATGGGCATTGCCTTTGTCTTGTTAGCCATATACAACACATTCGAAGATGGCTATAATGGGGCCTTCCCATTTGATGCCATGCATCTAGAGTGAGAACATTGACACGTGCTGTGTCAATCAAAATATTTCTCAGAAGCCACCCATCTACAACAACATTCAAGGTAATCTCTTTATCATAATCAAGGTTGTGGGGAGGAAGGTTGGCATGTAGAACCTACCTCTTGTGCCCTTCTTTAGTGCACGATACCTTCTCCCGTAACCACTCTCCTAGCAAGGGGATGATATTATCTTGCCTCAACATCTTGCATACTTCTCTAACCTCATCTAGATCCTTCTGTGGAGCCTCAACATTCTTTCTTTGATCTAATTGTCTTGATTGCTCTCTACTCTTTCGAGCCTTTGGATCTCTCCTTGAAGGCTTCAAATCACATCCATGGTTTCTTGATACACTTATTTCTGATGAGTAGGGTCCGGATACTTTCCATGCACCACCTCTTCTCTAATAACCAATAGTCTTTTCCTTGGTACTTCACTAGCGCACACATCCTCTCACGTCAGAATCGTAACTAGTACAAGCTCTAGTTTCGACTCACATGCCACTCTTGGCATCCATTGTGAATCGGCCTTCCTCACGTTTACCATTTTGGCACCTTTTTCTTTTCATGTGTTGTTGGATCATGTGCTCAAATACCTTCAGGCACTCCTCATATTTGTGCTTCTTTCCACACCACTAGCATTGTAGAAAATCAGGTCGCTCACACTTGTAGAGCTATATGGATCCACATTTGTAACACATCCCACGCGGGAACTCACTTCTTCCTCCTCTCCGTGGTTACCATGACCATGAAATCCTCCTCGGAAACTTCTTCCACATGCCCCTCCATCTGTGTGCCCTTCATAGTGATGACCATTGTCCTTGGAATTGTTTACAAGGCTGGTTTAGCACACACCAATATCAATGGCATCATGTATCTGGTCAATCAATCTACAATCCTTGGTGTCGTGAGTAGTAGAGGTGCAAATCTTGCAATAGCAAGACACATTCTTACGGATCGCGCACTACAGCAGTGGACATCTATTTACATCATGATCTTCATGGCAAATTTCACAATCCACCATCATGGCGCATACCAATCTCTAGGGATAATTTTCCTTTGTATGCCCCTCTACCTCACAATCCATGCACCATAGACCACTGCGAGTCTCATGCACCGAGTTTGTAAATAGCTTTCCAAGTGCTTCACCATTACAACAATTTGATACTCAAGGAAAGGGCTAACACTAGTATCCACGCTTCTAATAGCCTCAACATGCAAGGCAGCCTCCAAGGCCTTGCGTGGGTCTGTGAAAGTCTTGTGTGAAAGAGCTATCCTAAACGGTGTTATCAATTCCCAACAAACCACTAAGCAAGATGAGAGGGTGAATATCATAGGATAGCTTTGATAAAATATTTTTAAAACACATGTCGTATTCCTATACACTCTCCGTCATTCCTTGTTGGATCTCCTTCAATGCGTTGACACTCTTTGTTTAAACTCGGGGATGTGAAATTCAACTAAGAAAGCATTCTCAGCAGCACAATGTAATCTACCACTATCTGATGGGGATCATACTTCCGGTACCAACTATGCACGCATCCTTGCAACGTTGTTGCAAACTGACTTGCCTTCTGCTTTGGGGTAGTGATCCCCTTCACGCGCGCCATAGTAGTTCAAACTTGTGTACATGTTCTGCAGCATCCTCAACACCTTTGTAGTCTGGTAGGTGCAAATGCATCTTGAAAAATACTTGCTAAGGTGGTACGGGTCCTTTTCTACCACGATCCATAACCTTGATTTCCTTTGGTGTTACCTCCACCACCAGATCCACTAGATCCACCAAGTCTTGTCCCTCTTGACCCACCAGATCCTCTAGATCTCGCCGGTGTGTACAGGTCCTCCAACTCCTATACCACCAGATCCACCTCCTGTAACCGATAATGGGCCTAAAGTGGTTGTGCCTAGCATTCCCAATGTTCCACCGAGGCGCACACTAATAGTTTGTGATATTTCACCGCTACTAGATGTGTGTCTCGTGCCCCTCCTAGATGCGATACCCAAGCTTTGTGTACCCGTACTTTTTCCAAACATCATTCTAGACAATATTCCTCCAAACACAGGAAACACGAGAAATTATATCTCCTAGGTGCAGATTTGTCACTCCTATCAATATCAACTATTTTAGCAATACTTATCTCTTGATTTGGAAGACTAAGCACTAGGGGTTTGTCACCAAGTAGATTCGAGATGCGTGCCGAGACGGATCTCTTTTCTACGAGTGATGAAATATCATCGAGAAGTGAAGGGATCTCTCTTCCGCACTTGTCGAGATGGGGTAGCATAGACTGCTCAGGCTCCACGTCCTCCGTGTGAACCTCAATTCCTTCCCACAATGTCTTCCTCCATAAATCCATCACTCCCACAACCTCGCATTGTCTAGCCAACTCCCTTTCATGCGCTTTGCTATACTTGAGTCGTCTCTCCTCTCTCTCCTTTTCAGCCGTAATGTCTGCCATCTTCCTCCACCCTAGCTTCCTCACCCAACGCTTAGAAGAAGCTTAGCCGGCCATAGGAAATGCTTCCAAACTCAGGGTAATGATCAAGATCTTCATAGCTAAAGGGATAACGTGCATAAACAATCCTCTAGGCTCCCTTAAGAACTCAAACTCAACAACCTTAGGACAAGAATATGTAGAAATAGCGTATTCCAGGGTATAATTGGTCAACACTCTTTTCCACCAATGATCAACAACACATGTCCAAGTCAAATCAACATCTTGTAGCCTCTGATATTCCTCTTGGGTCTAAACGTGAGATCTATAGTACTAGCTTGATCTAGATGCGTACGCGGAAATCCATTCATACAACTCTACTGGAAATCAACAAAAGAAATCCTCATATGGATCATGATATAAGTGTTCCTCTACCCATATGTGTGCATCGAACTCAAGTCCAGTACTAAATCTCTAAGAAAACTCATCCTCTGTGATCTTAAACCATGCTTTGACACTATCCAAGGTCAAGCACTCTGTCATCATGCATCATTCTCACAACAACTTCAAAAAGAGGTCCCGCAATAGAACCAAGATGTAGTCATTTTTACCCATCTACTAACTTCTAACCCCGTGCACACTAACCTATCACCCAGTGGGCGTTGGGCACTCACCCGAGGCATGCGCGGGTGCCAAACCCCTCCTTTATGTGAGAATTGTGAGAAGATCTTTCCATTGTTAGAGGATTAGTTGCAGAGAAGTGAATATTCATGTAAAAGCACAACATGAGCTATCATGTCCTTATACCCAAACATTTAATAACAAGAGAAACATCATGGCATGAAATACAAAGAACAAATCTGCCATAAAATATAAGGAAATAACACTAGGGTTTGCACCCCTGAACCAAATATTCATAACAGAGCCATATATTTATATTGATCATAGTCTCAACAACCACATTACATTCAAAAGGGTCGTATCAGACCAAATATATCAAGGTAGGGATCTAACCCATATATCAGAGGTCCTAGCTATGCTTTCTTTATTACAAGAATTTTACAGACCCATCCCTTAGACATGATAACATTCCTATAGTCCTCTAATGAGAAACCCAACATCTAGGGCCTAATATTTCTTGTAGAGCTCGCTTTCATCATAGTATATGTCTTCCATCTATGTATTCCTCGTTTTCTATCTTCATGCCTTCATGTCTCTATCTGTGTCTCTTCTTCTACTCGAGCATCTCTTCTTATAGCATTAACACCCATCGTCATTCCTTTCCTCAGGAGCAGATTAGATGCCAAGTGTCAATGTGGTCCTCCAATGATGCATGTTTATTCTGTTCTGAGCTCTCCACTTTCTGCAATGATGTCTTCCTAGGAATATTCCATGCGTGGAATATTCTTTCCTTGACCACCAAGTCTCCAAGATGACACCTTATCCACTCGAAGCATGCCTAGTCGAGTCACATTTTTCCTCAAGTGCCTCCAGAACATTGAATATGGCTAAGTCTTTAGACCCTGTGTATTTCCTTATGCGCACGCCCTGGTTTCTCCTAAACCCTTCTTAAACCCTTGTCATATGCGCTTCTCCCCACGCACCCTTCTTTCTATTGGTCCGCGCGTTCACGTGCCCTTTGGCACTTGGCCAATATTTTGAGGCCCAAAAGCTACCATACATATCTCCTATCCTGCAGGTATCCACTTTATGATATGGATATCGGTTTCTGGTCCTCTTATGCAGGTTACCTCGTCCTACATTCATCACATGCACCCCAAATGAGGGGGTAACTATTAGGTGAACAAATCACCCTTTTAGTAAAACAAAACTACATAACATAACATCATAGTACATAATTGGAAAAGCACACAATTACATAGTGGTCCAGGGTCAGACTTGGATCACAAACACAGAGCGAATACTATTTCCCAAAGTAGAAAATAGGAACGGTGGGTGCTTGTGTCCCACCTAGGCACTTATGTCATGGGGGAAAATCAAATAGTTTCTTAGTTCAACACAGTTTCTAGCAGTTTATAATATGAATCTACAGATTAGATACTTACCTCCAATTACAGAGTTCATTTAATCGGCTCAATTCGATTCTGATTTGGTTACAAATCAGTACAAATTGGGACATGCCAATATGCAATGACACTTATCATTTGAGAAGCATCATGGAAGGAGAGAAAAACATACCTCTCTCCCCAAAACTCTTCTCTTGGTGTGAGATCATCCAAAAACTCGTCCTTAGCGTGAGACCGCCCAAAAAATCACTCTTGGTGTGAGATCACCCAAAAAAACTCGCTCTTAGCATGAGATCTCCCAAAACTTCACCTATAGCGGCATGACGCTCAAATCCACAACATCTCCAAAGCAAACAGGACAATTTTCTATCCTATACTCTCTCATACATCAGGTGCACTCTTTCCTTAGCTATTACTTTTACACACTTTTTACTTATATATATGTTTCTCTTATCTTTCCCATACGAGAATTTGAATACTCTTTCTCTTCTTTTGTAGGTCAATACAACAATGCAATAAGAATCAACTCACATCAACAAGTACAAGCTCCAATAACACGCTACTACACATACAATTCACCCCTAGGGTCTACCTCCCTTTCCTAGTTACCACACTTCACATTACAATCACTTCACGCTTCACATGACTACTTGTCCACTCAGCACACTATCGGCTACACTCCTCTCCAGATTACAAGGTATGCATCTTCTATCTACTTTATGCTATCAAGTATTCACTCAACAACATAAAGTGGGGAAAATGTAGACACAAAATCTATGCACTTAGGTACATTTATAGGTCCTAAAGCATACTAATGTATACATGATTCCTAAACAAGAAAACTAGTGGTTGAAAAATCCTTTTGACCTTTTGGTTGTTTTATCTCTTACACTTTACTTGGCTTTGCACATCTTACAACAATACCAACACGTGGTCGATTTACCTTTTAATGGCTTCGGACACTAGCGCCAATTAGGGGACGAAGTGCACAGGCGCTCCTATCCCTCCTAGGCACTTATGTCCCTCTCTTTATTCTTCTTACTTCTTTGGGTCCTTTTCACTTCTTAAGAACCTTTTAACACGTTGGGTCATCCTTCCAGGTTGTCAACTACAAAATTCAAACAAGGGAATCATATATATACTCAATTACTTCTCTAAAATAAGGGGCCAAGCACTATAAGCATTATCTATCACCACCTAAGCTTGCACAAATGCACAAGAGCATTACAAGGCATACATCTAACACACCCATGCAAGGGAAAAAGAGATGCATTGATCTGCATACACTACATAGGAGGGGAGTTCATTTTATTCCATTACACACATTTTGCATACTCGATACAATCTAGATCTATCTCACTATCATCGTGTAACTTGCACAAGGGAAACCTAGGGCACATACATACACACACACAAAAATATACATGGAGTTTGAGATGTAGTACAATGCTCGGTTGTAAGTTCACTCTTCGGGTGACTATCGGGGCCAATCTAACTCCACATTCTACATCTTTATTTTAAAGTTTTGATGTGGTATGTGGACATGTGTAGGTAGTCATGTGTTTTATAGGTTACATGTGCGATCAAAACCCTAATAGCGAAGTCAGAACAATAAAGTGAATATTGGAGTGAAGACCTTCCAACTAAGAAAAAGTAAAAAAAGAAGACACTAGCACCTGTGTCAGTCCACTAGCCTCCGAGATGCTCCCGTCCTCCTACGGGCGCTTCTGTCTCTGCGTATTTTTGTACTTCCAAATCTTCATCGAACCATTACGATGTTGTTCTAAGCCATTCCAGTATATACAGTCTCAATCACTCTCGAGATCACACAAGATCAACTAAGTCATCATCCCTCTCTCATTTACTTAATGTTTTACATCTTTGAATGCTTATTGCTTGTACATTCCTGTATTTTATTACCTAAATATCATTTTTTACATAAAGTTACTTTGAAATAAAATTTTAAATCAATTTATTTTAAATCAAACCTCTTAATTTCTTAATCAAAGATATAACTACTGAGAAAAAAATCAACCATGCTAAATAAGGAAATTGAAATCAATAGCTGCAACTTAGTTAATTCTGCGTTCCTTAATCCATGGCCTCTTCGCCTCTATAAATAAGAAGTTCCATTCCTCTCAATTTTCATCATTAGAAGCTTGGAGAATTTACATTGTTATTCGCAAAATCTCATTATAAATCACTTGTGCACACTTATATGTTGCCCAATCGATCATTCATCCATCATTCAATCATCATCCATTCATCCATTGCTTGTAGCTTGAAGTAATTCCATTTGGAGCATTCTTGGAGCATCCACATATCAAAGAAGCATTTTCAACTTCATCAAGGACCCAACAAGAGTATTCTTGATTGGTCCAATCCGAGGAATTCTGAGGAGATTGCTAAGAAAGGTTTCTTATTTTATTAAATTGTTTGTACTTTCCAATTTATGTAATTTCTCTTGTACACACCCCATTTTACCATAGTTCCAACATTTCTTCTTATCTTTTTATGTAATCTTTGATTTACTTATGGACTTTGACTATCCTTACATTTTCTAATTTTTCTCTTGGGTATGACCTCTCACAAGCAACTCATCCTTGATTGATAATCCTCAAAGGAGTTCCTCCTCATTTCTTATGAAAATAAAGCCACAACTACATCCTCAACTATTAATGTTGTTGTTGTACAAATAATAGCCATAACTAGGTTATCCCAAGATTAAGGTAAATAAAACAACAAAGGAATACATTTATCCTCTTCTTCCATTTTAATATTAACATAAAGTAACTGACTTTGCCACAATATTAAAGACATTCAAATGTTCTACCACAAAGTCACCATCAATGATTCTCAATGAATATAACTTCTTCCAAATAAACAATTCGTTCACTAGAGATTTATACAAATTTGCCAAGTTTTTGGCTTTATGTATTGATACATTCAACAAAATTGAATCGACAAAGACAATCGGATTGAACTTTTTGTCTTCTTATCGATCTTCTCCCAATCTAGTACCGTCATACTCACATGTATGTTTGTAGACATAACAACCCATTGATATTTATCCACAAAAGATCTTTGACCTTGAACTTCCATAATTCAAAATGTTGGCGATTAAATATTTTGATCTCAATCCTTTGACTTCCAGTCATTTCCCTTTGAATGAAAACATTCTCACATGCAAAACACCCACTTAAACAAAAGCTTATTACATGTTTAAGAAACCATAACTCTTCACAAAGCCAAAAACTAGCTTTGATACCAAATGAAGAGGATTAGATTCGATAAACAAATACAAGATAAGCAATACTTCACATAATCTTTAAGATAAACATAAACATAAACAAATAATGTGATACATAGATAGCATAGTACACAAAATTTATCCTACGAAAACTCTTTCAAGAAAAACCTAGTGTTGTGACTTGTCTTCTTTATTACATTAACTCGACTAAAGAATAATAGAATAATCTACTTCCAAGTTTTATTTTGTCCTAGTGCATGTCCAATTATATGTGAGCATATCAACATGCAAGTGTCAATAGTGGTATTACAAGACAATGAGTATCAAAACAACGGGCCAAGAATATAAACCATAACGGACCCCCATAAATCACGAGTTATCTAGCCACCCATATAATAATATAGGTTAAACCACCTAGATAGGCCTCATTATTTATATAGGGGACCCTAATTTTTTTCTCGAGGACTAACCTTAAAACTTTTGATTGGAAGGTTGTTGACTCCTCAAAGCTCCTAACTTCATAACCACTAATTATAGGAGGCTATACTTGGTATTTGATTATTGAATGTAGAAAAAGCCAAAGTCATGAAAAATATACAACCGATTTCCAACATACTCAAGAATAGAAAACAAAAGAATAGAAAGAT
Source organism: Taxus wallichiana var. yunnanensis (assembly GCA_018340775.1). Taxonomy (NCBI): domain Eukaryota; kingdom Viridiplantae; phylum Streptophyta; class Pinopsida; order Cupressales; family Taxaceae; genus Taxus; species Taxus wallichiana. The sequence goes on along the minus strand of CM031237.1, from coordinate 628,773,486 downwards.
AACATGAACACATAAAAAAGCAATGGAAAGGTAAACGCAATAAAAACCCAACGTGAACCGATTGTCCTTCATACACAAAGCGATTTTAAAAACAGTGGAGTGCCGAATTAGGCGAAGGAGTGTAATGTAGTACAATTAAGTAGTGGAAATATGTAAATCACGTCCATAGCCATAGCGGACACTTTCTGCATTTAAATACAAATCGGAGGGACAAAAGTCTTAATTAACTGTACCAGCACGTTAATCCACGCGGTAAAAGTGGGGTGCAATTGGTTGTAAATCAATAACCCTGACATGTGCTGCTTATTATTTGACCGCTTCCTACCTTTGACTGCCTAGTTAAGACAGGGGTTAAGCCCGGCTGCCCCGGGGCTTATACGAAAGAAAAATAAACCATCTGCTTCAGCCTCTGCATTTGCATGTGAAGCCGGCTCACTCGTCGAGGTAAAAAAAACCAAAAAGGGTAAATATAGGTAAGTATGAGTCTGCCGGCTGGGCCAATGGGGTAAGAAACGCCGTTACCATTTCCAACACGGTGTGCCATGTCATCCGATAATTGCGCCGTTAGTGTTGACACCCCAAGCAAGCATCGTGGTCGGTAAGGACCTAACCAAGTAATTCCATGACCATCCACCCCCACCCGCCACGTCATTTTCTAACGGCAAATTGGCAGGTTACGGGAAAACTCCATACTCGGAAAAGAAGGCTAGGCTGGCAGCCAGTGCCGACCGGTACGGAATGGTGTGTACAAAAGGCCGGTAAACCGTATGGTGTGTAAGTAGAACACAGGCATTCGTATACTTGTCCTAAATGCCATTGCCAGTGCCAGTAGCCACCTTTCTTCGAGGCGGTGTCGGTGTGGGTGTGGGTGTGACTGTGTATATAAAGCAGCCCCTGGGTACTTGTCTATCTCTCTCTTCCTTGTTTCCCCTCAGCCCTCTGGCAGCTTCATATGCATCTTTGTCTAGGCGCGATGTATACACACTTCGTATATTCTTGATCAAGATCGAAACACTATCGCCCTTTGACACCTGCTCTTGCCCTTGCGCCGCTTTCACATTAACCTCCCTCCCGCCGTATTGGGAATTGATGCTCTTGGACTTTGTAACTGTTATCGCCCTGCGTCGGCGCGCATTGGTCTGTGTATTTCTTGTCCACCGCCGCTCGCTCGCTATATATTCGGTGAGGTACATGCATGCCGGTGCGGGATTCCTCGGAGGAGAGATAGATGTATGCAGAGAAGCACAGTGGTTAGGTTTCGAGAAGAATAAGAGCAAATATGCCTGCCCTGGAAATGGGGTGGGGCAATAGCAATACCAATGCCAGTAGCAGTAGCAGTCGAATTGCTGTAGCAAAGAGAGTTGTGGAGTATAAGAGCGTGAGCATCAAGAGATTGGAGGAATATAATGAATGCAGTGATGCAGAGCTTCATGTCAAATCGATGCCCAAGAGAATAAGAGTCATCACTACAGACCCCGATGCCACCGACTCCTCTGACGAGGACGAACCAGAAAACGGTTCCGGTTCCGGTTCCTGCGATTCTTTCTTTTCGGGGCGTGTTAAGCGACATGTCGAGGAGATCAATATCGAATTCCCGGACTGCTCTCCGAGTTGTTCTGAAAATGAGAATGAAATGGATGAGCTTGGATGGAGAACCAAATCCGTGAGGACGAAACTGTCCAGGCTACCCAAACAGAATACTCGAAAAGCTTGGGCTTCGAGAAAGAATCAGAACAAAAAGGCGAAAAAAGTGGTGTAGACGATGATTATGTTGAAGAGTCCGCAGTATCAGTATGTGGGAAGAGGAGGAATAAAAAGTTCAAAGGGGTGAGACAGAGACCGTGGGGCAAGTGGGCTGCGGAGATTAGGGACTCCTCCAGGGGAGTACGGTTGTGGCTGGGTACGTACGACACCGCCGAGGAGGCCGCCATGGCCTACGACAACGCCGCCCGTGAGCTGCGAGGCCCCGACGCCGCCACTAACTTCTCCTCGCCCTCTTTACCGGATACTGTCGCGAAAGGGAGCGCGGAGGAGTCGAGTTGCTACGACGAGGAGTCCTCTGCGGAGGAGTGCTTGCTCCTTTCCTCGCCAACATCTGTGCTCAGATTTTGTCCAACCTCCTCCACCGCTGTTGCTGCTACTGGAAAGCAGCAGCATGTCAACGCCAATGATATGGATTTCGCCCTTGACAATTCCTTTATGGATTGCAGTCTGAATTTCGACTTCCCAGCCTTTTGTAGACTGCCGGAGGGATTCGAACCCTCTGAAGAAGCAGCAGCAGCAGCAGCGAACCTGAGCGTGAATGACTACTGTATCAGAGGAATGACGGGGGAAACAAGCCTGGGGTTGGATGCACAGTCAGACTATCTTTTCAGGGATGAATTCGGCGGCTTTTCTTTTGTGGAGGAGTTGGTCCCAGCAGGCGTCATTGTCGATCATGAAGATTTGTTTAATTTGTTCCAAGGAGACGATGATCTCAACATAATGGATTTGGATTGCATGCAGCTTTGATTTCATTATGCCACGGTCCCCGTATTGGGGAAATTTTGAACTTCCTTAGCGGGAGTATTACTTAGTTTTCATGCGAGTGCTGCTACACTGCACTGTTTCTGTTTAATCCGCTCGGCCTGTTTACTGTAACGGAAAATAACTGTCTTAAGATTCTACCGATGAGATAATAAAAGCAATGGAAAAGGGCCGCACCGAGCCGAGTCCATTCTATTGTTCTCAAGTGTTTTCCCGAGTCGGAGCTCTCTTTTTGTTATTTTATTTTATTACAGCAAGGGGTACCCGTACCCCTACTGCTGCCCGGTTGCATATATTTTATATGAAATACCTCTCAATGTTTTCGTGTTTTAATTGGTTGTGAGAAACGCGCAAGTTGCAAGCATTTCTTTGTAAAAGGCGGTGGCAACTGCTAGTGGTGTCCTATTCGCATTAATTACTTACGCGGCTACTAACGAGTACCATCACCAGGAACGATAACGACACTCTCACTTTTCCTTCCTTGGACAATGCCTGAAAAACACTCTCTTCCTCTTCCTCTTTCACACTGTAGTTAGTAATAACCACGGTTACCAAATACCGTGGATTTGGAGAAATTTACCTTTTTTTGGATTTGGAGAAATTTAACACTTTTTGCTTTTTCTTCCATTCATGCATAAAAACAGATTTTTACGATTTTATAGTTTAAAAAAAAAAATAAAAATTAAAACCTGCCATAGGAAATAATAAAAAATCAGCCAAAACAGAAGATTTAGAACTGATGTTATATATATTTTATTAGCTTAAAAATTAAAACAAATAATAAAAAATCAGCCAAAACAGATTTAGAACTGATATTATATTTTATTATACTAGCTTAAAAATTAAAAATCAGCCAAAACAGATTTATGACTGATATTATATTTTATTGTATTAGCTTAAAAATTAAAACCTGCAGTAGGAAATAATAAAAAATCAGCCAAAACAGATTTGGAACTGATGTTATATTTATTATATTAGCTGTTTAAGCCAGAATTCTTTGTCACTTTAATAATTTTTAATCTGTTGTATAGTTATGTGTTTAATTATTAAAATTACCATATTTTTTATATATACAATTGATCATATTTATAGTATTTTTCTATGGACCGTTTTTTCCACCATTTTTTTCATATTTTGTATCCACCGCTACTATACCCTGAAGTACAACAATTTCATTCAATACTACAAAAAGGTGGAAAATGCCTTACAACTAAAATTTGACTCTCTTGGTTCGTGTGTACGTGATTTACTTTTGGAAGGGCCGCAATTGTGTTAGGAGTGATGTACAAAGGGGTGGAGCTTTCCTCACTCCATTGTTCATGCTCATTGTTCTCCATGCTTGAGTTAACCAACCAATATTATGGCCCAAAGACTCCAAAGTCAATATCATCCAAAAATTAAGAAAGAAAAGCTATTAATACCCTATATGCAATTCACATGAGGATGTGTCAATGTTTAATTTGTTGGAATATTAAGGTCGGGTTTAATCCAAATATGCTTCCCAAATCTTACATTTCCTTTTATCACATACGACATTTAAGATTTATTAGTGCATTTAGTCTTTTATTATTATTATTATTAAAGGCAAATAGTTTTGAAGGGACTATACCCTATTACAAAAAAGGCTCAACAACTAGATCAACATGAAAAAGTAGCAAAAATGATCGAATCCAAATATTATAATAAGCCCAACAGTAGTCAAAAGAGAAGCTACTAATAAAAAGTAAAACAAGGATATAACTGCAACTAAGCAACATAAAAACAACATACTTTCAGAAACAAAATAGCAACTTGAACTCATCCAGCCTGCTCGGAGGTATTATTTCTTGAAGCCCTATCAATCCTTGATTTGATCGTCTGTAGGGAGGTAAAAAGCGCCAGAGTGGTGATGTGTGTTGGATCATTTACGTTCAAAGCTGCGAGATGACCTGATTTCTTTCCTTTTCGTACCCCAAATATCTTCAGGGACTCCACTCAACATTGTGATGCTTCTGACCTGTTGATCAAGAAACTCACTTATAGCTTTGAAGATGGCCATATTGTGATCGTGTCTATCCTTAGACCTCCCCAGTCTATTATCCAGGGAGTTCAATTTTTTGTATATTTCATCAGTTTGATCTGTGCCAAAACCCGCATCCTCATTCATCTTTCTTTTCCCCTTTTTCTTATTTAACTGATGCAACTCTTTCTTAATACTTTCTACCTCATTTTCCAGCATTTCCATTCTGAGGAGAATATTTTCCCTCTCTTGTTTAGAAACATTGTCCTACCCTGCATTACTGATGTGCAAAAGATTGTGAACCATTTCCATATCCTTATTACTCCTAAGGACACGGCCGGGGAGGTGGGGCCGCTTTGGAGGTGCATGTAGTCTTTTTGTTATTTACATTGCTATTTTAGTAATTCGCAAATGACATGTTGTTTTGTTGTCACATTCAATTACAAGTCTTTAAAATCAACCTTATGTGTTAAACAATTTTTGAGGTGAAAATGGTTAGGTAATATGTTCTTAAATATATTTGGATGTGATTTTTGCTAGATTGCCTTTTAATCTTCTTGGAAAGACAATATTTTCAATTTCAATTTCAAGATATCGTAACAAAGTTTTATTTGTTTGGAATGTTACTTACTCTCATACAAGGGTGCATACTTCATGTGCAAAATGTTTATAAGTGTATTGAAATAGTTTTCATCTTCATGTTATGAAAGAACATTCAAGCCAAAAGAATGCTTCTTCACTTAATTATTCTTTGGTTAGAATAATTATCCTTAGTTGACACTTTAATCTTCCATGTGACTTATGAAACAAGGATGCAAATCTTTTTGGTATGCAAGAGTTATAAGTCTCCTTTAGAAGTTGGACATTGATATATATTAATGCTCCTCAACTCACCATACAAGAAATTAATAGAGGTATTCATGAAGAGATCAATAAATCTTATTTGAGACTCACATGGTTGAATCCAAAGTAGAATCATTGAAACCAAAATTGCTTCATTATTTGTAATATCATTCCCGCTTTCATGAATATTAAAATGGAGTATTTAATGTCGATATCTAAATCTACACCTAAATGGAGTATTTAATGAAGATATCTAAATCTACACCTATAACAATTGGCAATTAATCCTAGGCATTTATCACAACCCATCAATCATTGTGCACTTAAATGACTAGTTTGTACATGCCACTAGGTCACACTTGTTATCTATCATTGCCCAATCAAAAGCCTACTTTTAGCATATAAAACACATCTTTGAGCATCTAACCAACATCTTTAAGCGACATACTATAATTTACACTTCACCAAAATGAAATTAGCCATGATAGAAAATGTCATTTGGGTGACTTTGTCTTAAGTCGACAACTTTGTCCTTCAAAGCTCTAAAAGAAACTTTTAAATTCACAATTAACCCTAGTCGGCGTAGTGTCGATTGAGTGAGAAAACCTTTCAAAAAAGTTTACCCATGACAACACATTCATGCAACAAATTTAAAAGGCCTTTTATCTCACATCTTTGGGGACTACCTAGGAGATCACACCAAAGCACCCAATCGATAAATCTCTCTCTCAATCATATCAATTAGTTCTAAGTCATTTCTGACCTTTAAGGTCGCCTTAGGCCAATTTGCAAAGCTACATCAGACCAAAGATCATTGCCAAGTGTCGGAGGTCCTATTGGGGTATTCATTGCCAAAACAAATTATGATATACATTTTACACACGTACATCAAGTAAAGAACTATGAGGGTTGCATACTTATTTAGAGTATTGCTATGTAGGAATTGCAAGGGCAACTCAAATTAATCAAAGTAACCCCTTTTTTATGTCCCCAAGAAAAGAAGATGAAGAAATATCCCTAATATGTTGCACAAATGACCCTAATATGTTACACAAATGTAATCACATAACTTCAATTACCGAAGATGAAGCTATAGACATATAAGAACACAATTTTAGATGCTAGATTTTTGGAAACATAATGGATTGAGAGGGGGTGAATTAGTCCTTAAAAAACCCTTAAGCAGTTTCAAATTGCTTGTAGTCATTTATTTACCCTTAATAACTTTACTAACCCAGTGTGCCAACCTATCACTCGGCCGGGCGTTGGACGCTCACCCGAGGCACACGCGGGCACCAAGCCCCTCCTTTATGTGAGCTTTGTGAGAAGGTTCCACCATTAATGGAGGATGATTTTTAGAAAGCAAGAGTACATTCACTTATTTAAAGAGGTAGAAAATGCAACTAGTAGATCTAACATTAGTGCATCACAAAAGCTAAAGAACATTGCAAGAAGCATAATAAATTGGATCTAAGCCATGATAAGTCAAATGACATGAGGGTTTACACCCTTAAGCAAAATATACAGATTGAACCCAAAGATATATTGATTTAACATAGTTCAGGTAGCCACATTATAGTCAAAAGGGTCATCTCAAACCATATACAGTAAATGACAGGGACCTAACTCCCATAAATCCTTCCCCATATGAGATCCTAACTATACTTTTCCCATTTTAACCCTTATTATAGATCCTAGTGCCATACAGAGGTTTATGACATCCCTTACAACCCTTAGCACTACGTGCTCTAAACCCTAACATTACTACTGACACATTGTTACTTTGCTTCTTATTCTTTATGTGTTCCCTCTTCTATCTTCTCCTCTATTATCCTCTTTGTGTCTCCTTTGTCTTTAGCGAGCATCTCTCTTTATAAGATCAACACCCATCACCATGCCTTCTCTCCTGGATAGATCGCGTGCCAAGTGTTGATGTGGTCCTCCATTGGTGAATGTTTATCCCTTTGCAAACCCTCCACTCTCTGTAATGATGTCTTCTAGGAATATTCCTTGCATGGAATATCCTTTTCTTGACCTCAAGGTTCAGGATGACACCTTATCCACTCATCATGCCTAGTTGGGTCCTCATGTTTTTCCTCAAGTGCCTCTAGAATGCCAAATATTGCTAAGTCTTTTAAACCCGTGTTCTATTTCCCATGCGCTTCCTGGTTTCACTTAAATCCATTTATCCTATGCGCATGCGCCCTTTGGTACTTAGCCAATATTTCAAGGCCCAACATCACCCCACACTAAGCGTGTTCTCCGTCCTCAGAAACATCCTACTTTTTCAAAGAATAAAGAATAGTGGGACATGGACAATCTGAATAAAGAATGGAATAATCTGCTCGATGTAGGAGGAGTGGGAACTCTTTCTTTCTTGTTGTATCGTTTTTTTCCCAGGCATCCACCTCACTCTGTGCTTGTTAAAGTAGGTCACCCACTAGAGCACTCACCTCATCAAAACTCAATATGTTGCTCTTAGCATTCAACGTGTCTATAATTCCTTCTAGCTACTTGTTAAGATCATCTAGCGCGTCCATTCTGTGGGTGACTTGGGGATATAGTTCCTTAAGTCGATTCTTAATCGAACCCCACAAGGTCTCGATTTCCTCCAAATTTTCTCAACTTCGGCTAGGATCTTATCCACGATCCGACTGTTTCCTTTGTTTACTTGAAACTCCTCCAAATCGCCTCATGTGTTGTAACTAGTATGTTTGCTACCCTATCTCTGTCAGCATAATTGTCATAAACAACCTTAGCCACTTGTGCGATGGTCTTCACATCTACAAGGATCTCGGAATGCCGAGTGCTTGTCTCCCGATCTTTAGTTTCTCTTCCTCCTTCGGCGCGCTAATGCCTCTTCGTTGATTCCATTTGAGCGGTTGCATCTTCATGGTGAGGATGCGGGTTAGGTCTTCCAAGCATTGCATGGTCGACTCAGATTTTTTCTTAGGCGGGGCTAGGTATGGGTGCTTCAAGATTATGGCGTCTGAAATAGTCTATCTTCTTATGGATCTCTCGCACCTTTGCATTTTCCTCCCTTAATTCATGCCTTAATTGTGCGTTGATCAACTCCTCCTACTTTAGATCTTTGTCCTTTTCAATGATCTCTTCATTTTTATTTTCAAGCTCTTCTTCCAAGATCCTTACTCTGTCATTCCTCTGAAGAGCCTCGCTTCAACCTCCACTAATACCTTGTTGAGTGTGTTACAAACTTGCTCATCTGATAGTTTTTAAGCATTCACCAAAGGGTTTACTCCCTTGGTATCTAGTATCTTCATCAACGCCTCATGGTTGACCTCAAATTCGGGCTCATCAACGTGGGACTCAAAATCCCAAGACAACATCTTCCTTGTGCGTGGGTACACACCATCTTCATCGAAAGAAGACCATGCAAGGAGTTGGTTTGAAGGCACGATACTTTGGAAACGTGTGCACAATACCTTATTTGGATCATTGATGTAGGTCATCCCTTGTTCTTGTGCCGCTGCCATACCCTTTCCTCCTATGTGCGCTGCCTTTGGGAAGCTTACCGCCAGGCTGGGATCTCTGCCCATGCTTCCATACTCCTTTTCTACACTCTTGCTTCCCTTCGTCTCCTTGAGTACTTCTTCAACATTGCGCTCCACCTCTTGATCCACCAAGTCTTTTATGATGCCTGCTACCTCCCTTTCTACGACATCCTCTATCTGCTCCTTGGTCAGGCTTGGAGTCCTTTGATCCTTCATGTTGACCTCCTCACTTCCCCCTTTTCCGTGAGCGCCTCCTTCATCCTCATCCTTCTCTTCATTTCCCTCCTCCTTTGACTCGTGTACATCGTACACAAGATGGTCCTAAGCCTCACCGTGCTCTTCATCATCCTCGTCGCCCTTGTCGGCCTCCATGATCTATGTTTCTTCCGAGTCCACTTTTTCTGTTATCCCTTGTTTCTTCCTAATTGGTGATTCCAATATAGGGGAATCTTCTTTTTCTTCCTCTCTAGGAAAATCCTCTCTTCTACGGAGACTCTTTTTTGAGAGGGCTTCTCTTGCTTTGGCGTCTCTTCCTCAGGTGTCTTCTCTTTCTCTTATGCGGGCGACTTCTTCCTCTATGCATATGTGCTCGGCCTTACATCCGACTCCCGCGCACCTAAAAATTACTCTATCGTGCACTTGGTGCCTTTTTCTCAAGGGCCTCCTCTCTCTCCCTTTTCCTCGGCGTGACCTTCTTCCTTATGGTGGGGTCTTCTAGGATAGAGACATCATTTTTAACATAAGCGCCCTTCTCATACTTCAGCCTTATGCGCAGGTATAACCTTGTTGTGGTCCTCCTAGAAATAGGCAATGTTATTGGCTTCACCATATGTACATCATGGGAGACATAATTCTCCACATGGGCACTTCTTGGGATATATCAATGTCCTACATAGCTCGTGGTAATCTTGGTCTACCGTGTTGAGGTCAAACCTTAGTTTCTTTGCCTCTTTGAATCTATTGACTCCGTCCTGGGAGTATTGTGCTGTGAAGGTGAATGAAAATTTCCACCAAGGACCCTTGGTGTCATCTGCTAGAGTAAAATTGCCAATGCAAAAATTTTGGTACACCACGAATTTGATTCGCCTTATGATAAAACAAGTAACTACTTAGGTATCCTCCACTTGGCGCCGAAAGCGTCACACATCCAGTTATATCATTTTTCTAGGCGCGCCTTGTGGGTGGCCATCATGGTGTTGCAAGTGTACTTTTAAAATATTTTGGCGGGGAGGGGTTATCATTTTGGTACTACTTGATGCTAAATCTCTAGATTTGCATAAATAAATTAAGCAATAATTAATTGAAATCAATACATGAAATGACAACTATAGAAGATAGAAACCAAATGTAAATAGAATGGAGCAATTTCTATTGAATATGAGAGGGCATTTTATATAATTGTTTTCTCCTAAAATCATGGAGTCAAGTCTTATCATTTTATCCCCATATCTCTCCTTTATTCCCTAGTCTTACTCCTAATCCCAAGATATTCTCACACATTCCTATCTCTATGAGTTGTGCATGACAACTAATTGTGCACACTCACATATTATTTAAATATTAAATAATACTAATATTCAAACCATATGTTCACACTATGAACACTAATTTCCTAACATTCACCCCCTTAGTGTGAACATGGGTGAGTTATGTCTAGTACTGCTCATGTTCTACAATACGATGGTTTTCAAAGAGTACCATCAACTCCAATAGGTTTTCTAGTGGAACCATTAACCACTTTGTATGTGATTTTTGAAGAGATTCACAAACTCTCAAATTGGTTTTCTAGTGGACCACCAACCACTTTCATAGCAGACATACACGTTTCCCCATCCATATTTTACAAAAGAGAATAAAATATAGGAAAATATGTTCCTAACTATGAACATGAATTATCCATATGTTCTTATTTACTACCACACATGCTGAAGTCAAACACAACTAAAAATGAAGTCACCATAGCAAAATGCGGCCCCATCGTTGGTGACTGATGAGAGGCGTTGATCACCCTCCTTCCTTCGTTGCCTCCTGCCTCCATCGAGTGATGCTACTTAGTATAAGTAGTCATCTTCATCTTCCTTCATTCAGGTTATTCTTCTTCTTTAGTGCTTTCTTCATCAGCTGCATAGGCCTCATCCATCTTGAGCTTACCTGATAAAATATCTTTGGCATGAATAGTACAAAAAGACTTGTGTCCCTTTTTCTTGCAATAAAAGCATTCTAATTCTTTTTTTGTTTCTTGAAGAACTAGGATACTTTTTCTTTGTATAGAGGGCAGTTTCTTCCTCAATATCTTCTTTTGTTCTTTTCTCTTCAGCTAGTAATGTAGAAATCATACCTTCAAGTGAATGAGAAGGCATTTGACCAAGAGTAAAAACTACATTACTGTATTTTGGAGGTAAGCTATTTAACAAAATAGCTTTTACATCTTCATCATCTACTTGAGCACTTACTTCTGTCAGTTGTCTTAGAAGAGATCTAAGATCATTAATATGACTTGACATAGTTGCACCCTCATTCATTTTCAACTTGAATAACTGCAACTTAAGTGTAAATTTAGCATTCACAGCTTTTGCACCAAATGTCTGACTAAGCAAATCCCATATGTCTTTAGACTTTTTTCTAAGTCTACATAATGCAACTCAGTGTCAGATAAAGCAAGCCCAATAATGGATTTTGCTTTATCATCCTGGTTTGCCACTCTAGTAATTTTTTTGCATCAGTTGGTTCAGTTTCTTTTCCATTTACAATTCCCCATAGATTTTTGTTCATTAGTTGCATTTGTATTTTCACCTTCCATGTGTGAAAATTTAATCCATTAAATTTATCTAGAGGGATTTCCATGATGGGTGTTGAACACAATCAAAAATGCACCCTTACAATAATAATCAACTTTATATTTAACCAAAATAATAAAGCTTATCAGAGTTTAATTGCTGGAAATCATTGACTATTTTTTACAGAATAATCAGAAATGTCATAATTGTTTCCACGATTTCTCTTAAAATAAGAACTGGGTTTCTGTAATTTTTTTATAAAAGTTTCTCATAATACAAATAAACAAACCCAAAAAATTTCACAAAATTCTGAATCTGGGTTTTTGAGAAAAACATGATTTACCAGTCATTTTTGGAAGATCAGAATCTAGAAAATGGCGACAGAAGCTTCAAAATCTCAGATCTGCATCCTAGAGGCTGCGGTTTTGTCCTGCAATCACTCTCATAGCTTTTCCTTTCCTTCTATGATACCAGATGATGCTAAATCTCTAGATTTGCATAAATAAATTAAGCAATAATTAATTGAAATCAACACATGAAATGAAAACTATAGAAGATAGAAACCAAATGTAAATAGAATGGAGCAATTTCTATTGAATATGAGAGGGCATTTTATATAATTGTTTTCTCCTAAAATCATGGAGTCAAGTCTTATCATTTTATCCCCATATCTCTCCTTTATTCCCTAGTCTTACTCCCAATCCCAAGATATTCTCACACATTCCTATCTCTATGATTTGTGCATGACAACTAATTGTGCACACTCACATATTATTTAATTATTAAATAATACTAATATTCAAACCATATGTTCACACTATGAACACTAATTTCCCAACACAACCACACAAATTTATCGGGCCCATTGGGCACTCTAATCTCCGAAAAGGAGGACGTTACCAAACATGATATTTTCTCCATCGTGCACGATATTGATGATTTCCTCTGCTATAAACGCCAAGAGGTTATAGATGGTCCCCTCTGAGATCTTCCAGAAAACATTCAACCAACCCTTATTGATCTACATCCATTTCTCATGCCTATTTAGTTTTGTGACCAAGCGCGTGGCCATCCCCATTACAAGGTTGGACATCGCAGAGATGTCAAAGTATCGTGACACCTTCTTGTAGTCATAAGCTTAAACAGTCTTCTTGATGGCCTCCTTATCATCCAAGTCATCATCAAACGATTCTCCCTCACGCCTAAGACCGAGTAATTTTGGAAATCGGTTGGGAGTTATCCGCATCATACATCTGTGAAGTAGAAATTATCTTCGTGTAATACGAGTGACATTAACCATTGGTACATTCGCTCAAGCTTGCCAAAATAGGGAAACTCATAGAGTTGTAATAACCTAGCCTTATCCATATTCACCTTTACCTCATCATCGTAGATAGGCATTCCATCTAGTGTCCTTTTGTTTGTAGGAGAACCAATTCCAATGCCATCTCGTTCTCTGTGGTGCTTGTCGATGGTTGTAGTCACTTACGATCATCTTTCTAACATGAGATACCCATTATTTTCCAAGAAATACACCATCTAGGTATTACATCTCTGTGTACCATTCCTTGTTGAAACTGGTGGAAACAACTTGTTTCCCTTTTCCCTTGCCATTATTTGGTGAAACGATTGCTACTTTCCTTGGTGCCATTTCTCTGTCGGGTCACTAAAAGTTCTTTCTTCCTTCTAATCCTAGCTCGACTCAATTCTATAGCTTTACCCTTTCACAAAAATCCCTTCAATCATGTGCCCTAATTTGCGAAACCCTAACCTGGAAAACCCTTCTTTCCACAAGATGACGTATTCACTTGTGGGATTTGAAAACTCCTATAACCCTCTCCCTCACACCCGTGTACTTTTTTCCACCTCGGTTTGTTGAACAAGCTATCTATGCACTCAAATCTTCACAACCCTTTTTCCATAAATTTTTTCTTAAGGATACCCTAGTTCGCAAGAGCTCATCAATATCACAAATGCAAGGTAAACAATAATGTACCCCGACCTTATACTTATAGATTTTTGCTTCTTTTCTATAATAAATGCCATGTCACCTACCAACATACCTTTGCAATAAAGGTAGATTTTTCTTCTAAAGCAACCTTCGACGCTTTTACCCCGTGCCCAATCTTGCGCAAGAACTTCTATAACCTTCTCAAAAGTGCGCAAAAACCCTTCCGTTGAAGATCCTTACGTGCATACTTGCATATTTGAAGGCACTTCTAGGTATTTACCTTGGCTCATGTTCAACCTACTCTTTGAAATTGGTACATTATTTACCTTGCTTGAATATTTATCCTCACCCACTTATGTGTGTGGATATTTCTTTTTATTTATTTAGATATTAGGAGATATTATCTAGTTGTTAGGTATAGTTCTTTCCTTGATCTATGGTATTGACTAGTTATTTCCTAGATCTATGGTATTGACTAGATCCTTGATGTCTTTGATGACTAGTTCTTTCCATGATTTATGGCTTGATCTACGACCTTGATTGGTTCTTAGATTTTTATTCCTTGCCTATATAAGCAAGGCCCATTCTCATTGTATTTCATTGAGTTCCATAATAATATATGATATTGTTGCTCATTTGTTTGCAAAGGTTTATGTAAAGTTATTTTGGTGAATTACTTTCATCTTATTGATCGTGATGTTTGATTAGCATCTGTGTTCTTGGCTTGGCACGATCTGGTTATCGTTCCTTTTATGGTATCAGAGTAGGAGATTGTTATTGACATCCATTTGTAAGTTTTATTTTGCAAATAAATTTTTTATATATTCATATATTTCAGGATTTTGCTCGTATTTTTTTTGCGTGCATTTTTATGCAAAACAGAGGCTTCCATTGGATCTAGAAGGTGGAAAAACCCTAAGATCGATTGTAAACTCGACCATTTCGGGAGGGTCAGGTTTTTTTTTTTGTGCAGAGAAACACATTGGATTCACCTCGGGATTTGCCATAAAAAGGAAATCTAGAATTTTTTTTTGGGTTTTTTATCATTTTCAAATCATTTAATTTGGGTAGTAAAGTCATCAGAAATTTTATGGTTATGAGGGCTTAAAGCTTGATGATTGAAATCCTTACTGGTATGGTATGGTCATATGAGGGCTTAAACTTGTGATTCCTATAGTAGCCCCCTTTCATTTTATTTGTGTGGTGAAGGCAAGAGCATTTTATTCTATTTTAGTGGAAACTAAAATAAATAGTAGAGCATAATATTGAAAAACTTGTATCTTTTGATCGGTAACTCGGTTTTGAGTGCCATTTTTTTGCAAAAGTGCTTGTTTTTATGCTCTTTCCATTGGAAATATTTATTTTGAGAATCACACTATAATTATAAAGTGCCATATTGTAACACACACTCATTATAAAGTGCCAAAATCTAGGGGGGCTCTTGTTGCATTGTTTGGGGTCTTGTTGCATTGCTTGGTTCTTGCATTTCTTTTGGTGATTTTTTGAGGATGGCATCTTTATCTACTTCTGCATTAGATCATGTTGAGCCATTAACAACACATAATTACCACACATGGAAACCAAGAATGGAAACAATAATTAAGCGGAAAGGATTATGGGCTTTAACTTCTTCAGAACAACCAGTGTTCACTAGAGAATATGAGAAATTTCAGTACCAGTGCAAATTTGATGAGTGTATGGGTTTGATAGGAACTTATGTAAGTGATAGTCTTTTATTTCATTTGGAAAAGTGTGACTCTCCTTTCAAAATATGGGAGAAATTGGAGGATTTATTTGGTAAGGTGGATCATATGAGAGCCATGCAAACTTGAAATTGAGATCACCTCTCTTAATCTTGAAGATTTTCCAACAATTATAGACTATCTTACCAAGTTCAAGCATTTGTTGACGAGTTGAAAGGGGAGTGGAAGAGATAAGAAAGATGAAGAGTGTGTTTACTTGATTCTATCCAAGTTGAGAGGACCATTCAATTTTTTTTCTTCTACCTTTTTCTCTAGCATGGATGCCTTAGGTGACACCTTCAAAATGCCTAACTTAGAAACATTTTGTGAAAGACTTACTAGGGAAGAATCCAAATTATCTCACCTTGAGTCTTCCACCTCTCAAAAGGCATTAGTTGCATCTAATCCTAAGGGCAAGGGAAAACCAAACAGTAAAACCAAATCCACACCTTCTCCATCTCAAAATGCTCCTAAACCCAAAGAAAACAACTCAAAACCCAAGAGTCTTCTAAATCCAAGAATAAGTCTAGCCGTTCATGCTCTTTTTGTGGGGGTAGTAATCATGAAGAAAATAGGTGTTATAAGTGAATGCAAGCCTTAGAGGATGCGAGTCAAGAAACAAAAATTTCTATCTCCACTCCACCTCCTTCTAATCAGCATGGAAAAGCACTTAATGTTGTTGGAAGATCTCGAGTCACCACTTATGAGACAATTGGGTTATAGATTTGGTGCTTCTCATCACATGACTTCTTCAAGGAGTCTTTTGTTTCTCTAGGTTTGAGTTCTACTTCCAAAATTGAGGTTGGAGATTCTTCCTTTCTTTTTTGTTGAGGAAAAGGTGATATACAACTTGATGGTGGTAATATCAAGATGCACTATATGTTCCTAACATCACTACAAATTTGCTTTATGTATATCAAATTTGTCATTCTGGTCAAGGAAAAACAGTGACTTTTACACCACATGGGGTAGAAGTAAGAACTTTGTTGGAGCCTTATTCACTTGTTGCTCAGGGTATTGTTGATCATAGTTCTAGACTATATCACTTTGAGGGTTTTGATGACACTTCTTCTATAGGGACAGGATTGGTTTCTCATGCAGATTCAGAGAGTAAGCTTTGGCATGAAAGATTTGGACATCTCAATTATAGATATTTGAAGGAGTTGAGCACTCATGGTATGGTAGATGGTCTTCCTAGAGTTTCTTGTCTTGAGGGAGTTTTTGTCATGGTTGTGCATTAGGAAACAACACCAAGATCCTTTTCTAAAATTTTCTAAGAGAGCTTCTTCACCACTTGAGCTTATGCATAGTGACTTGATGGTTTTCCTACCCCATCTTTGATGGAGCTAAGTATGCACTTACATTTATTGATAATTTCTCGAGGCGTACTTGGGTTTATTTTCTCAAGTACAAAAGTGATGTTTTTCACACTTCAAAGTCTTCAAGGCTTTGGTGAGAAACAATCTTCTAGTAGCATAAAGAACCTTCACTTGATAATGGGGGGAGTACTTCACAATGAGTTTTCTAAATTTTTGGCAACTCAAGGCATTATTCACCAACATTTTGTTCCTCATACTCCACAAAAGAATGGATTATTAGAGAAAGGAAGAATAGAACTTTGAAGGAAATGGCTAACTGTATGATGCATTCTAGAGATATACCTCCTATCTATTGGGTAGAAGCAGTTAATTGTGCTAACTATATTAGAATCACACACCACAGAGCACTTGAGCATTTGACTCCAGAGGAAGCTTGGTCAACACTAAGCTAGATGTCTCATTTTTGAGTCTTTGGGAGCCATGCTTGGGCCTTTGTGCCAAAGAAGAAAATGAAAGCTTTGGATAAGAAGAGTAAACCCTTGATCTTTGTAGGGTATTGTGAGGACATGAGAGCTTATCATCTTTTAGATCTGATACACATGATGTTCTTTTTTGAACACATGTTCAGTTTGATGAGCGTTTCACTCCTCATGATTCTTCATCTTCTTCCATTCCTTCTTCTTCTTCATCTCATCTTGAGGATCCTTTCTTTGAGGAGATTGATGAGGAGGTTATAGATGCCATTGAGGATCCTATTCCCATTGATGTTGTCACTATGCCTAAGTGGGCTCGTACTATAGTTTTATGAGGCAACACCTTTCATAGAGGATCTTCCACCCACTAGGCATCATCACGCACATTCTACAGGTTCTGGACTTTTGTGTCAGGTAGTTTTTGAGGATCCACGGTCTTTTCAAAGGCTCATGGGATACAGGAGTGGGATGATGTGATGGCAGTGAGTATTCTTCTTTGATGAAGAATCATACTTGGGATTTGGTATCTCTTCCTAAAGGAAGAAAGATGGTTAGGTGTAAGTGGGTATACCGAACCAAATATGCAGTTGATGGGTCCATTGACAAGTATAAGGCTCGTCTTGTTGCAAAGGGTTTTCACAAGTTGAAGGTATTGATTACTCTGAGACTTTTGCACCCGTTGCCAAGATGGATTTTGTATGCCTTGTACTTTATTGTTGCATCACAGGGGTGGCCCATATACCAGATGGACGTGAAGAGTGCCTTCTTACATGGAGATCTACAAGAGGAAATATATATGGAGAGCGGCCATTTGGATTTGTTCAGGATTCTTCTCTTGTTTGTAGGCTCGAAGGTCTCTCTACGGTCTCAAACAAGCCCCTCGGGCTTGGTATGAGAAGATGGATTCTTTTCTTCTATCTATTGGTTTTGTTCATTGCCACTCCGATCATAGTGTATCTCCAGCATGTTGGTGAGGATATTGTGATACTTGTCTTGTATGTTGATGATCTGTTACTTACTGGCAGCTCTTCTTCCCACATTAGAGTATTCAGAGGGCTCTTTCTACACAGTTTGACATGACAGATCTTGGGCTATTGCATTATTTCCTTGGTTTGTAGATTTCTCAGACAGATTCAAGGATTCATTTGAGTAAAAAAGTACACCCATGATCTTCTTAGGTGCTTTGATATGGCTGATTGCAAGCCAAGTCCATCTCCTTTTAGTCTGGAGTTACTCTTACATCCACATGTACCACACCACTTTGTGATCCTACATTGTATAGGTAGTTGGTTGGGAGTCTCATGTACTTGACCCATACTCACCCTGATATTTCATTTGTAGTAGGGCTTGTATCTCGGTTTGCACATTCTCCTCATAGTAGTCATTGACAGGTTGCTAAAAGGATTTTGTGCTATTTGCATGGCACTTCCCACTTTGGCCTACACTACACTAGGGGTCTCTACTCGGTTGGTTGGGTATCTGATTCAGATTGGGTAGGTTCTATTGATAGGTGTTCCACTTCTGGCTATCTTTTTGTCTTGGTTCTTCTCCAGTTGCTTGGGTGTGTAAAAAGCAATAGGCTATTGCACTTTCATCTTTAGAGTAGAGTACGGGGCAGCGATTCTAGTGAGTTAGTAGATTCTTTGGCTTTGCGATTAGATTATTGATAGAGTTTGGATTCCCAGGATTCACCAATTGTACTTTGGTGTGATAACCAAAGTGTAATTCACATTTCTCAACCTAGTTGAGCACCAGTGGACCAAGCATATTGAGATACACATCCACTTCATTCGGTCAGCACATTCAGGATGGAGTTCTTTCTTGGAGTACATTCGACTTGCGACGGAGGTTGCGGACATCTTTATGAAGCCTTTTGCATCACCTCGCTACCTTGAGTTGCGTGGAATGCTTGGGGTTTCGGAAGTTGTTCTTGGGGGTGTTCGTGAGAACATCTTCTTCTTCTTCTTCTTCTTTCTCTTTCCTTATAGTAGGATTCTTTCCTTTCTTTTGGTTGAGATTTCTTCATGGATATATTGTACATGAGTACCTCATCAAGCCTAGTTTCGGGACTCATACTGTGGACATGCCACTTCTATTTTGGCCCCTAGCTTCACTTGAGGGGGGTGTTAGAGTAGGTATTTACCTTAGCTCATGTTCACCTAGGTACATTATTTACCTTTATTGTATTTATCCTCACCCACTTATGTGTGTGGATATTTTTTTTATTTATTTAGATATTAGGAGATATTATCTAGTTGTTAGGTATAGTTCTTTCCTTGATCTATGGTATTGACTAGTTCTTTCCTAGATCTATGGTATTGACTAGATCCTTGATGTCTAGTTCTCTCATAAATCTATGGACTTGACTAGTTCTTTGATGACTAGTTCTTTCCATGATTTATGGCTTGATCTATGACCTTGATTGGTTCTTAGATTGTTATTCCTTGCCTATATAAGCAAGGCCCATTCTCATTGTATTTCATTGAGTTCCATAATAATATATGATATTTTTGCTCATTTGTTTGCAAAGGTTTATGTAAAGTTATTCTAGTGAATTACTTTCATCTTATTGATCGTGATGTTTGATTAGCTCTCTTCTTCCTAGTTTTCCAAGGCTTTGGCGGCAAGTGGTCACAAGCCTTGCAAAACTCAATACAATCCTGGTAGATACTTTCCCACCAAAGCCCTGCTAGAAGGATCTTGCGTGTAGTTGCATTCCCTACATAGTGCCCTCCTATAATCCCACCATGTGCTTCCTCCATGATTGCAACACGTTCATGCTCTAACACACACTGGTGCAAAACCTCATCATGACCTAGCTTGTATAAGTATCCACCAATTAACATATAGGGCACGACATGTATCACTAACTGCTTTCTTTCCAAAGTCCTCATTCCTTCTAGTGCCACACCCATTTTGAGAAATACAAATATATCTTCCAAGTCAGAGGGTGCACACCACAATCTAAATAGTTGTGCATATGGCATTGTATCCTCAATGATCTGCGTGTCCTCCCCTGAGTCAATCCTTGATAAATGGTTAGGTCCCAAATTACTCTTACCCAGTTTCACAATTACCGTAAACTCGAATTCTTGAGAACAACAAGACCCACTGACATATGCACCCTTGTAAAACGGGCTTGTTTACTAAGTAATTCAATGCCATGTGGTCCATGTAGAAGATAAAGGGCATTGCCAACAGATACTACCTAAATTTGTGTAGTGTGTAGATCATGGACAATGCTTTGTGCTCAGTAGTAGTATAGTTCTATTTATGGTGTTAAATTCCTACTAGAAAAACACAAGGGGTGGTCAAAAATTCCTTCTCTAGGTTGTGCTAAGATTTCCCCAATCGCCATCCCCAAAGCATCAACATGTACATGGAATGGCTTTTCCTAAGAAGGAAAGCATAATATGGGCGCAGTGATAAGATTATTCTTCAATGTATCAAACGCCATCTGTTGTGCCTCTCCCCAGTGAAATGCACTTTTGTGTTTTAATAACTCTTCCAATGGTGCAACGATCTTAGCATACCCCTTAATAAATTTATGGTAATACCCTATATGCCCAAGGAATCCATGCACTATGCTCTGGTGGTAGGCTCCCTAATCCCATAATAATGACAACTTTGGCAGGATCCACCAACAAACCTTCCTTACATATGATATGCCTTATCGAGTTCCAAATGGAGTAGCGAAGAGATATTTCTTGATGTTGAGGGATATGCACAACTGTTGGCATCTCTTGAACATCACATGCAAATTGTCACAATGATCCCTCACTAATCCATATACCATCCAATCATCAAGGTATACTGAAGGAACTTATGGATAAAATCCTGAAATGCCTGCACCATAATGCGCAAAAACACAACATGCACGTTCTTTAGTCCAAAAGGCATGACCATATAGGAAAAAATTCCCCATTTAGTGGTGAAAGTTGTCTTTTTTTGGTCCTCTTTTGCAATTCTAACTTGATGATACCTTGAGAATCTGTATATGAAGGAATAGATCTCATGCCTAGCTACTCCCTCTAGGATTTCTTCAATGAAAGGGGTGGGAAAGGGATCAATGACACATACCGCATTCAAATATCTGTAATCGACATAGATCCTTATCCTCCCATCCTTCTTATTACTAATAACCATTGGGCTTATCCATTCGATTCTTAATGACCTCAATGATGCTTGATGTGATCATTTTGTCTATCTCTTCCAAACTAGGCGCGCTCCTTCCTTTAGTTTGATTTTCATTTCCCCAAGGAGTGGTGAACTCCTTTAAGCTCATGGTACCCGCATGGAAATAAGTCCTGAAACTCATGTAATAGATCAATGATCTTTAAAACCTCCTTTTTTGACCAATAGTCCCCAATAGTAGCCTCCTTAGGTTCCGTTTCTGAGCCAATGTTAACCTTATTTATTTTGAGGGGTTCATGGTAGGCACGTGCTTGCTCATCAACACTATCTATTACTTCATGTGTACCCATAATATGGTTAACATCCAAGTTCTCCACTTCTTCACCATCAATTATGTAGACTAATTTTCCTTTCTCTTTCTCCATGCATGTGCGCTCAAGTTGTATCTCCTCTGATTCTTCCTCATCAAAGTGTTCTTCTAAACTAGGTTCACCTAATAATTATAGTATTCTATCCTCTACCATGGCACTATCTCCCATCATTAGGAACTTAATAACCTATAATTCCTCATCCACTAATGGCTTAGTGCTCTGATATTCAAAAAATTGAAGGAGGTCAACCATCAACTCCTACCAATTTCCTGTCTAATAGCACATCTCTAAGTGAATGTACCATGCTCATGAGCAACCTTATAAAGTGGAGTACAACTTATGCACCCATAAGGAAGGTGGAAATGCTTCCACACCTTCCATATAGGCCTTCTCACATGCTTGGATGTGAAATGAGGCGGACTCCTTCCCATGATAATATCAAATGATAGAAGGTGCACTACTGGGAAAAACTAACGAGAGAACACGATCCTCACTTCATGCCACTCTAAAAGGATCTTGTGATGGGTTGCCCACCAACGTCTTTGTGAGTCCCAAGCAAGGTATAGTTGAGCATCCTTCTCATCTTGGTCTCATTTCTCCAATGAGTCTCCATTTCTTATAGAAAAACATCATGGTTGGATCCTCTAGAATAACTTGGCAACTTCTTTCCTCCTAGGTGCTTGATTGAGCATGCCTTTGCTACCCTTGTCACAGAGCCTCTTAACTACCTTCCCACCAACTCATATGTCCCATGCACAATTATCACATGCCATGCTAGTTGTATCACTTATAGATTGAGCGTCTTCCCATTGAATAACACCCTCCTTTGTTGGTTGTACAACTTCAAGGGTCTAGATAGTGCACATGTAAATTTTGTCTAGGTCCTCTTCTCCTAAAGGCTCAATATAGGTCTTGACTTCCCATCTATTAAAGGAATGATAACCCGTTCCTCTTTGTTCTCAAAGCTTATGTACCCCTTATTAAAACACAATTCAACATTTTTCTTATAGCACCAGGGGCACCCAAGTTATTTGGAAAGATTTCCACCTCAACAAGCGCTAAGACTTCAAATTACCTAGTGAATTTCACCCCTTGGATAGTGATAAAAAATCCTTTAAAACATCAATGGGCATTGAATTTGTCTTGTTGGCCATATACATCATATTTGAAGATGGATGTAATGGGGGCCTTCCTGTTTGATTCCAAGAGTCCAGGTTGAGAACATTGACTTTGCACTTTGTGTCAATCAGAATGTTGCTTAGGAGCCATCCATCAACAATCGCATTCAATGTAATCTCCTTATCACAATCGATGTTGTTGGGGGAGAGGTTAACATACGAGAACCTTCCTCTCGCGCTCTGATCCAACACTTGGTATCTTATTCCTTAACCATTCTCCTAATAGAGGAATGATATTTTCTTTCCTCAACATTTTGTATACCTCCTTGACATCATCTAGATCCTTCTATGGAGCCTCAATGCTCTTCTTCTACTCCAACTTTCAGGATTTCTCCTTTAGACATTGAATTTCCCCTTGAAGATTCCTGATTACGTCCATGGTCTCTTGATAGACTTCCTTCTAATGGGTAGGGTCTAGATACTTCCCATACACCACCTCTTCCCTTGTAATCAATGGTCTCTACCTTGGTATCTCCTTGGTACACATGACCTCAGCTTGCGTCGTCACCAAGTATAGGTTCTAATTCTACCTCACGCACCACTCTTGGCATCCACTATGAGTCTACTTTCTTAACACTTACCATCTTAATGCCTTTATCTTTCCGATGTTACTAGCTCATATGTTCAAATAGCTCTGGGAATTCCTCATACTTGTGATTCTTTCCACACCAAGAGCATTGCAATAGATCGGGACATTTGTGATTATAGTACTCTGTAGATCCATAGTTCTGAGCAAGTCCCACGTGGGAATTCACTCCTCACACTTCTACAGGTTGCCTTGACCTCATAATCCTCCTTGGAAACATATTGCATGTGCCCCTCCATCCGTTCACCCTTCATAGTGACATCCATCATCCTTGGAATTGTTTGAATGCTGATTTTGTGTACACCAATATCAATGACATCATGTATCTGGTTAATCAATCTAAAATCCTTAGTGTCATGAGTAGTAGAGGTGCAAATCTTGTAGTAGCAAGACACATTCTTACGAATCACACACCGCTGCGAATGAGACACCTACTTGCATCATGATCTCTCGGGAAAATCTCACACTCTCTACTATCATCGCGTGCACCGATATCCAAGGACAACTATCTGTGTGTTCCCCTCTACCTCACAATTTGTGTACCATAGGTCACTCTTGAGTCTCATACACCGAGTTTTTAAATAGATTCTCCAATTTGCTTTTCCATTGCAACAATTTGAGCTTCAAGAAAAGGGCTAACATCGATATCCATAATTCTAACAACCTCAACGCATAGGGAAACCTCTAAGGCCTCGTGTGGGTCTGTGAAATTATTGTGTGAAATTTATCTCCTAAAAGGTGTTATCAAACCTCCAACAAACCATTGAGCATGTTGAGAAGGATGAATGTCATATGATAATTTTGACAAGAGAGTCTTAAAATGTTCATCATATTCCCGCACACTCTCTGCCATACCTTGTTGAATCTCATTCAATGTGCTAATGCTCTTTTGTTCAAACTCGGGAATATGAAATTCAGCTAAGAAGGCATTACATAGCGCATTATAATCTAACATTGTGCGGTGGGGTCATACTTACGGTATCAACTATGCACACATCCCTACAATGTTGTTATAAACTAACTTGCCTTTTGTTGGGGTAGTGATCCACTTTACACGTCATAGCAACTAACACTTGTGTACATGATTTGCAACATCCTCAACACCTTTGTAGTCGGTATGTGTAAAGACATTTCAAATAATACTTACTAAGGTGGTTTAGGCCCTTGTACGCACGATACATAACCTTTATTTCCTCTGGTGTTTCCTCTACCACCAAATCCACTAGATCCACTAGAGCCTGTCCCTCCTGACCCACCAAATCCTCCAGATCCACCGGGTCCACTAGAGTGCTAGTTCCTATTCCACCGAGATCCACCTCTCTTAGCTAGCAAAGGCCCTGAAGTGGTTGTGCCTCGTGTCCCCACCTGTCGCGCTAAACTCCATGCCAATAGTACGTGATATTACACCACCGCGGATGTGTGTCTGTGCCGCTTTTAGATGCGATACCCAAGCTTTTTGTACCCATACTTTGCCAAAATGTCATTCCAGACAATATATCGCCAAACACAAGAAATGATTTTACAGCCATAGATGTGCCAAATGAAAAGTTATACCTCCTTGGTGTTGATTGGTCACTTCCACCAATACCAACTGGGTTAGCAATACTTATCTTTGGATTTGGGAAACTAAGCACGGGGTTAGTCACCATACGGATTCATATGTGTGCCGACAGATCTCCTTTCTCTAAGTGATGATATCTCATCAAAAGTTAAAGGGTCTCTCTTTTACGCTTCCAAGATGGGGTAGCATAGATCGATCGGTCTCCACATCCTCTGTGTGAACCTCAATTCCTTCCTGTAATGTTAGCCTCCATAAATCCATCACTCTTACAACTTTGCGTTGTCTATCTATCTCCCTTTCACGAGCTTCATTATACTTAAGTCATCTCTTTTCCCTCTCTTTTTCAGCTGCAAGGTCCACCATCTTTCTCCACCCTAGCTTCCTCGCCCAACGCTCAGAAGAAGCTTAGCTAGCCATGGGAAATGCTTCTAAACTCAGTGTAATGATCAAGATATTTATAGCTAAAGGGATAACATGCAAGAACGATCCTCTTGGCTCCCTCAAGAACTCAAACTCAAGCAATCTTAGGACAAGAATATGTAGAAATTGTGTACTCCAAGGTGTAACTCGTCAACACTCTACTCCACCAATGATCAACAACATGTTTCCAAGTTAGATCAACATCATGCAGCCTATGATACTCATCTTGAGTCCGTACACGAGTTTTATAGTACCCGCTTGATCTAGATGCATACGAAGAAATCCATTCATACAACTCTACTAGAAAACAACAAAAGACGGTCTCATACAACTCATGATACAGATGCTCTTCTACCCATTTACGTGCATCAAACTCAGGTCTGTACTAAATCTCTGAGAAAACTCATCCTTTATTCTTTTAATCCATGCTTTGACACTATCCAAGGTCAAGCGCTCTATCATCACACACCATTATCACAACAACTTCAAAAAGAGGTCTCAACAATGGAACCAAGATGTAGTAATTTATTTACCCTTAATAACTTTACTAACCCCAATTGTGCCAACTTATCACCTAGCAGGTGTTGGGAACTCACTCGAGGCATGCGCGGATGCGAGCCCCTCCTTTATGTGAGATTTGTGAGAAGGTTTCGCCATTAATGGAGGATGATTTACAGAAGTAGGAGTACATTCACTTATTTAAAGAGGTAGAAAATGTAACTAGCAGATCTAACATTAGTGCATCACAAAAGCTAAAGAACATTGCAAGAAGCATAATAAACTAGATCTAAGCCATGATAAGTCAAATGACATGAGGGTTTACACCCTTAAGCAAAATATATAGATTGAACCCAAATATATATTGATTTAACATAGTTCAGGTAGCCACATTACAATCAAAAGGGTCATCTCAGACCATATATAGTAAATGACAGGGACCTAACTCCCACAAATCCTTCCCCATATGAGATCCTAACTATACTTTTCCCATTTTAACCCTTATTACAGATCCTAGTGCCATACAAAGGTTTATGAAATCCCTTACAACCCTTAGCACTACATTCTCTAAACCTTAACATTACTTTATGACACATTATTACTCTACTTCTTATTCTTTATGCATTCCCTCTTCTATCTTCTCCTATATTATCCTCTCCATGTCTCCTTTGTATTTATCTTGAGTATATCTCTTTATTAGATCAACACCCATTGCCATGCCTTCTCTCTAGGCAGATCACATGCCAAGTTTCGATGTGGTCTTCCATTGGTGAATGTATATCCCTTTACAAACCCTCCACTCTTTGTAATGATGTCTTCTAGGAATATTCCTTGCATGGAATATCCTTTTCTTGACCTCTAAGGTTCCAGGCTAGCACCTTATCCAATCATCATGCCTAGTTGGGTCCTCATGTTTTTCCTCAAGTGCCTCTAGAATGCCAAATATGGCTAAGTATTTTAAACCCATTTTCTGCTTCCTGTGCATGCCCTTATTTCACTTAAACCCTTATTAAACCCCTTTGTCCTATACATTTTCCCTTATGCACCCTTCTTCTCACGAGTCTTGCACGCGTGCACCTTTTTGGTACTCGGCCAATATTTTAGGGCCCAACATTAACTTTCATACACCATTAACATTAAACCATGCATTAATGAGATCTTAATAATAAGCAACAACCATCCACAAGAGCATTTTCATGAAGGAGTAAACATAAACACAAGATATAAGTGGGAAACCCTCAATGGGAAAACAAATCACTAAAACAATTTGCTAATATTACTCACAACAAAGTACTCAAGTGAATATTACACATCACCAAAGATTTCTTTAGTGAGGTGTCAACCCCACAAGGAGCAAGCAACCCCTAAACCCTTGTTGATGTTACTCATTAGAAGAGACTTGAATGAATATGAATCATCGCACAATATCTAAAAATAAGATCTTCGAATAAATATTACCAACACACACACACAGTTGATAGTGATAAAAAATTCAACTCCAAATTTCTTCAAACCCTCTTCAAACTCACCTTCCTCTAACTTGCTCAATATTGGAATTTCATGACCTGATTTGATCACAAACCCTTGCACACAAACTACGTAATAATATTTAGAATTTTACACACTCTTTTAGCACCGATTTGATGCCCTTGAACCTCTTATACTCTCTCAACCAGCTCGAACTTTCCCCTATTTCCACTTGTTCAAATTTGAACTAAACATGCACTTTAATATGCCTTTCAATTAAAAAACATACCATAGGTTGGTCCAAACCAAAGAGATCGACCAATAAAACTTAAAAACATAATAACACATTCATATAAATTCATAATATGGAACTGTCGGACCTCAAAATTGCACCCTGCCCCGAGTCATAGAAAACATGAGATTTTGAAGCAACATTGGACTATCTCCAAGTTATGGGACCTTCAATGTGATAAAAACCTCCAGGAGAAGGATGATTCCTCTACCTATTCCTAATGCTAAAAATACTCCTAATGTAGAAAGTAAATCCTAAACCAAACATGCCAAGGGACCAAGGTTAGAAAGAGATGTAGAAAAGGGAACTCCTAAACTAAAGGGCGGTGATAGCACCAAGAAAAGGGTGATAAATAGTGAACACAATCAAAATGGATCCCGTAAATCAGATGAATATGCACAATCCTTTTTAACAAGTAAGAAGGTAAGACTACAAATAAAAACAAGCTAGGGCAGAAAAAAATGTGCCACCAAACATATTTTCATTGCTTAAAATATGCACAATCCATTACAGTTTAAATAGAAGGAAAGAAGCATTTATAGAGGCCAAAATGAAGGCTTGAAGTTCATATATGCTTAGGATACCATTTTGGCATGGTTCCTTTACATATAAGAATGTCCATCCTCTTTCAAAATGAAAGATTTTATAATATATAGCTCAAAGAGAAGAAAGCGAAGAGGGAAGAGAGAGAGAGACACAAATTTTTAAACTTTCAACCACCAATAGTCTACATTGAAGTATACGCAAAGAACATGGGCACTTTGTAAGGCCATCACTATTTCAATTATATCTTACGAGAAGGGAATGAAGCCACGATTCATCAATGCGGTGGTTGAACTATCTCGATTTGATTGCTTGCATGCTCGGGAATAATTTTTTCTACCTCTAAATCTGTGTTTGCCATTGTGACCCATTAAATACCACAAAATCTAAATCTGATTACATCAAATTGAAGGGCTTGAGGAGACAGTTCCAATGATATAAAGTTTGCTATATTTGGAGCTCTGGATCAAAAGATGTGGCCATTTGAAAATTTGCATGTCGGGGTTGACAAATACTTGACACGTGGCATGATTTGATTAGCTCTTGGATCAAGATCTACTAACATGTGCATTGCTTTGCCTTTTTCCATGTGTCAACTTCCCATTGGGTCATGGTATTGGGCTATGCTTCCTCGCTTTATTTTCTTTTTGTGCCTTTATGAAAAATGGGCCACTAGGACCCTTCCACGTTTCTCATAGCTATCAGACTGTTCCTTAACCTTGTCAGCTCTGTTAGAAATATGAGTGAATAAGAAGGATCCACATTTATTCGCAGTTCACCTTTTGACCTAGCCCCGACTGACCACTATGAAGTGTGAGCCAATAGAAAATATCTACACACTTTGCAATGTCAATCCTTTTGATTTTCCTTTCGACACTGCAAAGCACTAACCAATAGAAAAGCTCCATGCCTTTCGGGTTTTCAATATTTTCTTAGTTCTTGACTAACAACTGTGAAGTGAGAGCTAATAGAAAATCTCCATGCACTTCATAGTGTCGAGAATTTATTTTATCTTCATATTGACAACTATGAAGAAAGAGCCTATAAGAAACAACCATGGACCTTTGCGGTGTTAGTGTGTCGGACTACCCTTGAACCTTTGTAATTTCGGTCTACGAAAGGCAAGCCAATCAAATGGCTCCATGTGTCTTTGAGATTTACATTGCAACTAGCTACCTTGAGGGACTTAGAAACTTTGTTTTCTTGAATTGCTTCCACATAACCCATTTGAACTTACCGACTTTTACTTTATCCCCACCATGACATGGACACGAAAAATTATGTACAACAATTTACTCCGGGAACTTGATGTCCACTTTGAAGCCAAAAGCCTTGAAAAGAGTCATAATCCTTTGACATGTCTTGCTTGGACCACCGATCTTCTATCGCATGGCCCTTCTAATGTTGCATTGAATTTGTTGGGCATATGAACTTGATCATATTTTACATGCTTCATGCAAGTTTAATTAAAACCCACCTAAGTCCAATCGATGCTCATTTGTTTCGTGGGTTAGGAGAACCTACAGAACACTAAGTTTCTGCACTCCATGGATGACTAGCTTAGTCTCCCATGGATTTCTTAGAGAAAGATGGCTAAGTCAATTCTGATGCGTTATCCACATTAAATTGAGGGGGTAAATTTGGGATTCCATGTAGGTTGGCCATCCACCAAGGAAACCAAACAAGTCCAAAAAGGCTCAAAACCCCATCACCTAGATCATCAAAGATATCCAAACACATCGCCATGATTATTCAATCCTCCAAAGGTCCCACACATTTCAAATAAATTATATCAACATCATCCATGCTCGCACAATACTTTTCAGCTATCAATTTCTTCATAACACTACCAAGTAGGACCATTTCCTACTCAAAACAATTGTTTCCAAGAACCATTATTCACCTAACAAGCTCAAGATCATACCATAACACATCAACCATGCCATGTATCCAATCATTATAAATCCACTAACCTATAGATAACACCCATGATTTCTATATCTCATGAAAATTCCATCAATGTAAACCACAACGTTTCCTTTTCCTCTTCACCAAACTAAACTACCTAGAAAGTGGTTTTGGAAACCCAAATAGTTTACACCCCTTGATGTCACTTTCAAGGCCTCTAAATTCCTTCATTGTGAAAAACATTCATCCCTATTAGCTCTCTAATGGATAACAAGTATCATATAATCCAAAACATGAGACTTCTACATCCATCTTCTAGCCAAAGTAGTTATATCACGAACTAAGTCTTCACAAACAGAGTTAGTTTACCTATCAAAAAACCTCATCAAGAGACAAAAATATATCATTGGAAATGTATATGAATAGAATTTCAATAACATCTTAAATTTCCTTCAAAATCATAGTGGAAGGCCTTCAACTAGGTCAATCTATATAATCTGCTCAAAACTTGCTTTTTAACCCCAAAGACTAGTCTTCATAAATAGAGCACACTTTTTACTTTAGAGGAATAAACATGATCTAAAAATATCATTCAAAATATAGTACAACTCCCAAGCTCTAAAGTAAAAAGTGTGCCCTATTTGAGTGGGGCCCACATATTTTTATAAGATCTATCACACCTTTATAGAAATATGGCATCCTCTACAACCTTAAATCATCAAATTTTCAAAACTAATCAATTATGTTTCCATACGGAGAATATCTCTCCTACCTCTTTCAACCTAGGGTTTAACTAGGGTTTTAAACCACTTTACCTTCTTAACTGTTCATAAAAACTAGACTATTAAATCACCTATGTTTTTTAAAAAATGCTCTTATCTCAATGGAAAACACCCCCAAAACCTATAGGTCCCATGCAAAGCACACAATTCACAATGAGCATATGAATTTCACAATTTGAGTTGGTTTTACCTTCTTCTCAACCCTGTTTTAGTCTAAACCTCATAACTTGTAAAATTATCATCATGGAAATCTGAATTTTTCCCATAGAACCATGACACACCCTAATAATATCTCTAATACTCACTAGGTCATAAAAATTCTACAACTTCATGTCCCATCTCATTTGCATGGTGTCTTAGGGTTTTGCATGGTTTATGCCAAATCATAATAGAAGAAATTTGTACCTCATCATGAAACCTCTCCAAAAGGCCTTGAAAACATTGAGACATCATTTCTCACTCACCTAGATACTTCCATGAACTGACATGGATCTATACCTCATATTGATGCTTCATTTGGACTCGAAGCACCTAGACTAGGTCTAGATGAGCATCTGTCACTAGGTTCATGACCATGTACCTAGAATTTGAAACTCATGTGAGTGTCTCCAAAATTTCTTGACATTATCTCCATACCACTATCATGATCCTCAATTATCCATGTAACTCTATTCACCATGCAATATCACCTAGACTAGCTAGGTCACCTAATTAGGCTTGTTAAGCTAAGCCATTCTCACTATCTCAATCCATGCAACCATGAACAAACCTGAATTTCCATGTCATCATTATGCCAAGAATATCCTAGTACTCATCCATAATCATATTTTTCATTAATGATCTTTTACATCAATGAAAACACCTATTCTCATACATACCAACAATCTCCCCTTTGTCATTGATGAAAACCACATAGTCTTCTCCCCTTTTTACATTAATGACAAGTGCATACCTGAAAATCATGTTCTTCATATTATTTTCATTGGATCCATTTTTGAGTGGAATCTTCACCAAAACAATCATATAAGCATGCAAAATTATCTTACCTTCCTTATATTCTATTTTTCCTTCTTTCTCACCATGGAAGCACTATAAGCATACCTAGCAGAGCTATGAAAAACACTCATACATGCCAAAAATTATGATTCATGGATTAAAACTTCATCTTACCTTCTTCTTGGTTCATCTCACTTGATGTCTTGTAATCACATTTACCTACTCCTTTTAAACCCCAATAACACCGACATATCACCCAACCTGAATTGGGTGCTCACCCAAGGCGCGTGAAGCCACCGAGCCCCTCTTTTATGTGATCCTTGCAAGAATATTCATCATTATAGAAGAACAACATATAAAAATGAACACATACATCTTATAAAAATGATAATGAGACTAGATCTGAGCCTAAATGGTCCATATTATGATTCTAAAAACACAATATCCAAATACTGAGATCTGAACCATGAACACAATAAAAACACAAACACTTAGATCTAGGGAACAATGATATTTAGAAAAACACCATTATATTAATTAACCAATGTTACAAAAGAGTATCAAATACATCAAGAATTCCATAAATTGACTAGATACATTGTCGGGGTTTCGTATTTTCCTATAATGGCTCCATTATAGAAGTCACAACAGTGATCACACATATCTCTCCTATCTCTCTCTACTTTCTTACTCACATATCTTTCATACATTATGCACACCTCTCATTTTTCATCCATCTCTTTCTATTCTCCTCCTTTTTTTTAAATGCAAATCAATACATATCAAAGGAATCAAAGGAATATTCCCTTACCACCTACTCATCACTTAGAGTGAATTGCCTTCCAAATGTCATCATTTCTTACTGACTCTAAGATCCTCGGCATGCAAGTGCCAACTAAAACCATAACTAATCGTGCTTTACATCTCTTTATCCCATTATTATAATCATATCATAGGATATGCTTTCCTTGGGTTACAAGTCTCCATGTTCTAGCCTTATCCACAATTAGATCTAGCTGCATATCCATATGTCCCTCATTCTGCAACTTTGACCATGGTAAAAATACGAGATAAGTCCTGAGCTTGTTCAAACCGGGTGTGAACCTCTGCGCCTCTTCCAAAGTTACTTCCGTGTGAGCCTTTGCGCCTCCTTGGCGTGTGACAAAACCTTATGCGCCTTAGGTTCCTAGTCTTGTTAGGGGATCAACATTACCCCACAGAGTTTGATTGTCTCCCATGACAATATTTCACACTCACCAAAAAAAAATCCATTAATCCAAAAATTGGCTAAGGTAAAAAGATTGCATGACAAAACATTCTAGATGACAAACCTGGAGGAGTTCGGGAACTCCGAATATATCTCACCCTTCAACTTATCCATGCTTATAACTCTGCTAAAGTTTTTCCCAATGCCTCCCCTACTATGTTGGGTACTTGTTCTGTGTAATCTCTCTAACCTTCCCCTTGAGATCTTGTATGACCACCACACTCTGCACAAACGCTCTCAAACTCATCCATACATTCTATGATGGAATCTTGGATTTTACCAATCCAAAATTCCATCTTCTCACGCTTGGTCTTAATCATGTCCTTTTATTATATGGTTTCAATAATTAAGTGCACATGATCAATATTATTATTAAAACCTTCTCCTGTAAGTCCTTGAGGGTAGCCTCTTCATCTGTTACCCACGCGTCAATAATAGGCTCACATTTCCAGAAACTATTGAAGCCCCTATTTGCCAATATATTTTCTTCCTTGAGTTGGGTGAGAAAATCATCCAACTCAGTGATCCGGGCCTCCACAATGATCTTGTTTATTTTCTTCTCCTTAGCGATCTCCTCAGCCATAGGCCCCATGGTACCTTTGATGTTGCTCAATAACATCCCCACTAAGTCTTCTAAATACTCCATTCTTCACCATAATCTGTTGTGGCACAAAACCTTATATCCCCACATGCACTTTGGCACTCACACACGCACATGCATAAGCACACACACTCGGACATGCACACACACACGCACATGCACACACACGCACACACACACAAGTACACACGCACGCACACACACACGCACACGTGCACACATGCACACACACACATGTGCACACACACACACACGCACATGCATGCACACACACACACACGCACATGCACACGCGCAAGCACACCCACACCCACATGTACACACACATGCACATGCACACGCACATGCATAGGCACTTGTACACACACACGCACACAAACATGAACACGCCCATGCACAAGCGCAAGCACACATGCACACATATGTAAACAAGCTCAAGCATTGTAGAGATGAACTCACACGCATATACACACGCACACACACACACATAGACGAACATGCACACACACATGCATACACACTCACACACACACACACATGCAAGCACACACACTCGCGCACACACACATACATGTACACACACATGCACAAAACCATGAAACACCCTAATAATATCTCTAATACTCACTAGGTCATAAACATTTCTACAACTTCATGTCCCATCTCATTTGCATGACTGTCTTAGGGTTTTACATGGTTTATGCCAAATCAAAATAGAAGAAATTTGTACCTCATCATGAAACCTCTCCAAAAGGCCTTGAAAACATTGAGACATCATTTCTCACTCACCTAGATACTTCCATGAACTAACATGGATCTATACCTCATATTGATGCTTCATTTGGCCTCGAAGCACCTAGAGTAGGTCTAGATGAGCATCCTGTCACTAGGTTCATGACCTATACCTAGAATTTGAAACTCATGTGAGTGTCTCCAAAATTTCTTGACATTATCCCCATACCACTATCATGATCCTCAAGTAACCATGTAACTCTATTCACCATGCACTATCACCTAGACTAGCTAGGTCACCGATTAGGCTTGTTAGGCTAAGCCATTCTCACTATCTCAATCCATGCAACCATGAATAAACCTGAATTTCCATGTCATCATTATGCCAAGAATATCCTAGTACTCCTCCATAATCATATTTTTCATTAATGATCTTTTACATCAATGAAAACACCTATACTCACACATGCCAACAATCTCCCCCTTTGTCATTGATGAAAAACCACCTAGTCTTCTCCCCCTTTTTACATTAATGACAAAGTACATACCTGAAAATCATGTTCTTCATCTTATTTTCATTGGATCCATTTTTGAGTGGAATCTTCACCAAAACAATCATATAAGCATGCAAAATTATCTTACCTTCCTTATACTCTATTTTTCCTTCTTTCTCACCATGGAAGCACTATAGCATACCTAGGTAGAGCTATGAAAAACACCTTAATGATATCTCTAATACTCACTAGGTCATAAATAATTCTACAACTTCATGTCCCATCTCATTTGCATGATTGTCTTAGGGTTTTACATGGTTAATGCCAAATCAGAATAGAAGAACTTTGTACCTCATCATGAAACCTCTCCAAAAGGTCTTAAAAACATTGAGACATCATTTCTCACTCACCTAGATACTTCCATGAATTGACATGGATCTATACCTCATATTGATGATTCATTTGGCCTCGAAGCACCTAGACTAGGTCTAGATGAGCATCGTCACTAGGTTCATGACTGTACCTAGAATTTGAAACTCATGTGAGTGTCTCCAAAATTTCTCGACATTATCTCCATACCCTTGTCATGATCCTCAAGTGACCATGTAACTTTATTCACCATGCAATATCACCTAGAATAGATAGGTCACCTGATTAGGTGTTTACGTGCGTGTGCGTGTGGGTGTGCGTGTGTGCTTGAGTATGCATGTGCGTGTGCATGTGCATGTGCACGTGTGTGTGTCCACGTGGGTGTGCTTATTTGTTTGCGTGTGTGTGCATGTGCTTACTTGTGCATGTTATTAGGTGTGCGTGTGCATGTGTGAGTGTGAGTGTGTGTGCGTGTGCATGTGCTTACGCTGCGTGTGCTTATGTGTGTATGTGCATGTGCGAGTGCGAGTGCGAGTGTGTGTGTGCATGTGTGTGCATGTGGGTGTGCATGTGTGCTTGAGTATGTGTGTGTGTGTGCATGAGCGTGTGCGTGTGCATGTTCTTACAAGTGTGCGTGTGTGTGTGCATATGCGTGTGTGCGTGTGCGTGTGTGCATGTGCATGTGCATGTGTGCATGTGCATGTGGATGTGCTTGTGCGTGAGCATGTGCATGTGTGCGTGCGTGTGTGTGTGTGTGTGTGTGTGTGTGTGTGTGTGTGTGTGTGTGTGTGTGTGTGTGTGTGTGTGTGTGTGTGTGTGTGTGTGTGTGTGTGTGTGAGTGTGCATGTGTGCGTGTGCGTGTGTGTGTGCATGTGCATGTGCATGTGTGTGTGCGTGTGCGTGTGTGCATGCTTGTGCGTGTGCATGTGTGTGTGCATGTGCGTGTATGAGTGTGCCCGTGTGCATGTGCTTGCACGTGCATGTGTGGGTGCATGTGCGTGTATGTGCGTGTGCACGCTTATATCCCCACTAAGTCTTCTAAATACTCCATTTCATCACCATAATAGACATTATTCCAAGACCTTCTTAACTAAGGCTCCAGCTCGATCATATGCTTCCTTAGTCTGTGCTTGCTCACCCTTCAAACCGGTGTGGAGCCGTGCTATCTCCTTTTATTTTTCCTCCTTAGCTACAACAAAAGTCCGA
The DNA here is from genome assembly GCA_018340775.1 of Taxus wallichiana var. yunnanensis. NCBI lineage: Eukaryota > Viridiplantae > Streptophyta > Pinopsida > Cupressales > Taxaceae > Taxus > Taxus wallichiana. The sequence continues at coordinate 628,736,939 of CM031237.1, read as the reverse complement.
ATAGCCACCCCACATCCAAACTCGGCTTATAGCCTTCAAGGATATATTTTGTAGGGCATTACACACTTACTCATCGTCAAGTAAGGTGACTCGGACCCATTGCCTTATATATTTCCCTTTCTTCTTCTTCAAGTGAATGTTCTCGACCGTGTGATCATTGACCTCAAATCCGGGATCCTCTGCATGATAATGCAGATTCCAGCTTATCATCTTCTTCATCCTTGTTATGACCCCAATTTAGTCCGAATATCCCAAGAATGTAGTTTCTCCGGGGAAAGGGTTCTCTCGGAACATCGCATGCAACACCTTCATGGGATTATCCATGAATTCCATGTGGGGGAAATAGGTGTCCACTTCTTCCTCTTTTCCTTGCGCTTTGAACATTGTTTCCTCAAGGTGCTTATCCCTACAGTGAACCCTTTATCCTCCTTGATTACAAAAGAGTATCCTTTATTTCTATCTCCTGGGCTAGTGGGTTGGATAGGCGAAGTCCCTTGCACTGGACTCTTCATAGGTTCCTTCAAATAATTTACTTTCTCCTTAGCGCATGCATCGACCATTGCCTTGTCCTTTGCTTTAACCCTTTGCTTCTCCTCCTCCTCAAGTTCCTCCCTAAAAGTTTTGTGATCCTTCTCTGAGTGTTTCTCCATCGTAGAACTAGAGACATCATGTAATTTATGATTTTTCTATTCTGGATCTTCCCCTTTTGACTGTTTATCTTCCTCACGCTCTGGTTGTGAAGCCTCGGCACTCCCTTGTTGTGATGTACCTGCACCCTCACTAATAATCCTACGTGTATAATACTTCCTCTTCCTAGAGGTGTCCAATTTCCTCTCACTTCCTTATTCTTATTTTCTTCTCATGCATGGACCACTCTCATAGGCGGGATTGGTGCCTTTCATGGCTTTAGAAAGGTGGAGTTTGTAACCTCCACCTCAACTCCTCCTTGCGTCTTAGGAAACAATTGCAAAAACACTCGGTGGATGAAGCCCTTGATGGTAACATTTATCTATGGATGAAGATCTAGGAAGTCCAACTCAAGACTTCAACATAAGCTAGCCTTGTATCATACTTATAGGTCATGGAAAGGGTGTGAACATTAACATCCACTTTTCAAAGCATCGAAGTTCAACGTCGCACGTCCTTCAACCAATTGATGACACACTTCATATATTTAGTAGTGAATGAAGTATTGTGTAACTAAAAACTTTACTTGGTGCCCTATAATTATTGGAAATTTAGGAGAAATACGTCACTCATTCTTGAAGGGTGCACATAGTATTTCATACCACTTGTTCATCCTATTGTTTGTAAGTATTCGTAATGGGGACATCACAAGTGAACTGTGAGAACTGCACTACAAGAGATGGGTGTGCTTGTGGGTAAACCCATATGTTCCCATCTGGTCCATCAGAGAAGATGATTTCCCTAAATATGGTCAGTAGTAGAATAGACCCCCACGTTATCTTTCTCCAACTTCATTCTGTACCCATGCCTCCTCAATGATACTATTCACAATGAATTACACAAATTTTTAGTGTCCCCGCTTGGATACCCTTTATGCAATGTACATGCATCTCTTATTTATATCTATCCACCGCTCCGATGCACCTAATTTGCAACTAATGAGTCAGCCGGGAATCTTAAATCTTTGGGTCACTAAGGTTTGAGATAACCGGGCCCTTCCCCCTTTCCATAGTTCATTGCTTTGATAATTCCTCAATTTTTTTATTGGCACATAGGTCGAGTGCCATATCTTCACCAATGTTCCATAAGCCTGTCACACTCTAATTAATGGCCTATAATCTTCATTCTCCTCCATGTAAAGTAGAAAAAATCCTCATGCACCTTGACATTAACCATTGGAAGAGAGGGGTGGGTTTAGTGAAGAAGGGCAGCTCCAAAGCTACAAAACTCCAGTCTTCTATAACTCCTGTTGCACCGAGTCATCAACCCTAGGGTTTCTGAGCTCATCTAACCCTAGGACATCCTTGACCAAGTCCTCCCACACCTCCTTTTCATGTTCTTGTTTCCTGTGGTTGAATTTACTAATCTTATAGCTATTAATATTTGAACTCCTCTTCTCTATTTTAATCACACTTGAGGGGTATTGCATTTCGAGTATACCTCAACGGGTTCCTCCTTCTCCACCACTGGTTTCTTGGATCGTTATTTATTTAGTTCCATTACTTAGTGCCCTAGGTGTTTCAACTTCTCCTTGTCTACCAAATCTTGTCGACTTAAATATCTTCACTTTTACACAACCCCTATGTCATCACTATCTACTCTACTTGCCACTACACAAGGTCCAAGTTAGTTCACATAGCGCCACTAGTTTATAGAAAGTTCTTCACTTCCGTATCACACCCTCATCACACTTCAATTAATCGGGAGCATAAAAATTTCAAAGTAAAGGTAGTTAGAATGACTACCCTCACCCCCTATTTATACTTTTCCAAGACCTCAATGTCCTTCCAACCCATGCATCTTAACGTTACTTTTTAATAAAGTACATTTTTTCTTAAATGAACATCTATGACTCCACCTCATGCACTATAGTCCTAACCTTTTGGCATGCTATCATTACTTCCCCGTGACAAACCTCCTCCATGCACCTTATCTTTGTATTGAAGTACTTAACCTCTGCACCATCTACTAAGTAATTTCCCATGCCACCACCTACCTCATGTTATACTGCATGTTATCGATTTTATTTCTTTCCAATGTGGTCTTTAATCCACTCAAACTCTTCACAAAACACCTCTACTACAAGCACAAACCAAAAACACCTTATATACCACACAAATCATTCTTCTACCTTTGCACCCATCATTCCAGAATGAGTCTTCCATCAATCCAACCTCCTTAGAAACATGCCAACCATTTTCCAAATTTATACGCCAATCCACCCCACACTAAAGGTATGTGTGGTCCTCTGCACATAGAATCACTTAAAATGTAATTAGCTACTAGTGCGCAAATGTACAACACAACACAAGACAAAAGAAAAAGCATAAATGATGATGAAAGGAAACACATATAAAGGAAATTGCATTAAAGGGAAACCTAAAATAAATGGCAACACTACCTTATTACAAACACCAAGAAGACTTATTTATAGTAGGGCTTTAACCTACTCCCATTAAAGAAATCGAGAAATACGCCATCCAAAGCTTCTAACTTGAAAGCCCTCGAGTCAAGTATATAGGTCACATATATGGTCCCAACTAATGCACTTGGAACTTCCTGTGGTGGTGCAAAACATGGAATCATACAAAAGTACCATCTATCCAACCTTCAACTTCTTTGTTCTTAATGTGCCGATCATGTCAAGCCTTTTGTCTTGCTTTCTTTTGTCTTATGGATCCATTGAGCTATATCATGCCTCTCATCCAATGCATCAGTTTATTAATGTGATCTTCAAGTGCTTTCTCATTAGCACAATCAATACATAGGGATGGTAACACAAAGGGACTAGTAACAACAATTCAATGGTAAAACAACCTTGGTGCCAAACACCAACTAAAAGGGTGTGGATTTGTTGAGTCTCTTGTAGGTTGTTCTATATGACCAAAGTACAACATAAACTTTATCATCCCAATCCTTCCTTCCAACATCACATATCTTCATCAATGTGTGGCTCAAAATCTTGTTGAAAGCTTTAGTAGTTCCATTAGCTTATGGGTGATAGGGTGTAGTTTTATGATGGGCTACCATAAACTCTCGCTAATAATATCCTAACAGTCTCATTAAAGAAATGAGTACCCCTATCACTTGTTAAAATCAATGGAAATCCATACCTGTTTATGATATTCTCCCAAAGGAACCTTGTTGCAGTAGCTACAGTGAAATCCTTTGTAGGTGTTGCTTCTTCCCACTGTTTAAGATAGTCTATATAAGTAATGATGTAGCGTGACCATGTCCTGCGCATGCTGGGGGAAATAGTTCCCACAAAATCAATTACCCATTTTAAAAAGGTTCCGCACTTGCTATAGGCCTCAACGACATTTCATCTCTATGCCCAGGCTTCCCAAGGCACTAGCAATGATCATAGCCCCTAGCATATTCTTGGAAATCCTTGTAAAATTTCTCCCACCACAAACCAACCCATAATAATATTGTGCTCGATGGACCGATATGCATAATGTCCATCAGAAATCCCTCCATGAGATTACTCCATAATACCCAAGCATTCATGCTCTAGTACGCATCGACGTAAAATATCATCCTGATCAAGTTTGTATAGATCTCCACCAATCAATATATAAGGTGTGGTGCGAATGGAAAGTTGTTTCCTTTCTATACTTTTCATTCCATCAAGTGCCACACCTATTTGTAAAAGAAAAAAATATCCTCCAAGTCAATGGGCATGCATTGTAATCCGAACAACTGTGCATCCAATATTGTGTCTTCAATGCTCTGTGCGTCCTCACCTGAATTAATTATAGAAAGATGGTCAGGTCTTGAATTACACTTTCCTGGTTTGACTACCACCAAAAAGTCAAACTCCTGAAATAACAAGATCCATGGTATATGCGCCCTTGCAAAATAGGCTTGTTTACCAAATACTTAAATGCCATGTGATTTGTGTAAAAGATAAATGGAGTAGCTAATAAGTACTTACCTAAACTTATGTAGCACATAAATCATAGATAACACTTCATGCTTTGTGGTTGTGTAGTTTTTCTCACTAGGAGTTAACTTTCTGCTTGCAAAACATAAAGGGTGATCAAAAATCCCTTCTCCAGGTTGTGCTAACATTGCTCCAATTTCCATACCTAATGCATCCACATGCACATGAAAGGGCTTGTCCTAAGAGGGAAAGCACAAAATGGGTGTAGTAGTAAGCTTCTCCTTCAACGTATCAAAATCCCTTGTTGTGCCTCATCCTAGTGAAATATTCCCTTATGCCTCAATAGTTCTTCCAAGGGCACGAAAATCTTGGCATAACCTTTGATGAATTTTCTATAGTAACCCGTATGCCCTAGAAATCCATGCATTGTGCTTTGATTGGTAGGTTCCTCCAAACCAAAAATAACAACAACTTTGGCAGGTCTACCAATAAGCCTTCCTTACAAATAATATGACCTAACAATGTGCCAAAAGGAGTATAAAAGACACATTTCTTAATTTTTAGAGAGATAATGAACTTCCCACATCTTTCAAACATCAATCTTAAGTTTTCGTAATGGTCTTTCACTAGTCCATACACTGTCCAATCATCTAGGTAGACTTGTAAAAACTTATGAATAAAGTCTTAGAATTCTTGTACCACAATGCACGAAAATACAACAGTGTATTCTTAAGCCAAAATGGCATAAACATATAAGCAAAGCTTCCCAATTTAGTCATGAAATTAGTCTTCTCCTGGTCTTATTTACAATCCTTACCTGGTGATACCCCGAGAATCCATCTATAAAAGAGTATATCTCACGCCCTGCGACCTGCTGCACCTTCCAAGATTTCCTCAATAAAAGGAGTTGAAAATGATCTATAACATGATGTATATTCAAGTCTCTTTAGTCTACATAGATTTGTATCCTTCCATATTTATTGATATTAATCACCATTAGACTAAACCATTTAGATTCTTTAATGGCCTTAATAATCCCGAGATCCCAATATATTGTCAATCTCTTCTTTCACCTTTTACGCGCAAATTATGATTCATCCTATAAGGCCTCTTCCTAACCATACGTGCCTTCCACCTTCCTTTAACTTAATCCACATATCTCCCAATGAGTGATGAAATCCTTTTAACTCATGATACCATGTGGGAATAAATCCTAGAAGTTCACGAAACAACGCAATTATATTTGAAACCTCTTGGTCCGTCTATCCAAGTAATCACCAATGATTTCTTCTTTTGGTTATGCCCCCATTCCAATGTTGACCTTTTTTCTTCAATGGCTCATGGTATATGTATGCCTTCTCATCCACACTATCCAAACATCACGTACCCTCTATATGATCAACATTGAGGTTCTCTATCTCTTCATCTTCTATTAGGTACACCATTTTTCCTTTCTCCTTTTCTAAGAAGGCACACTCAAACTATACTTCATTTGTTTCTTCTTCTTCCTCAAAGCAAAAAAATCCAAATTAGGCTTCCCTAAAAATCTAGGATGAGGTCCTCAACTTTGGTGCAACTATCATTTAAGTAAGGTTTTGAAGATAATGCCTCATTCACGATGGTTTAGAAGATAGATACTCAAAATTCTGAATAATACTATCAACTCTTGCCAATTTCTTGCCTAATGATGTAACTCCAAATAGATATACCAAGTGCGTGCACAATCCTACAAAGTGGAATAGAACTTATGCACCTAGAGTGAAGGAGGTAAATATTCGGGCCTTCCATTTAGGCTTTCTCACATTCCTAAATGTGGTACAAGGCTGATTCCTTCCCATGATAGTCACATATCCTCAAAGGTGCATTGGTCTATAGAAATCTAACAAAGAACATGATTCTTACCTCATGCCACTCTATAAGATTATCCCGATGAGTCATCCACCAAAATGCGCTATTGTCCCACACAAGGTATAAACAAGCATATTCCTCCGTTCTACTTCATAGGTCCACTAGACTTCCATAACACGCAAGAAGACATCAAGGTGACCTTCTCTAGTGTAACTTGGAAACTATCTTCCTCCTAGACCTAACCAATACGCGCTTTGATGACACAAGTCATAATGCTCTTCAATTCTCTCCCAACCAACTCATAAGTTCCATGCGCCCAATTATCACATGCAATGCTAGTTGTATCACTCAAGGACTGAGCATCATCCCACTGAATGAGTCCTTCTCTTGATGGCTCAATAACCTCTGGGTCTCTTATGGTGTGTACATAAATTCTAATGATGTCTTCTTCCCCCAAAGACTTGACATAAGGCGTAGACGTACCATCTATGCGTTAGTGGAATAATAATAATGCTTCTTGTTCTCAAAGATGATGTATCCCTTGTTGAAGCACAAATCAACATTATTCGATAACACCAAGGGCATCCAAGTAATGTTGGAAATTATGAAAGTGCTAAGACTTCAAAGTCCCTAGTGAACCTTGAATGGTTATGGAAGCATCCTTCAAGACTCGATGGGCGTAGCTTTAGTCCTATTTTCATGTATAACACATTTAAAGATGGTCAGTAATGGTGGTCTCCCATTTGATTCCACGCATCTAAAGTAAGAACATTAACCTCTGCACCTATGTTAATTAGTATGTTACTCAAAAGCCATCCATCAACTACCACATTCAACGTGATCTCCTTGTCATAATCAAGACTATGAGGGGGAAAATTAGCATGCAAGATCTGCTCTCTTGCACTGCAACAAGGGAACCTTTCCTCTCAACCATTCTCCCAGGGAATGATACAACATCTTACATACCTCTTTGACATCATCAACATCATTATGAGGGATCTCAACATTATTTTCTTGTTCCAACTTCCGCGACTACTCTTTCAAGCACTGGATCTCCCCTTGCAAACTCCTAATCACCTCCATAGTCTCTTGGTAAACCTCCTTCTAATAATTTGGATTAGGGTACTTCCCATGCAATACCTCTTCTCTTGTAATGAGAGGCCTTTGCTTTGGTATTTCTTTGGTGCATGTAGCTTTAGTGCGTGTAGTTACTAATACAAGCTCCAACTTAGGGTTAGATGCTACCGTAGGCATGAACAAAGGTTCAAACACATTTACACTAACCATTCCCGTGCCCTTGTCCTTATTCTAATTCGGGTCATGTGGTCATGTGATTATACAAGTCGGGAAATACTCATACTTATGCTTCTTTCCACAACATGAGCATTACATTAAATCCGGGCACTCGTGTTTGTAGTGATATATAGATCCACAATTGAAACAAGTTCCATGGGGAATTCACTCCTTCCCCCACTAGGACCACCACGACATTTGAATCCTCTCGCAAAAGATTCTTTCCCTTCCTCCACATCTTCATGCCCTTCATGTTGATGCCCCTTATTCTTAGAAATATTCACAATCTTTGGCTTGATGCGCACCAATATCAATTGCATCATGAATCTAGTCTATCAACCGGTAGTCCTTAGTATCATGAGTGGTAGATGTACAAATCTTATAATAGCAAGACACATTCTTATAGTGTGCATTGTAACAAAGGGCATATACTTGGATCATGATCCCCGTGATAGATTTCATATCTATCATGATGGCGTGCACCAAATTTGGGAAAATTTCATGGTGTGTCTTCTACTTCACAATCTGTACACCAAAGTCCACTACGAGTCTCATGTGTTGAATTCACAGACAATTTCTCAAGTTTCTTTGCCATGGAAGAAATTTGTGCCTCCAAAAAGGGACTTACCCTAGTATCAATGCTTCCAATGGCCTACGCAAAACAAGCTCTAAGGCCTCACGTAGATCCATGAAAGTATTATGTGAAAGCACTCATCTGAAAGGTGTTATCAAGCCTCTAACAAAACACTGAACATGCTGAGAAGGATGGATATCATAAGATAACTTTGACAAGAGAGTCTTAAAACATGCATCATATTCTCACACACTTTCTACCATACCTTGTTGAATCTCCTTGAGTGCGTTGATGCTCTTTTTATCAAACTCATGAATACAAAATTCTGCTAAGAATGCATCATGCAATGATGTATAATCCACCATCATCGTCGATGTGGTCATATTTTTGATACTAGCTATGCGCGCGCCCGCAATGTAGTTAAAAACTGGTTTACCTTCTTCTTCTTGGGGTAGTGATCCCCCTTAGTGTGCCATAACAACTAAAACTTGTGTACATGCTCTGCGGCATCCTAAACACCTTTATAATTAAGAAAATGAATGGACATCTCATAAAATACCTACTAATGGGGTTTTGGACCTTGTCCACCAGATCAAGAACATTGATTTCCTTGCGTGTTGCCTCCACCACTAGATCCACTAGTTCCACTAACCCTTAACCTCCAGATCCACCATATCCTCTAGATCCTCCTCCTATGGAAAGTACATGGCCTCAAGTAGTGCCACTATGCATTCCCACCATTGTACTAAAATGAGCTCAAATAGTTTGCAAATTGGAACCACTTCTAGATGTGATACCCACGTTTCTATGAGCCCACACCTTGTCCAAATGACATTCCTAACAGGATACCACCAAACATAGGAAATGTCTATGTGGCCATAGATGGATGTAATGTAAAATTATATATACCCGATGTTGCTTTCTTACTAATTCCAACCGTAATAGTAATACTTATCTCGAAGGTAGAAAAACTAAACACAAGGGCTTACTCATCATGTGGGTTCAAATGCACACCTACAATACGTCTCCTTTCTCCATCTCGACAAGCTCTCTCATCCGAGCTAAGGGGTTATCCGTCCGTATTTTCTAAGATGGGGTAGCACAAACTGCTTAGGTTCCACGTCCTCTATGTGAACCTCAAATCCTTCCCGCAATGTCTTCCTCCAAACATCCATTGTTCATGTAATCTCACACTATCTTGCCAATTACCTCTCTCAAGCTTCATTATACTTGAACCCTCTCTCTTTCTTGCCACTTTTTCGTAGGATCCACCATTTCTTCCCATACCTGCTTCCGCACCCCATGCCTAGTGGGAGTTTAGCTAGCCATAGGAAACGATTCTAAACTCAGAGTAATGATCAAGATCTTAATGGCTAGTGGTATAACACACAAGAAAGATCCTCTCAGTTCTCGCAAGAAATCAAACTTAACAACCTTTGGGAAATAATATGTATAAACCGCGTACTCCAATGTGAAACTAGTCACCACACCACTCCACCAAAGATCAACAACACAAGTCCAAATCAGATCGGCATCATGAATCTACTGATAATCTTCATGGGTCCACACATGAGGTCGATAGTACCAACTCCTCCTTAATGCATATGCCGACAACCATTCATATAATTTTATTGGAAAACAACAAAAGAATGTTTTTCATAGAGCTCATGATATAGATGCTCCTCTACCCATGTATGTGCATAAAACTTAGGTCCAAGTGTTGAATCTCTGTGAAAACTCATCCTTTGTGTTCTTAAGCTAAATTTCCACACTCGCCAAACTCAAGTGCTCGCCATCACACACCATTCTTACAACATTCAAAAGAGGTCTCAGAAATAGAACCAAAATGTATTCACTTTTACCTACTCCTTTTAAACCTCAGACGCATCGGCAACATATCACTTATCCTAAATCTAGGCCCTCACCAAGGCATGCAAAGGTGTTGAGCCCCTCTTTTATATGAGCCTTACAAGAATATTCATCATTATAGTAGAACAACATATAGACATAAACACATACATCTTATAAAAATATAATGAGACTAGATCTGAGCCTAAATGGTCCATATTACAATTCTTGAATATTAAAAAGAACATACATGAACCAGATCTGAACCATGAACACAATAAAGAACACAAACACTTAGATCCATTGAACACTGATATTTAGAACAACACCATTATATTAATTCACCAATGTTATACAGTAGCCAAATACATCAAGAAATCCATAAATGGACTAGATACATCGTCAGGGTTTTAGTATTTTCCTATAATGGCTCCATTATAGAAGTCACAATAGTGATCACACATATCTCTTCTAGCTCTCTCTACCTTCTTTCTCACATATCTTTCATACATTATGCACACCTCTCATTTTCATCCCTCTCTTTCTGTTCTCCTCCTTTTATTTCTATGTAAATCAATACATATCAAAATAATCAAAGGAATATACCCTTACGCCTACTCATCACTTATAGTGAACCGCCTGCCAAATGTCATCATGTCTTGCCATACTCAAGTATCCTCAACATGCAAGTTCCAACTAAACCATAACTAACTCGCTTTACAACTCTTTATCCCATCATGATAATCATATCCTAGGATATGCTTTCCTTGGGCTACAAGTCTCCATGTTGTAGCCTTATCCATAATTAGATTTGGCAGCATATTCACATGTCCCTCATTACAACTCAGATCATGGTAAAAATATGACTAATTCTTGATCCTATTTTACAGGCGTGAACTCCGCACGCCTCTTCCATAGTTACTTCCACGCAAGCATTTGCACCTCGTTGGTGCACGATAAAACCTTCGATGCCTTAGGTGCCTTGTCTTCTTAGGGGCTCAACACGTCTTTCTCACAAACCCGATTTTTTCCATTTGTAGTCAATTTGCAACTTTTAGCATTTAAGTCCCTAAAACATCCTTTTAGACCATTTTTCCCAAATTTTACTAGCCATAATAGTATATGAAACACATAATACATAACTTTATAGCTTCTTTGGGTTTAAACCATCCTCTTAAGTAAAAAACATGAGCCATTACCTTGCTTTAATGTCATGAAGATGGATCAAACATTTCATCACTGTCTCTACGGAAATTTTTAGTGTTTTTGGTCTTCTTTGCATGCTATTGCAACCTTCTTGGGAACTTGACTTGCTCTCATTCAAGTATACTTGCTAACTATGATCAAAATTGCTATATTTTCCTTCTTAACACATTTTAAATTTGATTCATGACCAAAAACTGCTCCCTTTTCCTTAATATGCTAACTTAGACATGTAGCATACTATTAAACTTTATAGTCTATAGTGCCTTGTTGAGATAAATTGATGACTCCCCTATAACTATGTTATGAATCATTCACAAATACTACCTAATACCCTTGATAGACACCTTAAAAATTTTATTTGAAGGCCAATCATCATCATTCCAAGTCTCATGGATACTTCACACACCTGTAGCATGCTATCACAATCCTTCATATCATGTTTGAATAGTATCAAGATGCAAACATCACTTAAAATGCAAGAGATCAACTACATATGTCTTGCAACATTCTTAACGCTACCATATAGGTCCCGATAGACACCTCAAACATTTTTTAGAGGGTCAATCATCATACTCTTCCTTCATGGGGTCTCATACACTTGTAGGTCATAATTATAGTCTTCCATAACCTCATGCCCTTCCATGATGCATTATTTGAACATGCCTTGACAATTATCATAATTAGATATAATTTCTCAAGCATAACTAGGCCTAAAGGCTCCCCTTCAACCTTTTGCATCATTACAAAACATTAAGGAATCATGAAGTAACAAACTTCACACGGTGCAAGATACATGTCCCAACTATAACATAACATTTTCATTTCGATAAGTTCATCTAGAAAGCTAAAGACCTTATACAAACAATGTTATACCCATAGATCTCTATCAAACCCATCTGATCAAACCTTTTCAAATAACTTAGCATCATTATTGTACCTTGTAGAGGTAGACACACTATCTTCCAACTATGTATGTCATTCTCAAACACCGTGAACACGAGTCTACTCTAAGAAAAGGATTAGAAATCATAACTTACTTCTGTGCAAGTTTGAAGACTAACATCAAGGTGCATATAAATTCAATCTAAACTAGTATTAATATTTCATATCATCCTATTTTCCCTTATGCATGATCAATACCCCTATGTAGACCTAAATGTCTATATACGGACACTGTAACACATCATTTTGGATAAGAAAACTTACAATATCATTGTGTTTGAGAATCAAACTTCATCAAGGTTAAATTTTTTGTTCTAGGTATTCATATCCTTTTCTAACCATATTAACTATTCAAGCCCCTAACTATATCCTTTTCTAATCATATATAGGCTTACTGATTGTGATTATTTTATGAGAAAGCGATATTTTTCTCTCATAGTCATAACAATGTTTTGTAATCCTTCCTACTATCTTTATAATGTATAAAAAATCTATAGACGCCTCAAACATGTCTTAAAGCTCAATAATTCATGCAAACTTGGCTCACACATCTAGAAACATCAACATGATGACATTACTACAATATCAATTTTTTAATCTTGAAAGTCTTGAAAATGTTTCATATCTCTTCATGCAACTTCTATGATGCACAAAAAATCTTGACACTCTTCCAACTTGAGCGAAGAATCAAAAGATCACTTTACAAGCATAGTTATCTCATGAACATACCCAAAGCATCATTTCACCTTGTATTTGATGATTTGATCAATTCATAATATTAAATGATTGACTTCTTCTTATTGAAATTTGTTCCCTTGATCACTATCAAAGTCTAAACCATATTGAAATCACATTGAATATCTTTAAGCATATGATGAACACATTTTGAATTCATGATCACCTTTGCAATAATTCCACTAGTCAACCTTCAGATCACCTCAAGCCTCTTTCGACTTTACACAATTGTAATATTCATTTATTGATTTGACATCACAGAAAAAATTAATCTTAATGCAACTTCAACTTATCATGACCTAAAAACCTAAATATACCTATTTAGGGTCTAGAACACATTTTATCAACACTATCTTAGACCACTAATTAATGTGAGACCTAAGAAAGACTTTCTTCTCATTTTCAAGCTCACTTTCCGACTTCCTTTCAATAGCATAAGGACTTGACATTACCTTATACCCTAGAGACCATGGTGACTTGCCACAACTGATAAAACCAATGACACATACTTGATTCATGCTTCTTTGATAGACACCTTAGACCATAGAAGATTTTATTTTGAAGACTCCCTCAGAATTTGTATATAGATGTCAAAAATAGTCAATACAATGAACATTTTGATAATTGCTACAACATGGCATAACATACTTGACACAGATCATACTTTGACACTTTATTTTCATACATAGATGGACACAAAAATTTCAATACTTATATTATCAAGGAATCAATTCATGATCATCAGATAGATCTTTAGAACATCTAGATTACTTTGAATGCATACACTAAAAACCTCATATGTCCATCACTTTTAAAGTGTGACTACACAGACTCTTGGACCGAGACAATATCCTTTTCAACTATAGACTTGAAATACATATACAAATACCTTAATTTTATCCTCACTCACCTTCTAAATGCACCCAACGGTTGGAGAAAACAACATTTTACCTTGACACTTTGACAACATTCATCCTTCAAACAAAACATGTCCCCCCTTCACATGATGCTTCATATGAATGAATATGCATCTAAGAAGCCTAGTAAAGACATAACACTTCATGATCATCCTAGAAGAGTGACTTGAAGATGTCCCAAGAACTCTTAGATACTTAAAAATCACCTTTTCCATCTTGTTTTTATACGCACCCTGAATAATTCCTTGATTTGCATTCATACTAGCCCTTGGTGGAACATTGTTATTTACTCTTCACTCCTAAGACCTGATTTTCCTTCTAAAATACATATTAGGACCCTGAAAAACTATGCTTTTCCTTGTAGAATCATAACACTCTCTTACAATATGACCAAAATTATTGTAGTTGCAGCATATAATAAAATTCCTACCTCTAGCTTCTTCATTCCTCCAATTCTGACTTGAAGGTTCATGTAGACAATATCTAATAATATGACCTCTCTCTCTTGATAATTGTAACACATCAAATTCTTTTCTTTCTCACTCCACGATATCTCTCCATGGGTGATCATCCTTGACAAACCTCCTACATTTCTTTTCCCTATTACTAAAGCCATTACATGCATAATAGTATCCATTGAAAGATCTATCATACCTTGATACATTTGGTTTTCTAATGGGGTTGTCTTCAAATTGTCTTTGGTGGAGTTTTCTTTCTTTCATTCCTTGGTTCTTGGTCCTGTGGACACAAAATCATGCACTTTGGGTAATTATCTAGTCCTAATTGCATACTACTATTCATATGATTCCTAAGTAAGAAAAGTACTAATTAACCCATGTATTTGGAAACATTTATTTTTCTTCTGTTGCTCCTTTCAATCTTGCACCTTTACTTGCTTAGTATTCCTTATTATACTCTAGATTTTATCATCCTAGACACCAACACCTAGCCAAGATGCTAGCACCAGGTGCCCTCATCCCCTTTGGGTGCCCTTGACCCCTTTGTACTTTACTCACACTTTTTGGGTCCTTTCTATCTGTTTGAGCATCTTATCTTTTTGGCAGTTGGCCTTTTCGGGTTAGTTACAAAATTCAAGCAAAAGAATCATATAAATATAAAGTTATGTGATCATAATGAAGGACCAAACAATAATCATTAGCTATCACCACCTAAGGTTGCATCCATCTAACACCATCACAATGGACACAAGTCTGGGTATTACGCATACACTTCATTAGAAGGAAGTTCATTCTATTCCATGTACACATCTATTACATTTCTTTACATCTAGCTTATTTTCTCTCTATTAAGTGTGAAATGCATGAGATTCACCTAGGGCATGACTTCACACACACACACACACACACACACACACACGAGAGAGAGAGAGAGAGAGAGAGAGAGAGAGAGAGAGAGAGAGAGAGAGAGAGAGAGAGCTACATTGGGTCTGAGATGTAGTGCATCGCTCAATCATAAGTTCACCATTGTGACAGTGAGGACAATTTGACCCATTATTTTGAATATTTATTTTTAGGATTTTATGTCTATTTGAGTATTTGATAGGTTCATATTTCGAGTGTAGGTTTCAAGTGAATTCGAGTGATTTCGGTGTGACCTCGAGAGTGACAATAAGATAATAACAATGAAAATCTTGTGACCACCCAGATGAGGTTTCTTGAGATTTCTCAGAGACCTGGTGCCTAGAAATAGGCCTAGGGCACCCACAGGTGCCTCTATCCCTCTCTAGGCGCCCCGGTCAATCTATTTCTCCGAGATCTACATTTTTTGGGTCTTTGTGCAACACTCCTACTTCTCTATTCACCTGTCCAACACTTTGGTACACTCCAAATTTTATTGTGAATTAGCTAAGTACCTATTTCTCCTATTTGCAACTAGGGATTCATAATTTATTGCTTATTTTCTTGGGTGTAATTTCTATACTTAAGTGCATATTTATTTTTTTACTGCTACAATAACATCATATTAGGATCTTATTTTCAAATTTAGCTTAATTATTTTGGTGAACCTAAACTCAATCCAAATGCCCTAGGATCCACTAAAACCCTCATGGCTAAGAATAGTTCTTATCCTCCTAGGCCAGTCATACTGTTAGAATTTGAGGATTTTAATAAATACGGATTTAATCAACTTACATATTATATAATGTTACAATAAATATTTAAATAAACATTACATCATAACATAAGTAAATAAAGAAATACTTACAAGAAATAAATAACACAAGTGACACAATATTTATAGTGGAAAACCCCAATAGGGTAAAAACCACTTTGAAAATAACCTTTTACTTTAGAGAACTTATTTTACATCTAGTAATATCACCTCCTCCTTTAAAACCCTATTTACCAAGGGTAAAACCAAATCACTTGATTTGCACACCTTTGATATATTTCCCAAATATATCAAATGAAGACCTAAAGTCTTTTTTATATAAGGTGATTGGGTATGTCTCCCGACCCACCTTTTCAACCTAAAATGGTTGACACATACACCTAGGTTTATAATATTTAATATTAGAAATATAATCATTTCATGATATTAAATATTTAACCTAAAGTATATACCTAGGTTAGCATATTTAATAATAGAAATATAAATATTTCATATTATTAAATATTAACCTATATATTAGTGATGGACCTATATACATTAAGGGTTGGCCAAACCACTTAATCATTATGTTCCAACAATACCTCATGCTAGTATTTTGGAATATATTGGGTAAAGTGAGGGTTTTAGAAGGTCCCACAACCTTGATACAAAAAGCCCATTAGGCCAGATCAAGCAATAGCATTAACAAAAAAAAAAAACCCAAGAGGATTCCAAAAAGGAGAACGAAGAAGAGACGAGACGAAAAAGGAACTAAATGAGCTTCTTCAGCTCAGAAACAACATCTTTAGCTCTAGGGGAGCCAGAATCGTTTGCAAGGAGATCCGCCAACTTGAGAAGCTCCGAACAGTCGTTTGCTAAGGCCACTCTGGTAGAATTCGTGAAGTCCTCCCAAGCTTTGAGAGCTTTGAAGGCACGCTGCAGTTTACTCAGAATTGAGGAGATGATATCAGCTCTGCTATGGTCCTTTTTGTCATCAGCATCAATATCAGCAGTGTCACAGTCCATAACAGGAGTAGAGAGAGGAGTGTCAGCAGTGGAATCTTTAACAGCCGAGGGTTCCTTAGAGCCAGCAGAATGAGAGGGGGGATCCACCACAAATTGATTGATGCCACCCTGCTCCTCTTCCGAGGAGTCAGGGTACAGTTGAGCAAGTCCCAACAAATCAGCCGCACCAGAGAGACCCGGGCTGGAGACAGGAGAAGGAGCGCGTCCACTGGCATTGGTATCCTCCAAGAAAAGGCATGAGATGGGCGTAGGAAAAGGGGGATAGCAGCGGGAATGGAGGCATCGCGGGGGGGGCTCACGATGGCCACGTCGGAATCCGAGCCAGAGGAAAGGAGCAGGCGGCGACGGCGCCGAGAGGAACGGTGGGAAGAGGAAGAGGGGCGAGAAGGAGGGGAGGGGGAGCGGCGGCGGCGACCCAATTTGGGTGGGAAACGGAGCAAGTCAGTGTGGGAAGCGGCGACGGAGAAAAGAAGGTAGAGAAGACCCTGGTGGAGGATGACTCCCTCACCTTCCCGAGCCAGCATAACAGAGTGTTCCAGCGATTGAAAAAGAAAGGCAGCTAAATTGATCTTTCTCCCCCAACGGAGGTGGGAGAGAATAAACAGATGGGGGCCGAAAACCAGACGGTATCTTCCGTCGATGGTGAAGTATCGCATGATGGCTTCCGCCACTCTATCCCAGGGCGAGGGCAGAGAGTCGCGGGTATAGCCCGACATATATTTCCTTGGCCTGTCACCCGGGGCGTTGAAGTCTTGAATCTCTGCGTGAAGGGAACGCCTGTAGTAAATATCGCCCGCAGCAGGGAGCCCGGTGGCATCAGCGATGGCGTTCGTTGAGATGGTGAACCTGGTGCTGCCAATTTGAACACGTCCTCTCGACCACGAAGCCGTAACAGCATAAGAAACCAAGGCCGAGTAACCAGACATTCTTTCCAGAAAAGTAGAAATCCCATTTTCCACTAAGATATTCCAGACCTCGCCATCATTCTTAAGCGACTCGCAATTGTCGGGCTCAAGGCGCTTCAATTGCCCCCCCATGAGAAGAATATTAGAACAGTTACAGAGTCGGAGATAGGAGCGGACGAGAGCCAGCCTGAACAGGAAACCAGCAATTAAATTAAAACCCTGACGCCACCTCCTCGGATGATTAATGTGCGCATAGAGCTCGTTCGTGCGGGGATTTGCAGCATCATTACTAGGCGCCTTAATCAAGTACCCCGTGTCAAGAGTCATGTCAATTAAATTTGCCGTATTAATCGCCGCCATTTGAAAGGGCCAAGGCGGGCAAGCCGAAACCCAAGTCAGCTTCAGAAACCACCAGTCAGCAGTGGAGTGTGTCATTTTGGGCAATCTGACAAAGTTCATTCGGGAATTTCTCAGTCCAAATTTGCTGATTTTCAATGAGGACACCCATATTAGCAAGAAGATCCGCCGCTCTATTACCTTCCCGGAGGACATGCTGGAATTGGACTTGAAGAAAAGATCTCTGAATACTTCTAATATCAGCAATGATGTTTTTAATCGACCAATGTCCGGGGTCATTGGAGCAGAGGAGATTTATGATGTTGAGGGAGTCACTTTCCACTTGAAGGGGATCATTGCCCAACTTGATGGCCATCTCAAGACCCTTGAGGATGGCTAAGGCCTCCGCACGGTTGTTGGAGCCAAAGTTGAAATTATGGGCAGAAGCAGCAACAATTAAACCCGAATAGCAACGGAGAATGGCCCCTCCTCCGGACATACCTGGATTCCCTTTCGAAGCACCATCCGTGTTGAGTTTTCTCCATCCCCTTGGAGGGGGAAGCCAGAAAATCAAATTCCTATCAGTATGGGTTTTTTTGCAAGGAATGGATAAATACTGCTGCCACTCCAGGGTGTGACAGAACTGCAGTTTTTGCTGATAATTGGACCAAGTGGACAGGTTGATATTTTCTTGGAGAGCCATGCCAATCTGAGTAGCCACCTGTCCAGGATTGAGACACTTATCTTTGAAGATTCTTCTGTTTCTTTCTTTCCATATGCCCCATAAACCATGCGGGAGGAGGAGTTTCCAAGCCAATTTGAGAATCGGATGAGAGAAGGGGGAGTACCATTGAGAAAGGGTGTCCTGAATGGAATCCGGAAAGATCCAGAAGACTCCGAATCTCGATAGGAGCCGCTGCCAAATATCATGTGAGAAAGAGCAATGGACCAGGAGATGAGATGAGGATTCCTCTTCATTTGCACATAGAACACATTTGGTGGGAAGGGAAAAACCCCTTCTCTTCAGATTCTCCCCAGAAAGGAAGGCATTTTTAGAGGAGAGCCAAGAGAAAAAACCAATTTTAGGGGTGATCTCCTTAGGCCAGAATTTTGTTAGAGGGGGGCCCACGTCAGCACAATGCATCGAGAGGTAAGCAGCCCTAACTGAAAAGGAGCCCGATGCGGAAAGAGTCCAGATAATCTCATCTTCATTATGGGAATACGGGATGTAAATGGTGGAGAGCTGCTCTCTAAGGGAGGACAGCAGGTCTCTTTGCAGGTCGCTGATATCCTCCCAATCCTTGATATCCCATGAGGGGATGGAATTAACCCTCTGCCAATAACCAGAAGCTAATCTACCATGAATATTGATGATACTTCTCTTGATAGGGTCCCAAGAGGGGTTGAGGTCAAGGGGAACATCACCAATCCAAGTGTCCCTCCAGAAATCAATGAGACGCCCATTCCCGAATCTCCATTTAGTGCCAGCACGAATGATGGGGAGCGAGCTACAAATGGAATTCCATATGGTGGAGCCTCTAGTGGGGATGGATGTGAGAAAGTCTTCATTGTTAGCTAAATACTTAGCACGGAGCAAGTGGGCCCAACAAGAATCACCTTTAGCCACCT
This sequence comes from Taxus wallichiana var. yunnanensis, assembly GCA_018340775.1. NCBI lineage: Eukaryota > Viridiplantae > Streptophyta > Pinopsida > Cupressales > Taxaceae > Taxus > Taxus wallichiana. Next base: position 628,716,995 of record CM031237.1, on the reverse strand, counting down.
CCCAAGCGAGTTTTGCCAGGAGGGCCCCGTTCATCTCCTTTATTTTCCGAAGACCAAGGCCACCGTGAGCAGTAGGTTTACAAACCTCTTTCCAGGCCACAAGGTGGATCCTTTTCTTTTCTTGGCCTGCACTCACGAAAGTTCCTTTGAATTTTTTCCACAACCTCCCTAACCGAGCTGGGAATCTTGAGCATGGACAGAAAGTAAGAAGGAAGATTCTGAAGAGTGGCTTTCACCAGCTGGAGCTTGCCAGCCTGGCTGAGGAGAGCACCTTTCCAAGCAGCGAGTTTTTTTTGATATCTTTCAATAACCGGATTCCACATAATTTTTGATTGTCTACCATGAAAGAGGGGGATGCCCAGATAAGAGGATGGGAGATCCACAATCGAGCAACCAAAGATATCAGCAATCTTCCTCTGAACTCTGGGGGGCGTGTTGATAAAGGAGATGCAACTCTTGATGAAGTTAACCGTTTGCTGCGAGGCTGATTGATACAGAGATAGGATATCCATAATAGCTCTAGCTTCGATAACAGAAGCCAGACTCAGCAATAAGGTGTCATCAGCAAACTGGCTATGAGTGGCCGAGGGACAGTTAGAGGTGATTTTCATGCCAGAGATGATGGATTGATTTTTTGCCGCATCCAGAGATCTGCTGAGGGAATCTGCCATAAGAACAAAGAGGAAGGGTGACAGAGGATCGCCTTGCCTGATACCTCTGCTACTTTTGAAGAAACCCGCAGGGATGCCATTGATCAGAATGGAGAAACAAGGGGTCGAAACACATGAATAAATCCAGCTACACCATTTTTTGTCGAACCCAAATTTTTCCAGGGTCTTGATTAAGAAGGGCCAGCTGACTCTGTCAAAAGCTTTTTGCATATCCAATTTTAAGATCATACCAGGAGACTTCGCAAGGAGGGCCGAGTGGATGGCCTCATGGACAGTAATTATACCGCCTTGAATAAGCCGGCCTTTTATGAAACCATTCTGATTGTGGGAGATGAGGTTCTGGCATAAGAGGTTTTAGCCTGGAAGCCAGCATCTTAGTGATGATCTTGTAAGACGTGTTGCATAAACTTATGGGCCGAAAATTGGACACATCCTTGGAATTATGCACTTTTGGGGCCAGGGCCACGAAAGTGGTGTTCCATTCCTTTAGCAGTTTATCATTCATCTGAAATTCATTGACTGCGAGGAAAAGGTCCTGCTTGATGATTTCCCAAAAAACTTGAAAGAAAGCAGCCGGAAAGCCATCCGGACCCGGGGCTTTGTCTCGCTTCATAGTAAAGACAGCTTTATGAATTTCCTCCATCGTAAAGGGCTTGGTAAGATTGTTGTTCATCTCAGGTGAGACCAGATGTGGAATGTGCTGAAGCATTTCATTCATGGATTGTTCCGAGGAGCCAGATCAGCATGGAGAAGATTTGAGTAGAAGGATATAAGCTCATTGGATATATCAGAGTCAGCAGTAAGAAGAGTACCTGAAGGCGACACCAACTCACGAATCTTGTCCCTAGCTTTATGTTTACAGGCAGTAATATGGAAGAATTTGGTATTACGATCACCTTGGTCAAGCCAAAGGGCCCTAGAACGCTGCCTCCAGTAGGTTTCTTCTTCTTTGAGAGTGTTGTGATAATCGCTGAGGAGGGAGATTTCCTGTTGGTGAAGATTGTCCAACCTTCCCACATTCTCGATTTGCTCAGAAATTTTGATCAAGCTCTGAGAAAGCTCCTTCTTGCGAACCTTGATATTACCGAAGACCTTAGACTTCCAAATTTTGAGCTGTTTTTTGATTTCTTTGAGTTTGCTGGAAAATCTGAACATATTGGTTCCCTCAATCTCGATATTCCACCAGCTTGCAACCAGGGGGGTCAGATGGTTATTTTCAAGCCAAGCCAGCTCAAATCTGAAGGGAGGATTCTTGACATTCACCATATGGTTGGCGCACAACAGGAGGGGGCTGTGATCGGAGCCAACCCTTGGGAGGGAGCTGAGATAAAAGTCCGGAAAAAGAGAAATCCAATCCAGCGAGCCAAGAGCTCTATCTAATCTGCATTGAATGTGATTTCTGCCCAATCTACGGTTTGACCAAGTGTAAGAAGAGCCGTGGAGATCCATATCCAGAAGTGAATTTTCTCTAATGAAGTCAGCCAAAGCTTCCTGCTAGCCGGCATAGCAGGCATTCCCCCTTGTTTATCTGAGGGATAAAGAGGACAATTTAGATCACCCATTATGAGAATGGGAATTTTACCACAAGTAACGATGAAGTTGGTGATATCCCTCCAAAGTTTTCCTCGATGATTCTCCAAGTTTGGAGCATACACGTTGATAGCGATCCAGGAGGAGTCAGCACCAATTTCTTGAAAAAGGATACAAAGAAAATTGGGGTGCTTGAACAGGCAATCCCCTTTGAGAATTCTGGGATTCCACAAGGTACAAAGCCCCCCGGAGTTTCCAGTTGAAGGTTGAGATTCAAAAACAGCCGCAGGCCAGATTTTATGAAGCCGAACCTCAGTTTTTAGCTTGGTTTCCTGTAACATGATGATATCAGGTGAGTTCTGAAACTTGATGTCTTTGATGATTCTTTGCTTTTGCAGAGAGTTGAGCCCTCTTATATTCCAAGAAATGATCTTCATTTCTTTTGTTTGGGTTTACTCCCCACCACCATGGGGATAGTACTTTGGGTTCCTTGCGCCACATTTGTAGCAGCTTCAATCTGTAGCTTAACACTGCTTGGAATTCTGCCTCTAACTTTCTCCAAGCCTATATCAGGTTTCTTGTTGCTGCTTCTAGTGAAACGGTGATTAAAACAATCATCGGTGGAGAGATCCGAGGGAGAGGGGGCAGAATCAGAAACAGGCGGGCAAGGTGGAGGAAGGGTGGGAGGATCGAGGGAGGAGGGGAACGAGGGAAGGGGGGGGTGGGAAGGGGAGCAGGAAGCGGCGAAAGGGGGAGGAGGCAGCCAAAAGGTCCACACCAAGAGATGAAGAGCCTGGAATCGAAGGGGCCAGGGGTGGGGAGAGAGAAAGGGGGATAGAGGAGGGGGGAAGGATCACAGCAACAGGATCAGTGGACGGGTTGATTTCTCCATCCTCCAGGAGAGCAAAGGAATTAGAAGTGGGGATGATCGGGATCTCAATGGAGGACGATTTAGGAACAAATTTTTTCTTGAATTTTGGGGAGAGGGTTTGGGACAGTGGTTTCGGTTGGGGTTTAGAGGGGCAGCTAGAGGCCCTATGGCCTAGTTTTTTGCAGAAAGAACAAGCTTGAGGAATGTATTCATAGTCAAAAGGCTGTTTCCAGTTCCCAAAGTCCGAGATAAGCTCTATGTCTTTTGGCAAGGGGCAGCTAATGTCAGCATTAACACAGAATCGAGCATGAATAAATCTAGTTTTTGCTTTCGTGGCTTGATCTATAGCAATCAAAGAACCTATAGAAAGAGCAATACCTTCTATGATCGCCGGATGCCAAAATTCCAAAGGAAGCCCCGGAAGGCGGACCCAGATTGGAGCTTGGGTCATGGATTCCGTGTGTGGGTTGAAACCAGGAGACCATTTCCTGAGATAAAAACCCCGCCTGCCAAAGAACCACGGACCACCCAGAAGCGCTCTAGCGAAATCTTCTTTCAAGCTGAAAGAGAATAAGATGAATCCATTTGGCATAGCCGCTATTTCAAGTGCTCCACATGGTTGCCATTTTAGACGAGCCCATTTTTTTATATCCTCCAGTGGGGGCCTCGGGCCCATCAGCGTACCCACCAAGGACAGGTCACGAGAAGCAGCAGTAGCCTCCGTGATATGAGAGGGGATGCGCAGGGAAAAGGACCCTTCTGACAGCGAAGGGGAAAGCTTTTCCGCGCTGTGAGCTGATGTGGAAACCTCCACGACTTTTGACCAAGCGAGAGGCTGTGAGGGAGAGAGAGGCCCTGACAGAGGGGCCCCCCGATCCGGACCAGGAGGGTCCGGCATTAGAGATATGCTTAATCTTGATGATAATGCTTTAGATAAAAAATAGAATGAAAATAAACATGTGTATGATGTTATTTCTCATACTAGTTAGGATGATTATATCATTGCATCTCACACCCCTTGCATTTCTACAAATATTTCTACTAGTGCATCACATACTAGTTTTTCTCATCCTTCATTATATGTTGATGATACACTTGAATGAAATACTTTAATCCGAATCTTTTTTGATGTTGATGAGGCACATGATAGTCACGATTCTAATTCTTTACATCTTGCTTTGAATGTGAATCCCCATTCTACTTTCATCTTCTTATGAGATTATCTCTAGTAGCATGCATGATTCATCTCCTTCTATCACTTCATCTCCTAATAATGTTGTTGATGCTAGTCCTACTACTTCTATTGACACTCCATGTGCTTCACCACCTATTACTTCTTCGGCACCTACACCTAGTGTGCCCTTAGCATTGACATATTCAATTTCTTCTCTTGATATCCCTATGATCACTCATAATGGCAAGCTTTAACCACTCAATACACTACTCACATTTTCTGCCATTCCTTCACATGAAATTTTATCACTCATGCATGTTTTTGGCCAATTATAATCTCAGGTTCAATCTCTCACACTTGAAATAAAATCCTATTATGCTTCTATCGATAATAATTCTTTGCATGGAAACCCTATTCTGAAAAAGATTCACAATTCAGAATTTCCTAAGGATTTCATTATGCCTACATTTACATGCTTTGATGGTACTGGAAATCCATATTTGCATCTTAAGCATTATCATCTAGCTATGGCTTCTTATTCTAATGATCAATTATTACTAAAATCTTTCCGCCATAATCTTACTGGCGACACTCTCCAATGGTACACATATTTACCCTTTGGATATATTAGTACCTATTATGAGATGGAAGAAGTTATTCTTCATTGCTTCATTTTCAACAAAGGCCCTAGAGTCACATGTGATCATCTACTTGGATTACATCAAGGAAAAAAAACCTATTATTGATTACATTTTACTTTTCAATTCCTACATGCATCAATTAGTTTTCCAACCCATTGACTTGGCTTGATTCCTCCTTTAAAAAAACGCTTGCAATATGATACATGTGACTCATTCACACTCTTATGCTATAAGGTCATCAATTTAGAACAAAATATCATTTCCGCACATGTTGTAGATCATCCTCCTCATTCTCCTACTACTGCATCATATAGCTCTCCTCCTCTTCCATCTGTTGAGTGTCCTCCTAGGTCTCCACCTCCACCTCACAAGAAAAATCAATCTGCTTCATCACATAAGGAATCTCCATCCCCTCCATTCGAACTATTACACTTTTATCATGACACTAAGCCTCATGATGTGCTGCATGTTTTACTTGACAAAAACATGATTCCCTTTTATTCTACTCAAGCATCGTCCACCTCATCGCTTGTACCAGAAATGTGATAGACCATATTGAAATTATCATCGCATAAAATTATCGGATAAAATGCTCATCATCACACATTTATGGGGGCATCACACTTACTCTCCCACCCCTTTTATCATTATCAACTATCATACATCTTACACACATCGCATCTAGTCTTTTACATTCATCATGCACATCTCGATACATTTACATCATCATTTCTCGATGATGCACTCTTGTGCTTTGGTTCACACTTGATTGTTGAGGGCATACTATACACATGAACCTCACACAACTGCACATTATACACACCACACATTCTCACACACTTGACCATATCACACATTTTACACTAGACACATTCACCACACATATCTCTAGCATTGCTTAGTCACACTACACATTACACATTATGCATCATACACTTAGGACATTCTCTCTCGCAGCCTCTTATACCTAGTTTGTGTCTTTTTAACTCTACACATTTGAACTACATCTCTCTTACATCTACTTCTACATGCTATGGTCATTACCCTATGACGCACTCTATTTCCACGGTTTGTACTCAACTAATGAGGGTATACATCTTAAATGGAAATAATCACACTCATGCATTTAATCAACTCGCTTATTCACTCACGCATTTACACTCTACACTTTGCGCTTTATCAATCACATCTTTCTATCCCAAGCATTCAATCCATTTACTAATGACACACTCTCTTTTACGGTTCATTCTTGACTACTGAGGGGGAATAAATAAATGAACCTCATTGCATACATACACATCCACTCGGGGGCATGTTGCTCCTATCATTCAATCTACATACCATTCCATATAATACATAACATAATGCATATCTTGGTCACACTTAGTTTTGCTTACATTATTTGTTACATGCACATATTATTACACATTCTAGATAAATATCTTATATGTCATTATATTTATCATACACACATGCACGTTCAATTTCCTTTCTAGTTGTGATCGTAGATTATACAGATCTATTACACGCAACATTGATGCTTGGTGCATTACCTCATACCAGTCCCACAATGCCCCTTTGGGGCATCCAATTTCATACAATACAAGTGATATTGTTTCAACTTGTTTCAAAGCACATTACTTTATCGGATTATGCATGTTTTGACATACTTTTTATCTTTCCAACATGTTAATAGGTGCTTCATGTGTAAAATTTATTTTGCAAGTTTATTTACTCCCATAGTTGTTTGTGACATTATTTTTCATTGCTTTCTCTTTGTATGCCATTGTTTGTGGGATTCACCTTTGTCTTGTGTGTACACTTGTCGCTTGCACCATTACAACCTTGATTATCTTGCAACATTGTGAGTGATATCCCATGTTTGCAACCCACCTTTTGTGGTCTACATTGTCTTCTTGCATGTTTACTTGTGTCTTAGCTTACACATTATCTTCTTAGCTTACATTTCATCTTATACATGCATGTTTGTATTTTCTTATACTAACACTTGTCTCCTAGCCACTTTGTTTGCATGTGCCTTGGTTTCTACCAAGCACATTCCCTTCCCCATGTAAGGCACACTTTCATCATAACGGTCAACCCTCTTTTGGCTACATACTCCTTGAGCGACATCGCATGCACCCTAAATGAGGGGGCATCATATGGGTGAATCAGTCATGCCATACAACGTTATATACAACATGGTTCCAATACAACACAATTTTTAGTTTTGGATAGGGCTTAGAATCAGACACAGGTCCTTAGCAAAATGACATCCTTCTTGGATGCTAGTAACCACATGGCAGATCTTCAACATTTTTCGAGTTCAACATAGTTTTTTTCATGTTACTGAGAGGATTTTTTCGGGGTAGAAAGTCCATTAGTAATGTAGCATTTACATAGGGGGAAAGTGCACACCATTTGTAGTGGTATTTTCATTCCAGGGAGTAGTTAAAGGTTAGAGGATGACACCATAATTTCCTCTCTACACTACTTTTGTCATGGCTCAGATCGCCCAAAACCAACATTTCGAGTTCTCTACAACTTTGCAAAGCGATTAAAGGTTGGAGGATGATACTAGACTTTCCTCCCTACACTTCTTCTGCCATGGCGTGAGATCGCCCAAAAAAATTTCCCTTCATCGACATCTTCAGGATCCTTTCTACACTCTTTTCTCATCACGGATCAGGTGCACATGTTCCTTTTTCACATTTTCAACATTTTTACATACTTTTACACATTTTTATCATATACATGCCTATTTGAATACTTGTTCATCCTTCTCTTTTGTAGGTCAATCAATATGGGAAGAGGTAGTCAACATAATCAACATCATCACAACAACAACAACAACATCAACATCAAAAAAAGGCACATCACAACATATACACATGCGTTTCCACCCTCGATTCATTTTCATCACCGGCTTTTAAATTTTTCTCCTCTTTATCATCCACGCTTCACATTTTTATCACTCTATACTTTATCTAGTCCCTTAACATGTTTTTGACATCGATCTACATGCTTATCAAGTATGCATATCTATCTACTTTATGTTACCAAGATTTTCCTCACCAACATAAAGTGGGGAAATGTAGACACAAAATCACGCACTTTGGGTAATTATCTAGTCCTAATTACATACTACTATTCATATGATTCCTAAGTAAGAAAAGTACTAACTAACCCAAGTATTTGGCCATCTTTCTTTGTCTTCTATTTCTCCTTTCAATATTACACCTTTACTTTCTTAGTATACCTTATTATACTATGAATTTTATCATCCTAGACACCGGTGACCAACCAGGATGCCATCACAAGGTGCCGTAGTCCCCTCTAGATGCCCCTGACCCCTTTGTACTTTACTCACACTTTTTAGGTCCTTTCTAGCCATTTGAGCATCTTATCTTTTTGGTAGTTGGCCTTTTCAAGGTTAATTAAAAAATTAAATCAAATGAATCATATAGATATAAAGTTATGTGATCATAATAAAGGACCAAGCACTAAACGTTAGCTATCACCACCTAAGGTTACATCTATCAAGCATCTAAGAGCTCCCTTGCATCCATCTAGCACCATCACAAGGAATAAAAGGAATTTTTATTCTGCATACACTTGATATGAGGGAAGTTCATTCTATTCCATACAAAAATCTATTACATTTCTTTACATCTAGCTTATATTCTCGCTATTAAGTGCGACATGAATGAGAAAAACCTAGGGAACAATTCAACACACACACAAAAATAGAACTACATTGGGTCTGAGATATAGTGCAATGCTCAGTCGTAAGTTAACCATTGTGACAGTTGAGGATAGTCTGACCCCTCATTTTGCATCTTTATTTTTTAGGATTTGATGTCTATTTGAGGGGTTTTGCATGTTCATATTTCATTGCATGTTTCTAGTGACTTTAGTGATCTTGGTGCAAACTCGAGCGACCACATGTGATTAAAAATAACATCTCTGCAACCACCCCCAGTAGGTTTCGAGATTTTTGTAGACCCATGTGCCCGAGAAATAGGCCTAAGGCACCCATGGGCACCCTTGTCCCTCTCTAGGTGCCCTAGTCCAACATATTTCTATAGATCTCAATTTTTATGGATCTCGTGTGATGCTAATGCTGCTTTGTTCACCTAGTCAAGCACTTTGGTAACCTCCATGTTTTAATTCCACTAATCTAAGTACCTCTTTCTCCTCCTTGTAATTATGGTTTCATAATTTATTGCTTAGTTACTTGGGTGTAATTTCTGTATTTAATTGCATATTTATTTTACTACTACAATAACATCATATTAGGATCTTACTTTCATATTTATCTTAATCGGGGCCTTCATCATCCTTTTTTTTGAACATTATATTCTTATCTCATCTCTTTACCTTTTGAAGTCATCTTTAAAACCCAAACTGTTTTGTCACTTTTAGACCTTTGATTGCTAAGAATATTGCTAAGATACTTGGTGCTTTTCTAAAATTTGTGAATGGTATTGGTGCTTTTGAAAGTCTAAGATAAATCTGCTTTCAGAAACTCTATATATTCTTCAAGTTTGGTGCACTTACCCTCCTTTTCTTGTAAACTTGTGATTAGGAACTTTACCTTCTCTTCTAGCATCCTGATTGTCTCATTTAGCTTGCTTATTTCTGACCAATGCTTCTCTTTAAGGTTATGAATCTTGTCTTCATAGTCTTTTACTAATTCTCTCATATTCTTTTTTTCTTTTCAACATTCTTCAATTCATTCTAGACACACATCAATTCAGTCTCATAGTCATCACTTCTTTCTTCATCTTCAGATTGTATGGAGCCACCAAAAGTATAGTACCATCACTCATAGATCTAGCATCCTTGGTCATGAATAATACCTCATCTCCAACATCTTCATGCTCTGATTTAGATTCAAAATCTGAAACACCATCACAACTACTTGCTTCGATGAAAAATTATATTCCTTTGTGTAAAAACTCTTTTTTCCCTTCTTCTTGTAGTCAAACTTCTTAAAATCCTTCTTTCCTTTACCATACTTGTGATATTTCTTATCATGATAATATTCATGATCTCCATCACCTTATTTTTCATGCCTATGAGGAAAATGAACCACTTTACCATAATTGAAACATTTAAATGGAAGCTTACCTTTGTACTTTCCAGAACCAACATTCAATCTCCTAGAAACCATTGAAAAGAGTTATTCATCATCAATATCAAGAGTATCATCATCATCCTTCACTTTCTTTCCCTTGGTCTTCATCTCATATTTGAAGGAAATATCCTTCTTAGCTAGTTTAGAATCAACAACCCTCATCTCATAAGTAGTCAAAGTTCCATGCAATTCATCCATTGTCAAGAGATTCAAATACTTGGATTCTTAATGGAAGACACTTTGGAATAAAATATATAAGTAAGGGACCTCAATACCTTCTATACCACAACCTCTTCCTTCACTTCACCTAATCCTTTCATGGTGTTAACAACCTTGTCAACCCTACAAAGTATGCACCAATAGACTCATCATCACTCATTTTAGCCCTCCAAACTAATTTTCAAAGGTTTGGAGCTTAGAAATTATCACCTTCAAGTATTCTTCATAAATGACATGAATTTTCTCCCACGTTTCCTTTTCTTATTTACAATGCATGAACTTCACAAGTTCAAGTTTAGTTAGTCTTCACATGATTGCATTAATATCCCTTGAATTGTCACTACACAAATTCTTATCGTAGTACTTGTTAGAGGAGTAACTTGGGAGTGGTATAACCATCCACCAATGATTTTCAAATATCAAACCCTAGAGACATGATATGAGTCTTCATCCTTAGAATCAAAAAGCATAGTTAACTCCATCAAATAATGGTGCCTTGTGCGAAGAAGAGACACTTTGCCAACTCACCATTTTTTTACTTCAAAGGATCTCCTTTCAAGTGATCAAAATTCTCCAAAAGGACCTAATATGATACCAATTATTGGAATCAAAATGGACTGAGGGGGTGAATCATTATTTCAAAATCCCTTAAACAATTTCAAATTAAATTTCATACACCATTAACATTCAACCATGCATTAATGAGATTTTAACAATAAGAACCAACTATCCATAAGCACATATTCATGAAGGAGTATACAAGAACACAAGATATAAGTGGGAAACCTTCAAGGGGAAGAAAAACCCACTGAAAATCTTTGCTGATATTGCTCACAACAAAGTACTCAAGTGAATATTACACATCATAAGAGATTTCTTTTGTGAGACACCAACCCCACAAGGAACACCAACTCCTAAACCCTTTTTGATATTAATCACAACAAGAGACTTTCATTAATATGAATCATAACAAAATATTTTAATAAGAAGATAAATGAAGAAATTTTTCCAACACACACAATTGATAGTGATCAAAGATTTAGCTCCAAACTTCTTCAAAAACACCTTCCTATAACTCGATCTATCTTGGAATTTCATGAATGGATTTGATCAGAAAACCTTGCAAAGAAGCGCTATAAAACTCCTCAAAATTTTACACTCTTTAATCTATGATTTTATGTTCTTGAACCTCTTACACTTTCTCAACCATCTCACACTTTTCTCCTTATTTTCACTTGTTCAAATTTAAACCAAACATGTAATTTTATATGCCTTTCAATTCAAAAAACATGGCATATGTCAATAAATACCAAATATCTCAACAAATACAACTTAAAAACATAACACATTCATAAAAATTCATAATATGGACCCATGTAGGTTGGCCATGCACCAAGACAACCAAACAAGCCCAAAAAGGCTCAAAACCCCATCACCTAGCTCATCAAAGACCTCCAAACACATCACCATGCTTAGTAAATCCTAAAAAGGCCTCAAACATGTCAAATAAATCATAAAAACATCATCTATGCTCACAATATACTTTAAACAATTCAAATTATTTATAACACTACCAAGTAGGACCATTTCCCACCGAAAACAACTGTTTCCAATAACCATTATTCAACTAACAAGCTCAAGATCACACAAAAAAACCTCAACTATGCCATGTAACCAATAATTGGAAATCCAATGACCTTTAGATCACATCCCTTATTATTATACCCGACGAAAAATTTGTTAATGCAAACCACACCTCTTTTCCTCTTCACCAAACCGAATCGCCTAGAAAACAAGTTTAGAAACTCAACTGGTTTGCATCCTTGTTGTCACTTTAAAGGATTCTAAATTCTTTAATTATTAATAAATTCATCCCTCTTCACTCTTAAATGGATATAAAGAATTAGCTCTGTTAAAAATGAGACTTCTACATCCATCTTCTAGCCAAATAAGTCTTGTCTGAAGTAAGTATTCAAAAAATGAGCTGGTTCACTGAAAAAAACCTCATCAAGAGAAACAACATATATAATTGGAAAGGTATCATAATATAATTTATATAATAGCTTACATTTCCTTCCAAATAATAGTGTAAAGCATTCAAATAGGTCAATCTTTGAATGCTTGCTCACAACTACATTTTAACCCCAAAGGCAGTCTTCATAAATAGGGCACACTTTGTAATTTAGAGGAACAACCATGATCTTAAAATATCATGTAAATATATTACATCTCCTTAGATCCAGTCATTGGTGATTTATTCAATGCCTTGATGGATTTTTTTAAAAACTAAAAATATTAAAAACTTACTGTTTGAGTAGGGCCCACATATTGTCACAAGCTCTATCATACCTTTCTAGAAATATAGAGGAGTACTCTACATCATAAAATCATCATGTTTGTAAAAATGATCCATTTTTTTGTCTATACTAATAATATTTCTCCTACCACTTTCAACCTAGGGTTTAACTAGGGTTTTAAACCACTTTAATTTCTTAATGATTATTCATAAAAACCAAATGATAAAATAACCTCATTTATTTTTCAAAACACTCTTATCTCAATGGGAAAACACCCCTCAAAACTTATGGGTCCCATGCAAATCATACAATTCACAATGAAAATTTTAAGTTCATAATTTGAGATGGTTTTGCCTTCTTCTCAACCCTATTTTAGTCTAAACCTCATAGCTTGAAAATTTTTCATCATGCGATTCTGAAATTTTTTTCCATAGAACCATGACAAACCCTAATAACATATCCAATTATCACCAATTCATAAATAGTTCTACATCTTCATGTCACATATCATTTACATGAATAGGTCTTAGGGTTTTGCATGGTTTAGGCCAAATCATAATAGAAGAACATTATACCTCATCATGAAACATCTCCAAAAAGATCCACGATGTTAGAAATATCGAAATTGAGGGGGTGAATCAATGCTTATTAAAATTTTGTGCAATTCAAAATTTTTCAATCATCCAATTTTAAATTACCTTAGTTGTGATAATCATGCATATTTAACTAAGAGAGAGAAAAGAAACCAAACATTCATGAACACATGCAGAGACTAGATTTAATGTGGGAAACCCACAAGGGACAAAAATGCACTGAAACTAAGAATTAGGATTAGGATAGAAATGTCGTACAAATTTTACATGATTTCATGGTTGAGCTTTAACTCAACTTGGAGCTACAACTCCAAAATTTAGTCAAGCTGCTACTTGACCTTTAACAAGCTTCAACTTGCATGGAAGCTTCAAATCCCAACAATTTAACCAACAACAATTGATCTTCTGTAAGATACTACTTACAAGGAGGCTTCAACCCCTTTATGACAAGTGAAACTTAGAATTTTAACAATAATATAATCACTTTACTGTGTTATCTTACATAACTGATTATGACTACTTCTTAATTCACTTATCTTCTCTTCTCCTTTCTTAGTTTGTCATGGATTCAATACATTCACACCCTTCTCACTTGCTCACAATGAGCACTCAACTTTGCACTCTTTTCAACAACAATGTTGCATTCGACAACAATGAGTCATTCCTCTCTTTGCAACAACAACAAAATTTTCATGCTAAAAATTGAGCTTAAATAAACAATCAAGACTTCTAGGCACGACTCTTGACTTTTTGTGTTTTATGACTCTTCACATGACCATTATTCCTTCACAAAACTTTGAGTTTATAGGTTAAAAATGGCACTTCTTCAACTACTCCATGCAACCGACTTTTGAACTTCTCCATGATCTCCTTCATTTCAACTAATGATATTTACGTTAGGAAATCAATCTATTAGTGCTCCATTGGTAAATAATAATTACGTTAGTAATTATTATCATGTAATATTGTGTTTGTAAATATGTTAGTATTTTGTTATATAGTTGTTATATAAAACAACTTATAACAAATACGGGTGAATGAGTTTTAACAACTCACGTAGGTTAGATTTTTGTTATAGCTACCTCCTAAATCATAGGAGAGCTATATTCCTATTTATATGGGTTCTTGTAATATGATGGATATGTTGAATAGAGAAGAAATATATTATTCGTGTGCTGAATTATTTGTCGATTTTTCGTATAATGCTCTTATAATTCCTATCAGTGGTATCATAGCAGGTTGAGTCGACATGAGAGTCTATGAGCACTTTGAGGGTTTGCAGAGTAGGTTGAATCCTGGCCACATTCTGTGTCTTGCTTGGTAGCTTTGATGACATGCTGAATTCTGGGCATCATCAAGTTCCTGCAAAGAGTGGTCATTTAATACTGGAAACGTCGATTCAAGTCTGAATGCCCGGGAACGACGTGATCCTCACATGGATTGTTGATTTCTGTGAGCTTGTTATCCACGGATTTTATATCTAACTACCCCCAGTTTCAGGCACAAAAGCTGACAGTACAGTGGTCGAATGTTTAGTTTGATTCATACACACGTATGTAATCTATTCCAATCTTGAGGCAAACACATTAACAAATCCAACAATAAATTCTGTTGTGAAAATTGGGCTCACTTTCTTCATCTGAGCATTGAATTTAAGGAGGGGAAATTTTTCATTCATAGCTAAATACGCAGTTTCCATCTCAAGCCGATGATTTGGTTGTTACAGAAGCGTGAATTGAAGACAAGTGCATCCACACTGCATGCTCGGATATGGAGATTCTCCACATACAGTGAAAAGTTGGTCTTGTTTGTATTAGATTTGTTGCATTCGAAGTCTCAAAGCTATATTTGAACGCAACACAAATGGATGAACAAATCCTCATCATTGTTTGAAAGTATTCCTTTTCAGTTTGTTTGCATCACTTTGGGCAGTGAAATTTTGAGCTTCCGTGTTTTGCATTTGATAGCTGTGTAAAAATTGACATTTTTGTATGCATGCGGCTTCAACAAACATTGTCTAGCTGCTATTTTTAACTCAATCGCTGGAGTGCTCCTCAAATGTACAAATATTTGCTTGTTGTTTCCACCGACTGTCATCCAATAGTGCATGAGTTGTAGACTATGATCCAAGCATTGATTCAATCTACTGAATCAACTTTTCTCCATGCCCATTGAATCTAGTGTGATCAGATTGTTCTAGTCATTGATGTTGTGATGGTCTTGTCCTAAACGTGATATCTACACACGCATACACCTCTCACATGATCCTTTGACTCTGTGATTGGGGATAAAATATTTATTGGAGCTCATCCATCACTACAGTCACCAATATTACATCAAGAAATGCAACTCAGAATGCAAGACACGCGTTCGTTTCAGCATGAGTTATCCATCACAAGATATTTTGCAGATTACGTGTCAGGTTCTGGTGTGAAATAATTTTCATTGCCTCATATCTACCACAAATACCATGCAAACCCAAACCCCTCACATTTAAAGGTCAGTTGTGTATTATTAAAGTGTTATAGTTTTTGGTCTTGTCCATAGGTTTAGATTGTGAGTCAAAAGTCTTTTTATTGAGTCGATTACCAAACATGGTTCTAGTTTTATAGTATTTTTTATTATTACTAGTCATTCGTTTGATCTTTTAAAATATAGGGCGTCTTTTTGTAAAAGCCATAAAGTCATGTTCATAAGTCAATATGTGTTTATTCAATGTCAATGTCGAAATAAAGTGTATTGTTGGTCAAATGCCATTGTAAAAAAAAAAATCAAAGTCATGTAAAAGAGTCATTTTTAAAAAGTAATCTCATTTTATTACTTTTTAAAATTTTAGTTGTGTCCTCTTGTCGAAGTTGTAAAAGTTAAATAGGTGATTTTAGGATATTTGTTTTTTGTCTTTTTATTGTCATCAAAAAGTTGTGTCATTGTATTAAGTCCAAAAATAAAAAAATTTGCCCGCATTTTCGCTTGTACGCGACGTCCAAATTATTGAAGGTATTTTGAGCTTCATGATCACATCTGGTGAACTGCGAAAGCATGATCTTTGGAGGTAGGAGGCATCGGAGGTTGGAGGTCACTCGGTGACATCTCATCGATTACCAACAGCGGGGCCACATAACAGCTTTGATGACATGTGTGTGTGTGCGGTTTGATTTAAAGTGCTTCCAGTGTGGTACGGTTTGCAGTTTTCAATAAGTGGAAATTTGACATTAAGGGGGAACATGATTCCAATGTTCTATTTCCAAGTATATCAGCTTTTTCTATGTATTTATGAGCAGCCAGATTTCAAAGCAGATTTTCCTATGTTATTCCCTGCAGTGAGATATTGATGAGGGATGATAATAATACTTGGCACATCATGATGTGGTTGTAGGTAAACCACTTGAAAACCTTCATTTGTGGTTTGTGGTAAACCAATAGAAAAACCACCATTCTTGGTTGTTGGTAATCCATTTGCAAAACCATCACTTTGTGGTTTGTGGTAAACCAATTGTAAAACCACCATTCTCGTTTTGGTCAACCGTTTGCAAAACCATCCTTGAGGTTTGTGATCATCATGTGAAAATCACCAGATCATGAGCAGGTGAAAGTAAAAGGTAGGTTTTCCCCATGTTCACACTAAGGGGGGGAATGTTAGGAAATCAATCTATTAGTGCTCCATTGGTAAATAATAATTACGTTAGTAATTATTATCATGTAATATTGTGTTTGTAAATATGTTAGTATTTTGTTATATAAAACAACTTATAACAAATACGGGTGAATGAGTTTTAACAACTCATGTAGGTTAGATTTTTGTTATAGCTACCTCCTAAATCATAAGAGAGCTATATTCCTATTTATATGGGTTCTTGTAATATGATGCATATCTTTGAATAGAGAAGAAATATATTATTCATGTTTGAATTATTTGTCGATTTTCTATATAATGCTCTTATAATTCCTATCAGTTTCATGTTCATAATGAAGTTGGATCAAAATATTTACACATAGTGATTATTCATTATGTAGAGTTACAAATATATAGGATGTCAAGATCTTATTACACGAAGGAGGTTGGAAACAAACTCAACCATCCTAAAATGAGTCAAACCAAGATTATGTAGATTGTTACAACTGATACAAAAATATTATATGTACGTGCTAAACAAACATACATGATAATTGTTCGGCCTCGAAATATTGGCTAAGTACAAAAGGGCACGTAGGTGCATAAGGCCTAGTTGAAGAAAGGCACACAAGGAGAAGGTGCACGGGAAAGGGTTTAAGGAAACTGTGGCATGCAAATGGACAAAGGAAAGGTCCAGGACTTAGCCATATTGGGAATTTTGGGCAGGATACGAGGAAAATGTGACCTGACTGCACATGCGGAGTGGATAAGGTGCCATCCACGGTGACATGTTGGTCGGGAAGAAATATGCCATGTGGTAGAGGTTTCTAGAAGGACATCATGGCATGGAGTGGTGAGCTTAGGCCTAGAGGAGCATGTGCTCCTGGAGGACCACATTCAGACACTTGGCAACAGATCTGAGGCCACAGGAGAATGAGTTGGTAGATCAAAGAGGCTATATATACAAGTGCTTGTAGAAGTAAAAGACACACTGAACACATAGAGAAAGGGTGGAGCTCTACAGAAATACTACAAGGACTCTGTTAGTTTGGGAAAATAAGGGTAGGAAAGGATGTATCAGGGGTTGGGAATTATAAATTTTCTTTTGAGGGCCTAGTTATATAAGTCCAGTTATAATGCATGACTACTGTTTGCCTTTCTGTGACATTCTGTAATGGCCTAATGAATGTAATAAGGTTACCAGTTGATATGAATATGAGTATTGATGGTTCTGATACATACATCCTTCTTCATAGTTCTTTCTCATTTATGTTTATGAACTAGTATGAATGCTTGCATGATTTCCTTTCTTGTATTGGTGTAAGTTCTTTAATCTATTAAGCACTTTATGTCTGGAATAACTACAAGGATCTAGAAGCCATTCTGAGCTCTATGGTTCTTGCATGTTTTATTTCCTTTCCAAACTCTTAAAATCAGATCATAGATGATGTTTCCCACTAAACTCACATAAAAGAGAGACTCGGTGCCTGCGCGTGCCTCGGGTGAGTGCCCAGCACCCGCTGGGTGATAGGCCGACACACATGGGATTTCTTTCCTTTGTGATGGGGGTAAAAATGACTACAACTTGGTTCAGTTGCCGGGACCTCTTTTTGAAGTTATAGTGGGAAATGACATACATCATGATCTCGAGTAATGAGTAATGATAGAATGTCTAACTTTGGAAAGTGTTGAATCATGGTTCAAGAGACCGGAGGATAAATTTTCTTAGAGATTCAACACTTTGGACACGAGTTTGATGCACATAGGTGGGTAGAAGATAACCTCTACCATGATTTATATTAAACATTTTTCTGTTGCCTCCCAAGTAGAAGCTGTATGAATGGCTCTCGGCATATGCATCTAGACCAAGCTGGTATTATAGATCACATGCATGGACCCAAGAAGAATACCGGAGGCTACAAGATTCATATTTGATGTGGACTCATCTTTGTGGATCATTGGTAGAAGTGTCATTGGCTAGCTATACTTTAGAGTATGCTATTTCCACATATTCTTGTCTAGAAGTTGCCGAGTTTGAATTTCGTAGGATCCCAGAGGATCCTTTCTATGTCTTATCCCTGGAAATGAAGATCTTGATTATTACTTTGATTTTAGAGGCATTTCTAATGGCTGGCTAAACCATTCTAAGTGTTAGGCGAGGAAGCTAGGGTGGAGGAAGATGACAGATATTATGATGGAGAAAGAAAGGGAGGAGAGAAAAATCAAGTATAGTGAATTGCGTGAAAGGGAGATTGTTAGATGATGTGAGGCTACAAGTGTGATGGATCTATGGAGACAAATGTTGTGGGAAGGAGTTAAGGTTCACGCGGAGGACATGGAACCTAAGCATTCTGTGCTACCCCATCTTGGCAAGTGCATAAGAGAGACCCCTTGACTTCTGATGAGAGTTTTTCACACAAAGAGAGAAGAGTCATTGGCATGTATCTGAACCCACCCAGTGACCAAACCACCGGCGCTTGGTTTTCCAAATCAAGAAAGGAGTATCGGTTGGTATTAGTGGAAGTGACAGATCTACACCCAAGAGATACCACTTTTCAGTTCCCACTTCTATGGCTATTCATATTCTAGTATTCGAGAGGAGTATTTGGACAAGGATAAATTACACAAGCTTGTAGTCTCGCATCTGGGATTGGTGTGGGGTTCATTAGTGGTAGTGGGGAATTATCACGGACCATCAACGTATAGTTCAATTGAACCTTGGGGACACTTGGCATGACTACTACAGGACCTGGAGGTTATGGTGGATCTGGTGGGTCAGGAGGAACAAGACCTGGTGGACCTAGTGGTTTTGGTGGATCGGTGACTCGGGAGTCATAGGGCCTAATGGACTGGTAGATCCGGTGGTGGAGGAAACACCAAAGGGAACTAAGGCTCTGGCTCAAGAGGACAAGGACCCTAGCCACCCCCTCAAGTCTTCTTTGAGATGTCTTTACATTTAGCAGATTACAGAGGTATTGAAGATGCTATTGAACATGTTCACAAGTGTGAGCTACTATGGCACACAAAGGGGATCAAAACCTTGGAGCGGAAGGCTAGTCAGTTTGCAACTATGTTGTAGGGATGCGCACATAGCTGGTATAGGAAATATGAACCTCATCAAACAGTAGTGGATTATAATGCTTTAAAGAATGCCTTCTTGGAAAAATTCCACATCCCTGAGTTTAAACAGAAGTGCATCAACACCCTAAAAAATATTCAACAAGGAATGGCAGAGAGTGTGCGGGAATATGATGCATGCTTTAAAAATATCTTGTCTAAATTATCATATGACATTCACCCTTCATAGCATGCTTAGTGGTTTGTTGGAGGGTTGATCACACCTTTTAGAAGGGCCTTATCTCATAAAAATTTCACACACCTGAGTGAGGCGTTGGAAGCTGATCTGCACACCGAGGCTATTGACATTATTGACATTGGTATTAGCCCATTTTTGGAGGTTTAGATTACTGTTATGGCTAAGCAATTGGAAAAATTGTCTGCAAACTCAACCCATGAGACTCGCGGTGGTTTATGGTGTATAGATTGTGAGGTAGAGGGGCATGTTGAGAATAGTTTCCCCTAGAGGATAGTACGCTCCATGACAGTATATTGTGAGATTTTTCACGGGGACCATGATGTAAGTAGATGCCCCTTGTTATAGTGCACAATTTAGAAGAATGTGTCTTGCTACTGTAAGCTCTGTACCTCTACAACCCATGATACTAAGTATTGTAGGCTTATTGATAAAATACATGAGGACATTTATCATGGAATGTGCTAGACCAGCATTTCCAGTAGTTCTAAAGGTGATGATTTCCGTTATAAGGAGCACACGGATGGAGGCACGCGCGGAAAGGGATTTCATAGAGGATTCCGTGGTCACAGTAAGCTGTGGAGGGAGAAGTGAGTTCCCACATAGAACCTATTTTAATTGTGGGTCTATAGAGCATTACAAACAAGAGTTCCCATACATATTGCAGTGCTCATGGTGCGGGAAGAAACACAAGTATGAGGAGTGCCCTGAGTTATTTAAGCACATGAATCAACAAGAACGAAAAGACAAGGGCACTACAATGGTAAGCATTAAGAAGATGGAAACATAATGGATACCACGGGTAACACGTGATGCAGGCTTAGAACCTGTTTTAGTAACAACAAGAGTAGAGGCCACACGCGTAAAGAAAATACCAAGGAAGAGGACTCTGGTTTCAAGAGAAGAAGTGGTGCATGGAAAGTACCCAAATCCTGCTCATTAGAAGGAGGTATATTAAGATACCATGGATGTCATTCAGAGTTTACAAGGAGAAATCTAGTTTCTAAAGGAGCATTCAAGGAGGGAAGAGAAAAGGAGGAAGGTCGAGGTGCTAAGAGATGACCTGGATGAGGTCAGGGAAGTATGTAAGATGATGAGGTAAGAGAATGTTATTCCCTTGCTAGGAGCATGGTTAAGGGAGAAGGTACCACGTGCTGGGAGAAGAGTGTGAGAGGAAGGTCATTACTACAAAACTTCCCCCTCACAGCCTTGACTATGATAGATAAATCATGTTAAATGTAGTAGTGGATGGATGGTTATTGAGTAATATCCTCATTGACATAGGTGTAGAGGTCAATGTTCTCACATTGGATGCTTGACATCAGATGGGAAGGCCTGCATTATAGCCATCTTTGAATGTGTTGTATATGGCAAAAAAAACAAAGGAAATGCCCATTGGTGTCTTAAAAGATGCGGCTATCACCATTCAGGGAGTGAAGTTTACTAGGGACTTGAAGTCTTGGTGCTTGCCGAGGCAGACAATTTCCTAGCACTACTTGGGCACCCATGGTGTTACAAGAACAATGCGGATCTTTGGTTCAACAAAGGGTACATCAGCTTTGAAAATGAGGAGGAGTGAGTCATCATACCCCTAGCTGATGGGAAGTCAACACCCTATACTAAACCTTTGGGAGAAGAGGTCTGGATAGGATATATGTGTGCTCAATCAGGGATCCAGAGATAATCCATCCTACTGATGAAGTTATCTAGTTTGAAGATGCTCAGTTGGTAAGTGACACCACTAGTCTAGCATGTGATAATTGGGTGCACGGGACCTATGAATTGATTAGATGAAATTTAAGAGGATTGGTGAAAAAGGTGACAAAGGCATGCACACAGTCAGTGCCTAGGAGGAAAAGAGCTACCTAAGTACTTAGGAGGGGCCTCCCTTGAGGTCTTTTTGTAGAGAATGGAAGCTCAATGGAAGGAAGAAAATGAAATAAGAGGAATGTTAAGTTATGTCCTATTAGGAACTATTTGCACACTGGTGGGTGACACATCAGATAATCTATTGGAATGGCGTGAAGTGAGAATTTCCTTATGTGTTCATTTCTCTAGAAGTAATGCACCCACCACCATCAAGGAGTACAATGGCAAGGAGCCTGCCTCTTTCCATGTCCAAGAATGTGAAAATACCTAGAGAGAAGGTGCAGAATATTTTCCACCATCCCTCCGGGTGCACAAATTATATTATACACTATAGGGTTACGCACGTGCATGGTTCATACATTCGAGACACGTCGAAAAATAGGGAATTGGAAAGAACTAATGGCTGACCTAGTTCAAACATTCGAGTACCAAAGTACCAAGCCATCAGTTGATAAGTCATCGCATGTTGTTAAGAACCTTACCATGGGGGATAGTGTCATGACAGAAGATAGGCTGCTAAACTTGCTTGGTGAACTAGGTTTGGGGAGCACTTTGAGGAAGAGGAAACAGAGGAGGATCAGTTTGTGCATGCGTGTGTGAAAAAGGAGAAAGGAAAGCTTGTTTATGTGATTGATGGGGAGGAAGCAGAAAGTTTTGATGTTAACCATTCTATAGGGACGTGTGAGGTAGTGGACAGTCTTTGATACTCACGCGTGCACCTATGATGAACCTTTAAACACTAAAAGCGGTTAACATCAGCTCAAGAGAAGAACCTAAGGAAGCTATCATTGGAGATTACTGGTCAGAGAAGGAAGACTCTAAGATCATTGATCTTTGCGTGAATTTGAAGATTTATTTCACGTGGGAACCATGAGCTCAAAGGAGTCCACCATTCCTTGGGGAAATGAGGATAAATCGAAGGATGGTGCACGCACAGTCGAGGAAGAGACCCCATCCCAATTTACACATGAAGGTAAAGGAAGAGATAGACAAAATGATAGCTTCTGGGATCATTGAAGCTATGGAAGAATCAAAATGGATAAGTTCAATGGTAATCAGCATCAAGAAGGATGGGCGGATTAGGATCTGCATGGATTATAGGGAGCTGAACGTAGTTTGTGTCATCGATCCTTTTCTAACCCCCTTCATTGAAGAAATTTTGGAGGGAGTCGCTGGGCACGAAATATATTCCTTTACGGATGGATTTTTGGGGTACCACCAAGTCTAGATTGCAAAGGAAGACCAGGAAAAGACAAATTTTGCCATTGAATGGGTAAGTTTTGCATACATGGTCATGCCCTTTGGGTTGAAGAATGTGCCTACTATTTTCTCATACATAGTGGTACAGGCGTTCCAGGACTTCATCCACAAATTCCTTCAGGTTTATCTGGATGATTGGATAGTGTATGGGCTAGTAAAATACCATTGTGATAATTTGAGGCTGATGTTTGAGAGGTGTCGGTAGTTGAGGATATCCCTCAACATTAAGAAGTGTGTCTTTGCTACCCCCTTTGGAATGTTATTGGGGCATATCATATGTAAGGAGGGCTTGCTAGTAGATCTTGCCAAGGTTACAATGATTGTGGGATTGGGGGAGCCTAATAGCGCAGTGCGGTGCGTAGGTTTCTTGGACATGCGGGCTACTATTAGAGGTTCATCAAGGGCTATGCTAAGATTTCCATGCCTTTAGATGAATTTCTCAGATATAAAAGTGCCTTCCATTGGGGAAAGGCACAACAAAAGGTGTTTGATACATTGAAGGATAGGCTTGTCACCACACCTATATTACATTTTCCCTCTTAGGATAAGCCCTTCCATGTTCATGTAGATTCCTTTGGAATGACCATTGGGGTAGTGCTTGCACAACTTGGTGAGAGAATTTTGATCATCCCCTATGCTTTGCAAGTAGGAAGTTGAAACCAGAGAGAAGAATTATACTATGACCTAGCACGAAGCATTTTCAATGATCTACGTGCTTCAAAAGTTTAGACAATATCTTTGGCAAAACCCTTTTTGTTTTACACCGACCACATTGCGTTAAATTACTTGGTGAACAAACCCATTATACAAGGGCGCATATCTTTGGTGGGTGCTATTATTTAAAGAATTTGAGTTCACGGTAGTTGTGAAGCCGGGTAAGAGTAACTATGGACCTTACCATTTGTCAAGGATTAATTCGGGGAGGACGTCTTTGAGCATTGAAGAGACAATGCCGGACACGAAGTTGTTTAGGTTATGGCGCGGGCCCTCATATTTTGAGGAGATTGTAATATTTATAAAAGAAGGTGTAGTGCGAGAAGGGATGAAGAAATTAGAGAAGAAGCAACTAGCCATACATCTTTGTGCCCTACATATTGATTAGTAGGGACTTATACAAATTACGGTGTGATGAAGTTTTGCACGGTGTGTGTGCTAGAGCATGAGTGCCTCGCCATCCTAGAGGAAGCACATGGAGGAAGTGCACATGGACATTATACGGGTGACACCACCACACCTAAAATATTAATGGTAGGCTTGTGGTGGGAAACTCTGTATAAGGATTTCAAGGATTATTCTAAAGTGTGTGACCAGTGTCAGTGCATTGGCAAGCCATGAAGAAGAGATGAAATGCCTTTGCGCCCTATCCCTAGCTCTAAAACTTTTAATGAATGGGTAATAGACTTTTTAGGCCCTATTTCACCAATAGTACGTAGGATTGGATCACACTACATAATCACTTGCACAGACTATTTGACAAGGTGGGAAGAGGCAACACCAATTTGACAAGGTGGGAAGAGGCAACACCAACTAAAGATTGCACAACAACTACAACAGTAAGGTTTTTGTGGGAAAAAATTATCACAAGGTATGGATGCCATTTAAGTTTAACCAGTGATAGGGGTACACATTTCTTGAATGAGACCATGAGGATCCTGTTAGCAGAGTTCATGGTGGCTCATCACAAGACTATGCCTTATCACCCACAAGCAAATGGAACTGCAAAAGTGTTTAACAAAATATTGAGTCATACCTTGACAAAAATTTGTGATGTCGGAAGACAAGATTGGGATGAAAAGGTATCAGTCGTATTATGGGCTTATAGGACAACTTATAAAAGGTTGAACAAAGCCACACTATTTCAATTGGTGTTCAAAGCACGGAAGTGTTATGTCGGTTGAGTTCATCATACCTTCTCTGCAAATAGTGTGCACGGGATGGTGGTTGATGAGAAAGTGCTAGAAGAGAGAATTGAGGAATTGATGAAGCTAGATGAAAGACGATCACTTGCTAGGTGGAGCCAAACAATAGAAAAAGAAAAGAAAAAAGCATGACATGATTGCTACATTAGAAACAAGAAATTTGAGGTTGGGTAGATGGTCTTACTATATGATTCTAAGTTTCTGCACCATCCTGGGAAGTTGAAATTCTATTGGTTGGGTCCTTACACAACCTCATACATCCTTTATTCAGGTGTGTGTGTACAATGGAAAAGTGACATGTAAGCATGGGAATCTATAAGTGACTCTTCCTCACACCTGACCTCCCGAGGTCATGCCGAGACAAATGATGGGGATGGAATACAAGTGGGATGCAAATAATCTAGTTAGTTAATCTTACATCTTCAACACGCAATAATGCCATCTCAGTAAATCTAAGGCAAAGAAGGCCCTCCTAACCTGAACCGAGTGTGATAGATCGTTCGGCAAGGATAGTTTCTCAAAGGCTCCAATCAATATCGAGCTCTTCCATGATCCGATCTATGGGTTATGGGATACGTGGAAGATAACATGTGGGTGCTTCATATATATCTCCCGAAAAGGTCATAAAATGGAATGGCCAAAATGTGTCATGGATCTTTTGGTGCTTTATGGACATTTCTCTGGTCTAGTCTAGAAATCTTTAGCTTGATTAGCTACTACGTTTAATAATGATAATTGTGTGATAATGTCTGGTGGGAGTGGAGAGGACGTAAATACTAATGTTACCAAACCAGCATCAACATTGGTTTGACTTGTAGGCCCGTTGGGTTATGGGACCTATGGATCAGAACCATAAGTTCATGGTTGTTGTGGACCTCCTATGGTCATATGAAGAGTCAATCCCTTAGTCTAAGTATCCAGTAGTCATATGCCTTTTCGGCCTCTATGTTTAGAACTAGAAGTTGCATGATTTTCTCGGAGTACCTAACAGGTGTTCTGGCAACTTGGATACGTAAGCTAGTGTCTATATCAATGAGGAGGTCTCCTGCGTCAGGCTGTGGGACTAGTGGATCACAAATGAATGTTCACTCTCTTTGAGTCCTTCTACGGTCATACGGATATCTATAAAGGCGAGTCTATAATTTGGCTGATCTGCCAAGAACATGTGTGATTTGTCATCTTCTATGTTTAGTCCTCTTAATTTTGTGCTAATTTCTTGTAGGTCTGTTGTTGTTCGGAAGACCTGAATTCTGAGATTTTGGTCTATGTCAGCTAATGCTGCAACGAGATTTGGTTGAGGCATGATTGGCTCAAAAATGTATTCCCTAGGCTCCCTAGGTCCCGTGATTGTCATACAAGATCAATATAAACCTAACTGAAATGAAATAAACTATGTAAGACATATTTACAACATATATATATTCCTCTATTTTTTAATTTTTGATAGAGTTTTAACAGAATCGAAAGAGCAACTAATCTAATATATTTAAAAAATGAAAACTAATCTAATAAAAAAATTAAAACAAACAAGGTAGCCTGGTGTAGCTACTTTTTTGTGCGGTTGTGAGTTTTATCCTAAATAACATGATAAGCTGATTAACTTAATTAAAAGATTCTCAATCCTGCCTCAGAAGTGAGGAATGAATCATAGTTTCTCAGAAACTATCAATCCCCATAGCTTCCTTGGCAATATCGAAAATGAAACTTAACTGAAATGAAATATTTCACTACTCTATTTGATATGTTTTAACTAGAACTTTGACTGATAAAACCTAGAATTTGCAGTAACGTGGAAAATCCAAAGAGTGTATGATTTTGTCCCCTCAGAATGATCTCCTCATTCCTTCATGTTCATGTGAGTCTAGAAGAGCGTGTATATGCTAGCATCAATAGAAGAAGGTATTTTGAACAATGACAACTTTGGATATAGACCGAATAAAATGTGAGTAGGAGAGGGACAACGCAAGTGACAGAGCTTGGCATATGCAATTCCTAGCAGGATTTATTACGGGAATACAACACAAGTGTACCAAGAGATTCTAGAATCTACCTTCTGTGAAGAACACAACCTGTAACTCTAATGGATTCAATCTACAAATGACACTACTTTTCTCTAAACTAATTTGCATGAACAACAATGAACAAGACTGAAGCAAGAAGATCAAATGGCCTCTAACAACAAAGGAAAAACTAGCATGGATGCAAAAATGAAAATAGAATGAGCTCTAAACAAGAAATTGATAGACTAAATAATGGAAATGAGAAGTTGAGGGGCCATTTTCTTGAAAACAAGCTAGATACTTATAGATTTCACATTCACCCAAAGGTAATTCCCATTAGAACTCTTTTACCATTAAAAAATGAAGAAACACTATTCTAGGGGACATAAAACATTAATATGAGCTAAGGCGGTTGAGAAAAGCTGGTGAAAGTTGAAAATTTACACAAGTCACGATCAAAGGAGCATGCTAGAAAATGCATGAAGGACCGCCGCCTTGAGTAGGGTGGCGGTTCTGAGAACCACCGCCCTGACAGGGCGGTGGTTTCGTCACTAAAGGGAAAAAGGTGTTAAAAAGGGGGTGAGGGATAAAACAAAGCATAAGGAACTTGGACAAAGCATTTGGGATGCTAACATATACTTCGTGAGCTTCTCTAGATCCGAACACCTTGTGAGGTGACCTGTATCATCATTGGGGCATGTGTGACATTGTTTGGATAAAATACCCTACAATTTTGGGTACGTACATATTGCCCCCTCGGAGAAGCATTTTAACCATGAAGAGGCGTAAAATAGTGGGTCCGAGTATGGCGGGTTCCAAAATGGGAAGCTAGAAATTATACCTGACACGCCCGTGTGTCGAAATTTCACCATCCGAGTTCCTGCTACTTGCAAAATGGAAAGAGGACTCAAGTGCAGATAGATAAAATAAATCAAAAAATAAATACTAAATTAGTATGAAATGAGGACTTACCATTTGTGTGGGGATGAGAACTTACCTCCGTCAGCGCTCTAAACCTACGAAAGGGGCATTCAAAATGAGTCAAAACACTATATATATATATATATATATATATATATATATATATATATATATATATATATATATATATATATATATATATATATATATATATATATATATATATATATATATATAATGGGCCCACTTTCCTATTCATTTGCACGTGTCGATTTGATAGTTTTTGAGCTCTGGGACCCACGGTGATGGTTTTATGAGAGTATAGTTGAAACGTTCGTAGTGAGATAGCGATCATGCCTCCGCGAGCGAGAACATCGACCTACGAGATCTCAGGTTAGTTCTTCTTGATTTAACGTTTTTGCACCCAAAATGTTAAAATGTTGAAATCTTTGTCTTGGGGGGTCATTTTTAGAAATGTTAGTTTTAAATGTGTCTCTTAGGGGGCGCCTAATGGGTAGGCTTTTGTTTTAGCTAAAATGGTCAAATTTTTGTATTTTTAAGCATTTTAGGGCATGCGACCCATTTTTAAACGTGGGACAGGACCACCACCCCTGAGTAGGGTGGTGGTTACAGGACCGCCACCTTCCAAGGCAGCGGTTATGGAACCGCCACCCTGCTCAGGGCAGCGGTTCTCTCAGAATGCTAAAACAATACTAGTTTGAATTCATTTTTGCATTTTTAGTGTCCTTGCTTTAATGATTTTTCTAATGCAATCTTGATGCTAACTTGCTTCTTTTTGTGTGTTTTTGTGTGTTTTGCAGAAGAAAGAAGAGTACATTAGATGGAGCCGAGAGAGGGAGAGTGATTGGCTTCCAATAGTGTTAGATGCACTCTCTCAGGATGAGCAGGATACTCTTCAGAGGGCAGGCATATTGAGGATTACACGGGTCCCCACGTTGCACCTGCCAGTCACATATTATGTGACTTATTTTCTTATTGGGATGTAGATCGGAACACCTTCCGATTTCCAAGTGTTAGGGGTGAGTGGACTATCACCCTAGAGGATGTCTACCGCATTTTGGGAGTCCCGATTATTAGGAGGAGACTTTCATTTGATACAACAGTATCAGAGCTTAGGTGACTTAGTGGGCCACCTATATGGGAGATGCAGTTGTCTCCACTGGTTCGAAGAAGGGGGTGAAGGTCTGTTCTATTCCTAGCTTGCCCATCCCTCTGATCCGTCAGGCCATTATGGGCATCCTTGCTTTGAGATTGATTGGGGACAAGGGAGGGGATACTTTACTCTACTGTTGGGCCCCCATCATCACACAGATTGAGGCACATGGTCAGATTTATGCCTAGGGAGCTGATATACTTGGGACCACCTATCACGACTTGTACAGGGTGGTTCATTTATAGGGACAGTCACTGAGCCATCGACCTTAGTTATGAGTTGGGTCTATGAGTGCATCATCCCTTATGGGAGAGGCATAGAGGTGGCAGATCCTGGGGCCATGAGGGAAGCTAGATGGATAGAGATGATGGTGCTTAGAGCACCCCACCAGCCAGTTGCTTCCCTGACTACTGAGGATATGGAGGCCACACCTTATTAGGCCATGGCAGGTTTGTGGGGCAAGGAGACCTTTAGTTTGATCTCCTGCTCTACCACATGACAACTTGTGGACAGGATGAGGAAGGTAGAGACACACCCCTTTGATCAAGTGCCTCAGCAGTTCGGCCTTGCTTACGTTGACATGCTTCCCCTAGTGGTGCTAGTGTTTAGATCAGTTCGGGAGGCTAGGGGAGGTCCTAGAGGCCGGGGTTGGACTGTTGTTACTCCTAGCATCCCTATTACAGCTAGGAGGGTGGTACGTGCTCGAGGGAGAGCCGGTGCTCCTCAGGCACCTTTACTTTGGATCACCGTCAGCCCTACCCACAGTAGTGACGACCCCATTGATATAGACTCCGAGTCTGAGGAGTTCACAGGGGGAGAGATGGAGGAGGAGACCGAGGACATGGAGATCAGTGAGTCGAGGTGGGGAAGAGGATAGTGATCCCGAGTGGCATGATACTCAGGAGATCTTACAGGTTGAGAGGGCGGAGTAGAGTGCGGAGAGGGTGACTCTAGTCTCAGAGGAGTTACTTTCTTAGGACCTAGGTGGAGAGGATGAGTCCATGGTAGGATGCCATGTTGTCCCAGACGTAGGAGGGGACACCAATCAGTGGCGGTGTCTGTGGTAGGTGCGGATCCCAGAGATCCTTCTTGGAGGCCCAGAGATCCGAGTGAGTTGTCACTCTTCTTTTGATGTTTATTTTAGCTAGAATTGCCTTAGTTGCTACCTCTCCTTTTGTTCATTCTTGGTTTCACCTTTTGATTGTTTTCTAATTTTTTTCTCCTTTGCTTGCAGAGACCACAGATGAGTGGCAAGACTTGATTCATCGGGTATGTACTGATACCCTGATGCTCCCCATGGAGAAGACTCATGCCGAGCTATCCGCGGATGCAAGGGAGCCTTCAGCAGCCGGTAGGCATACCGATGTTTTTTCCCCCATCTGGCATGTGGCCAAGATGGTGACTTCCCTCCGTGCCGAGGTAGCCGGGTATAGGGCTGTAGAGTGCTTGATGAGGAGGAGCCGCTCTCATAGCGAGGCTATAGCTACTGGTCAGGATCACGAGCCCTCAATGCACTTAGAGCACCGGCGTAGCCGAGTCCTAGACGTGATCGTGCACCTTCTGAGGGATCCCATAGGGATTGAGAGGCCACTTGGCTCTTTTTGTAGTGACTCTTGCTAGATTGTTTATACGACCATTCTGTATTTTTGGGCTCATTGAGCGTTTTGACCATGCCTAGTGCATGATGGCATTGTACATAAAACTCAAATATATATATATATATATATATATATATATATATATATCTTTTGGATCTAGATCTCTTTGTATCTAGAGTTTTGTGATTCATTTTCACATGTATACCATATGCTTATAAATTTTTTTATTTTTATATGCTTTTCAGAATGTATGCAATGGAGAACAAATATCACAAATGTTTTCTTTTTGTATTTTGTGATGCTGATGTATGATGATGTGGACACTATGTGATCTTGAACTTTAGTTTCTATAAGCAATTTTCCGGTACTTCATATTGTTTTGGAAAAATGCGATGATGAGCTGGTATGATGAGCAGATGAACTTGCCCCACTCCTAACTCCATGCAACCTAGTAAGATGTGAGGGCTCACCATCGAGAGCTAGAAAGGGCATAAGCTATGAGGTGTGTTGAAATGGTAATGATGGGAGATAGACAAAGAGTTTGGTGGAACAAAATTAGGATGCTATAAACCTATCCTACTCAAGTGACTCCATAGTTTATAATGTAACTTGCTTTGTAGTTTATCTAGACTTAGATCCATATATGGCCACTTGGTTGACAAAATCTGGTTTTCATGGTTTTGAACTCTCTTGGAATTTTAGACATCTGATTCATTTGTTTTTGAATCAAGATTTCAAAGGTTTGTTTGAACTATTTGCTTATGAATTTCAACGATTTTCTGTCAAGTGGACCCCCTACACCTTGCCCCATGCTACTAGTAGGAAACATGGGCTTATCACCATGGACAAGGCATAGGTGAGTAAAGGCATTCCCATCCTTTCCCAACCCTACGTCACTAGTAAGAGACACAAGCTCAACACCGAAGGTTGGTAGGGCAAGGAAATGTGTAAAAGTAAAATTTTCTGTTTGATCTATATTTGACTTACTTGAGAAAAATGTTAGGATGTTCTTATTTCCAATGAGATATATACACGGGATAGATGTGACACCATGAAGCTTCTAGAACAGACCATAGGCAAGACACCTATCCTAGGAAGAAACCAAAAGTGAGAACAAGCATGCAGGCCTTGGTATGGCTACCGTTAGGACTTTGTCATATCTTGCTTTAATTGATGAAATGATTCTGAAATAGTTGATGATGTTATGAAAATGAAGAAGTATGATTTGAATGCTCCTGCCAATACTATCAGAAGTTTGTAATGAATTGCTTAAGAATAAGTCCCTTGATCACCAAATTTTACTGAAACGAGTGAACAAAATGAACCTATCTAAATGAATATGTAATGTAGATATAATTATACAAATAGTGTTGATGCTTCATGCGTAAAACCATTTAAGATGCAAGGAATTGACTGATTCATTGAACTCCTCACCCTCTAGTGTGCACAAGAGATACGCACCATTCCCGTAGTCTTTCATGACTCGATATGGGCCCAACCATTTGGGCCGGAACTTTCTTCCTTCACCGGTTTTCTTATCGATCTGGTTGTCTAGTCTTAGAACTAGATCTCCTTCATATATTTCTCACTCATAGACCTTTTTATTATACTACCAACACATCCAGTCAGCATAGGCTCTATGCCACTATTCGGCATTTAACCTGGCCTCATCTAGACTTTCTAGTTGAGAGAGGCGTGCCTCCTGTAAGCTTCTTCATCTAGAATCCCTTGTAGTGAGAGAAATACTTCTACTCCGAATACCAATGAGAAAGGAGTTGCTCCTGTTGGTGTTCTTATTGAGGTTTGATGGGCCCACAAGGCTGGATTTAGTTTTAAATGTCAATCTCGTTGATTCTCCTTGATTTTTTAAGGAGAATAGCTTTCAATGTTTTTTTTGCTTGGCCTACCCATTGGCTTGAGGGTAGTAAAGAGAGGCCGTGTGATGGTTTATCTTGAACTTGCTACATAACTCATGAACCTCGTTGTTTTTAAAGGATGTGCCATTATCTGAGATAATGACTTGTGGGACACCATACTGCTAGATAATTTGGTTCAAAATGAATTTGGCAACCACCGAGCTTGAGTACGGTGGTGAGAGGCATGGCCTCCACCCATTTGGTAAAATACTCCGTGGTTTGTGACTATAAAATTATGGCCATTGGGTTGATGAGGAGAGAATTTCCCTATCAAATCTAAACCCCACGTGGAGAAGGGCAACAGAGTCACTATTGGTTGTAGGGATTGTGCTGACATGTGAATCTCGTGAGAGAATTCTTGACATTTGTGGCACTTGCGTATAAATTCCACTACATCATGCTTGAGAGTGGGCCAAAAATAGCCCATCGATGTATTTTGTGAGTGGTGGCGTGACCACCGAAGTGGCCCCACATATCCCATTGTGGGATTCATGAAGAATCCTCTTGGATTCTTCTATGTCGACGCATCTTAGAAGCATGCCATCGAAGGCTCTACGATAGAGTACTTGGTCTAAAACAACATATTTAGCTACGATAATGTGTAACCACCTTCTTTGTTGTGGCGTGGCACCTTCTGGATACGTATGGTCCATGATAAAATTGATAATATCAGTATACCAGGGACATGTAGAGATGGGGGGTCTGGTTTTGACAAAGTATACACATTCATCGGGAAAGTCTAGATCTACCAACTCACCTCCATCTAGTGGATTGTTAGCCAACCAGTCTGTAATGATTTGTCCTTTAATAGATTTTTGGTTTACAAATGTTAACTCAAATTCTCCCATTAGGGTTATGAAATGGCCAACTTTTTTAGATAAAGATCCTTGTGTGAGAAATGTTCGTAAATGGTCTGTCTTCACAATGACCCTTGTTTCTTGATTTAACATGTAATGTCTTAAACATTTTGTGGTGAAGACTATGGCAAGGCATTCTCTTTCTACCTGTGTATAACACGTTTCATAATCGAGCAACGTTTGGCTAATGAAATAGATCGTGCATTCTCGTTTATCATCATCTTCTTGAGCCAACATGCAAGCCAGCGAGACATGAGTGGCTTGTGAGTATAGGATTAAAGGGCGGTTTGGCTTGGGAGGCATTAGTGTGGGTGGTGACAACAAGAAGCACTTAATTACTTTGAAGGCCTCATTGTAGTCTTCAGTCCAATCGATACTATAATCTTTCTTGAGTAAATTATTGATTGGATGAATGGCAAAGCTTAAATACGGGATGAACCTTCGGATTACACCGAGTTTCCCGAGAAATGTCCTAATTCCAAACTGTCCAAAGGTGGAATCATTTTGAGAACGGCCCGTATTTTGGCGGATCAACATCAATCCCTCGTGAAGATATAATGTATCCTAGAAGTTTGCCTCCTTTTACACTGAAAATGCACTTCTGTGGGTTTAATGTGACACCATACTCAATTAGTCATGAGAGGATGATGCGGAGTACTTCCGGGTGATCACAACACTTCTTGGCCTTGGCCAACAAGTCATCCACATATGATTCCACAATTTTATGGATAAGATCATGGAATATATACGTCATTGCCCGCTGATACGTAGTGCCGGTGTTCTTAAGACCAAATGACATGACAACATAACAATAAGTTCCCCAAGGAGTTATAAATGTGGTTTTGGCTTGGTCTTGTTTAGATATTTTGATTTGATTATATCCGAGAACCCATCCATGAGAGACAAAAGCTCAAATCCAACTATTGCGTCAACGATGATGTTAATGGATGGTAATGGGAAATCATCTTTGGGACAAGCTTTGTTAATATCCTGAAAATATATACAAATGCATATCTTCCCATTCTTTTTAAGGACGGGAATGATATTAGACACCCATTGTGAATAGTCAATGGGCTTGATGAATCCTACCTAGAGAAGTTTCACTACTTCCTCTTTTACCATGAGAGCCACTTTTGGCTTCATTGGTCTTGACTTCTATTTAATTGGCTTCGCATCTGGTTTAGTGACAAGATTATGTACCACAACTTGTGGTGTGATACCATCATTTCTTTATAACTAAATGCAAAATCCTTTTGATGTTCTTTGAGAATTTGAGTGTGTATTTCTATTTCTTCTGGAGTTAGCAAAGATCCTAGTTTCAAAATTCTTGGTTCTTCCTCCGTTCCGATGTTTATGTCAATCGTTCCTTTGATTAAAGAAGTGTTACCTTCTTCAAATTCAGGTGGGGCTAGAGGTAGTTCCAAGATTTCTCCATTTTCTATCTCATAGACATCGAGATCCTTCTATGGAGGAGACTCTACCACGGGATTTCCAAAGTAGGTAGAGGAGTGTGGTATTAGGGAAAGATCAACTATAGGGTGAGCAAGGTGTAGCTCTGCATAGGCGTTTAGATATTTGAGAGTGAGTTTATCACTGTTATCATCATGTAGGATAGAGGATTCATTATCAGCTGTGTGTGTTAAAAGAGGGTTCGTTGATATTTTCTTCACCAATGGTTCAGTACGAAGTGATATCTTGAAACTTGTATCTTCCAAGTCATTACTTGGGGTAAACGCAAAGGCGAGGTTGCTATTGAATATGCGATAAGGTTCTGTTCTCGTGGGATTGCCTCAATGGATATGAAGTTGAATCCTTTGCTTAGATCTAATACCACTTTGTTTTATAGAGTGTAAGTGCTCGGCTTTAGTCTCATATACTTGAGAGACTTGGTTTGCCACTAATTGTGAGTCTCCTAACACTCTGACATCATTAATACCGATCCTTTTGGCTGTGATGAGGCCAAGGAGGAGGGCTTCGTACTCAGCACCATTGTTTGTACATTCAAAGTTTAACTTAAAAGCAAAAGGTAGGATCTTTCCCTCAGGGGAAGTGAAGATCACACCTACCCGGCTCCATAGTGACACCTAGCTCCATCAAAATGGAGAGTCCAATATTTACTAGGAAAAATGAATGCGTTGGGACATTATTTGCATATGTTTCCTCTGTTTTGGTTACTTCTACCATGCAAAGTTCCTCTGCTGGAAGTGAACCAACTCCTAGGGTACGTCCCATACCTATGGAATCAAATGGTAGGAAAATTGGTAGATCTTGTTCTAGTAACTCGAAAATTTTTGCAGTAGTTCCTAATGACACTGTTTCTACAATGTTAGCTTCGTCCTTAAGTTTGACTAGGTTCGTAATTTCTAGTTACATTCTAGGTATTAATTTTTCTCCTAGTTTTGAGTCGATTGGTTTGTTAAGTTGGTTTTTTGGGAGTTCAAACTCAGAGTGAACGCCTGGTCTTTTCTTTAGGTTTGCTAGGTGTATGTCGAATGGTTTTGGGTCACCTTTTTCTACGAATATCTTTCCTAGGTGTAAGAATCTTATTTCCTGGAATAACGTAGAAGGGATTGCTTTCATGCGATGTATCCATGGTCGAACGAGGATCATATTATAGTTGGTTTCCCAATTTATGATATAAAACTTGGTGAGGATTGTCTTGGGTCCTAAGGTGATTGGTAATATTATAGTCCCAATTGAAGTAGCTTTAAGGCTATCATAACCTCTTAGCGTATTTCTTGTTGTGGAACAGTTTGTTTCTCCATATCCTAGCTTTTGAAGGAAAGAGAAGGGGACAATGTTAACTGCTGCCCCATCATCAACCATTGCACGTTTAACATAATTATTGTAAACCCACACCTATAAATGTAAGGCTAGATCACCTCTACGTGTAATTTCAACATCTGTTGGCATTTTGTTTATGTCGAATATAAACTCGGTATCCCTATCTGGCTGCCCTAGAGGGTGGATATTGAAGTCTGTATGGTTTACGTGTGTTTTGAGAGGTGGAGTGATGTTAATTAAATGACCTAGGCCTAGTGCTTCTAAAATAGCAGCCCTATGGGCAGGAGAGTTCTTCAACAAGTCCAAAAAGGAGATGTGAGAGAAGGTATTTGTTAAGTCACTAATTAAATCATAAGCACCCACGGGTTTTACCAACATTTGTTGAGTGTTATCTGGCTCTAGTGGATATATTGGATTTGGTTGAGAAGAATATTCTCATGCTCTTGTTATGGCTTCTACGTGCAGCTCAGTATCTAACTCCACTAGACCAACTATCTTGGTTCGTGGTTGATTCCCTAATTGCGGTGCAACAGGTGGATTTAGTGAAGTTGAGGCTTCATGATCATTATTTCCTATCATTACACCTTTGTTTGTCCCATTCAGATTTAATTTATTATTGTGATTTGGGAGTGGATCATTAAAGATCTTGAGAGGTGCATTTTGAGGGGAAACTACCCCTATGAAAGTATTCGGCATAGGTGTCACAGAATCTATTAAGAACATATCTATGAAGAGTTGTCTTTGTTCTTCTGGCAAACATTGCATGAACTTATTGTAATCACGGCAAGTCCTAGTGTCATGGCCTCAAATTTTGTGGAAACCACAATACGAGTTAGGATTATAACTCCTAGGTTGTTGGTTTGGCACGTGTTGTGGTCCAAAACTCTGATTAAACCGTTGACTATTAGGATTAAAGTTTTGCGTTTGTTGTCTTTGGTTTTGGTTTTGATATCTAGTTGAGTTTTGACTTGGACCTTGTGTATGCGGATGTGATCTTCATCATCATAAATCGTTGTTGTGGATGATTAAAATCCATCGCGTTTATTGTTGGGGTAAAATTTTTGTTTTACGATTCTTAAGCGGTGGTGGAACATTTACAATGCTTACTTTTTAGTCGATCAGTCACTCCATCTATTATCACTCCACAGTTTTTGTTAAGGATTTTAGGTCCTTGATTGGCGTTTGTGGTAGTAGGATAAGTCGTAGTGTTTTGGTTGGGGATGATTAACCTCCCATTTGTTCCATATGTCTTGTGACTGCTATCTATTACAGCTTGATCTATTCAGAGAGCGCTCTCGAGCACTTCATCATAAGTTCTTAGTGGGAACTTCTGGACTTCTTCCTTTATCTCTTTGTTGAGAGAATGAAGGAATAAATTACATAGTTCCATCTGATCCATGTTTGGAGCGCTTGCTGAAGAATAGAGGACTGTACACCATCTTTGGATGAAATGAGCAATAGATTCATTGTGTTCTTGCTTAATATGCAAGAATTCCCTGATCCCTATTCTCAACAACTTGTTCATGTTGAACACCTTGATGAACTCTAAAACGAGTTGTTTCAATGAATGTATTGAGGCTTCAGGTATTCTGTAATACCAATCAAGGGTGATACCCTCTAAAGTTTTGGGGAATATTTTAGCAACAACTCCATCCCAAGGGAGTAGTTCTCGAATGGTTGTGGCATAGGCCTTAATATGTGCATTTGGGTCTCCCTCCCCTTTATACTTGGGTAGATCGGGGAGAGGTCTTGGAAGCATGATGCTTCGTATAGTGAAGTCTAAAGGTTCTTTCAAATATTCTGAATAAGTTCCTATCACATAGGTTTCGACCATTGATGGTGTTTGCTAAGGGGGGCAGGTGGAATGGGTTGTTGATATGGCATAGCATATGCATTTATAGGGGCATAAGGGAATCCATGTGGTTGAGAAAACATCTTTGGGAGAAGAGAATATATCTCCCTGTGGTGATTTGGAATACATGTTTAAGTATGGAGGAGCATTATTCGGGAATGGATTATTTTGTGCTAAGCGGGAGGTATCATATTCTCAAGCTGGAGCGGCGTTAGTTCCATTTGATCCATGTTTGGAGCACTTGCTAAAGAATAGAGGAGGTACGCCATCTTTGGATGAAATGAGAAATAGATTCATTGTGTTCTTGCTTAATATGCAAGAATTACCCGATCAATGTTCTCAACAACTTGTTCATGTCAAACACCTTGATGAACTCTGAAACGAGTTGTTTGAATGAATGTATTGAGGCTTCAGGTATTCTATAATACCAATCAAGGGTGATACCCTCTAAAGTTTTGGGGAATATTTTAGCAACAACTCCATCCCAAGGGAGCAATTCTTGAATGGCTGTGGCATAGGCCTTAATATGTGCATTTGGGTCTCCCTCTCCTTTGTACTTGGGTAGATTAGGAGAGGTCTTGGAAGCATGACGCTTCGTATAGTGAATTCTAAAGGTTCTTTCAAATATTCTGAATAAGTTCCTGTCGCATAGGTTTCGACCATTGATGGTGTTTGCTAAGGGGGAGGTGGAATGGGTTATTGATATGGCGTAGCATATGCATTCACAGGGGTATAAGGGAATCCTTGTGGTTGAGAAAACATGCCGGGAGAAGAGAATATATCTCCCTGTGGTGATTTGGAATACATGTTTAAGTATGGAGGAGAATTGCTTAGGAATGGATTGTTTTGTGCTAAGCCAGGAGGTATTTTATTCTCAACTGGAGCGGCGTTAGAAAACACGGTTCTAGTTGGAATTTTTTGTAAATAATGAGGAGGCATGCCCAACATGCCTGTTCCTGTGAGGAGGTCTACTTAGGCTGGGATGATGTGGAGGATTGGAAGTTCCTGCTTGAATGAACTATGAATTTTGACTTGCTTGAGAAGGTTCCAACCCCTAACCTTCTCAACTAAGGCTAAGATGACCTCATTTGGTGAAGAAACGGTATTTTGCCTTAGTGGCATTTGTTGTATATCTTGAGATTGTATAGGCATATGGTACCCTGCTATGAATTGATTGGTGCCCTACCAAGTTTCACTGAGGGCATTTCCTATAGGTGGAGGGATGGGGGTGTTTTCTTGGAACGAGACCTTAGGTTGTGTTTACAAACCTCCTATAGATGGGTACATATTTTGAGAGTGTTGTTCACTCCTAGCATAACGTGCTAAGTATTCATCATCTAACAACAGATATGGATCTGACTATCTACTAATTTGTGGTCTAAGTAACACCTGGGGAGATGAACCAAATTATCCAGTGAGTGTCATATTGTTTGCACCTGATGGCTCTGGTTGTTGCGTTTGAGTGAGCTGATCCAACTCCTCTATTTGGAAAGAAGAACTATATCTAGTCCTTTGAGGTAGAGTTTGTGTTGAAAACCGGTTAGTTGAATAGTTGTCACCCCATGCTGAGAGCGAGGGTGATGGTTGTCTATTTAGTTAATCATAGTATGCTTCAAAACCTAAGAGAGGTCTACCATATGCATCATATCCCGACATATTCGGGGGGTATATGAATACCTACGAGAATAATGGGAAAGAGCGAAGGTGGATAAAACTAAAAGAAGAGTGTGAAAGTGAAGCAATTGTTCCTTTCACGTAAGTTTCACCAATTTTGTTGGTAAAGCTGATGTGAAGGCTAATGTGGTGGAAAAGACGAAAAGTATACTAATTGGAAGAACAAGTAGAAATAAGACTCGAATAAAAAGGTAGTAAGTTCACGTCGGGTTCACCAATTTTGTACGATGGAAAAGTGACATGCGAGCATGGGAATCTACAAGTGACTCTTCCTTGCACTTGACCTCCCGAGGTCGTGCCGAGACAACCAGTGGGGATGGAATACATGCGGGATGTAGATAAGCTAGTAAGGTAATCTTACATCTTCAACTTGCAATAATGGGATCTACGAATCTAAGGAAAAGAAGGCCCTCCGAACCTGAACCGGTGTGATAGATCGTTCGGCGAGGATAGCTTCTCGAAGGCTCCAATCAATATTGATCTCTGCTGTGATCCGATCTATGTGTTATGGGATACGTGGAAGATAACCTGTGGGTGCTTCGTATATATCTCCTGACAAGGTCATAAAAATGGAATGGCCAAAATTTGTCATGGATATTTTGGTGCTTTATGGATGATTCTCTGGTCTAGTCAAGAAATATTTAGCTTGATTAGCTACTACATTTAATAATGATAATTGTGTGATAATGTCTGGTGGGAGTGGAGAGGACCTAAATACTAATGTTCGTAAACCAACATCAACGTTGGTTTGACTTGTAGGTCCGTTGGGTTGTGGGACCCGTGGATCACAACCGTAAGTTCATGGTTGTTGTGGACCTCCTATGGTAATATGAAGAGTCAACCCCTTAGTCGAGAATATCCAGTAGTCATATGCCTTTTTGGCCTCTATGTTTAGAACTAGAAGTTGCACAATTTTTCTCAGAGTACCTAACAGGTGTTCTGGCAACTTGGATACGTAAGCTAGTGTCTATATCAACGAGGAGGTCTCTTACGTCTGCGCTGTGGGACTAGTGGATCACAACCAAATGTTTTCTCTCTTTCGAGGTCCTTCTACGGTCATACGGATATCTATCAAGCAGATCTATAATTTGGATGATCGACCTGGAATGTGTGTGCTTTGTCGTCTTCTATGTTTAATCCTCTTAGTTGTGTGCTAATTTCTTGTAGGTCTGTTGTTGTTCGGAAGACCTGAATTCTGAGATTTTGGTCTATGTCAGCTAATGCTGCAACGAGATTTGGTTGAGGCACGATTGGCTCAAAAACGTATTCCTTGGGCTCCCTAGGTCCCGTGATTGTCATGCAAGATCAATATAAACCTAACTGAAATGAAATAAACTAACTATGCAAGATATATTTACAACATATATATATATATATATATATATATATATATATATATATATATTCCTCTATTCTTTTTATTTTTGATAGAATTTAAATGAGAATCGAAAGAGCAACTAATCTAATATATTTAAAAATGACAACTAATCTAATAAAAAAATTAAAACAAACAAGGTAGCTGGTGTAGGTACTTTTTCATGCGGTTGTGAGTTTTATCCTAAATAACTAGATAGCTGATTAACTTAATTGAAAGATTCTCGATCCTACCTCAGAAGTGAGGAATGAATCATAGTTTCTCAGAAATTATCAATCCCCACAGCTTCCCTGGCAATATCGAAAATGAAACTTAACTGAAATGAAATATTTCACTACTCTATTTGATATGTTTTAACTAGAACTTTGATTGATAAAACCTAGAATTTACAGAACAGTGGTGAATCCAGGAATGTATGATTTTGTCCCCTTAGAATGATCTCCTCATTCCTTCATGTTCACATGAGTCCAGAAGAGCGTGTATATGCTAGCATCAACAGAAGAAGGTATTTTGAACAATGGTAGCTTTGGATATAGACCAAATAAAATGCAAGTAGGAGAGGGACAACGCAAGTGACAGAGCTTGGCATATGTAATTCCTAGCGGGATTTATTACGGGAATACAACACAAGTGTATTGAGAGATTCTAGAATCTACCTTCTGTGAAGAACACAACCTGTAACTCTAATGGATTCAATCTACAAATGACACTACTTTTCTCTAAACTAATTTACATGAACAACAATGAACAAGACTGAAGCAAGAAGATTGAATGGCCTCTAATAGCAAAGGAAAAAC
Source organism: Taxus wallichiana var. yunnanensis (assembly GCA_018340775.1). Lineage (NCBI taxonomy): Eukaryota > Viridiplantae > Streptophyta > Pinopsida > Cupressales > Taxaceae > Taxus > Taxus wallichiana. Next base: position 628,674,937 of record CM031237.1, on the reverse strand, counting down.
TAGCATGGATGTAAAAATGAAAACAAAATGAGCTCTAAACAAGAAATTGACAGACTAAACAATGGAAATGAGAAGTTGAGGGGCCATTTGCTTGAAAACAAGTTGGATACTTATAGATTTCACATTCACCCAAAGGTAATTCCCATTAGAACTCTTTTACCATTAAACAATGAAGAAACACTATTCTAGGGAAATAAAACATTAATACGAGCTAAGGCGGTTGGGAAAATCTGGTGAAAGTCAAAAATTTATGCAAGTCGCGATCAAAGGAGCTTATTTAGAAAATGAGTGAAGGACCACATGACCTTGGTAGGGCGGTGGTTTCATCACTAAAGGGAAAAAGGTATTTAAAAGGGGGGCAAGGGATAAAACAAAGCATAAGGAACCTAGACAAAGCATTTGGGACGCTAACATATACTTCGCAAGCTTCTCTGGATCCGAACACCTTGTGAGGTGACTTGTATCATCATTGGGGCATGTGTGACATTGTTCTAACAGACAAGTACCCTACAATTTTGGGTACGTACGGTGTGCGATTATAAGCGTTGGATGGAAAAAAATTTCCTAGACACTTAAATGGGATTAGGTCAAGCCCCACTATAAATAAGGCTTCTTTGTGTTTTGTAAATAAGGTAGTTTTGCCAGATAATTTAGAATTTCCTTTATGCATTTTCCTTTCTTGTATTTCCCTTTCATGTTGTTGTTTTGTTTTGCGCCTTGGGCACCAATAACCTTGTTACTTTTTTAGGGTTTTGAATGTGCAGAGGGCTGCGCATCATTTAAGTGTGGGGTGGAGAGATGTGAAGGAAAGCATGGGTAAAGTACCAAGGAGGATTCTGTTGAAAAGCCCGGTTGAATGGCCCTGTTGAAAGAGGTGCATAAAAGAAAATGTGGAAAAGGATGGTTGGTGTCAAGATAAGGCTACTTTCAGATCCCACGTACAAAGAAGGAAGAAGCACATAAACAACATGAGGTAGGTGAGAGAAAAAATCATGACAAAAGAAGTGCCTTCAAGGCACAGGTGATGCGCATGCAAGAGTCTCCTATTAAGATGGATTGGTTACACACCAGAAGGTTGGGGATTATCCACACAAGTTGGGCGTGTAAGTTAGGGCACAAAAGTGAGGATTTGTTTGAAAAATATGCTTTAAATGTTAAAAGTATGGTGGTAGGTGAAGTAGCATTTAATGCTTAAAAGTGGGAAAAACTATAAATAAAGGTTCGAGAATTTCATTATTCACTTTGCATATAAGGAGAAAGAAGTGCTTGTGCATCTTTGCAAACTAGGGCTTCCAGAACTGATCTCAGTGTGAAGAAAATTTTGAAAAGTGTGAGCATGAGTCACTAGTTTGGATTTACAAACCGAGAGAAGGGATTTCACGGGTGTAAGAGAAATAGTGAGAACGAATGGTTGTGAAGGAACTATCCCAATTAGGGTTTGAAGAGCTAGGGCACGGGTTTAAGGGGTTTTCTTCACAAGTTCGAGATATAAGGTTAGAAGGAGTAAAAGAACAAAGTAATAACAAGTGATTGAAGTGATAAGAGAACCTAAGCAATGGCACCCAAGAAACCAATTGGCACACCTAAGAAGGGCAAGGGAAAGGGAAAGAAACAAGAAACTGTCACCCATACAAATGAAGAGTGGTACATAAAAATGTAGTATCTAGATGGATTATTGTTGGGGAAGGAGTGGGAGTCCCATTTGAGAAAAATGTCTGTACATGATTACAATCATCATTCGAGCACAATCAAGAAGGAGATGGTGCTAGAGTTAGTGTGCCCAAAAAATAAAAGGACACTAGAGGGTCTCGCCCATCTATGAAAATGATGTAAAGGTCAAGTTGGAGAAGTCAGGGTTATTGCAACTCTTTGAGTTGCCTTGCTTTGGGAAGCCTGAGTGCTATACCAATGGTTGATGTCGTGCATGCATGAAGACTACTTCCACTTCGCAGGGCACAAGATGCACATTACCCCACAACTCATTTTGCATTTCACATACCTCATATGTTAAGGAGATAGTTTAGAGGATGCCTTAAGAAATAAAGAGGTAATTAAGGAGACCATCACGCTATGCATACAAAAAGGGGTCGAGGTACTATGATATCACAAACATCAAGGACCCGGTGATGAAGATGGCCGTGCACCTTGTAACAAAGATAAATGGGCAGGAGAGATGGACCCAGGTTAATAAGGCATGGTTACATGTTTGTAGGAAAATTTTGGAGGGAACCATCTATAACTTGTTTGCATTTATCCCAGATGATATTGTCAATAGTGTGAAGGAAGGAGACAAAATCCTTTTTGGCAACGTCCTGCTAACCATTTTGTTTTCAGAGATTGGAGTGCCAGATGTCTTGGACAAATTCATGTGGGAGTACCTTGCTGAGGACCCTTCACCTATGAAGATATTTGAAAAGTATTCTGTGACACTATGACGGCTATGCACAAGGTACGCTTGGAGAAATGATATACGCGCTGAGGAACATGTTCGGGGTGGAATGGAGGATTACTAAACAGCGCGCGAGTTGCCACCAAGGGAGAGGGTGATTTTATTGTGTACCAACATTTCTACAGGATAATTCAAAGCGACGAGATGAGACAAAGAGCCCATGGTGCAAACTCCCTTTTTCCTTCATAGCTCAACACTTCCAAGTGGGAGTAAACATGTTCAGAGAATCCAAGAAGTTGAGGTTAGACCTTGGAAATATGGACCGAGACCATAGGGAAATGCGCAAAGGGTTGGTCTACCCCAACAAGTGCGCATACGTGGAGAGGTACGTGTCACATGAGGTCCAAATGGTGAGGCCCATGACCTTGCCCATTGCAGGAGGATCTGTGGCACACGTATACCTCCATATAAGACCCAAAGATGAGAAGGGTGTGTACCTAGAGAATGAGATATCCATACCTGAGGACCCAACTGGTAGGAAGAGGCCCATGCCTAGGTAGGAGGAAAAAGAGCCAGAGAAAAAAATACCAAGTGTAGTGGATACAGGTAAAAGGTTCCCCTAGGAAAAACACCAGAACCAGTATGTACTCATGCAAGAAGAAATCTATAATCAAAGAGAATACTCCGGAGCTAGAAAATCCATTAGACAAGGAGTCATCAAAGGAAGAAAAGATAGAGTCACCTACACTGGAATCCCAGTTAGGAAGAAGTAGAGGGTAGAAGAAGAGACCGCCTCGAGAAGAAATTGGGATTTTGGAGAGGTACATAGGGGAAAAGGACAATGATGATGAGGAAGATGGCAGTGAAGAAGATGATCCTGGAAGAGATCAAGAGCCACCCATCTTTGACATGCATGATTCAAAAGAAGAAGGCAAGAAGAAGGACATGGGTTCCGTTTCATGCGGCACAAGGGTAGCCAGGAGAGGGAAGGCACCTAGGACATAGGAAGAAGTGAGGAGGTCAGCACACAGAAGCAGAGGACTCCAAGCCTTATGCAGGAGAAGATAACCAAGTCAGCATAAGAAGAAGCAGTAAATATCATTGAGACCTTGGTGGAAGAGGAGATGGAACACAACGCTGAGCTAGTATTGAATGAGGATAAGGAAGAGAGTGTAGAAAAGGACCATGACAACATTGGAGGCCCCACTTTGCTATGTAGTTATTCCTAAGGGCACGTGCATGGGAGGAAGGCATGTGGAGGAGGAGAGGCTAGGGATGGGTTATATTAATGACCCCAACAAAGTGTTGCGTTCATGGTTCCAGAGCACAGTTCTAGTAGAGGAGCTCGTGGCGATGTCATCTTTTGATAAGGAGGATACTTACCCACGGACAAGGAAGATGATCTCATGGGAATTTGAGTCCCATATTGATGAGCCAAAATTTGAAGTAAGAAATGGGGAAATTATAACATTGCCAAAATCAAAAGGAGACAACCCATTGGTGAATGCTCAGTAGCTCTCAGATGAACAACTGTGCAACACGCTCAACAAGGTCTCTATTGAGGTCAAAGCTAGAATCTTTGGGTGAAATGATAAAATCAAAGATCTAGAGGATGAGATGAAGAAGAAAGAGGAAGAGCTAGCTGTAAGGACAAAGGAGCTAAGCCAAGAGAAGTTGATCAACACCTAGTGGCAGTGAGAGTTAAGGGATGAGAAGGCTAGAGTGCATGAAGTTTACAAAAAGGTGGAGTCCATTACAAATGCCATAGTGTTGAAGCATCCGGACCTACTACCTATTCGCGAGAAGTATGCAAATTCCCTAGAGTTCTGGAGGACTTAACAAGAGCCCTCACCATGGAGAGACAACCGCTAGCTTTGGAGTTTATAGAAGAGGTGGTGAGCGCTTAGAAAAGGAGGATGAATTGAAAGTCATGGCACTCATAAAATAATATAGTAAGGTCCATGCTGATGTGAAGATTACCTCCTAGAATGTTGAGGCCACATACAACAACTGTGCGGACATGGACAAAGTGGCGAGCATGCTAGTCACCAGGGATGAAGTGGAACTTAAAGAGTTCCAGGAGAAAAACAAGGGAAATAGAGCGGAGTGGGAAAAGATCCTAGATGAGGTCAAAAAGAAATATGAGGCCATTGAAACCTTAAGGGGTTTAATAAAAAATTGGTTAAAGGAACTATACCCACAGATTACACGAAGGATGGATGCATCTGGAGGATGTAGGAAAGGAGTTAGAAAAGATTGTTGACACCATGAGTGCACAAGGGGATGGGCTAGGTTTTGAACAGGTGAGTGCCTTGGTGGGTGATCTTTGCCAGAGAGCGTAGAACGAAGTTGACGCTTGGAACAAGTTAGAGGTTGACTTATAGAAATATTTTCCTAGTTTATTACAGTGATGCCATCACTGTCCCATTCTTTCTTCTTTCCCAGATTCTTCATCCCCTTATTCTATTTTTCCAAGGCGTAAGCCTACTATGATTCCTTATTCATTTAAGAAGTGTTCTCACGGGTGGAGAACATGCATAGTTTGGGGTGATGTTGGGCCCCTGAAATATTGGCTAAGTACAAAGGGCGCGTAGGCACACAAGGCCTAGTTGAAGAAAGGCATGCAAGGAGAAGGCACACAGGAAAGGGTTTAGGGAAGGGTTTAAGGAAACTGTAGCGCACACGTAGACAAAGCCAAGGTTCTAGGACTTAGCCATATTGGTCATTTTGGGCAGGATATGAGGAAAATGTGACCTGATTGCGCATGCAAAGTGGATAAGGTGCTAGCTTGGCGAAAGGTTGTCCTAGGAAGGAAAATGCCCTGTGGTAGAGGTTTCTAGAAGGACATCATGACATAGAGTGGTGAGCTCATTCCTAGAGGAGCATGCCTTCTGGAGGACCACATTCAGACACTTGGTGACGAATTTGAGGTTGTAGGAGAATGAGTTGGTAGATCAAAGAGGCTATATATACAAGTGCCTATAGAAGTAAAAGATGCACTGAACACATAGAGAAAGGGTGGAGCTATGCAGAAATACTACAAGGACTTTGTTAGTTTGGGAAAATAAGGGTAGGAAAGGATGTATCAGGGGTTGGGAATTATAAATTTTCTTTTGAGGGCCTAGTTATATAAGTCTAGTTATAATGCATGACTACGGTTTGCCTTTCTGTGACATTCTATAATGGCCTAGTGAATGTAATAAGGTTACTGGTTGATATGAATATGAGTATTGATGGTTCTGATACATACATCCTTCTTCATAGTTCTTTCTCATTTATATTTATGAACTAGTATGAATGCTTGTATGATTTCCTTTCTTTATTGGTGTAAGTTCTTTAATCTATTAAGCACTTTATGTCTGGAATAACTGCAAGGATCTAGAAGCCGTTCTGAGCTCTATGGTGCTTGTATGTTTTATTTCCTTTCCAAACTCTTAAACTCAGATCATAGATGATGTTTCCCACTAAAATCACACAAAATAGAGACTCAACACCCACGCGTGCCTCGGGTGAGCACCCAAGCCTTTGTTGGGTGATATGTCATTTATGCATGGGACTTCTTTCCTTTGTGATGGGGGTAAAAATGACTACAATAATTCCTAATATTCCCACCTTAGTGAAAACATGGTAGAAAACATTCACACGCTCAACCCCAGTGAAACATGTCCTAAAATGTGACTCATGATCTTGATCAAAAGAAAGGCTCTCTCCTTCATGGTTTTAAATAGGCTTACCACAAAACTTGATGTGAATAGGCCCCATCAACTTTCCACCTCGTGTGGTTTTCTAGATCCTCCCACATACCCTTTCAATATCCGTGAACCTTGCCTTAATTTGGTAATGTTTTTGGCCACTATGCTTGTACATTAGGGAAGTATATAGGAATCAAATCTCTCTTATTACAAAACTACACAATAGAACATATACAGGAAAGATATTTCACATTACTTCCTATAAGAATCACAATGTTCTTAATTGTATCCACTGTTGTTGATCGTTGCCACTCAATCTCAAACAACATAGAAAACTACCATTGACACTGGAATCTGCCTTTGACTTTAGTCATTTTAGATGCATAATGGAAACGGAACATTGGTGTTATGTTTCCCCCATAATGTGAAATTTCCATTATTCATCAAACCAAGAAAAATGAAAAACAAATCATATTGAATTACACACTACTGACCAAACCTTTCTAGGTAGATCTTACTGCACATGGTCATTATGGCAAGTGAACGTATTAAAAAATGAGCCATCTTCTAATGAAGTATTATAGTCGAGAGGATCACATTAGTCATAGAATCATTGGCCAGTCATCTACGCTCCAACACAATTGTTTTTCCAGCATCCATAACCACACAAAACAAGGATTCTAAGAAGAAACACACTTGCAAAACTATAAGCAAATGGTCTCACCACAAAAATGCCACCATAAGCGATATGCAGCCCCATCATTGGCGGCTGTCGAGAGGTCATTAATAGACCTCTAGCCTCTCGTGCCTCCATCCTCTAGTGTCATGATGTTTGCTCATCCTGATTTGACCATGAAGCTTATTTTTACATACCTTAATCGGACGTTGGATTCCACCAAAAATGTGTTCGTAAGGAATTTTTTTGAATGTTTTGAACTTTTGACTTTAACTTTGACTCACAATGAAACATTGACAATTTTAACAAGTGACTCTATTTTGATAGTTATAAGACCTTAACTCTTTTGATAGACTTGAATCTAGAATAAAAATTTTGACTTCAATTTGTGACTATAAATAAACTAAGATTTGTAAAACTAATTACAAATCTATTTGACTCGAGACCAAGAGAAATTACAAACAAAACAATGAAACTCATAAAATTTTAAAATGACATATGTAACATACAATGACACAAATAGAGGACTTGACTATTAAGTAGGACCACATTATGATACTAATGAATTTGTAAAAGAACGCTTATCAAATATCTTAGAGACAACTAAGACCCTAAAGACTCATAATTTTTGAGATAAAGACAAACTTCAATGAATCACTTTTTATATAAAAATATTACGAACCTTTTGACGCAATGACCATGGTTATGCAAGAGAGTATAATGTTGGTTTGGAGCTTGGGGGTCAAGTGACAAGGTTACAATAATTGAATACCTATAGAATTATGACACACACGTGTTGAGTCCAATGCAATGCTTGATTCGACCATGCAATACAAGACCTATTCCACTTCCACGTCTTCACCTTAATTTCTTTATCTCTCTTCATTGGACAACTATGGAATGGTATGGGCATAAACAAGGTGAAACATGTCTTAGGAATTAAATGTCAAAGCCATAATCCTAGACCATTATTAGTAGATCTAAATCACCCAACATACGAGACTAGAATTCAATGTATGAAACATAGGAGTGAAAATCAAATATTGTGTTTCAAATGCACATGGAGCACATGATCTAGCCTCAAAAGATGAAATTTACGAGAGATGAATCTGTATTTTTGGAATATCTACGCTTAGAGAAAAATTAAAAAGATGTGGATGTCAGATTATTATAAGTTGAAGAGATGGAAGGAATTGATGTTTCTTCATAGTCTTTCTCGAGTAAGAAAAAATTCTGTCACGAATTTATCCTTTATTTCAAGATGAATCAACGTGATTAATTTTGTAACACCTTTCCAATCTCCTTATAGACATTACCTATAATTTTTGGTATTTTTCATCAATTAAAAATTAAGTTTCAATAATTTTCCATGTCAGACCAAACTCACACAGTCACCCCAAAATACAAGCCAATGAAATATCTCCACATTTACTTTGTAATATCAGACCATTGATAACCTCAAATGATTGTTACGAAACATGAACTAATGAGAAGGCTCCACATTTAATTTGCAATTCACTTTAATTTTCAAGGACCTTGTTAAAATGTGAAGCCTAAACCAATCGAGACACCTACACGCACATTTTTGTTGTCGTTATTTTCTTAGTGCAAAGCACAAACCAATAGGAAGGATCCACACCTTTGTAATGTTAGACTATTCTTAACTTTAGGAATCTCCATGCACTTCGTATTATCAGAATTTTGATAAATTGTATCGACCAATGCGACACACAGTCTAATAGGAAAGCTCCACATGCCATCCTCTAATGTTTCCATATTTCTCTCGACCGTGATAACTCTATCTACCTCATCACAAACTTAAAATTCCATAAAATTTGGCTCATTTTAGGGACTTCGCTACCACCCGCAACCATCTCTCAGAAATATGGTGGAATGCTACCATGTATCCAGCTTTGGTTTTTAGATCATCATCAAGTGGCACCCTCTGCTTGGTCCACCTGTCTCTACCTTCTCGCTGATGTATCTTTTATCTCCTACTTCGGACCCAAAAATATTTATTTAACATAGCTGATTCTAGAGGTTTAATTCCATCGGACCCAATTACCTTCAACTTACCAGAAATAATGACACATAGCACCTTCTTTCTCCATTGAGATTTTTCCACTTGTCCTATTGACTTTTCAACCTTGCCCGGACCCGAAAAGCTATAGCATTTGGTTAATTCCATGAACCTCATGTCTACTGGGCACATCTACTTAGGAGCTTTCTAGAAATCCGACATGTGTTCATTTGTTGTCTTTTATTTTCACCACATGTCTTATCCATCTTGATCGCATATCCCTTGTTTTGACTATGTCTACTTGTTGTCATTCACCATGACTTTCAAAACATTGAATGTTCATAAATTCCTCCATATAGCTCCAAATTGTGCATAGTTGGACTCGTTGGAAAGGTCTCCTTGAGTTCTCAAAAACCCATACCTCCACGACCTCCAAAAAATATTTCACATGCTAGAATAATAATTTCAAACCTGTAGAGCATCTAAGCCAAGCATACCAACCTTTTCCATACCTTTAGTGGACGTCAACCTCACTATTCAAGCCTATAGCATCCTAAAAATACCTGGAACCATCCTGAAAGCTCAAAGAACTAGCCTAAGACCACTACACACCATTGAAAGACACCTAATTTTATGACATTTCACTCCTCCTTTTCCATTGATGCCATGTGACATTAATGAAAACACCAACCAAAGTAACAAGGTTCAACAATATCCCCATTTATCATTGATGAAAACAAGCTCAAAAACTTTGAGAGCAAGCCAATGCACCAATATCTTCAGATATGCAAGCCAATGCACCAATATCTTTAGATATGCAAGCCAATGAATTCATATTTCTATCACACTCTCTCCCCCTTTGAAATCTATGAAAAATGTGCACACACATAGAAACATGAGTAACATGAAAGAAAAACATGATAAAGCATGTTCTTACCTCAAGATTCCCCCTAGAAAGATGTTTCTCTTTTTCTTGATAAAACACAATTAATTGCAAGCCTTTCTTCATCAAACACCTGCAATACTCCCCCTGAGATATTTAGCCCTTTCACTTTCTACAAATTCCTTTTATGAGATTTTTACTTGTGCCTTGGGTTAGAGAACTAACTCCCCTATCTAGACTCAACTTGAGCCTTCTTGGAGAAACTTTGGCACTTGAGCTACTCCCCTATCATTATGAGATCTTTAGTGATTGCTAGGGGCTGATATTACCCCCAATTTATGCCTTAACTGTTAAAAACTACTCTTGGTAGAGGTTTAGTCATTATATCAGCTACTTCTTCCTTTGTAGACACATGTTCAAGCCTTATTATTTTCTCATTGACTTGTTCCCTCAAAAAATGATATTTGATGGGTATGTGTTTTGTCTTAGAATGCAACACTGGATTCTTTGAAACACTTATAACACTTGTGCTATCACAGTATAGAGGAATATGACCTTCACTCTCAATTTTTAGTCTTCAAGAGTTTTCTTCATCCACATCACTTGTGTACAACAAATGGCTGCTACAACATACTCAGCCTCACAAGTAGAAAGAGCTATAAGAGATTACTTTTTACTCAACCATGAAACAAGGCACTTACCTATAAAGAAGGCTCCACCAGTTGTGCTTTTCCTATCATCAATGATGCCTACCTAATTTGTATCTGTGAAAGATTTGATTTGAAATTCATTACATTTTAGATACCAAAGTCCATAGTCCAATGTTCCCATGAGATACCAGAAGATTCTTTTGATTGCTTGGAGATGCACTTCCTTGGTTCTTCTTGAAATCTCCCAACCAAACCAACTTCCTGCATGATATCAGGTCTAGATGCTATTGAATAAAAAAGGATGCCTATCATGGGTCTATAAAGGTATGATTTCCATTTGGTGAGCTATCGCCTTACTAAGTTTACATTCTACTCTCATAGGAGTGTTTTGGCTTACAATCTTGGATTTGAAATCTTTTGATCATTTCTTTGATGTACTTTACTTGTGAGATAAAGATTCCTTCTTTGCCTTGAAGAATTTTTAGCCCTAAGAAGAATGAGATTTCACCTAACATAGACATTTCAAACTCCTTTTTCATTACCTCTGAAAAATCATGTGACATGATCTCATTATTGCTCCCAAATATGATATCATCTACATAGAAAAAAACAATCAACAAGTGTTATTCTTCTTCTTTTATGTACAAGTTTCTATCAGCTACACCTTTTCTAAATCCTTTCTCAATCAGGTACTTGTCTAACCTGCTATACCAAGCCCTAGGTGCTTGTTTAAGCCCATAAATTGCTTTTTTAGCCTACACACATAATCCATGTCCTTAGTAATAAAACCCATCTAGTTTCTCAATGTAAACCTCCTCATTCAAGTTCCCATTGAGAAATGTTGATTTCACATCCATTTGATATACTTTGAAGCCTTTGTGTGTTGCATATGCTAAGAAAAGCCTAATGGCTTCCATCCTAGCCACAGGAGAAAATGTTTCATCAAAATCTACTCCTTCCACTTGAGCATATCCTTTACAAACCAACCTTTCCTTATTTCTAGTAACTTCACCTTTTTCATTCAATTTGTTTCTAAAGTTCCAATAATGTTTTTGTCCTTTTTCTAGGTACCAGCTCCCATGTTTCATTCTTTTCAATTTAGTCTATCTCTTCATTCATTGCATTCACCCAATTATGATCCTTAATAGCCTCCATGACATTCGCTAGTTCTATTTTGGATAAGAGAGCAAGATTTTCTTGATTTTGAGAAATTTTCATCCTTCTTCTTATTTGGATGCCTTCTTATTTGTTTCCTATGATTTGAATTGGAGGATGGTCTCTTTTAACCTTCCTTGAAGGTGCCTTAGTATCATGTCTCTCTTCTTCTTCATCTTCTTCTTCATGTTCAACTTCTGAAATTTCTTCATCATCCTAATTTACAATAGTTTTTGGAGTCTCTTTGGGAGGAACTAACAAGCTGAGTAGCTCTCAACTATCTTTTTTGGATCTTATTGTAGCATCTATATGTTGAACTAACAACTGAGTAGCCTAAAAATATACCTTCATCACACCTTGAATCAAATTTACCTAGATTTTCATCATCTCTCTTGATGTAGCACTTACTTCCAAAGAATCTAAGGTGCTTCACACTTGCAGGTTTTCCTTTCCAAATCTCATATGGTGTCTTCTTGTGATTAATTCTGATTTGTTCTCTTTTTAAAAATATACAAGCTGTACTCAACCTGATTCTCTCTAGTATCCATCAGACAATTTTGATTCATTAAGAACAATTCGATCCATTTCTGTCTGATTCTGTTTCTTTCTTTCTACTACCCCATTTTTGAGGTGTCCTTACAGTTGAGAATTGTCTTCTTATTCCATGAGTCTCACAAAATTCATCTTCATTGGAACTCTCCTCCTCTGTCAGACCTTAAACTCTTTATTTTGACATTCTTTTCATTTTCTACTAGTGCTTTGAATGCTTTAAATATTTCTAATGCCTCTAAATTTTATTTGAGGAAGGAAAACCATGTCATCCTTGTGAAATCATCAATCAACAACATGAAATATCCTTTTATGCTTTTATTTATGGTCATTCCTACAAGATCGGTGTGTAATAACTCTAAAGGCTGTGTAATGGAGTATTCTTTTGTTTTAAAGCTTCTCTTAGTCTTTTTCCCATGATGGAATTATTTATAGAGATTATAATATAATTTTTTGATCTTATGCATGTTCCTTACACATCCCATAGATATAATTATGACAATCTTATCAAAATTGAGGTGAATGCAGCCAGCGCGGACGAGATCTATGGATAAGCGGGCCAGCGGTGTTGCGAGGGCTTAGCCCCTCTTTGAGGCAAAGCGAATGGCGGTTTATTGCTACTTCTACTAGCGAGGAACCTATGCAAGTCTCACAGTGATACGCCTTCGGGGTTGGGATCTCATCCCGGTAGAGTGTTACAGGTTGCGAAGAGAAAGGAATAAAAGGAGAAGAGAAAGAACAGATCCGAAGGAAGAAAAGAAATGAGTTCCAAAGCGGAAGGGTCAGAAGATCTATGCTTTTAGTTTGGTAGTAAACAGAGCCAAACCTACTTGCATAAATAAACAAAGCAATACTGATAAACAAATGACGGAAAAGTAGATATGAATCCAACAGATTAAACACATACAGATCTAACGTAAGAAAGATCTAATGCATAACACAGCTATTGAGCACAAAGTCTGAATAATTGTATTACTGTTCTTTTCTGTTACAAGAAAGCTCAAAGTCTTTCTCTCCTCACTTCTATTTCTATCTGAAAAATGTTCACCCGAATACAACAAGTATTCTTGTATTTATAGAAGATGAGAGAGAGAAGGCAAAATGGAGCCAACCACTTATCTACAAGATATTTACAAAATATCTAAAGTCATGTTGACTTTTACATTTTTGAGTGGATGACATCATCCCATGATGCAACATGGATGATGTCATCGTTGGCACCAACATACTTGAGATATGGCGAAAAGAAAGTCGGAGAATAGCGAGAGGAAGAAGAAGAAGAGGAAAAAGAAGAAGCTAGTCATCATCATCGTCCTGCGGCCGAAAAGGGGTCGCCTGCTTCTGATGCTGCTCAGGAGATGAGATGTGGAACTGAGCGCGGTATTCCAAGAACTTGCTGATCATTGACCCGAACTGATCCTGTGATGGATCCTTGTGCCGATCACCGATTACTTCGCAAGTTTCCCGCTCTTCTACAAGCTTTTCGGGAAGTTTGGAATAATCTTTCTCCGCCTCAATCAGGAAACCGATGAAGTCCCTGCAAGCCAGCAGGTTATTGATGGATTCGGTATCAAACGTGACTTCTGGCCCTGTTCCTTGAGAAGCTAACTCCTTGAAAATCCGGATAGTATCATCAGCCGTTCTTAAGGTGAGGGAAGGAGTGAGCAACCTTGGATTCATGGATAAAACAATTTTCTCCATTTGATACATCGCATCCAGGGCCTCTTCCTTCACCTTATCTATTTTTTCTAACACAAACTCAAGCTGATCTATCCGATAGTCCAGAGTGGACATAGTCTTGTTGAGGGTCCTTGGGTGACCGAATACTCCGAACTTGACCAAATCTTCGACTGAACAGTCGAACATCTGTTGGAAGGCCTCGTGTTGGAGTCTAGCGTTTTCTAACTCTTCTGATATCGGGACCGCTAATGCTTGAAGCTCCTTATTCGCCTTTTGATGTTCGAGGATAGGTGATATATTCGGCGATTACCTTTTCGCTATCTTTGAGAATCGACTTCTCAAGCGAAGCTTGACCATGCCACTGCTCACCGATCTTTGAATATTCATTGATCTTGTCCTGACTGAGCAGCTCAGGAGTCTCGGCGGCAGTTGTGGGAGGTGCACTTCCCATCTTCTGTAAGGCCTGAAGCAGGTATTTATTCTGTTCTTTCAGCAGCCTTTTCTCTTCTTTGGCTTCTTGAAGCTTTTCACAAAGTGCATCAATCGCGGAACGAGCTTCCCCCTGGAGACTTTCAGAGGACGTCCCCATCGTGACTTGGGTCACTGTGAAATCTGCTGGAGACAGATCCTCTTTTTCTTTGGTGGGATCGGGGTAAGCTATTTCCAGGACTCTCTCACCTGCAGCGCTCTTTGAGAAGCGTGTAACCGGCTTGTGCTTCTTTGCTCCTTTAGCCGGAATAACCGAAAAGTCCATCGGAGCGATGGGGACTTTCCTCTTTGGTAGCTCATTCTTTGAGAGATCAAGCTGGTCTATTGAAGAAGGACCAGAGACAGAGGGGGAGACAGCAACAGTAGAAGAGGGGAAGAACGTGGAGACACGCGGCGGTGGCATTGAAAGAATAGCCGCGGAGGTGTCCACGGGAGGAAGGGAAACCGGGGCTGCAGAAGACATAGGAAGGGAAGGGAGCCCGGAAAGGAGAGAAGAAATGGAAGGAGACAAATCAGCAAGAGAGGAGAAGATGGATGAAGAGGCAGGGGAAAGGGTAGAAGAAGGGGGAGAGGACACAACCAAAGGAGTGGTTGCTGACACCTGGGGAAGGAGAGGAAGAGAAGGAGAAGGGACAGAAGGAACCTCCGTAGTCGTAGCAACGCCGACATCCTGAGTGGATGGGCCTTCGGGAACGTCCTCCATGAACTCCTCTTCCAAAGTTATGACTTGTTCAGGCTCCGAGGGAAGAGGACTTTCAGGGGCTTCCTCCTGACTGGCGCTTGATTCACCTACTGCACCCTTGCCTTTTAGCTGCTTCTTTGATCTTGGAGGCGCATTACCCAAAGGAGAAGTTATAAAATCTACGCCGAGGTAGATCAATCCATTCATACGGCACCAGAGCTCCGTTCTCCGCATGGTTTCTTTGACCCTCTCCTCAATTGTCGAGGAGCCTTGCTTTATCAATAGCGGGAAGGGCCAATTGTCCCCATCTGTGTTATTATACACCTTGTCTACTTCATCTTCCGAAGTTTGGAAGCCTTTGGGGACGATGGCTACTCCATACTGAATAATTTCTGCCAATGCTAAGCGGGAGTGATCCTGTCTCCTGAGTGCCACCTCATGGATGACGTCAATGTAAATGTCCTCAATTTGAGGGACATGGATAGGATCAAGCTTAGCCCTTGGCAAGCAGCCTCTCGGGTCGAATGTAGGCCTTGCTGGGAAATCATGCTTTAGATTGAGCAATTCTAGCTCGGCAAACATCTCCTTCGCCTTGTGATAGCTGGAACAAGTGTATCGGCCCCCTCTTGTGAGGGGAAAGGAGTTCCGCCCCTTCTTTCTCTTCGACACTTCTCATGATATGTGACCAGCTGCCTTGACAATTCCAATAGAACCAGCTTTGGTCCAGCATACCTTGGCAACCTAGTGGGCTCGCCCAAGAAGTTAACCGCCCTCAGATAGGTGAATGTGGGAAATTGGGTGAACAAGGCCCCCCACTTTTCCACAGTGAAGCTTGATATTCTTAATTGTGCGGCCATGAGTCAACTTTGGTCGCAGCATGCATATAATTTGGTAGAAGAAAGCATCATTGATTTTTGAAAAGTGTTGGATGCTATTCTCCAGCTTTAGCTCTGGGTAGTATTCATATATCTTGGCCTGAGGCCAAGTTCCACTTCGGTGCAGCCCTGGATAGTCCCTTTCAGACGCTGCAGCATACACTACGTAGGAGTTCATATGAAACACTCCTGTTGTGGCAAACTGTTGTAGCTGCTCAGAAATGGCGCTGCTTATTATTTCCCCCCAGCAAAAGCGCTGATCGGGCAAATTTTTGTTCATCGTCTCCAGGTACCGCAGCATCCATTTATGGAAGTAGTGGGCGTCTGAAAGCCCGAAGACTCTGCTCAGGAAAGTGATGGTGTCACTGAGTTCTTCGGAGAAGTCGCTTCGGTGGATAGTCTGGGGCCACCGGGTCACTACCTTCTTATTTTTGAGGTAGACTTCATTCATTAATTGCATGCATAGGTCCTCATTGCCCTCCCAGGTCTGGACACATTCTTCTTGGGTAACGGCCACGAAGCTTCGGTGATGAGGGATGCCAAGAATCTTTTCAAAATGGCGAGTGGTGAGGTCAATGACCACTTCTCCCTTACTATTTTCGACACACCTGGTGTCCTTGTTGTAAGATTGGGCAACCACCATTATGAACTCATTATTAATAGTATGTATTTGGAATCCCACCGGCGAAATGTAGAGCACTACCCATCAATTTATCCATCCAGGGGCTTCTTGTTACTTTCTGAGTTCTCACCCAGAATTCGTCCATGTCAATGTGGCCCAGTTCAGAATCTCTGACATCCATATTGCATTCCGCCTGAGATTCGGGCATTCTAACCCTTTGGTACTTATACTTCATTTCTTCCTCTGTTAGCTTAGCTTTTCCTCTTGGTTTGGCGGGTCTCTTGCTTGAGGTAGACATGTGTTCTTCAAAGCTTATCTGATGATCTGCACGTAGGAGAAGAGAAACCCAATCCAAGAAGCTTGAATTAGTCATTTGATCTTCCATTGGAATACTAGCAGAAGAAAGAGTTAGAACTTTTAAGGCTCGGGGCGCAGGGCGCATGGAAGATGTGTGTAACAGGCTGCATTTTATAACAGGGCGCACAGGAAATGCGTGTTACATTGGGGTTCGATGCGCCTGTGGCGCATGGAAAGATTGTGTAACATGGACGAATGATGCGCCAAAGGAATATAGCGCGGCGCATGGAGGGTTTACACAACATCATGTTACTGCATCGGAGGGTGTGCCAGCGCCTATGTAATCTTTATACTTGCGCGAAAAAGGCTTTTGTTGCATCGAAACTGGGTGCGCTCTTTGGCGCGTGGAAATGGGATGCAACATGGGTAAAGGGTGCGCCAAGGCTTATAGGAGGAAGCGCGGGATTTACACTTGGAGCATGCAAAAGGGGTGCGCTTATGGGCGCATGAATTTCAGCTGTATCAGGATGGCAGGGTGCGCCATGGCGCGGATCTTTGAGTATGTTGCAAGTCGGATAGGTGCGCCGAGGGGCGCGACTGTCTTGATTGTTACAAGGCGCGCCGGTGCGCCTTGTGAAATAAGCTCTCAAACCTCTCTTTTTCTTTCTCTTCCACTTCAAAATTTGCTTGGACAAGTAAGGTTTTTCCAAAAAACTTGTAAACAGACCAAGCTAGCTACAAAACGACCCCTTTTCCAGCAGATCCGGAAAGAGGGAGGGAGAGCAAGAGCAACAGAAGAAAAGATACAGGGCAGCACGGGTGGAAAGGCTCAAACACATTCAAACTTTGATGAAAACTGGCCAGCAAGTTGGCATACACACCAAAACCGGACAAAAACAAGCCCAAAGAACAGAAAACATAAAACAGGGAAGGGGAAGAACCTCTTACCTTAAAATATAGCGAAAATTCCTTGAGCGGGTCCACAACACGACGAAAGCGACAGAGCAGGGGCTGACAAATCCAGAAAAATCACGTGCTGACAAAAGAACAATGAAAATGACATGGCGCGCATAGGTATATATAACAAAATTTGTCATAAATGCGCCTGACCACCATTTGAAAAGGCGCGTGAAAAGCATTGTGTCGGCAGAGGAAAGCATGCGCCCTTTGGCGCATGGAAATGCAATGTGACAACGGGGAGAATGGAGTGCGACTTTGGCGCATCAAGCGAGTTATGTCGACATGAATTTATGTGCGCCATTGGCGCACCAAAACGTGGTGTAACACGGAAAATACATGCGCCTTTGGCGCACCGAGAAGCGTGCTAACATGGAAAACCATGCGCCAAAGGCTTTTAGGGGGCGCATCAAAAATTGATGTTGCAAGGAAAAACCATGCGCCCAGCCAAAAAAGGCTCAAAAAGACTAAGTTCAAAAACTGAATTTCCCGGGAAGGGATTTTACAATATTCTGAATGCGGAGGATCCCTAACGAGGGATCGAAACAAAATTTTCGGTATGGTTATCGGTAAAATTGCCCTTGTCAATTTTACAGGATAACAGCTGGCTCCTCCTGGGGACTATCCTTGAGTAAAATCAGGGGTAGAGAATCCCAGATTACATGTGCCTATCCATTGGGTACGGAGTCAAAAACAAGGGGGACCGGAGGGAGAACAAAGGAAACACACAACAAACGAAAGCAAACACGCGACGAAAGCAAACACACAACCAAAATAAACTGTACAAAGAAGAGAGCAAGCTCTACTTCCTGAAGATCTTGAGATGTTGCCCGCTGTAGGGAAGCGGGAGTTCAGCTCCATCCAGATACGAGAGATAGAAACTATTCTCTCCATTGAGTTGTTTGATTTTGAAGGGCCCTCTCCACAAGGAGTCAAACTTTCCATGCATACCCTTTGGCTCTCTTCGCTTGTCCCAGAGAAGAACAAGATCTCCCACTTCAAAATCCCTCTGCTTGGCCTTCTTGTCGAAAAGCTTCTTCACGTGATTCTGATGTTCAGTGATCCTGTCGACCACCCTTACTCTCTTTTCTTCAAGTTCCGCAAGGTACATGATTCTCTTCTCTAGAGAACTTTGAAAAGTTTCATCTTCGATAGCTTGTGCCAAGCGAAGAGCAGGAAGTTCCGCTGAAATGGGAAGCTCGGCATCAGTGCCATATAACACTTGAAAAGGTGACATGCCGAGAGATCTCTTGGGAGTAATACGGTCTGCCCACAAAGCGTCGTACAAAGCCTTGTGCCACATTCGCTGGTTTGATTCCACCAACTTCCGTATAATGGTCACTAGGTTCTTATTGCTGGATTCCGCCTGACCATTTCCTTGCGGGTAGTAATCCGAAGCATGGGCTAAAGTTATTCCATATTCATAACAAAAACTAATAACTTCTCGGGAGGAGAAGTTAGAAGCATTATCAGCAACGATTTTGTTCGGGATGCCGAACCTGACAATGATATTTTCCTTGATAAAACTGCAAACCACCTCAGAAGTGGCATGCTTGACTGGTATGGCTTCCACCCACTTGGTGAAGTAATCAGTTGCTGTAAGGACATAGCTATGTCCGGCACTCGATTGGGGATTGAGTGCGCCAATAAAATCGATTCCCCACTGCTTGAATGGCTCATTTATAATAACCGGCCTTAGGGGAAAGGCAGCCAATTTGGGCTTACCAACAAACTGCTGGCAAGGCTCGCATTTCGCTACCCAGGTAGCTGCATCTTGAAAGAGCGTCGGCCAATAGTACCTGGCTCGAATGATCTTATGTGCCGTCACGGAAGAAGAAAAATGGCCTCCACAGGCTGAGTTGTGAAAACTTTCCAGCAGTTTTACTTGCTGGGGCTTGTCAACACATCGCAGAAAGATACCATCTATCCCACGCTTATATAAACCGTCATCCCAGATAACATACTTGGCCGCTCTGAGCTTTATAGCACGCTTCTCCTTTGCATTCAGGTGCACTGGGCATTCGCCGTAGGTGAGGAAGAAAGCAATGTCGGAGTACCATTCGTCACTAGTTGCCACAAACAAAACCAGAGGCAGAGAATCTGGCCCTTCTAGAGGGGTTTGCTCTTCATTGGTACAATTTTCTCTTTCATCATGATTTTCTGAACCCTTGTTTTCAGCCATTAGCTGACACAGGCCTTTGCCCCTCACCAGCTTGGTGGGTTTAATATCTAGGTCATATTCCTGGACCTTTGCGATCCAATTCCCTCTCACACTTCCCAACTCTTGTTGAGTTAGAATTGATTTCACCGCTGTGTCGGGGACCAGCACCACCGTATGCGAGTTCAGAATGTAATACCTGAAACTCTTCACCGCTTTAACGACGGCAAAGGCGTGCTTTTCCAATTGAGTCATTTTCAACTCGTGAGGCTTGAGAGGAGAACTCATGAATGCGATTGGAGATTCAATATCCTCCGAGTTCTTTTGCATCAGGATTGCAGAAACAGTATGTTCGGAGGCGTAACTATACATAATGAAGTCTTTGGAGAAATCCGGACATACCAGGACCGGTGCATGAGCAACAGAAGTTTTTATCTCCTCAAACGATCTTTTCCCTTCTTCACTCCATCTGAAAGTTGGTGTTCCCTTCATCATGTTCAAAATGTGGCGAGTCTTCTCAGCAAAGTCAGGGACAAAACGCCTAAGAAAATTCACCTTTCCGAAGAAAGAATGAACACCGGTCTTGCTTGTGGGCAGAGTAAGGCTCTGAATAGCCTTGACCCTTTCGGCATCAATCTTTGTTCCTTCTTTGCTAACCACATGGCCTAGCAATTTCCCTTCCGTGACCCCGAAAACAGACTTTTTTGGGTTAAGGGAAATTCCGTGTTCTCGGCATCTGGCCAATACCTGTTCCAAATGATCATAATGATCACTTCGTCGTTTGGAGAACACGGTTAAGTCATCTAGATAAACTACAATGACCTTTCCCATCATGCCTTTGAAAGCAAAGTCCATGGCTCGCTGAAAAGTGGCACCAGCGTTGGTTAGGCCGAAAGGCATCCTGCTATAGGCAAACGTACCCCACGGAGTAGTGAATGCTGTTTTGAATTGATCTTCAGGCGAGACTTCAATCTGATTATAGCCCGAAAAACCATCAAGCATAGACAGCATTTCTGATCCAGTCACCGCTTGCAGAACTTGATCCATTATGGGAAGAGGGTAGTTGTCTTTCAGCGAAGCTTGATTTAAGTTTCGGAAATCTACGCAGATGCGTATTTCACCGTTTTTCTTGCGTACTGGCACAATGTTCGCCACCCAAGTGCTGTGATGGATAGGGAAGATGATTCTTGCGTCCAGCATCTTCTGAATTTCGGCTTGAATAGTGCCCGAAATCTTGGGATTATAATGCCTTTGCTTCTGACGGAAGGCTTTGGCATCTTCTTTTAGCGGTATATCATGCTGAACGTCCTTTGGCTTGAAGGACTTTAAATCGGCATAGGACCATGCCAATACATCCATATATTTCTTCAGCAACTTGACAAACTTTTGCTTTTCTCCAGGCGTGCAGCATTTGCCAATGTTCACGAATTGCGGATGTGCCTCTGAACCCATATTGACTGGTTCAGTCTCTGGAGATGAGCCAGGATCATCCCGCCTCTTCTTTTTTACAAAACGGTCGTGCCTGTCAAACAAGCGTTCCAGAGAAACCAAGCCCTTTGGAATTTTATTTCCTTTGAGCTGACATATGCCATCGTTCTCTTTTGATTCATGATTTTGGCCGTTGATTGATTCACGGCACGTAGAGGTGGATCCTTCAAAATACAACTCATCAAAGTTTTCTGCTTTTTCTAGAAAGGCAATGAGATGATTATCATCGTTGAATACTTGCCAATGCTGAGAGTTGTCTGGCACGCTTGGACGGAAAACCACTTCAATGGTGTATTTGTTCGTTTTCAAACCCGGGTGCGGGAGCATGAGAGATGCTGAAACAGCCAACGAATCAGCCATGTCATTTTGGGCCCTTGGAATGGCCTCTATTGAAAAAGCGTCAAATTCCTCAATGCTGTCCCATACCGCATTACGGTAGTGCCTGAGCCTTTCATTTTTCACTTGATAAATCCTTTTGACCTGATTTACAACTAGCTCGGCATCACCTTGGACTTTCAGATTTTTTATTCCTCTTTCTTTTGCAGCTTGCATACCGAGTAACAGAGATTCGTACTCAGCAGTATTATTAGTGTTGAAAAACTGCAATTTGAAAGAAAGAGGAATTACCTCCTCCTCGGGAGATATCAGCACAACTCCAGCGCCACATCCACTAGTCGCGCAGCTGCCATCAAATTGCAAGGTCCAGATCTTATTACAATCCTTTTCCTGAACAAAAACGTCCTTTGTATCCGCCTCGGTGGATAAGAAGTAATTCCCCAACCCTGATGATTCGAAAAGAATTTGGGCTTTTGGGTCTTCAGAGCTAGTGACCAAGTATTTCTTTTGGGATTCCGGCTCCAAAGTTTGCATTACGCCTTTGACTGGGATTCTAGCTTTGGACCAGTCCATGTGAATTTCTCCACCAACTTCGCTGCAAAAGCTCCTTCCCAACAGAATTCCATAGGCTGCCGGAATGTCAGCGACAAGGACGGTCATCTTTACTCTTTTATCCGGGAAGGCCGCAAACGCAAATTGCGCGTCTTTGATTTGGCCAATCAATGGCACTTGCTTGGTCTCCAATGAATAGCATCTGCCGAATGGTTTGGTAAGAGTGAGGCCCAAAGCATGGGCGACTTTTGCCGGCATGACGTTATCGGAAGCTCCGGAATCAATTATACAGTTGCTCAACTTATGGCCGTTGATTAGGAGAGAGAGATAGAAAGGTTCTATTTTGCCTGATGCGGATGTTGAAGCAACATTTATATGGGATTCAGGGGGAGTGGAAAGGATTCCTTTTGGGGAAACCTGTTTGGGTGAAACAGCTTGACTCTGGATGTATTTGGTCAATCTTACAAGTTGTTCGGGGTTTGACTGAAGGTACTCAGCTTCAGACATTTGGATCTTGGTCTTTTTTGCATGATCTATAATATCAAACACGGCCAAGGGTTGCGTTGGTGAGGGAATGAGTCCTTCACTTCGCGGTGGTGGAATGGGATTACTGATCTTAGTAGGAACTTGAGGGGGCTGACTTGGAGGAGAGATGGGCGGAAAAGACTTCTTAGCAAAAGACTTAACAGGGAATTGAGTAGGAAGAGGATTACCTCTTCTAGCAATGGTTGGAGGTGCGTTTGACGCGACCTTCTCCTTCTGTACGTGGGTAGCAACTTCCGCCTCTTTTCCTTGCGAGCGGGTGAAAACAGCATATGATTGTCCGCTTGCGTAGCCCTGAGTACTCTCTTCTTCGTCAGATTCATCCTCGTCAAACTCCATATATCCAATAGTAGAGTCGCCAGTCGGCTCACCGACATCTTGATCATCTTCGTCTTGAAACGAAGGTTCTTCATAATACTGCTCTTCTTCTTCAACTTCGGCCAAAGCATTGACCGGAGGAGCTTCAAGCGCCAACCGTGGAGCAGTCGCAGGTAGACGCGGCCTTTGTGAAGCATGGTTAGGAACAAAACTCCTTCTTGGAACATCCCGGTATGAAGAACTAGGAGCCTGGGCCAACTGCTTCTTCAATGCGAGCAAATCATTCGCCATTTTTTGGAATGCTGGGTCAGACGAAGTGGTAGGTGAAGGGCCCAAGGACTTAGGCTTTGATGATTCCTTTTTCAATTCGCCAGATATTATCAAATTGTCTTCTATCCGGATGGCAGCGGCCTGAGCGAGAGGTAGAGTAGCCACTCGCTCTTGAAGGAGCAAGAAGCTGACTTTTGAGCTCATGGCGTTCATGAAGAAACACTTCTGATTCTCCGGCGTTGGAAGCATGGCAGTAGGGACACGGTTGATTAGAGCATTGAACCGGGCGATAAAATCGCGCATGGTCTCGTTTGCCTCCTTCTTCAGATGAGTGATTCGTGATAATAAAGTGAACGCATCTTCTGAGGGTTTATACCTGTCTTCAAAAGCGTCCCGCAAAGTTGCCCAACTGGTGATAGATCCGGCCGGCAAATGTTGAAACCATTCAGCTGCAGGCCCTTGTAGGGTTTCCAGAAAAAGGCGAACGACACATCTTCATGAGTCACGTCCAAAATACTGCATGACATAATGAAAGCAGATATGTGGGAATCCGTGCTTTGATTTCCGCTCCCGTCGAATTTAGGAAAATTCTTTCGATTTCCGTGAGGGAGTGCGTGAACTGGATGTGGCAGTGCGAGAGGGCCCATAGCATTTCCCCATGGTACCGCCATTTGAAAAGTTGGAAAAAGCACACGAGCTGGAAGGGTGGTTCCACTGAGCAGCAAGGCACTACAAAGGGATGTAGATGCTTCTGGTAACCGACCTTTTCTTTGTGAAGGTGAGACACTCCTGGATGACCGGCTAGCTGAGCTTAGCGCTGAAAAACGTGCCGGTGTTACGCTGAAATTGTGCCTCTGAAGCAGATCGAAAGTAGGATCAGCTTCTCCTCGGGCTCTCCTGCTGCGCGTAAAAGGTTCACTCGCCAGTGTACCTTTCAGATCTGCAATATTACAGCGCAGATTTAAACTTTATTTTTGGGTGTACCTGCTGATTTTCTGGTTTTTCTGACAAAAACCAGCAGCATGCACTTTTCTGGATATTAAAAATTATCCTCTTCAGAAACCGATTGCGGTTAAATGACAGATGAAAATGAGGATAAGATGGTGGGGAAGATAGTAAGCTGATTTTCGGATCTGATTTGGACTTTTTCAGAGGGTTTCAAACTTTTTTAGAAAACAGTCAAAACTCAGATCTACGGAAAAATAATGATTTCTGTAAAAACTCAGCGAACTAAAGATATGTAAGAAGCCCAGATCTATGACTCTCAGAAGAAAAATTTTCGATTCGGGCACTTTTGCAAATTTTTTGGATTTTCAACAAAAAGCTCAGATTTGCAAACTGGCAGCAACCTGCTGATTTTTTCTGATTTTTTTTATCTTACTACCAGCATAGATCTGACAGATCTGTCTGTTCGTTCCCCAGCTGAGTCGCCAAAAAACTGTTGGTCCGAAAATCTGTCGCGCGGACAGATCTATGGATAAACGGGCCAACGGTGTTGCAGGGCTTAGCCCCTCTTTGAGACAGCAAAGCGAAACTGGTTTATTGCTACTTCTACTAGCAGGAACCTATGCAAGTCTCACAGATTCTGCCTTCGGGGGTTGGGATCTCATCCCAGTAGAGTGTTCTGGGTTGCGAAGAGAAAGGAATAAAAGGAGAAGAGAAAGAACAGATCCGAAGGAAGAAAAGAAATGAGTTCCAAAGCGGAAGGGTCAGAAGATCTATGCTTTTAGTTTGGTAGTAAACAGAGCCAAACCTACTTGCATAAATAAACAAAGCAATACTGATAAACAAATGACGGAAAAGTAGATATGAATCCAACAGATTAAACACATACAGATCTAACGTAAGAAAGATCTAATGCATAACTGACTATTGAGCACAAAGTCGAATAATTTATATTTGTTCTTTTTCATACAAAGAAAGCTCAAAGTCTTTCTCTCCTCACTTCTATTTCTATCTGAAAAATGTTCACCCGAATACAACAAGTATTCTTGTATTTATAGAAGATGAGAGAGAGAAGGCAAAATGGAGCCAACCACTTATCTACAAGATATTTACAAAATATCTAAAGTCATGTTGACTTTTACATTTTTGAGTGGATGACATCATCCCATGATGCAACATGGATGATGTCATCGTTGGCACCAACATACTTGAGATATGGCGAAAAGAAAGTCGGAGAATAGCGAGAGGAAGAAGAAGAAGAGGAAAAAGAAGAAGCTAGTCATCATCATCGTCCTGCGGCCGAAAAGGGGTCGCCTGCTTCTGATGCTGCTCAGGAGATGAGATGTGGAACTGAGCGCGGTATTCCAAGAACTTGCTGATCATTGACCCGAACTGATCCTGTGATGGATCCTTGTGCCGATCACCGATTACTTCGCAAGTTTCCCGCTCTTCTACAAGCTTTTCGGGAAGTTTGGAATAATCTTTCTCCGCCTCAATCAGGAAACCGATGAAGTCCCTGCAAGCCAGCAGGTTATTGATGGATTCGGTATCAAACGTGACCAGCGGCCTGTTCCTTGAGAAGCTAACTCCTTGAAAATCCGGATAGTATCATCGGCCGTTCTTAAGGTGAGGAAGGAGTGAGCAACCTTGGATTCATGGATAAAACAATTTTCTCCATTTGATACATCGCATCGGGGCCTCTTCCTTCACCTTATCTATTTTTTCTAACACAAACTCAAGCTGATCTATCCGATAGTCCAGAGTGGACATAGTCTTGTTGAGGGTCCTTGGGTGACCGAATACTCCGAACTTGACCAAATCTTGGTGAGCAGTCGAACATACATTGGAAGGCCTCGTGTTGGAGTCTAGCGTTTTCTAACTCTTCTGATATCGGGACCGCTAATGCTTGAAGCTCCTTATTCGCCTTTTCGATGTTCAGGGATAAGCTGATATATTCGGCGATTACCTTTTCGCTATCTTTGAGAATCGACTTCTCAGCGAAAGCTTGCCATGCCCTGCTCACCGATCTTTGAATATTCATTGATCTTGTCTGGTGAGCGGCTCTCGGGAGTCTCGGCGGCAGTTGTGGGAGGTGCACTTCCCATCTTCGTAAGGCACAAGCAGTATTTATTTGTTCTTTCGGCAGCCTTTTCTCTTCTTTGGCTTCTTGAAGCTTTTCACAAAGTGCATCAATCGCGGAGCAGAGCTTCCCCCCTGGAGACTTTCGAGAGGCGTCCCCATCGTGACTTGGGTCCTTTGTGAAATCTCTTTGAGCAGATCCTCTTTTTCTTTGGTGGGATCGGGGTAAGCTATTTCCAGGACTCTCTCACCTGCAGCGCTCTTTGAGAAGCGTGTAACCGGCTTGTGCTTCTTTGCTCCTTTAGCCGGAATAACCGAAAAGTCCATCGGAGCGATGGGGACTTTCCTCTTTGGTAGCTCATTTCTTGAGAGATCAAGCTGGTCCTATTGAAGAAGGACCGAGAGACAGAGGGAGGAGACAACGGTAGAAAGGGGAAGAACGTGGAGACACGCGGCGGTGGCATTGAAAGAATAGCCGCGGAGGTGTCCACGGGAGGAAGGAAAGCCGGGGCTGCGAGAAGACATAGGAAGGGAAGGGAGCCCGGAAAGGAGAGAAGAAATGGAAGGAGACAAATCAGCAAGAGAGGAGAAGATGGATGAAGAGGCAGGGGAAAGGGTAGAAGAAGGGGGAGAGGACACAACCAAAGGAGTGGTTGCTGACACCTGGGGAAGGAGAGGAAGAGAAGGAGAAGGGACAGAAGGAACCTCCGTAGTCGTAGCAACGCCGACATCCTGAGTGGATGGGCCTTCGGGAACGTCCTCCATGAACTCCTCTTCCAAAGTTATGACTTGTTCGAGCTCAGGAAGAGGACTTTCGGGGCTCCCTCTGGTGGCGCTTGATTCACCTCTGCACCCTTGCCTTTTTTGCTTCTTTGATCTTGGAGGCGCATTACCCAAAGGAGAAGTTATAAAATCTACGCCGAGGTAGATCAATCCATTCATACGGCACGAGCTCCGTTCTCCGCATGGTTTCTTTGACCCTCTCCTCAATTGTCGAGGAGCCTTGCTTATCAATAGCGGGAAGGGCCAATTGTCCCCATCTGTGTTATTATACACCTTGTCTACTTCATCTTCCGAAGTTTGGAAGCCTTTGGGGACGATGGCTACTCCATACTGAATAATTTCTGCCAATGCTAAGCGGGAGTGATCCTGTCTCCTGAGTGCCACCTCATGGATGACGTCAATGTAAATGTCCTCAATTTGAGGGACATGGATAGGATCAAGCTTAGCCCTTGGCAAGCAGCCTCTCGGGTCGAATGTAGGCCTTGCTGGGAAATCATGCTTTAGATTGAGCAATTCTAGCTCGGCAAACATCTCCTTCGCCTTGTGATAATTTGGAACAAGTGTATCGGCCCTCTTGTGAGGGGAAAGGAGTTCCACCCTTCTTTCTCTTCTGACACTTCTCATGATATGTGACCAGCTGCCTTGACAATTCCAATAGAACCAGCTTTGGTCCAGCATACCTTGGCAACCTAGTGGGCTCGCCCAAGAAGTTAACCGCCCTCAGATAGGTGAATGTGGGAAATTGGGTG
Organism: Taxus wallichiana var. yunnanensis; assembly: GCA_018340775.1. Classification (NCBI taxonomy): domain Eukaryota; kingdom Viridiplantae; phylum Streptophyta; class Pinopsida; order Cupressales; family Taxaceae; genus Taxus; species Taxus wallichiana. The sequence goes on along the minus strand of CM031237.1, from coordinate 628,647,100 downwards.
AACAAGGCCCCCCACTTTTCCACAGCAGAAACAGTATTCTTAATTGTGCGGCCATGAGTCAACTTTGGTCGCAGCATGCATATAATTTGGTAGAAGAAAGCATCATTGATTTTTGAAAAGTGTTGGATGCTATTCTCCAGCTTTAGCTCTGGGTAGTATTCATATATCTTGGCCTGAGGCCAAGTTCCACTTCGGTGCAGCCCTGGATAGTCCCTTTCAGACGCTGCAGCATACACTACGTAGGAGTTCATATGAAACACTCCTGTTGTGGCAAACTGTTGTAGCTGCTCAGAAATGGCGCTGCTTATTATTTCCCCCCAGCAGAAGCGCTGATCGGGCAAATTTTTGTTCATCGTCTCCAGGTACCGCAGCATCCATTTATGGAAGTAGTGGGCGTCTGAAAGCCCGAAGACTCTGCTCAGGAAAGTGATGGTGTCACTGAGTTCTTCGGAGAAGTCGCTTCGGTGGATAGTCTGGGGCCACCGGGTCACTACCTTCTTATTTTTGAGGTAGACTTCATTCATTAATTGCATGCATAGGTCCTCATTGCCCTCCCAGGTCTGGACACATTCTTCTTGGGTAACGGCCACGAAGCTTCGGTGATGAGGGATGCCAAGAATCTTTTCAAAATGGCGAGTGGTGAGGTCAATGACCACTTCTCCCTTACTATTTTCGACACACCTGGTGTCCTTGTTGTAAGATTGGGCAACCACCATTATGAACTCATTATTAATAGCGCTGACTGGAATCCCACCGGCGAAATGTAGAGCACTACCCATCAATTTATCCATCCAGGGGCTTCTTGTTACTTTCTGAGTTCTCATCCAGAATTCGTCCATGTCAATGTGGCCCAGTTCAGAATCTCTGACATCCATATTGCATTCACTTTGAGATTCGGGCATTCTAACCCTTTGGTACTTATACTTCATTTCTTCCTCTGTTAGCTTAGCTTTTCCTCTTGGTTTGGCGGGTCTCTTGCTTGAGGTAGACATGTGTTCTTCAAAGCTTATCTGATGATCTGCACGTAGGAGAAGAGAAACCCAATCAAGAAGCTTGAATTAGTCATTTGATCTTCCATTGGAATACTAGCAGAAGAAAGAGTTAGAACTTTTAAGGCTCGGGGCGCAGGGCGCATGGAAGATGTGTGTAACAGGCTGCATTTTATAACAGGGCGCACAGGAAATGCGTGCTACATTGGGGTTCGATGCGCCTGTGGCGCATGGAAAGATTGTGTAACATGGACGAATGATGCGCCAAAGGAATATAGCGCGGCGCATGGAGGGTTTACACAACATCATGTTACTGCATCGGAGGGTGTGCCAGCGCCTATGTAATCTTTATACTTGCGCGAAAAAGGCTTTTGTTGCATCGAAACTGGGTGCGCTCTTTGGCGCGTGGAAATGGGATGCAACATGGGTAAAGGGTGCGCCAAGGCTTATAGGAGGAAGCGCGGGATTTACACTTGGAGCATGCAAAAGGGGTGCGCTTATGGGCGCATGAATTTCAGCTGTATCAGGATGGCAGGGTGCGCCATGGCGCGGATCTTTGAGTATGTTGCAAGTCGGATAGGTGCGCGAGGGCGCATGTGCTATCTTGATTATTCAAGGCGCGCCGGTGCGCCTTGTGAAATAAGCTCTCAAACCTCTCTTTTTCTTTCTCTTCCACTTCAAAATTTGCTTGGACAAGTAAGGTTTTTCCAAAAAACTTGTAAACAGATCAAGTTAGCTACAAAACGACCCCTTTTCCAGCAGATCCGGAAAGAGGAGGAGAGCAAGAAAACGAAGAAAAAGATACTGAGGCAGCACGGGTGGAAAGGCTCAAACACATTCAAACTTTGATGAAAACTGGCCAGCAAGTTGGCATACACACCAAAACCGGACAAAAACAAGCCCAAAGAACAGAAAACATAAAACAGGGAAGGGGAAGAACCTCTTACCTTAAAATATAGCGAAAATTCCTTGAGCGGGTCCACAACACGACGAAAGCGACAGAGCAGGGGCTGACAAATCCAGAAAAATCACGTGCTGACAAAAGAACAATGAAAATGACATGGCGCGCATAGGTATATATAACAAAATTTGTCATAAATGCGCCAACCACCATTTGAAAAGGCGCGTGAAAACGACTGTCGACAGAGGAAAGCATGCGCCCTTTGGCGCATGGAAGTAACTGACAACAGGAGAATGGGTGCGACTTTGGCGCATCAAACGAGTTGTCGACATGAATTTATGTGCGCCATTGGCGCACCAAAACGTGGTGTAACACGGAAAATACATGCGCCTTTGGCGCACCGAGAAGCGTGCTAACATGGAAAACCATGCGCCAAAGGCTTTTAAGGGGGCGCATCAAAAATTGATGTTGCAAGGAAAAACCATGCGCCCAGCCAAAAAAGGCTCAAAAAGACTAAGTTCAAAAACTGAATTTCCCGGGAAGGGATTTTACAATATTCTGAATGCGGAGGATCCCTAACGAGGGATCGAAACAAAATTTTCGGTATGGTTATCGGTAAAATTGCCCTTGTCAATTTCTGAGGATTCTCGAGAGAGATGAACTTACTCTTGTTTCCTATCATGTGGCTTGAGCACCCACTGTCAATATACCACTCCATGTATTTGATCGAGAATGGAAGGTAGTTTGGGATATTAACCCTTGTTCCTTTACATTTGTAGGATCTGATTTGACCTTGTAAACATTCTTTCTTTTCTTTGGATGTATTTGATAACAAAACTTAGCTATATTCCCATACTTTTGACAATTGTAGAAAATCAACTCATCCTTACTTCTCAAGTGATAAAAATCAAAATGTATACCATGACCTTTAGCATGCTTTCTACATTTTGAGGCTTTATGAAAAAATTCATTGCATGAAAAAATATCCATAAAATGAATGAGCATACCTCATAGCATGATGTTGTCTTCTTGCATGATATCTCTTCCTGAAATCAACTCTCTTAGCTTTAGGAGGTTCTTGAGTTGTCTTGGTTATCTTCTTGCTTGCTGATTTTTCATCCTCATTCTTCTTCTCAAATCCTAGACCAGATTTTTCATTGACATCTCTTTGATTTCCTAGAAGGTCATCTAGTTCATTTGTGCTCTTCTCAAACTTGTGATACATCTTCAATTTGGTGGAGGTCTGATCCAATTGAGTTTGCAGCAGCTCCAGTTCAAATTTGAGCTTTAGATGCTCTTCTTCTTTGATTTTAAAAGATTCTTCAATCATCTTAATTTGTGCCTCAAATTCCTTGACCATATCTTCATGTTCTTGAGCTTCTTTGTTTTGTATTGTTGTTATTCAAGAATATTGAATTTTAATTCATATTCTTTCACAATAAATTTTAGTTTCTAATTCTTCTTTCTTTTATGTTTCAACTCTTCTAAAGCACTGATTAATTCAGCCTCAAGGTTAAATTCTACCTCTTCTTCATCTGAACTATCATATTCAGTCTAAATTTTTCCTTTTGAATTGCTTACAACAAATAATTCCACAACCATGAATAATGTTTCAGCTTGAGTCCCTTCATCATCACTCTCAGAGTTGTTGGAGTCACTTGACTAAGAGGAGCTTGAACCTTCTTGTGTGTAGAAGTTATTCTTGTTTTTGAATTATTTCTTCTTGCCCCTTGCTTCTTAAACTTCTTATTTTCCTTTGGGAATATTATTCATCATCTTGATCCCCCTTATGTTTTTGGGACATTTTGTAGAAAAATGACCAACTTGGCCACAATTGAAACATTTAAATGACATTTTCCCCTTGTACTTACATGATCCTCTTTTTAGCTTCCTCACAAACATGGCTTCCACCTTCTCATCATCTATCTCCATGTCAAAATCAAATTTATTCTTCTTGACATGTGATTCCTTATTATCCTTGAAGGCTTCCTCTTTCTTGACTGACTTTGAGTCACTGATTCTCATCTCATATGCAGTTAAGATTCCATAAAGATCATCCATTTTCAAGGTGGTTAAATCCTTGGCTTCCTCTACTGTTGACACTTTGGAATCAAATTTTTAAGATAGATTATCTCAACACTTTTTGAACAACCACACTCTCTTATATTTTCTCTCCTAAGCCTCTAATCAGATTTATAACTTCATCCATTCTTTGCAAGTATGATGCAACATTTTCACCTTCCTTCATTTTCATGATTTCAAACTAAGCATGATAAGTCTGTAACTTGGCCAATTTTATAGTGTTGTATCCTTCATATATAGTCTTCAATTTGTCCCACATATCCTTAGATGTGGTGAATTGCATGACCTTTATGAACTCAACCTCAACCAACCCACAGAGAATTGCATTCATGGCTTTAGAATTATTTTCACTTGCTCTGTTTCCTGTTGCATTGGTAGGTTGTGTAGCTAGAATAGTGTAGCCATTGGCAATCGATTGCTATATGTCAAACCCAAGTGACATTAGGCAAGTATTCATTATGAATATCCATAAGGAATAATTTGTTCCATTAAATAAAGAAGCTTTGGAGGTGGAAAAACCACTTTGTGATTGATTTCTTGCCATGAATAAATTATCTGGATCTCCCTTGAGATGTTAAAATCACCACACTAGATCCTTGCTTTGATACCAACAACTATAAATCTAGGCATTGAGAGGGGGGTGAAGAAGTCCTTATTAAAATTTTATGCAATTAAATTTTTTTAATCATCCAATTTTTAAATTACCTTAGTTGTGATAATCATGCATATTCAACTAAGAGAGAGAAAATAAACAAAACATTCATGAACACATGTAGAGACCAGATTTAATGTGGGAAACCCGTAAGGGACAAAAACCCATTGAAACCAAGAACTAGGATTAGGATAGAAATGTCCTGCAAATGTTACATGATTTCATGGTTGAGCTTCAACTCAACCTGGAGCTACAACTCCAAATTTTAGTCAAGTTGCTACTTGACCTTTAGCAAGAGTTTAACTTGCATGGAAGATTCAACTCCCAAAAATTTAACCAATAAAAATGATATTTGATAAGATACTACTTACAAGGAGGCTTCAACCCCCTATATGATAAGATGAAACTTAGTCTTTTTACAAAAATCTTATCACTTTATTGTGTTTTCTTCCACAACTAATTATGACCACTTCTTTAGTCAACTTATATTTTCTTCTCCTTTCTTAGTTTACCATGGATTCAGTACATTCACACCCTTATCACTTTCTCATAATGAACACTCAAATATTAACTCTTTTCAACAACAACCCTACATTTTAAAACGCCTCATTCCTCTCTCTGTAGAAATAACAAACTTTTCATACTAAAACATTGAGCTTAAATAAAAAAGCATGACTCTTGAATTTTTCGTGTTTTGTGACTCTTCACATGACCATTCTCCTTCACAAAACTTTGAGTTTACAAGTTGAAAAATGGAACTTATTCATCTACTCCATGCAACTAAATTTTGAGCTTCTTCACTTCGAATAATGATTTTTCATGTTCCATGACTTTTGAGCTTCTTCACAGACTTTCCCAACTAAGACAAACTTTTGTCACAAATTTCTCATTGGTTTCAAAATGAATCGGTGTGATTTATTTCATAACATATTTCCAATCTCCTTATAGACATTACGTGCAATTTTAGGGATTTTTCGTTAATTAAAAATTAAGTTTAATAATTTTCCATGTCGAGACAAACTCTCATAGTCACATAGTAAAATACAAGCCAATGAAATATATCCACGTTTATTTCACAATATCATCACTGCGATAAGCTTAACTCGATTATTGTGAAATGTGAGCTAATGAGAAGGCTCCATGTTTACTTCAAAATTAATTTTAATTTGCAAGGACCTTGTTAAAATGTGAGCCTAAACCAATTAGATGACTCTACACACCTTTTTGGTGTCGAATTTTCGAGTGTGAAGCAAAAATCAATAGAAAGGCTATACACCTTCGAAGAATATTATTAACTTCCACTAGCCACTTTGTGAGAATCAAACCAATAAGGAAGCTCCATGCACTTTGTCTTTGTAAGACTTTTGATAACTTGTGTATAGCCAATACAACACATAATCTAATAGGAAAGCTGCACCTATTATCCCATAATGCTACCATATTTCTCTTTGACCATGATAACTCTGTTTACCTCATAATAGACTTAAAATTCCATAAAATTTGGCTCATTCGGGAATTCACGTCTACACGGAGCCATATCTTGAAAATATGGTGGAATCTTTGTAATGTGTCCACCTTCGGTTATCAGTTATCACTAAGTTGAACCATCCGCTTGGTCTACCTATCTATACCTTCCACTTGACATCTCTTCTCTCTCCTATTTTGACCTAAAATTTTTCTTAAACAAAGCTGATTTTGGAGGTTTAAGTTCATAAGACCCTAATTTCCTTCATCTTACTCGAATCTTACGACATGTAGTACCTTCCTTCACCGTCGAGATTTCACCACCTATCCTATTGTCTTTTCAACCTTTCCCAAAATAGAAAGGCTATAACATTTGGTTAATTGTGAACCTCATATCCATTGGGTACATCTAGTTAGGAGATTTCCATAAATCTGACATGTGTTCATTTGATGTATTTGATTTATGCCACGTGTCTTATCCATCTTTGGTTATGTGTCTTTGGTTTTGATTATGTTTGCTTGTTGTTGTTTGTCATGACTTGAAAAAAATTTGAATGGTCATAACTTCCTCCATAGAGCTCAAAATTACACATAGTTGGATTCATTGGATAGGTATCCTTGAGTTCTCAAAAACCCATACTATATGACCTCCAAAACTCTTACACATACTAGAATAAGCATTTCAAACCTTTAAAGAATCTAAGTCGAGCATACTAACATTCTCCTACCTTCACCTGGATGTTAATCTCACTTGTTTAAGCTGTAACATCCTAAACAAATTCGGAACCATCCTAAAAGCTAAAAGAACTAGCTTGAGACCACTTTGGACGCCATTGCTGGACACATATCTACATGAGATTTCACTCTTTTTTCATCAATGTTATGCAACATCAATGAAAACACCAACCAAAGCAACAAGGTTCAACACTTGACAACCTTGAGACATCATGTATCACTCACCTACATACTTCCATGAAATCACATGGCTCTATACCCTGTACTCATGCTTCATTTTGCCTCCTAACATCTAGACTAGGTCTAGATGAGCACTTATAATTGGGTCCATGACCTGTACCTACACTCTAAAACTCATGTAAGTGTCTCCTATCTTTCTTAACATGATCTCCATGCCCAACCATGATCCTCAAGTCACCATGTAACTTTATTCACTATGCATTATCACTTATACTAGCTAGGTCACTTGATTAGTCTTGCATGGCCAAGCCATTCTCACTATCTCAATCCATACAACCATGAATAAACTTGAATGTTCATGTCATCATTATGCCAAACATCTCCTAGTAATCCTCCACCATCCTATTTTTCATTAATGATATTTTAAATCAATGACAACACCTAAACTCACACATGCCAACAAGATATAAGAAAACCCCACAAAGGAAAAAACCTTCTAGCTTGGAAAAATTCACCAAGGCAAACAACTAGTGACTTCATCCTCTCTTTACACTTGCACTTCCAAGATTTTATGATAACTAAAAAATAATCAACACATCCTTCTTGCACACTTATAGATCATTGTCAAACTATCTCATTTCAAAACCGGTGCAATCTCTTTTAGTCCTAACTTCTACTTATTTAGCTTGAAAAATAATACACAAATTTTCTATTTATTTGGACATGATTTAGGATCTAAATGTGTACTGTATTAATACATTCATTCATCTTTACCTAAATAAATCAATCATAATTAGATGAAACCCTAATTTATGTATTATATTTTGGTGAACCCACTTTAATATAATTAGACACAATATAGGGCTTTGTGCATTACCTTCAATGTTTCATCTTTCTTCAAATATGATTTGTTTCACAATTTTGTAAGGGTTTCTTAAAAATTCATTTTCTTGGAGTCTGCTACACTATTGCAGTGACTAAGATTTATGAAATCACAACAAAAGAACTTGTAGATAAGAAACATAAGATCAATCTAGAGTTAAAAGGATTCCTCCTTTATCCCAACAAGTATGTTGCATGACTACACTATGTTTTTGGTTGACCATAAAAATTCTATATATAATACTTTGAAATTTGATCCTATAAGTATGCCTCTCACTCCTCTACCCACTACACCTCATGTAGTAAATAGATCCATGATTAATTTTACAAGAAATCCTCATAACCAATATAATTCACTCATCGACACCTACCCAAGTTGATATAACCATGATACATAATCCTCAATTCATTCCTAATACATCTTGCACTTACCACTAGTGTCCTATACATGTTACCAAGCCTTTTTTCACGTCAAACAAGAGAAACCAAGACCTCATTAATAATTACATTCTTTTCATTACACCAAGGTTGTGATTTAATTAAATATGAATTAAACCTAATATTTAAGAGTAACTAATATGATAAAATATAGTGAAATAAAAATGCTAAAAAATCAAGAAATGTAAGACTATAAGAAATTGGGGAGATAAATGAATTATCGATTTTGTTTGATTTGTAGCTAGTAAGGATTGTATATATACTTGATCTAGTAGGAACTAATGTCATAGGAGCTGAGTTCAATTGGAGTAGGATTAGGATGGCTGAGTTAACTCCTAAAATTAATTTCTTCCTTTGGTTGGCTCTCAGAGGAAGGATTCTTACCACTGACAACCTGATGAGAAAAGGTTTCATAATGCCTAATAGATGTCATCTTTGTAAAAAATATTCTGAGGATATCAGTCATTTGTTTATACATTGTGATTATGCTACTAGAATATGGAGTTTTACCTCTCTAAATTTGAAGCTTTCTGGGTAGTGCGAAGGATTTCAATCAGCTATGGACTCAATGGAGCCCACCGTATAAGCATTGTGTTGTCAGAAGGATCTGGAAGCTGGTTATTCCTCATATTATTTGGAGGATATGGAAAGATAGAAATGATATTATCTTTAGAAATAAAAACCAAAACTACAAGCTCAGTATTGGTAAAATTTCTAATGATATCAAAGAGAATATTGCTAGATTTAAACCCCCCAAGAACAAGAGTTATCTAGAAAATGAAGATCATATCTTATCCCACTGGCAGATTGGAGCTGACAATAGCCGTAGTAATTCTGGTAATAGTATTGATAGATCTTTGATTCATTGGCATCCTCCTAATTTTAATTGGTATAAGTTGAACTTTGATGGGGCTTCTAAGGGTAACCCTAGGATTGTGGTAGGGGGAGGAGTGATCCGAGATCATAAAGGCGAGTTTGATTATTGCGTATCTTTGGAAAAATGGGAATTCAAACCAATCATTTCTTTGAAGCATTATCTGCTTTGTGGGGCCTGAGAATTGCTCAAACTCATAATATCCAAAACCTCATTATTGAAGGGGACTCGATTAATATCATTAATCATATTACTCAGTGCTCACCTCCAAGTTGGAACATCAAGGATTTTATCTTGGAATCCATAAGTATTTGCCAAACCTTCAATAACATTCGGATCATGCATACTTACCGGGAGGGTAACAAGGTGGCAGATGCATTGGCTAATTATGGCATTAATGTTAACCACATTGTTTGGGATAATAACAACATTCCTAAACAGCTTCAAAGCAGCATTCAAGCGGATATCTATGTTCATGCAAATTCATGATTGGGGATATGAGCATTGGGAGTGGATTTGTATTATTAAAACTCCCACATGTGCTGACTTTAAAACAACAATTATACATATCTTGGCGGACAAGCAAGATTGTATGAAGTATAATGGGAAATTCAAGTGGATTTATATGGAAATGAAAGTCACACATGCGGGCAATATTGAGCTCTTAATAACTTGTACACAAGGCTTTACGGATTCCCAAGACAGAAATAAAGATAATGATGATCTGGAGTGGGCTTGAAAAAGGACTGTAGTTCCCACATGTGGACTTTCATAGGGTCATAACAAAGTAGGTACTCAGGTATTTGTGGGAAAAGAAACAGCTATTCTTATCAAAGCATTCTCCTTTGTGCGGATAATAATAGTGAAAGACGGACTGGCATTAGCACTCTAAAGTATTCTGAAATTTTTATTTGCAAAAGCGATTAAACACGGTGAGAATGGGGAAGCCCCTTGCGAGATTGAGCCAAAGTGCGGATCCGAAATGGAAGGATAATGAATAACTTTGGAATCTTATTAGTCGAGGAGGCATCACCAACTTTATGGAGAAGATTCAGGGCCACGACCAAAGTATTTCGGTGTGATTTGTGAAGGATTGGAAGGATCACACTGTGGATTATGGTGGACTGAAGATTTCTATCAATGAGGAGTTAATTGCTGAAGCGACTGGCCTTGGCATGGAGGGGTACCACTTTTTTAATAAAAGGGTGGACAGAGAGAAGCGAGAGAGGAAATTTTGAGGAACCGAGAAGTTGGTCTTTGTCACGGTGGGCCTGCAAGTTAGTTTGATCCCTTCACCTTTTGACGAGGTTACCCGTATGATGGTGCGTTTCATTTCTTTGGAGGGGAGGTTCGTCATTGTGCCCGCTAAACATCTTGTGTTCCTCAACCACTTCCATAGGAATCACACAGTATGTTTCCCCCACTATCTTCTTAACTCTCTTGAGCACTCCATTTTGGAGTTTCAAAAACATACTCGTGTTGTTCCTTTGCGGTAGGGACTTATCTTTTTCTTTGCATAAAGCGTGTCTTCTTCGTTCTCCGGTATCCCTTCCTCCCCTGGCTCTATTCCTCCTCTTCCCAGTGCCACTGTCACTAGTCCCTTCTCTCCACCTTCTGTCCCCACCACTACTGATGTCACCCCTCTACCGGCCTTCTCGGCTCCATCTTCCATTCCCCCACCTTTGCTCCCACCCCCTACGCTTCCACTTCGGCCAGACCTGTTACCAGATCTTCTAGAAGGCTGAACCTTGATACCCCTATTGTGGGGAAGGTTCCTCAAGAGATTGAAATTGCCCATAACCTCCTGCATATTAGTAGTGCTAGTTCTCTAGGAAGCACATATTGAGAGCTCCACAAAAAGGTTGGAAGCCTTAGAAGCTGATATGAAGTTGTTGAAGGAAGAGGTTAAAAACTTGGCAAAGCATAAAGGTAAGAGGAAGAAGGAGGAGGAGGTGGCTATGGATAATAGTCAAGTTGAAGATATATACAAGAAGCTGAACTCCTTAGACACCCATTTAGGGAAGGCCAAGACTCATCATGATTATAATATGGCCATTTTTAATGCAATTGAAGAGTTCATTGAGCAAAGATATCTGCAGCATCTCCAATCTCAATGGAGTTAGGAAACCCTTTGGGGCACTGATAAGGAAAGCAAAAGGACCATTGAATAGCTAGATGTTATTGATTCTGCCCACATGATGACATTGGCTATGTTCACCTCTTGGCAGAATATCAAATCCAACATTGACAAAGCCAAGAAGTAATTGTGGGTGCTTTTGCTGCACTTCTTTGTAATTATTGCTATTTTTGCTATCTTTTTGCTACTTTCCTACGGTGCTCATCTTCGTTTTTGTCTTGATGGGGTAGCTGCTCTTAAGCTACTTTGGTTTTCATTGTCCCATCTGGATTTTGATCCTTTTTGTTCTAGTTCTCATTCTTATTCTAGCTTAGGCCCTCTTTTGTTCTCGAGGTATAGTCCCTTTCAAAAAATATTTGCCAAAAATAAAAAAAATGTCACAAGAGCTTACTTAAGAGATATAAAATTCTGTACTAATCTCGATAGGGGCACCCATAGGAAGATAGAGGTATTTGGGCACTAGTGAATAATTCTTGGCACTAGTGACTATATGCAGCTTCAGGATCAACTTCATTTCTGGATCCAAAATACCATCGATCTAATGTCTTTTTTGTTGCATTACCTTTGTTGTTAGGGTTTCAAAAATACATGTACATGAAAAAAAAACCTAGATCTCTACAAAGATCACAAACACATCAAATTTGAATGAAATATGTAAAATATGATGTCGAGAATGACCTCGAAGGTCACTTGAAGAGTGAACTTATTCTTTGAGCGCTGCACTACATTCCAAACTCCATATAGCTTTGTGTGCTTGTGTGTTGAATAGTTTCCTTAGGTTTCCCTCATGCCAATGATGCCAAGATAGTAGGTTGCAACTAGATTACATTAAAATGTGTGGTAAGGAATTCAACACTTCCCCTTCTGTGTAGTGTATGTATCCCAAAAATGTAGTCCCTTTGATGGTAGTGATAGTATATAGATGTAATTTCACCTTATAATTTCCAACCAAAATAATAGTGTGTATGTTGTATATATATATGAATCTCTTATTTGAATTTCAACACTAGTGTCACAAAAGGCCAACTATGAACATGAGACAAGGATTAAAAACTAAAAAGGCTGACCAAAAATGTCTAAAAATAACAAACATGACATAAGCACCGAGAATCAATAAGCTCCGGGAGTTAGTGTCTAAAGATAATTAACAACAGATTTGAAGTGATAGATAGACAAGGATTCTTGTGACTGACCGAGAAGAAGATAAAAAAATGACAGATGTGGAAGAGAAATATAGTAAGAAGCAATCAAATACATAGATGGACAAGATATGGTGTCTCCAATGAATACTTTTCTTGCTTAAGATCCATGCATATAAAAAACATACTGACGGCGTATTAAAATAGTAGTATGTGCATGAATTTGTGTCTATTTTTCTCCCCACTTTATGCTATTTGAATGAAATTAAAGTAGTGTAAAGGAAGTAAGGGACATACCTATATAAATTTTAGAGAAACCATGTAACGAAGTGCATGTAGAATTTTGAAACTTGTATCGTGGAGAACCATGGATTAGCTCTTTGACCCATGTGGCATAGATGAAGATACCAACCCATCGTAAGGATAAGTTAGAGAAATAGTTAAAATGATTTGGACATTTTGAATTGGTTGTCCAAGGTGATAAAAAGGTAGGGAGTGATCAATTCTCAACCCAATTTGTTTGAAAATGGGAGGATTTTGGAATCTCTTTGTCATAGGAAGAGTGTTGGGTAGAGAGGTCTAGTTTTACTCTCCATCCATGACTGCATTGCCAAAAGGTCCAACTTCTACAAACAATATAGACCAAATTTAGTTTCGATTAGTTCCAATTGAATTTTTTTGGTTCCGATTGAAGAACCCATAAAAGATAAATATAGGAAAAGAAATGACATCTCATTTCCCTCACTCATACAATAACGGGTGTTCCTATTTGAATAGTGTGAGATGGATTCCAAATTAGATCATCTGGAAGTGATAGTGATGTAATATAGCTCCCAAGTTAGGTCATCTGGGATAAATAGTAAATGTGCTTATTACACCGATTGATTTATTTGATAGAAAATTTTCTTGAAATAATATGTACTTAGTATAATACTCACGAAGATGTTTTTGCTTTACCAACAGATTAGGTCATTTAGAGGAATAGATTTGAAATAGTAGGAAGTATTGATTATCAAATAGAATGATTGTACCTTTGTTTGCATAATATCAGAGAAATTTGTGATAGTAATGGATTTGGAATGTTGATTGATCATTTTGTATATTGAGAGGGATTATATAATGATCTTGATTATATGTCCCCATTTCGAGAAAAAAGGGTGAAGGGAAGAGAAATGAGCACTGAGCCAGAAGCAAGATGTATTGGATGTTGTAATAGTAAATGAGAAATGATATGGAATAATATTGTCAAAGTATGACTAGATATTGATTATTACATTTACAAAATTTTAATGTGAGATATTGAAATTTGTATGGTATGATGCTAGAAGAAATTATGATCCGTATGGTACAAACGAAAAGACAAACGAAGTTACAAGGATCAAGATATGAGTAAAAACACGTGACATGTATTAGTTGTAGTCATAGTGGAAAATAGTGACTCTAGTATATGGTAAATAGGAATTTCTATATATAGCAATAGTGAAAAGGTGAATTGTAATTTCATTTATCGAGAGTAGTTCAAATTTGATCTCTAAGCTATGAAAATGCCACATGTTAGAGAAATGAGTTTGAAAATATATGAGAGAATGACGGTAGTCATGGCTTATGAGATGACCAAAGAGATGGTAAGTGTGCTTCTTTTGGGATAATTTTATCAAATATGTTTGTTTTTAGTAATTCAAAGAAAATTTGAAGTATTGTAATTTTGGGTATTTACGAATAGAAACGAGAAGCGAGACAGGGCATTTATGTCCCTAGGGATACTAGCACTCAATTCACTGGTGCCGGTGACACGATTTTAGATGCCACTGTGACACTGGTCCTAGGTGCTAGCATCCCATAGCAAGTGATTAACTAAAATTAACTAAATATCTAGTAGGTGGGGATAGTTAATATAATCTATAAACAACTATAAAAAAGTAAATAAATATAGTAAATAAAGTTCGTAAACGATCTAAGTAACTATGAAAAATGAAATGCTAACCCTAATGTGTAAGAAGGAAGAGGAAAGAATGTAGATGAATGGAAGATGCTCATAGGATAGTGTTGTATTGATGTCCAGTAAAATCTAGAAGCGAGAGCGACTATGCAAAAGTCCTAAAAATGATGGATTCGGAGGATCTAGTTGGACTGGAGCACTTGGAGAGGGACTAGGGCACCTACGGGTGTTACGGTTTGCAATATGACATGACACCACTGGTCTATGCAAAAGCTCTGAAACTGATCTCTACAATGTTAGGAGATGATATGGAACCTTCTTTGTGTGTTGTATCAGATTTTTCGTGCTCCTTCAGATGTCGCAAATAATCTAAGATGAAAGAAAGACATGCAAGACCCCAAAACAAACATCAATACCTAAAAAAGAAAAATGCATATGTGGACTTCCTAACTGAGTGCTTCCCTACATCTCAGACCCGATGTATTCCTATGTGCAAGTGTGTGTGAACATGCCATAGGTTTCTCTTGTGCCAGTCACATTTTGTGAATTAGCAAGAAATAACTATGTGTAGAAAATGTAATTGAATGTGTAGGTGAAGTAAACTATAATCCCTTCCCCCATGAAGTGTAATGCGAGATGTCCTAGCCTTGTGCCTTGATTATGGAGCTATGTGGATGCAAGTGATCTCTAATGCAATAGATGTATGCAACTCTAGATAAGTGATAGTAGTGAATGATGCTCGATCCCTCATTATGGTCTCACAACTTTATATTTATAGGGTTCTCTTAGTCTAATTTCATAATTAACCCCAAAAAGGCAAACCAAAAGAAAGATAAAGATCTAAAATGGCTATAAAGATCCTAAAAAGTGGTGGAAAAGTGTAAAAAGGATCGGGGTGTCCCTGGTGGGACCAAGGTGCACACGGGTGCACCAGTACTAATCTGGGCACCCCAATCAAGGCTAAAATAATGCGGGATGAAAGAAGATGATTGAGTATAGGGGTGCAAGAGGTCGGTAATGAAGAAATAAAATAAAACAAGATGGCCAAAAGATGAGGGTTAATTAGTACTTTCTTCACTCAAGAACCTTCTAAAATTTAGTATGAGATCAAGACTAAATAATGTCAAAGTGCACAATTTTGTGTCTACATTTTCCCCCACTTTATGTTGGTGAGTGGAAATATTGGTAATATAAAGTAGATAGAGATGCGTACCTGATGTCCATGAAGAGTGTATTAGAAATGCACTAAAGGACCAAACAAAGTGTGGAATGACCAAAATATGGAGGAGTGTCGAAACTAAAGATGAAAATGTGCAAAGAAAAAGTGATGAGAGTGAACCTACAAGGCGAGAACACATGTGTAGCTATTACGATGTGTAATTTAATTGCATGGTTAGTAAAGTGTGTGCGATTCTGAAGTGTTGTAGTTATTGTTGCCCCCATTTGATTGCATGTTTCTCATATGGCCGAACTTGTAAGGAGAACATGATAAAGTAGTCAAATATGTATATATGTATGTGTAAAACACAATGTAAAATACACATGCATATGTATGTAAATGTAAATTACGCAAATGAAAAAGTGTAAATGTAACATGTGTACCTGATCCATGTCGAGAAAGAGAGTGTAGAAGGATATCATGTAATGCAATTTTTTTGGGTGATCTCATTCCACCCTGGCTAAAGAAGTGTAGGGAGAAAATTCTCTATGTCCTTCAAGCTCTAAGCTGCTTCCCTAAATGTGTGTGAAGAGATATCTCCATTGTCTGGGTTTTTGGGTGATCCGATGCCACTGGACAAAGTAGTGTAGAGAGGCACACCCATTGTAACCTCCAAGCCTGTAACTACTTAATAGAATGATAAGGATGCCATGCCTTATAAAAGCCACTATGTATGGGGTTCATAGACTCGTCGATTGCACTCGCTATATATAAGCGAATTGAACTACTATAGAATCTTTGTGTTAGTATGTAAAAACCCCAAATGATGCCCCCTTTGGTGGCGCACGCCATGTCGGCTGATGGAAGAATGTGACTCAAAAGAGGACTAACCACATATACTCCAAAAATTTTCCCTACAGGGGAAATGAATGTGCTTGATAGAAAAAAGGTGTGCATGAATAAAGATGGCTAGCCAAAGACAAGTGTAAACATGCATGCATATTGAAAACAATGTGTATGCTACCAAGAAAAGCAATAATGTAAACTTGCAAGAAGAAAAATTAAGCCACACAAAGTGAGTTGCAAACATGGGACATCACTCATGATGTCACAAGACATCCAATCATGGCCATAAATAACAAAAAAGTGTGCACACCAAACAAAGGGCAAGGCTAGCATATAATAGAAAACAATAAAAAATGATGTAACAAACAAATATGGAAGCAAATATCCCTATATAAAAATGCTGCACATGAAGCACCCGTTATCATGTTAGAAAGATAACTATTATGTCAAAAGCATGTAGAACCAAGTAATGTAAAGTGCTAAGTACAAAATGAAACAATAGCACCTATGAGAGATGAATGTGGATGCCCCCAGCGACCAGTGTAGGAAGGGTAGAAGGAAAGCATCCATGCCACATGTAAGAGACATGTATCTGTGATCACAACTAGAAAAAGTGTGAATGCGCATGTGTGGATGATATAGATAAATGACATACAAGTAAGCTAACTAGCATGTGTAATAAAGTGACCATGAATAAGCACAAGTAAGCAAGAGTAAAAACAACCATAATATGTAGTATGATGTGGATGGATGGAATGGAATGAAAAATGGAGTGATAGGAGCCATGTGCCCCCTAAGTGGATGGAAATTTATGTAGTGAGACTCAATTTTTCCCCTCCCTCGTGATCGAGAATGAACCGTAAATGAGAGTGTGTCATTGGGAAATGGTCGAGTAGTGTGTGTTGTGTCTAACACGTTGTGATGAATGTGTAAGTGTAGTGATGAGATGCGACCTAACAATGGTGTGTGCATGAACCCTATATCCAAAGCGTATATCATGACTAGATGAACATATAAGTGATGATTTAGCCTAAATGTATATCACTATAAGATGAATGGAGGAATGATGATTTATCCCTAAGCATATATCACTACAAGATGAAAAGAGGGAGTGGTGATGTAACCTAAGGTGTATACCACTACAAAATGATAGAATAAGTGACGATTTATCTAAAGCGTATGTCACTAGACTAGTATTTTTGTATGATGAAAGGTAGAATAGTAAATGTGTGATGAGTGTAAGGTCCATTTGATGCGTCATCGGGTAGTCGGTGCGGCGTGTAGAAGAAAATGTAGTATAAGTGATTACCATGTGATGAGTGACATGTGTAATGTAAGATGTAGAATGACAAGTGTAAGATGCATGATGTAGATGAAGTGTAGTATGTATTATGCAAGATGTGTAGAATTTGTAAAGTGTAATGTAAAGAGTGGCATGTAATGTATGTAGATAGACTAGTAATGTAGTATGTAGAATGAGGAGTGTATGATGTTAGACGTGTAGTATGATATATGCATAATGACAACTAGTATGATGTATGGTGTATAAATGTAAAAATGTTGTAGATTTAATGTAGAATGTATGGTGTATGACACATAAGGTATGAATGGGTGTAGTGCACTATGCGGTGTGTGGGGTTCATGTGTAATAATCCCTCAATATTCAAGTGTGAACCGAAGCACAAGAGTGTGTCATTGGGTAATGACAATGATAGAATATGTGATGAAAAATGCCTATATAAAAATTCAAAAATGATAAGCGTATAGAGACTATGATGAGTGGGGGTAGTATATTAGGTGTTGTCCCCCATGTCATGAATTTAACTAACCACTAACAATGAAGAATGAAAGTCCATCATGCAATACATATAGTGATGAAGGCGTATGATAATGAAATATATACATATTAATGAGATAAGATGATACTAAGATGAAGTATGGGTAAATGTGAGGAGTGTGATATAGTACTATATAAGGATGTAAATGATAATGAGAAATGTGTCTATGAAAGTGAATGTGGGGAGGGGGTTCTAGTAAGTAGTATTTTCCCCAAGGATGTATATGGAAGTAGTGGTTAAGTAAGATCATCTAAAATATCATCATGGTCATTATCAAAATCATATGGAACAATGTGGGAAACCTAATAAGAAATAGTATCCGGTTGGTCATTCAGATAACCATGAACATGTAAGTTATACATTTCCATGGCATATTGTTCATCAATAAAGGGAGGCAATGGAAATCCATGAGCATACCAGATAGTAAAATTGGGTGAGTAACAAAGAAAGGAGCTATTGCAAATACACAAAGTACCAAATGGCATAGGAAAAGATATATTAGTATGACTAGGGTCAAGTGTGCCTCCAATATAATCTAGCCAAGAGCGGCCGAGAGTAAGTGGAGAAGAAGTATGATAACACATAAGGTGAACAACAAGATGGAAAACGTGAATTCCATATGTAACGAAGTGAGAATAACATATCTATGATACAAATGTGGATCATATAAGGGAGAATGGAGGTCCTCAAAGGAAAAACCAAGCCGAAGAAGACTGTTGTGTGAATAGACAATGGCTTTGCAGGAAGTGTTAAGTGGTATGTGCTCCCAATAAGAATCATTTATAAAAAGTGTGTAGGTGAAGGGAGGTAGTGATAGTGGATGAGACACGTGCGATGGAGGAGTAGGTGAAGCAATGCAGTGTTTTGGAGTGGACCCCATATAAAGTACCATAATGCCGTAACAACGAGAAAGTGGTGACAAAGTGGAAGGAACAACATAAACCATACAAATAGTAGTTTTGGAGTGATGTGGAGCTTTATTAGGCCATGGCCCAATAACATAAGATGGAGACATAGGAAAAAATATTGTATCAAGAGAATCATCTATATAATGCGGGATCACTAATGGGTGAATGCAAATGGGAAGTGTCTTGTGGTTTGGAAATGGTAGGAGATGTAACTATTTGATCAGGTCTAGGAGCTTGTACCTCCTCTAGAACCCATGCTAAAGTATTAGGATTGATGGTACACATATAAGCAATAATAGCATCATCTAGAGCTTTATGATCTATGTTATAAGAAGGAAAATGAATAAGTGAAGGGCAAGGTCAATAACCAAAAAAATAATCTTGAGTGTCAACAAGGCAAAAAATAAGAATATCAAACCACAAAATTATGGGAGATAGAGAAAAATTATTTATAGCCATGATGAGATGTCGTGTTCATCAAAATGATTAACTAAAATTACCTAGCTATGTAGTTGGCGGGGATAGTTAATATAAGTTATGAACATATGTAATAAAGTAAATAAATACAATAAAGAAAGTATGTAAATGATCTAAGTAACTATACAAAAGGAAATGCTAACCTTAATGTGTAAGAATGAAGAGGAAAGAACTCAATTGAATGGAAGATGCTCACGGGAAAGTGTCACGGTGACAACTAGAAAATGCAAGCGGGAATGACCATGCAGAAGTCCCAAAAATATGGATCTAGATGATCTAGCTAGACTGGAGTGCCTGGAGAGGGACTAGGGCTCATGCGGGTGATTTGGTCTACAATCTGGCACATTGGTTTGTGTAAAAGCTCTAAAAATGATCTATACAATAATGGGAGATGATATGGAGCCTTCACGATGTGTCATATCAGATTATCTATGCTCCTTCAGATGTCGCCAATAATCCAAGATGAAATAAAGACTGCAAGACCCCAAAACAAACATCAAACCCTAAAAAAGAAAAATGCATATGAAGGGGTCAGACTGACCTCAGCTGCCAAAATGGTGGAATTAATAACTAAGCACTACACTGCATCTCAGACCTAATGTAGTTCTATGTGCAAGTGTGTGTGAAAATTCTGTAGGTTTCTCTTGTGTCCAGTCATACTTTGTGAAGTAGCGAGTAATAACTATGTGTAGAAAATGTAATAGAATGTGTGGATGAAATAGAATAGAATCCCTCCCCTATGAGGTGTGATGCATATGTCCTAGCCTTATGCCTTGATAATGGAGCTATGTGGTGTTGTACCTTTGTCATGTGTCATGTGTGTTGTCATTGATGTCAAGATGGACTAGTTGATGTCAAGTTGCGTTGATGGAAAAAGGTGTAATGCCCGTTTCAACTACTACTTGAGACCAAGAAACAAACTAGGAAAAATTATGGAATAATTTTTTTTTGATTAGAAGTGTCTACAACTAAGTTTACAAGGCTTCAGAGTTTTTAACAAACGGCTCCAGGATAAAACCTAATTTCCAAAACACAAGACCTATCATGGTTTAACCTAACACAAGTGCACTAGAATTTTAAATTTTAGGGTTCCATGTTTTGTTTAGGTTCAGGGAGCAATTTACCCCATGCCACGCTCTCAAGCAGGCCCAGAAGTTCAACTATATTTTCTCATATTTAGAGTCATCAAAACTTTCCTAAATTAGTCTCATTGGATAGGAAATTTCCTCACCTTTCCAACCATATAAATAAGTCCTCCTAACTCCCAATAAAACTCAAGTTATGGGGTGGCGAGTTTTCGGGAGAAATTTTCCCTTAGGCGCAATGCGCAAAACACCTCCGCGTGCCGCGGGGTCGACGAAGGGGACACATGGCACCATCGATTGGCATGGGGAAGAGCGGAGTGGTGGAAAATTTAAGGATTTTGAGAATTTAGGCCAAACTCCCAAAGGAAAAATTGGACGTGCGCCTCCGCCGAGGAAATCCCCATGCCACGTGTCGAGAGGCTATTGGTTGCGGGAAAAATTTCAGATTTTTCCCTAGGTCCAAACCTAAGGTTTTCTAAAGGAAAATTTTCCTTTCCTCCTCCACTGTCACCAAAATGCCATGTGGCATCCGGTGATTGGACGTGGGTCGGCGGAGCAACGGAGGAATTTAAAGTTTTGTGCCAAAAGGGTTTTAAAAGGCCAAATGATTTGCGCGGGCCCGTGCATCCGCCCGGACATGTGTCAACACCCCATTGGTTGTGGGGGTGTGGGGCCGCGGAGGAAAAAGTAAAATTTTTCCCAAAGGCAAAAAGTTAAGGTTTCAAATTTTCTTTCACGCCTGCCATGCCATGTGTCAGCACGTGATTGGCTCATGGCTGCATGAAGCAAGAGCAATTTTTCAAAAGTTAAGTTTTCAAGGTGAGTCCACCCTCCAAAGTGCCATGTGGATATTTATGATTGGAAAAAAGGGTGGCGGGGTGGTGGAATTTTCTAATAAATTTTTCCAACGCATTTTTTTAAATTTTTCTAAGGTTAGATTTAATTCTTTTTTGGTTTTGAATGGCCATTTTGAAGTAAAACTTCAAATGGCCATAACTTTTGATAGGAAAATACATTTTGGGAAAACGAGGACTTTCCAGAAATCTCTCGGAGTCCTCTTTGCAGAGAATCATCAATTTTTGTTTTTGATGAATTTTTAAGGGTCAATTTTGAAGAAAAAATCTGCAGGGTTTATAATTTTAAAACTGGCAAATTTCAACTTATAAGATTTAATTCAATTTTGATATTTATTCTTCTGAGCATGTAAATTGAGCATGGAGAAATAATATTGGGTAAGTTTAAGTATATTTTCAAGGTCCAATTTGGATATTAAGTTGGAATTGATATAAATTTATAGTCCTATGACAGGGAGTTGGGTTGAGAAGTTTAAATTGGATTTGATAGAGTTTTAGAGATATTTTCTTAAATGTGAAGTTCAATGTGGGTTAAATAGGACCCAATACATCTAAAATACTTTGTATCCCTTATTAATTTTATTCATAAATCTGAACTATACATTAATTGCATTATTTTCAAATGTTAGAGTTATACAAATAACAAAATTCTTCCTTTCATGAGTTGCATAATTAATGTGCAACATTAAAGTATGGAAAACATGCCAAATTCCTTTCTCAAACACTCCATTGATCCAACAAATACTTATATACAATGTACAATGTTAATTTCTAATTTTTAATAGCTCATTTCAAAAGATCAATTTTTGTCATTTCCTTTAACTGTTTCTCCTTTCCAAGACAAAACTTCCTAAGATATAACAGTCATTCATTTTCTAATACAACAATGCAATTGAGAAAGAACACAATCATTATTTTTGATTTCCAATAAGAATATACAATTTAACTCCTTCTATTTGATTTCAAACACAATACATTTACTGGCAATGCTATTTCTTAATCTCTTTCAAAACAGAGTATCATTCACATTTTCTTTTCCAAATAAAATAGAGAAGTATAATTCTTCTTTACATTTCTCAAATAAATTTCATCTTCCAACTACAAGGTGAACACTTCACATTTCAATATCAATTACAATCATCCACTAGAAGTGGGAAAGGTTCAATGACATTTTCTCAAAGGGAATGACTGTCAAGTGTGAGATTCTCAGGTCAAAACAACAACATGTTGATTTCTTCATCTTTCATCTTTTGATCACAACAAGGAAGGGGGAAAGGAAACACTCTCCAACCAACCAAGATACCCAATGGGAAAAGAGAATCCATCCTTCTCCATTGGCCCTCGAGCCCCAACCATATTGAAATGGAGCATGATAATTCAACTCATGGCAACATGGAATTCTTTCACAAGCAAGCAACACTCATATATCACAAAAATCAATGAAGGCACAAATCAAAACAAGGTAGCAGTTCTCAACTACATTTGAAAATAGTCATACAACACAAAGGCTTGAGCAAGCAAGCCAAACAAGAGCAAGAACTATGGAGGTCTCCTTATGCCTCCCATGTTGAAATTGGGCATCCACCTAAAACAACCACCAAGAAACATAACCATCCCATAAACCTTATCCCTACTCAACCCCTCCTTATCCCTCCTCCAAATTTATCCCTTATACCTCGCCCAAAGTAATAAATGCATGCATATTCTTTTCCTAGGTGGATCCCAAACCAACACTCCCTCCTCAAGACAAGTGCTAATGGTAATTCCCTTATCCCTCCTCTAATATAACCTCATAGTGTTCTCTCTACACCATGCCCTAAGCATTCTACCCATCCGAACAAGAATGCAACCCAACATCATTCAACAATGCATGCAAGAAGGAGGAAAAAACAACAAATTAAAAATAAAATAGCCTGCCACTATATAATGGAGACTTGTTTTCCAAAACAGAAGTTCTTTGATGCTCCAGATGTAGTCCCCAAAATAGCAATAATAATGCATGCACAAGAAATCCAAGTTCCTTCTACAAAGCAAACTCCAAACCAAGAAAAATTCGACCCAAGGAAGGAAAGCAAAGTTTTCAACAACCTCCAAATGAGAGGGGATTTTTATTTTTAAAGGAGAGGGAGGGAGGGGATGATGTGGATTCCAAGTGGGATGCCACATCATTTTTCCTCATCCCAAAAGCAATCAACATCAATTACAATAAAATCACAATAAATGTGAATGACAAAATTACTTACATACAAAAACTCAACCCATACTAAAAAAAAAAGGAATGCATTAAAATTTGAAGACAAGTGCAATCAATTCTTACACAACAATCATTTCAAAACTAAATAAGAAAGGCTAAAATCTACTCCCAAGTAATAGGCATGGTTGGTGGAGGATTTTGGGAGGTGTGGGACAAGTTTATCTTGTCCCACAAGCCTCAATTTAGTCTCCCAAGACCAAATCCGAGTTTTAAAGAGGATAGAGTGTTCTACACTGTAAAATCTGCTTTAAACAATCCATCATTTCACTTACACAACTCTTACATCCTCTTACACATGCATTAAAGTTTATGACTCCATTTATTACAAGTTTTGACATAAGATTTATTTATTTATCCTATGGTTGCACATAATATAAATCAAATTTAATTATTAATCAAGACAACAATATTATTTCCTTATATTCCACTCCCAATTAATTTAATTAAAATTTAACTATATGACTCATGCATTATACTATCACATTTGAATACTTAAAATAAGAAGCACATTACAAATAAAACACATACCACAATAAGAAAAGAAACACATAATTAAAACACTTGTATGCCCCATGGTCACAATAATAGAAATCCCCCATGGGAAATCCTAACATAACTCAACACAAAAATCAAACAGTTTCCATGGTGACCTTGTTGATCTCACACTGAATTTCAATATGGTTAGTCTCAGGTCCCCGACATTGTTGTGATTTTTACCTACAAAATAACAATACCTCCTTCGGCCTCGTGGCCATATCAGAACATCCAAGAAGATATAAAATCAACGTATGTATATAAATATCAAATCCAAATCACAACAATATCAAGAATTTAACATTATCATTTTGAATTCAATTTGTAACTATGTCATCATCCAATAGATTTCTATGCTAGAACTATTCATAATATCAAGGTCACATGTCTAAAATCAACATCAATAACCTACCCATGTCAACTAGTATATCATCATCCACACAGTAAAAATAACGATGTCTCAAATATCATAGACCATAATGGTGAATCTAGATCAATACTAATCCAAAATCTAGTATGTAACCATCATACTAAACAAAACATAGTAATGTCCATAATAATCAATGAGCTAGCATATACACATCCTTCTATATCAAAACACAATAATGTCCAAAATATGATCAGTAGTGTCAAAATCAGCATCTAAACAGTGTTAAAGGAGAGTGGGCACTACAAAAGGAGTCAACTTTGTAAAGTGAGCAAGCTGACAAGATGAAGGTTTATTGGTAGTGTCCACTCACGAGGCTTCAAGATTGCGAGGATAAGTACTAAGGGACTTAGTCAATGTTTGTACAATCCAAAAACAGTAGGAGATATCTTCCAAAGTCTAGAGATATCCGCTAAAAAGTCTCATGAAACTACGAAGATCCAGAAGAAACTACAAAAGGAAAGTGAATACATGAGATGAAGAGATAAAGTCACCAAAACAAAATGGAGCCAATGGATAAACCACAAAGTATAAATATTAAGGCTATAGATGTGAAGGAAGATCCGTAGAGGTGAAGGTAAAGCCACAAAACTAAGGAAGTCAGAAGCAAGCCACAAACAAAGAGAAAATCTGCAAAGAACTAAAGAAGCCGCTAAGGATGGAAGATAGCCGCGGAAGACTACAAAAGCCACAAGTAAAAGAGAAAAAGTCATGGACATGGAACAAAGCCGCAGAAAGGAAACATACAAGAAATAAATCCATAAGACGTTGGGAAATCCATGAGAATCATAGAAGAGCCACATATAACTAAAAAGTCGTTGTGAAGGAAGAAATGCCACAAGACAAAGAAAAGAGCCGTGATACAAAGAAGAAAGTCAGAGGAGCTAAGGAGAGCCACGAAATATTAGAATATAGACTGGACAAGGTTTGAAGGAAATCAAATTGATTCAAACATGGACAAGTGAGAGTTGGTTCTCCAAAATCGATGATGATTCGATTGTTAGGTGATTGCGGCTAAGTATACAACTTGAAGAAAGAAGAAATCCACTATTCTAGCTGTCATCATTTAAATCTTATTGAATTTTTGGAAATGCGGGTACATTATCTATGTGATCTTGATATTCAAGGCAAAATAAAATATTAGAGAAGGAAACAATTTTCTCATTTGGGTCACGTTGCAAATGTGGAAAATCTATTTTGGAAAATGGCTAGTAAATAAATTCTAGAAATACATAAAATAAGGTTTAATCAAGACGAATATAGAAGGAGAAAAATATGGAGTCAGTTGCATGCATTTAATAGTCTAGATTCTTAGGCGACCAAACAAGAAGGTGCATGACATGCAATTTGAAGTGAAGAATTGGTTCGATTGATGATATAGTTTGAACTTGGATTAATTCGAGCAAGTTACTCAAGTAAGAAAATAAGTATTCGAGTTAAGACCGAGTAACACAAGAAAGAATACAATGCAATCAAACTAAGAGAGAGATACAAAAGAAAAGAGAGAGGAAAGAGGAGAGAATATCGATGATGCATTGATTTATCAGATGAGAAGAGAATTAAGGGTGGTAGATTGATTGAGAAAGAGGGATTGAATCAGATGAGTAGAAGAGAGTGAAAAGAAGAACACATATAGATATAAAAGGTGATCATAATCTATTACAAAAGTAATTGTTGTAACTAGATGATCAAAATGTATATGTAAATTAAGTCTAAGTTGTATCTTAGCATATTTAGGGGTTGTGCTCCTTGTGGGGTTGGTGCCTCACTAAATAAATCTCTTGTGATGTGTAATATTCACTTGAGTTCTTTTTGTGCGTAATATCAACAAAGGTGTAGGGGTTGGTGCTCCTTGTGGGGTTGGTGCCTCACTAAAAAAATCTTGTAGGATGTATAATGTTATTGCAAGTCCTTGCTTTGTGTAATAATAGAAATGGTTTATGTGGTTTTTTCTCCGAAAGGGTTTTCCATGGTAATATTTATGTTTAGTGTTATTGTGCATGACATATGTTTGATTAACTGCTCATAGTTTAAAGCCGCACATCACTAAAAGGTTTAAAATTGGCATTAAGTGAATTTTTTTTAATCTGCATTGATTCACCCCCTATCAATGCTTGTGACCTCTAAAAATTGGCATTAGAGAAAAGTCCTTATAACAAAAGCTTAACATCTTCAAGGAGATCCTTTTATTAGAAGCATGGTAGTAAATTAGGCATAAGACGGTTTGTCACCGTCAATATCACCACTCTTCATTGGTACAAACTATGCATTCTAGAGAATAAGGATGAAGACATATTTGATTTCACTTGGTTTTGATATCTAGGAATGTATTGAGAAAGGATATAACCCTCTAGCCACACCAATTACTACTTCTACGGATAAGGTGAGAATATGAATGTATTTCAAGAGAAATGAACACCATTTTATACAAATTTGATTGAAATACAATTTGTCAAAGTAATGCACTGCACAACATCAAAGGAGATATGGATCAAGCTGCAGAGTATTTATGAAGGTTATGAAAAGGCCAAGCTAGAAAAATTATAGACCTATAGAGCTTAATTTGAGAATTTGAAGATGAAAGATGATGAGAGCATAGCAACCTACATGCAAAGAATAGATGAAGTCATAAATATGATCATAGGTCTAGGAGAGAAACTAGAAGAATTTGTCATAGTGCAGAAGATTTTGAGATCTTTGACTAGAAAGTATGATGCAAAGGTATCAACTATAGAGGAATCCAAATACATGAAGACTCTCATAATGGATGAATTGCAAAGCACTCTTTTAGCATATGAGATGAGGACTATTGGATCAAAAACTTCCAAGAAAGAAGTAGCATTCAAGGTCAAGAAAGAAACCTAGTCCAAGCAAGAAGAAGAAGAAGAATCAACCTTAGGAGATGAGTTGGATGATGAAAATATTGAAGCAATGTTCGTGAGAAGACTAAAAAGAGGCTCAGGTAAGTATAAAGGAAAACTCCCATTTAAGTGTTTCACATGTGGACAAGTAGGTCATTTTTCTAGAAAGTGTCCAAACAAGAATAAAGATAATCATTTTGAACATGAAGAGGATAGTCATAAACATAGCAAGAAAGAGACTGGATATACAAAGAAAAACAACAAGAAAAGGTTCTTCAAGAACAAAAGGAATTTTTATTCAAAGGAAGAATCAAGTGACTATGAGTCAAACAATCCTGGTATCTCTAAAAATGAAAATGATGAAGATCAATCGAATGTTTGTTTATGGAAATGGATGCAACTGAAGAAAGAAACTCCAAAGGGAAGAACACAATTGATTTTGAAGACTCTGATGAAGAAGAAGCTGAAGTGAATCTTGAAGAAAAATTAGTATGTGCCCTTGAAGAACTAAAATTGTGTAGAAAGAAGAATCAGAAAAGTTGAGATGCACACTAAAGGATTATGAAGAACAAATATGCATCTTTGAGGGAAGACAATATCAAAGAGAAGAAGAAGAGGAAAATGAGCTCAAGGAATTGGAAACATAGCTGGAAAATATTTCAAACTCCTACAAATCAAAGGAGGATGAGTGCACAAAGCTAAACTCAGAACTGGAGAAACTGAAAGATGAAATGGAACAAATGAGCAGCAAACTAAAGGTGTATGAAAAAATTGAAAAGGGCTCAAGTGTTTTGTCTGATATACTGAGTAGCCAACGTAATGTAAATGAAAAGTATGGAATTGGCTTTAAAGAAGAAAGTAAAGAAAAGGAGCCTACACAGAATGAAGAAAACAAGGTTGCATCAACATCTAACACCTCATCTGCCACAAACAAGAAGGTTATCAATGCCACGAAGAGAATAACTTCTGCTCCTAGAATCACCTATGCTATGAGGTACACACACTCCTTTTATGGTTATTGTTATTCTTGTAATTAGTTTGGACATAAGGCTACTAAGTGTAGAAAGTTATCTAGAGGATATAAAAGGAAATTTGGCCCATCTTACACCAGAATGAACCATAATAATGTCCACCACAACTACAACAAGAAAATAAATGTAGTTTCAGCCAACAAACAAGACATGCATAAGAAAAATAAGTGGATATATGTTGCAAAGAAAGATGATAACAAGAGAAAAGAGTCATGCTCAATTGTACATAAAAAGTTTTATGTGCACAATGAAGATAAAATATGGTACTTGGATAGTGGATGCTCTAGCCATATGACAGGTGAAAAAGCAAGTTTATTATGCTATTTAACCGAACCACGAGTCTAGATAATGGAAAGACTATAACTGAAAATGTTTTATATGTTGAAGGTCTTAAACATAATCTGCTAAGTGTGAGTCAAATGTGCAAGAGGGGATACAATGTAATATTCCATGACAAAGATCATGACATTATAAATGGAAAAAAAAGAAAGAAAGTAGCAAAGGCCAAGAGGACAAAGAATAACATGTATGTTCTAAATGAGATAAATAAAGAGAAATTCTTCACAAGTAAGATAGATTATAGTTGGTGTGGCACTAGAAGATTGGGACATATGAGTTTTAAAAATCTTGTAAAGATAAGTGCAAAAGGTTACGTCAGACATATGCCAAACATTGTGAAACCCGCAGATATGCTATGTAAGGCTTGTTTACATGGAAAACAAACAAGGAGATCATTCAAATCAAAGGAGTATTCTACAACTAGACCACTGGAGTTGATTCATACAGACCTCTACTGAGACCCACCAGAACTAAAGGTATAAATGGTGAGGTATATTTTATGCTTCTAATAGATGATTACACTAGAATGACATGGGTAACATGTTTGAAACAAAATTTAGAAGCCTTAGATAGATTCAAGAAATTCAAGGTACTGGTAGAAAATGAGAAGAACAAAAAGATCAAATTCTAAGATTAGACAGAGGCAGAGAATTTTGGTCAAATGAGTTTGATGAATTCTATGAAGAAAATGGAATCAGGAGATAATTCTCAGCCACAAGGACACCTCAGCAAAATGGGGTTGTTGAAAGGAAAAATAGAACTATGTAGGAGATGGCAAGAACAATGTTAAATGAATCCAAACTCTTAGACATGTATTAGAGTGAAGTAGTTTACACCATAGTCTATCTTTTGAATAGAGCTCAACTGAGAATAAATAGTGACAAAAATCCTTATGAACTGTGGAAGAAGAGACCAGCCAATATAAAGCACATAAGATTATTTGGAAGCAAATGCTATATCAAAAGAGATGAAAACAATTTGGGAAAATTTGACTCAAGATGTGATGAAGGAATATTCCTTGGTTACTCAGTGGTCAACACGGCTTATAGATGCTACAATAAAAGGTTGAAAAATATTGTTGAAAGCACAAATGTAAAGGTGGATGAGACACAGTACACCAAAACTAGCACTCAGCACAATGGCGGTCATGAAGAACAAGAAGATGATGAAGAGTTGGACAATCCACGTGAAGAAGCATATGAAGAGGAAGAAAGGCAGACACTAAGGCACCCTCCAGGAAAGTCAAAAAGGACCATCCTACAAATCAGATCATTGGAAAAATTCTCACAAGAATAAGATTAAAAGATTGGAAAAATCATAAAGACATATCACTCCTATCAATGATATAACCCAAGAATGTTACAAAAGCAAGAAAGGATCAACATTGGGTAGATGCCATGAATGAAGAACTTGACCAGATTGAAAAGAATGAGACATGGGAATTGGTACCTAGACCACGAGAAAAAAATGTGATTGGCACCAAATGGGTATTTAGGAACAAACTAAATGATAAAGGAAAAGTGAAAAAGAAAAGAAAGGCTAGTGTGCAAAGGATACACACAAATGGAAAGAATTGATTTTGATGAGACATTTGCACCAAGTGGAAAGAATGGAAGCAATACAACTATTCCTAACTTACGCAAAGCATACAAGAAGATCAAAGTATTCTAGATGGATGTGAAATCAACATTCCTAAATGGTTTCCTAAATGAAGAGGTATACATTGAAAAAATTGATGGATTTTCATTAACTGAAGATAAATACTATGTGTGTAGGTTGAAGAAAGCTTTGTATGGATTAAAACAAGCTCCTAGATCTTGGTACAATATATTGGATTCATACCTCATTGAGAAAGGATTTAGAAAAGGCATTCAAAAAAGGTGTTTTTGATAGTAATCTCTACATCAAGGAAGAAGGATACCACTTGTTAATTATAATTGTGTATGTAGATGATATCATATTTGGCGAGAGACCATGATAAGATGACATATGAATTTGCTGATATGATGAAAGAAGAATTTGAAATGTCTATGCTTGGAGATATTTCATTATTTCTAGGTTTATAGATTAGTCAAACAGATCAAGGTATATTCATATCCCAGACTAAGTATATCAAGGAGATGTTGAAAATATTTAGAATGGAATCATGTAGACCGATTGGGGCACCAATGGAAGTTGGATGTAAACTGAGTAGATATGATGTCATACAAAAAGTAGAAAAATCATAGTATAGATCCATGATAGGCATGCTACTTTATTCCACTAATCAAGACCAGATATCATGCAAGGTAGGCGTTGTTAGAAGATTTAAAGAAGATCCAAGGGAAACACACCTCAAGGTGGTCAAGATAATTCTAAGATATCTCATGGTAACACATAAGTATGAACTATGGTACTGAAAAGCAATGACTTAAGCATAAAAGCATAAAAATATGTTGATTGGATAGGAAGTGTTGATGATAGAAAGAGTACAAGCGGAGGCACATTATTTATTGGAGATTGCTTGGTATATTGGCTAAGAAAAAAACAATCATCTTTAGATCTCTAAACATGTGAAGTAGAGTATATAACTACTATGATGGGTTTCACTAAAGTTCTTTGGATGAAATAGACATTAGAAGACTACAAGCTAAAATTTGAACATTCAATTCCCTTGTTGTGTGATAGTACAAGTGCAATAAGTGTCTCTAAGA
The DNA here is from genome assembly GCA_018340775.1 of Taxus wallichiana var. yunnanensis. NCBI lineage: Eukaryota > Viridiplantae > Streptophyta > Pinopsida > Cupressales > Taxaceae > Taxus > Taxus wallichiana. The sequence goes on along the minus strand of CM031237.1, from coordinate 628,615,382 downwards.
ATCTGTGTTCCAATCGAAGACCAAGCACATTCCAATTAGATATCATTTCTTAAGGGAAAAAGTGAATGATAGGAATATCAGTCTATAATATGTGATCACTAAAGAATAAATTGTAGATATAATGACCAAGCCACTACCAAGAGCAATATTTGAAAACCTAATGAATGAATTGGGGGTTATTTCTAATCTCGCCAACAACTAGCAGGTGTGAAAAAAACACAAGGGAGAATTATCATGTAATATCAGCTCCTAAATAGTTCCAAAGTGAGGGGGATCTAATCTTAGCTCAATTTTATCAAATTATGCATCACCTCGGGGGAGCATTGCGCAGAACACTTCAACATAGATGTATGAGCAACATAAACACAGGGGAGCTTCTTAAGGTAAGAACATGTTGTATCTAGCTTACCAAAATATTTAGTTTTATGTGGCATAGTTGGCCCCTTGTCATCTTTTTCAAAGGGGGAGATAAACTGAAGTTAGAAAATCATATTGTCAAAGGGGTAAATCTGTTATGTAATAGCCAAAAGGAAGAAGACAGGGTGTTACAAAAAGCATGTATGGAAAATTATTTTCCATCAAAAGGTTTCTGAAGGTTGGAATGTTGCCATCAATGAAAAAGGGGGAGATTATTGGACCTTTGTCATGTGTTATATGTGTTTTCATTGATGTCAAGATGGACTAGTTGATGTCAAGTTACGTTGATGGCAAAAAGAGTCAAATTGGTAAAGTGAGAAAGCTAAAAAGATGAAGGTTGATTGGTAGTGTTAGCTCATAGAGGCTTTAGGATGACTAAGGATAAGTGCTAAGGGACTTAGTAAATTTTATGTAAGCTGCAGAAATGAGGAGATATCCTCCAAAATATATAGATAACCACTGAAGACTTGGAGTAGCCACCAAAGTCTATAAGCCACAAAGCTCGGAAGAAACCGCGTTAAGGAAAGTGAATGTGTGGATAAAGGGATGAAGTCACCGAAACAAAATGGAGCCAAAGGAAAAGCCACAAAGTGTAAATAGTAAGGTTTCATATGTGAAGGAAGAGCCACAAAGGTGAAGGAAAATCCATGAAAGTAAGGAAGTCAGAAGCAAGCATGGACAAAGAGAAAAGTGATGAAGAAATAGAGAAGCTACTAAGGAAAAATATAGCCTTGGAAGACTACAAAAGGTGCAAGTAAAAGAAAAAAATTGATGGAAATGGAAAAAATCAGTGGAAAGGAAGCATAAAAGAAAGAAATTTTCAAGACATTGGGAAAGCCGTGAGAAGTATAGAAGAGCCATAGATAACTAAAAGCCGAGGTGAAGGAAGAAATGCTGTAGGAAAAATAAAAGAGCCGCCATAGAAAGAATAAAGTTAGAGGAGCTAAGGAGAGCCGTGAAATATTAGAATATGGACTGGACAAGGATCGAAGGAAATCAAATTGATTCAAACATGGACAAGTGAGAGTTAGTTCTCTAAAATCGATGGTGATTTGATTGTCAGGTGATTGCGGCTAAGTATACAACTTGAAGGATGAAGAAATCCACTATTCCAGCTGCCAACATTTAAATCTTATTGGCTTTGTGGAAATGTAGTTACATTCTCTATGTGATCTCGAGTTTCAAGGAAAAATAAATATTAGAGAAGGAAACAACTCGCTCATCTGGGTCACATTACAAATGTGGAAAATCTATTTTGGAAAATGAATAATAAATAACTTCTAGAAATGCATAGAAGATGGTGTAATCAAGCCAAATATAGAAGGAAAAATATATGGAGTTAGTTGCATGCATTTAATAATCCAGATTCTCAGGTGACCAAGCAGGAAGGTGCAATACAGGTAACTCGAAGTGAAGAATCAGGCCAATTGATGATATAGTTTGAACTTGGAGTCATTTGAGAAAGTTTCTCAAGTAAGAAAAGAATTATTCGAGCTAAGGACGAGTAGCACAAGAAAGAATACGATGTAATCAAGCTAAGAAAGAGATACAAAAGAGAAGAGAGAGGAAAGAGGAGAGAAGATTGATGATGTATTGATTTATCAGATGAAAATAGCATCAAGGGTGGTGGATTGATTGAGCAAGAGGGATCAAATCAGATGAGCAAAAGAGAGTGAAAAGAAGAACACAAACAGATACAAAAAGGTGATCATAATCTATTGCAAAAGCAATTGTTGTAACTAGATGATCAAAATGTATATGTAAATTAAGTCTAAGTTGTAGCTTAGCATATTTAGGGGTTGGTGCTCCTTATGGGGTTGGTGCCTCACTAAAGAAATATCTTGTGATGCGTAATATTCACTTGAGTTATTTTTGTGTGTAATATCAGCAAAGGTGTAGGGGTTGGTGCTCCTTGTGGGGTTGGTGCCTCACTAAAAAAATCTTGTAGGATGCATAATATTCTTGCAAGTCCTTGCTTTGTGTAATATAAGAAATGGTTTTAGGTGATTTTTTCTCCTAAAAGGGTTTCCCATGGTAATATCTGTGTTTAGTGTTATTGTGCATGACATATGTTTGATTGAATTCTCATAGTTTAAAGTTACACATCACTAAAAGGTTTAAAATTGGCATTCAAGTGAAATTTTTGTAATCTACAATGATTAAACCCCCCTCTTAGTGCTCTTGATCTCTAACAAGTGGTTGTAAGTGATCTCAATATAATAACTAGATGCAACTCTAGATGAGTGATAGTAGCAAGTGATGTTAGGTCCCTCATTATGGTCTCATAAGTTCATATTTATAGGGTTCTCTTAGTCTAATTTCATAATTAACCCTGAAAAGGCCAACCACAAGTAAGATATAGATCTCAAACTGATAGAAAGAGCCCAAAAAGTGGAGGTAAAGTTTACTGATTGACCGGGGTGCCCCTGGTTAGACCAGGGGAACCCATGGGCACCATAGTACAATATGAGCACCCTAGTTGATGCTAAAATAACACAAGATGACAGAAGTTGACTAGGCATATGGGAGCAAGAGGTCGATAATGATGAAATAAAATAAAACAAGATGGCCAAAAGAAGGGGGCTAATTGGTACTTTCTTCACTCAAGCACCTCTAAATAGTATATACCAAGACTAAATAATGTATAAAGTGCATAATTTTGTGTCTACAAAATGGTTTTAGCACTATTTTATGAAAATGCATGTATTCGATTAATTTTATGCTAATGATGAGTGATTTTTAGTATGTATGGTGTATTAATGTAAGAAATTTTTTGTGGTTTGTATTGTGTAGAGGGACATACACTCCAAAGAGTTTTATGTGGGTTGTCACTTGGGTAGAATGCTTACTTTGGGGTTGTCACTTATCGAGTGGGATACATTGGACCATACTAGCTTGTGGCACATTGCTAGATTGGGGAAATACCCCATAGTATTCCTATGTTGAATGATTTGTTCAATTGATGGTGTGCTGAGATACTTGTACATTACTGGTTATCGATAGGAAAAATGACGGTGACACTAGAGGATGTATTTATGATCTTGTGATTGCCTATACTAGGAGAGAGAGTGACTATTATGGCCATATTGGATTCTTGGAGCCATATGAGGGTGACACGATGATATTTTATAGGGACAAGTACAAGACAAGACACATATTAGTTCAGATGCAAGAATTAGATCGGGATTCCGTGATTATGGAAATTTATTACAATGTTGATAGCTTTGTTAGTGGCAGTGGAGGGTAGTGGAGTAGGGATTTTGCACAGGACACATGATATTTTTTGCAGCATCAAGGAGTATGGTACTATATATTCCTAGGCATGGTGTGTATTGGCCCATTTTATAGGGAATTGTATAGATTTACACAGGAGGATCATGGTGGTGGGCTAGGAGCCACTACTTTGTTACATGTGTGGGCATATGAGCATATTACTATATTGAGGCCACTTAGTAGAGTGTGGGATGATTGGAATCGACATGAGGTATTAGCAGTAAGGTGGGTGGAAACCCATAGTAAGAGGATGTGCACGACTGCATATAGGTTGATGATAGATCAGATGGGCCCTGGGGCCATTATATGGAGACCGTATAAAGACTATGGCAGATGGGTAGAGGATGGTGTGGAGTTACGGTGTATATGATGCATCATTTAGTTAGAGGACCATTTCCCAAGGGTGACTAAGTTTTTCAAGGGTGAGAGATTATCAAGGAAATTTGGCATGGCTTTGAATGTGCCCCGAGATCCTTATATATGGATTCAATCTACTAGAGTTTCGAGACAACCAAGGGCAAGGCCAAGCCCATCAAGAGCACATCTAGTACATCTAGGTCTAGATGAGGTGGATGCGGCCATAGATCCTATATAGGTGGATGAAGTGGGTTACATGTAAGCATATAGTCGGAGTGGGAAACACATCGATGGTTGTTATTATTTCTAGTGGTTGTAGATGAGGATGATGGGCCAATAGTTAGGGAGTATAGGGATAGATACATGCCCCTCGATGTAGATGTTGTAACAAAGATGAGAGTAAATCATACATATTATTTATTATTGTGCATTATTTGTTGATTTTTATTTATTGATATAACATATGCATGTAAAAATGTGTGATATATAATGGTGGTTATGGGATTTGGTAGTGGGAGGTGGTATGTTAGAGAGGATTAATGTTATTATGGGCAAGCATGCCTATTTATTTGAGCATGGCTATAGCAGTTGTAACATGCATGGTTTTGTTGAGTGAACGCAATGAGGATCATGTAGAGGTAGAGTGAGTGCGAGAGGTCATAGGAGGAGGAGGCCTAGATCAAGATATATATGCATGCTACATGGATCTATAAGGCCGTTATGAGGAGAGGATGATAGATATTGATGTATTATGGAGTCGGTAGAGAGGTCTAGAGGCCAAGATCAAAAACGTAGAGTTAGTAGTGAAGCCTTTAGTTCTAGAGCTCCCTTGATTATACTTAGTGATAACGAGGGTGATAGATGTATTGTATATGATGTAGTGATGCATGAGGGATTGATCCCCAATGATTATATTTTTAACTATTATTTTTATGAGATATAGATAGATACATGTTGATATTGTATTGGTTGTTGATGTGCATTGAATGTGAGGTGATGATTATGATTTGTACATCTTAGTATGTGTTTAGTTTGTGAGATTCTATGTGCATTATGGGAATGATTGATTTAATATATATTGTTAATTATAGAGATTTATGATTATGTGAAAAGAAATGCTAAGTAATGGAATAAATAGAGAATGTGTGTGAATAGGAATGTATGGTATAACATGTAATAATTATGAATGTATGTATATGATGTAATGTGGTAGATAAATAAAAGTAGCAATAATGATGTGTTGATAATTGAATAATGATGAGATGTAAAATAATGGTCATAATTACATGTGATGAGGATGAAGGGGGGAAGAAGAGTGATTTCCCCCAGTGTGAGAATGAGGTTCATTTATAAATTCCCCCTCAACAGTCAAGAATGAACCATAGAACAAGAGTGCATCATCGAGAAATGGGTTTGTCACGTGCAAGGAGTTGCTAGAAAAGACATGTCATAAAGCAGAAATCACGGAGGTTCATTGATGTAGGATGATCTAAAAATAAAGTTTGAACCATTTCACAAGAGTGCATCATCGGGTAATGAAATGTAAAATGGATGTCATCTACCAGAGATGAAGAGGCCTGCGAGGCATGGAGGGAGCATGTGAAGCAATAATGGTGTGAGGATAAGTTCCGAATTGGATGTAAGAGGAAATGGAGCCAATAATGGGAGGTGTGGTGATAGGAAGTCCTGGAAGCAAGACACATAAGAATCCAATGAGGTGTTGTATTTATGTGGTATGAGATGATGTAACTATAGGTGGATTAGATAGAGGATGCGGATGAAAAACTTAGAAAGAGGTGAAGGAGACAAGTGAACAGTGGTAGAAGCTCACTTATGTGGGATAGAAGAGAGAGAGATAGTACTCACGAGAGTGAGAGTGGAAAGCAATGACACCTTTTTCTTCTAATTGTTGTAGGCGATCATGGAGAGCATAATAGTCATTATCATGATGGCCATTGATGTGGTGGAAATTGTAGAAAGGGTGGTGTAAGCGGTGAGGTGGATGATGTTGGTTAGAAGGTAGACGGATGAGCTGCTTATCAAGTAAGGTTTACAAGACATCATGTGGTTTAGCATTATGTGATAAGTGCAATGGTTCATGAGTGGGAGATGAAGAATACTTAGGTGAATTCGACATGGTGGAGGGGAAGGAAGACACTTACGAGGAGGCAGAGATGGGGATCGTGTAGGAGGGTCAATAGATGAAATAGGGGAAGACTTAATAGGAATATAATAATTAGAAGGTGATGTTAAGACATTATCCACAATGAGGTCCTTTTCTAGATCAATAACTTTATAGCACAAAAGAGTAAATGATTCACATGTATCATATAATAGATTTTCTTTTAAGGGAGGAATTAAGCCATGAAAAAAATAAATTACATTTCTAAATCAATAGGCTGAAATAATAACTAATGCATGCAAGAATTGAAGCATAAAATGTAATCTAAAATTGGTTCATTCTTTCCTTGATGCAAAGAAGGAAAATATTCATATGTAACTTTAGGACCATTTTTGGGAAATTAAATTCCTAAGAAAAACATCCTCCATATCATAATAAGTACTAATGGATCCATAAGAAAAATGAGTATACCATTAGAGAGCATGATCAACAAGGCTATGATGAAATGCTTTGAGTAACAAGTGATCATTGGAATAAGCAACCATGGCTAAACGGTAATGCTTGAGATGTAAATAAGGATTGTTAGTACCATCAAAATAGGAGAAAGTAGGCATGATGAAGTCCTTGGGGAAAGTGGAATTGTGAATATTTTTAGGAATGGGGTTTCCATGAAGAGAATTATTATTAATGGAAGCATAATAGGATTTACTTTCAAGGGTAAGGGTATGAACTTGAGATTGTAAAGTACCAACAACATGCATGAGGGAGAGGATATCGTGTGAAGGAATGGTTGGTGAAGTGAGAGGCACATTTAGGGGTTAGATATTTCCATTGTGAGTGATCATGGGAACTTGAGAAGGAGGAGTGGATGTGGAAGGATGAGAAGGTGTAAGAGGAGGAGAGGAACATGGAGGCTTTATGGGGATGCTATGTGTAGGCTCAAGAGACACAATAAGAGGTGCACTAGGGGTAGAAGTGGAATCATCATGTGAAACATTGGAAATAACTTCAGAAGTAAAAGAAAGAGGAGTATTAAATTCACATTCAACAATATTAATAGAAGTAACATCATCACTAACATGTTCATGATTAGAAGCATAATCAAAATCACTATCAGTCATATTTTCACAAGAAAGGATTTCATCAAGAGTATCATCGACATATAAAGAACTTGTAGGAGTAATAACATCATATTTATCATTGCAATCATTGGAAACAAATTTATAAGTAGGAACAATAGGAGATAGATATTTACATTCATCTTGACTACTAATGGGAATATCATTATGCATGTTTACATTGTCATCATCATAAGTAGAATAATCAACATCTATGTTTCCACAAACAAGAACCTCATCATAAAAAGAATCTACATTAAGGGGAAGAGGATGAAGCAACATTGGTGACTATGGTGGATGAGGGAGAACATGAGGTAAAATTTTGATCATGGGAGACTATGCAAAAATCAGGGGTTTTGTAACCAACAGGAAAGGGTTTTTGGAAGTCAAGGAGTTGTTGGAGGATTGTGGGATCATATTGGGGATTATGTATGAGATAATGAAATTCATATTCATAAACAAAATTATTAAATACTGGTTACATACGCATTTAGGCCATGTCATTGATGGGAGATGGGAACCTCTTCTTATACATTAGGGTTTGGTGATGATAGGTTAAGGAGTTAAAATAAGAGCGGGTTCACCAAATGATTTAATTAAATCTGAATTAAATCTAATATTTCAGAGTAACTAATATGATAAAATATAGTGAAATATAAATGCTAAGAACTCAAGAAATGTAAGACTATAAGTAAATGGGGAGATAAATGACTTAGCTGATTTCTGTGTGATCTATAGCTAGTCAGGATTGTGTATATGCTTGATATGGAAGGAAATGATGTCAAAGGAACTTGCTTAAGAGATATGGAAGTCAATAATGCTCTGGACATGGGTACCCACGGGAGGACAAAGGCATCTAGGAGCTGGTGACTAATTTTGGGCATTAGTGATTATGTGCATCTTGGGATCTACTTCATTTATGGATCCAAAGATTGTCACTATAATGTCCTCTTTGTCACATTATCTTCAATGTTAGGGTTTCAAAAATACCTATACCTGTAAAAAAACCCTAGCTCCCTACAAAATCTCACAAACACATCAAATCTGAATGAAATATGTAAAATGTGAAGTTAGACTAACCCCAAAGGTCACACAAAGAATGAAATTATTGCTGAGTTATATGCTACATTCCAAACTCCATGTATTTTTTGTGCTTATGTGTGAAATAGTGTCCTTAGGTTTCCCTCTATCTAATGAAGCCAAGATAGTGGGATGTAGCTAGATTAAATGAAAATGTGTGGTATAGAATTAAACATTTCCCCTTCCTATGTAGTGTATGCAGCCCAAGAGTGCAATCCCTTTGATGGTAGTGATAATATGTAGATGTGATTGCCCCTTAGAATTGCCAGCCAAAATAATAGTGTGTATGTTGTATATGTATACAAATCTCTTGTTTGAATTTTGACAGTAATGACACAAAAGGATGAATATGAACACAAGATAAGGATTAGAAAAATAAAAAGGTTGACCATAAATGTCAAAAATGTGCATAAAGAAAAAAAGAGGGCGAAACACCTAGAATGGACACAAGCACATAGGTGCTAGTGTGTAGAGTGGGATTTGGTGTCATTAGATAAATAACAACATATGTGAATTGATAGATAGATAGGGATCCCTATGACCTGACCAGAAGTAGATACAAAAATGAAAAATGTGGAAGATAAATACAGTAAGAAGCAATCAAAGACATAGATGGACAAGATATGGTGTCACCAGTGAATACTTTTCTTGCTTAAGATCCATGCATATAAACAACATACCAAAGACATAGTAAAATAATACTATGTGTGATATTTTGTGTTTATAGGTTAACATCATGCACATGGAGTTTAACATATTGGAGTTCCACCTTACTTTCAGTTGCACACCCTTTACAAATTATATATATATATATATATATATATCACTAACCTTACACTTATCCATGTCATCAAACCTACAACAATTAATAAAGACATTGAAACAAATCTTTCTCATCAAGTAGAAAACATAAGGACCTTCATTACTTAGAACTTGACCTCATGCCATGTGTTATGATCAAAGAATCCCATGAAATCCATGAATCTTGGGAAATTATTAACAACAACATACAAATATCAATAAGAATTATACATCCAATTTCTCACATTATCAATAATCTAATTTATATCTCAACTTTAGTAAGGGCATCCATCAATTTCCTCATCCATGGTTTGATAGATTCTTGTATTCACACATATAATTTAACATGTTACTTTTCATGTTTCCTTAATTTGGTGCTATTATCCCTTTTCCACATACAATATCGTCATAGGTTGCATAATATGAATAAAAAACTGGTCTATAAGCTTGCATTATGTAGCAATCACAACATGCCCATTACTCTTATTAAATCATATTCATACCCTCCTCTCCCTCGCATGATCCTTCATAGTAATATTGTTGAACCTTGGTCATTGGTGTTATCATTTATGTAAAGTGGAATTGATGGAAAAGGTGTGAATGGTGAAGTGAAGCTTAGTTTAATGCATGAATTTTGATTGCTAGTGCCTTCTCAGTGATAGTTGGAGATCACAAAGAGGTTTCAGGCTGATTCGGGATGGTTTCAAGATGTTGTAAGCTTAGTTAGTGAGGTATGAGACCATTGGATGTGTGGATATGGTTATTAATATTTGAATAGGAGTTCTAAAGGTCATACATGATGATTATAACATGTGTAAGAGCTTTTGGAATGAACAATAAGTCAAATGTTGTGAGTCACGATTATCGGCTCATTTAGGCCTAGTTCTAGAGCCTAATGAGGTGTAATATCTCAATGAAGGTCATGAAAAGACCAAGTAAGCATTGGAGGATCTCAGTAACAATTCTTATGGCATGTATGAGCATCAACAAGGCTTATTTTGTCTTCTGGAGTAAAAATTCAAATGTTCACCAAAAATGCCTTTGAGGAATTGTAGTGAATGCTGAGATAAATGAGATAGGTATGAGATGTAAAGGAAAATTTATGGAAAAAAAACCTATGGATTGTGTAGAGGGGAGTGTTTTAGTGATTCTTGTCAAGTTTCATCAAGTTTTTAAGAAGTTTGTGGAAGTTATGTAAGTTTTTCTAAAATTGGTTTCTTAAGGAATGCAAATTGAGCACCCTGTCTTCTTAGCATCTAAGAAAAAATATGGAGCCTCCTTCAGATAAATCATATAAGGAATTTTGAATATAATTCCAATCCTGGGATTTTGAAAAAAAAGAGGTTAAAAGGGTGAAGAACAAGAAAGTTCTCATCGTTTTCCAACCCTATTTTCTCTCTCTCGAGAATCTTTTTGAATCGATGGAGGTAAAAATGGTTTATTTAGCTTAAAATATATATTTTAATCTATTTTAAGTTATTTCATGGTTTTTTAATGTTGGATCCAATTTTTTGAGGAATTCAATACTTATCAAGTTTAACATTTTCAAGTCACTTTAATGTGCTTATAAGTTTTATCTTTTAGTCATGGTGTGAGACAAGACAATCTGAAGTGGGTACTTGAATCAATTGTTGATGTTGAAAATGGAATAAAATCCTTCTCAAAGTTCATAGTGAACACTCTAAGCTAAAATTTCCTTAATTCGGTAGAGTGGTTCCATATACCTTCATGGTCCTCAATCTACCTCCCGAGAACCAACCATAAAGTAGGATTACTAGGACGTAATGTATGGTCTCTATCTTTTATTACATGGTTTAGAGTGTTGTAAGTGTTATTTTGGATTTTTCCTTATAATACATATCTTCAAAGATTATTGAGCAAGGTAGAGGTCTAGTTGAAGTGGCGGATTTCATTGTTGATCACGGTATAGACTGTGTCTCTCACGTGAAAGAACAAACTATCAATTAAAGGTGAAAAATTAATCTTTAATGAGATACTTGATGTTCAAACAAGGATTTAAAATCCCCAAATGTTCCTACCATTCTATAAAAGTATCCAGTTGGACTCAAAGACTATTCCATTATGATACGAGTGCTTTGAAAGTACATTATGTAGAGTATTTCTCTTATTGTTGGGGATGCAAATCATTGGTTCGATATGTGTTTTGGAATTGAAAAGGTTATCAATGTTTTCAAAGTCCTCTAAGAGCTTAATATTTTTAAAACCATTGAATTAAGATCAATAATTTGCATATTTTTCCCTCTCGAGGCTAGTATATGTCTAGAAACACTTAGTTTAGGGTTTGGACAAGAAAATCACGTTCTAAAAAATGAACAATGAAATCTCTCAAAATATTGAACATATTTCTTTCTAAGGTTCCCCTAATATATTTTCAAGTCCTTTTTCAAACCATGTTCTATCCTCTTTTTCTTCATGAAAGTTTTATTGAGACAGGGTTTCATCTCTTTTACTGAGTCTTGTAAGTGAAACTAATGCATTTTGTCCATAGTTAAAGATATGAATCTTCATGCAAAGCTCCATAATGCTAGAGGATGACCCAAATAAACTGTGTTTGTTCTTAAATGAGCTTAAAAGAGTTAAAAGTAAAAAAAAAATGAATGCTCTACTTTCATAGTGAAGGAGTAAGACAAAATGGTGAAGTATGAGGGTTGTTTGTGAAGTGTGAGATCTGAAAAGGATACATAGGATATTTGGAGAGTTTTTAATGTACCTTCATGCTTGTAACTCCTTGAACATATTTTTTCAACAATAAATTAGTATGTGCTAACCATGTAAGATGAAAAACTTAATTTAGATTACATTCTTGATGTCGAGAGATGTTTTTCATTTAATGACATAGGTACATGAAGTTGAGAGAACATTAAGAATATGACAACCTTATATTAGATATGATTATAATAATTTAGGTGGTTATAGTTTAAGACATTACATCTACTTTTTATATGCAAATCAATGAAAAATGAAGGGTGTTGACTAAAAAGGTGAAAGGTCGAGTTGTGAGAAACATTTATATACAAAAAGCATATTTTGTGTGTGTTTCTTATTGTTGAAAGTGATATGTGTGCATGATATCAAGTAGAGGTTGAAAAATGAAGTCTTAATGATATATTTTCTGAAGCCGAGTAGAGCTATGTGTAAATATGTTGAGCATACTGACAGACATAAATGCTTTTAAGATGAATAATGGGTGATGAAACTAGAATGGAAAGTCTCTAAAGCTTACAAAAGTTTATATTTTTTGAATATAGAGGATTTGAAGTTTGGGAGAGCATAATAATTCGTGTTATAGAGATATTTTCCTAAAGATGAATAATAACATATCTTCTTTGAAGTCGTGATACTTAAGGTGTGAGTTCAAAGAATATGGTATAAATAAAGAACCATATACATTGGGTGTGATGCTCTCATGCAGGAGGTTGTAAGATTTAAAGTTTGAGATCTTTCGAGAGAGAAAATCAAGGAGATACTTGTGTCAAGAATACATGCTTGAAAAAAACTTTGTATAATAGAGATTGGAGTAGATTGTGTTATTTAAACCTTGTATGATAGAGCTGGAATGTTGACTAGGGTATAAGAAGAAAGGGAGATTAAGAGAGAAAATAGAAGAATAGTGAGCTAATTTAGAGGTCACCATCATTTGTAGAAGACAAAAAACCAAGTGTGATCAAAACTCTTAAGAATTCTAAGTTACATCTTAGCATGTGAAAATTTGTTGCTTCCTGTAAGTTGAAGCTTACTAAAGGTTAGTTGTTGCTGCGGTAAAGTTGGGAGTTGAAGCTTGTCAAAGATTGGGTAACATCTTGGTTAAATTTTGGAGTGGCAGCTCCATGTTGAGTAGTAGCTTAACTTTTAAATCAATGTAACATATACATGACATTCTTGTCCTAAGCCTAGTTTTTGGTTTTAGTGGGTTTTTTTTTCCAAGTATGGGTTTCCCACATTTAACTCTGTGTATACTCTCCAGTTAATTTCTTGTGTATGGTTTTCTGTGTTCATCATAGAAAGATTGAGAAAATGGAAATGTATATAAAGTTTTAATAAACATTGATTCAACCCCCTCTCAGTGTCCTAGTTTCTAATGATTGGTATCGAGCACTGGTACTCTTGGATCAAGTCTAACAACTTGGAGTAGGTCCTTCCTAAAATACAAGCATGGTTATAGAGATATTTCTTGGAAGTAGCTCAAGAGATAGACATCTTAGTGAAAGTGAAATTCCAAATGAAGAGGAAGACAAATTCAATATTGAAGAAGAATTGATAAGTGCTCTTGAAGAATCAAAACACCAAAGGAAAAAGAACTACAAATTGAAGATATTGTTGAAAGAATATGAAGAACAAATCAAGCTTCTTGAAAAAGAAAGAAGCATAAAGATGAAGATGAAATAAAATAACTTCAATCCCAATTGGAGTTGATCTCAATCTCTCTTTGAGTAAAGAGGAAGAACATCTAAAACTCAATACTGAGTTGAAGTATTCGAGTTTACAAGTTGACATGAGCTTTGAAAGTCAAAAAGGACACTTGTATGAGATATGAAGAAGAATTGATATATTTGAGAACTGATCTAGAAGAATAAAAATAAATGCAACAAATGTATGGACGGTTAGAAAAGAGTTTAAGAAGCTCTAAATGTAATCTTTGGATTAAAAAAGGCAACAAGTGACAAGACTAGACTAGGCTTCACTGAAGAACCTATGAAGAAGAGTGAGAATGATAAATCTAGTTCAAGTAGACATTCAAACATGAAAATAACTAAAGGGACGAATTAAAGAAGGCCTAAATCAATTAGGAAACCTAATTCTTTCATGTATGAGAGAACATTTAATGATCATTATTTTTCATGTCATGTTTTTGGTCATAGAGATAGGGAATGTATGAAGAAATTAGATAGAGAACACCCATGGAGAGAATACATAACTGAATATGAGAAGAACATAGTGTGTTTAAATTTCCAAGAAAGAGGACATATTGAAAAAAACTTCTTAGAGGAACCATTAAGTCAGTTTTGGAAAGAAGAATAAGACTTAAGAGGTAGGAACTATGTAGTTTTTTTGAATTGTCTTGGAAAGGTCCATTTCACAAGAAGTTGTAATGAGGCTCATAGATATAGCAACATGTTGCATGTATTCAAAAGGAAAGGTAAAAATAAATTCAAAGTGAAGGCACACCCTATAAATGAGACTAAGTAAGCCGGGTGTGAGAGAGCCATTGAAAAGAAGAACATGAAGTATATATACAAGGTCAAGGAAGACAAATCTAGAGATGAGGAAGAAAATAAGGGTAAGAGAATAGTGGGGAAGATGATCCAAGTTTAAGACAATCATCAATAGTGGAGTATCAAGCTAAGAAAAATGAGAGTAAACCTAGTACCAACCATGAAGAACCCTCAATCATACTCAATCGAAAACAAGCAGATGAATATCATCATGTATGTCTATCAGGAATTCAATTAGTAGGTGATAAATTAGGAGATGAGGTTGTTATACCATATAGTGCAACCAAGGAATTTGAGAAGGTTTCAAAAATTGAAAAAGGAAAGAGTAAGTCACTAGGTTATTTTGATGACTTTCTATTTTTTTGAGTGATCCTTCATGAAAAATGTGTCTCCTCTAGACTTGTGGGAAGCATAAACCAGCTGAAGGAAGCTTTAACAATCCTTGAAAGGCATAATCATTAGTAACAGATGGTTAAATTTGTCAACATATTACAAAATCTAAGGTATGTTGGTCCATCCTCTTCCATAATATCTTTATGTTTTGACAATCTAACTTTCAATAAAAAAAAAGAAATGTGTTAATGTCAATCTCTAAGCATACACCTTTGAAAAGGATAAGCTCTCAAAATTTGAGTAATGAATGGAATGATATGTCACAAGGTATTTCAAACTCATTTCAATTATGCTCCAAGTTAAAATTTGATAGAAATCTAATGATGGAACCCTACAAAGTTTGATCCAAGTTAGCAAGAAAGTTAATAGACTAATAGGTTAATAAGAAAGTGGGTTTGAAACAATTTCTTAAGTCTTAATTGAGTAACCCAACAAAGGTTGAATACAAGGTTGCGGTGGTCTTGAGAAGGTACAAGTGGTATAATGTGTTAGGTATGGAGATATAGCCTCAAGTGCATAAAAGAGTTTCTTCAAGCCTATTATTTCCCTTAAAAATAATATGAAGTTGAGAAATCTACGGAAGGTGGGGATAAAATGGCTACTCATAGTGAAAAAAGGTAACGGTGATAGTGAAACAATGACAACTTAAGCCAAGTTATTGTGTGAAATAAGTAAGACTGTATGAGAAAACTAGTTGTTATAATGCTTCTTGGTAATCATGGTTGTGTAGAGATTATAGTTCATGCCCGGAGGTGAGATATTTCCATGAAGGTTTAGATGGTATGTGTTATTATTTTGAATCTTCAAGAGCCCCTTACAGTAATCTAAATTTTTTTTTTTTTGAAATTGTCTTATGGTGGATTGTGCTCTGTAATTGGATACTATGACTAAAGAAATACAATGCAAGAAGATACTCTATATTGGAAGCCCTCATTCCAAGGAAATATCAAGTTAAGGTGAGTAAATGGAAATTTTCAGAGACTTTTGAAGACCTTAAAGGGGTAAGGATCTTGTTTGAAATATGTAATTATGAATTTACCGTATTGATTTCAGATTGTGAAGTCTCAAAGCAACATTTGGTGAAGAATGACCTTAATATCTCCTTGTCAAAGTATGCATGTTCTTATAAAGTTGAGAATGTGTATTGTTAAGAAGTAAGTGTTATCCCAAATTTACCTCCTAGATTAAATTTGGATTGCTTATCTTTTAAAATGGAATTAACCATTTTTATGGAACCCCGTGGGAGACTAAGGTTTATAGAATTGGTGGGTTTCATTTAAAAATTACTGTAGGACGTTTAAACACCGTCAAATTTCTACACCACCAAGAAATTCAAATCCCCACAAAGCGAGAGGAGACATGGAAATTTTCCGGGTCTCTCCGATTCATTCAGGTTTCATAGACCTCAAGCCCATGGAATAAACCAAGCTCAATAATAATTTCAAGTCCGCGATGGGGCGAAAAAGTCATCACGATCCACAGAGAAACAAGGCGGTGCATAAAGTCAAAAATTAGCAAGATCAATGGAAAAACCAAGTAACATGTAGTGCAAATCAAAGTAAGTAGGAAAATTCACTCGACGAATGATGAAGTCAACTTAGATAGAAGTTGCAATGAAAAGGTGGAACTAATGAAAGGAAACCACGTGCCATATGTGGAGATTTTCTATTGGATCACTTTTTCGTGTTTACCACTCGGGGGCTAAGAACAATATTGTGAGGAGCATGGAGCTTTCTCATTGGTTTGTGCTTCACACTTTGACAAGGTTGGTATAATCTGAAGACTGAAATTGTGAAAACCATGGAAATTTTCTATTGGCTCATGTTTCATGGTGGCAGGTCAACTAAAAGAACAAAGCGATATTGTGACGGAAGGTGAAGATTTCTTATTGGCTTACACTTTACAGTGAACATACCTGATAAAGAGGCTAAGATCGACCCCATAACCAATGAAAGACCAACACATGGAAAATTAAAATCAAGTAACACATGGGAAGAGGAAATATTTAAGGCTAATCAAATGCTACCACATGTCACGTTCATGTGCTTACGACATGTAAATATTAAAATGCTCATATATTTTGATTCCCTACTCCAAATTCAACAAAATTGGTCTCGATGGAAAGATCTTGTCCTAAGTTTTGTGTTGACCTAAAGAGAATTATAAATTGATGGAGTTTGTTTAGACAAAAAGTGTAAAATAGTTTTGGCATTAATTTTTAGTTATAGCTGGCCCAACCACCTAAAAGAAAAAGGACATTAGGGAATGGGTTTGACATGGTGCCGATGATGTTTTTAGAGATTAATGGATGATAGACGATGGTTGAAGCTTGGAATCCATGTTGAAAGGAAAGACAAATATTTTCATAAATGACAAGATCAAATATGATATCTTTCCCTCTTTTTTCGCTTCTCTCTCTCTCTCTCTCTCTCATTCTGTTATATATTGTAAATTGATGCTTATTTCAAGAGAACGCTCTTTGTTGTAACGACACCATGCCAAAATGGTAGCCAAATTCCCATGAGTTCCATACCTTGAATTCGGTCTCTACATTGTAATTGTGACTTATACCATGAATGTAATGGAATTATGCATATTTTAAGCAATATAATCTATTTTTTACACATTTTGTCTTCCTAACTTGTTTTATTTCCATTATTTCCTCTGTGTTCATTTTTGGCATGTCACACATATTTTTGATTTCAGTTCCCCTTTTGTTGTGTTGTCAATGTCTGGGTAAGTAGATAATATATGGTTTTGATTTGTGGTATGTTTGTCTACCCTCTCTCCTATGTTTCATCTCTTTCCTTCCCCTCGTGGAGAGTGATTCAACCCTTTTTTGGTGTAATCACCACCCTTTTAGCTTAGGATTTCCCTTTCCATGCATCTCTTTCTAACCCTGGTCCCTTGGATTGTTAGAGTAGGATTAGATAGTTGCATTTCCTTCCCTAGGAGTAATGTTAGCATTAGATTTAACTAGAGGAACTGACATTCTATGGAGTTTTTCTTACGGTGAAAGTACCACAACATGGAAAGCAGTCCCATGTTGCATCAAAACCGCTGGTTGTCTATAACTTGGGGTAGGATGCAATTTTGAGATCCAACATTTTTGGCATGCATAATGGGATCAGATTAAAGCACTTTACAACTTCGTGCCAACAAGTTTGATGTGTTTTTGTGGTATTCATCCTTTGGAGGCATTTCTCAACACATTTGCGACTCCACTTATTTAGAAAACCCATTTTCCTAGGTTTCAAACATTTTCCTCCACTCCCTCCATCTTTTCACTCTTTTCATGTTTCCATTTCTATCATGGCTCTCTAAAGATCTCTTCCATTCTCTCATTTCAATTTGAGTCCCCTTCATTTGCAGAAGTGGGATGATATCCTCAAAATAGCCCTAAAATTTTTCCTCTTCTTTAGAAATGGAGATCAATATCTTATTGATCACATTCATGATATAGAAAACCATTATGTCATTCACAACATTAGAGAAGAGAACATTTTCCTTAGACTTCTAGTTTCATCATTTAGAGGCAAAGAAAAATATTGGTACAAAAATTTGGCTCCACAATCCATTTCCACATGGGATTAGTTGGGAGACAAACTACATAACTTATTCAAGGAGAATTCATATGTCATTTTAATGATCGAACATCTCAGCAAAATACAATGGGCTCCAATGGATTTTATCTCTAATTTCAACATCAAATTTACAAGGACTTGTGGTGGTGCAAATCAACTTGCAGAAATTAATATGTTGTTCATTGAATCACAGTCATTTAATTATCAAACTAGGGGATGTAAAATTTAAATGAGGCCGGTGTTGTATGCACAATTATAGATAATTTAGGAGGTATGGAAAGAAATAAATGTAACTATTATAATTGAAACAAAAATGCTTGAAAGTAGACAAAACTTAGAACTGAAAGAAAATGATTTCTAAACGTTGTGACTCGAGACAAAGCTTATAAATTGAGAATGCGAGATAAAGAAGATGAATTGCTTCTTAGGATAACATGAAATGAAATAGAGAAAAAAAAAATATGGAGGGGTTTAGCACAACACAAGTGGTCCCCGCCTTGGGTACTAATCCCTCCTAAATTCTGTAACTAAAGACTAAGAAAGAGAACTCGGGTATTTATTGAATTTTCATGAGAATTATATCAAGGAACGAAAGAACAAAGTAATTCCCCTTTAAAACCAAACTATCAATGAGATATATATCTATCTCCCTATTTTCTATGTTGTTCTAGATAGATTTATAACATTAACCCTTCTCTTTTATATTTTCCATTTACAACAAGATGTGAGAATAAGAAGAGTTCAAATAAAATTTTCAAAAATTAAGTACAATATCTTCAATAGAACAAGTAGAAAATATCAAACAAAACAAAGAGATTCAATACATGCTATGGAACTCATAACAGGTGTTCAGATAACAAACACATAACTCAAGTGATCGATCAATTCCTTAAATCACGTGTTAACTCAAATAATAAGTTATTCAATAGTTGCAATGAATAATTAGATCGAAGGTTGAGTTATCTCCCATTTCTACATGTCCCGGTTATGTAATCGCTTCTTAAGTAGTACATTCGACTTGTGTTGTTATTCATGATTTCTAAGAGATATTCATAATGTGGGATCCTTTCGTAGGTGATCTTATTTGGCCACGAGATGGGTTGTTTTGGATAGGTCCTTTGGCTACAGACGAGTTTTTGTGGATGCTTCCTTTGCGGAAGAAAAGTTTCTATGTATATAAAACTACTTACAACCAAGAGTGGCATCACACATATCATCATTCAAGTAACTTATTGAAATCATAATATTAAATATACACACATAATACCAAAAAATAAAGATAACTACATATAACTACCTTGATCAGTAATTATGCCATAAGTTCAAGTTGTGATGATAATGTTCAATAGTGTAATTGGAAAATACAAGGACATGACTACAATGGCTCGATCAAAATACAAAATATGATTTATTTATAAAGGTAATTAACACAACTCATCACACCCCTATGCTTAATATCTTGAATTTCCTCATTCAAGGACTTCATATTTCTGTTGCTGAAAATAGCATTCGTGCCTGAAATCAATTGGGGTATCTGTCCTTCACATTTTGATAAGAAGTAGCCACCGTTTATCATGAACTTGCTCCAAACCTTGTTCGGTATACCTCACTTTGAGTGTTATGTCACCTTTCCATGGTGGTATCGAGAAAATGAAATATTGGTGGGTGGTAGCCTATAGGAAACTAGTTCTCTGCACATTCATTAGCAATCTCAATGTATTTGTTCACTCTTTTCAAAGTTGGCATTATGTTTGGGTAAGAGTGCATCTCTTTCCTATATAGCTCAGGAGACAACTCATTCCATCTCATTTTACATGCTTGTACTACCTGAATCCTATTTTCTCATATATTTTCCTAACTTCCGCATGTGTTGTTCTCTTCAATTTCAACACTCTCCTCATGATCACCTTCCTTATTATTTATATATTTTGCATATTTATCTACATCTTCATCAATTTTTGTGTCCTCAACCAAGAATAACAATGGTTAGACCTTTTCCAAATGTCTATACTCTTCCATATGCCTTTTTTTGGGGAAATTTATGGGTTTGCACACTTTACTCTTGTTCTCCATGTTCCATTTTTACTCCAAAATGCCCTTGTGGCTTGAGCTGAAGATCTGTAACTCATTTTATCCAGTTGAATGTTTTCAAACTTCCCTCAATGTTGTTATTCTACCCCTTTTTGAAACAAAATCCAAGTTTCCCCTTTATTTGTGCCCTAGTTTTTCATGTTTGCACGGGTTGCGTTATTTTTCCTTGGCCAAAGAGTGAAAGAAACCCGTGTTTGATCGAATTCCATTTTTATGAGGGTGAAATATCACTCCCTAGTTAAATCATCCCCACATCATGTTTCATTGGATTCAAAACCAAAAAAATCCATCTTCTTTGTGAAAAATTTGATTTCAGAAGCATCCCTTGCATTTTTTCATTTTGACGGGCATACGGGCATGTTCTACCCGTCAAATTTATCATTGCAAAGTTTATGCTGACATGACAGGCTCTCATTGGCTGGGTGTGGTTAGAAGAAATGTTATAAATTGTCAAATTTTCAATTTTTGGCGAAGGGAAAATTTTCTCCGTGGCCCCGCATTTGCCTAGTGTGCCTACGTGGCATATTTTGATTGGTCAGATGGAGCAGCGAGTGGCGGAGGTCACTTAAAAAATTTTGCCTTCATTTTTGAAAATTTCTCAAAATCAAATTTCTACCCAAAGGCTCGCACCCAATGGGAGGGCGACACGTGGCACTGAGGAGGTCAAATAGACAGCGTGGGAGTTAGGAAAATTTTATTGTTTTTGCTCAAGGATGTCGAATTTTTTTTTCCTCGTGGCCCCGCGGTTCCACGGGGGATGTGCTTACGTGGCCTGATGTGATTGGTTGAGGATTGGTGGGTGGTGGAAGTAACTTAGGAAATTTTTCTTCCATTTTGGAAAAATTTCTCAAAATTAAATTTTGCCCGAAGGCCCATAGCGAATGGCATGATGACACGTGTCCAGGAGGGTTAGGTGCATGGTAAAGGAATTGGAAAATTTTGGTTTTTTTTTGGCTCGAGGTGTCAGGGGAAAAATTTGGCCCGCGAGCCTATAACCATTGGAAAGGTGACATGTGTCCAGGGAGATCGACTGAATAGAGGGAACTTAGAAGAATTTGAAAATTTTTGGTTTCAAAATGTAAAAGGAAAATTTTTTCCTGGGTGTCCGCACCAATACAAGGTGGACACATGTCCAAGAGGCAAAATGGAGGAAGAGGCCAAAGGAGGAGTTTGTGATTTTTTACCTCTATGTTTAAAGAGTAAAAAATGAAGAATAGGCCCACGTCCAATGAAAATAGGACACGTGTCCTAAATTTGGCGGAGGATTGGAGCGCGGAGGAAAGTTAAAATTTTTGCAAAATTTTAGCGAAAAATTTCAAGGTAAGAAATAAGCTCGCGGGAAAATTTGGAAGTGTGCCCTTGCATCCAATCAAGGGTGACACATGGCATGTTTTAAATAGAAAAGGAAGAAGCACGGGCCCACAAGGGATTTTGTGACTCGTGGAGGAGTAAAGGAAAAAAGGAGGGGTCGGTTCCGCAGCGAATAGGAAACCGCCACGTGGCATAAGCGGTAGCGGGCGCGGAGAAATTTTAGAAAATTATCCTTTTTTTTTAAAAGGTGGTGAAATGCATCAAATTGGCCTTGAGTTTTGGTGAAGGCCCACAGAAGGACATGTGGCGCATCCAGGGGCTCATGGGAAAATTTTTAAAATTTTCCCAAAGGGCAGAAAAAGTTCAAAATGCATTTTTAGGATTGGGGGCCCGCCCCAATCATGTTTGGACATGTGTCCCACCTTGCATAAAGGAAAAAAGGTAATTTGGGTGCTTTTGAAGAGTATTTGGGTATGCCACGTGGAGGGCTAGCATTTAAAGTTGATTTTAATCAACGGCAGTTGTGCATTTTCATTTTTTGGGCACCATTGGCGCTCCAAGAAGTGTGGAATCATCATTTTTGCACCAAAACACATGAAATTTTATATGAATATGCATCCCTTCGGCTTCTTAACACAATGACATAATTTATTTGAGCTAATTCGGTGCCGTATAGTGTTTTTCGTTAGATATTTTTCTCAGCCCATGAAAAACACGTGAAAGGTAAAAATGAAAAGTTGTAGAGTTAAAAATGATGAGGGAAAAAGGTGAAAAATGATTGCAAATGCATGCTGGCATGGTGGAATGCCAAAAATGTGACCCTGGGATGGATAAGGATCCAAGTTCATGCAATATTTTAAAATATTTGTGCATCTCTGGCATTTGATGAGTTGTTTCACATTTTTATATCATTTTTCATCAAATGGATAGGGTTTTGTAACAAATTTGATCCCTTTGGCAAATTATTTGCTTGGGATGCAAGGATCAAGTTGGTATAGGGTATATGATGCGAGTTTTGGAAACATTTTAGGGGTTTGTTGAGAATTTTGAAAAAGAGAGAAGAATTTTCTGGAGGAAAAGCTGAAAGAAGTCCATTTCCTTTTGGAGAAGCTGGCTTGAGAGCCATTTTAATTTCTATTTGCATCAAATGTTCATCATGTTGAGTTGGTTTCAGTTGTAAAGCCATCAAAAAGCTTTGAGATTGTTTAAATAAATTTCCCTTGCTGATATATTTGATCAAATTCTTGGATTAACTGGTTTTATCTCTTGGAAAAGCTTGCATGCACTTGTATTTTAGTATGTTTTCAATTTGTGTTTCATGCTCATGTTGCAATCTTGTGTTTGGGATATTTATTGGTCATACATGGTCTCATTTCTTGTAGAGGGTTTAAAGGCATCTACAATATTCCATTCAGAAGAGCATTCATTTGAGTGGAGATAAACATATTTAAATCCATCTTACCTTCCTTGTAAATTGAGGGTATTTACAAACCTTTGGGTGTACCTTAGGACATGATCTAACAAGGGGTTGAATGCTTTATTGATATTTTTCTTCAAGCCTTTGTGGTAGGCTATCAAAGTTTGTATGGAATAGTGCAGATTTGGGCATCCATTGTGCACACATCCTGGTTGAAAGAGCACTTCAAATTCATTGAAACATTTCTAACTTTGTTTAGGTGTTGTAATTCTTTTTGAGGTTTCCCAAAGAAGGTGATGATTTCTAGCTAATATTGTTCCAAGGTATCTCAAAGAGAATTTCATTTTAAACTAACTCATCCTACCTACAATACCCCTGCATCTGCATTGTGTGTCCACAAAAGAATTCAATCCTTTCACAAAAATGCACAAGGTTGATCAGGGTTTTATCATGTCTTTAGCAGCTCTAGCTTTGTTTTGAGAACATTTCCATCATTTAGTAGTGACAACTCTTTTGAGTTTGGATAATGGATATTTGATCATGTTTTCACAAAGCCTCCTCCACACCATATGCAAAACACAAGGATATCTTCATCTCCTTACCATATAGGGGCTACAATACAGGTTCTCTTGCCTTGGTTGATAGGCACAACCTAAAATAGTGAGGGTTAGATCAAAACTCTTATGAAGGTGCTATCCACTCCCTTAATTCTTGAATGCAAACAAGTAGATAGGTGTGATTCTGGCTACAAATGACATATAAAACATCTATCTATCCTTGAGTGTCTTGTGCGATTCATGATCTTTATTCAAGTTGTGAAGGAGATTAAATCTGGATACCAACACCTTTCTCTATCCGGCTCATTTATAAAATAAGAGCATAGGGCCTTAACTTGTACATCCATAATATAGAATATTGGGATCTAATTCCTGTCATACTCTAAGGCATAGTCATACAAATATAATTCACATAACAGGCTATGAAGTTCATGGGTTCTATTCTAATATAAAGTGAAGAAGCTCCTAGCTGAGCTGATATCATATGGAATGTCAAAATTAATATGGGTATGTTTAAGTTACAACATATTCTCCTTAAAATATATGGCATAAACTTTTTATGGTGGCCTACATTTGAATATCTCATGTGTAACCTAAATTTTTTCTACTTGTTTCTTCTTTAGCCTCTCTATCTCTTTGTCCTTGAATTTTAGGTCTTCCTTATGTTGAAAAATGAGAGCTTATTTCTCTTGTTCCCACTTTCCCTTGAGTCTATTGACATAATTTTCCAAGTGCATCATCAAATTTTCAATTTCTAGCGAGAATGGTTTGTGTATCCATATCATGGAAAGATGGTTTTGCAATTTTTCTAACAACGTCATGAGTAACGACTTGTGGCTGCGAGGGTGTTACAATTTCTTCTGTACACCATCATGCTATTCATGTTACAAAAATCTCTCAACTACTTCATCAATTAATTGATCAATAATTACATGAATTTAAGCTTTTCCTAGTTCTTGTTCTTATTTCTCCATCACTTGTTCAACAACCATAGGCATCTATTCTTGTTCAATTTCTTCGTAACTTTCTATTCTTCTAGTTTCTCTTCCTCTTTCTCTTCTTGACTCTCTCTATAACCTTCCACTCCATGAACTACCTCATTATTTGTTGGTTCTTAATGTTCCTCCATGTGTTATTCATGGTGTTCTAGATCATGATCTGACATCAATATCTTCCTACCATATCTCCATTTGTTGAGGCTAAGAATTCCCTTATGTAGCTTCCAAATCATTGTCAAGTGAGATGGGTTGTGATTGTATTGGGTTGGAGATTTTGGATTTTTGGTTCTAATCTGTGGGAATTCCTATGTGGTGTAGGAATGGAATGAGAATATTTGCACTTTCCTTTGGAATTGGAGGTTTCATGAGTGGAGAAACCTAAAAGTATTTCAGCTATAGAAATCCTCTCTGGAGAGATAGGTACAAGGGTTTCCTCGGCCACGTGGTAAATTTTCAAAAGCAAGGAATTCTTGAGGTTAGGAGGTTGATGATGTAGTCTCAGTTATGTTCTCAGAGAATTTCTTAATGCTCTTCCTCCTCTTTCCCCTATTTCCCAAAAAATTATCTATATTCCCTTCTCTTACAAAATCTCCCCAATGTATCTTAGGATGATCCTGTATAGGGTATGTTTCACTACCAGGGTTATAAGGCAATGGTGTGACAATGCAACCCTAGTCCTCTATACTTATCTACTCATTATCTTCAACATTCTAGGTAAGAAATTAGGTACATTTACTTGCATGTTGTTCTTTAGATGATTTAGTAACTTGAAATGAATTGTATTCAGTCTAATATACCTTCCTTCACAAGTAAAGTAATGAATTACAAAATTTGTAATGTCAACCCATAAGGGTTTAAGGGATGTTATTTTTATACCTTGCCATCGGTGATGAATTTATCATTGTCATCTGTGAACTCTCTCACGGCTTCTTCAGGTTGACCTTATCGGGAATAGTTCTCCTTAGGGTGGTAGGCCAATTACTTACGCGCCAAAATGTCATCATGAGTCAGTGATAAGCCCTTCACCTTTACCTCCCCATTATTGAATGTGTTGGAAAATTCTTCCACCATTGCTTCATTAAAACCTTGAAACTTGTTGATGTAGTCTAACCAACCATTATCTTCAAAATACTACATAATTCGAGGATGGCTCAAAATTTGTGAATGCTCAGTGGGTTCATGCCTTATCAAATCTCCTTCTATTGTAGATACACAACTTGATCTAGTTTTAATACATAATAGTATAACTCTTCTTGAATTAATGTTGCACAATTGAGTTGTGTTGATTTGTTTTAATCTTTTTGAACTTTGGGTCCAAGAGGAAATGCAACACGGTTATAGGAGATCACTTATCAATTGATGTGACCATGTGAAGCATGCAAAGCAAAGTGATTTGACAACATTGGATTATATGGAGGGACACATCATAGCTTGAAAGGCAATAGTATTTAAATGCATCACATGCATGATGACTCAACATAAATGTTAATTAATTATAATTATTATAATTATACTTTATTAAAGTGATAGTTGAGTGCACTTATCTTGATATTCGTTTGAAATGATGATTGTGCATGCTTATTTGAACTTGTATCTTGGCTACATGAAATCTTGTTGTGATGCTATGGATGTGTGTTGAACTGATGTTGGCTACTCCTTACTAAAACTAGATGACTCCTAGAGAGGGAATTCTAATTTTTTGGGTACCAATTGTTTCTTTGTCCATCTCCCACACGTGCATGCATCCTTGATCTTCTTTCATGCAATCATGAGTTCTGCCAAACAAAAGAAAAAACAGGGGTTTGCTTCATGTTGTTGCAAGTGGAACCTTCAATCATTGCACTTTCTCCTTGTGATGGAGATCATGCACTCTTGTAATCACCTGACATCAAACCCTGTAAAATAAAAACTCTATGAAATAAATGTGTTAGTAGAGTGCTACATGATCCCCTAAGCTTGATCACAACACTTTTATTTTTCCTTGGAATATTCAACAAGTTGAATGTACCAAGGCCACTTAAATATCTTTAATCCTCTAAAATCTCGGAAGGTGAGCAAACAGGATCAACCTTCGAGGTTAGCTTTGATTTCATTACTTTCATTCTTATTTTACCTTATCTCGAATAATCTGCAGAAATGAATTTTTTTCAATTGGATTTTTGTAAAATCTCATCTTGTGGCCATTCACCAACAACTTAAACCTTATAGGATCTATGGTAGTGAGATTTACATCTCAATTGCAAAATATGTTTTCAATTTCATAGGGGCCTAGCCACCTTATTCTAAGTTTTTACATATGATCCTTCAATATTAAATCAAACAAGAGTGCCAAGTCACCTTTCTAGAATTTTCTTATCTTGATGTACTAGTCATGCCATTTGAATATTTTCTTATGCACCAATTCCATGTTATGTACTGTTTGTCTTCTCAAATCATCCAACTCATTGAGTTGGAGAATCCTTTGTCTTTGAGGTTTTGATAGATCTATACCCACCTCAAGTGTAGTCCATAATGTTTTTTTCTCAAATTTAATTGGAAAAACAACTGTCTTTCCATATATGAGTTCAAATGGTGTAAAAATAGTTGAGTTCTTCCAAGTTGTGTTGAATGCCCATACTACATCTGGAAGCTTGTCTACCCAATCCTTCATATGGCGTGAAATGGTATTTGTCAATATGGCTTCTATCTCTCTGTTTGTTACCTCTACTTGGCCATTAGACTGGGGGTGGTATGATGTAGACTTCTTCTATGCCGATTTCATACTCTTTAACTAGATCAAAAATTACATCAATAGTAAAAGTGTACTTTGAAATGTTACAGTTTCTCTTGGGACTCCATACACCTGGTGAAGATGTGATCATATAGGAACTTGGATACTTTATCACTTTTCTAATTTGGCAATGCCTTCACCTCTATCCACTTGGTTAGATAATCTGTGCATACCAAGATGTATCATTTTTTCTGGGATTTAGGGTCTATAGGTCCAATAAAATGTAATCCCCACTTGTTAAAAGGTTGTAAGAAAAATCGAGGCTGTAATAAATCTCATCGGTTACGGAGGGGTTTTCCATTCTATAGCATCTATCACATCTCTTTGTGTATAGTGATGCATCCTTATGCAATGTTGGGAAATAATAGACAATATTTAACACCTTCTATTTTGTTATTTTTACAACAAAATGTCCTCCACAAGGTTCACCATGGTAGGCTCTGAGGACATCATATATTTCCTCATCATCTATACACCTTCTCATTACATGATCTTGCCCCGTATGAAGCTTAAATTCAGTTATCCAAGAAAAATATTAAAAAAATTCAAATATGTATTTATTTTCAAAATCTAAATAATGTGGAGGTGCTTTACGATACCAAGTAATTGGCTATGGCTGCATACTAAGTTGTTTTTGTAGAAATAACAAATAAGTGTTCATCTAGAAAGGAATCATCAATCAGTTGATCTTTATTATTGGTCTCCATACTTGAAATAAAATATTTTACCACATTATTCTTTCCGGGCTTGTTCACAATGATGACATCAAAGTTTTGCAAGAGGATCAACCATCTTATGATTCTTTTACTTACTACTTTTGGTTTGTTTATCAAATATTTGATTTTAGCATGATCAATGTGAATGAACACTGGATAACCTGTGATGTAGTGTCTGAATTTGTTGATATCATAAACAACTACCAATAAATCATTTTTACATTCTTTGCATAATTTATTTGTGCATACTGAAATTTCTTGCTAGCATGATAAATTACATAATTCGAACTCCATATTTTTTTCCTAAGATAACTCCAATAGCATGATATGATGCATTAGTTTGGATGTGGAAAGGAAAGTTCCAATCAAGTCCTCTCAACACAAGAGAAATATTTAAAATTTGTTTCAAAGTTTGAAAATCATCTTCAAAATGTTCAGTCCAAAAAAAATCAACATCCTTCCCTAGTAATGCAAAAAGTTACATTGCAACCTTACTAAAATATAGTATGAACCTTTTGTAGTATCCAACATGGCTTAGAAACTCCTAACATCCTTTTGTTTCCTTATTGTTGGTAGGTTGATTATAACAAATACCTTTTTAGATCAACTTGAATCCCTTCAGAGGATAGGTAGTGCCCCAAAAATATACCTTCAGACATCATCATGTAACACTTCTCATTGCTCAAGGATAAATTGTGATCTTTTCATATCTTAAATACCTTATCTATATTATGCATAACTTCTTCAAAAGTTTTGCCATGTACAATCTATTCATCCATATATACTTTTATGCAATCACTTGTCAAATCTAATAATATACTCAAGAATTCCATTTGGAATGTAGCAAGTGCATTGCACAAGACAAATGGAAGAACCTAATAGGAAAATGTTCCCCATGGGCATGTGAATGTAGTTTTGTCTTGATTCTATGGTGTAATATGAATATGATTATAACCAATATATCCATCAATAAAAGAAAATTACTTTTTACCAATCAAAGTGTTAATCACTTGATCGATGAAGGGAAATGAAAAGTGATCTTTATTTGTTATTGCATTTAGCTCCCTGTAATCTACACATATCCTCCATTTACCATTCTTATTTGGAACAATTAAAAGAGGTGATACCCATTGAATTTATGATATGGGGTATATAAATCTAACATCCACTTTTTTTGTAAGTCACCTTTCACAATCTCTTTGGTGTTGGGTTCATCCACCTTTGTGGTTTCTAGATTGGTTTATAATATTCATTGATATAGATTTTGTGAGTACAAAGCCTAGGATGAATCCCATGAATATCTCCATAATCCCAAGAAAATGGTATTTTATATTTTTGCGAAGAGAAATTAGCGGTTTCACTTGTTGTCTATCCAATGTCTTACTTACTTTGAGTGGTCTCATTAATATTATTTCAACTTACTTGGAGATTTCCATCATTTAACATGCATTGTTGTTAATAGAATTCAATATACTGAGTTATGTGGAAGAAGTTGATGAAGAATACAATTATTGCCTATGATATCCATGGTGCTTTCTTTGTGGAAAAACTTGGCTCATAGGAGAGCTTAAGAATATTAATCTGTCACCCACTTCTTAATTTCTTCCATAATTGTTCTATAAAACATTAGAGAGAACAACATATTCTTCTTGTTCTTCAATTGTACAAGACTTTTCCAACATCGGGATCTGTTGTATAGATTTCTAATCAGTTCCTAGCTCTTCAACCCAAATTGTTTGATCTTCATCACTCAATGGTTGGGCAGGAGGATAGAGCATAAGCTTCTTGGTGCCACTTCCATTGGAAATGATCATGTTACCAGACCTACAACCTATGAATGCATCAACAGTGGCCAGCCATGGTCTTCCTAGAATAATAGGATAACCTCCTAATCTTACTTTTGGTTGAAGGAAAATGAAATCAGTAGGGTATTCCAAAGAGTCTACCACCACAATGATGTCTTTAAGAAATCCTTTAGGCCTTATTGTTGATCTATTTGCTAATTGTAATACTGTAGTTGTTGGCCTTAATCCTTCCAATTTTAGATCATCCATGATTTGATTTTTCCCCTAGGTCAATCATAATATTATTGATTATTCTTCCATTAATTGTAACATTCACCAAAGGACTAGCTAGATATATGTACTTGGGTAGCACTAAATTTCCAAGAATGATATCAACCACTTGTCTAATAACCTGCACAGTAGATGGATCTTTTCTTTTTCTGCTTGGATTCTTGATACATAGATTCTTAATCATATTTTTGTAGATAGGTACATATATGACATATTGTATAAGTAGAATCTTTACACAAATATGCTTCAACTGGTTGTCAAAATCAGAATCATAATCATATTTAAGGTAAATTTTCTTTTCTTGTAATCTCTCTGGAAATGGAGGTTCATTGATTTGCATTTTTTCCTTGTTGGAACTTTAGTCACATTGTTTGGATCATACTATAACATATTTTTGATTTTTTTATGGATAATTATACAACAAGGGTGATTCATTTGCAATCTCGTAATGATGGGTTTACTTGGTGAAATAAGTGCTCTTTTTGATAAGAGATGGATATCATTGACATACACTAAATAGGAAGAGTATTGGGTTGATTCATTGGTGTAGGATTTCTCAGTAGCTTTATTATTTGGGTTAGGTGTTGGTTGAGCTAGTAGGTGAGTGAATATTAGTTGAGATCCGGGTTGGGGTTTGGCATCATATCTTTCTGTTGTGGGTAAGGAGGTTCTTGGTAAGGTGCGGGTAGTTTGAAGGTAGATTTCCCCATTGCTAACCTCTCCAAGGTGATGCCAATAATAAGAGGGTTGTTTCAAAAAATTTCCATAAAACTGAGTTTTCCATTGTTGTTGGAATTGGCTAGGTATAGAGCCCAACCCTGATGAGTATTATCCCGAGGCGGGGTTGCATATATGAATTGCTAAACCACTTTTTAAAAGATGGAATTGGATATCGTGACATACCTCTTCATCTTGGAGTCCAAGATTTTATTTGAGAAACATATAAGATTTTCCCATCCTCTATTTCTATCATCTAGAATTCGTGCAAAGCCTCCTTTTCTTGTGCAATGTTGTCCAGTCCTCTACATCTACAATCATATTTCTTTCTTCTATATGCATGGAAGAACTCGATAAGTGATGAATCTACATATTGTATTTTCTTCTTTGCATGCAAAGCATCAAACTGGGTGGTCATATCATTAAAAATTTCTTGCTTCATGTTCTTAAACATGTTTACAATCTCTGATTTAGATATGTCCCCAATTCTTTGGTAGTTGATCCACCCCTTGATCTAACATTTCTTATCATCTTCATGGTTTCTCGGATAATTTTCCTAAATATTTACAAATATCATCAAAGGTAGCTTTTGAAATGTCTCTAGCTCCTATCAGATCCAAAACATCCATATCCTCCTCATTGAGTCCCTTCAAGAAGAGTAATTTGAGAGATTTAGGAGGTAATCTTGTGTGCCTTGAATTATG
Organism: Taxus wallichiana var. yunnanensis; assembly: GCA_018340775.1. Classification (NCBI taxonomy): domain Eukaryota; kingdom Viridiplantae; phylum Streptophyta; class Pinopsida; order Cupressales; family Taxaceae; genus Taxus; species Taxus wallichiana. The sequence goes on along the minus strand of CM031237.1, from coordinate 628,583,647 downwards.
AGCACAAAACACGAACCTCTCTAGATAATATTCTAGTGGCTTATCTTCCTTTTGTGCCATCTTGATGAGTTCATATCTTCCTCTACTACTTGGCCTGCAATATTCTTGGTGGCAAACGTTTCCTTCCTTCATCTCTTGCCGGTAGTACAACATCTATTCCTAGGCCCATAAACCATCTCAAGGCTACATCCTTGAGTGTAGTAGGAAATAGATTCATCTTATGTGAATCAGTTATATAATCATAGCTCTACATAAAACATCAAACTCAAACAAGAAAGTGTTTGGGTCTTCAGTTATGGATCCATGAAAGTTAGGAAGGGATGAGGGAGAAATGTTCTTCATTATAACGAGGTTGATTGTTATTGGAGATTGGGAACTCAAATGTAGTTTCCCCTTCTTCAAAATTTTGATTCACTTCTTCTGTCATGATTGGATGATCAGGAATAGCCTTAGAAGACTCACTTGGAGGATGATATTCTACAATAAAACCTTGTACAAAGGAAGATGTGTCATCTTTAGAATCAAATGATGTAACTTGTGTTATTTAAGGATTGGGTAAGAATATACCATGGGAATATCTTGGATGGTGCATACATTAACTAACTCAAATCAATAAACATACATTAGTGGGGGTTTAGAGGTGGAATTTCTAAAACCTAAATTGTTTCTAAGGAATGCAAAACCTCTTGAGAACACGATAACTTAGCAAGTATCCTCGAAAATGGTGTAAAACATAATGTTGCAAATCAAATTTCAACAATTAATATTTTATTCATTGAATCACAATCATTTAATAATCAAACCAAGGGATGCAAAATTTAAATAATTCTAGTTCTGTATGCACAGTTATAGATAATTTAGGAGGTATGGAAAGAAATAATTGTAACTATCATACTTGAAAGAATAATGCTTGAAAGTAGAAAAAACTTTGAACTGAAATCAATTGGTTTTTAAATTCTATGACTAAGACAAAGCTTTTCAATTTAAAATGCATATAACGGAGATAAATTTCTTGTTATGCTAACATGTAATGAAATCGAAGAAAAAAACTATGGAGGGGTTTAGAAGACCACAAGAGGGCCCCCTGCCTTGGTCTAATCCCTCATAAATTCCATAACTAAAGTATAATAAATAAACTCATATCTTTATTGAATTTACATGATCATTACATGAAAGAACCAAGGAACAAACTAATTCCCCTTACGAACCATAATATCAATGAAATATATATCTATCTCCCTATTTCTATTCTCGTTCTAGATAGATTTATAAAATTAACCCTTATCTTTTATATTTTCCATTTACAACAAGACGTGAGAAGAAGAAGAGTTCAACTAAGAGTTTCAACTAATTTAGAGCAAGATCTTTGATAGAACAAGTAGAAGATATCAAATGAAAAAGAGAGATTCAACACATGCTACAAAACTCATAACAAGTTTTCAGATCACAAACACATAACTCAAGTGATTTATCAATTCCTTAAATCACGTATTAACTCAAAAAATTAGTTATTCAATACTTGCATGATGAATAAGCGGATCGAAGGTTGAGTTATCTCCCGAGTTCTACATGTTCCGAGTTGTAACTCCTTATTCATTAGTACATTCAGACTTGAGTGCTTTTATGCTTTCAAGAGATATTCATAACATGGGCTCCTTGTTGTCGGTGATATTCATTGGATGCATACGGGTTGATGTGGAAATTTCCTTTGGCTCGACAAGTTGATGTGGATGCTTCATTTATTTGCATACTAGTTTTTGCATATGGAAAAGTACTTACAACGAAGAGTTTAATCACACATATCATCATTCAAACAACTTATTGAAATCATAAGAATAAATGCACACAAAAAATACCACAAAATAAAGATAACTAGAGATAACTACATTAATTAGTAATCATGCCATAAGTTCAAGTTGTGATGATAATGTTCAATAGTGTAACTAGAAAATATAAGGACATGACTACAATGGCTCGATCAAAATATAGAAGATGAGTTGTTTATAAAGGAAATTAACACAACTCATCAAATTGTTATATAATTCATTTAGACCCTCACAAGGTATAACATTCTTGTATTATCTAAAGTCATTTCATGCTGATTTAGCTATGTTAATTCAATCCCTAGTAGGCAGCAATATTCATTAAGATTTTATTATTGCATCATAATATGATAAGGTTCTCATTTAGGATGGAAAAGAAAACCTATCCCCATTCTGTAATTCTTCCCTCACCATCTCAAATGCTTCCTTCCCCTTGTGAAAATAAAGAAAAATACATTGTTACTTTTCAAAATCAGGAAGATCCTTTGCTTCCTTATCCTTCATTTGATGCTCCACAATTTTATCATGCCCAAAACATCCCTTTCACTTTGCAAAATTCCCTCCCATCTCTACCCAAGACATTACCCAACTTTCTTAAACCATGCACTAATGTTTTAGAAGTTTTGGTATTTCACATGATGTCCCTACCTTCTACCCAACACTCACTAAACCAATTTATCCTATAATGTTGGTAGAAAGGGATGTTTTCTATGCTTTTGGAGAGAAGGAGCAACCCATGCAATACCCCCAACAACAAGTTTTTATGCAAAATCATGCATTTGTTTTAGAGAAAAGAAATCAAAAATTATGGATTATGTTTTGGAGGATCATTTGTCTCCTCCAATTTATCAAATCAGATCTCTTGAGCACCAAACATATCTGCCCAAGCATGAAAAAAATCAGCAGCCCCTTTTTATGCTTCTTCTCCAACCAATTCTACCAAAGAAGATAATTCCATATATGTTAAAGATTGGTTTGATTTAGATTGGGAGGATGAGAGGATCCAAAATGTGCAGAAGGAGGAGCATAATTTCAAATAAAATAACATAGATGTGAAGGATGATAAAATTTAAAATTGGAATAAGAGAGAAAGTGTTTTTGAACACTAGTTCCATCTAAGAAAGAGAGGAAGAATGTTTACAAAGTGAGCAAGATGTTTTAATGGAATAAAATGATCCTCGATTGCTCTTGCATGTTTAGAACTTTCTACACTTTTATAAGGTTGCAGTGATACACCAAGAACATCATTAGTCACTGCAATGAGCTAGGAAGGGCCTCAAGATTTCAAAGAAGATGAGTTTGAGCTCTCTAGCTTCTTGTTTGAGGAAGCAGAGCATGAGAATATAGGGGTGGAAATAGGGATGTTTGTGCAAGAGAAAACAATATCAATTCTAGAAAAGCTTGCAGACATCCACCATGAAGAGGAAAGAGTCTCTACGAACTCCAGCCTTGGAGATAATTTCAAATAAGATGGTAAAACCAAGAGAATTAGGTCTTTCCAAATAAAATATTTGGGTAATCTAGAGCTAAAATACAAGTTGCAACTTGTCATGCTCATTTATGAGAATGAGGAAGAACTACAATGTGCCAAGCGTCAACTGCAATACCACAAAAAAATTAGGTACAAATCAAATTTTGGAGGTATTTGTTCTCTTTGTAGCTGATACTTTGAGAAATGAGGTGGAAAAACAGTTAAAAATAGTTTTCCACTCTCATTATAGACCATGTCCATTTCCAAATCAAACACATGGTCTAAATTTATAAGAAAGGAAGCTACTTCTCCCTACCTATTGTAGGATTTGTTTGAGTTTCCTTTGCCTCTAGTTAGAGTAGGGTAGTGTAGGTTTGTTTTCAGTAAAAGAAGTGCTTGTGCACACTCTGCATTTTCCACTTAGAACATGTATGATTTTCTATGTTTGTATATAGTTTTTATCGATTTTAGTTTTTTTTTTTCATAGTTTATCTCCAGTTTGAGAAGGTTTAATGGTGGAAATAGATAGTTGGAATAGTTTTATAGATCATTTGAAGATCCACATATTGTGTTAAGTTCATGTCATGCTTTATATGGCTCAAAGGTAAGAAAAATTGAAGTCCATATTAGTTTTCGAGTTTTCAGGTTTGAATCCATTCCTAATGGTTGCTTAGGGATACTAACCAAATTTAGCAGGAAAATTACCCTTAGAGGTTGTCAAATTGTTATCCCAAATTTACCCCCTAGGTTAAATTTGGATGACTTATCTTTTAAAATGGACTTAGCCATTTTTACTAGAACCTACAGGAGACTATGGTTTAAAGAACTGACATGTTTCATTTAAAAATTCCACAGGACATTCAAACACCCGTCAAAGTTCTACACTACCAAGCAATTCAAATCTCCATGAAGCATAGGACACATGGTAGGATTTCGGGTCTCTTTGAGCCATTCGGGTTTTGTTGACCTCAATCCCAAGAACTAAACCAAGATAAATAAAAATTTTGGGTCTACGGAGGGTATAAAAATTCAACACTATTACATAGAGAGAAACATGGCAGAGCACAAAGTCAAAAATTAGTAAGATCAACGTCTAAAGGAAGTAACACATGACGCAAATAAGAATAAGTAGGTGAATTTTCCTAAAGAATGATGAAGTCCACTTAGATAGAATTTGCACCGCAAAGACATGACTAATGAAAGGAGAACATGTGCCATATGTAGAGCTTTATTATTGGCTCATGTTTTGTAGTGGTTAGAAAGGGCTATCAAATTTATGACATTAGGAGCATGGAGCTTTCTCATTGGCTCACATTTTGTGGTTATCAGTCAGGGGATAAGAATAGTCTAAGATTGTGAGGACCGTGGAGCTTTCTCATTAGTTTGTGCTTCACATTATGAAAAGGTTAGTATAATCAAGACCGACATTATGAAAAGCATGGATATTTCCTATTGGCTCATGTTTCATGGTGGCTAGTACAAGTAAAACAATGAACTGACACTATAAACGTACGTGGATATTTCTTATTGGCTTACACTTTGTAGTGAACATACCTGATAAAGAGGCTAAGCTTGAACCCGTAACAAATGAAATATTAAAATGTGGAAAATTAAAAGCAAGTAACACATGTGCAAAGGAAATCTCCAAGGCTAATCAAATGTTTCCATGTGTCATGTTCATGTGCTTCCCGACATGAAAATATTCAAATGCTCATATCTTTTGATTCCCCACTCCAAATTCAACACAATTAGTCTCGTTACAAATAAAAATTGATGGCATTTGGTGGGAGAAAATAAAAAATAGTTTGGGAATTAATGTGCAGTTACAAATGGCTCAACCACCCAAATTGATGAAGTATGGAGCTATTATATTCTCATACAAGAAAAAGGACATTGGGGAACATGTTTGAGTGGTTCCTATGATTTTTTTAGATATTAATACATGATTGACTGTGGTTGAAGCTTGGAATCCATGTTACAGGGAAAGAAAAATATTTTGATTAATGACAAGATCAAATCTGATCTCTTTCCCTCTCTTTTTCTCTCTCTCTCTCTCTCTCTCTCTCTCTCTCCCCATTCTGCTATATATTGTAAATTGATGATTATTTCAAGACAATTATCTTTTTTGTAATGGAACCATGCCAAAATGGTGGCTGACTTCCCATGAGTTCCAGACCTTTAATTTGGTCACTGTAATGTAATCACGCCTTCTTCCATGAATGTAATGGAATTGTGCATATTTTAAGCAATAAAATCTATTTTGTGGCACATTTTTCTGCCCTAGCTCATTTTATTTGTAGTTTTTCCTCTCTGTTATTTTTTGGCATGTTGTGTGTATTTATTGATTTTAGGATCCCCTTTTATTGTGTTATAAATGCATGGGTGAGTAGAGAATACATGTTTATGATATATGGCACGTTTGTCTTCCCTCTCTCCTATTTTTATCTCTTTCCTTCCCCTCATGGAGAGAGATTTACCCCTTTTTCTGGTGTTATCACCACCCCTTTTAGCTTAAGATTTCCCTTTCTATGCATCTCTTTCTAATCTTTTTCCCTTAGATTGTTAGATCAGGACTAGATAGTTACATTTCCTTCCCTAGGAGTAGTGTTAGCATTAGAATTTGGTAGAGGAACCAGCCTTCTCCGGAGGTCCATCTCATAGTGGAAGTCCCACAACTTGGAGACAATCCTATCGCTGCCTCAAATTCCTAGGTTGTCTATGAATCGAGGGAGGGTGTAATTTTTATGTCTAACAGAAGGTGTATAATCAAGTCATTTCTTATCGAGAGGAAATTTGGTTTTAAAAGACATCAAAACATAGACCAAACTGTGTGTGAACAATATAGAGGGTTTTCAAAATAAAAAATTTGAAAATCATAAGCTTTGGGTGTTAAAAAGTCGGGGAGTTAATGAAGTGTTGAAGGTACACTACCTTGTTGAACTTAGAGAAAACAAATAACAAGAAGAATGAGGCAAAGTCACCAAAAGTGAAGTCAATGAATATAATCGACTCTGTCTTATAATTGAACACTAGGACAATTCTTTCATAAATTTCTATTGAAATGATTTAGAAGGAAGATTATAGGAAGGTTGTGAGAATAAGTACATGGAAGATGTCAAAAAGTATCTCCTTGAGTTTGATGTCAGCTGAATTGTGCAAAGGTGTTCACTATCAAATGTCATCTCATAAGGGACTTATATCCGTGTTTAGACATTAAATCTAGTAACAATCTTAAATGAGAGTAAAATAAATCATAGATACGAATATTAATAATGCTACGGTAACACACTATCTTGATACATAAAATTTAAATAAGCAATAAGTGTCATTAGTTTGAGAGGTGAACATTAGAAGGGTTTTAATATCTATAAATATTAAGAATGCACCCTTACAAGGTGCTGCAAGTAACTTGAAGTTTGAAACAAATACCTACAAAAGTGATGAGAGCTCAAAGTACAGATAGAGCCAAGATTTTTCCTTGACCAAGATGATAAAAAGGAACGTTATGTATGGTGTTTTCATGATGAAAAGAAGAAGCTTAAAGTTCATAAGTATGTAAGAAGGAGATAAAAACTTACAAAGTGGAGAAAAATAATGGATGTGTCACACTTCATGTTAATTTTTTTATAGTAGTGTGTCAAAGATAAGTGACCTACAATCTTAGTAGGAGTTTTAAAACACATAAAATGATTGAGATTGTGTAGTGTGTATTTGATGTGGTCTAGGGGTCCTGAGAAGCATTGGAAAAATCAAATAATGAAGATAAGATGATTAACATCAAGATGAAGAAAGGTAAATGGCTCTTTTAGTAAATACATAGGGAAAGAAAAATGAAAACACGAAAATGTTCCTTAGGATAGTTTAGATAGGTCTGATCTAGTCTAATGGCTTGTATGTAAGGTAAAAGTTGGGCTTCTTGTATTTTCAAATAAAGGAGGATGAATTGGGCCTAGGGGAGTTACTTAAGCCTTGTACATGGTGCACATAGATTCTTTGGATGATCAAAGTTGAGCTAAAAAGAACTGAAAATCCAATTAAGGGTTTTCAACACTTAACTCAATCAAGCACTTGAATGTGAAGAGATGAAGACATTCTAATAGGGGAGCTAGTTCTTCATTTCAAGTCATAAGATATAAAGATAAGAGAAAAATATAGGAAAAGGACTGAATATCCTAAGGTTGGTGAGAGAGTTTAAAAGGGATCATTGAAAGTTGAATGATGAAGAGATTTATGCAATTGAATAAGTCCTATCAGAAAAAGGGAATCATAATCCAAGGGGGAGCTTATTGAGGCATCTTTGTGTTTTGTAAGTGATTATTTGCATGTTTCTCACCCTATTAAATGTGTGACCTTTTGTCATAAATTTCAAAGGGGGAGAGAGTCATCGTCGAAACTAATTATGAAGGTGTTTGCTATCAAAGTTTATGAGTATGTTGTATTCAATGACAAAGGGGGAGATTATTGAACCATGGTCATTAGTGTTGTCATTGATATCAAGTGAAATTGACAGAAAATGTGTGAATGGTGAAGTGAAGCTCATTACAAGGCATTAAGGTCGATTGGTAGTTCCTTCTCAGTGATATTTGGAGCTCACAAAGAGGTTTCAGGTTGATTCCAAGATGGTTTTAGGATGTTGCAAGCTTGGTCAATGAGGTAGGAGACCACTAGAGGTATGGATATGGTTGGTAATATTGGAATATGTTTTATATAAGTCATACATGATGATTCTAGCATGTGAAAGAGCTTTTAGAATGAGCAACAGGTCAAATGTTGGGAGTCATAGTTGTAATTGGCTCATTTAGGCCTAGTTCTAGAGCCTAATGAGGTGTAAGAGCTCAATGAAAGTCATTAAAAAACCAATTAATCTTGGGAAGAGCCCAAGAACATTTCATAGGGCATGTATGAGCATCCATAAGGCTTATTTTATCACTTGGATGAAAAATTCAAATGTTCACCAAAAATTAGATATCTTTGAGGTAAGTTAGATATGTATGAAATGTAAATGAAAATTTATGTTAAAACAACCTATAGAGTGTGTAGAGGGGTGTGTTATAGCACTTCGTGTTAAGTTTCATCAAGTTTATAAGATTTTGGAAGTTATGCAAGTTTTTCTAAAATTGGTTTCTTAAGGAATGCAAATTGAGCACATTGTCTTCTTAGCATCCAAGAAAAGTTATGGAGGTTCCTTAAGATAAATAATAGAAGGAATTTTTGAAGATAATTACAAGCATGATATTTTATGAAAAAATTTATGGTCATAAGCGAGTAAGAACAAGAAAGTTCTCATAATTTTTCCAACCCCATTTTTCTCTCTCTCGAGGCATCTTTCGAATCAATGGGGCTAAAAATGGTTTATTTATCTTCAAATCTCTTGTTTAATATGTTTTAAGGTGCTTCATGGTTATTTAATGTTGGATATATGTTTTTGAGGCAATCAATGCTTATCAATTTTGTGATTTTCCTTTCAAGTTACTTTAGTGTGCTACAAATTACATCTTTTAGTCATGGTGTGAGACATGAAAATCCTGAAGTGGGTACTTGAATCAATTTCGATGTTGAAAATGGAATATAATCCTTCTCCAAGTTCACATTGAACACTCTAAGATCAAACATTCCTTAATTCGGGATACTTGGTACCATAGAACTTCATGGTCCTCAATCTACCTCACATGACCAATCATAAAGCAAGATTCCTTAGTTGCAATGTATGGCCTATGTATTTTATTGCATAGTTCAGAGTGTTGGAAAGTTTATATTGGATTTATCCTCATAATACATATCTTTAAAGATGTTGGAGCAAGGTAGAGGTGTAGTTGAAGTAGTAGAGTTCATTTTTATCATAGTATGGATTGTGTCTCATTGTGCAAAAACAAAATGTCAATTAAAGGTGAAAAATTGATCTTTAGTGAGATACTTGATGTTCAAACAAGGATGTAGAATCGCTAAATGTTCATACCATGATATGAAAATTATCTAGTTAGACTCAAAAACTATTCCATTATGATACAAATATTTGAAAGTACATTGTGCATAGTCTTTCTCTCATTGTTGTGGATGAGAATCATTGGTTCAAGGTGTGTATTGGCATTAAAAATGTTCTCCATCATTGAAAAGTCCTCGAGGAGCTTAAAATTTTGAAAATTGTTGAATAAATCTTAATAATTTGCATATATTACCCTCTCGGGCTTGACAAGTCTAGAAACCCTCGGTCTAGGGTTTGGACAAGAAAATCATGTGTATATAAAAATGTGCCAATGAAATCTCTCAAAATATTGAACATATCTATGTCTAAGGGTCGCCTAATAGATTTTTCATGTATTTTTGCAAACCATGTTGTATCGTCTTTGTTCTTCATGACAATTTTATCAATATAGGTTTTCATCTCTTACATGATTTTATACATGAAACTAATGCATTTTCTCCATAGTTGAAGATCCGAATCTTCATGAAAATCTCCATAATAGTATAGGATGGCCCAAATAAAAATGTTTGTTATTGAATGAGATTGAACGAGTTAAAAGTACAAAACAATGAATGCCCTACATTCATAGTGAAGGAGTAAGACAAAATGGTGAAGTTCGAGGGTTGTTTGGCGAAGTGTGAAATCTGAAAAGGTTACATAGGATATTTGGAGATTTTTTTAATGTACCTTCATGCTTGTAACTCCTTGAACAAATATTTTTAGAAAGAAATCAATATCTTGCTCACCATGTAAGATGAAAAACTCAATTTGAGTTACATTCTTGATGGCATAGATGTTTTTCATTTCATGACATAGGTACAAGAAGTTGTGAGAACATTAATAATATGAAAACCTTCTATTAGATATGATTATAATACTTTATGTGGTTATAGTTTAATACCTTACATCTACTTTTTACGTGCAAATCAATGAAAATGAAGAGTCTTGACTAAAAAGGTGAAATGTTAGAGTTGTGAGAAGAATTTATATCCAAAGAGCATATTTTGTGTGTATTTCTTATTGTTGAAAGTGATATGTGTGCATGATATCGATTAGAGGTTGTTGAAAAATGAAGTCTTAATGATATATTTTATGAAGGCGAGAAGAGTTGGGTATAAATATGTTGAGCATAAAATAGACATAAATGTTTTTAAGATGAATAGTGGGTGATGAAACTAGGATGGAAAGTCTCTAAAGCTTACAAAATTTTATATGTTTGTGAATGTAGAGGGATTTGAAGTTTGGGAGATCCTAATAATTAATGTTACAGAGATAGTTTCCTTGAATATGAACAAAAAAATATCTTCTTTGGAGTCCTAATACTTGAGGTGTGAGTTCACAGAAGATGGTATAAAAAAGAACCATATAGAATCTCTATGATGTTCTCATGTAGGAGGTTGTATGATTGAAATTTTGAGATCTATAAGAGAGAAAATCAAGGAGATGCTTTTGTAAAGAATACATTCTTGAAGAGAAAAAATTATCATAGAGATTACAAATGCATTGTGTTAAGTGAACCTTGTATGACAGAGCTGGAATGATGATTAGGGGATAAGAAGAAAGGGATATTATGAGAGAAATAAGAAGAATAACGATCTAATTTAGAGGTCATCATGAGTTTTAGAAGAAAACAAACCAAGTGTGATCAAAACTATGAAAAATTATAAGTTATAGCTTAGCATGTGGGGAGTTTTTACTTCCTTGTAAGTTGAAGCTTACTAAAGGTAAGTTGTTGCTGGAATAAATTTGTTAGTTGAAGTTTCGAGGAAGTTGAAGCTTGTCAAAGACTGAGTAACAACTTGGTTGAATTTTGGAGTTGCAACTCCATGTTGAGTAAGTAGCCCAACTTTGAAATTAATGTAAAAATACATGAAATTGTTGTCCTAAGCCTAGTTCATTATTTCAATGAGTTTTTTACCAATTTGGATTTCCGACATTAAACTCGGTGTCTCTGTTTATACTCTCTTGTTATTTGATTTTGTATGGTTTTATGTGTTCATCATAGTAATATGGAGAAAATGGAAATGTATGTAAATTTTGAATAGACATTGATTCACCCCCTCAATGTCCTAGTTTCCAACAAATCTTACATTGGACATACCCCAAATTGGTCATGAAAACCCTATTTTTCCTATTCCTTATGACATTGATCATCTTGGGGATTATAGTTCTAGCTGGAAAATTTCATCTCATATGATTCTACTACATTCTATTCCAAATATTATATTTTCCAAGACTATAAACAACCTATGATACATACACACTTGATTTAACCCTTTTAGTAAAGTATGTCTTCCTTGTGTATTCTTTGGTCCCTTATTTCTTTTAGCACTACCCCATATTATCGAAGCTTTCTAAAGTGTTCTCCACTTCTCCGAGCTTAATGCTTGAAGTAAATTATGTCATCTACAAGTCTGTCACATGTTTTAAACTAATATTTTAACATATTATGTGTTCTATGATAGTTTCATGATTTACATGTGTTAGGGGGCATAAAAGAGGTTATAATGGTTCTAAATTGAATACAAAATTTGGTGCAAAGTAGAGAGATTACCCTCTAATATTAATGATGAAATCATTAAGGATAGAAGAAGGCGCTAAGATAAATGATGCCAACACGAGTGGGGGAAAGTATTCCAGGTACCATGCTAGCTTTTACAAAAATCATTTTTTCGTTCGACCTTTGATAGGGCAAACAACTTGTTGGTTGTGGAAAGATTTTTCTAGGATGACAACTTTGGCAATGTGTAGATGGGTGGAGACAAGATTTGAGTGGAACCCACCAGTCAGAACATGGAGGAGAGTAACCAAGATCTTTGGAACAAGCTTAAAGTTGGAGGATTTAGCAATTATATTGCTAAATTACATGGTCACGATCCATCTCTGTCAAAGGACTTCAGAAAATCCTAGAAAGAGGGGGTTTTTATTGTCTGCGTGGTGTGGAGGTTGAGGTCTTGGAGTCCAATATTGCCAGGGTGACTGATATGAAGATGGAAGGGTTAAAGATCTACAAGGAAAGAACCCATAGAGACCTCGAGATTGATCGATTTTTGTTGGAAAGGAGAAATGTTACTTCTTCATGGATGGCATTGCACGTTCATGCATTCCTGGGGTCTAGAAGGATGTTTTCCTTCAAGTTATGAAATATATTATTTGGAGGGTAAGTATAGTTTCCCATCACATGACCTTCCTCAACATGTTCCATCACAAGTTTATGGCTAGTATTCCCTTTTTTCTTGCCACCTCTCTTTTGAATTCATTGATGGCTTTCTAGAATGAGAAAGTTGAGCTGCCCCTCCATGAGGGCCTGATTCTTCTTTTGGTTGAGAATGGCAAGCTGGTTCTGGATTATCCTTTGACAACGGTCTGGAGGAGCAAGCGAGGAAGATGATATTACTCTTGCGGAGTGTCTAACTAAAATGAAAGTGGGTAAGGGTATCCTCTAGGGGAATGAGAAAGATAAAGACAAAAATGAGGGTGGTGTTGGGGAAGCTAGCACTTCAAGGAAGAATGAATGTGTGGGAGACCCCAATGTATTTGAAGAATGGAGCAGGAAGATGTTGTATTTATAAGGGGTCCTAAAAGCCATGGAGGACATGAACGAGGGGAAAAGGGAGTCCATTCTGAACATCATCAACATTTCGAAGAAGATGGTCGCGGATCAGGTCTAGATAAAACATAGAATGAATGATCTGGAGATTTAGGTTAAATTTTTTCTTAACAGAGTGGAGGAGATTGAAGGGGATAAGAAAAGGAGGAGATTCAACCTTCACATAAGTAGCTCGAAGGAGGAGTAGGTGATGGTTGGTCCCTGGAATCTAGGATGGTTGTTCTTTGGCACGGGGCCTCTGGTAATTTTTTTATTTGTTGTGCGGGTTTTTTTTTTCTACGAATCGTGTGTGGATTGCTCGCGAATTGTGGTGTCATTTTGCTTTTTGTTCTCTTTTGTGTCCTCTCGGGGTCCAAATATTGAAATGTAAGATTTAAACATGTTTAACTCATCTTTCTGGGACCCCTTTCTACTTTTTTGTTTTTCCTATTTTGTTTTCGGTTGCATTCCTCTCTTTATATCTTTGGCCCATCGGAGTCGATCCCTGTTTTTTTCCTAATCTAATAAATATATATATATATAAACCTTTGAAACAAATATTCCTTCCTTTAGAAAATAACTTGTGTAAATTTTCAGTTTTCATTGATGTGTTCTATAGTGCCCACCTCTTCGTATTATCATTTTGAGCTACTTGGACTCATTGTATATGGATTATTTATTTTGACAAGGACATTACTGATATATTCTCCTATTTTTGATGTGACATTACTACATGATATCATTATTTTCTAGCACTAGGATGCTAACTCTTATGGACAAGTTCTATATGAGGCACTCGATGATACTTTTCATTGATCGATTATATTGATTTAGATGATATCATGGTTGGTTTTGATCTCGATCGTGTATTGTTATGGTATTCATATGGGATTCATGGTCGTTAATCCTTTTTCTATGCATATGACTCATTCTATGTTATATTGTGTAGTAGGCATGACTATTTATGGATGATTGATTTTATGCATATGATATTTTCATATTTTGATTATCTTATTAGAAAGATATGAGGTTTTCCTTGAGTGTGTAGGTGATAGGTATTTGATCATGTGAAAACTCAAGATTTAGGAAATGCATTCTAATTAGTATAAAAAGGCTCGTGAGGCCAAACCCTCCCTCTTCTATTGATTTATGACACATTTTCATCATGTTGTGCATTGTTCATGTATTACATATTATGTTGGATATGTGGGTATTGTACTACCTCCTACCCTTGTAATGTATGCTCATGTGGTATTGTACAATGTGTTTAATTCTAACCTCATTTATTTTAATTCTCTTTGGTAGTTTATGTTATCTTTTTGTTATCCCTTATCATACCTTGTGGCTTGGGATGTTGTGTAGAGGTTAGGAGGGATTAGGCCACCTAATCATGGATTAGGTGAGCCTAATTGCCCCTCCTAAATGTCACATTTTTCCCAAACTCGGATTTGGGAAAAATATGTCATTTAGGAAGGGTAAATGGAAAGAAAATGACTTGATTTGCATTGGAAAGAGGCCCTAACCCCCATCCCTATGGGGGTGGTCTTTTTCCAATGAAAATGTATCCCATAGGATCATTTTCCCCCTCCCACACACTTCAAATTTATGGAGTTTTGATTTTGGGATTTTTTTGGAAATTTAAAGATTCTCATGATTGCTTGGAGCCAAATTTATTTTCCCTAATTTTAATTTTAACATAAAATTTCATATCTTTTGGATTAAATGTGGTTTAGGTGGAGGGTGAAAATTTTCATCCTCCCATTGCTTGACATATGTGGCATTATTTCCTTCTTAACCCCTCATGTCCTTAGTGAAGGGGTTATTTTTTTGAAAAAATGGTAGAAGAGATTGGAACTTGGTTAAATTATTGGTTTGAACTTGTGCTTGAGTGCAAGGTAGGATATTGCACCCCCTTTCATTCTTATTTTAATTTGGGTTTTGGAATTATGTTATAAGTTGAATTATGCAAATGAATGAAAGGGAATGCTTTTTTTTTTACTACTCCACCCACCCTTAAGGGGTATGGCTTTTGGAGATGGATGCGAAGAGGGAGGAATTTCCTCCTTTACATTTTGATATGCTTGTTTGACAAGATTGAAAGAGTTATTTGTTTTAATTTTACTCCTACATTTGGCTTGTAGGTAGGGATGTATTTCCATTTGGTTTGGAAATCCATCCCTACCCTCAATGAAGGAAACCATGTGTTTGAAAATCCTTCTTGGGGAGATAATGGAGAGATAAGGGGAGTGTTTTGGAGTGATAAGGGGTGTTGAATCTATGGAGAGATAAGGTGGAATAATTTTTTGTTTGCATGGATATTTTGACTACTCAAAAATGGGATTTTCATCCCCTCTTCCCAAATTAGAAGCATGGTGCTTCTTAGCCAAAATTTCTTGGGTGAATATGTGTTTTTATGTGATAAACCAAGTATTGAATATTGATTTTTGCATCTGAATTATTTGTGTGTGTTGGTTGGATGTTATTCCTATTTTCATGGGCTTGGGGGAGGCTAACATGCCATATTAATCTTCTTGGTGGCATGTAATGATGCCAAATGGTTGGGTGGTCAACCAAGCTCATTCTCTTGTGGTTTTGGAGGTTTTACCTTGCTGGTTTGGAGCTGGATGGAGCTTATTTTGGAGTTACAGGTTGCAATTTTTGCTTGTAAAAGAAATTGCATTTTTGAAAAATTGGGCATGTTGTCTCCACTTCAAGTGGAGGGATTTTATACTTGCATTCTTAGGATAATTTCCTTCTTGTTAATCTATGTCAAATATGTTGAATAATTTCCATGGAATGGAATGTTACAATAATTAATTGTTGTTGGATATTCTTACTTAAGGATTAATAGTTGTTTTAAAATTGCATCTTGTTGCATGTTATAAATTGGAATTGTTAATCTTATTTCAAAAGTATGATTATTGTAAATACCCCTATTTCTCCCTCTTGAAATATATTATTTAAAGTGAAGGGAATTAGCTATCTAGGTAAGAAAAATCTGGAATGAGTTGGAAAATATGAAATATCTAAACTATTGTAGTTAAATTTCTCCTTTATGGAATCATGCATTGGTTGAATGTTCAGTGTAAAATATCAAATAGTTTCTTGTACTTATATTCAAACCGAGGTATTCAAATCCATATCTTGATGTCTTGAGCAGAAGCAAATGGTGTTGTTGTACCATTTGTAAAGTTTTAGTTTCTTGTTATTTTCATCTTGGTAGTAGAAATATAGTTGAGTTTACTTATCTATACACTTAGCCAAATATCATAAAAATCACATATTAAGAACAACTATGAATAAAAATCTCTATCATGAAAATTATATATTTTCTATCTAATTTCTTCATATATTTTTAGTTAATAATAGAGTGTAATAAACCTACAAATATTGATGTACACACACACACAATATTTGTAAGAGCTATATAAAAATAAGTTAGAGAGTTGTTAGTGCAAATCAACAGCACCTCGTAAATGACCTTCAGATCTGCAAGTGCGAATTGGGTCATTTAGTGTGATTGCACAACATGGAATCTTTTCCCCAAGTGTGGGACTTGCAAAAATGGGAAAAAACTCTACAGATTGAAGGATGGTTTCTCTACTCCTATGATTAGATGTATGCATGAAATTTGCAAAGGTTTAACTCAAAATCCTACTCTAATTCTACCAAGGAGACAAGGATAGAAAGAAAAGAAGATAAAACTAGACTGATAAGGTGATACACCAAAGGAGTGGTGAACATCTATTTCTATAGATTGACATAGATTATGAAAAATGTAACACAAATCATGCAAAAATTGCTAAAATTGTAATGAAGGATCAAGATAGAGAAAACAACACAAGAAAGGATTGAAAATTCATTCACAGAGCTTGCATTGTCATTTCCATTTTTAAATACAATGCATTACAACAAAAGAGGTAGAAAACATGTTGCAGTCCTAAAAAAAAGGTTTGATATTCCAAAAATTCACTTGCTAGGGTGAAGGAGGGATCTTGCATAACATAAAAACATCCAACCCTTTACAAATGAGCCAAATCTGGCTTTTAACAATGAAAACCCGAGTTTAGGAAGGAGAAACGCGGGAAAAATGAAATGAATGATTCAACCATTGACCAGATCCATCAAAATAGCATGGGTACCCTTAAAAGTTCATTCCCCAATATTTTTGACCATGCTAGAGAAGAATGGAAGCCATACTACATTAAAAATGGTGGTTGAATGTCGGTTCTACTCTTTTCCCCATGCCAAAGGAGTTTTCTCATTTTTCTCTCACTAAACTCCACCAAAAAAAAAAAATTGAAGATTCCATCATGTAGAGGACTTCAATAGCTTTCCAATGACACAAAAATCAAGAAAAACTGAGCTCTGGATTGAAAGATATGCCCCTCTGAATATTTAGGGAAAAGCGGGGAAAGGGCATTGTTTGGGATGAAACCTAAAATTTTTCCCTTTTTTTTGAATTTGGAAAAATTCCCAAAAAGCTCCACGCCCCACCACTCCAATGCCATGTGGCACATTCCCATTGGTCTATGGGTTCAAATGGCCATTTTACACCTTTTGAATTTTGGAAAAAATTCCAAAATTTCTCCACGTTAAATAAGCTCGAGACACGTGTCACCACCCTGTTTGCTCATACATGCGCTCAAAATTTTAAAAAATTTCTAAGCACGCCAGCTCTGGCCACTTTAGCAAAATTTCCAAATTATCCCCATGCCCTCAACCTCCACCAAGAATAGGACATGTGTCACCACCCTATTCACTCATGGGGATTTAACCAAAATTTCCATTTCCTCCTGGCGGACCTTGGGCCAATTCTTTCCTTTGCACCTTCTACTACTTTGGCAAAAAGCCAAAATTTACTCTGCCCCTCTGACTCCTGCCAATTTCATGGACATGTGGCACACTTTGATATGGTGAAATCCTTAATTATCTTTCTTTTCCTCTACGGAGCTGCGCAGCAAAAATTTCCTTTGCACCTTTTTGACCACTTTTTCAACTTACCCTGCCGATCCAATCTCCACTGCCACGTGGCACATTCTCATTCATCCGCGGGTTCAAACCATTTCTTTTCCTTCTCCTTGGCGGGACCTCAAGAAATTTTTTTCCTTTGTGCCCCACCCACTCCTTGGCAATTTTCCAACTTACCTCTGCTGACCTGCCATTTCGCCGCCACGTGGCACATTCTTATTGGTTGTGGGCCTTCCCAAGGAAAATTTCCCTCAAAAACTCCGTCGAGCCATAACTTGCAAAATACAAGGAGTTAGAAGGAAAATTTTACCTTTTTGGAAAGGTGAGAAAATTCTCTATCTGATGAAGCCATTTCCTAGATAATTTTGAGTGCTTGAAAAGTGGAAAAATTCGACTGAGGCACAAAAGAAGGAAGGATGAAGGAAAGTTAGCCAAAATAAGCAGGGGCTTATTTTGGATAACAAGACTTATTATAAACACAGGTATTACCATAATGGATTTAAAAATGCCTTTTATTAACAAATTATTTAGATAACTTGTCATGAATCGGGTTATTTCCACAATGATTATCTTTATATATATAATGAAATGATTAAAATAAATATCATTAAAAGCCACAACCCCCTTGCCATATTTTTCCACGACACTTCCCTTCTACGCATAGTTCCTTGTGGCCTTCTCATTACATAATCACCCATTTAGAGCCTTCTACAATGTTGTCAACATTGGGCATTATTTATTTCACATATAAATGTATATGTATATATACATATATATCTATACATATACATGTATATATATATATACACACACATGTATATACATATATAGTATATGTATATACATATATAATATATATACATGTATATATATATACACTTATAATAAACACACATATATGCATATTTTAATACACAACTCACTCTCAAATTTTCTCGAATATGAGCTCTTAATAAAAAAATAACAATACAAATCAATAAACTGCAGATCCATTTGGATAAAGCACAAAAGAATGAAGGAAAAAAATAATTTTGGAAACCCTTGGAATATAAAACATTTGTGTGCAAACCATGACAAGATTCCAAATCTAGATCTTTAAACATCGATGGAGTGGATACTCCTTGAATATATTCCTCCTTGAACTCTTCATGAGCTTCTTTACCTTCCTACAAACAAAAGAAGATACAAAGTAAAAGAAAACTAGGCATCTGTATAAAATAAGAGATTAAAACTGAATTTTAGATTTTAGGTTGTTTTTTACATCCTCATAAGTTATAAAATTTTAGCGTTTATGATCTTATGGTGGGGATCTCTCATATCTCGGGGATCTAGTTTACTTGTAAACTAACTTAAGTCATATAGGTACAAACTATAATGGTATTTAATTGAATGTATTATATTGGGAAAATAATTTGGTTATAGGGTTAAACTTTAATAAGGGAATGCATTATTTATTTTAATCTAATATTATAATTTACGTAATAGATTGTGAAGGTATGGGTCCATTTGGGGAATGAAATGGAACCCATGAGTGTAATAATTATTTTGGCCTTCCACACACCTTAAGATCATTCTCTAAATGATTATTGACCTCACAATGATTTTAAATTAAGTTATCAATTAGTTTTCCAATGTAATAAGTTTTATCACTAGTTAATTATCTCAATCTTATTGTCGGAATGATTCATTTATCATTGACCTTTATAAATATAATTATAATTCATATATAACTTATGGAAGTGGTGTCACACCGAATCTCTATCCCTTGAGTTTGAAAATATGATGTTGTAATAAAAGTGTGAAAATTGATATATTTCTCCTTATTATTCATGATTGTGGCTTGGTTCCACTTTGACGTATATTACGACTTAGTTGTGTTACTTTCGTAATGAGTAATCTTAACCACGGTGTAATTATTTACTTTTATAAAAAAACTATTACCACCTTTATTACATTTATCATCTCATTATCAATATGTTTCCTTGTCTTTTACCATTTTTTGAACTCGTGCGAGTGAGGCACACCACGTTTGTGAAAAATGCAAATTCAACTTCGATACATGAAAAGGGAATATTTGTTGAATCTTGAAAATAACAAGCATGAATTCATTACATCCTTCCTCCTTATGACTCAACATATCATTATAAAATATAAAATTCTTTCGTTCCTCTTAGGCCCAAAAAAGGGAGGAAATGTGGCGTATTTCCATAGCATTCTATCAAACTTGCATCCTTGCATGATATTACGATTTTCAGATTAGTAATTTGTACTAAAATGTAAGATGCATCCCAAGCTCTCGATCACGATAGAGGATACATGGCACTCTATTAATGTGTCTCGAAACCATACACATCCCATACAACTTTATAAATTACATTCTTGTAACTATTTCAAAATTATAAAATGATTCCTCACCTTCGATCCTTGCAAAATCTATACATGTGGATGGTTCACATCTTGAATCATAGATCAATAGATAAAAATGTATGAGACATTAATGGGTCTTTACCATTAATGAACTACGTGTGAAGGAACTATATGTTTGAAAAATTTTCTGAATCTTGCACACTATGTTAAAAATTTAAAGTGATTAAGCATATATGGGGTGCTAAGAATAGAAAAAGATCCCTAAAACCCAAAAATGAGCTGCATTGAAGCATTCTGAAGGTGAATTGGTGTGGTTACATTCATGTTTGACCTATAATTTGGAATTTAAACTACACATGCATGGCTATGGTTTACGGCTTGATATACCTTCGTTCTCATTATGTTAAGGGTTTATATGGGTTGTGAATTGAATCAACCCTATCATACCACCGTATTTTCTTCATTATTCACTAAGGGATTATGTTTTTAACCTTTATCACCATGAATATCAATTTGGTTAGAACCCATGTCATGTCCAACATTTCAAGTGACCTAGATGATGTAACTAATACAAACCTAGGAAATACCGATGTGTGATGAATTTATCCAAAGACTTCATGCACTGATAGGATTGAACTCATGGCCTCCATTGATGTAAGTGGTATTCCTTTGGTTTCAGTTTCCCTCCCTCAATTTAGTACCCATAATTGGTATGGTTGTGTGCTAATAAATATAACCCTAAAACATATGAGGTGTTAGATGGTAGTGGTACAAAGGTTTTATCATTGAGAGCATAAACATTTGATGAGATGCTAGTAATTCCTAAGATAAATATGGTGGTGGACATAAAATTCAAATCGATAGAGGAATTTTTGGGCTACCCATAATACATCATTTTCTAATATCACAAATAATAAATGGTTATCGAAGCCCAGAGACTCCTACACATGAATCCCCAGAAATTGAAAATTTCAAAATTTATTAAAGAGGTTGAAGACATTATTACCCTATTAAGAAGGATTACAATCCTTGAATTTACGTACTACTTCCATGAATGGATGTTTAGATATATTCAAATCATTCTCATCTTTAAGGAAAACATTTCTTGGGGAGAATTGATTAGTAACTCTATTCATGACTAGCTCATCAAGATGACTATGCAGATTCATGAGGGATCAAAGTAGAAAAGTGAGTTATTTATGACTTCTTACCTTGTATACAATATGGCTCTCCATAAATCTCTCACCTTTGGTAGCCCAAGTGTAAGGTAATTCTCATATTACATGGTTTATGATGTGTAACCTCAACTAAATTTATAGAACCATTAGAAGAGCTCCAGATGACTTTTTGACACCCATAATTTTCTTGTTCAAACTAGATTGGGAGCAATACAAAATGTCATCCAAAGAAAGGAAAGTTATCAATGAGTTTGGGTGCTACTTTATACAGTTCATGTTCTTCACTTACATTAGGGTGAGTGGCTTCCAAGGCACTCCATACATGCTCCCAAGATACCTGGATGATAAATGGGCATTACTTGAATTATCAAGACAACTTGCTGAGGTGCATAAACTTATTACTAGTAAACATAAAATAAACATCAAATTCCCAATCACTATTGGAAGATATACATGCCCAACCATTATCAAATCAAGACTCCTTGATGTTGAAATGAATAGGATGGTCATGCCAAATTTTTAATTAAGACCAAAATATGACATAAAATGGATAATTCACACTATCCTAGCCAACTCATATGAATATGAACCTAATTATGAGGATTATTAGATAGACTATAAAGATGAGAAGGAAGCTAGAGTTAGGGATTTTTCCCAAATTATTCTGTCTCATTTCATAGATTATAAGTTGTATTTGTCCTTGAGGGATTTGTAGAAGATAAAAAATATTTTGAGCAGGTTTTACATTGAAGAAAACTTGGCAGCACAACCAATGTCACCCATTGATTGGAATAAGCTAGAACCAACTAGTTTGCATGAAAGAATTGCCAATGTCATAAGAAGAACTCTCACTTGGCTCATACGAGGAAGGGTATAGATCTATCACTTTAAAATACTATAGTGTTTAAAGAATATAGAGATTCTATAATTATTAAGGATGGTATCCATACTTTGAAGGAAGGAGTAGCTAGCATGGACACACTAAAAGGTAAGGAAAAATAGGTTTTAGATAAGAGTCCTACTTATGGAATAGTTGATAAATGGATTACATCAACAAGTAAAAGGTGTATCTCACTTAACACAAAAACTAGAGGATATGCTTATGAGGACAATGAAAGATGCACCCCTAACTCAAGAAACTCGACTTAATTCCATGCCTCATCATGCATCAAATTCCAAGACATCTTCCTCAAAAGAAGAGGGTCACATGCCACACTAGTTGTATCATACTTACAGTTGAGCACCTTCCACAGAATAACACCTTCTTTTTGTTGGTTGAGCAACCTTAGGGTCCACTGATAGTGCACACATAAATTTTGATTAAGTATTCTTCTCCTAAAGGCTCAATATAGGTGATGAGTACATTATTTGTCTTATTTATGCTATTCATATGATTTATAATTTTTATTTAAACATGATTTGATAATGCATGGGGATGATTTGTATATGTATATATTAGAGTTTAATGCATTTTCCTTTATTTTTCTCATGTAACTTAATTAATTGTATAACTTCCTACTAACTTCCTTCATGAGAGAAATGTGGTGATGTGTGTATGAAAATAATGAATGTTTATTATCAATGCAATTAAGGAGCCTAAGTTTAGAGTTGAAGTGCAGAAGTGGAATACTTTTTCCATCTATCGACCTATAAGTATGGGTTTTGTTTCTAGTAGTCTTATAGGAATTTATGAGTCTTGATCAATACTATTAGTATAATACATTAGTGCCAATAATTTTGGCATATTATGTAACTACCCATGTCTATATAAAGACACCTCCTTGAAGAACAATGTAGTAGTTGGTAATATTTATAATCTGTGATATAGCTTATTGCATTTAGTACTTTTCCTTTCGCACTGAATATATCATGGAACTTTTTTAAATTAATATAAGGAGATATCATTTTGAGAATCTTGAGCTGTTAATATTTCCTCTATCCTAAGGAAGAGAAAGGGCCCACTCGACCAAGGAGACAATAGGTTGTTAACGTTTACATATGCATATGGTTTTCTGATAAGTCATAATCACTTAGTTCCTTTACTATAATTTCTATTTCAGTGTGTTTCATGCAATTCTTGTTCAAGTGTGTTTATTTTCCTTATTGAAATTTCCATTTATAATGTGTATTTTCTCTTTTACAACTCTAGTTAGCATGTGCTTTTACTTTTTTGTAAGTTTTAATTATGAGTGTGTAATTTCAATTCTATTCTTTCGATTCTGCGTGCGCATTTCCATTTGAGTTAGAAGTACAACTTTCAGTATTCATTTTATCACAGTAACTCAATTCCATACATTTACATTGAGTTTCCATAGTTTAGTAGAAAATTCAAAAAAATCTAATAGAAACCCCCCAATAAAGACCCAATAGTATAAATGACTACATAGGAATCCATTGCATACATCCTAGGAAAAAATCATGGTTTGATAATGACACCAATAGATTAATCTATTAGTTAAATGATTGGAAGAATACCATGACCCATCATTTTTGGCACCATTTTTAGGGACACCATAAGCACAACCCACCATTTTCTTCACTTTATATGTTATGGGCGTTAATGGAGTTCATCTACGACTTGATAGAAGTCCTCGACCTTGTTTACATAGCCAACCTTGATGCCTAGGCCATTGGATGATCAAGGAGATTTATACCATGCACTATCAATAAATATATCCAACCATACTACACATAGGTAACATTAAAAGTGAAACTGAATCTAATCCAATGCTAGAAGCCCTTTTGAACATTCTACATCAACCTATTTGGAACTGAAAAACATTCGAAATGGGAGACAACAGGAATAATGAGAAACAATCCCTGGGTAGAACCTTTACTTATCCCATTGTCTTGGATGAAGATGAGGATGCACCTATGAAAAATATCTCACCATCCATCCTCCCTATCTTCTAAGGCATGTCCGTAAAATACCTCGATCGGTTCTTGTTTGAATTCAAAGTTCTTTACCGGACATATGATTACTGAGAATAGATAATAAAAACTCAAACTCTTTCCTTCCAATCTCAAATAAATTGCTATGATATGGTTCATGGGATCGTCCTCTAACTCCATTCATTATTGGGAGGCCATGGACACAAACATTTTGGATAAATATCAAGACTACTTTGAGGGAAGGGATAGGAAAGAAGAGTTTTTCCAGATAAAGCAAAAAGAAGATAAAAATCTAGAGGATTATCTAGATAGATTTCTCTTTCTCCATTGTAGGAGTGGTTATGAGTTACATGCAAAAATTACTAAGATAATTTTCATTAAAGTACTTGATGAGAAAAACAAGGATTCCCTCCATCTTATGGGAGGAGGTGATGTGCACAAACTTAGTATGGAACAAATCACTGAGCTATGCCAAAGTTACTCTAGAACACGAGGAGGTATATGAAATAGAAAAACATCCAAGCTTTCCCTAGGAATCTATGAACTTTTGGAGGAAATGACCAACATGAGAATAGGCATCTTGTCACAATTGACATCAACCATTGATGGGATAAAATAAAATAAAAGTGCTGTAAAAGAACCATTGGACATATATTTCCCTAAATGCAAGAAGAGATATCCTATGAGAGAATTTTCTTTAGGGGTCACGGACATGTGTTTGATCTGTGAAATTTCTGATCACGATGCTAAGCATTGCACTTTATTACCTCAGTTGAAAGGAGGATTGAATGTTATCTCTCAAGTTGAGGTAGAGGTAAAATTTGTTCAAAGGCCAAATAATCAAGTTGTGTATGCTCCTTGACCTACTTAGAACCCTTGGATGATTTCTTGGCCTAGTCAGCCTCCTCAACCTACTTGGGGACAACCTAAGTGGGCACCAACAAATTGGATGGCTTACCCACATCCACCACCATGGATGAGTCCCTACAATTAGTAGGGTTGGACATCACTAGCCCATGCAAATCCATGGCAAAACCAACAGTGGGTACCTCAACAAAATCCTAACCAAAACCAACAGTGGATACCTCAACAAAATCCTAACCAAACCCAACAATGGACACCACAATAGAATACTAATCAACAGAGGAGGTTCCAGCAACCACAATCAGGATTTAATTCCCCCACCACAAAACTATCAACAACACACGGATAAGCGGCCAAAACATAACTTCCGGCCCAACTTTGTAGCGATCCCTAAAAATCAGTAGACAACTTCACTTGATGAAGCAGGATAGAGTGATACAATGCAAGTTAATACTATCGGTAATTTGTGACTAAGGTTTGGGAAAATATTGAATCCTCCTATTGTTATTATAGAAATCGTAGACAATGAGAAATAAGAGATAATTGAGGAAGATGCGGAAACTATGCATCCTCAACCAATACAAGACATAGGAGTGGTCATGGAAAGAATAAGAATGTTCATACAACTCCTTTTTTGAAGCGATTATAGGAAACTCAAACTATAGAGGAAACACCGCTAGTTCAAGAGTTAAAAAGGTGAAAATTGAGGTCCACCTTACGAGAGAAATAAGGTATATTCTGAACTAAACTAGACCATTCGAAATGAATGTATCAAGACACCAGGAAGGAAGAAGAAATACCTGAAAATAGTCAAGGTGGAAGGGAATTTAGCTGATCTTGTTGTTGTAAAACTTATTTCACCAAAATACGGGGATTCTAGGAGTTTATTAATTACTATTTGTATAAATGATCAGTCAATATCTAATGTTTTGGTGGATCTTGGTGCTTCCATCAATGTTATAAGAACATATATTATTAATATGTTGTCTTTAACATGATTGTAGCCTACCAATACCATTCTTAAATTAATCAGATCAATCCATTATTGTACCAGATGGTGTGATTGAGGATATAATGGTCACAGTTGCATCCTGGGAGTACCTTGTGGTTTTCATGGTATTATAGCCTAAATCTCAGAAGTTGGGATATCTAGTAATTTTAGGAAGACCACAGTTGGCTCTATTGTTGCTACTTATATTGGTGTAGGTTAGGAAAAATGACCATTTTAAATGGGAAAAAATCAAATAATATTTCATTATATCTACCTACCCAGCCTTATGTGTCTGATTTTGAACATGTATGGGTAGATTATTCAGATACTAACCCTCTAATTTCTTCTTATTTGGATACCATTATATTGAAAAATCATATGACATAAATTGTTGAGTCATATATGTTGTCTGATGAAGAGGATATTTTGGCTACGAAAATCAGAAGCGATCTTATGGAAATTATAACTTAGGCTACAAAACCATTTTTTACGAACACATCCAATACTATTGCCTTGGTTAGTGATATTTCTAATGAATATTGTAAGGAAATCTATGCTTATAATGTAGAATGCACAATCATTGATTTCTATTGTCCTTTAACCAAGATTGTGTCTCTTGAAAATGTAACTATTTTGCACATGCTTTAGCCTTATGTTTGTCCCTTGAATTCTTTAATCAATGATGTAGAGCTCACTATTTTGAAAGATACCATGCAAGTTATTGTTGACATAGGAAAAAAATTAAACATTGGTAATAATTTAGAGGCAGACAAGAGGCTAGGGTTTTGAAATTTTGAGGAAACATTCCCGGGATTTTTCTTGGGATTATAATGATAGGAAGGAATTCATCCCAACATCTACACTCGACCATATC
Source organism: Taxus wallichiana var. yunnanensis (assembly GCA_018340775.1). Classification (NCBI taxonomy): domain Eukaryota; kingdom Viridiplantae; phylum Streptophyta; class Pinopsida; order Cupressales; family Taxaceae; genus Taxus; species Taxus wallichiana. Next base: position 628,556,665 of record CM031237.1, on the reverse strand, counting down.
TACACCGAAGATGTTAAAACAATAATACAAAACTGCAACGAATAATTAATCCAACACTCAAAGACAATAAAAAATGAGATAGAAAAATTGTTGAAGGTAGGATTCATCATCTATCATATATCGATAGTCAATGGGTATCACCGTAGTTATAGTTCCCAACAAAAATGGTTAATGGAGGATCTGTATAGACTATAGGGAACTTAATAAAGCCACCAAGAAATATTACTTTCCCTTGTCTTTTATTGATTAGGTTTTGGATAATCTCGTAGGTAAGAAATATTTTTCCTTCTTGGATGGGTCTAGTGGGTATAACTAAATAAGTATTGCACCTATTGACCAGGATTAAACCACCTTGACCCTTGGGGTACATTTGCATATCAAGTCTTACTATTTGGGCTTTGTAACAAACTTATTACTTTTCAAAGAGAATTCTTGGAAATTTTTGTAGTTCTCACAAATGACTGTGTTGAAGTTTACATGGATGAATTCACTATCCATGGATCCACTTTTGATGAATCTTTGAATAACCTTGAAAAATTATTAAATAGATGAAAGAAACACCAAATTTACCTGAATCATGAAAAATTCCTGATTATGGTTGATCGGGGGAATTGTCTTAGGCCATCATGTTTCTTTCAAAGGAATACAAGTCAACCCCAAAAATATTGTAGTCATCACGGATGCCTACACCAAAAAAAGTAGACTGACATCAAGAGTTTTCTTGGTCATGCAGGATATTATAGGTAAGTCATCAAATAATTTAGTAAAATTGTTGCACCTATGTTTTGTTTGTTGACAAAATATTATGTTTTTGAATGGTTCCCTCTATGTCAAGAGGCATTCAATATTATCAAGGAGAATCTAACCACCACTTCAGTCTTGAGAGGACCTGATTGGGGAAACCTTTCCATATTCACATTGATGCCTCTAATACAACCATGGGAGTTGTTCTTGGATAGAAAGATGAAGAAGATAAGATGTATGTTATTTACTTTATCAGCAAGAATCTAACCCTACAGAGAGAAACTACACCACTACGGAAAATGAATTTTTAGTTGTTGTTTACTCCTGAATAAATTCAGACATTACATTACTAGGTATAAAATTTTTGTTTATACTGACCACTCGAACATAGATATTTGATGAATAAAATAGTAGTCAGAGGTTAGATTATTAGATGGCTACTCTTGTTTAGAGAATTCAAATGACCATTATTAATAAGCGAGGGAAATATAATGTTGTTATTTATTTTATTTAGAGATTTAATGTTTTAGGTGATGACAAAGTAGTCGACATCATTTTCCAGAGACAAACATCTTTTTGTTATATCAACTAAACCTCCGCGGTTTGCCGATTTTTGCAAATTATTTGACTATAGGGAAGTTTCCTTCCTATTTTAATCATAAAGAGAGATGAAGATTAGTAAAAAATAGTGCAACATATAAGTGGTGTAATGTTGTCTTGATATTATTCTTTGCAAGTGTGTTTGGGAAGATGAAGTATACGACATACTGCGAGCTTGTCATGATGAACCTAGAGGAGGACATTACTTAGTGAAGAGGAAAATTCACAAGGTCCTTGGAGTTGGGTATTATTGGCCTTCCCTCCACAAGTTTGTAAAGAAGTATGTGTGGCAGTGTGATGCATGTCAAAGAATGGGGAAGCCTACACTATCCATGGAAATGCCTCTCAATCCTTAGTTGGTCTTAGGACCATTTGAGAAATGGGGAATTGATTTCATTGGACCTTTTGATCCCCCATATTTTGGGAAAACATACCTGTTGGTGTGTACTAACTACGTCATGAAATGGGCCGAGGTTCAAGCTTGGCATCTCGCCACCTTTGAGGAAGTTGTTGTTGACTTTTTGTCTGTACAATCACATAATGCTAAGATTTGGTGCCCCTTGAGCACTTGTATCTGATCAGGGACCTCAATTTTTGTCTAACGTGATTGAGGATTTTCTATAAATCTACCGAATCAAGTACCGAGAAATCATCACCATACCATCTCCAATCCAAAGGGTTAGTGGAAGTTGCCAAATGAGAACTTGAGAACATTTTGATGAAAGTGGTCAACTCAGACATGAAAAAATGGGTAACAAAACTCCCTAAGGCATTTTGGGCTTATAACATGACATGGAAAACCACTACTAGTTTTCCCAATATAAGTTGGTATATGGAAATAAGCCACTATTACTTGTATAGTTTGAGTTATGCACATGGAGAGTAACACTTTGAAATGAACATCAATTTAGATGAAGCACAACGAGAGCGAGTGATGTAGTTTGAACAAATTGGATGAAATGAGGATGGAAGCACAAAAAAATTATCTAACATTAGAGGAAGACATGGCATGATTCTTATATCAAATACAATAATTTTAACAAGGGATAATGGGTCCTACTCTCTATTTGAAATATCAAGCAGTTTAAAGGAAAGCTATAGACACACTAGTTAGGACCACATCAGATTGACAAAGTGTTTGATAATGACTCGTGATAATATTACCAATTGATGGTGATAGAAAAAATCTTCTTGTGAATAGACACAAACTCGGGATGTATCGGCGTTCTCTAGACAAGGAAACCTTCAACAACAACATCATTCTAAGCGAGGAAATGGATGTGGAGGAGGCACTTTGCCCTCTCTGTCGGGAGTACTTGTTTTTTTAATTTAAATAAAGGAGGATGATCACAACTTTGATCTTCTTCCCTTAGTTTTCTTGTTTTCAATAAAAGTAAAAATTTCATTGTTTAAAAGGCCACTAATCACATTATATATCGAGGATGAAGGACGTGGAAATCTATGGATATCGGAAGCTGAATTGACATGGGTAAGTGAATTCTAATTCATTATGGATATTTCCTTATGAATCAATTCCCATCACATATACTTATCATAATTTCATCCCTACACAATGTTTGATGCATTTATTAGAAATATCATTCCAAATCTTATGACACAAGGTGGGGTATAATAAGTCTTAACTACGGAGGGTACCGCTGGTATCAGGATTCTAAGAAAAGGATGCATTACTTTCTAGGAGGGCTAGGTTTCAATACCATTTTAAATGAGAGGATATGTGCGGTACCACATAATAAACTTTCCCTCGCATGCCCGGTCATGTTAGCTTTTCACGCCACCAAATTCGTGCCGACTCCAGGAAATTTGAGGATTTGGGTGCATTTCAAATTGATCCTTATTAACCACTTCCTGTCGTTTCTTGGTGAATTTGAACACGCCATTATCACTTTAATTATATTGTGCTTTTAAGCATGCCCTTGTTCTTATTTCTCTATTGTTTGGATTCACCTTCACCATGGGGAAAATGAAAAGTCGAGCTAGATTATTTGGACCCATTACTCAAGAATGCCACTATTTCATAGGTATTTTATGATTACGGTTGGCTTTAATTCATATGAAAATTATAAGGTTTTGATGAAAGCTTAGTGGATGAATTCTTGGTAAATTTTGAAGCTACTTTCTCATGCTTTGGAGGAAAGAGAGTCAAAATTACTAGCTAGGTTATTTCTAAACTATCTATTTTACCACATTTTGGTGCAGAAAGTGACAAAAATACTCCCCTCAAGGAATTTATTACTCTATTTCATGTGGATGGTGAATCATTTCTGAGGTAATCCTTACCTCTGAAGGTACTAAAAAAGGAGTTACGAGGGAAAGTTTTCCTGAAATTTGGAGAGAGGTGGCTAAATGGGTTAGCAGATACTTTATATGTAATGGCAGGACATCTATGATAGGTGGAGAATCACTCAAAATTATAATTCATTTAAATAAAGGTTGCATCAACCGTGTCACTCAAGGTGAATTTACCAGAATATTTGGTTGATGTAGTTATCAAAGTAGGCCAAAAATACAAGAATGGAGGAGGAAAGGCAGCTCTATAACACACGGGGCTCATTCAATTACTCTGCTCACATAAATATTTTTATAGGACAAAGAGAAGGCTCAAGCGTATAAGTGTGGGGGAGGGTTCCAAGCCAAAGAACCCCAAAAGGGGTGCGTCTTCCATACCTCGACCCACTATTTTTCTTAAGATGCCTATTTGAATACTTGTTACCAATATTCATCTGAAATATTGCATCTTAAAACTAGGTCACTTAGGACAACGCAACCAACAACTTATGATACTTTGGCCAAAGATTTACAACATACTATTCATGTTAATATTCCTAGACAACATACTCATTGAATGGAATACATCCTTCACCCCACTTCATTTGTTATCTAGAATGGTCTTCACTGACTCCCATCAGTCCACTTGTTCAAGGTTAAACCCTAACCAAGGTTAGCAACATAGTCTAGGGTATAAGGCTACTTGTGGTGACTAAGGGTACATAGACATACTCAATCAACCTAAGTCGATTGCGTGTGTCTAGTTCTCCTAAGTCGTCGTGAGTTTAACCCATCACTAGATCATACTTCCAAGTCCTAGTTTATGTAGAGCTAGAGGATTCAACGAAGGGTGTTGCTGACATGTTAATTACAACATAGTATCCTCATGAAGACCTAAGTCTTCACGGAGGTACGGTGCTGCAGTTGGCGTGTGCCAACATCCGACAGAGTCATCCCCTCTAGATGTACATACCCAAGAAAGAAGTTAATTACTTAATTATTTTCCTTAATTAAAGTCTAATTATAGTAGCCATGTTGAATTCCTAGTTTCATTAACCATTAAGGTTGCCAACAATAAATGAATTGTAAATGCTTTGTAGAAACATCAAGATTGCCTTTTATTCATTAACTTCCTAATTTAGGATACTGATTTACAAATAGAAACAACATACTAACAATATGGTTCACTTACTTAACTTAACCATGACTTAACTTGTTTAAGTTTTGAATTAGATTCTTTTTAATAGAATTCTTTGAAATGAAGTCTACTATTTTATATTTGTATATACCTATCTTTTGTTTTATTCAGTTTAAGGTACAAGTCAAGAGTAAGTACCTCTTCCTCTTTCTAGGTTTAAATTCCCAAGGATTCTAAAAAAATGATTATCATTTCGGAATAGTTTTATTTCTTTTTCTTATTAAGAATTAGGGTTCATTGTAACCTCTTAACATTATACAAGTTATCATAATGGATTTTCTCTTCCATTTACATCATTTTAAATAACCATAGAGATTTAATTAAGTGATCAGCCATGAATGCCAACTGGATAAGTTACATTTAAATAAAGGGATAGGTATCTAATTCCCTTACCACCTAGTTCATTTTATTTCAACCCAAAGGGGTTCAATTCATAAGTATATAAATAAAAGAACAGAGATAAGAATATCATTACAATCATTGATTATGTAAAAAGATGACACATCAAGTACATATAAAACAACAATATTTTCCATTTCTCAAGGAGGAATTCATACATTGCAAGTACCAATACTTTAGACATCCTCAGTGTCAAACAACAACAATAAACCCTATGAAATTACAACTTTCCCTTCCAAAAATACATTTAAATAATGAATCATATTTCCCATAAGAGATCCAGTATTTTGTTAAACCAAAGTAACACCATAAAAGATCATGTCTCCCTTTTTAACACATATGAAGTCCATCTGCAAAATTTTCTAGCATAGTTAAGTTCAGTGAACTGAACATGATAAGCACTGAACATTAAAACGATGTGATTTCAACTAACCATTTCATAAAAAGAACTATGTTTTCATGAAACAATTAAAGAATTAAAGAAAGACACATCAAAGAAATAACAAACATAAGAGGGAGAAACAAAAGATAATCCATATCCACATTAAGAGAAGATCATGGAGTAATCAAAATCAATGTTCAACCTATGATTTCATAAAAGAATTATTTCAGATAAGATCACCAACCGCATTTCAACTACTATTATTTATGATTCAAATCTAGATTCATTAACCCAAAAGAAAAAGATACTAACTCTAATAATTCATATAAATAGAATTACTTAAAGGAACAATGCTTCAAATTACACAACATTAACTTACTCCATCCTAGGATATTTAATGCCAAGCTCAATTAACTTTATGAAAAAAATTAGGATGAACCAACAACATCTTAAAGTAAGAGTTTCTTATTTGAGAAACTAAATCCAAGTTCAAAGTCAAACTCTAGCCTAAATTTAGGATTAACATCAACAGGTTTGAAAAGGATAGATTTAATTTGCATGCACCTAGAATTAGTCACACATCATAACAATTACAACCCTACCAATGTATCAGTCAAGGAGAAGAAAGTAAGGATTTATCCACTAACTACTCACCCTACAAATCCATCAATGTAATACTAACCGAATAGGTCAGCTCCATACACAAGAGCAATATAGATGAGAGAATGATTGAAAAAGAGAGAAAGGATCAATCTATATCTGCCTTCTAAGTTAAAAAATAATGGTATTGTGAATACCTTACTCAGAATAGAGAGAAAGGATGACACCAATAAAGATGAGATAATATCTCATTATTCCTTCCTATAAAGAGGTATACATATGAAAGAAAAGAACCGAAGACATTTGATTGTTCCAGACAAGAAAACATTCAATTCCAAAAACCATAGAAACACAAAGAGCTATTCGATATTGCAATCGATATCCATGACTGTAACATGGAAGTCAAAAACGAAAAAAAAGAAGTTTTCCCAACATACAACAAGAAAAGAAACTGTAGCACAAAGGCTACAACATAAATTTTTTATTGCAATGCTTTTAGTTAATAATAGTATCCGAAGCCAACAAAACCAACAACATAACATAAAAATCATTCCAAATGTTAGTAGCACCAACTAAGAAGTTCTTCTAATTTTCCCAAACAAAGAGAGACAAAGTAACGTTGAAGTAGATTACCCTTATGCTGCCACACTTTCTTTTCAAGTGTCAACACACACACACACACAGCTTCCCATTCCTTGATGGTAAAGCAAAAATAAAGTGAAAACAAGATTTAACAATCACAATTTCCATTCAAGACAACCTAGATCCACATACTTCAAAAGAATAAATGGAATAGACTACTGGTTTAGGAAGAAGAAACCGACCCAGATTTGACCACAAGGAGAAACAACGAACAACGAAAAGACCCCAAGTCAGGTGCCCAAATTCAAGCTCAAAGGAAGAATAGCCAAACCAAAAATGTTTCAACCCTTTTCCTTAAGATAGACAGGATTGAGTTACACCATAGTTCAACCTAGATACCCCATTCCAACAGTATCAATTGTACATCAAACTTAAATGAAAAGAACTAGTTAATCCCAACAAGATGAACCAATAAGGTGACTCATAAGCACTTAAAATCACTTCAAGAGGATGCAAATACATTCATTATACCTTTACACGGATCATGCCAATTGGGTAACTATCAACCGTGCTATTAGGTAGATTGATTCGAAGAGATTCATTCAGTCCTGAAATCAGACAAGTCACTAGCAAGACTTCTCACAACTTACAGTGTAAGAAAATATTCTAATACATTTAAGTTAGGTAGAAGCTAAACATGATTCTATCATTTTTCTAGCAAGGAAGAACAAAAATGAATCATATTTCTTTCATAGTAGTGACTTCTACTATCTAGCTTCAGTATAGTCCATACGAGTTCTCAAGATTAAAAACATCTCAAGCTCAGAAAAATTAAAACATGCTTACTATTATTTTCCAACAAGAATCCAAATCCCCAAAACATATTTCTACCATATCAGTGACTCCATACAGGTAAAATATAGAGAAAATTAAGTTTTGAAAGCAATATTAAACTTCACATACAAACTCATTTGTTTCCCAAGAACAGAGTTCTTTTAATGAAGACATTTAGGAAAAAGTAGAACAACTTAATGGGTAGAGCCTATCATGCCTGATAGAGCTTCCTTTTGATATGTGGAAATGATTTCCCAGCTGAGCCTCAATAGTTTCTTCTTTTTCCAAGTGACCTCAACAACTCCAATATTTCTACTTCTTCTTATACTTCCACAGGATCCAAAAATAGCTCATGTATGCCAAAAATACAACAAGATAAAAAATAGAACTACTGGTTCGAAGAATCGAAAACCCCATGTAGAGAAAAAATCAAAATAAACCAAAGATCAAACAACCTTTCCAAAATCCACCATGCCTTTCTCCTAGGTGGTTTCTTCGCCATAACCGAGATCAATTAATGTGAAGGACTATCATTTTCCCTCCTAATTCTCCATGCCACCACCATCCAAATTTGGCGAGCCTTCCATTCAAAATTTGCATGCAATTTTCTATTTAGTGGTGATGCCAACTAGACATCCCCTAAATCCCAATGCCTCCACCAAAATTGGCAGTCCTATGTTATTAAAAACCAAAATCAATTCCCATTAATGCCTTGAAAACCAATGCCACCAACCTTTCCATTTGCCAAGTGGTCCATAGGTATCTTGTTAGGTTAGCAATAGTTTTTTTTATTAGGTTAGAAATCAACCTTAGTTCCTAGGTAGGTCTCAATTACCTTAGGTTATAATCCAACTTAGTATAGAACATTACAACTTAGGTTAGGGTATCACTTTAGTAATCTTATTATTAGGTCTATGATTCCTATATACTATACAATGTTTAAATAAATACAAGAAGGCTGAGCCTATCTCCCTTAAGTCTGATGTCGGTCAAGAATTTCTAAGATAAAGAGTTCTTCACCATGGTAAACAAGACAAGTCACAGTCAAGCACACCTTCCATTTCGAATGCCAAGCCAACAAGGTGAGTAGATAAAATACTGAGGCATACCTTGGATCAATGGAATTGATCCAATGTTTTGTTGTTTACATGCATTAAATTAAGTCTACATAGAACAAGTTCATCACCTTCCTAAAGGTGAATTTTAAGTTGTGCAAAGAGATGAATGACATTATTTTCAAGTAAGCAAAATTCACAACCAAAATGATTCTTTTCTCAACAAATAATGAATTATCCATTGCAAACATGATTTCCTAAAATCATAAGAGTACTTCCTCCTTAAAATAGATCACTGTCCACATTTGCAAAGTCAAGAGTGGAAGTCATCACCATAACAACCAAGTCAAAGATGTTACATACTTCCCTCCTAAAAAGGATCATCATCTCGATGATTAACTTAGTCAAACAATTTAATTCTAGGACAAAATCCAATTATCATCCTTCCATTCATATGTTCATAACAAAACTAGATTTGAGAATTTCAAATTCCATAATCAACATTAAAGTAGTTGTCCATTTTAAATAGAGTAGTATCTACCCAAGATTGGTAGATTTATTGACATAACATGAATAAAATCTTAAAATTTTATCAATCAATAGAATCAATTCTGTTCAAAATAAATATGGAAAAGTAGTTTTCATAGCTTCTAGATTTTCCCAGGTTGCACTTTCTTTGTTAAAATGATCCCACTAGACCTTACATTGACTTATTTCACAATTTCTTAAGTGCAATTGGTAAGTTTCAATACTCGAATGGGTTTAACCATGATTATTCATGGGTCTTGGACCTACAAGGAATTCCAATTTAACACATGTGATAAATCTGAAATGTATTTCTTAAGTAGAGAAATATGGAAAACATCATGCATTCATGATAAAGCATGAGGTAAAGCTAAATGATAAGCTATAGGGTTGATTACTTCAACAATTTCAAAGGGTCCCACATAACAAGAGGTCATAACTTACTGGTAGCCTTTCCAAAAGTTATAGAACTTTTTTCGGTTTAACCCATGAAGAAAGACCTTCTCACCAAGTTCAAACTTCTTATCAACCCACTTTAAGTCTACATAACTCTTTTGTCTATCTGTTGCTTCTTTCAAGCGTTCATGAATCATTTTAACTTGTTGTTCCATTTCCATAAGGATTTTAGGCCCAATTACCTCTCTATCCTCAATGTTATCCCAACTAATAGGAGTTCTACATTTTCATTCCGTATAATGCTTCAAAAGGTGCCATTTTTAAAGAGGCATGATACATGTTATTATAAGAAAACTCAACTAATGGAAGGTATTCTTCCCATTTATACTGTTGATCCATACAATACATTCGTAACATATCTTCTAAAACTTGATTAACTCTTTTAGTTTTGTCCATCCATTTTGGGTGATATGCAGAACTGAAATTCAGCTTAGTTCCTAAGGTTGCATTAAGTGTTTGCCAAAATATTGACATCATTCTTGGGTCTCTATTAGATATGATCAATTTAGGTACTCCATGTAATCTAAAAATTTCGTGCACAAATATTTTTGCTAAAACAAGTGAATCATCCTTAAGATTACCAACAATAAAATGTGCCACCTTTGTTAGTTTATCAACAACAACTAGAATAACATCATGTTTATTTCTTGACATAGGAAACCCTTGTACAAAATCCATGCTTATTACTTTCCATTTATATTGTGGTATGCTATGAGGATATAGTAAACCAGTTGGATGCATATGTTCAACTTTAACACGCTGACATTCTAAGCAGTGTGTTACAAAATCAATCACATCCTTTTTCATCCCTTTCTAGAAATATTGTTGTTTTATATCAACAAGCATTTTTGTAATGCCAAGGTGTCTAGAAAAAGGTGAATTATGAAATTCAGCTAACAATTTATTTCTTAATTCATTTAACAAAGGTATGTATACTCTATTTTCAAACCTCAAGATTCCTTCGTTGTCAAAGTGAAAACCTTTATACCTCATATCATTTGGATCTATAACAAGTGTTGTTTTCACTTGTTGATAATAAGAATTAGATTCCATGACACTTTTTACTTCATCTTTAAACTGAGTTCTCAACATTATAAGAGCAGAAATGTGCTTCCTATGACTTAGAGCATCCACAACTCTATTTTCTTTTCCTTTAATATAACTTATATCAAAATCATACTGAGATAGAAATTCTAACCATCTTTGTTGTCTTGCATTCAGATTTGGCTGAGTAAAAATATACTTCAACCCAAGATGATCAGTTTTTAGTTCAAAAGGCCTACCAAGAAGATAATGCCTCCATACCTGAAGTGCATGAACAATGGCAGAAAGCTCTAGGTCATGTGGAGCATAATTCAGTTCATGTAACTTGAGCTTTCTACTTTCATAAGCAATAACATGATCCTTTTGAAGTAAAATACCTCCAAGACCCTCACCGGAAGCATCTGTCACTACAGTGAAGTCTCCATTAGGATTAGGTACAAGAATAGGTGTTGATGTTAACTAATCCTTCAGAGTCTTAAATGCATCTTCGCATTTCTCATTCCACAAAAATTTCTTATCTTTCTTCTGTAACAAAGTTATTGGTGCAGCAACCTTAGAAAAGTCTTTAACGAACTTCCTATAGTAACTAGAAAGACCCATGAAGCTTCTAACTTCATGTACATTCTTAGGTGCAAGCCACTCAGTTATTACTACAATTTTTGAAGGATCTACCGCTATTCCATCCTTGCTTATGACATGACCCAAATAGTGTACTTTCGTCTTGTAGAAGGAACATTTAGACAATTTACCATACAACCTTCTCTTTCTTAGATTTCAGTACTATCTTCAAATGCTCATGATGTTCATCAATTATCTTAGAGTATATGAGAATATTGTCCAAGAATACAAGCACAAATTTTCCAAGTATTCTTGAAAAATATTATTCATTAAATTCATAAAAGTTACAGGTGCATTCATTAATCCAAATGGTAAAAATATGAATTCATAATGTCCATACCTTTTTCTAAAAGTTGTTTTATGAATATCCTCATCCTTTATTCATAATTGATGATATCTAGATTGAAGATCTATTTTGAATAAACGATGCACCACACATATGATCAAAAATATCATCAATTCTAGGAAGTGGATATCTATTCTTAATTGTTTCTTTGTTTAACATCCTATAATTGATGCAAAATCTAAGTGTTCCATATTTATTTTTCACAAAAATTACCAGTGCTCCCAAGGCGAGACACTCGGTGTTATCAAACCTTTAGACAAAAGTTCTTGCAACTGTGCCTTAAGCTCTACTAATTCAATGGTATTCATTATATAGGTGCCTTAGAAATAGGTTCGGTTCCTGGTTTGATCTCAATTGTGAATTCAAACTCCTATTTGGGTGGAAGACCGGGTAACTCTTCTAGAAACACATCACTAAAATTTCTTAACAGCGGGTATTTTTCCATGAAGTCACCACTTTCATCAGTTGTTTCAGAAATTTTTACTGCATACAAGGTGTAACCTTTGTTTTTGGCCTTTTTAAGTTGCATAGCTGATAATTTCCTAACAATGATCTCACATTTTATACCTGAATGTATGATGTTTTCTGAGATCATCCAAACAACTAATATGTTTCTCAAAATAGTCAACCTTTTCCTTATGCTCAGCTAGCCAATTAACACCTATGATTACATCATAAGACCCCAAAGGAGCAACGTAAAGGTTAACTTCAAGTGGAAAAACTTGGCAAGTCAAGGACTACTCCAAAAAGACACATACTAACTGTGAAAACAACATTATTTCCATAATGTACAACCCATGATTTATCCATTTTTCCAGCTTTTATTTTTAATTTTGATGCTAATTTAGTAGAAATGAAACATTCAGTAGCTCTAGTATCAAAAATAATAGTCATAGGTATGCCAAATAAATTACTTAGAACTTCGATGGGTGTGGCTTGTTTTTCAACTTTGTTTGTCACCTATCTTGTGACGTGTATCTTGTGATGTTGATTGTGGTCATCCTTCTTCAAAAGATATTGATTTGTGTAATGATCTTTGCTAGAATTGTAGCAGCCTCCTACAAGTCCCTTCCTAGGCTCAAATTTATTTCCATCCTTAAAGTTATCATTTTGACTCCCATAGGTCTTATATCTGTTATTATTGTTCTTGACAAAGTTATTTCACACATTAGTAGTAGGTTTATTTGCTGCTGATTTCTTTTTGTTATCAACAAAAAAATTGTTTTTCATACAAATTTTTTTTTATGGTCCCTTTTTGGGTGCAAGAGACAAAGAAGAGTTTGGAACCTTCTTTCTAATTTCCTCCTTATGGGCAGAGATCGCTTTCAATTTCTTCTCCTACCTTATGAATTTTTATACAACCCCTTCCATAGTGGTTGGGCTATGAACATCTACTTCACCACCTATAATGGGATTTAATCCCATGATAAATTTTAAATTCTGAACTTCTTGTTAGTTTGAGTCGAGGTATGTACATAAGGAGCTTAGTAAACCTCTCTCCAGTACTATGTTATGGTAAATTTTCCCGAGCTAAGTTTTGAAATTCAGTCATTTTCTTATCATAGTAAAGTTGTGGCAGCCATCATTGCCTAAAATAATTTTTAAATTGATCCCATGTAATATTTGCTTCTTCAATGTTTAACTCAGCCTTGCGGCTATCCCACCATGAAGATGCTTCATGGGAAAGCTGATAAGCTCCCCATATTGCTTTTGTTTCCTCCAAGAAGTTCATTATTGTAAATTACTTCTCCATTTTTTTGGGCGATTCTCAGCTCCATCACTTAATGTAGTGCCATCAAACTTGGGTTGACTTATACTTTTTATATCATTAGTGAGTTTAGTTACCAATCTTGCCTTTTTATTTTCACGTTGATTAGGTAAATTAGCATTAGCATTGCTGCATTATTGTTATCAATGCCAAAATTTCCAACATTAGCTTTGTCCATAAGAGGTGGCTAATTGTTGTTACCAGAATCTTCTTCCACCTCCTCATTTCCCATTACTTGTTGTTAAAGTACATATAAACGATCTCTTGTGTCCAATAGGGCAACATGGATTTCATCAAGTTTTTGGGAAGTAGCTCCTTATCCACCAGGTGGTGGGTTTTTTGCAACATTTTCTCTTATCCTAACCATTTTCTATTAACAATAAAATCTAAGTTTTATCATATTATGGACACAATAGGTCCAAGAGATGTAACCTTCAAATCTGATACCAAGATGTAACATTCCCATTTTAAGACTTTAGAAACAAGGGAATTTTTTTATTTTTATTTTATAATAATGTTCTATGTTCTAAATAATCATAATTTAGAAAACACATTCCATGCCAATCAATATCATAATAGATAACCATATGCAGCTGTAATGACTCGGTGAAACACCAATCTCTCATTTCATGACTCGGTGAAACACCGATCTCTCATGTTAACTCATTGAATTGTATACTAGGTATACTTGGTTCTTATACCCTTTTTAAGATGCTAAATTTTTTTGCTTAAGAGGCATATCTGAATACTTGTTACCAATATTCATATGAAATCCCACATCTTAAAACTAGGTGACTTAGGATAGTGCAACCAACACTTGGGATACTTTGGCCAAAAGCATATTGTTCATGTTAATATTCCTAGATGGCATACTCATCGAACAGAATACGTCCTTCACCCCACTTCATCTATTATCTAGAATGGTCTTCACTAACTCTGTCAGTCCACTTGTTCAAGGTTAAACCCTAACCAAGGTTAGCAACATAGTCTAGGGTAGAAGGCTACTCACAATGACTAAGGGTACATAGACATACTCAATTGACCTAAGTTGATTGCGTGTGTCTAGTTATCCTAAGTCATCGTGAATTTTCTCCTAACACTAGATCATACTTCCAACCTAACCTAGGGTATAACTAAGATCAAGTCCTAGTTTATGTAGATCTAGATGATTCAACTCTGAAGGGTGTTGCAACATGTCAACTGCAACATAGTATCCTCATGAAGACCTAAGTCTTCACAAAGGTGATGTGCTGTAGTTGATGTGTGCCAACATCCAATAGAGTCATCCATTCGGATGTACATACCCAAGAAAGAAGTTTATTACTTAATTATTTTCCTTAATTAAAGTCTAATTACAACAACCATGTTGAATTCCTAGTTTCATTAACCATTAAGGTTGTTAGTAATAAATGAATTGTAAATTCTTTGCAAAAACATCAAGATTTCCTTTTATTCATTAACTTCCTAATTTAGGATACAGTTTACAAATAGAAATAACATACTAACAATATGGTTCACTTACTTAACTTAACCATGACTTAACTTGTTTAAGTTCGAATCAGATTATTTTTAATAGACTTCATTGAAATGAAGTCTACTATTTTATATTTGTATATACCTTTCTTTTGTTTTATTCAGTTTAAGGTACAAGTCAAGAGTAAGTACCTCTTCCTCTTTCCAAGATGACATTAGGTTTAAATTCCCAAGGATTCTAAACAAAATGATTATCATTTGGAATAGTTGTCTTTCTTGTTCTTATTAAGAATTAGGGTTCATTGTAACCTCTTAACATTATACAAGTTATCATAATGGATTTTCTCTTCCATTTACATCATTTTAAATAACCATAGAGATTTAATTAAGTGATCATCATGAATTCCAACAGGATAAGTTTCATTTAAATAAAGGGATAGGTATCTAATTCCCTTACCACCTAGTTCATTTTATTTCAACCCAAAAAGGGGTTCAATTCAAAAGTATATAAATAAAAGAACAAAGATAAGCATATCACTAATAATCACTGATTATGTAAAAAGATGACACATCAAGTATAGATAAACCCACAATATTTTCCATTTCTCAAGGAGGAATTCATACATTGCAAGTACCAATACTTCAGACATCCTCAGTGTCAAACTAAAACAATAAAACCTATGAAATTACAACTTTCCCTTCCAAAAATACATTTAAATAATGAATCATATTTCCCATAAGAGAGCCAGTATTTTGTTAAACAAAAGTAACATCATAAAATATCTTGTCTCCTTTTTACCACTTACAAAGTCCATCTGTAAAATTTTCTAACACAGTCAGTTCGGTGAACTGAGCATGAAAAATACTAAGCATTAAAATGATATGCTTTCAACTAACTGTTTCATAAAAAAATTCTTTTTCATGAAATAGTTAAAGCATTAAAGAAAGACACATCAAATAAATAGTAGATATAAGAGGGAGAAACAAAAGATAATCCATATCCACATTAAGAGAAGATCATGGAGTAATCAAAATCAATGTTCAACCTATGATTTCATAAAAGAATTTTTTAGACATGATCACCAACCACATTTATTCTACTATTATTTATGATTCAAATTTAGATTCATTAACCCAATAACTCCAATAATTCATATAAATAGAATTCCTCAAAGGAACAATGCTTCAATTATTACATTGCATTAATTGACACCACCGACCTTGCCATATGCCAAGTGGTCCATAGGTGTCTTGTTAGGTTAGCAATAGTTTAGGTTAGATTTTTATTAGGTTAGAAATCAACCTTAGTTCCTAGGTAGGTCTCAATTACCTTAGGTTATAATCCAACTTAGTATAGAACATTACAACTTAGGTTAGGGTATCACTTTAGTAATCTTATTATTAGGTCTACTATTCCTATATGCTATACAATGTTTAAACAAATACAAGAAGGCTGAGCCTATCTCCCTTAAGTCTGATGTTGGTCAAGAATTTATAAGGTAAAGATTTCTTCACCATGGTAAACAAGACAAGTCACAGTTAAGCACACTATCCATTTCGAATGCCAAGCCAACAAGGTGAGTAGATAAAAGATTGAGGCATACCTTGGATCAATGGAATTGATCCAAGGTTTTGTTGTTTACATGCAATAAATTAAGTCTACACAGAACAAGTTCATCACCTTCCTAAAGGTGAATTTTAAGTTGTACAAAGAGATGAATGGAATTATTTTCAAGTAAGAAAAATTCACAACTAGAATGAATCTTATCAACAAATACTAAGTTATCCATTGAAACCATTATTTCCTAAAATCATAAGAGTACTTCCTCCTTAAACAGATCATCTATCAACATTTGCAAAGTCAAGAGTGGAAATCATCACCGTAACGGCCAGTCAAATATGTTACATTGACAAGAGAATGTGGAGGAGAATGACCGTCAATGGTAGGTGGAGGAACCGGTACTCGTCGAGGAGAATGTGGAAAAATCTGGTAGTCAAGTGAGACCATCTTCTACACCTTCCAACTATAAGGGTAAGTATACCTTGCCTCTCTATTCTTCTATTTCACTACAACCACAATGGTCATGTATGTTGCATAAACATGGAAGTTCTCGGCCGGACGTTTTTGAAGAGAAGGGTGAGGTAGAAACCCTGGATGTCCCTGCTGACAAATCACTAGATGTTATATTCACTACAACTATCCCTACCTTGCAAATCTTGGATATGCCCACATCTTCAGATATCAACTTAGTAGCTCTAGAAATGTCTTCTATACCTGAAGCATAGATTCCTGCTCTAGAATCAATTGCAATGGAGATTGGTAGCCATGGGTATGTGAAGCTGATGTACCATGAGGTTATTTGGAAGATATTTCATTCCTTAAAGAACAATTGAAAGGTATGAAAGAAACAAATATGTCTTTACAAACTAAATTTACCCAGTGAACAATAGAAAAGGTTAGAGAAATCACAACTTTACAAGTAGAAGTTAGTAGCCTAAAGTGACAAAGAGATATAGGTCTTAGCATTTTGAATGATATCAATCAATTATCTCTTCATAATTCATAATTAAAGAAAGAAAACAAAAAAAATAAAGGGAGAGATAGAAATCAACAAAAATGAAAAAATAGAAATTGCAATCTGTCTTTTGGACTCGCTTGTCCTTTATCCTGTAAGCTCTTGTCTTGTCGAAATTGTCTTCGACTTATAACATGGATGTTTAGGAACAATTTTATTTTTGGAAATTATTGAGGTTGTGTTGTCGGGAACCTTATGAAGCTCCGATGGTAATACTTTTCTAAACATTTATAAAACCAAGTACCCTTGGTATTCAAAATCTGCTCAGTGAGTTCTACCTCCATAACATGTTATTCTCCAATTTCCCTGGCTTCTTCATTAACTTTTTTGTGGGGATTTTCAATTAAAATATTTTTAGTACTTGCTTTGGAATCAGATTTTTGGGTTGAGCAGATGGATATCTTCAATCAAACAACTCACTAGGATTCTATATTCAGCATACACATCATAATGATGTGGCTATGCGAAATAACTTCATATCTCTTTACTACCATGTTGGTATTGGAGAGAATACTTCATGAATACTACTGAAATGTGTTGAGGAATTTGAAACTTATAGTTAGTGACACTTTGGGGCAGCAGGCAAGGCTGTGATAGGAGGTGGGACACCTTGAGTTTACCATTAAAGAGAAGAGAGGTTATTTCACCTCAAAATTTGAGTTAGAGTATCAGATGAGGAGATTCACTCATCATTATAATTCATCAATTATCAAAAATAATGAAAAGTCGTACAATTAAGAATTGGTGGGACTACAGGTAAGGCCACCTCTTCTCCTTAGCCAAACTACAACTTGGAAAAATAATGCTGCCCAATCCAATGAGAGTTTCACATCTTGGGTCGAAGTAATTTCAAATACTCATGGATGTAAAGGTACCAGGAAGAAATATGCTGACCAATTTGAAGAGTATGACATGGCCCAACAGCTTGGTCACGGGCAGGGCATAGATGAGTTGCATTGGGACATGTAATAGGTAAAGTACAAGGGAAATGATGAGTACATTATTTGGCTTATTTATATCATTCATATGATTGATAATTTGTCATTTAAACATGATTTGATAATGCATGGGGATGATTTGTATAGGTATATCTTAGTGATTTTATTGCATTTTCCTTTTTTTTCTCATACAACCTGATTAACCGTATAACTTCCTACTAACTGCCTTCATGAGAGAAATGTGGTGATGTGTGCAAGAAAATAATGAACGTTTATTTCAATGTAATTAAGGAGCCCTATTTTGGAGTTAAAGTACATAAGTGGAAGACATTTTCCATCTATCAACCTATAAGTGTGGGTCTTGTTTCTAGCAAGTCCAATAGGAATTTATGCATCTTGATCAATTCTATTAGTGGAAGACATTAGTGCTGATAATTTTGGCGTATTATGTAACTACTATCGTGTCTATATAAAGACACCTCCTTTGAAGAACAATGTAGTAGTTGGTAATATTTATAATCCGTGATATAGCTTGTTGCATTTAGTACTTTTCCTTTCTACTTTGAATATGTTATGGAACTTGTTTGAATTAATATAAGGAGATATCATTTTGAAAATCTTGAGCTGTTAATATTTCCTTTGTCCCAACGAAGAGAAAGGGCCCACTCGACCAAGGAGATAGGAGGATGTTTATGTTTACGTACACATATGGTTTTCTGATAAGTCATAATCACTTAGTTCATTTACTGCAATTTCTATTTCGCAGTGTGTTTCATGCAACCCTGTTCAAGTGTGTTTATTTTCCTTATTGAATTTTCCATTTAGAATGTGTTTTTTCTCTTATGCAACTCTATTTAACATGTGCTTTTACTTTTATTGCAAGTTTTAATTATGAGTGTGTAATTTCAATTTTGCATGTGCATTTCCATTTGAGTTAGAAGTACAACTTTCATAATTCATTTTATTACAATAACTTAATTTCATAGATTTACATTGAGTTTTTGTAGATTAGTAGAAAATTCAAAAAGATCTAACAGAAACCCCCAATAAAAGATCCAATAGTATAACTGGCTACATAGGGCTCCATTACATATAGCCTAGGACACAACCCTAGTTTGATAATGACACTAGTAGATTAATATATTAGTTAAATGATTATAATGACCCATCAATATGGCATTGAATTCCCTTCCATTAAAGGAATGATAACACATTCCACTTTAATCTAAAAAATTATATACCCCTTATTAAAACGTAAGTCAACATTGTTGTTATAGCACAATGGTCACCCACGTAACGATGGAAAGTTTTCCACCTCAAAGCACTAAGACTTCAAAGTCTCTAGTGAATTTCACTCCTTGGATAGTGATAGAAGCATCTTTTAAAACACTAATGGGAATTACCTTTGTCTTATTAGTCATATACAAAAAATTTGAAGATGGCTATAATGGGGGCCTTCCCATTTGATTCTAGGCATCCAAGGTGATAACATTAACTTCTACACCCATGTCGATCAGAAAATTACTTAGGAGCCATCCATTAAAAAGTGCATTCAAGGTAATCTCCTTATCATATTCAAGGTTGTGAGGAGGAAGGTTAAAATGCAACACCTACCTCTCACACTCTCCTCCAGTGTTTTGTATCTTATCTCTCATCCATTCTCCTAATAGAGGAATGATATTCTCTTGGTGCAACATCTTACACACCTCTCTGACATCATCTATATATGATTGGGGGACCTCATCACTTTTCTTCTACTCCAAATTCCTGGATTTCTCTTTTAGACACTAAATTCCCCTTGAAAACTTCTAAGTACGTCCATGGTCTCTTGATAGACTTTCTTATAATGGGTAGGGTCCAGATAATTCCCATATACCACCTCTTCTCTTGTAATTAGTGGTATCTTCTTTGGTATTTCCATGGTGTGCATAGCCTCAGCTTGCGTCATCGCCACTACAAGTTCTAACTCTAACTCACACGCCATTTTAGGCATCCACTGTTGATCAACACACTTTACGCTCACCATCCCAACACCCCTTTCCTTCCATTTATTTTGTCTCAAGTGTTTGAATAATTCTAGGAACTCCTCATACTTATACTTCTTAACACACCAAGAACATTGTAGAAGATCGGGGCATTTGCATTATATGGTTTCATAGACCCACTTTGTTGTAACATGTTTCACACGAAAACTCACTTCTTATGCCTCCGAGGTTGCCACGACCTCTAAATTATTGTAAAGGCTCTTAGTAACTTCGTCCATTTTTGTGTTTTCGTAATGACAACCATCATACTTAGGGCTATTCGCAACACTTTGGTTTGGCACACACTAGTATCAATGTTGTCATATATTTAGTCAATCAATCTACAATCCTTGGTGTCATGAGCGGTAGAGGTACAAATTTCTCAATAGAAGACAAATTATTATGGATCACTTGCACATGTAGTAGAAAATAACTTACATCATGATATTTGTGGCAGATCTCACTGTCTACCATCATCACATGTCTTGATCCAGAGGACAATTTTCCTTTGTATTCCCTTCTACCTCACAATCTGTACACCATAACCTACCGTGAGTCTCATGAGATGAGTTCACGAGATAATTTTTCTATTGCTTTTCCATTGTAACAATTTGGGCTTCCATGAATGGAATAACTCCTGTATCAATGCTTCCTAATGCCTCATTATGCAAGGAAGCCTCTAAGGCCTCACACAGATGTGTGAAATTCCTTTTGAAAGCACCCTCTTTAATGGTGTTATCAATCCTTTGAAGAACCACTTGAGCATGTTACAAAGGATGAATGTTATTCTATAACTTGGATAAGAGAGTCTTGAAATGAGCATCATACTCCTGCACACTCTCCACCTTTCCTTGTTAAATATCCTTCAACACATTGATGATTTTTTTTTTCAACCTCAGGTATGTGGAACTCTGCTAAAAAAGGCATTACGTAATGTAATGAAATCCACCACTGTCTTGTTTGGGTTATACTTCTTGTACTAGCTATGCACGTGTCCTTGAAACATGGTTACAAAATAACTTGATTTTTACTCCAGGGAAGTGATCCCCTTTGGGCGCAATAGTAAATCACACTTGTGTGCATGTTCCATGGCATCCTCAACACCCTTGTAATCAAGTAAATGGAGTGACATCTCATAAAACATATTTTGATGGTGTTGTGGACCTTTCCCGCCTTGATTCAGGAGCTTGATTCCCTCGATGTTACTTCCACCACAAGACCCACTAGATTCACTACTTCTAAAACCTTTAGATCTACCATATCCTCTTCCTATCGTAGGCATGGGGCCTAACGTAGTTTTGCCATGTGAACCCACCATCGTGCTAATCTATGCACCGACATTTTGTGATATCGAATTACTTGAGATGCGTTTCTTGTCTTTGCTCCCGGATGTGATACTCAAACCTTATGATCGAACACCTTGTCCAAATGTTTTTCTAGAAAAATAAGCCCCAAACATAGGAAATGACCGTACAACCATAAATGTACCGAATGAAAAAGTATACCTTCTAGGTGTTTCTCGACTACGAATATTGATACCAACTGGGTTATCAAAACTTATCTCGGGGACTAGAAAATTAATCACAAGGGTTTGGTTGTCATGTGGGTTAAGATGTACACTTATATCTCTTCTCCTTTATTTATATGACGAGATCTCTCTAGAAGCTAAGGGGGTTCTCTTCCATGCTTACCATGATGGGGTAGCTTAGAATTATCAAGTTCCACTTCCTTTGTGTGAACCTCAACTCCTTCCCACAATGTCTGCCTCCATAAATTCATCACTCCTACTGATTCATGTTGTCTTGTAAACTCCTTCTCCCGAGATTCATTTTACATGAGCCACCTCTCCTCTCTCTCCATTTCCACCACAAGGTCCGCCATCCTTCTACCACACCAACTTCCACGCCCCACGCCTAGAAGGAATTTAGCCATCCATGGGAAAGGCTTCCAAACTCAAAGTAATGACTAGGATCTTGATAACCAGTGGAATATCACACAAGAAGGATCCTCTAAGATCCCTCAAGATCTAAAAATCAGCAATCTCCGGGAAAGAATACATAGAAACAGTGTATTCCAAGGTATAAATAGTCATCACTCTACTCCACCTATGATCAACAACATGGGTCCATGTTAGATCGACATCATTCAACCACCGATATTCCTCCTGGGTACAAACATGAGATCTATAGTACCAACTATTCCTTGATGCATATGATGATAACCATTCATACAACTCTATTAGGAAATAACGAAGAATGTATCAAAGAGTTTGTGATATAGGTTATGCTCCACCCATTTTCATGCATCAAACTTAGATCCATTATCGAACATCGAGAAAATTCATCCTCCATTTTTTTGAGCCAAGCTTTGACACTATCCAAGGTCAAGCACTCTGCCATCACACATTTCTCTCATAATAGCTTCAAAATAAGTCGACAACATAACCAAGATGTAGTCATTATTTTCCCCTCAAATATTGGCTAAATACCTAGAGGTGTGCATGCATAACATTAGTAGATAGAAGGGTGCTCTGGGGAAAAGTGCACAAGAAAAAGGGTTTAAGAATGGTTTAAGTGAAACTAGGGCATGTGCGGGAGGAAAAAAAGGGTTTATAGGACTTATCCATATTTGACATCATGGAGTCACTTGAGGAAATTGTGAGGATCGACTAGGCATGATGAGAAGATAATTTGCTAGCACGGAACCTCGGATGTCAAGAAAAGGATATTCCACACAGGAATGTTCCCGAGAGGCATCATTACAGTTAGTGGAAGGTTTGCAAAAAGGATAAGAATTCACCAATGGAAGATCACATCGACACTTGGCACTTGATCTACTTAGAATAGAAGTCATGGCGGTGGTCAATGATCCTATTTAAAGAGGTGATTTGGAAAGGAACATACACATAGAGAGAGATGTACATGTGCAAAGTGAAAAGGGGAGCAAAGAAAGAGAAGGAGAGTAACGAAGTGTTGTAGAAATGCTAAGGGTTTGGATTTCATGGTGCTAGGGTTTAGAGTACTTATTACTAGAGGGTTATAAGTGATACCTTTAAGTATATGTATGGGTATTGGGATTTGTAACAAGGGATATAATGGGGAAAATTATAGTTAGGATATTTGATCGAGATTAGTTTGTAGGGGTTAGATATTTTTCATTTAATGTATATGGTCTGAGATGACCCTTTTGAATGTAGTATGGCTACTGGAGACTCTGTTAAAGCAATACACATGGATCTATTTTGTACATCTTTTTATGGGTGTAAACCCTTATGTTATTTGGCTTATCATGATTCAAATCTGGTTTCTTATGCTTCGTGCAATGTTTATTTATCTTTTATGATGCATAGATGTGTAGATTTTCGAGTTGCATCTTACGCCTTTTAAAGTAAGTGAATGTACTTGTTTCTACAAATAAGTCATCCATTAATGGTAGAAATATCTTGAAAATCACACATAAAGGAGGGCTTGACTCCCGCGTGCACCTCATGTAAGCACCCAATGTATCTTTGGATGATAGGCCAACGTGCTTGGGGATAGAAAGAAGTATTGAGGGTAAAATAATGACTACATCATTTTTCCATTGCGGAACTCTTTTGAAGCTATTGCGAGAGAAATGTGTGATTATGGAGTGCTTGACCTTGGATAATGTTTAAGTGTGGCTAAAAACATGCGGGATGATTTTTCTCAAAGGTTCAATACTAGATCTGATTTTGATGCACAAAAATGGGTGGAGGAGAACTTGTATCACGAACTCTATGAGAAATTATTATGTTGTTTCCCAGTAGATTTGTATGAATTCCTATCATCATAGGCATCAAGGATGAGTTGGTACTATAGACCTTATGTTTAGACCTAGGAGGAATATAAATGGTTGCATGTTGTCGATTTGATATGGACCCGTGTTGTTGATCACCGTGTGAGTAGAGTATTGACTAGTTATACCTTGGAATATGATATTTCTACGTATTCATTCCCAAATATTGACGAGTTTTAGTTCTTAAGGAGCCTACAAGATCATTCTTGGATGTAATTCCATTGGATATTAAGATCTCAATCATTACTTTGAGTTTGGAAGCCTTTCCCATGGTTGGCTGAATTCTCGCTAGGTGCAAGTGCGGAAGCTTGCATGGAAGAAGGATGGCGAGACATTGTAGCGGAAATGGAGAGAGAGTAGAGGTGGCTTGAGTATAATGAATCTTGGGAGAATGAGTCGAGAAAGACATCGTGAAGTTGTATGAGTGATGGATTTATGGAGGAAGATGTTGTGGGAAGGATTTGAGGTTTTTACGGAGGACGTGGAACATTAGTAGTCTGAGCTACCCCATCTTGGAAAGAGCGAGAAGAGAAACCCCTCAAATTCTAAAGAGAGCTCTTCATATGAAGAAAGAAGAAGATCCATAGGCATACATCTTAACCCACATGGTGACTAGAACCTTACGATTAGTTTTCCAGGTCCACGAGATAATTTTTGATAACCCGGTTGGTATCGGAATTCGTAGTTAAACAACACCTAGGAGGTATAATTTTTCATTTGGTACATCTATGGTTGTACAATCATTTCTTGTGTTTGGGATTATTTTTCTTGGGGCAAAATTTGTACAAGGTGTGGGATCACAAGGTTTAAGTATCATGTGCGGGAGTGGCACGGGAAACACATCTAGGAGTGGTTGGATATCATGATTATCGGGAGTAGTTTAGTGTGACGGTGGGTTTTAGGGTGTAACTACGTTAGGCCTCTTTCTTATCACATGAGGAGGATTTGTTGGATCTGGAGGCATTAGAACTAGTGGATCTAGTGGGTCCAGTGGTGGAGGTAACATTAAAGGAATCAAGGTCCTTGATTTAGTGGGTAAGGTCCACAACACCATCAACAAGTGTTTTATGAGATGGCACTCCAATTTCTCGATTACAATGGCATTGATGATGTTACAAAACATGTACATAAGTGTGAGTTACTATGGCGTGTGAAGGGGATCACTTCCCCAGAGTGGAAAGCAAGTCATTTTACAACCACGTTGGTAAGGGCGTGTGCATAGCTGGTGCAGGAAGTATGACCCATACCGGACATTAGTGGATTACATTGCGTGGTGTAATGCCAATTTGGTAGAGTTCCACATACGTAAGTTTGAACATAAAAGCATCTGCACGTTGAAAGAGATTCTGATCAAGGAATGGAAGAGAGTGTATGGGAGTATGAAATGCATTTCAAGACTCTTTTCAGGTTATCTTATGACATTAATCCTTCACAAAGATGCTCAATGGTTCTTTGGATGATTGATAACATCATTTAGGAGGGTGCTTTCAAAGAGGACTTTCACAAATCCGCGTGAGGTGGAGAGGCTGCCTTGCGTCTTTGAGGTAATAGGAAGCATTGGTATAAGAGTTATTCTATTCCTAGAATCCCAAATTATTACAATGGAAAAGAAGTGGAGATATTATCTATGAATTGAGATCATGTGGCTTGCAGCGGGTTATGTGTATAGATTGTGAGGTAGAAGGCATATGAAGGAAAATTTTCCTCGAGAGATCGGTACATGCGATGATGGTAGACTATGAGATCTACCATGGAGATCATGATGCAAGTATGTGTCTCGCTACTACAACACGTAATCCGTAAGAATGTGTCTTGTTATTGCAAAAGTTTTACCTCTACTATTCATGAAACTAAGGATTGTAGATTAATGAAAAAAATACATGATGCCATTGAATCTTGATGTGCACCAAACCAATGTTGTTAATAGCTCTAAGGATGATGGTCATCATTATGAAGAGTGCGCAGATGGAGGAGGTTGAGGAAGAGGCTTTCATGGTGGAGTTAAAGGCCATGTCAACCGCAGAGGAAAAATAAGTGAGTTCCAACATCAAACTTATTACAATTTTGGGTCTACAGAGCACTATAAGCATGAATTCTGTAATATAGGCGTAGGGCTCTTGGTGTGGAAAGAAGCACAAGTATGAGGAGTTCTCGAGAATTATTTGAATAGATGAGCTAGAAGCAGCAGAAGGATACGAGCATTGGTATGGTGTGTGTAAAGTGTGTTGATCAACAATGGATGCCTAGAATGGCACGTGTGTCAAGGTTAGAATCATACTACTAACGATGTGAGATGAGGATGCACATTCCAAGGAAATACCAAAGTAGAGACCACTTTGATTATAAGAAAAGAGATTGTATATGGGAAGCATCTGGACCCTACCCATCATAAGGAAGTCTATCAAGAGACCATTGATGTAATCATAAGTCTTCAAGGGGAAATTAAGTTTTTAAAAGAGAAATCCAGGAAGTTGGAGTAGAAGAAAAGTGCCGAGGTCCCTCAGTTAGATATAGATGATATCGAGAGGGTGTGTAGGATGTTGCGCTAAGAGAATATCATTCCTCTGTTAGAATAGTGACTAAGAGATAAGATACCAAGCACTGGAGGAGAGTGCAAGAGGAAGGTTTTGCATGTTGAAATTCCTCCTCATAGCCTTGACTATGATAAGGATATTACCTTAAATGCAGTTTTTGATGGATGGATCCTAAGAAATATTCTGATTGACATGGGTGTGGAAGTTAATATTCTTACCCTAGACGCCTAGAATCAAATGCAAAGGCCCGCATTAGATCCATCTTAAAATGTGTTGTGTATGGCTAATAAGACAAGGTAATGCCTATTGGTGTTTTAAAGGTTGATTTTATCACTATCCACGGGGACAAATTCACTGGAGAATTTGAAGTCTAGGCGCTACTTGAGGAAGACAAATTTATAGCATTACTTGGGTGCCCCTGGTGCTATAAGAACAATGTTGACTTACATTTCAATAAGGGGTATATAATTTTTGAGAACAAAGAGGAACATGTTATCATTCCTTTGATGGATGGGAAGTTAGTGCCCTATATTGAGCCTTTAGGAGAAGAATACCTAGACAAAATTTATGTGCACACTATTAGGGACCCTGAGGTTGTGCAACCAACAAAAGAAGTTGTTATTCAGTTAGAAGACACTCAATCTATAAGTGATACAACTAGTGTGGCATGTGATAATTGGGCACACGGGAAATATGAGTTAGTTGGAAGGTAGTTAAGAGGATCAATGATGAGAGTAACAAAGGTGCGCTCAGTCATGCACCTAGGAGGAAAGAAGTTGTCGGTGGTACACTGGGGAGCCGACCACGATATTTTCTATTAGAAAAGGAGACCCAGTGGAGATGTGAGATCGAAAGGAGAAGGATTATTAGCTATACCTTACTTGGGACCACAAGCATTAGTGAGTGACCCATCACGACAACCTTCTATAGTGGCATGGAGTGAGAATCACGTTCTCTATTAGGTTTGTCTCGAAGCAATGCACCTACTATTATACAAGATTAGCATGAGAAGGAACCTTCCTCGTTTCACATCCAAGCATGTGAGAAGGTTTGGATGGAAGGCATGGATTCCTTTCCACCTTCTTTATGGGCACATAAGATTTACTCCACCTTACATGGTTACACACATGCATGGTACATTCACTCGAGAGATGTGATGTTAGACGGGGAAAATGATGAGGAGTTGATGATTGATTTCCATCAAGCTTTTGAATATTAGAGTACTAAGGCCTTGGTGGATGATGTGTTACAAAGTTGTTAATGCCTAACTATGGAAGATAGTTCCATAGGGGAGGATTGAATACTATAATTATTGGGTGAACATGGATTATAAGTACACTTTGATGAGGAATAATTAGAGGAGATACAACTCGAACGCACATGCATGGAAAAAGAAAAAGGAAAGTTGGTCTATGTGATCGATGGTAAAGAGGTGGAAAATTTTAGTGATAACCATACTGTGGGTTCATTTAAGGTTATGGATAGTGTTTATGAGCAAGTGCACACCTACCATGAACCCCTGAAAACAAATAAGATTAACATTGGTTCAGAGGTGAAACCTAAGGAGGCTACTATTGGAGATTACTGAATAGAAAAGGAGGTTTCAAAGATCATTAATATGTTGTTGGAATTTTAGGATTTGTTTCCGCGTGGGTACCATGAGCTTAAAGGAGTTCACCACTCCTTGGGAGAAATGAAGATCAAGATAAAATAAGGTATGCACCCAATTAGGAAGAGACCTTATTGAGTGAATTTGAATCTGAATTGACAAGATGATCACATCACACATCATTGAGGTTGTTAAAGAATCGAATGAATAATTTTGATGGTCATTAACATTAAGAAGGATGGAAGGATAAGGGTTTGCGTTGATTACCAAAATTTGAGTGCGGTATGTGTCATTGACCTTTTTGAACCCCCTTTGACCGAGGAGATTTTGGAAGGAGTAGCCATGCAAGAAATCTATTACTAATGGATTCTCAAAATAGCATCAAGTTAGAATTGCAAAGGAGGACCAAGAAAAGACAACTTTTTCCATGAATGGGGAAGGTTTTCCTACATGGTCATGCCTTTTAGAATGAGGAACATGCTGTTGTGTTTTCGCGCATTATGGTTTAGGAATTTTAGGACTTCATCCACAAGTTTATACAAGTCTACTGGATGAATTGACATTATATGGATTAGTGAGGGACCATTGTGACAACTGAGGCCAATGTTTGAAAGATGTCGTAAATTGAAAATATGCCTCAACATTAAGAAATGTGTCTTCTCTACTCCATTTGGAACCCTATTGGGACATATTATATGTAAGGAAGGCTTTTGTGGATCCTTCCAAATTTATCATTATTGTGGGATTAGGGGAACCTACCAGCCAGAGCGCATTGCATAGATTCCTTGGGCATACAGGGTAATACCGGAAATTTATCAAGGGGTACGCCAAGATCTCCACACCATTAGAAAATTTGCTAAAGTACAAAAGTACATTTCATTGGGGAGAGGCGCAACATATGGCATTTGATACATTGAAGAATAGGCTTATCACTATGCCCATATTATAATTTCCTTCTTGGGATAAGCCATTCTATGTGCATGTTGATGCTTCAGGGATGGTGATTGGATAATTAGTAGCACAACTTGGAGAGGGAATTTTTTACCACACCTTGTGCTTTACTAAAAGGAAGATAACCCTAGCAAAACAGAACTATACTACTACTAAGCATGAGGCATTTGTAGTGATATACACGTTGCACAAATTCAAGAAGTATCTATTGGTAACACCCTTTATATTCTACATGGACCACATGACATTTAAGTACTTGGAAAACAAGCTCGTTTTACAAGGGCACATATGCAATTGGGTCGTATTAGTTCAAGAGTTTGAGTTTACGGTTGTCATAAAACCATGTAAGATAAATTTTGGGCCTGACCATCTATCAAGGATTGACTTAGGGGAGGACCCATAGAGCATTGAGGATACAATTCCATATGCACAACTATTTAGATTGTGGCACGTTCCTTCTAACTTGAAAGATATTGTTGTGTTTCTCAAAATGGGTGTGGCATCAGAGGGAATGAAGACTTTGCAAAGGAAGCAGTTAGTAATATGCGTTGTTATCTACATGCTAATTAGTGGAGACTTATACAAGCTAGGCCATGATGAGGTTTTGTTTGCGTGTTAGAGCTTGAGCGTACTATAATTATGGAGGAAGCACATGATGGATTTGCAAGAAGACACTATATAGGGAATTTAACCGTGTGCAAGATCCTTCTAGTAGGATTTTGGTGGGAAACGGTTTACAAAGATTGTATCGATTATTGCAAGGCTGGTGACCACTATCAGCACCTTGGTAAACTAGGGAAAAGAGATGAAATTCCATTAATACTAATTTCTAGTGCATAACCATTTAAGAAGTGAGAAATTGACTTCATAGGCCCTATTTCCCTAGCTACACGAAGGACAAGTTTGTGCTATATCATTACATGCATAGATTACCTTACAAGGTGGGAAGAAGCAGTGCCTATAAGGGATTACACAACGACAACAAAATCTAGGTTATTTTCCAAAATATGCATTCTCGCTAAGCTTAACAAGTGATAGGGGTACTCATTTCTTAAATGAGACAGTTATAAACTTATTGGTAGAATTCATGGTAGCCCATGACAAGAATATCCCTTATCAAACCACAAGCTAATGGGACTACCTGAGGCATTTATTTATTTTTTCTAAACCACACGTTAACCAATATTTGTGATGTGGGAAGAAAGGATTGAGATGATAAAGTTTTTATTTTGTTATGGTCATATCGGACTATTCATAAGAGATCGAACAAGGCCACGCCTTTTGAATTGGTGTTTGGCATGGAAGTTGTGTTACTTATTGAATTCATGTTACCATCATTGCGTATAGCACGTGTAGAAGGGTTAGAGGATGAAAAAGTGCTTGAAGAGAGGATTGATAAGTTGATACGCAGTTAGATGAGAGCAGGGGCTATTGCTCGCTAGAGTAAAAAAATCTAGCCGTGAAGACATGGCATGATAGACACATCAAGAAAAAATAGTTTGAGGTTGGGAAAATGGTTCTATTGTATGATTCAAATTCCATTAGATGGGCTCGTACATTATATCCTATATAATTAATTTAGGTGCTTTCTAGTTACAAGCGTTGGATGGAACATGGTTGTCAGGCCATTTCAATTTGAGTAGGCTGAATCCCTACTATAAATAAGTCTTCTTTGTGTTTGTAAATAAGGAAGTATCACTAGTTAACCTAGGTTTTGCTTTGATGCAGTTTCCTTTCTTTGTGTTTCCCCTTCTTATTTATTTGTTTTAAGCACATTTGTGCATTGGTAGCCGCTTATTATTTTCAAAAGTTTTTCTATGCATACAGGAGGGCACATCCATTTTTGTGTGGGGTGGAGTGGTGTGACAAGTGCTGGAATCTATGGTTGTGGATGGCTCGGTTTGAAAAATAAAAAACACTTAGATTGGAAGATCACGTGTGGAAAAGGTGAACCTAAGGGAAGGTTGGTGTTAAAAGGATTTGACAAAACCTTTACAAGGGTTAAAACTGCAGAAAAAAACATGAGGTAGCCAATGGAAAGAACTTGATCCAAGACATAAAAGAAGAATTGACTCAATAGGAGAAAGAATGAAGAACTCTATGGTCGAGGCGATTCACGCACTAGAAGGTTACATAAGTGTTCATGTAGGATTGTGTATGGAGGAAAATCATTGAAGGTTGGAGTTAAAAATGCCTCTTTTATTGTGAAAAAGTATGTTGGTAGGTGGCATGGCATTTATTGCAGAGAAAAGAAAAAGTTATAAATAGAATATTGGGAGTGTGTTATTTTCTACCTTGCATTTTAAGTTATCAAAGAGCTCTTATGAACTAGGGCATCCTTGTGAAGAAAGTTAAGAATAATTGTGGAAATTTGCATGAATAGCTATTTTTATCAGTGAACCATAGTGGAAAGGAGTACACAAGAATAAGTAGAGAAGGTGGTGTGGAAGAATCCCATGGGTGTTACGTCGTCTTGTGGAAAAAGGATTTTCCATGTTAGGGTTGCATAGCTAAGGCATGAGGTTTGATGGAATTTTTGCAAAGGATTGGAGCTGAAAAGTTAAGCAGAGCCAAGACTAGGAGAGAGAAAGAATTTTTAAGGACTCAAAGAAGGAATGACACCAAGGAAAGTAACAAATGTTTTACCGAAGAAGGGAAAAGGAAAGGGAAAACAATCCATCTCTACCAGTTTCAATGAAGAATAGTACGTGGAAATTAAATACCCGGATGATGTATTGCTTGCTAAAGAATGGGTGTCTCATGTCAAGAAGATGGATATTAGTGATTATAACCATCAAACAAGCACCACAGAGAATGAAATCACACTAGAAATTGTTCACCCTATAGAGAAGAGGAAACCAAATGGAATGCCCATCTATGACAATGAGGTAAAGGTAAAAATGGAGAAGGCTAGATTTTTACAACTCTACGAGTTTCCCTATTTTGGAAAGCCTAAGCGACTATAACAATGGTTGATGTCACACGTGCATGAAGACCACTTCTATTTCACATGTTGGAGGATGTGCATAATCCGCACTAATTTCTAAGTTAACCGGCCTTAACTATGAAGGATATTCATTAGACAATGACTTGGAAGACAAGTAAGCCATTAAGAAAACTGTTGAGGCTTATGACTACAAGAAGGGTTCAAGTTACTTCAACGTTTCCACAATTACTAACCCGATCATGAGGATGGCCACACATTTGGTTACAAAGCTAAACAAGATCTCGGATGGAACCATCTATAACCTCTCATCTTTCATTATAAAGGAGATCATAGATGCCACACGTGACAAAGAGAAGATCATGTTTTTTAATGTCCTCCTCACCATTTTATTTTTAGACATTAGAGTGCCCAATGGGCTAGATAAGTTTGTTTGGGAATACCCAGATGAGGAACCCTCACCGCAAAGAGGTTTGAGCAGATACCCGTGAGACCATGACAATGTCTTATAGGCGCGACTAGAAAAGTGGTATAAGAAGATGTGTGACGCATTCAAGGTTGGATGGAGAATACCCAAATAGTTTCCTTAGCTAGTGTAAGGAGAAGTGAGTTCATTATTTACCAACATTTGTGCTTCGGCATATTTACTTGTTTAGATGACACCAAGAGTCCTTGGTGTAAGTTACCCTTCTCTTTCACATTACAAGATACTTCCAGGCTAGGGCCAACCATTTCAAAGAGGTGAAAAAACTCAAATTTTATTTGAGTATAGTAGATCAAGACTACCATGAGCTACACATGAAACTAATATACCCCAAGAAACGTGCCTATGTGGAGAAGTATGTCTCCCATGACGTGCACATGTTAAAATAAGTAACATTACATTGCAGGCAGGAGGAGAACAACGAGGGTGCATTTGTGAATAAGGCCTAAGTATGAAAATGGTGCTTATGTTGAAGATAATGTTTCCATTCCTAAGGACCCCATCACGTGGAAGAATTGTATGCAATGGAAAATAGGCAGAGGAGAGGCTCCTAAAGAAAAGGCACCGAGTGCATACATAGTGCAGACAGTAGGGGCACATGATTCAAATGGGGGCACAAGTACTTAAATCTATTGGAAGTAGTCTCCCATAAGAAAAGATTCACCACGAAGGAGGACTCACCATAGAAGCAATATTTTTGGTAAGGGAGAGTCACCCGAGAAAGAAGAATATAATTCCCCTGATCTGGAATCACCAATAAGGAAGAAGCAAAGGGTGAGAAAAGGGTCAGACTTAGGTGAAACAGAAATCATTTAGGACAACAAGGGCAATGAAGATAATGAAGAGTATGATGAGGCTCAAAATCATCTTTTGTACGATGTACATGAGTCAGAGGAAGAAGGAAATGAAGAGAAGGATGAGAAAGGGGAAGGTGCTCATGACAAAGGGGGAAGTGAGGAAGTTGGCATGAAGGGTAAAAGACCCCAACCACGACCAAGGAATAGATGGATAATACCATAGAGAGGGAAGTGACTGGAATTATCCAACATTTGGTCTAGCATAAAGTCGAGCGAAGTGCCGAGGAAGTTTTGAAGGAAATAGAGGAGAGCACAAGTGTGAGGAAGAAGTATGGAAGCATGGGTGGATACCCTAGCTTAGCAGTAAGCTTCCCAAAGGTAGCACACATAGGTGGAAAGGGCATAACGGTGGTGAAGGAACAAGAAATGACTTACATTAGTGATCCCAATAAGGTACTATGTGTGCACTTCCAAAGTGCCATGCCCATAAACCAAATCCTTTCTTGGTCTTCTTTTGATGAAGAAAGGTGCGTACCAAGCACAAGGAAAAATTTATTTTGGGATTTTAAGTCCCACATTGATGAACCCAAATTTGAGGTAAACTAAGATGAATTAATGAAGATACCGGATGCCAAGGAATAAACCCTCGGTAAATTCCCAACAACTATCCAATGAGTAGGTTTTCAATGGGCTCAACAGAGGATTGGTGGAGGTAGAGGCAATAATATTCAAAAGAGTAGAAACAACAAGATAAGGGTCTTGGAGGAAGAGCACGAGAAAAATAATGAGGAGATCGTTGAGTGGGACAAAGAGATAAAACATAAGGAATTGATCGGTGCTCGGTTAAGGCACGAGATGAGGGATGATAATACAAAGGTGTGTAAAATCCATAAGAATAAATAGGCCATTTTAGACGCCATTATCTTAAAGCACCCAGACACGGCCTCGCGTGAGTAGAATTACGATTCAACCATGCAATCCTTGGAAGAATTCACCTACACCCTCACCATGGAAAGTATACCACTCACATTAGAGTCACCAGAGGGGGATGACATACTAGAAGGAGGAGGAAACGCTAAAGATTGGGGAGATAATGAATCGGTACTTCGAGCTCCTTGCTATAGTAAAGACCACTACACAGACAGCTAAAGCCATATATGACAACTTTTCCAATAGGGATAAGGTAGCAAGCATATTGGCTGCTACACATAAGGTATATCTGAAATAATTTTAGGAGAAGAAGAAAGGAAATAGGGCAGAGCATGACAAGATCCTTGCTGAAGTTGCAAAGAAATTGGAAGCAATTGAAACCTTGTGGGGTTCAATTAAGAATAAGCTAAAGGAACCTGTACCCACAAGTTGCTCGTAGGATGGATACGTTAGGCTATCTTAGAAAGTCTAGAAAGCATTGTTGATACACTGAAAATTAAGAGAAAGGAACTTATTTTTGATGAAGTAAGAACATTGGTGGGTGACCTACTTGAAGAGGTGCGGGAGAAGTAAATGCATGGGAAAATATTGAGACATCCGTGAAGGAGTTTCCACTCCTCATATAAGTAGTAGCACATTCTTCTATTATTCCATTTTGTCATCCTTCCATTCTTTAATTGTTTTAATACCTCTATTCTTTATTCTTTTAGGAATTAGAATGTTTCGAGGATAGAGAACACGCGTATTATGGGGTGTTGTTGGACCCTAAAATATTGTATAAGTACTGAGGCATGTGCACACAGGATCGAGTAGATAGAAGGGAATTCAAGGAAAAATGCATAGGAAAAAGGGTTTAAGAAGGGTTTAAGTGAAACCAAGGAAAGTGCGGGAGGCATAACAAGGGTTTAAAGCACTTATCCATATTTGTTATTATGGAGTCACTCGATGAAAAAGTGAGGACCAAACTAGGTGTGATTAGTAGATAAAGTGCTAGCCTAGAAGCTTGGAGGTCAAGAAAAGGATATTCCGGGTGGGAATATTCACGAGGTATCATTAAAGTTAGTGGAAGGTTTGTAAAAAGGATAAACATTTGCCAATGGAGGACCACATCAACACTTGGCATGCGATCTTATTAGAAGAGAAGTCATGGTGGTGGTTGATGATCCTATTTAAAGAGGTGCTTGGGACATGAACATACACATAGAGAGAGATATATAGGTGCAAAGTGAAAAGGGGAGAAGAGAAGAAGAAGAGAATAAAAAAGTGTTTCAAAAATGCTAAGGGATGTAAGGGATACCTTTAATCATATGTATAGGTACTTGGGATTTGTAACAAGGGATATAATGGTTGAATGTATAGTTAGGATCTCTGATAAGATTAGTTTGCAGGGGTTGGATCTTTTTCATTTAATGTATATGGTCTAAGATGACCCTTTTGAATGTAGTATGGCTACCAGAGACTCTATTAAATCAATATACATGGATCTATTATGTACATCTTGTTTATTGGTGTAAACCCTTATGTTATTTGGCTTATCATGATTTAGATCTGGTTTCTTGTTCTTCATGTAATGTTTATTTAGCTTTTGTGATGCATTGATGTGTAGATCTGGTAGTTGCATCTTATGCCTTTTAAAGTAAGTGAATGTACTTCTGTTTCTACAAATAAATCCTCCATTAATGGTAAAACTCTCTTGCAAAGATCACATAAATGAGGGTCTCACCTAATGTATGTTGGATGATACGCCGACGCACTTAGGGTTAGAAATAAGTATTGAGGATAAAATAATGACTACAAAAAATAGGTTTCGGATAAGAGACCTAATTTTGGAATAGTTGATAAATTAAGTAGAAAATATTCACCCATAACTAAAACAACTCCATTTAATTCCATGTCTCATCATGCATAAAATTCCAAGACATCTTCCTCACAAGAAGAGGGTCATGCAAGTGCATCCTCTTCAATTCCTCAAAATCCCCAAGTAAAGGAAAAAGGATGAGGAGATCAATCCCACATGTAAAATTAGGATTTGGTTCAATATTAGGCCCAATACCTAAAGAATAAGATGAGAAGCCTAAGCTTAGGTTCTTTGTAATGGTAAAAATAACTAAAATTGAGACTTTTACAACTAAGGAAATTACAAGTGTAACTATCCTTGGAGATGTTTCAATTCCTGAATGCATACTAAGGAGGTTGAAAGGATTGAAGTATTGGTTGTAAGTCCATCCTTATCAGTTCAATAGGTTCTTATTGCACCAAATTCCCAAGATAAATAGGTTGGGAAGTTGAAGTGGTAGAGAATGAGGAACAAGAGGCATATCACACTCAAGATTTTTTTATATGCTACGATTGCCTAGGAAAGGAGGTGGGATTTGATATTCCTTTGAAATATATCTAAGAAAAAAGCACCCATACAATACAAATTATTATGCAAGGTGGTGATCCTAAATTATCTCAACAACCTACATCCAAGCGAGGTTTCGGTGCGAGATAGTTTCCACAAAGGAAATTTTATCGAGAATAAAATCATCTTGAAATGAATATAGCCCTAGCCACTTAGGGAGAAAAAATAACTCCAAGTGACCGTATTCAAAATTAATTAGAGGATGTTGAAATATAAATAGTAACTCATGAATTTGTTAGGGCAAAAGAAGAGGAAAAAATCCAAGAGAAGGATAAAAAGAAAGAAGAGCCAACTTAATAAGTAGCCCCACCAAAGGAACTGAGGCTAATGTTGAAGGGACTGAGCTAATTGATATAAATGTAGCACATCCAAACTTTGAGAAATAAAAAGAGAGTGTGGAAACTTCACTAGTGAAAAATTCTACTCTTGATGTCACCCTTTTTGTTTTACATGAAATTGTGATTGCACCAACCATTTCACAACAAGCAAGTAACATAGGAGAGGGGAGCACTCTAATTGTAGGATGGTTGGGAGAATCCATTGTAAAGAGATAAAATGTAAAAATATAAATAGAGTTTGTTAGCATTGAAAATGTTATCTCCTCGAGATAACCAGGACCCCTAAAAAGGCTAGAATTCTATCAAAACAGTAGTGGGCTCTCAAGGAGAAAGGTTAATGGAGGTTTCAAATCCTAAGGGTGACATTTTAAGGAGTTAGGTTTCCCTTAATGACTATTAGATCAGATAGGTAATCTTGGGGAAATGTACCCCTAGGGTTTAAAACATGAAGTATCGATTGCGATGGGATATCTCTTTCACAATATTGATAAAGATAAAGAGACAAAGAATTAGTTGGAGGAGAAGGTCAATATCTTATCAATCTATGAGAAAAAATAATTATAGCCCTACTAGAAGCCAAGAGATTACTATATCTATAACCACTGGATGTAGTGTTGACCACATATGATTTAAAGTACATGGTGAATGTAACCAAAAAATGGAAAGAAGAAATTATTATAATACAAAGTAAGGCCTTGAAGAACATTGTGAAATGCTATAAAATGGGATCTCACCGGATAGAAGATGCTAAGGAACAAATAGAGAAATTTCATGATGAAATTGAGTACTAGGATGGATTAGTGCCTAGTCTTGAGGCTATAAGCGCATCATGGATGATCAATTTGTTGAAGAAGGCATTTTTCCTCCAGAGTGTAGGGGAAGGTAATATGAATATGAAAAATCTATTAAGATGATAATAACTACTCTAGGAGGATGCATAGTAAAAATCTATGGCATGAAGGATAAGGTTGGAAAAGAAATTGATGAATTGGATTCCAAAATTGAAAAGATGCTCCCCATTCAAGACACACATACCCCATGAGGTATAGATGCTAGCAATCCTTTCACGTCCCTCTTTTCATTCTTTTTTTCACAAGAATAAGTTTTAATATAAAAAGTGATTTACAAATGTAATATGATTACCAAGTGTTACGTAACTAAGTTTGTAGTTATACATACATACATGTAGCATAAAAATGATATATATACTTATGCATAGTTGCATACCTAGCCTTGTAACAATACTCATCGCCACGCATTTGTGGAGTACTTACTATTTATAGATTATTTTTTGTACTAGGATTGTATGAATTTACCTTACCCTATTGTGTACGATGATTTCGTAACATTGGTAAGTATTTCATTTATGACTTGTTTATGTGATTTTGTTTTATCATTCTTATTGAGGGTAATGATTTTCTATTTGGTAACTATTATCCAAAATAACTCCCCTAGTTATTTGGACAACTTATATTTCCATTTTGACTTTGAAGGTTCTACATTGCAGGTTGTGCACACTTCAATTATCTCCTTGGAAAATTTCCTAAGTGGAAATTCCTCACATGCTCATGTGCAATCTACTCCTTTTCATGCCTTCTATATTTTCCTCTCCCTTTCCTCTATTTGTTTCACTTTCCCCCTCATGTGCACTCCTTGCGCATCCATATTCTTCTCAGTAGTTCATGCATCTTGTGTAGGTGCCTTAAAATTGCCTCCCAAAAATTAGCCAAGTCTCTAGAACACTTGTGTGCCCCTTCCTTGTTACCACACATTATTTTATAATGATTGTACCTCTGCCATATGTACCTCCTAAAGGTATTACTCTTGTTCCTACCATGTGTGCTACCTTTCACAAATATATTCACGCTTTATATTTTGTGCCCTTATGTGGCGTGTGGTATATGTCATGCATTGAGTGCATCTCACACAACCTATCAAAATGTGCCAACAAGGTGCCAGATCTTTTGCAACTAACTAAGGTGTGACATGTGGCAAAAATGACATAAGAATGATTATGTGGGTTACACTCTAAATCACTCAAAGTTTTAGTTTCAGCAGGATTAGGTAGGTGAGAAGATAGAAAACACATCTCATGCCATTAATGCAAAATCTAATTGTTCCAACCACCCAATTTGATTCAGATCTCTTCCTTTTCTTCTCCACACACCAAATAGACATAGAAAAGTGCATTTACAGTTGGCGGAGTAGATTTGTAGGAATTCATTGCTTGTTGTTAATTGAGTTTCAAATCATATTTTCCCTCCTTCTCCTCCCTCTCTCTATTCCATTCATCTATAAATGTAAGAGGATGGCTCATTGTAAAGGCTTAGACATTTTGGATCCCTAGTGTTTGCTAAGAATTCTGTATCTTTGTATTTTGAGTTACAAACCTCTAGATCTGGCTCTTGCATGTGGATATCAGCCTCATACACTATTGTAATAGATTGTGCATATTTAGAAGCAATAGAAGCATTGTTTTGTGGCTATTCTCTACCTTGATGTGTTTGTATTCTTCTTTCTTTCCTTTCCTTTGTATTGTGTGCTTGTTGTGCCATTTTAAATCCTTTTCACCTCCATTTTCTTGTTGTGTCTTGTGAAATCGATTGTGTGAATTTATTTTGGTCTATGTTGCACATTCCTAGCCTCCCTTTATGCCTTTCCTTCATTTTCTCTCAAAAAGATAGTGTTAATCCCAATTTTTCTTGTGATATTTCCTGCCTTAATTTTAGTACTCCCTCTTCACATATCCTCTATCCACGGTCCAATGTGTTTAGCTTAGTTTTTCATTTTTACATTAGGAGTATAAATAGGTAGAGGAACCAACCTTATCTAGATGTCTTTCTAAGGTGCGCAAGGTCCCACAACTTAGATACAATCCCATTGTTGACTCTAACTACTCATTTATAATAGATTTGAGACACGGGTGTAAGTTTGAACAACCAATAATTTCGGCATGCCAAGTGGGACTAGCATTAAAATCTTCAAATTCATTGTTGTTAAGTTTTGGTGTGTGACTTAGTGATTTCTATCCTTTGGAGGCTTATTTCAAAAAATATGAGGACTCCCAACACTTCCATATCTACTGATTTTAGTAGTCCTAAGTTCCTTTCATGAATAGAGTGCATAAGAGACAAAACATAATAACTAAAGGGTATTTTAAGTACCTCCAACTATATCGAGAAGAGTACATAGCATAACATCCATGCATGCATCCCCATATCCAAGTGCACCATGTGAAATCAACTACTCCTCACAATATACTTTTGTACCCTACCATGGAACTCCACCCATCTCCTTCTCCAAGGAAATTTTCCAACTTCACGGAGGAAATCCTCTTGTTATGAATTTGCAAGATGATATGCCAATAACCATGCTAAAAATTATTCCGTACTTCACTGGTGAGAATCAAGTCACACTTATTAAGCACATCCTGGATTTAGCAAATATGTGCTATGTATATTTGATCATGTGTGATGATGTAGCAATCAAGCTACTTGTAGCCTCATTCAAAGGTAAAGAACTCTAGTGGTACAAAGGTCTGAGACCTACATCTATTTCCACCTGGGATGATCTTAGTACAACTCTATGAAACTATTTTGAAGACAAGTCAGATCACCTATATTTGTTGGAACATATGAATATAAAAAAGAGGGCACCCAATAAACAAATGACTGATTTTAATATTAGGTTCCGAAAATTTGGGACAATATCCCTCAAGGGATAAGGCCTATAACCCAACATACTTTCTTGTACTATCTAAGGGCCTTGAATAGTGAAATTTCAGTCACGATTCATTCCATGGGGGGTAGAACCTAACTTGTCACTTACAATTTTACAATAAGGCTAGAAAATAGTCTTATTCATGTGGGGAAGATACCCGCTAGACCGCCTATGCCCTTATTCTCGGAGATGTCTTAGGCACCCCAACCTTCTATTGCACTTGTTCCTGAAAGCAGAGCATGCAACTAGTTGCATCCATGTCCTACTCTATGGTGCAACATAAAGAAGATGAAGAATTGATGGCTCGATACAAACTTTCTTAATAAATTCATATCTTTAGAAAAGTAGTAGGCGCAAGCCATCGGGAACAATTCTAATCAGTGCATAACCAAAACAATCAACCTTGGCAGAATCAATATGCAAACTAGAGATATGGGAAAACCAACAAAATGACAGATGGCATGTTAATGCACATCTTCCTTTGCAAGTAGTTCCTCCGCACAACCTCTCATAGTGCCCAAGACATAATTCAAATACTTGTTCTAGTTCAAAAAACATAGTACAAGAGTCAAAATGGTGTTTCCTACAACATGCATCATCATATCATATCTAATACATGCACCAATGATTGTATGCACATGCACATACCTACATGATTCGTTCTTCTTCTAACTGTGAGGCCAACCTTATGTTCTTTGGTGCTGAAGACTTCTATGTAAATAATCAAGTTACAGATGATAAAAACAAACTACATGCCTAGGTTGCTAATAATACAAGGTATAAGAGGAGAATGCTAAACTCAAGTGCAAAACCTTTGAATCATGTCACACAGGCTGATATTCAAAAGAATAAATATTCAGCTAAGGCATCCAATAGTAAAGTCATGCAAGTTCCTACATGAGGTTTTGTATAATACTTCATCCTCTAGTAGCACAAGTCGTCCCCCTCTTTTACTAGGTCAAGCCTCTATGTAAGCCAAGGCCCCTGCCTCGGTAACTTAACAAGAAATAAAATATACTATTGTGCCCGAGATGCACAAGTCTATGGGTTTTGCATTCAACATTGTGGATCAAATGAAGAAGACAAATATAAATGTCATAATGTTTGATGTCCCGACCATTCCATCTCAGCAGTGACCTATTGCACAAAGCTCCGACCCAACTTCCACACTCGATCCCGCTATCCGAAAACTGCGACATGTTATCAATATCTATCGAAAAAAAAAGAAGAAAGTAAGTAAGTTTTTCAAGACCCCACCCTTCTCTATGCCCTTAATGACACATAAACACCTTGTCCACAATTGTATGATTAAATCAGTGCTAGTACTTCTTTCATGCCTAAGAAAATTATTGATTTCCTAGGTCTTTAGTACATCCCCTTATCCAAAGGATTCCTTCAAATCAATGGATCAAATATTACCACTTAAGGAATCATCAAGGATCTTGAGTTAACCCTCCATGCATCTCACAATCCTTACAATAACTCAAGATGTGTCAATCATTGACCTACCTCCTTTGTTTTCCTTATGTCTATCAAGGGATTTTACTACTAAAGTGGGTAGTTACTTGTCTTCTTATTGGTCCCATATGTTATTCAAGATAAGTTATGGTACCTGGTTTACCATACAAAATGAGCCAATATTTTTCTATCATGTTGAGTCATATGATCTATATCCTCTCTAAGTCAATTGCCTAATTCATGAAGAACAATTTTCAATTTCTTAAGAGTAGCATGTTCCCCTCATGTACCTGATTTAGTGCTAGATGAGTGGGCAGAAAGGAACCAAAAATTTGATCTATATGCTGAAGATCTTGAATATTTGGAAACTGGGCTTGACACTTATTGCATCCTTGAATAAGAAGACGTGTTACCGCATGTGCTCAATAAAAATAAAGAAAATTATGGTCCATGGAAGTTGTAGTTTGATCGCTCTAGAAGTTGGAATGGCATGGGTGTAGCTTTTTTTTCTCATTTCTCCCAAGGATGAAAATTTCTTCTTTGCACAAAGGTTACAATTCACATGCTCTAACACTATGGAAAAATATGAAGCATTGGTACATGATCTTCTTATTGCTAAGAAGAAAAGGATTAAGGTGCTACAAATATTTGGAGATATAGAATTTGTTATCCACCAAGTTACCAACAAGTGTGTAACAAAGAAGAATATTATCAAAGCTTCTAAACATACATTTTGGACCTCCTTGAGACATTTGATCCTCTAAATATATAAGTGGTACCAAGGAAGATGAATAAAGAAGCAGATCAGATGGCCACACTTGGTTCACAGTTCTCCCCTACTGAGGAATTTATCAAAGGAAATGTGCAACACACCAAAATGGTAATGGTGACCATCTATTCTAGACAACAACACTAGATGGTAAGTTTTTACAACAACGTACAAATCTTCCAATTCATTCATAATGAAGTTGAGTTCTCTTCAAGCATGCAATCTTATTTGCATGACAACTATGGTGACCAATTCATCCAAGCTAAAGACAAATAAGTACCCTAAAGTGTTAGTCACCTTAGAGAAAATATTCAGCCCTGATGATGAGTTCAAGGGTGAAAAAAGTATATGCGTACGGTGCAAGAAGACTACATTCCAGTCACTATTACTTGTGGAAAGGAGTTTCTTCTCGCAAGTAAAGCTTACGTGCATGATGAAAGGAATGCCTTCATCTCTCTCTGTCATAATAAAGTGTTATATTCTCATGGGAATATGAAGACCTCAAAGTATTTGATCCAAGTATTTCTCAACAATCCATTGACCTTTATTGTAGCATCAATCCCACCAAACAAAATAAGAGGCTATTCAATCCAAGAATAGACCCCCTCACGAGGAAAGAGTTGTCTAAACTTTTGAGGTGAAGATAATATTTCCAATCAAATACTCTACATGGGTTGCGAAACTAGTTTGAGTGTGCAATAAAAATGGTGAAATTAGACTCTGCATTTATTTCAAATATTTGAATAAGGAATATTTGAAGGATCAATATCCTTTGCCTTCTATGGAACAAATTTTATAGACTATGGCATTTGATGCCCAAAAGTTTTCTATTTGGATCGTTATTCAAAGCTTCAATAAGATCCTAGTCAATAAAGAGGATCAATTTAAAACAGATTTTACAACTAAATGGGGGAAATATACATATCAGAGGATATCATTTGAGTTGTCAAATGAAGGCATAACATTTCACCGCATCATGTATATTTAATTCAAAGGATACATCAATGAGTTCATCTTGGTTTACTCGGATGATATAACTATCTTCTCAAAGGAAGGCGTAGATCACATGGCACATCCGAGAGAAAGTATTTGAGAGATGTAGAAGGTTTGGGGTATCTCTTAAGCCCAAGAAGTGTAAATTTACTATGACAC
This sequence comes from Taxus wallichiana var. yunnanensis, assembly GCA_018340775.1. Classification (NCBI taxonomy): domain Eukaryota; kingdom Viridiplantae; phylum Streptophyta; class Pinopsida; order Cupressales; family Taxaceae; genus Taxus; species Taxus wallichiana. Next base: position 628,512,308 of record CM031237.1, on the reverse strand, counting down.
AGGGAAATATTTTGGGTCATGCGGTTTCAAAGGATGGCATCGCAATTGATCTGAGCGTGTTTCAACCATCCCAATTCTTTCCCTACTAACTCATAAGAAATCCTTGTAGAGCTTCCTCGGAAAAATAAATTTTGTTAGAACTTCATCCCCAACTTTATAGGACTAGTTTGGCCCATCACCCTCATGGTAAAAAGGAAAAACCTTCAAGTGGAAAACAAAAGGAAAAGAGAGATTCAAAAAGATCAAGAAAGAAATGCTTGCATGCCAAAATTATCAACCCAAACTATTCGAAGGATTTCATCCTTTATTTCTATGGAGGTTATGTGAGTGTTTTTGTTGTGATGACACAAGAAAATGAATAAGGACTAAAAAAACCAGTGGATTTCTTGATTAGACACTAAAGGATTATGAATTAAAATATAGTCATAAAGAGAAAGTAGGTATATGCCATCATGCACACACTCAAGAATTTCAAGAGAATGCTCCACAAATCATATCAAGGTGTTATTTTATCACTCGGCATTAGAGACTTCATCATGGGAGTAGAAATAAGTGAGAAGAGAGCATGGTGGGTGACTAAGATCATGGAGTATGATGGGACTATTAAATCCACAAAGGTGGTTAGATGTAGCGTGCTCTACAAATCTTGATCGAGGATGTGCAAGGTGAAACCGCGACTTCATTGTTTTCGGATGAATATCTCTCGTGCACAGAGCTTCGAAAATAATGTAGCTCAGCTGGCTCACATACATGAATGGATGAAAGCATAATAACATTCCTTTTCGAGGGAAATTACCCTCTTGGTTTGAATAAAGAAATGATAAGACATCTAAGGCTCTAATCTATTCCATATGTTATTATTGATGGACTTCTCTTCAAAAATAATCTTGATGACATGCTACTAAGCTGTATTGATGGCGTAAAAATAAAAAAGTGTTAACAAAATTTCACGATGGATTCTTTGGTGGACACTTCTCTACCAAGACTACATCAATGAAGATTATAATGGCAGGACTCTTTTGGCCTACCCTGTTCACAAACGTGCACAAGTGGGTCATGAAATGCAAATAATGCACTTTCTTTGTAGGAAAGAAGAAATTGGTAGTGCTTCCCCTCGACCAATCTAAGTAGATCAAAATTTTATGTAATGGGGTCTTGAATTCATAGGCATGATCAATCCTCCTTCAAGTGTCGGCCACAATTGGGTATTTACGGCTACATATTACTTCACTAGATGGATAGAAGTTGTCACGCTCAAGAAATAAATTGAGTCAGTAATTCTTGAATTTCTCAAAGGTATTATAATAAGGTTTAGCATCTCTCAAACAATCATTTGTGATAATGAAAAATCCTTCCTCGGTACCCAAATCATGATTGGGATCTTAGTTTTGGTATATACCTGAAGACTTATTCTAACTATTACCCTCAAGGTAATGTCTTAACAGAGTCTACAAATAAGATCTTGATCAGAATCATGAAGTGAAAAATGAATATTAGCCAAAGGATATGGAACACAAATCTCTCACATGCTCTCTAGGTAGGCATAATCATAATGAATAAGGTAATATGAACTTTCACCAAGTTATAATATTTTCTATGACAAGGAGGATACACTTCCTTTGATACTTGAGTTTAATTCATTATCACTTTCCCAACAGCTAGAATTTGAAGGCACAAACTAGAGAGAAATTAGAATGACATGGCTGGTTGAAATCAAAGAATTAAGGAACTCTTCCATGACCAAGCTAGAGAAGCATTAACAATCAAAATAAGTGGTTTGATAGAAAGGCTAGGCCCCAAGCTTCAAGATTGTTGACTTGGTCTTAAAATGGGATGCTGATAGAGCTAAACCAGGTGTCATGCAAAGTTTGATGCACTTTTGAGTGGCCCATAAATTATTAGTTCTTGCAAGAAGGCTAACTCTTTCGAGTTATCTCATCTTGATGGAGATGCGCTATCAATCCCAGTCAATGGGATTTATCTCAAACCCTTCCATTAAGCTTGTTGCATCATTTTGAATATATTAAAGTATTTTCAATTCCTCTAAGTGCGTTGTACCCACATTGCTTTTTTTACATAGTTAATTCTTCCCACATGGTTCTTGCACGTGCTCTTTTGTTGCTTCTATAATGTTGGTCATCTTTTAGCAGTTTTTAGCCATTTTGTAGGATTCAGAACAAGTTTTAGAATATGCTTCAAGTAACTCAGGGGTAGTTATTCAAAGTAGCATATTAGAGGTTCATACACACGGTAACTCCATACCCAATTTACACTTGAGGCTACTGATCACCTTCATCTAGCAGGGAGATGGCCCTGAAAGTCACAAAATATTATCCAAAATAACTCCCCTAGTTATTTGGATAACTTGTGTTTCCATTTTGACTATGAAGGTTCTACATTACCAGTTACACATACTTTAGTTATCTCCTTGGCACATTTCCTAGGTGGCAATTCCTCACATGCTCATGTGTGCTCTTCTTCTCTTATTTACCTTAAATATTTTCCTCTCCCTTTCCTTTATCTGTTTCACTTCCCCCTTGTGTGAACTCCTTGTGGATCCATCTTATTCTCAGGAGTCCATGCATCCTGTGTGCATGCCTTAGACTTTACTCAAAAAAATTATCCAAGTACCTGTCACACTTGGGTGCCCCTTCCTTGTTACCACACATTAATTACACATCTAGCATACGTACCTCATGTGAGCTACCTTTGCGTTCCTTCTCCATTTTTTCCTTCCATGCCTTCCCCTTTCATACATATCTTCATGTTTTCTTTTGCACCCTTCCACCACTTGGTATATGTTAGACATTTATTGCATCAAAGGCAACATATCAAAGTGCACCAACAGTGGTGTTAGATCCTTGCAACCAACTAAGGTGTGACATGTGGTAGAAAATGAAAAAATAGATGATGATGTGGGTTACACTCTAGATCACTCAAAGTTCAAATTTCAACGGGATTGGGTAGGTGAGAAGCTATAAAACATCTCTCATGCCATTAATGCAAAATCTGATTGTTCCAACCACCTAATTTGATTCAGATCTCCCCCTTTCCTTCTCCCACATGCAAAACAGACATAGAGAAGTGCATTTGATAGATTGGTAGGTGGATTTATAGGCATTCATTGCTATTTGTTGGTGATTGAGTTTTAAATCAGATTTTCCCTCCTCCTCCCTCTCTCTATTTTGTTAATACATAAATGTAAGAGCATGGCTCATTGTAAAGGGTTGGACATTTTGGATCCCTTAGTGTTTGCTGAGAATTCCGTATCTTTGAATTTTGAGTTACAGACCTCTAGACTTGGCTCTTGCATGTGGATATTGGCCTCATACACCATTGTAATAAACTATGCATATTTGGAAGCAATAAAAGCATTATTTTGTGGTTATTCTCTACCTTGATGTGTTTTTAGTCTTCTTTCTTGCCTATCCTTTGTATTGTGTGCTTGTTGTTCCATTTTAAATCCTTTACAACTCCATTTTCTAGTTTTGTCTCGTGAAATCGATTGTGTGAATACATTTTGGTCTGTGTTGTGCGTGTATAGCCTCCCTTCATGCCTTTTCCCTCATTTTCACTCAAAATAGATAGTGTTCATTGCAATTTTCTGGTGCTATCACCTCCCTTAGTTTTAGTCTTCCCTTTTATCATATCCTCTATCCCTAAACCCTGGCATGTTTAACTTAGGTTTAATAGTATCGTAGAAATAGGTAGAGGAAGCAGCCTTCTCCTGGGAGGTCCTGTTTCAAGCCCACTAGGTCCCACAACTTGGAGACAAAGTCCCATTTTTACTCAAACTACTCAATTCTAGTAGATTTGAGACACAGGTGAAAGTTTAAACAACCAATAGTAACTCTATTACATAGTTATATGTGCATTTTTCTATGTTGGGAATCAAGTCATAAGTTTTCAATGATATGAATAATCATCCTAGTATTTGACCTTGGTGGTTGAGGACCGTAATGCATTATGAAAGTCTTCATTATAGTGCATGTAATGTTTACGATCTCCGATAAGATAAACATATTATTTTGATAACATGTCTTTCATTTAATGTGTTGATGACATCGAATCTGGTCACGAGACCATAGAAATTAGAAATTTCAATGTGATAAGGTAATGTGTTTGGTTTTATTCATTGGTCATAAATCATGAGCAAACCGGTAAAGTTTTGATAAATTATTTTAATCTAAGTCCTAGCAATTGAATTGTGGTTAATGGTCTTCATGATGGAATAGTTAGGTAGAAGGGAAGTATAGTTATGTGTTTAAATGGTTTTAGACCATAAATTTATGACATCTGCAAAGGTTTTAAGGAGCTTGGTATTTGATCATATTATATGGCATTATCATTAATTAGTTAGTCGACCACACCATTTAATTTAAAGGAATGTGATTTTTTTTTTTTGAGATCTTTGACCATATCATGAGCTTAGATAATGTTTTATTTAAATTAATTTAGTCGATTGATCACACCATACATTCAAGGAAACCGATTGTTTAATTTAATGTCTTCGACCGATCATTTCCAAATCCATGCATGTAGATAAGGGATAAAATTCGATAAGTTTTATTGTTTAATTTAAAAACAACCTTCCATCACCATTTGAGTGGAGGGAAAATAGTGGATAAACCAAGCCATATTGTGAACTCGGCATTGCAAAAATTAATTCATTTATTATGGGTATGGTTTCCCTGGAAATAACGAAGCTTCCTAGAGAAGCTAAGTGCATGAAAGATGTTTCATTTTTATCCTTCGATCTCCCTTTTTGACAAGTTTTTCATGAAGGAACTAAAATATATTTTCATAGGGAATTTACGTGGGTCTTCTTTGCTAAATATATATGCTTTTATTTTAGGATATAAGGGTGTTTAATCTATTTAAATCTGAGAAAGAGTTTGGACATATGGGAATTTATTTATTTTTTTGGGTTGAACTTGGTGGAATATTTTAAGGACAAGTTATAGGTGTTTTACTAATCATAGGAATGGATTCTCTAACCCAAATCTGCTACTTTATTATAGAACATAGAATAATAACTACTTTTATTTCTTTGGTATCAATTTGGAATTTAATATGAAATAAAATAGAAATATTTGATAAGGAAATTAAGAAAGAAACATATTTATAAAATTCACAGGCTCAAGGAGTCTTTTTAAACTTTTGTACTATCTTTCAAACACATACACATTTACACATTTGACCCGAGCACCCGTTTTTGTCTTTCATTGAGATCATGACACTTGTTTAGATCTTAGATGTAAGTGGAGTCATAAGACCTTTCGCACATTTTTTATTTTCCTAACTGGGTAAAAAATTACCAAGTTGACCGAAACCACGCCTCTTTGACTTCTATTGAGAGAATGACACATGTCCTTGGCGGGTCTTAGAGATTTTATTACATTTTTAACTTCATTGGCTCATCGTTAAAAATAAAGCATTGGTCCCATCCCCCACTCCAATATTTTTAGTCCTTTTTGCATTCTTTGACTCAAATATCCCTAAGAATATTTGTCGGGCCTCGGGATAAATTTACACTTTATAGTTATTATGCAAGTTGAGCTTGCTTCAATGCAACCAATTCAAACATGCCACGCATCTTTGGGGACAAAATGAAATCTGAAATTTACAATGAAGGTCCAGAGGATTATTAGTGTGTGGGATCCTATGTGTCCTCCACTCACATATGGAGGGTCATCTCACATGGGTTAGGTTTAGGGTTAGGTTTAGGGTTTTCTTGTGTGTCATGCACTAGGGTTACTCAACACCCTATATGTACCCTTTCATTTTTGATTTATGAGTATGCCAAGACACTCCACTGTCTTTCCTCTATGTGCAAGCTTTATTTCTATTGAGCAATTTCTTCCATTATTGATCGATCCTTGCGATTATACTGGAGCTATCATGATTCCATTTGAGTGTAACTACTTCGTGGTGCATCATTTTCGATTCAATTCTCACAAACTCTTTCATGGTATCAGAGCTGAGATCGGGTAAACGTGCATTCGTAATTTGAGTTGTGATTACTCTTGGTTTCATTTTTTATTCCTCGTGAAACTTATTGCTAACATATTTAACAAGTTCTTCAAAAGTTGTTTTTTTGTTGGGTTCTTTGTGCATGCGGGTTCCTAAAGTGTTCAAGGGTTTTACAAATACATTTAGCTAATCGTAGCTAAATCTCATAGATCGGTTAAAATAAGATGTTATTTTCTAGTTTTTTAAAACATTTTATCAAGCTAGAATTCTTTTTAGATCTCTATTTTTGTTCTCTCTTCTATTTTTGGATGTTAGTTTTGTAGAATACAGGTTCAAAATTTTGGTTTAAATGTGTGTTTTGGTGTTGTACTCCACCGATCTCCTTCAACTCACCACTAAGCTCCTTCAATTCTCCTTCGAGCTCTCTTGGCTGGGTTGAAGTCTTTTTGTTCTATGTTGAATCAACCCCCACTCATTTTTAACCTCTTGCATTGTGTGGATGAATTGTTTTTAGCCTAGATGGTTCATTTTTCCTTCTCTACGTAGTTCCTCTATCGAAATTATCTCCCTCGTGCTCCAACCCCCAACATGCATACTCATTAGACTCCTATTTCCCGTGGGCCTTTCTCCCCACATGCTCCCACCGAGCCTCGCTTCCCACTCACGACCGAGCTCCCAATATTGTTGCGCCGTGTTTTCTCCCGACCTTGCTCAGCTTCATTACCACTCTCCCAAGCTCCTCCTCTACCTCACAAGCCTCTACCTCGTGCCTTTATCTCCCACGTGCCACTCTAGGGTTCCTCTCCTCCTCGTGCCCCGAGCCCTGAGCCCATCCTCCCCGAGCCTACTTCGGCCTCGCTGTGTGACAAGCCTACCTCCAATGGCCTCCACTCAACTCGGGATCCTCTCATGCCTCGAACGACCCTTTGACCCCCAATGTGGGATCCACCCGATTAGTCTCCACCTCCAAATGCTTCCACCAAGCCACATTTTTTGGTAAGTTGGCAAGTTGGTAAGTTGGTAAGTTTAGTCATTTTTTTAAATTTCATTTTTGGTGGTATACGTTTTTGGGGTGTTTTTTTTAGGTGTGATTTTTTTCAAAAGGGAAATATATCTAAATATTAAATTAGGATTTAATTTTAATTAGATCTTAATTAGTGTTTCTTTATTATTCTAAATTAATTAGATTTAATTTTATTAAATCTAGTTTTATTAATTTTGAATCTAATTTGTTTATCTTTTATGATTAGTAATAATTTAAATCATCGTTTAAAATTAATGTTAATTGTCATTTTAATTAATTACTAATCATGCACTCAAGTGTGTAGTGACACTTTGAGAACCTATTTGCCTTCCTAGCACTTTTCGATGTTTTGAAGATCATCGGGACTCATCCTAAGTTTGTCTAAAACTTTATTCTACCCTTACTATGCGCCTAGTGAGCGCATACGCCATAGTTTGCAGCAGCAAGGGGTATCCTTTGCGACGTGAGATGCTCTTTCTCACAACTAGGATTTGATTTCACCTCCTTCCTATTTTTTTACAAATTGTGCTTGTGTACGGTGTCACTTTGCTGCGCTCCATGAAACACGATTGTGGTATCCTCTCTTGTGCGTTATTATGTTGATTGCAAGACGAGTTACCAACTATTTCATAACACACGCTTTGACCCGATGTATTCAACGCACTAAACTATAAAGTGCCAAAAGTAGGGGGTTTCTATATTGTCCTGGGTGGTTGTGTTTCTTTTCTACTTTCCTTCTCTCTCTTCATAATGGATGCTTATTCACTTCCTTTGCTTACAATGTTCAACTTTTTTTTGTGGAGATCGAAAATAATTATGAAACTAAGAGGTAAAGGGTTACCCCACATCACCATGGGAGCTGAGACTGAACCAGATGATGACCCTACAAAATATAAGTGGTTGAACCATAGTGATGAAGCTTTAGGTCTTCCTTGCATGTCCTGCTTCTCCTAAATTGATCTTCCACATTTAGTCGCTCGAAATACCTAATTCTACGTAAACAACGTTGGATAAAATTTTTGGACAACAATATGACATGAGAGTGCATAAGTCGAAAACAAACTACTAGGGTTAAATCCTAGTGATTTTGAAAACCTACAAGCATTTTTTCTATAATTTTGTCCACACTAGATTGTTGTTAAAGGAATGCCAAGTAGAGAAGAAATTCTCAACCGATCTTGTCAATTCTCTCTAAGTTAGGTCCCAAATATTTTGTCTTTGTGTCAACTTTTACGCTACAAAAGTTGTCTTGGGAAAAGATTGGAATATGTCCCGCTTTGAATTTTTTTCATCCCAACTCATTCGAGAACATGAAAAACTCATTCAAATGGGGTCTCTCAATTCCAAGTCACATGCCCTGTAGCAAGTACTAGTAAAGAAAAGAAGACTAAAATTAAGAAAGAAAGAAAGGATCAACCTAAGAAGGAAACCAAGACCAAAAATAAATTTAACACGAACAATTCGACTTTTGAGCCTAGAGAACAGAAATACAAGTTTTTCTGCTCCTATTACAAGAAGTCTAGTCATAAATAACATCTATGTATGAGAAAAATAATTGATCACCTTACTCATTTACTTATATGTGTTCCCGAGTCTATAAAAAAATGCTCCAAAGACCAAGTCTTCTACTATAATAGGTTCTAAATGTGATAAGAATAAAGGAAAGGCCCTTGTAGCCAAATTTGCTCCTTCATCAACATGGATTATAGATTACAGTGCCTCGCACCACATGGATTCTTCACATGTTGAGTTATCCAACATCAATCCTTGTGGTATGTCCCAAATCATGATGGGTAATGACATGACAATGTCGATTTCCGATAGTGGATCAGTAGAGATGGATAAGGGAACATTCAACCAAGTGTTGAGTGTTCCTGATCTGTCTATCAATCTCCTCTCGGTTTACCAAATTACTCAACTTGGTGAAGGAATGTGAGTGGAATTTGGTCCTAACTCAATGATTATTTGTGAGCTTAACGATGACACTACAGTGGCTGAGGCAAAGGCAGATTACCATTCACGGTTGTATACCTTTTCCCACTTTACTTCTGATTCTATGCCCAATACCTTTCTCACTGATGAAAATGAGGTTAGTAAGCTATGACATAAGCATTTTGGACATCTAAATTATCGCTACGTTGAACAATTGAGCCAAAATGAAATGGTTAATGGGTTACCCCGCATCAATTTTTCTAAGGTTATTTGTGAGGGTTGTACCCTTAGAAAACATCCTGAAAATAAATTTGACAAATAAAAATCTCGGAGAGCTACTCATCCTTGTATCTTGTTCCCAACGATATTTCCGGTCCATTTCCATATCCTTCATTTACTAGAGCTCTTTATGTGCTCACCTTCATTGATGACTATTCGTGTTAAACCCATGTAATCTTAACCAAGTATGAAGGTGCGTGGGCGCGTAGAGTCCTGTGTATGAAAAGGCACGCAAGGAAAAAGCACACGAGAGAAAGGTTTAGGGAATCACATAGCACGTGTGACACATGAAAGGAGGCTTGGGACTTAGTCAATTTGAATGCCCAAGGTAGAACACGAGAAAAGTGTTGTAGTGTCCACTTCCCTTTGAAACTTTTAGATACTGATCTTGATATTGTTGATCTTATTATGGACACTATTATGTTTTGTTTTAGTATGATGGTTAGATGTTAGATCAGGGATTATTATTGATCTGGATTCAGTTATTATGCATGATGATTATTAGAGACATTTTTATATGTGGATGATGATATACTGTTTGACATGGACATATTATAGATGTTGATTTGGACATGTGATATTGGATATTGTGAATAGAACTAACATGAGAATTAATTGATGATGATATAGTTGATTAATTAAACTGAAAATGATAATGTTGATTTCTTGATGTTGTTGTGATTTATATGAATAGATGGATTTGTTAGTATATTTATATCATTTTGGATGTTCTGATATGGCCACAAGGCCAAAGGAGGTATTGCGTTTTTAGGTTAAAATATCACAACAATGTTGGGGGACTTGAGACTAACCATATTGGAATTCTCGGGTGAATTAAACAAAGTCACCATGGCAATCTATTTTTGTGTGTGTGTGTATGTGTTGTGTTGTTAGGGATTCCCATAGGGGGACTTCCATTATATGTGATAAAGGGTTTGTGTAATTTATTAATGTGGTTTCTTTATCAATGTTGCATGTATTTATTTTGTGATGTGTTACCCCTTTCATTAATTATTTTATGTTGTATAAATGTTGTAAATAATCATGTGTTAAAATAATTAAATCAATATGTCATAGGAATGTAATAAATAAAGTTATTACTCTTAATAGTAATATTGTAAGAATGTGTAAGAAATATGTAAGATAGATTTGGAGTGTGAAACACTTCATCCTCTTGGGAAATTCAAATTTTTCCTTGGAGGCTATATTTGGAGGCTTGTGGGACAAGTTAAAATTGTCCCACACCTCTTAAAATTATTCACCAGCCATACCTATGGTTTGGAGGTTAAATTTAGGCCTTTTTAATGCATTTTGAAATGACTAATTGTAATTTTTAATTGCACTTCTCTTACATGTTTTAAATTCAGTCCTTTTGGGGTATGGGTTATTTTGGAGTGTGTAAGTTAATTTGTTATTTTATTTATTGTGTTTAGGTGAATGATGTTGACCTTGTTCTTGGGGTTGCGGAAGAATGATGTGGCATCCTACATGGATCCACATCATCCTCTTCTCTTTCCTCTCCTTTAAAATTTAAACCCCTTGCTTGTTTGTGGTTGTTGAAACTTTGCTTATTCCTCTTGGGGGTGAATTTTGCTTGCTGTTTTGGAGCTTGCTTGTGGGAGGAGTTGGGAGTCATTTGCATGCTGGTGTGTTGCTAATTTTGGACTGAATTTTGGCATTTGGGAAGCTTGTTGATCTTGGAACAAACTCCATTATGGAGAGGTAGGAACTTGAGCCTTTTTAAAATGCTTCTTTCTCTTGCATGCTTGAATGGAAATGGTGATTGTTGTTATGTGTGTGTTGGCTAGTTGGGTAGACTGCTTAGGACATGGTGTAGGAGAAGGCTATGGGGATTTCAAATGGGGGGCATAAGGGAATGCCAATGGCACCAGTTTTATTATGGAGGGAGTTTGGGATTGGGATCCACCATGGAAAAGAAATAGCTTGCATTTCTTACTCTTTGGGGGCATAAGGGAGAAACTTGGGGGGGGCATAAGGAGGGGTTAGGAGGCATAAGGTTTATGGGATATGATATTGATATTGGCGGTATGATTATTGGTGGATGCCCAATTCCCAATTGGGAGGCATAAGTAGCTTTCCCCATAGATCCTTGCTCTTGTTGGCTTTCTTGGAAGAAGCCTCAATTTTGTTTGCATATATATAATGTAGTGGTGAACCTACATTCTTCTTGAACTGTGTTGTTTAAATGTGAAAATGCTGCTTGTATGTTTTGTGGAAGCCTTGTTGCCATGAGTTGAATCTCATCTCTTATTTCAATATGGTTGGGGCTCGGGGGCTAATGAGGAAGGATGGCTTCTCCCTTCTCATTGGATGTCTTGGTTGGGTGGAGAGCGTTGCCTTTCCCCCTTCCTTGTTGTGATAAAAATGAAAAGATGGAGAAACTAGCATGTTGTCGTTTTGAGAAAGAGGAATATACAGTTTTGATAGTCCCTTCTTTTGAGCAAGTTCATTGTAACCCTTCCCACTTTGAAGTGGATGAATTGTATAGCATAATTGTAATGAGAAGACATTGTGTTGGTAATGTAAGATTGAAAATTGGAATGTGAAATGTAAAGGAATTCTATTTTACTCTCTGTTTTGAAAGAAATGTAAAAGGTTGTTACATGCATTGTATTTTACATTTGGAAATCAAATAGAAAAGAGAAAGATTGTAAAGTTGTATTAGAAATGAATAAAGGATGGCATTATTTCTCAAAATTGTAGTGTGTATTGGAATTGAATTACTATTGTGAATGTAACCTCTGTTTAAATGCAAGAAGAAGAAACACGTAAGTGGAAACTATATTGTAATTGTTCTCCCTTGAAATATAAATTAGAAATGAAATCAGAATTGTAATTTAACTTGGAAATGAATGGTTAATTTAATTCAGAAAATGTATTAGACTAGTTTAGAAACTATACACACATTTAAATGATAAAATTGATATACAGATTTAGAAGAAAAAGATCACTGTTATAAACTTTACACTGGTAATTATTTTTCATAAAAATGTACAGTTCAGACCTGCACTTAATAATTAACTTAAAAATGTTATAAGTTAGCATGCTAAGACATTAATGAACCCCAATGGACAAAGAAAATTCAAGAAAACAACTTGACCATTGCTAATTCGAATACAATCCCTTTAATAGTCATTTTTCTGTCATGTGATGGAAATATAATATTTTTAAATAAATTGAACAAATTAACTTCTGAAAACACTTTAAACCCTCCCTAGATCAATACTCTATGTTTTTTTGACATTTTGAGTGAAGGAGGAAACTAAATTTAATCAAATTGAAAAGTTGAAAATTGCCAGTTTGACAATTAAGAGCCTGCAGATCGATTTTCTAAAATTGACCCTCTAAATTTCATCAAAAATTAAATTTTATGGTTTTTGTGCAAAGAGGGCATCAAGATATTTCCAAAAAGTCCTTGTTTTCATAAAACCGAGCTTTCTAGCTCAAGTTATGGCTATTTGAAGTTTACTTCAATTTGGCATTCAAAAATTAAAATAAATCTAACTGTTAACTTTAATTTTTTACTTTGGAAAAAAATCCAAAAAGAGTCTATGGCCCCACCATCCCTTAACCAATTGTGACCTACCACGTGGCACATCGGAGGGGCGGACCAAAATTTTAAACTTACCTTTTTTGAAAAATTTACCTAGGAAAATTTTCCCACTTTTCCCTACATCCTCACACACTGTAGCCAATCACATGCTGACACATGGCATGGCAGAGGGGAGGACCCCTTTTGAACTTAACCCCTTTAAGTTTTGGACTTCGGAAAAATTCTCAAATTTTTCATGCATCCCTGCTAACCCGTGACCAATCCCATGCTGACATGTGGCTCGATGGATGCGCGGGAGAATTTTGAAAACTTAACTTATAATTCTTCTTTTGGCAAAATGTTCCTTTTGACTCCATGGCCCCGTAACCCCACCTGGCTTAGAAAATATCATTTCGTAGATGCACGGGCCCACACAATCTTTTTAGGTTTGAAAACCCTTTTGGCTCAACCCCTTGGATTTCTTCGCCGCCTTGCCGCCCGCGCCTAATATTGTTGCAACACGTGGCACCTTTTTTGCCTTCGGCGGAGGCACACGTGAAATTTCTCCCTTGAGCTTTTAATCTCAAAATCCCAAATCTTCTGCCACTCTTGCCCATCTATTTTCCCTGTGCCAATCCTTGAGTGACACGTGGCATTTCCGGTGTCGGTGTGGGCGCGGACCAATTTGGTCCCCATGCGTTTTGTGGTGGAAGAGACTTAAAGTCTCAACCCACTCCGTCGGCCCGCCATCCCTCCCGACCAATCTAGGAGTGACACGTGTCTCCCCACCGGCTCGCAGGTGCGTAAATAAATTTTGCACTTTTGTGCCCAAAAAGGAAAAATGTGCCAAGTTCCTCCCGCTCCGCTGACCCGTGTAAGGGGAAAATTTTCCTCCCTAGACCCATGGACTATTCTTGGGAAAATTTCTCCCCTAAATTGTACTGCCCATAACTTGGAAATTATAGGGAGTTAGGAGGACTTCTTTATATCACCGGAAAGGTGAGAAAAATTTCTATCGATGGAAATGGTTTGGAGAAATTTTAGAAGTGTTAAGTATGAGAAAAATCCTATTAAAAATTTGAGGTCTTGCTAGATAGCGAGGCATGGGGGTAAATAACTCCTTGAATCTAACTAAAACATATAACCCTAAAATTTGAACCTTGTGAACTTGTTATTAGTTAATAAAGGGAACATATGTTGTAGTAAATTGGTCTTGTAGAGGAACACTGTTAGTAAAAATTGATGTCTTGCAACAGTTGTGTAGACACTTCAAACAAAAAAAAAAAAATTATCCAATAACTTCTAACTAACCCTAGCCTAGGAAAGAGCATGCCTCTCGATGGAATATTCTAGAAGAACATCATGAGGTAAAGTGTAAATCCAGTGCTCCGGAGAAGCATGCTTGCATGGACCACATTCGACACTTGGAACCAGATCTAAGGATGTTGGAAGGTGAGTTGGCAGTGTAGGATAATTATAAATACAAGTGCCTATGGAGTAAAATATATAAAAGTACGAGGTATAGCATGTTAGAGAGTGAGCGAGCTCTGCAGAATTACTACGAGTGGATATTTGTGTTCAGGAAGGAATGTACTAAGCATGGAGTTGTAATTTTTCTTTTTTTGTTAGCTTAGTTACATACGTCTAGTGATATGCATGACTGCGGTCTGCTCTCTGTGACACTCTGTAATGAATCAATGAATATAATGAGGTTACCTATTATAAATAGACATGGATATCAATGGTTTTAATGTATATTTCTCTCATATGAGTTCTCTTTCCTTTCATGCTATGTATGAATGCTTGTATAATTCTTTCTGTCATAATGCATGTTTTGGATTCTATTAAAGTACTTAGTCTAAGGTGACTACAAGGATCTAGAGGCCATTCTGAGCCCTATGGTCCTTGTATGTTTCAACCTCCCTCATAAAAACTCTTACACTAATCATAAATGACACTTTCAACTAAAATCACATAAAAGAGAGACTCGGTACCCGCGCATGCCTCAAGTGAGCACTCAGCTTCTATTGGGTGATAGGTCGGCATGCATAGGGTTCCTTCCTTTTGTGATGGTAGTATAAATGACTACATCTTGGTTCCATTACTAGGACCTCTTTTTGAAGTTGTAGTGGGATATAACATACATCATGATCTATGTAATGAGTAATGACAGAGCGGTTAACATTGGAAATTGTTGAATCATGGTTCAAGAGCATGGAGGATGAATTTTCTCGAGAGATACAACACTGGACCTGAGTTTAATGCACATAGATGGGTAAAAGAGAACTTCTACCATGATTTGTACAAGACCTTCTTCTGTTGCTTCCCAATAGAACTATATGAATGGATTTCAGCCTATGTTTCTAGATCAAGTTGGCGTTATGGATCACATGTATGGACCAAAGAAGACTACCAAAGGTTGCAGGATGCAGATCTAATGTGGACCCATGTTGTAGATCATTGGTGGAGAGGAGTATTGACTAGTTACACTCTGGAATACACCATTTCCACTTATTCTTGTCTAGAGGTTGTTGAGTTTGAATTTCTGCGAGAACCTAGAGGAACGTTTCTACATGTTATTCCCTAGCTATGAAGATATTAATGGTTACCATGAGTTTATAGGCTTTCCCAATGGCTGGCTAAACCATTCTGAGTGTTGGGTAAGGGAGCTTGGGTGGAGGAAGATGGCAGATATCATGACAAAGAAGGAGAGGGAAGAGAGACGGCTCAAGTATAGTGAAGCGTGTGAAAGGGAGATTGCTAGATGACACGAAGCTACTAGTGTGATGGATCATGAGAGATAGACGTTGCGGGAAGGAGTTGAGGTTCACGTGAAGGATGTGGAACCTAAGCAGTCTATGCTACCCCATCTTGGCAAGCACGTGAGGGAGACCACTTCAGATTTTGGTGAGAGTTCATCACATAAAGAAAGGAGAGTCATTGGCGCATATCTAAACCCACCCAGTGACCGAGCCCTAGTGCTTAGTTTTCTTGAACCAAGAAGAAGTGTTATTGACCTAGTTCATATCAGTGGAAGAGACAGATCCGTGCCTAGGAGATACAATTTTACATTCCCTTCTTCTATGGCTGCACATATTCTAATATTTGGAGGAGTCTTTGGACAAGGAGCAAGTGTACAAGATTTCGGTCTTGCATCAGGGAGTGGTGTGGGACAAAGTAGTGGTAGCGGAGCACTATCATAGACCATCAGTACATAGTTCAGTGGGACTTTGGGGGCACTTGGTACAACTCCTATAAGCCCTATTGAACCAAGTGGTTTTGGTGGCTCTAGAGGCATAGAGGCACATGACCTAGTGGATCGGTGGTGGAGGAAACACCGAGGAACCAAGGCTTAGGATCACGAGGACGGGGACCCACATGAGCACCTCAAGTATTCTTTGAAATGTCTCTACATTTTCCAGATTACAGGGGCATTGCGGATGCTACGGAACATGTTCACAAGTGTGAACTACTATGGCACACGAAGGGTATCACAACCCAATAATGGAAGGCTAGTATAGGAAGTATGAACCTCATCAAACGGTGGTGGACTATACCACCTTAAAGAATGCATTCTTGGCAGAGTTCCACATCCCTGAGTTCGAGTAGAAGAGCATCGACACTTTGAAGGAGATTCAACAAGGAATGGCAGAAAGTGTGTGGGAGTATGATGTGTGCTTTAAAACTCTTTTGTCTAAATTACTATATGATATCCATCCTTCTCAAAGCATACAAAGTGGTTTGTTGGAGGATTGATCACCCCTTTTAGAAGGGTCTTGTCTCATAAAACTTTTACAGACCCGCGTGAAGCATTAGAAGCTGCCTTACACACTGAGGCTATTGATAGTATTGATACTGGCATTAGCCCATTCTTGGAGGCTCAGATTGTTGTTATGGAAAAATTATTGCAAACATAGCCCATAAGACTCACGGTGGTTTGTGGTGCACAAATTTTGAAATAGAGGGAGACGTTAAGGATAATTTCCCTCGGAGGATGGTATAATCTTTGACAGTGGATTGTGAAATTTTTCATGGGGACCATGATGCAAGTAGATGTCCCTTGTTGTAGTGCGTGATCAGGAAGAATGTATCTTGTTACTACAAAATTTACACCTCTACAACCCATGACACTAATTATTGTAGGCTCATTGATCAGATCCATGAGGAAATTGATCATGGGGTGTGCCAAACCAACATTTCCAGTGGTTCCAAGGATAATGATCACCATTATGAAGATCGCGAGAGATAAGTCTTCCATGCAAACCTTCCCCCTCACAGACCTCGACTATGACAAGGAGATTACATTGAATGCAGTTGTAGATGGATGGCTCCTTAGCAATATCCTCATTGACATAGGCGTGGAGGTTAATGTTCTCACTTTTGATGCATGGCATCGAGATGGGAAGACTTGCATTACAGCCAGACTTCAAATGTGTTATATATGGCAAACAACACTAAGGTGATTCCCATCGAGTGTCTTGAAGGATGTGTCTATTACTATCTAGGGAGCCAATTTTACTTGGGGACTTTGAATTCTTGGCGCTCATCGAGGTAGATAATTTCCAGCCACTACTTGGCGTCCTTGGTGTTATAAAAATAATGCAGATCTTCGGATTCAACAAAGGGTACATCAGCTTTGAGAACAAGAAAAATAGGTCATTAAACCCCTGGTTGATGGGAATTCGACACCCTATATTGAACCATTGGGAGAAGAATTTCTGGAAAAGATTTATGTGCGCTCAATCGAGATCCGAGATGATACACCCTACTAATGGGGTTATCCAACTTAAATATGCTCATGGGTGAGTGATATCAAAGCATGTGACAATTGGGTGCATGGAACTTACGAATTAATAGGATGGTAGTTGAGAGGGTCGGTGACCAAGGTAACAAAGGCGCGCATGGTTAGGTGCCTTGGAGGAAAAGAACTACCCAAGTATTCAGGAGGAACCTTCCCTGAGATCTTTCTATAGGAGGTAGAATCTCAGTGGAAGGATGAGAAGGAATAGAGGGAGATGTTAATTTATGTATTTCTCAATACAGAAGCTTGGTGGTGGGCCACACATTAGGAGATCCTTTTAGAATGGCACGAGGTAAGAATTGCTCTTTGTGTTAGATTCTCCATGAGTAATGTACCCACCATCATCAAGGAATACCATGGGAAGGATCACGCATGTTTCCCAACCAGGAGTGTGAACAAGTCTAGAGAGAAGGTGCGGAATATTTTCCACCATCCCTCCGGGTGCACAAGTTGTATTCTACACTATAGGGTTGCACGCATGTATGGTACATTCATTTGGAGACACGCCACCGTAGAAAAGGAATTATTAAGAAATCGCAGCTGACCTTATTCAAACCTTTGAATATTGGAGTACCAAGCCATCGATTGATAAGGCCTTGTAGGGTATTAAGTGCCTTACCATGGGGGATAGTGCCAGGATGGAAGATAAGCTGTTGGAATTACTAGGTGAACCAAGATTGGAGGCACATTTTGAAGAAGAAGAGGAAGCATAAGAGTTACATCTTGAGCGTGCGTGTTTGGAAAAAGAGAAGGGAAAGTTGGTATATGTGATTGATGGAGAGGAATCGAAAGCTTGTATGTTAGCCATTCTAGGGACGCGCAAGGTAGTGGACAGTGTATATGCTCACGTGCGTGCCTACCATAAGCCTTTAAAGATGAAGAAAGTTAACATCGGTCCAGAAGAAGAACCTAAGGAAGCTATTATTGGGGATTACTGGACAGAGGATGAAGTATCAAAGATCATTGATCTATTGTGTAAATTTGAGGATTTATTCCCGCGCAGGTATCATGAGCTCAAAGGCGTTCACCATTCCTTGGGGGAGATGGAGATAAAACTGAAGGATGGTGCGTTCTTGGTTAGGAAAAGGCCCTACCAAATGAATCCCAACTTACGCGTAAAGGTCAAGGAGGAGATAGAAAAATGATAGCTTCTGGGATCATTGAGGTAGTGGAAGAATCAGAGTGGATAAGTCCAATGGTAATAAGCATCAAGAAGGATGGGTGGATTAGAATTTGTGTGGATTATAGGGAATTGAACGCATTTTGTGTCATTAATCCATTTCTGACCCCCTTCAATGAAGAAATTTTAGAAGGAGTCACTAGGCAGAAATCTATTCCTTTACGGATGGATTTTCAAGGTACCACCAAGTCCAGATTGCAAAGGAAGACCAGGAGAAGACAACTTTCACCACCGAGTGGGGAAGTTTTGCATATACGGTCATGCCCTTTGGGTTGAAGAATGTGCCAACTATCTTTTCGTGCATAGTGGTGCAAGCATTCCAAGACTTCATCCATAAATTTCTTCAAGTCTATTTGGATGACTGGATAGTATATGGTCTAGTTAAAGACCATTGTGACAATTTGAGGTTAATGTTTGAGAGGTGTAGGTAGTTGAGGATATCCCTCAACATTAAGAAATGTGTGTTTGCTACACCCTTTAGGACTTTATTGGGGCATATCATATGTAAGGAGGGCTTGCTGGTAGATCCCGCTAAAGTTGCAGTTATTGTGGGGTTAAGGGAGCCTACTAGCTAGAGCACAATGTGCGGATTCCTTGGGCATGCGGGCTATTACAGAAAATTCATTAAGGGATATGCCAAGATCATCGTGCCATTAGAGGAGCTTCTTAGACATAAAAGTGCCTTCCATTGGGGAGAGGCGCAACAGAGGGCATTTGATACATTAAAATATAGGCTTATTACCGTGCCTATTTTATGGTTTCCCTCTTGGGACAAGCCCTTTCATGTTCATGTAGATGCCTTAGGGACTACCATTGGAGTAGTCTTTGCACATCCAGGTGAAGGGATTGTTGATCATCCTCTTTATTTTGCAAGTAAGAAGTTGACACCAGCAGAGTAGAATTATACCACAACTAAGTACGAGGCATTGTCAATGATCTACGTGCTCTTCAACTTTAGGTAGTATCTGTTGGCAAACACCCTTTGTGTTCTACATCGACCACATGGCATTAAAGTATTTAGTGAACAAACTTGTTATACAAGGATGTATATGTCGATGGGTGTTGTTGTTTCAAGAGTTGGAATTCACCATTGTAGTGAAACTTGGAAAAATCAACTGTGGGCCTAATCATCTGTCAAGAATTAATTTAGGGAGGACGTGTAGAGTATTGAGTAAGCAATGCCAGACGTGAAACTATTAAGGTTGTGGCGCGTACCGTCTAATTTGGAATAAATTGCAATATTTTTAAAGGAAGGTGTGGCACCAGATAGAATGAAGACATTGGAAAAGAAGCTAGATTGGCCATACACGTCATGCCCTATATGTTAATCAAAGGAGACTTATACAAATTAGGATGTGATGAAGTCTTTCTCGTAGATCTATCTTAGAGCATGAGCGCCTAGCCATCATGGAGGATGCACGTGGGAATTATGTAGGTGATGCCATCGTACGTAAGATATTAATGGCAGGTTTTGGTGGGAAACCTTGTACAAAGATTGTAGAGACTATTGTAAAGTCCTGTGACCATTGTTAGTGCATTGGAAAACTAGGAAGGAGAGATGAGATGCCTTTGTGCCCTATTCCTAGCACGGAGCCTTTTGAAAAGTGGGTGATAGACTTTGTAGGACCTATTGCATCGACAACACGTAGGACTAGGTCACATTATGTCATCACTTGCATAGATTATCTCACAAGGTGGGCAAGAGGCAGCCCCAACTAAAGATTGCATGATAGCAATAACAGCGAGGTTCTTGTGGGAAAATGTTATCATGAGGTATGGATGCCCTTTGAGTCTGACCAGTGATAGGGGTACGCATTTCTTGAATGAGACCATGAGGATCCTGTTATCTAAATTCATGGTGGCTCATCACAAGACTATGCCCTATCACCCACAAGAAAATGGAACCACGGAAGCATTCAACAAGATACTGAGTCATACCTTGACCAAAATTTGTGATGTCGGAAGACTTGATTGGGATGACAAAGTATCGGCTAGTATTATGGGCTTATAGGACAACGTATAAAAGACTAAATAAAGGCACACCTTTTCAATTGGTGTTTGGCACAAAAGCTATTTTTCTAGTTGAATTTAGGTTGCCCTCTCTATGAATAGTGTGCAGGAGGGTTAGCCAATGAAAAAGTGCTGGAAGAAATAATTGATGAGCTAATGAAATTGGATGAGAGACGATCACTTTCCGATGGATCCAAACAACGGAAAAGGTAAAGAAAAAGACTTGGCATGATCACCATACTAGAAACAAGAAGTTTGAGGTTGGGCAGATGGTTTTATTATATGATTCTAAGTTTCGTGCCATCCAGGAAGTTAAAAGTCCATTGGTTGGGTCCTTAAACAATCTCATACATCCTTGATGCGGGCGTGTGCCAGTTACAAGAGCTAGATGGGACGAAGTTTCCTAGACACTTCAATGGTAGTAGGCTAAAGCCGTACTATAAATAAGTCTTCTTGGTGTTTGTAAATAAGGTAGTTTTTCCAGTTAGTTTAGAAGTTTCCTTTATGCATTTTCCCCTTCTTGTGTTTCCGTTTCACGTTATTGTTTTGTTTTGCGCCTTGGGTGCCGCTAACCTTATTGCTATTTTTGGAGAATTTGTGAGTTCATAACGGACCGCGCATTACTTTAAGTGTGGGGTGGAGAAAAGTGAAGAAGTGCATGATAAAAGTGCCAAGGATGTTGTGTTGAAAAGCCTTGTTGAGTAGTCGGGTTGAAAGAGGTATATAAAGAGGAAGATGGAAGAATGGTTGGTGCCAAGGTAAATGTACTTGTAGATCCCACATACTAAGGAGAAGAAAGCACATTTGAAAGAAATAAGAGGTAGGTGAGAGCAAGGATCAAGAAAGAAGAAGGGCCTTCCATGAGAGTTAGCGCACAAGAGTCTCCTGTCAGGTTGGATTGGTTGCGCACTAGAAGGTTGGAGGAGTTTTTGCATAGGTTGGGTGCGTAAGGGAAGGCGTTGAAGATGAGGATTTTTTGAAAAATATGCATTAAATGAACAAAGTATGGTGGTAGGTGAAGTAGCATTTAATGTTTAGAAAAGAGAAAAACTATAAGTAAAGGGTCGGGGCACTCTCATTTTTACTTTACGAAATAGAAGAGTTTGAGATATAAGTGAGTTCCATAAACTAGGGCTTTTAGATTCAATCGAGTGAAGGAAGATCTGTGAGATTAAAGCAGCCAGTTTGAGTTTGCAAACCAGAAGGGGTTACATGGGCATGGAAATAGTTAAGAGGTGTTGTTTTGTGAAGATTTGCATCCCAGTTAGGGTTCGATAAACTAGGGCACATGTTCAGAAGGATTGTATCATGGATTTAAGATCGAAGGATTGGAAGAAGTAAGAAAAAATAACAAGGAGAGGATAGGAGTGATAAAAATACCTCAACCATGGCACCCAAAAATTGAAAGGGCAAAGCCAAGGCTAAATAATCAGAACCCATGGTAGGCACAAATGAATAATGGTATGCAGAGATGTAATACCCAGATGGGGTGATGATGGGGAAGGAATGGGAATCCCACTTGAGAAGTGTACCTGTTAGTGACTATAATCACCGCATGAACACAATAGAAAAATAAATGGCATTGGAATTAGTACACCCCACCAACAAACAAACACCTAAGGGTTTGCCTATATACGATGATGACGTTAAGGTTAAAATGGAGAAGGCAGGGCTGTTGCAACTCTATGAGTTGCCTTATTTTGGAAAGCGCAGTGCCTGTACCAATGGTTGATGTCACAGTGCATGAAGATTACTTCCACTTTGTAGGGTGTAAGATGCACATGACTCCCTAGCTGATTTCACAATTTATAGGCCTCATATGTGAGGGAGATATCCTAGAAGATGACCTTGGTGACAAGGAAGCTATTCAAGAGACCATCACCAAGTATGTCTGCAAGAAAGGGTCACGGTACTATGAAATTTCAAACATCAAGGATCCCATAATGAACATGGCTGCGCATTTGGTGACTAAGTTGAATGGCTAGGAGAGGTGGACGCAGGTCAACAAACCTTGGCTACATGTCTACAAGAATATTGTAGAGGGAACTATATATAACCTATCCATGTACATTGCAGAGGAAATTGTTAGTTGCGTGAAGGAAGGGGACAGGATCCTCTTTGGCAACGTCTTTCTCACCATTGTATTCACGAGAGATTGGGGTGCCTGGCGACGAGAAGAAAAATTTGTATGGGAGTACCCTGCAAGGATCCTTCACCCACGAAGAGGTTTGAAAAATATGCCTATGATACAATGACAACACCCCACAAGGTGCGGCTGGAAAAATGGTACACGTGCCTGAGGAATGCATTGGGGTAGAGTGGAGAATCCCCGAACAACTCCCAAACATCCATTGAGGGAGAAGCTAAATTTGTGGTCTATCAACACTACTACCTGGGTAGATTCAAGATGATAGACGAATCATGGAGCCCTTGGTGCAAGCTTCCTTCGCGTTCATTTGCTTAGTACTTCAAAGCGGGGGTGAACAGGTTTAAAGAGTCAAAGAAGCTAAGGTTGGAACTAGGTAGGCTAGGCGGGAACATAGGGAGATGAGAAAGAAGTGAAATTACCTCAGAAAAGCATGTGTATGTGGAGAATTACATATCACATGAGATTCAAATTACAAGGATGATGACGCTACCCATCATTTGGAGGATCGGTGATGCGATGCACGTGTACTTGCGCATAAGGCCAAAGTTTGAGAAGGTTGCGTATCTAGAGAATGAAGTCTCCATACCTGAAGACCCCTTGGGGAAGAAGAAGTAAATGTCTAAGAAAAGAGGGAGAGGAAAAGAAGAAGCACCAATTGTGTGGACTACTCAGACAGTGAGCATACCATCCACAAGCACTAAGCCAAGCACTTACTTGTGGAGAAAGAAGTATCTGGTGAAGGAGAAGACGCTAGAGGTAGAGGTGCCTAGGCAACCTATCTCTAAGGAAGAATCACTTGAGGAAGAAGATAAGGCTGAATCCCCTGATCAGAGCCACCTCTCAAGAAAAAGTAGAGGGTCGATGAAGAAGCTGACTAGGAGGCAACCAATAGCTTGGAGAAATACATGGGTGGAAGAGGGGATGAAAGTGAAGAAGAGGCAGAGAAAGACTAAGAGCCACATGTGTTTAGCATCTACTACTCGGAAGAGGATAGTGGAGGTGAGAATCAGGAGTTCATATTATAAGGCGTAAGGGCACATAGGATGAGGAAGGCACCGAATACATGGAGTATGAGGAGGTTTCCGGGGAAAAGGAGGGAGCCATAAGTTTTACAAAGGAGTAGATCACGAGAGGTGGTAGAGAGAGAAGCATAGAGAATGCTCGAGGTCTTGGTAGACCAAGAGTTGGAGTGCAGCGTGGACATAGTGCTAAAGGAGGGGAAGGAGGAGAACATTAAAAAGAGCATGACAGCCTAGGAGGCCCCGCTCTAACAATAAGCTTCCCCAAAGGTGCGCACTCGGGCAGTAAGAACTCTGGATGTAGAATAGATAGGTAATGGGATATGTTGATGACACAAGGAAGGTGTTACGTGCACTATTCTAGAACACTATACCCACGGAGAGACTCATAGCCATGGGGTCTTTCGAGAAGAACGACGCGTACCTTAGAACCAAAAAGATTCTCTCTTAGGCATTCGAGTCCCACGTTGATGAGCCAGAATTCAAAGTCTACCAAGGAGTGCTCATCACATTTCCATAATCTAAGGGGGTGAACCCCATAGTGAATGCTCAGGAGCTCTCAGATGAGTAAGTCTGCAATGCTCTTAACAAGGTCATGGTTGAGACTGAGGCTATATTATTCACATGTAATGAGGATTAGAGTGTTGGAGGTGAAGGAGGAAGAACTGGTGGATAAGGCCGGGAGTTGAAGGAAGAGAAGGTAAAGGTGCATGAAGTGTACAAGAAAATGGAGTCTATCAAGGGTGTCATCCTCCGAAGTACCCAGACTTAGCACCACCTACACATAAGTACTTGTCCCTCCTAGAGTGTATTGAAGATATAACATGCATCCTCACTATGGAGAGATGTCCCTTGGCCTTGGAATCTATGAAGAAATGGTCATGAGCTTTGTTGGTCGTCAAATAGGACTTTATGAAGAGCAAATGTAAATGTCGGGGACAAGAAGTCCCTCCTCTTTAATGGGAGAGGTTCCCTTATTCGAAACGAACCTATTTACAAATATACAAAACATGATTTTCTCGGTTAAACTTGTATATTACGAAAGTGTTTTCTATAAAGATCATCAATTACAAAAGGGTGAGGAATAAGAGTATGAGAATGAGCGAGAAAGGCAACATGCAGAATTATAGATAATGAGTAATTCTTTATGTATGCGAAGTTATAGTGAATTGAAACAAGATCATTTGTATCGTATAAATAAGATGGAATTTAAAGACACAAAGTTCTGTAAATAACATCTGCCAGAACACAAAGTTTCTTAACATAACACAGATTCATTAATCAAGGACACAAAGTTCCTTCTTGGTTATACAAGATCACCATGCTTGCAAAGTTGGAGAGTATGCAATCGGCAAGACTAACAAACTAGAGACAAATGATCTTCACAAAAATTAAATGAAAGCTTAGGGATAACAGAGATCAGATAGACAAAGAATGGAAAGCCCTTCTGTATTGATTTCTTTATGATCTATTTACACTTTCAGAAAATAAACCAAGTTCTTCCCTTCCTTACAAAATGGCGTGGAGGGGCCATTATATAGCTTACAAATCAGTTACTCTTCGTAA
This sequence comes from Taxus wallichiana var. yunnanensis, assembly GCA_018340775.1. Taxonomy (NCBI): domain Eukaryota; kingdom Viridiplantae; phylum Streptophyta; class Pinopsida; order Cupressales; family Taxaceae; genus Taxus; species Taxus wallichiana. The sequence continues at coordinate 628,486,822 of CM031237.1, read as the reverse complement.
CCGCTTCTTTTAACTAAGATTAGTTAAGGACTGCCAATCGCAATACCTCAACTTTTTACAAAGAAAATGGAAAAAGAATGGGAAGAAGAGAAAAGAATAAAGAGAAGGTGGTCAGTTACTGGGAGGGACCCACTGACTTCAAAATCCGCTGCCTGAATCTCTTCAACACCTCGGCTATGTCTCTGCCACGAGGGACTGACGTGTTGGCTGTAGACTGACCCCAAAATCCGAGACACTTCTCCATTTCTTTATCAAACTCGACATGAGTATGATAATCTTTATTTGCTTCTTCAATGGCAGATTGAAGAGAGCAAATCTCCTTCATTTTCTCTTTGGAGATGGAGCTTTCCTTGAATAAATTATCTTTGACAAAAGCTCTAAATTGAGCTTTGATTTCTTGCAAGGAAAGGGGCACACCAGAAGTTTCATCTTGAAGATGACAAGTGTATATCTTTGAAAGCAGACAACCAGTGTCTTGAAAGCCTCACCTTCTGCTAGCTATTCTTCAGCTCTCCCAAAGCCTCCTCTAAGACTTTGATCTTCCACTCCACACTGTAAACCCAGGACTTTGACAGATTATCCTTTGCATCATCAAAAACCTTAGTTGCTAATAAAATGTTCTCATCTGTCTGTCCCATGAGACGGAGGTCTACTATGCAACTGCTCCAGAGTTTGAGCTCTTTATCCATGACCCCGATAGTGGAGGAGAGCTTTTGTTGCAAATTGTTCACCTTTCCATGGAGTTTGAAAGCTTCATCAATGAAATTCAATCCTGCAACAAGCATATCTTCCACCATGGCCTCCATAGCTCTGCCATAGATAGAATACTTGTGCATGTCTTTGATACTCTGTATTTCATCTTGGCTCAAAATTACAGGAGGTGGAAGAGTAGTCAATGGGGTAGGGTCCAAAACTTTGTCCTTAGACAAAAGAGATTTGATAAAACTTGTGAGAATCTGGGCCTGTTCCTCCAACTGTTCAATAGTTTGCTGCCCTTTCTCTACCCTCCCAATGACTCTTGTGACCATTTCCTGGAGGTTATGGATCTCACCTTCAGGAGTAGACTCTCCCATTGGAATTCTTGAGAGCTCTAAGTCAGATGCCTGCAAGTCCTACTCCGATTTGTCCACTGTAGGCTTAGCAATCTCCAGGAATTGCTGACCTTGAGCATCAGACACTATTCTGGAGGTGATTTTGGCTTTCTTGGCACGAGAAGGAGTAGTGCCCAACAAGGCTATGACAGCATCAAAATTTGGCCCTGAGCTCTCGAGAGGAAGATTTCCTCTTTCTACTGTCAACAAGAGGTTGAACCCATGCAAAAGAGGAAGAGGAAGTAGCAGGAGGGGCAAGAGGACCAAGAGACATAGAGCTCATGACGCTCAAGGTTTGCATAGCTGTGGTCTCAAGTTGAGATGTGAGTGGGGCGCTGGAGACAATTGCTGCAGAAGAATCAATAGCACTTGGAAGTTCAGTGCTCTGGACTTCCTTATCTTTATCTGTTGGATCTTCAGGAGCATTTGCAGGGGCTGGCACTTCACTCTCTTCACTTTCACTGAGAACAATGATGTTCTCTGGTCCCAAAGGCACTTCTACCTGTTTACTTTGAGGATCTTTTTCCACAGGCTCCTTCTTAACCTCTTTGAGTTTCTTCTGGTACACTTGAGTGGATGAAGAAGGAGTGGAAGCTGGAGGTCCTTGCGTTGATGAGGCAGGAGGGGTTTACACAGGTGTGTCTGATATGGGAGTCGATGCTTCCCTCCTTGGTGTTGAAACATCCTTAGAAGAGGATTCTCCTGAGTGCCTTCTGAGCTCTCAAACTTTCCTGTCAAACCAGACCTTAGTCCTGACTAAGACTGGAGCAAGGATCTCAGCTAGATCATCTTTTTCTTTCCTATTCCAATCCAAGTCCTCCAAGGGAGTGTGCTTGACCACATTGTCATACTCATATGAGTATAGATCAGAATTGTCATCCTGGAGTCCTTCAGGAACTTGGTACAAGCCAAGTTCTTGAATCAATTACAGAGAGAACCTGCCATAGTGCCTCCTTCTAGCTTCAAAATCATCCGCACAGTCAGCCCAATAGTCCTCTGTATCTACCCTATGATGATAGATTATCTTGATGTTCTGCTCAATGAACTTCTTCAAGTCGAAGCAAGTTCTTGGCTTAAAGAAATGAACGGTGATAGGAACCAGGGCTCTTTCTATGTTCTGTGCGTCCAGGGCTGTTTTACAAGTGTAATTTCCCAAAGAGATGGGAAAGTGCAAACCAGAAATCTTCTTGTCTCTGCAGGTTCTGTGCAATTTGTCTAATTGCCTGCATACCTCTATCAAAGCCATCTTGTCACTGCAGAACATGGGTAGCCTCAAAGGAGTGCTCTCATAGCTGGCAAGCCTGATATAAGAGAATTTTCTAAATTGAATAAAATAGGCACCGTAGTGCGATATCAGCTTCATGGCTTCATCTGAAAACCTTCTAGCGAGTGTCACCCTCCAGAATTGGCGACCACGTACATGGTGAAAGCATCATTTACCCTTACGAAATTGCGATTGCTGGTCTCTAGAGTGAAGCTGGGCGTGAGGCATATCTGAGGATCATCCTTGTGGGCATCAATGTAAGAAAAACCAAACCATTGCCTTGATGCCGCCGAGTATACATCAGTGAAGTAATGTAGAACTTCTTCGTTTCTTGTGACGTTGGATAGCCGCTTGCTCTGCCAAGTTCATGTTGATGATCTCCGAGTTGATATTTTGAGTCCCCTCGCACACCATGGAGATGAGCAGGCACATCCAGAAATGGAACTCGTTAGTAGAAGGTAAGCCCATAACCCGAGCCAGTAGGATTATGAAATCTGACAACTCTTCATTGAAATCTGCTCGGAAGAGAGTCTTAGAAAGACGAGATGCTCCCTTCTTAGGGTTTTTAAGCCATGACTTTGCCACCCGTGCCTTATATTTGTCGCTATCTTGATTGAACAGGGCCTGTGCTTGATCCCGAGAAACAACTATGGCATTATCCATCTCTGGGATCCTCAAAGCAGTGCTAATGGCGGCAGCATCCAGCTTGGCGATGAGTTCCCCGTGTACATTGGTTAATTCACTCGAATCAGGGTCGAAGTGAGCTCCGCATGAAAGCAACTGTTTCAGCACACAATTGTACCGAGATTGGGAAACCTCCAGCAAAAGCCAAACCACTGTCGTGAATCATCTACACCATTGGTGTAGGGTTTGATCCGCCATCCTTGCCCAAAAATTGTTGAAATCAAGATGACGAGCTTCACTGTCCCCAATATTGTGAACGACAGATTCTAGTGGTGAGATTTGCTCCTATCCCTAAAATTTGATCTTCATATTGACAGTAATTCGGAGGACAGAGACGCGAGCTTGACTTCGGGAAGGAATTACAGAGGGAAGGGATACATGCGCAGGAAATTATATTACAAGGGTTCGAGCAAAGGATAGCATGGAAGCAGTGTGAAAAATGTAAAGGGGGTATGCCCGTTATATAGCCGATTAGGAGAGAGAAAGACAGTGAATGCGCATTTAATACATACCTACCAATTTGAATAAGCATGATATTTGGGTAGAGCGGGAAAAATAAGCACAAATGGCACTTGGTTCACTTGGGACATGTGAGACGCGAATGCGCGAAACACGTGGCTCGGCCAATTCGGGCGAAGCGGGGAAAAGACGCACAAATGCCTTTTGCGACAGGTGGGACGAAAGGATGCAAAACACGCGACTCGGCCGGATCGAACGAAAAGGTGACAATGGGTCGGAAGAGTTTAGGACATTTGGGACGTGAAAGCGCAAGTACGCATTTGGGTGAATCAATTAGAAAATGGAACAACTTGTCCGATTGAACATGGGACATTTGGGACAAAAAGTTCGACGGGCCCGAAAAGAAAAACTTGTGGAAATCGGCCGATCGGAGAACAGAGCGCACTTTTGAACTTGGGACACATGGGACAAAAATGTCCTAAGAGCCCGAAAAACACACAAAATGACCCAAAAACGTAGATTTTCTCAATTTCACGACTTTTAACATTTTCAAGAGAAGACACTTAAAACTCAAAATTTTGAAAATTCACTTTGTTAAGAGTAGGGAATTTTGAGTGGACAATAGCTGGCTCCTTCTAGGGATGACTTGGCATAAATTCAAGGAAATAGACAAGGTAAGAACTTAGACAAACTTGGGGAAGCAGACCAGTACCTTATCCATTGGGCCACGGAGTCAAAAAGAAAACCAATACAGAGGACAACACACCAAAACAAAAAGGAAAGAAAAACAAAAACGCTGTACAGAATATACAAAGGACTCCCTAATCACCTAAGACTTGAACAACTTAAGGTACTACCCACTATAAGGAAGTGGGAGAGGAGAACCATCCATGTAATCAAGATAAAAGGAATTCTTACCAGCAAAGTGTCTGATCTTGAAAGGTCCGAGCCAAAGGGAATCGAACTTGCCATGGCTACCACGAGGTTCATGCCTTTTATCCCATAACAACACAGTATCTCCGACTTGGAAATCTCTGAACCTAGCTTTCTTGTCAAACAGGACCTTTACCTTCTGCTGGTGAATAGATATCCTGTCAGCAACCTCCAATCTGTCCTCATTCAGTTTGTGAAGGTACATAATTCTCTTATCCAAAGCATCACTGAAACTAGTATCTTCAATGGCCTTCATTAGATGCAAGGCTGGCAGTTCCACTGTTACTGGCAGTTGAGCTTCTACTCCATATACCACTTGAAAAGGGGACATTCCAATAGCTCTCTTTGGTGTAATCTGTCTGCCCAAAGAGCATCATAGAGCTTCTTGTGCCAGTTTCATTGAGACTCATTGACTAATTTCCTTATAATAGTCACCAAATTTTTATTAGTGGATTCTGCTTGCCCATTTCCTTGAGGATAGTAATCTGAGGAGTGAGCCAAAGAAATGCCATACCCATAGCAAAAATCCATTATCTCAGTTGAAGAGAAATTTGAAGCATTATCTGTTACAATCTTGTTAGGTACACCATACCTTACCAAGATCTTCTCTTTGATGAATCTGCACACCACTTGAAGTAGTACTCTTAACTGGAATAGCTTCCACCCATTTGGTGAAATAGTCTGTGGCAGTTAGTACATGAGTATGACCAGCACTAGAAGCAGGATTAAGTGTTCCAATGAAGTCCAAACCCCACTGTTGAAAAGGTTCTTCAATTACAACTGGCTTAAGAGGCAAAGAGGCCAATTTGGGTCTTCCCACGAAGGTCTGACAAGCCTCACATTTATCAACCCACTTGGATGCATCTCTAAACAAGGAAGGCCAGTAATATCCTCCACGAAGAATCTTGTGAGCAGTGACCATTGATGAATAGTGCCCTCCACATGCCTGATCATGAAAAGCTGAGAGCAACTTTCTCTGTTGTTCCTTGTCCACACATTTCAAAAATCTCCCATCTAACCCACGTTTGAACAAGGCGTTTTCCCACAACACATATTGCACTGACCTCAATTTAACAGTCCTCTTTTCTTTGGCAGTTAAATGAGAGGGGCATTCCCCATAGGTGAGAAAATGGGCGATGTCAGCATACCATTCATCAACTGAGCTAAGGAACAGAATGGTAGGAAGGCCAACTTTGTTCTCCAGTAATTCATGCTTAGCTCCTTCAGCAATGAGCTCACAAAGACCTTTTCCACGAACCAGCTTGGTCGGTTTGATATCAATGTCATATTCTTGGACCTTAGCAACCCAGTTCCCTCTCTTGGATCCAAATTCTTGTTGTGTGAGAATTGACTTAACCGTTGTATCTGGAACCAACACCATGGAATGAGAGTTGAGGATGTAAAAGCGAAACTGCTTAACAGCTTTGACCACTGCAAAAGCATGTTTCTCCATCATGGTGTATTTTAACTCATGATCTTTCAGAATATAGCTCATGAACGCAATTGGGAGTTCATGCTCGTTAGAGTCTTCTTGAGTCAAAACAGCAGCCAAGGTATTATCTGTGGCATAGCAATAGATAATAAAATCTTTGCTGAAATCAGGACAGGCTAAAACAGGAGTTTTAGCAATAGCTCTCTTGATACCTTCAAAGGATTCCTTTCCTTTAAAAGACCAACCAAACGTTTGTTTACCTTTCATCATCTCGAGAAATATTCAAAGTTAACTCTGCAAAATCGGGATGAACCTTCTTAAAAATTGATCTTACCAAAGAAAGAGTGCACGCCCTTTTTGCTGGTTGGGAGAGGAATTTGCTGGATAGCTTGTACTCGTTCAGGATCAATCTTAATACCATCTTTCGAGATAATGTGCCCTAATAATTTTCCCTCTGTGACACAAAAGACAGATTTTTTAGGATTCAAAGAAATCCCATGCTCTCTGCATCTTAGCAGAACTGTCTCCAGGTGATCAAAATGATCCGCCCTTGTTTTAGAAAACACTGTCAAGTCATCAAGGTATATGACAATACACTTCCCTTTCAAACTTCCAAAATCCAGATCCATAGCTCTCTGAAAAGTGGCACCAGCATTAATAAGCCCAAAAGGCATTCTCTTGTAAGCAAAGGTACCCCAAGGAGTAGTGAAAGTTGTTTTGTGTTGATCTGCAGTATCAACCTCTACCTGATTATATCCCGAGAATCCATCAAGCATAGATAACATTTCAGATCCTGTTACTGCTTGCAAGACCTGATCCATCATGGGCAAAGGATAATTATCTTTCAAGGAAGCCTGATTTAGGTTCCTGAAATCAACACAGATGCGGATCTCACCATTTTTCTTCCTAACAGGCACAATATTTGCAATCCATGTTGAATGGTGAATGGGAAAAATGATTTTAGCCTTCAACAACTTCTGAATTTCCTGAAAGATGGTGTTAGCTATTTTGGGGTTGTATTGCCTCTGTTTCTACTTAAAAGGCTTGATTCCAGGCTTGAGTGGAATAAAATGCTGCATATCTTTTGGTTTGAAAGCTTTCAAATCTTCATAAGAGTAAGCAAGAACATCCTTATACCTCTTTAAAAGATAAATTGCTTTCTTCCTTTCATCTGCTGTGCAACATTTTCCAATGTTCACGAGCTTAGGATTAGTAGAACTCCCAATATCAATCTTGTCATACTCAGCTGATTGTTGAGGTCCAGTGGAAGCTCTAGACTTCACATACCTGTCATGTTTATCAAATAGTTCCTCCAAACTCACCAATCCTTTAGGAATCTTGTTTCCTTTGAGATTGATGCATCCATCCTGATCTGTTTCTTCTCCTTGAGTGACTGCTTTGTCAAAGGGCACACTTTCACGAGGCAGGTTGTCACTTCCTTCAAAATACAGCTGTTCGAAATTACCCTTGAGTTCAAGGAAAGAAAGCAAGTGTTGATCATCATTGAAAACTTGCCAGTTATTGGTATTATCAGGTACACTAGGCCGATGGACCATCTCAATGGTGAATTTATCCTGAGAGAAGTCAGGATGAGGAATCAGTAGTGACCCTGAGACTGCTAGTGAATCAGCCCTGTTGTTCTTCTCCCTAGGTATTGCCTCAATGGAGAAAGCATCAAGAAATTCAATGGAATCCCAAACCTGATTCCGGTAGTGTTTCAACCTTCCATTTTTTACCTGGAAAAGGCTTCTGACTTGCTTTACAATCAATTCTGCATCACCATGAGCCAGAAGATTCTTTACACCTTGTTCTTTGGCCACTTGTAGTCCAAGAATGAGAGCCTCATACTCTGCTATATTATTAGTATTTTCAAACTGCAACTTAAATGAAAAAGGATGTAGGCTTCCTTCAGGTGACACCAGTAGTACACCAGCTCCAGAACCAGCTGAGGAACAACTTCCATCAAACTCTAAAATCCAAACACCATTAGGATCTTTAGGTGACACTTTGGGAAGTTGGATTTCATCAGGGGACATAATCATGTAGTTGCCATGACCCATATCCTCATAGAGTATTTGTGCTTTAGGATCATCCGTTTTTGCACAATATACTCAGATTGCTTCTCAGGCATCAACTTCTTCATTTGTCCATTAACAGGTACGAGTGCATGTGACCAATCCATTTGAATTTCTCCACCCACATCCTTACAGAAGTTCCTACTTAGCAACATCCCATATGAAGGAGGAATATCTGCTACTAAGATGGTAGCCAAAACTCTCTTTTCAGGCAAAGCAGCAAAAGCCACTTGTGCATCTTTAATTCTTCCGACCAGGGGCACTTCTTTACTCTCCATGGAGTAACAAGATCCATAAGTGTGTGTGAGGGTCAAGCCTAAAGCATGAGCTACTTTAGCAGGCATCACATTATCTGAGGCTCCTGAGTCAATGACACAATTACTGAGCCTATGACCAGCTATAAGAAGTGTTACATAAAATGGTTTAATTTTGTCATTAGGTGAGGTGACAGCAGCTACCAGACTAGGCTGTGGTGCAGAAGGAGGAGTAGGTAAAAGGCCTTTAGAGGTGGTTTTAGAATGGGAATTAACAAATTGAATCATTTTGGCAAAAGCTTTGGGATGGGTTTGATAATACTCAGCCTCTGAGATTTGAACCTTAGTCTTTTTCAGATGATCAATAATATCAAAAGACCCAGAAGTGGACGGGCCATCATCATTTGAAATCCTAGGCTTATCAACTTTAGGAGAAAAAGAAGTAACTTTACTAGTAGGATTGACAGGACTCACCTTTGGTGTAGATGAAACAGGGATAGGAGATCCTCTTTTTGCAATTACAGGGATAGTTGCCGGCTGCTCCTTAGATTTCTTGGGGGGCTGCATCACTTTCTCCCTCTGATTTGTCTGCTCTCGAGTCATGACAGCAAATGATTCGCTATTCATGTCTGCTACCACTTCATCATAATCATCTCCATCATCAATGCCCTCAGTGGTGAAGAAATTAACTCGAGATCCCTCAAGTTCATCTGCTTCATCATCAATTTCTTCCACAAATTCCTCGCAAGCTTCATTATCCTCATCATCCTCTGGTTCCTCGACTTCACAGGTTGCATTGATAGGAACTTTAACAGGAGGTCCTTCAAGTGCTAATCTTGTTTGAGAAGCAGGCAAATGATTTCTGGGCTGGAAATTTCTCCTTGGAACGTCTGCATAAGGAGCATGCTGAGCCAATTGTTTCTTTATAGCAATGAGATCATTCGCAAGTTTTTGAACTAATGGATCAGTATTAGGTCCAGGGGTGGAAGAGGAGGAAGCAGCAGACTTAGATTTGGAAGGGTCTCTCCTCAACTTCCCTGACATGATCAAATCATCCTCGACACTAACAGCAAGAGTTTGATCCTCAACCAATGTTGCGAGATTAGCCCTTCTCAGCGCATAGCTAACTTCAGGCGATTGGGCATTTAGGAAGAAACATTTTTGGATTTGATCAACATGTCGAGTATTTGCAGGAATTTTATTGATCAATCTATTGAATTGAGCCACAAATTCTCTCATGGGTTCTGGTGAATCTTTCTTTATCTGAGAGATTTGGGCTAGCAAGGCATGCACATCTTCTGCTGGTTTGAAATGGTTTTCAAACCCAGTTCTCATGGTGTCCCAGCTAGTGATAGTACCAGCCGGAAGGTGATAGAACCAATCAGTAGCATTATCTTGTAAAGTCTCAACGAAGCAGTCTCACGAGACGCGTCTTCGTGTTCAACTCCCGAGAACTCCACATGCAACTATGAAGGTTGCGATGTGTTCATCGAGATGTATTTTTGCCATCACCTTTGAATTTAGGAAGTTCTTCCGGTTACCTCCGGGTAACTCATTCAAAGGCTAAGGAAGAGCAAGGGGCCCACGCGATGACCCCTGTGGCAATGGTACCACCATTCTTGAAAAACGGCTTGGAGAGGAACTGTAACACCGTCAAGAATCAAAGCTTGAAGATTAGGACTAGCTGGCTCTGAAGGAATACCACCCGTAGGAATTCTATCTTGAATAGGTGGAGTGCTTGTCGAACGAGTCCTTCTATTTCTTGTTGAAGGGAAAGGAAAACCCTGCTGCTCCAAAAGATGAAACTGAGAATCTTCAATACCAAGGGCCCTTCTCCCTCGAGTAAAACACGGAGTCGCCAGATCAAAAGATGATCAAAAATTACAGAACTGGAATATGATTTTCCCCAACGGAGTCACCAAAAACTGTTGGTCGTCAAATAGGACTTTACAAAGAGCAACAGTCAGGGGACAAGAAGTCCCTCCTCTTTAATGGGAGAGGTTCCCTTATTCAGAAACGAACCTATTTACAAATATACAAAACATGATTTTTTGGTTAAACTTGGATATTAGAAAAGTGTTTTCTATAAAGATCATCAATTACAAAAGGACTGAGGAATAAGAGTATGAGAATGAGCAGAAAGGCAACATGTAGAATTATAGATAACAGAGTAATTCTTTATGTATGCGAAGTTATAGTGAATTGAAACAAGATCATTTGTATCATATAAATAAGATGGAATTTAAAGACACAAAGTTCTACAGATTCATTAATCAAGGACACAAAGTTCCTTCTTGGTTATACAAGATCACCATGCTTGCAAAGTTGGAGAGTATGCAATCGGCAAGACTAACAAACTAGAGACAAATGATCTTCACAAAAATTAAATGAAAGCTTAGGGATAACAGAGATCAGATAGACAAAGAATGGAAAGCCCTTCTGTATTGATTTCTTTATGATCTATTTACACTTTCAGAAAATAAACCAAGTTCTTCCCTTCCTTACAAAATGGCGTGGAGGGGCCATTATATACCTTACAAATCGGTTACTCTTCGTAACCGCTTCTTTTAATTAAGATTAGTTAAGGACTGCCAATCGCAATGGCTCAACTTTTACAAAGAAAATGGAAAAGGAATGGGAAGAAGAGAAAAGAATAAAGAGAAGGTGGTAAGTTATGGGAGGGACCCACTGACTTCAAAATCCACTGCCTAAATCTCTTCAACACCTCAGCTATGTCTCTGCCACAAGGGACTAACGTGTTGGTTGTAGACTAACCCCAAAATCCGAGACACTTCTCCATTTCTTTATCAAACTCGACATGAGTATGATAATCTTTATTTGCTTCTTCAATGGCTGATTGAAGAGAGAAAATCTCCTTCATTTTCTCTTTGGAGATGGAGCTTTCCTTGAATAAATTATCTTTGACAAAAGCTCTGAATTGAGCTTTGATTTCTTGCAAGGAAAGGGGCACACCAGAAGTTTCATCTTGAAGATGACAGTGTATATCTTTGAAAGTAGATACAACCAGTGTCTTGAAAGCCTCACCTTTCTGCCAGCTATTCTTCAGCTCTCCCAAAGCCTCCTCCAAGACTTTGATCTTCCACTCCATGCTGTAAACCCAGGACTTTGACAGATTATCCTTTGCATCATCAAAAACCTTATTCACCAATAAAATGTTCTCATCTATCTGTCCCATGAGACGGAGGTCTACTATACAACCGATCAAGAGTTTGAGCTCTTTATCCATGACCCCGATAGTGGAGGAGAGCTTCACATTGCAAATTGTTCACCTTTCCCCGGAGTTTGAAAGCTTCATCGATGAAATTCAATCCCTGCAACAAGCATATCTTCCACCATGGCCTCTATAGCTCGCCATAGACGAGAATACTTGTGAGAATCGGGCCTGCCTCCAACTGTTCAATAGTTTGCTGCCCTTTCTCTACCGTCCCAATGACTCTTGTGACCGTTTCACGGAGGTTGTGGATCTCACCTTCAGAAGTAGACTCTCCCATTGGAATTCTTGAGAGCTCTAAGTCAGATGCCTGCAAGTCTTGCTCCGATTTGTCCACTGTAGGCTTAGCAATCTCCAGGAATTGCTGACCTTGAGCATCAGACACTATTCTGGAGGTGATTTTGGATTTCTTGGCACGAGAAGGAGTAGTGCCCAACAAGGCTGCGACAACATCAAAATTTGGCCCTGAGCTCCGAGAGGAAGATTTCCTCTTTCTACTGTCAACAAGAGGTTGAACCCATGCAAAAGAGGAAGAGGAAGCAGCAGGAGGGGCAAGAGGACCAAGAGACATAGAGCTCATGATGCTCAAGGTTTGCACTGTGGTCTCAAGTTGAGATGTGAGTGGGGCGCTGGAGACAATTCGCATGAAGAATCAATAACACTTGGAAGTTCAAAGTGCTGGACTTCCTTATCTTTATCTCGTTGGATCTTCGGGAGCATTTACAGGGGCTGGAACTTCACTCTCTTCACTTTCACTGAGAACAATGATGTTCTCTGGTCCCAAAGGCACTTCTACCTATTTACTTTGAGGATATTTTTCCACAGGATCCTTCTTAACCTCTTTGAGTTTCTTCTGGTACACTTGAGTGGATGAAGAAGGAGTGGAAGCTGCAGGTCCTTGCGTTGATGAGGCAGGAGGGGTTTACACAGGTGTGTCTGATATGGGAGTCGATGCTTCCCTCCTTGGTGTTGAAACATCCTTGGAAGAGGATTCTCCTGAGTGCCTTCGAGTTCTCAAACTTTCTGTCACAAACCAGTCCTTAGTCCCGACTAAGGCTGGAGCAAGGATCTCGGCTAGATCATCTTTTTCTTTCTGTTCCAATCCAAGTCCTCCAAGGAGTGTGCTTGAATACATTTTCATACTCATATGAGTATAGAGCAGAATTGTCATCCCGGAGTCCTTCAGAACTTAGTACAAGCCAAGTTGTTGAATCAATGCAGAGAGAACCTGCCATAATGCCTCCTTCTAGCAGTAATCATCCACACGGTCAACCCAATAGTCCCTCTGTATCGCCCTATGATGATAGATTATCTTGATGTTCTGTTCAATGAACTTCTTCAAGTCGAAGCAAGTTCTTGGCTTAAAGAAATGAACGGTGATAGGAACCAGGGCTCTTTCTATGTTCTGTGCGTCTAGGGTTGTTTTACAAGTGTAATTTCCCAAAGAGATGGGAAAGTGCAAACCAGAAATCTTCTTGTCTCTGCAGGTTCTGTAATTTGTCTAATTACCTGCATACCTCTATCAAAGCCATCTTGTCACTGCAGAACATGGGTAGCCTCAAAGGAGTGCTCTCATAGCCAGCAAGCCTGATATAAGAGAATTTTCTAAATTGAATAAAATAGGCACCGTAGTGTGATATCAGCTTCATGGCTTCATCTGAAAACCTTCTAGCAGTGTCACCCTCCGCCTGACCACGTACATGGTGAAAGCATCATTTACCCTTCTGAAATTGCGATTGCTGGTCTCTAGAGTGAACTGCGGGCAATAGGCGTATACAGGATCATCCTTGTGGGCATCAATGTAAGAAAAACCAAACCATTGCCTTGATGCCGCCAGAGTATACATCAGGTACAAAGTCATGTAGAACTTCTTTGTTTGTTGTACGTTGGACAGCTGCTCCGCCAAGTTCATGCTGATGATCTCCGCCCAGTTGATATTTTGAGTTCCCTCGCACACCATGGAGATGAGCGGGCACATCCAGAAATGGAACTCGTTAGTAGAAGGTAAGCCCATAACCCGAGCCAGTAGGATTATGAAATCTGACAACTCTTCATTGAAATCTGCTCGGAAGAGAGTCTTAGAAAGATGAGACGCTCCCTTCTTAGGGTTTTTAAGCCATGACTTCGCCACCCGCGCCTTGTATTTGTCGCTATCTTGACTGAACAGGGCCTGTGCTTGATCCTGGGAAACAACTATGGCATTATCCATCTCTGGGATCCTCAAAGCAGTGCTAATGGTGGCAAGCATCCAGCTTGGCGATGAGTTCCCCGTGTACATTGGTTAATTCACTCGAATCAGGGTCGAAGTGAGCTCCGCATGAAAGCACTGTTTCAGCACACTGTACCAAGATTGGGAAACCTCCAGCAAAAGCCAAACCGCTGTCGTGAATCATCTGCGCCATTGGTGTAGGGTTTGCATCTGCCATCCTTGCCCAAAAATCGCTGAAATCAAGATGACGAGCTTCACTGTCCCCAATATTGTGAACGGCAGATTCTAGTGGTGAGATTTGCTCCTGTCCCTGAAATTTGATCTTCATATTGACAGTAATTCGAGAGGACAGAGACGCGAGCTTGACTTCGGGAAGGAATTACAGAGGGAAAGGATACACGCGTAGGAAATTATATTGTAAGGGTTCGAGCAAAGGATAGCATGGAAGCAGTGTGAAAAATGTAAAGGGGGTATGCCCGTTATATAGCCGATTAGGAGAGAGAAAGACAATGAATGTGCATTTAATACATACCTACCAATTTGAATAAGCATGATATTCGGGTAGAGCGGGAAAAATAAGCATGAATGGCACTTGGTTCACTTGGGACATGTGAGACGCGAATGCACGAAACACGCGGCTCGGCCGATTCGGGCGAAGCGGGGAAAAGACGCACAAATGCCTTTTGGGACATGTGAGATGAAAGGATGCGAAACACGCGACTTGGCTGGATCAGACAAAAAGTGACAATGGGTCCGGAAGAGTTTAGGACATTTGGAACGTGAAAGCGTGAAGTACGCAGTTCGGGCGAATCGGTCGAAAATGGAACAACTTGTCCGATTGAACTTGGGACATTTGGGACAAAAAGTTCGACGGGCCCGAAAAAGACAAACTTCGGGGAAATCGGCTGATTGGGGAACAGAGCACACTTTTGAACTTGGGACATGCGGGACAAAAATGTTCGAGGCAGTTCGAAAAACACACAAAATGACCCAAAAACGCAGATTTTCTCAATTTCACGACTTTTAACATTTTTAGTACAATAGAGAAGACACTTAAAACTCAAAATTTTGAAAATTCACTTTCTTAAGAGCAGGGAATTTTGAGTGGACAACATGCTTCAAAGAGGAGGACCAGTTAAAGGTGGTAGCACTCATTGCAGAGTACAACCAAGTACTTGTAGAGGTTAAGGTCATTGTCCAGTCCGTAGAAGCCGCATATGATACATGCACGGATAGAGATAAGGTGGTGAGCTCCTTGGTCACCACACTTGAAGTAGAGCTAAAAGAGTTCCAAGAAAAGAACAAGGGGAATAGGGTGGAGAGGGACAAGGTTCTGGCCAAAGTAGAGAAGAAATTAGAGGCAATTGAGGCTTTAAGGAGCTCAATTAAGGCCCGGCTAAAGGAACTATACCCCCAGATCACTAGAAGGATGGATAAACTTGAGGACTTAGGAAAAGAGATGGAGCAGATTGTGGAAATTTTGGGCACCTAGGGAGTTGGCCTAAGTTTTGATGAAGTGAGCAACCTGGTGAGTGACCTCTAATAGAGGGCACAGGGCGAGGTTGAAGTATGGAATAAGCTAGAGGTAGACCTCCAAAGATTTTCCTAGCTTGTTGAATTGATGCTCCCCCATTCTTCATTCTTTCCCCGATTCTTTCATTCCTTATTCTTTTTGTAGAATGTAAGACTATTGAGTGGTTCCCTGGACAACATGCATCTTGGTTAAGTAAAGTGTTTCGAGGATGGAGAAAAGGCGTAGTGTGGGGTGATGTTATACCCTTGTAATCTTAACCGAGTATGAAGGCATGTGGGCATGTAGGGTCCCAAGTATAAAAAGGCGCCCAAGGCAAAAGCGCATGAGAGAAAGGGTTAGGTAAGCACATAGCACACGTGACACACGAAAGGAGGATTGAGACTTAGTCAATATGAGTTCCCAAGGTAGAACATGAGAAAATCATGATCGGTTGCACGTGGATAAGGTGCCAACTTGGCGATAGGCTGGCCCAGGAAAGAGCATGCCTCGGATGGAATCTTCTAGAAGAACATCATGAGGTAAAGTGGAAAGCCCAGGCCTAGAGAAGCATGCTCGCATGGACCACATTCGACACTTGGCACTAGATCTGAGGACACTGGAAGGTGAGTTGGTAGTGTAGGAGAATTATAAATACAAGTGCCTGCGGAGTAAAATATATAGAAGTATGAGGTATAGTGGGTTAGAGAGTGAGCGGAGCTCTGTAAAATTACTGCGAGTGGATATTTGTGTTTAGGAAGGAATGTACTAAGCATGGAGTTGTAATTTTTATTTTTTTGTTAGCTTAGTTACATACATCCAGTGATATGCATGACTATGGTCTACTCTCTATGACACTCTGTAATGAATCAATGAATATAATGAGGTTACCTGTTATAAATAGACATGGATATCAATGGTTTTAATGCATATTTCTCTCATATGAGTTCTCTTTCCTTTCATGCTATGTATGAATGCTTGTATAATTCTTTCTATCATAATACATGTTTTGGATTCTATTAAAGTACGGCCTAAGGTGACTACCGGGATCTAGAGGCTGTTCTGAGCCCTATGGTCCTTGTATGTTTAAACCTCCCTCATAAAAATCTTACACTAATCATAAATGACGCTTCCCACTAAACTCAAATAAAAGAGAGACTCGGTGCTTGTGCATGCCTCACGTGAGTGCTCGGGTTTTTCTTTGGGTGATAGGTGACATGCATGGGGTTCCTTCCTTTTGTGATGAGAATAAAATTGACTACAATTCACGATATACTTGGGTATATTTTCTTAATCTTAAGTCTAAAGTCTTGGAACATTTTCAGGACTTTAAGGCTCTTGCTAAAAAATAGGTGGAATAGTCTATAAAGGTTTTTTGAACTGAAAATGGAGGTGAATATGTAAACAATAGGATCATGGATTTGCACTTCAGAAGGCATCTCCTTGTAGCATACATTTGCTTATAGCCCTTCGCATAATGGAGTAGCAAAAAGAAGTACTCTTAAGGAGATGGCCACTTGTATGATTCACTCGAAGTCTCTTCCTCCACAGTATTGGGCTGAAGAAGTGAATTGTGCTAATTACATTCAGAACCATGTTCCACACAAGGAAGTAAGAGGGATGATACCCTTTGAAGCCTAGTTTGGATGTAAGCCTGATGTTGAGCACTTTCAAGTCTTTGAATCTAAGGCTATGGCTTGGATTCCAAGAAGAAATGTAAGGCATTGGAACTACAATCCAAACCTTGTATCTTTGTAGGGTATCCTGATGGCGTGAAGGGATATTGATTATTGAATCCTAATTCTCATGAGATTTATATTGAGAGAAGTGTTAAGTTCGATGAGTCTTCTTCGACTTCTACTTATCTACCTATTGAGGTTCTTTAGCTTGCTAATTCATATTTTGACACATCAAATGATGATGTTGATGAGCATGATCCTCTTCCTAATCCTCCCAACAATCGACCTTTGAGTCTTTCAATTTCGACAAGTAGTGATGATGAGGACTATGTCCCTTCTCACTCGAGTAATGAATCTTTTGACCGAAAGCCTAATCCTCCTGGTCCTCTTTGGGCTAGGAAAACTTTGCAAAGTGTTGGAGATTTAGTTGGAGATACTTATGATATGAGACGTACTTGCTTAGATTTCATTGGAATCCACTCTTTCTTCACCTCCGCGCTCGATCCATAGTATTTCCGGGAGGGTTATGGTATTCCTGAGTGGGATTATGCCATGGATGAGGAGTATTCCTCTCTCATGAAGAACAATACTTGGGATCTCACCCTTATTCCGAAAGGAAGAAAAATCGTTCGGTGTAAGTGGGTGTTCCAAACAAAGTATGGAGTAGATGGAGACATCGAAAAGTTTAAAGTGCGATTAGTAGCTAAGGGTTTCTCCTAGATAGCTGGGGTTGATTATACTAAAACCTTTTCTCTGGTTGCAAAGATGACTTCTATTTGACTGACCCTTACCATTTCCACAGAAAATAGATGGAAAGTCCATCAAATGGATGTTAAGAGTTCCTTCCTTCATGGTGACCTAGAGGAAGAGATCTACATGGAACAACCTCCGGGTTATGTCCATGATCCCTCCCTCATTTGTAAGTTAAATAAGTCTCTTTATGGCCTTAAACAAGCCCCTCGGGCTTGGTATGATAAGATGGACTCCTTTTTACTTACATCAAGGTTTACTAGGTGTCACTCGATCTAAATGTTTATATTCTATGGAAAAATGACTTCATACTCATCCTTGTTCTCTATGTTTATGAATTTTTGATCACATGTAGCTCTTCCTCTATCATTGATTTTGTGAAGATAACCTTGGCCAACAGGTTTTCCATGACTGATTTAGGTCTGCTTCATTACTTTCTTAGGATCCATATTTCACAATATGACTCGGGAATTTTGATTTCACAACCTAAGTATGCTCTTGACTTGCTTTCTTGTTTTTAGATGTTTGATTGCAAGTCTTCTCCTACTACATTTATTTCATGGGTTAAGTTGGTTTTTAATTTCTATACACCCTTGGTTGATGGTACCCTTTATCAACAGTTGGTGGGGAGCTTGATTTACTTTACTCACACTCGACTGTATTTATCTTATGTTGTTGGGATCGTGTCAAGATTCATGTAGGAGCCATATGAGCTGCATTGGAAAGCAACTAAGTGGATCCTTCATTATGTTCGTGGAACCTATACTAATGGCATTCACTATTATGGAGGGGTGGATATTGACTTGATTGGGTTCATGATTCTCGATTAGGCTGGTGACTTAGATCATCGAAATCTACCTCAAGCTATAGTTTCTCTCTTGGTTTGGGTCCTGTTAGTTGGTCTAGCAAGAAGCGAGAATGCAATTTTGATATATTCTATAGAAGCATAATACTGAGAGGAGTAGTTCACGCTACCACCAGAGAGGCTATTTGGCTACAAGGTATCCGACAAAGTTTGGCATCCACTTTTGGCGGCCTACCATTATCTATTGTGATAACACAAGCACTATCTCAATTTGTAGAAATCTAGTTCAACATCAATGGATGAAGCACATTGAGATCCATATGCACTTCATACGAGAGCTTATTCATGATGGTATCATCGACATTCAACACATTTAGACAGTTAATTAGATTGAAAATATATTCACAAAGCCCTTCACGTAAGTGAAGTTTCTTCACTGCAGTCTCTTCTTGGGGTGAGGTCTTATGTAGCTACTCATCTTCTTTAGGCTATATAGTCCTTCTTCTTCTTCTTCTTCTAGGAAGATGTTGTTTGTATATGTGCACCTTATCAGGCCTTTAGTTGTTGGGCCCCATTAACAAATCTTTCATAGTTATTTAGGAGTGTCTTATTGTTTTTCCGACTCATCATAGCCGCTACCCCAACTTCGATGAAGGGAGGTGTTGGTGTGTGGGATCCTATGTGTCCTCCACTCACACATGGAGGGTCATCTCACATGGGTTAGGTTTAGGGTTAAGTTTAGGGTTTTCTTGTGTGTTATGCACTAGGGTTACTTAGCACCCTATATGTACCCTTTCATTTTTAATTTATGAGTATGCCAAGACACTCCATATTCTTTCCTCTATGTGTAAGATTTATTTCTATTGAGCAAGTTCTTCCATTGTTGATCGATCCTTGCGATTATCTGGAGCTATCACGATTCTGTTTAAGTGTAACTACTTCGTGGTGCATCATTTCCAATTTGATTGTTGCAAACTCTTTCAAGGATGATATACAAGGAATATTTTTAAGATTAAACTGATCAATAATCAATTTTTTACAAGAATTTTCACGGATGACATTACTACTACATTCCTCTACTGAAAAAGAGGATTCACACCCTAAATACAGGATTTTATTCACATTAACATGATCACATCTTTGAGCATACATTTTTAAAACATGGGAAAACCAGTCAAAGAAAAGTTTTTAAAGGCACACATTGGATAAAAGGGTGAGATTAAATCGAGCACTAACATCGGCTCGAATTAGGGATGGGCACCTATATCGTTCCTAAAATTGTAGGGTACTACACCACCGGAACGATGTTACACATGCCCCAATGATGATACAGGTCTCCTTGCAAGGTGTTCGAGAATCCAGAAAGGCTCGCCAAGTATATGCTTGTATCCCGCATGCCCCTGCTCAGCCCTACACATGCTTTTTTTTTTCCCTTTTCCCCTTGGTTTTCTTGTATTTTAGGCTTCGAGTTATGAAACCGCTGCCCTACCTTGGCGGTGGTCCTATAACCGCCACCCCGCACAAGATGATAGTTTTGTTCACATTTTCTAGATCCTTCTGACAATCACGTCAAACGTAAATCTTGAGTTTTACATGCTTTCTTCAACCACTTTGGCTTGCATTAATGTTTTTGGTCCCCGGTAATAGTGTTTTTCCTTTATTTATAGTAAAAGAGATCAAATGGGAGTTACCCTCTGGTAAATGCATTGGTTATAAATAACCATCTTGTTTTCAAGCAAATGGCACCTCACCTTCTCAACTCTACGATCCAAGATTTCAACTTCTTGCTTAGAATTCTGTCAATTTCATATTTTACTTCCATTGTTGGTATTTTAGAGATCATATGATCTTCTTATTTCAGTCTTGTTCCATTATTGCTTCATACAATCAGTTTAACATAGAATAACTTCATTTCTAGACTAGAATCCATTAAAGTTGAAGGTTTGGTTTTGTCAAAAGGATAGTTTCTGAAACTCTCAGTACACTTGTGTTGTATTCCCACAATAAATCCCACTTGGAATTACATAATCAAGCTCTGTTCACTTGCGTTATCTCTCTCCTACTCGTATTGTATTCGGTCTATTTCCAAAGCTACAATTTTTTTGAATACCATCTTATGTTGATACTATCATATACATACTTTCTTGGATTCACGAGGACACGAAGGAACAAGGATATCACACTGAGGGGACAAAATCACACACAACTAGATTTACCACTATTTTGTAAACACTAGGTTTGAGCTATCAAAGTTCTAGTTACAACATATCAAATAGAGTAGTGAATTATTTCATTTCAGTTAAAAGTTTGCTCTCGATATCGCCAGGGAAGCTGTGGGGATTGATAGTTTCTGAGAAACTGTGATTCATTCCTCACTTCTGAGGTAGGATTGAGATTCTTTCAAATTCAAAATAAATAGCTTCTTAGATACTTAGGATAAAATCACAACTGCACAAGAAAATAGCCATACCAGGCTACTTTGTTTGTTTTTATTCTGTTACTAGATTAGTTGTTTATTTTCTAAATATACTAGAATAGTTGCTCTTTAATTTCATTGAAATACGTTATTGAAAAATACAAAAATAGAAGAATGCTTACATAGTGTAAATACCTCTTTCGTAATCAGTTTATTAATTTTAGTTAAAATTTGAATCATTTTGTATGACAATCACAGGACCTAGAGAGCCTAGAGAGTATATATTTGAACCCATAGTGCCTCAGCCAAATCTACCCACAACATTAATCGATATATATCGGGACCTCGGGATACTGATTCTTTCAAGCAACAACAAATTTACAAGCAATTAGTGAGCAACTAAGAGGATTAAACATTGAAGACGATAAAGCTTACACATTCTGGTCAAACCATCCAAACTATAAATTGCCTTGATAAAACATCTGAATGACTGTGCAAGGATTTGAACAAGAGAAAACATTTGGTTACGATGCTTTGGTTCCACAGTTTAATGCAGAGACCTCCTCGTTGACATAGACACTAGCTTACGTATTCAAGTTGCTAGAACACCTATTAGGTACTCCAAGAAAATCATACAACTTCTAGTTATAAACATAGAGGATGAAAAAGACATACGATTCTTTGGATAGTTGGGAGAAGGGATTGATTCTTTACATGACCATAACAGTTTCACAACAACCAGGAGCTCACGATTGTGATCCCCAAGTCCGACAACCCAACAGGCCTACAAATCAGTTAGGTATTGACACCGACTTACGAATGCTGGTATTTAGATCCTCATCACTCCCGCCAGATATTATGGTACATGTCTCCGTATTAAACATAGAAGCTAATCAATCTAATATTTTCTGGGCTAGACCATAAAATCACCCATAGTTAACTACAAATCCACTAAGTCACCCATCACCATTTTCATGACCTTGTCTGCAGATATATATGAAACTCCCACGGGTAACTTCCCACGTATCCAATAACCAAGAAACAGGATCTTGGCAGAGCTCAACATCGATTGGAGCCTCGAACAACCATTATATCCGAATGAACCATCACACCAATTCGGGTTAGGAGGGCTTTTGTCACCTTAGAGTCACAAAATCCATTAATGCATATTGAGGATAGAAGATTACCTAATTATCTTGTCTATATCTATTCACATTCAACATTCACCGACTGTCTCGACATGACCTCAAGAGGTCGGGTACAAGGAAGAGGTACTTGTAGATTCCCATGCTCGCATGTCACTTTTCCATTGTACAAAATTGGTGAACCCAACATGAACAAACAATTCTTCCTTTTTATTTTTCATTTCTCTCATCCACCTTCACTCTTTCCCATTATTCTATGGGTATTCATATACCCCAAATATGTCGGGATATGATGCATATGGTAGACCTCTCTCAGGTCTTGAAGCAAGTTATGGCCAAACAAATAGACAACCATCACCCTCACTTTCTGCGTGGGCTGATAACTATTCAAGTAATTACTCGTCATCACAAACTCCACCTCAAAGAACTATCTCAAGTTCTTCATTCCGAATTAAGGAGTTTGATCAGTTTGCACAAACACAACAGCTAGAGCCTTCAGGCTCTAATAATATGACATTTACTAGGGAATCCACTTCATCTCCTCGAGTCTTGTTCAAACCATAGATTAGTAGACAATCAGAACCACTACCCTTTTTGGATGAGGGATATTTAGCACGCTTCGATTAAAGTGAAGAACGTTTCCAAAACATGTATCCAAAAATAGGAAGTTTACAAATACAATCTGATACCCTACTCCAAGAAAACACCCCCATTCCTCCACCTGTGGTAAATTCCCTTGGTGAAGACTGGAAGGGTAATAATCAATTCATAGCAGGGTATCATACCCCTTTACAACCTCAAGCTATACAACAAACACCCTTAAGGAAAAGCATTGTGTCTTCACCAATGGAGGTCATTTCAGCCTTAGCTGAAAAGGTTAGAGGGATGGAACTTGCTCAAGCAAACCAAAATTCATATTTTGGGCAAGTAGGAATCCCCAACCCTCTCGCATCATCTTAGTCAAGTTTACCTTCTTACAGGAACAAGCACGTTAGGCATGCCTCCTCAAAATCCTTATAGTTACCCACAACAAACACCAACTAGGACCACATTTTCAAACACCGTTCTAGTTGAAAACATGACACCTCCCGGCTTGGCACCAAACAACTTGTACCAGAACAATGCTCCTCCTTACTTAAACATTTATTCAAAATCACCACAAGGAGACATGTTCTCTTCTCCGAGGATATTCATTCAACCACATGGGATTCCCTTATGTCCTTACAAATGCATATGATGTTCCATATCAACAACCCATGCCACCTCAACCCCCTCAACAAGCGCCATCGATGATTGATGCCTATGCGGTAGGGAATTATTCAGAATATTTAAAAGAGCCCCGAGACTTTATGATATGAAGCGTTATGCTTCCAATACCTCTTCCCAATTTACCCAAATAAAAGGGGAAGGTGATCCAAATGCACACATTAAGGCCTATGCCACAACCATATGAGAGTTACTCCCTTGGGACGTGGTTGTTCTAAGATATTCTCTAAGACCTTAGAGGGTATTTCCCTTGATTGATATTAAAGAATACTGAAGCCTCGATACACTCATTTAAACAAGTCGTGTATCGAATTCATCAAAGCTTTTGACATGAATAAATGGTTAACAACGAGAATCAAGGAATTCTTGCATATTAAACAAGAACATAATGAATCCACTGCTCATTTTATTCAAAGATGGCGTACGGTTCTCTACTCATCAGCAAGTGCTCCAAACATGGATCAAATGGAACTATGTGATTTAATCCTTAATTCTCTCAATAAAGAGGTAAAGGAAGAAGTCAAAATTTCCCACTAAGAACTTACGACGAGTACTCGAGAGTGCTCTCTCGAATTGACCAAGCAGTGATAGATAGTGGTCGTAAGACATATGGGACAAAGGGAAATTAACCACTCCCAATCAAAACACCACGGCCTATTCTAATACAGGGAACACTAATCAAGGACCTAAGATCCTTAACAAGAACCATGGAGTTACAACAGATGGAGTAACTGACCAAGTTAAAAGGGAAAACATTGTAAACATTTTGGCTTTGTTAATAATAAACGAAATAACACTTTTACTCCAATAATCAATGCGGTGGATTTTAATCGTCCACCATGGCAACAAAAATAAAAAAACAACAACAATGACAAATCCAAACACAAAGTCCAAATCATAACTCAATCAAGCCATTTATCGAGTCAAAACCAAAGGAAATAACCTCAAAATTTTAACTCTAACAACCAAAGCAACCTTATCATAATTTTGGGCCACAACAGGTTTTAAATCAATAGCCTCGAAATTATAATCCCAATTTATAATGTGGCTTCCACAAGATTCAAGGCCACAATACTAGAACTTGTCACAAATATAATAAATTCATGCAGTATTTGCCAAAATATCAAAAGCAACTCTTTATAGATATGTTTTTAGCAAATTCTATAGTACCCACACCAAACGCTTATGCAGGGGTAGTTTCCCCTCAAAATGCACCCCTCAAGATCTTTAATGATCCGCTCCCAAACCACCCCAACAATAATAGGCTAGATCCTAACGGAACAAACAAGGGTGTCATGACAGGAAACAATGATCATGAAGCTTCAACTTCATTAAATCCACCAGTCGCACCCCAATTAGGAACTCGACCTCAAACTAAGATAGTTGGTTTAGTGGAGTTAGACACTCGAGCTACCCATAGAAACCATAACAAGAACATGGGATTATTCATCCCAACCTACTCCAAGCTATTCATTAGAACCAGACAATAGTCAACAAACGTTGGTAAAACC
Organism: Taxus wallichiana var. yunnanensis; assembly: GCA_018340775.1. Taxonomy (NCBI): domain Eukaryota; kingdom Viridiplantae; phylum Streptophyta; class Pinopsida; order Cupressales; family Taxaceae; genus Taxus; species Taxus wallichiana. The sequence continues at coordinate 628,462,107 of CM031237.1, read as the reverse complement.
CATAGGCGCCTATGATTTAATTAATGATTTAACTAAAACATTCTCTCACATCTCCTTTTGGATTTGTTAAAGAACTCTCCCACCCATGAGCTGCCTTCTTAGGAGTGTTAGGCCCTGGTCATTTTATCAATATCACTCCCCCTCTGGAAATGTAATTAAACCATGTGAACTTTGACATTTATCCTCTGGGGCAGCCGGATAGGGATACAAAATTTATATTCAATATAAGAAAAATGCTAATAGATGCTAAAATTACATGAAGAGGTGACCGACTTTACATTTACAAGTTTGGGTGTACAATAATTATGTTAAATGTGTAATGGTTGACGATGGTGTAGCGATTAATATAGTCACCTTTTCTTTGCTTCAAAAGTTAGGATACGGAGAGAAGAACTGTTCCACAATGTGAAATCCACTAAGAGGTTATGATAGCCTCAAAGCCACTTCGATTGGAACCATAGTTTTACCACTCACTTTAGGGCCCAAGACATTCCTCATCGAGTCTTATATTATAGATCAGGAAACCAATTATAATATGATCCTTGGTCAGCCATTGATACACCACATGAAGGCAATCCCTTCCATGCTATTCCAAGAAATAAGATTTCTACACTTAGGGAAAATATTTGTGGAACAAGGTGACCCAAAACCCTTCAATATACACCTAGCTGATTTGAAGCAAAGACATGGCGTTCACTCGAGTTTGAAATCATAAGAAATCAACTCATCAAACCAATTAATTTGAAACAAATAAAAGAGTTGATACGCACAATGGAGTTGGAGATTACAAATCTAGCCGAAGACATTCTAGCATTAAAAAATGAGACCAATGTTATAAAAATGGTATCACTAGGGACTACCGCCAAAATTGTTGAATTACTAGAGAAAGACTTACCTATTCTCGACCATTTGATTCTATGAGTATAGGACACACCCTTGGAATTGCTTCTATTCCATCGATGAAGTTTTTATGGTAGAGGTAATCTGAATCAAAAGAAACAGATAGGACAGATATACCAACATCCATTTTTCCAAACAAGTATTAGACTTTCCACTTTGATGGAGATAGATGTCACTTTGGAGCTAGGGCAGGAGTGAACTTTACTTCACCTTAGGGAAATATCCTACCTTTCACCTTTAAATTAAACTTTGAATGTACAAACAATGGGACTAAGTACGAAGCTCTCCTCCTTGGCCTCATTCTAGCTAATGAGAATGGGTGTCGACAACATTAGAGTCTGGGAGACTCACAATTGGTTGCAAACCAAGTCTCTGAGGTATATGAAACTAGAGCTGAGCACTTACTACTCTATAAAATGACATTATAAGATCTAAGTAAGGGATTTAGCTTCATATCAATTGAATCAATCCCACGAGAGCATAACCTTCTTGCAGACTCGATAGCAACCTCAACTTCCTGTTTCATCCCAAATAGTGAGTTGAAGGATACAAATTTCATGGTATCACTTCGTACCAAACCATTAGTGCATAGAATACCAACAAACTCACTCTGGTGATGGAGAAGCTAAGAATGATTTTTCTATTGTAGATCACTTTGATGATGATAGAGTCACTCTCAAATATCTAAATGCCTATGCGAAGCTACACCTTGCTCACTGTATAGTTGACCTTTCCTTAATACCACATTCCTCTTCCTATTTTGGAAATCCCATGATAAAGTCTCCTCCATAGAAGGATCTTGATATCTATGAGATAGAATATGGAGAAAGTTTGGAACTACCTCTAGCCCCACCTGAATTTGAAGAAGGTAATGCTTCTTTAATGGAAGAAACCATTGACATAAACATTGGAATGGAGGAAGAACCAAAAATTTTAAAGTTGGGATCCTCATTAACTCGAAGGAGATAGAAATACACACCCAAATCCTCAAAGAACATCAAAAGGCTTTTGCATTTAATTATAAATAAATGACGGGCATTGCACCACAAGTCACGGTACATAATCTTGTCACTAAACTAGATGTGAAACCAATTAAACAGAAGTCAAGACCAATGAAGCCAAAAGTGGCTCTCATGGTAAAAGAGGAAGTAATAAAACTTCTCCAAGTAGGATTCATCAAGCCCATTGACTATTCACAATGGGTATCTAATATCGTCCTTGTCCTCAAAAAGAATGGGAAGATACGCATTTGCATAGATTTTCGGGATATTAACAAAGCTTGTCCCAAGGATGACTTCCCATTACCATCCATTGACATTATCATTGATGCAACAAGCTGGATTTGAATTGTTGTCCCTTATGGATGGGTTCTCAGGGTATAATCAGATTAAAATATCTGAACAAGATCAAGCCAAAACTACATTCATAACTCCCTGGGGAACTTATTGCTATGCTATCATGCCATTTGGTCTTAAGAATGCTGGTGCTATGTATCAATGGGCAATGACATATATATTCCATGATCTTATCCATAAAATTGTGGAATCCTATGTTAATGACTTATTGGCCAAGGCTAAGAAATGTTGTGATCATTTGGAAGTGTTCCGTATCTTCCTCTCACAATTAATTGAATATGGCATCACATTAAATCCAGAGATTTGCATGTTTGGTGTGACGGGAGGAAAACTCGGGCTATATTATATCTTCACGAGGGGTTGATTTTGATCTAGCCAAAATACGGGCTGTTATCAAAATGATCCCACCATCAGATGAGTCTGGAGTCAGATCATTTCTTAGGAAACTCGGTGCAATCCGTAGGTTCATCCCAAATCTAAGTTTTGTCATTCATCCAATTAATAATATATTAAAGAAAGATTATAACATTGATTGTATCTTGAAGAATGCAACGAAGAATTCAAAGTAATTAAATTCTTCTTGTTGTCTCCACCCACGTTAATGCCTCCCAAACTAGACTCGCCCTTTGATCCTATACTCATGAGTCACTCATGTCTCACCATCTGCATGCCTTTGGCTCAAGAAGACAATGATAAATGGGAACATGTGGTCTATTTCATCATTTGAACATTGCTTGATTATGAAACACACTATCATACACAGGTACAGAGAGAATGCCTGACCATAGTCTTTGCAACAAAACATTTAAGACATTACATGTTAAACTAGGAAACAAGGGTCATTGTAAAAGTAGATCATTTACGAACATTCCTTATGCAAGGGTTTTTATCTAAAAAGGCTAGATGTTTCAGAACCTTAATGGGTGAATTTGAGTTGACATTCGTAAACCAAAAATCTGTAAAGGGACAAATCATTGCAGATTGGTTGGCTAACAATCCACTAGATGGAGGTAATTTGATGAATCTAGACTTTCCTAATGAGTGTATATACTTCATCAAAACCAAGCCTCCCATCTCTACGTGTCCCCTGGTATACCGATATCATCAATTTCATCATAGACCACATACATACCGGGAAGTGACACATCACAACAAAGAAGGCAGCTATGCATTATTACCGCTAAATATGTTGTCTTAGAACAGGTACTCTATCGTAAAGCCTTCGACGACATGCTTCTAAGATGTGTCGACATAGAAGAATCCAAGAAGATTCTTCATGAATCCCACAGTGGGATATGTGGAGGCCACTTTGGTGGTCACACCACCACTCACAAAATACATCGGATGGGCTATTTTTGGCCCACTCTCGAGCATGACGTAGTGGAATTTGTACGTAAGTGCCACAAATGCCAAGAATTCTCTCATAAGATTCACATGCCAGCACAATCCCTATAGCCAATAGCGACCCCATGGCCCTTCTCCATGTGGGGTTTGGACTTGATAGGGAAGTTCTCTCCCTCATCAACCGATGGCCATAATTTTATAATTACAGCCACGAAATATTTTACCAAATGGGTGGAGGCCATGCCTCTCACCACAAAGATGCAGTTCGGTAATTACCAAATTCATTACGAACCAAATTATCTCTGCAGTATGGTGTCCCACAATTCATTATCTCGAGATAATGGAACGTCCTTTAAAAATGACGAAGTCCATGAGTTATGTAGAAAATTCAAGATAAACCATCACACAACCTCTCTTTACTACCCTCAAGCCAATAGGCGGAGGATGAAGCAAAAACAAAATGTATTCTCCTTAAAAAGGTCAAGGAGAACAAGTGAGATTGGCATTTAAAACTATATCCGGCCTTTTGGGCCCATCGAACCTCGGTAAGAACACCAACAGAGCAACTCATTTCTCGCTGGTATTCACAGCAGGCAGTTCTCCCGCTTGAGGTTGAAATACCCGATCTCTGCATCTCATTACAAGGGATTTTGGACAAACAAGCTTATAGCGAGGCATGCCTCTCTCAACTAGAAATCCTTGATGAGGTTAGGCTAAATGCTGAACAAAGGCACAGAGCCTATGCCGACCGGATGTGCTGGCAATACAACAAAAAAGTCTATGAGTGAGAAATATATGAAGGAGATCTAGTTATAAGACTAGACAGCTAGATCGATAAAAAAACGGCGAAGGAAGAAAGTTCCGACCCAAATGGTTGGGCCCATACCGAGTCATGAAAGACTACAGAAATGGTGCATATCTCTTGTGCACACTAGAAGGTGAGGAATTCAATGAAACTGTCAATTCCTTGCATCTTAAACGGTTTTACACGTAAAACATCAAAATCACCACTTATACATTATAGCTACCTACATTGCATTAGTCATTTATTTGTTTCATTTTGTTCACTCATTTCATAAAAATAGTAGTCCAGAGCTTACTCTTAAACAATCTATTACAAATCTCTGAAAATATTGGCAAAATCATTCAAATCACATCTCTTCAAACATCATCAATTTTTTTCAAATCTTCTCATTAAGTTCAACAGAAAGCATTGATTTGAAAACCATACCAAGTCCCCGCATACTTGGCTTTGCTCTTTCTTTCTACCTGTAAAGTTGTCCTTGCCTACGATCTATTCTAGAAGATTCTTTGTGTCACATCTATCCCTCTTAAATCTCTTTGAACAAAAGGATATCCCAAAGTCATAGATCAGAAATTTCAAAATCAAATGAAATCAAAAGCACTAAGGAAACAAAATATTTTATTTTACACACTTTTGTGCCCCATCAACCTTAGGTGATAAGCCCACATCTCTTCTTTGGTGGTGTGAGGTTGATCTGAAAATGGTACTTATTTATTTATTTATTTTTGAAGTACTTAGAAAATTTCCAGATTTTGAAATTTACAGACTCAACATTGATCTTGAGTTAATTTGATCCAATTTTAGGTGTCTTGAAACCCAAATCCTCAACTCTTCCAAAAAAACCAATTAATCTGATTTTTCAACTTTAATTGAATCACTTGAATCTAATACGAATCCATTTTACTTCACAGTTGATTTTTAATCATACACTCAAACTGACATTTGAATCTAAGATGATAAGTGTATTCAAATCTTGTTGTGGGTTATGGATACTGAAAGTTCCTTCAATCCATTTACTCCAGTTTTATACTTATTTTATCAATTAATAAAATTAATCCAATGATGAATTTCAACTGATAAAAAGCTTTAAAAACTGAAATGCACAAATCCACAAAACAAGAAATTGATAACGGAGTTCACCCGAAGGCTACATCTCCGGATTCACAAAAAGTGAATCGATCCATTAAACGTCCAATGAAGTACAATATCCCTTCAATCTTGACTTAACAGACCTTTATACCTGCAAATGAGCTGATTCAAACCTCAAGGAATTCTGCAATTTACCATAATCATTCCCAAGTTCATCCGTGGCTCCTACAGTATTTCTTCTGTTTGTTCCCTGTGTAAATACGTTCAAAAAACGTCTACAACTTGAAATATACAAGACCTATATAGATAAGGTTTACATTTCTGGAAACTTTAGGAAATTATTAAAAACTTCCCCTTTTACTTCATGGTCTGATTCGGATCAGAAGTGGATGCAAAATACAGATCTCTGCTTGCCCCTCGTGCCTGTTCTGTGAAACTGCGATGGAAAAATGCCTACACAGAAAAATATATAGCACTTCATGCAACAAAAGTTACCTTTCTGGAAATCTCTCAGAATTTTGAACAAATTTTATTTTTACACCAAGTCCTAATTCGAACCATAAGTGCCTCGAAAATTGTGATCTCTGCAAACTAGTCCTTGGCTGTCCCCCTTTCCAACCTACCAAAAGCTTCCCTTTAAATAGATGTGATCTCCTTCTCTATCATTTGCTACAAAGTGGCAGCTTGGGAAGGATTATTACTATTTTGAAAAAGGTTCAAATCCCCCTTCCATAGGTTTAGGAGCCCAATTTAGCCATTGACCCCACGTTTGGTGGGAAAGAGATAAGATAAGCCTTAAAATAGCTTTTTGGCCACAAATTCCTCCTTATACCATGGGATTTGAATTTATTCACATGGAATGGATTAAATAGATTTTTACAATTATTATTTTAAAATCTAAATCCACTACAAACCTGCCAAGTGTCACGCCCATAATATGCCATTTGTCCACGTTAGAGTGTGCCACGTCATCATTTGACATGACTTTGACTATCGCATATCTTTCGCATACTGAACTCGATTTGGTCCGTTCAAAATGCGTCGGAAAGCTTGCGATGAGCTCTATACCATGGAACTGATTTTGAAACATTACAGTACCATCAATTTTTTCTCATCACCAACTGCCACGTGTCACCTTGTCATTGGTCCACTGGTTGACCTATTGACCAGAGTTGACCCGTTTGGAGACCCATCTTCGACCGGCGATAGAATTTGCATACGGACTCTGTTTCTGGAGTTCAGCATACCATCGGAAAGGTCTCAATAAGCCCTTTAGCATGGTCCAATTTTAGGGAAGTTTAGGGAAAATTTTCATAGTGAAAAATCCTCCGGATCACTCCTCCCCAGTAAGACCATTTTGACCTCAAAATGGAAATTCACTCTGTTGAACTATACACACGTTCTCTGCATAATACAAACATAGAACCCAGTTTATAGCATGGTAATTTTTCCATAAAAATTGCAATAATCAAATGCCAATAATAGTAATATAACCCAATGGCCTAAACTGCAACTGATATGACACTGCAACTGCCATATTCCTTTGTACATCCTGATCCTGCACTCACCACTGTCAACAATGCAAATGTAACCTGCACTCACAGCTTGTTAGTGCAAAACTTGTACATACCATTTGCAACTATACCTAATAGTTACAAATATTAAGTCTATCAATAAGACTTACAAATGTACAAATGTCATGCATATTAAACAAAGAGTTTGTATAAGTTGTGCACTTACAAATAATGCCTACATGCCACAAATTGCATAATAATAGTATTTTAACTACAATCCACATATAGACATCTGACCAATGATCATGCCCACTAAACTGTACATACTGCTGAAAAATGAAGTTGTAAAACCATTAAAAAAGAAAATTGCATCAAGTATTTTAAACCTGTCACCCGATTATTTCCTCTTTACGATACTTCACCAACACCAAGGCAGAAAAATAAATTTTGTACTTATCCTTTTCACAATTTAGTGGGATTTCCAAAACTGCCTTGTTAGTTTGCATGTATTCCACAATCAACTATGCAAACATAAAACTGATAAATTGTTTACCCACTTTACTCAACATACTGTCCTTTTTAGGGGGTTGATTCAATTCAGTTTTTACGGTGCCACTGAAGTGGTCAAATTAGTTGGTTTAAAACTTTTATCCTTTTTAACAAACTTTAATTTTTGTTCTGGATGTAGCTTCCAACACTTACCAATTTCATGACCTTGTTTATTACAATGATCACAAAACCTTTGATCCATTTTTTTAGGATCCACATTTTTAGGAACCTTACCTTGACTGCTCTTAGCCGAACCCGGGTTAGGAGAATGCATTTTCTCAAACTATTCCATTATGGATTTATACTTCCTACACTTGGCCACACAATGATTAGATAAACCACAGAATGTGCATGGATAACTATTCAACATAGCTTGAAAATTATAGCCAAATTTTTCCAGTGTAGATAAGGGATCAATTTGTTTACCTTTCATTTTTGAGTAATGGTAAACCGAAGGTGGGGGGATTTCTATACCTCTCCGTGGTGAATTATTACCAGATCCTCCTGATGAGGATGAACCACCTGATGCTAGCGGGGATGACTCTTTGCTGTTAGAAGCTTTTCTTCTTCCAGCGGTCTTGGAGTTCTCTCCAATTTCCATTTCCCCTGCACTAGCATATCCCAGTCCTGCATAACGAGGTCTCTCCTCAACCAAGATTGGGTTAGTTATACCTTGGTTATTCTTACCAAGGTTAATTCCATTAAAACCCATGTTATTCAAAATTTTAGATCCTATACCTTTAGTGTGATTTTCAAATTCACCGAGCACTATAGTAGAATCCAAATTAGCTTTGGGTGAGGAATTAAGTGTTGTCATATACTTTGTGCACTCATCTTGTCATAGTGGAGGCATCAACAATAAGCGGTACCTTGTTAGGTCCATCAATTTCGCAACACCATCAAGAGCTCATCCTTAGATTCTAGCTCTTTTCTCAATGTGTCAAGTTTCTCTTCAAGAGCCAATACGACATCTCGGGGAAGGCATTCTCTTCCTGAATTTGATGATTGCATGCTTCCAGTTCCTCAAACTTGGTCTTGTTGGACATCTTACCCATGATTCCTGCACACCTGTTCCTCCAAACTCTGCACACTGCAAATGAAAGATCAAGCCCAAAATGTAAAAACCAAACTGAACCAAATCAACTGATGCAAATCAAAAGCTAAACCAGCTCTGATACCAACTTGATCTGAAAATGGTACTTATTTATTTATTTATTTTTGAAGTACTTAGAAAATTTCCAGATTTTGAAATTTACAGACTCAACATTGATCTTGAGTTAATTTGATCCAATTTTTAGGTGTCTTGAAACCCAAATCCTCAACTCTTCCAAAAAGACCAATTAATCTGATTTTTCAACTTTAAGTGAATCACTTGAATCTAATACAAATCCATTTTACTTCACAGTTGATTTTTAATCATACACTCAAACTGACATTTGAATCTAAGATGATAAGTGTATTCAAATCTTGTTGTGGGTTATGGATACTGAAAGTTCCTTCAATCCATTTACTCCAGTTTTATACTTATTTTATCAATTAATAAAATTAATCCAATGATGAATTTCAACTGATAAAAAGCTTTAAAAACTGAAATGCATAAATCCACAAAACAAGAAATTGATAACGGAGTTCACCGAAGGCTACATCTCCGGATTCACAAAAAGTGAATCGATCCATTAAACGTCAATGAAGTACAATATCCCTTCAATCTTGACTTAACAGACCTTTATACCTGCAAATGAGCTGATTCAAACCTCAAGGAATTATGCGATTTACCATAATCATTCCCAAGTTCATCCGTGGCTCCTACGATTATTTCTTCTATTTGTTCCTGTGTAAATACGTTCAAAAAACGTCTACAACTTGAAATATACAAGACCTATATAGATAAGGTTTACATTTCTGGAAACTTTAGGAAATTATTAAAAACTTCCCCTTTTACTTCATGGTCTGATTCAGATCAGAAGTGGATGCAAAATACAGATCTCTGCTTGTCCCTTGTGCCTATTCTGTGAAACTGCGATGGAAAAACGCTTACACAGAAAAATATATAGCACTTCATGCAACAAAATTTATCTTTCTGGAAATTTCTCAAAATTTTTAACAACTTTCATTTTTACACCAAGTCCTAATTCGAACCATAAGTGCCTCAAAAATTGTGATCTCTGCAAACTGGTCCTTGGCTGTCCCCCTTTCCAACCTACCAAAAGCTTCCTTTTAAATAGATGTGATCTCCTTCTCTATCATTTGCTACAAAGTGGCAGCTTGGGAAGGCTGATTACTATTTTGAAAAAGGTTCAAATCTCCCTTCCATAGGTTTATGAGCCCAATTTAGCCATTGACCCCACGTTTGGTGGGAAAGAGATAAGATAAGCCTTAAAATAGTTTTTTTGGCCACAAATTCCTCCTTATACCATGGGATTTGAATTTATTCACATGGAATCGATTAAATAGATTTTTACAATTATTATTTTAAAATCTAAATCCACTACAAATCTGCCAAGTGTCACACCCATAATATGCCATTTGTCCACGTTAGAGTGTGCCACGTCATCATTTGACCGCATGACTTTGACTATGCATATCTTTCGCATACGAACTCAGATTTGGTCCGTTCAAAATGCGTCGAGAAAGCTTGCGATGAGCTCTATACCATGGAACTGATTTTGAAACATTACAGTACCATCAATTTTTCTCATCACCAACTGCCACGTGCCACCTTGTCATTGGTCCTTTGGTTGACCTATTGACCCGAGTTGACCCGTTTGGAGGCCCATCTTCGACCGGTGATAGAATTTGCATACGGACTGCTGTTTCGGAGTTCATCATACCGTTGGAAAGGTCTCAATAATCCCTTTAGCATGTTCCAATTTTAGGGAAGTTTAGAGAAAATTTTCATAGTGAAAAATCCTCCGGATCGAGGTTGGGAAAGGAAAGAAATTCCCTTACTCACCTATATCTTTCCTTTGGTGACAAACCCATGCTTCTCACTAGTGACGTGAGGTAGGGTGTGGGGGGTCCAGTCACACAAATGAACAAATCTTGGTATGCTAAAAACACAAATCAAATTCTATTAAGAGAAAACAAATATCCAAATTCCAAAGAGATCAAATCCTCAAAACCAGATTTTGTCAACCAAGTTGTCATTTATGAATCTAAGTCTAGATAAACTAGAAAGTAAGTGGCCTTCTAAGCGTGGTAGTAGTTCTGAGTAGGGTAGGTGTGTAGGTCCAAATTTTGTTGTTGTTACTGGTTTGTCTATCTCTCATCATTCCATTTAGTCAAACTCATACAACTTGTGCCCTTCCTAACTCTTGGTGTTGAGCCCTCACATCTTACTAGTTGCATGGATTTAGGATTGGGGCAAGTTCATCTCTTTATCACTATGCATTCATCACGTTTTGCCAACATAATAAGAAATTACAAACATTACCCAAAGAGTTCAAAAGTTCAATACTACCATATGTTAGTATCATCTCATATCAGCATTACAAAAACATACAAAGTAAAACATTCTATTTACTATCATTTGTTATCCATTGCATACATTCTGAAAACATGAAAACAGTATTCTAAAAACATCTAAGTACACATGTGGAAACGAGTCATGAAATTCTAGATGCCAAGAGTCTAGATCCAAAAAGATATATATATATATATATATATATATATATATATATATATCAATATATATATCAAGTTTCATATACAATGCCATCATGCACTAGGCATGGTCAAAATGCTCAATGAGCCCGAAAGGTACAAAAGCACTCATATGGATATCTGACAAAATACTATAAAAATAGTCTCTCAATCCCTATGGGATCCCTCAGAGGATGCACAACCACACCTAGGACTTCAGCTACGTCGGTGCTCCGAGTTCACCGAGGGCTCATGGTCATGACTAGTAGCTTCCATCTCACAATGAGAATGACTCCTCCTCATCAAGTGCTCAGCCATTCTATATCCGGCTACCTCCACACGAGAGAAGTCATGATATTTGGCATATGCTAGACGAAGCAAAAACATCGGTATGCCTACCACCACCGCGGCTCCCCCAAATCCACGAAAAGCTCAGCCCAAGTATTCTCTTAGGGGAGAAGCAAGGCATCAGTGCATACTCGGTGAATCAAGTCTCGCCACTCATCAATGATCCTGCAAAAAAGGAGAAAACAAGTTAGAAAATGATCAACAATAAAACCAAGAGTAAACAAAAAAAAACAAATAAAAACTAAGATAATTCTAACTAAGACAAATGTCAAGAGAAGATTGACAACTCACTTGGATCTATGGGTCTTCAAGAAAGATCTCTAGGATCTGCGCCTACCACTAACACTGCCACCGACTGGTGTCCCTCTCCCATGTCTTGGGCAATGTGATGGCCTGAAATGGACTCACCATCTCCACCTAGGTCCTGAGAGAGTAACTCCTCTAAAACCAGAGTCACCCTCTTTGTGCTCGAGATCTGGCCTCTCGGCCTATAGGATCTCCTGGGTATCATGCCACTCAGGATAACTATCATCCCCCCACCCATCTCATTGATCTCCATCTCCTCTGTCTCTCCCCTAGTGAAATACTCAAACTCGGAGTCCACGTTAATGGGCTCATTGCTCTTATGGGAAGGATCGGCGGCAATCTGAAGTAAGGGTGCCTGAGGAGCACCAGCTCTCCCTTGTGCACGTACCACCCTCCTGGATGCAATAGGAACACCAAGAGTAACAATAGTCCAACCCCGGCCTCTAGGACCTCCCTAAGCCTTGTGGATAGATCTATACACTCGCACCACCGCATAAGCATGTCACTATAGGGGAGGTCAAACTGTTGTGGTACTCTATCAAAGGGGTGGATCTCGCCTTCCCCACCCTATCTATCAAGTGGTGGTAGTCGACAGAAATCGATATAATGAGTCTCCTCTCCCCATACCCCTACCATGGCCTAATAAGGAGTGGCCTCCATGTCTAAAGTGGTCAGAGAGTCCATTGGCTAGTGAGGTGCTCTGAGAACTATCATCCATGTCCACCTCGCTGCCCTGATAGCCCGAGATCCTCTACCTCTACACCTCTCCCATATGGGGTGATATGCTCATACACCCAACTCATGATAAGAGTCGGGTGGCTCGGTGGTGATCCCTATAATCGACTAGACTTTATAAATCATGGTAGGTAGTCTTGAGGATATCTGCTCCCCAAGCATAGACACGTCCATGGTCCTCAATTTGTGCAATAATGGGGGCCCAACAATATAAGAGGGTGTCCCCTCCCTTATCCCCAATTAGTCTAGATGCAAGGATGCCCATGATGGCCTTGCGGAGCATGGGAATGTTTGACTCAATAATAGAGCAGATCCTCATGCCATTCTTCGATCCCATCGATACAACTACATCTCCCATATAGGTGGCCCACTGAACCATTTGTGATCTTGATATCTGCTGTCTTAATAGATGACCACCGCCTAAGGATCGGAACCCAAGTATATGGTAAACATCCTCCTCTAGTGTGATGGACCACTAACCCCTAACTCTTGGTAATCGAAAGGTGTTCCGATCTTCATCCCGAAGAAAATAAGTCACACAAGTATGTGATTAGCGATTTGCAACGTGAGAGACTGTGCAATCCTCCAAATACTATCCCTCTAGAGAATATCCCACTCTACTTGGGAGAGTTCCTCTAACACTCCTTGGAAGCCAATCACACTCCCTCTCCTGGCTCCATCTAATATACTCCTCCTTCTACATACACCCAAAAACACAAAAAAGGAGTAAGTTAGTACTGAAATCTAGCTAGAAAAACTATTAAAAACACGTAAAAATGTTGAACATGCAAAAATAAGCTAAGTTTTGTATTGTTTTGGTCCTCTGTCATGGACCGCCACCCTATGCAGAGTGGCGGTTCCGTAACTGCCACCTTCTAAGGCAGCGGTCCCGTAACCGCCACCCTACACAATGGCGAGTCATGTTCCATAAAGTCGAATGGGTCGTATACCTAAAAAAAATGCTTAAAAGTAAACAAAAAAACCATTTTAACAAAAAAAGAATCCTACCCTATGGGCCCCCCTAGAGACACGTTTAAAACTAACATTTTCAAAAATGACCCCCAAGAGAAATATTTCATCATTTCCACATTTTAGGTCTAAAAACAATAAATCAAGAAGAACTAACCTGAGACTTCGCGGGTCGATGTTCCACTCTCAGAGGCATGATCGCTATCTCACCATGAACGTTTTGACTATACTCTCATCAAAAACTATCACCGTGGGTCCCAGAGCTCAAAAACTATCAAATCAATCCATGCAAATGAATAGTAAAATGACTTCATTTTATATAAATAGCCCCCTTAATTTGATTTTGAATGTCTTTCACAGGGTCGGAGTGCCAACGGAGGTAAGTTCTAAACCCCGCGTGGATGGTAAGTCCTCATTTCATATCAATTTTGTTTTATTTCTCAATTTATTTTATTTATCTGCACTTGAGTCACCTTTTTCATTTTTGCAGGTAGCAGGATCTTGGATGGCAACTTTCCAGCACATGAGTGTGTTAGGTATAACTCCTAGCTCCCCATTTCAGGACCACCACACTCGGATCCACTATTTTACACCTCTTCATAGCTAAAACACTTCTCCGAGGGGGCAATATGTACGTACTCAAAATTGTAGGGTACTACACTCTTTGCGAATTATGTTACACATGCCCCAATGATGATATAAGTCTCCTTGCAAGGTGTTCGGAATCTAGAAAGGCTCACCAAGTATACGCTTGTATCCCGCATGCCCCGCTCAGCCTCTGCATGCTTTGTTTTGCCCTTTCCCCTATTTTCTTGCATTTTAGGCTTCGGTGGCGATACCTTTGCCTCGCCGCACGGCGGTCCCACGCCCGCACTGCCTAGGATAGGGTGGCGGTTCTTTAACTACCACCCTGCTTGGATGGCAGCTTTTTTCACATTTTCTAGATCCTTGTGACGATCACGTCAAACGTAAATCCTGAGTTTTACACGCTTTCTTCAACCACTTTGGCTTGCATTAATGTTTTTGGTCCCCTGGTACTAGTGTTTTTCCTTTGTTTATAATAAAAGAGATCAAACGGGAGTTACCCTCTAGTAAATGCATTGGTTATAAATAGCCAAGTTGTTTTCAAGCAAATGGCCCCTCACCTTCTCAATTCTCTTATCCAGTATTTCAATTTCTTGCTTAGAATTCTGTCAATTTCATGTTTTGCTTCCATTGTTGGTATTTTAGAGGTCATATGATCTTCTTGTTTCAGTCTTGTTCCATTGCGTTGCTTCATACAATTAGTTTAACATAGAATAAATTCATTTCTAGACTAGAATCCATTAAAGTTGCAGGTTTTGTTTTGTCACAAGGATAGTTTCTGAAACTCTCGGTACACTTGTGTTGTATTCCCACAATAAATCCCACTAGGAATTACATAGTCAAACTCTGTTTACTTGCGTTTTCTCTCTCCTACTCACATTGTATTCGGTCTATATCCAAAGATGAAATTATTCAAAGATGAAATTATTCAAATACCATCTTCTATTGATACTATCATATACATACTTTCCGGATTCACGAGGACATGAAGGAACAAGAAGATCACACTGAGGGGATGAAATCACACACAACTAGATTTACCGCTATTTTGTAAATGCCAAGTTTGAGCTATAAAAGCTCTAGTTACAACATATCAAATAGAGTAGTGAATTATTTCATTTCAATTAAAAGTTTGCTCTCGATATCACCAGGGAAGTTGTGGTGATTGATAGTTTCTGAGAAACTGTGATTCATTCCTCACTTCTGAGGTAGGATTGAGAGTCTCTAAAATCCACAATAAATAGCTTCTTAGATACTTAGGATAAAATCACAACTGCACAGGAAAATAACCATACCAAGCTACTTTGTTTGTTTTTATTCTATTACTAGATTAGTTGTTTATTTTCTAAATATACTAGAATAGTTGTTCTTTAATTTCATTGAAATACGTTATTGAAAAATACAAAAATAGAAGAATGCTTGCATAGTGTAAATACCTCTTTCGTAATCAGTTTATTAATTTTAGTTAAAAGTTGAATCATTTTGTATGACAATCACAGGACCTAGAGATCCTAGAGAGTATATATTTGAACCCATAGTGCCTCAGCCAAATCTACCCACAACATTAGTTGATATAGATCAGGACCTTAGGATACAGGTCTTTCGAGCAAAAAAACTTACAAGTAATTAGTGAGCAACTAAGAGGATTAAACATCGAAGACGATAAAGCTTACACATTCTGGTCAAACCATCTAAACTATACATTTCCTTGATAAAACATTTGAATGACTGTGCAAGGATTCGAACAAGAGAAAAGATTTTGTTGTGATCCTTTGGTTCCGTAGCTTAATGCAGGAGACCTCCTCGTCGACACATAGACACTAGCTTACTTATTCAAGTTGTCATAACATCTTTTAGGTACTCCAAGAAAATCATACAACTTTTAGTTCTAAACATAGAGGATGAAAAGGCATACAATTACTGGATAGTTGGGAGAAGGGATTGATTCTTCACATGACCATAACAGGTCCACAACAACCAGAGCTCACGGTTGTGATCCCCAACTCCCACAACCCAACGGGCATACGAGATCAGTTAATTATTGACACTTTGGCTTACGAACACTGGTATTTAGATCCTCACCACTCCCACCAGATATTATAGTACAATTCTCCGTATTAAACATAGAAGCTAATCAATCTAATATTTTTTGGGCTAGACCAGAAAATCACCCATAGTTAACTACAAATCCACTAAGTCACCCATCACCATTTTCATGACCTTGTCTGGAGATATATACGAAGCTCCCACAGGTCACTTCCCACATATCCAACAACCAAGAAATAGGATCTCGGCAGAGCTCGACATTGATTGGAGCCTCCGAACAACCATTATATCTGAACGAACCATTACACCAATTCAGGTTAGGAGGGCCTTCTTCACCTTAGATTCGTAGATTCCATTATTGCGTATTGAGGATATAAGATTACCCGATTAGCTTGTCTATATCTATTCACATTCAACATTCACCGGTTGTCTCGACACAACCTCGGGAGGTCGGGTATGAGGAAGAGGTACGGGGAAGAGGAAGAGGTACTTGAGGATTGTAATTGGATGCATAAGTCAAACTGATTCCATATTCTTGACACATAGTTACTAGTGGTTTATACCTAAAGCTCATAGTATTGTCGTGCAATGCTTTTTACAGTAATCTAAATCTACAAATTATATTATTCAAAATGAATTCCATGAGTATTTTTGAGTTTCCTTTTTGGTGGTGATATATTCAACCATTTGGTGAACTAATCAAGTAGAAACCAAGATCCATCTATGTCTAAAGCACTAGAAGAATATGATATTTCTCCAACAAAATCCATCTTCCACTATTTGAAGGGGACTTCTATTGATCTTGGTTGTAATGAAAAAGCACTTGAATCTTTCATCCTCCCAAAAACCTTTGAAAAATTTCACACTTTCTAACCAACAAAGTTACATCCTTAAAGAGTGTAGGCCACCAATAACCTACTCTCAAAATTTTATGAGTAGTCACTCTTCCTGCAAAATGACCTCTATACACCCGTATAATTCTCGCAATAATTTTGGGAGCTTCTTCTTCTATGATGCATCTCAAGAGGACCCCCTCAGGATTTTTCCAAGCCAACCCATATTCAATTATAACATATTTTTGGGAGGCCAATTTCAGTGTCCTTCTCTGATTTTTATCTAAATAACCTAGACACTCCAAATTCCTGAGGTAAAATATTATGTCCTTGTACCATATGGAGTTGGTCAACTTCTCTTGGACATCCATGTGTCCTTCCTCAACTTCATTTATCTCCATTACTTGCAAGTTTCTTTCTACCATCAACTTTGCAAGGCCCAAACCCCTAACCAATTTGGTGGTTTGTATATCCATATCATATTCTTGTAGCTTGTTCACCCAACGACATCTTTTGCTAGAAATTTCCATCTTTGATAAAATATCCTTAACCATTGTGTGAGGAACATAAGCTACAATCTTAGAACTCAAGATGTAAGGCCTAAAATTTTTGGTAGCTCTTACCAAAGAAAAAGCATATTTTTCCATAATAGTGTACTTCAACTCAGCAACTTGCAAGGATTTACTGAAAAAAGCAATATGCATTTCATTTCCTTCATCATCTTTTTGTAATAACACTAATGCAATGGTATTTTCAGATGCAAAAGAGAAAATTTGAAAAACCTTTTTATAATCAGGACTTTCCAGTATTGGGGCATTTTTCAATGCTTCTTTTATTCCATTGAAATCTTAGATGGCTTCATTTTCCCACTTAATGATTTGGTCCTTTTTCAACATGCTTGTTATGGGAATAGATATCTTAGAAAAAATGGAAATAAACCTCCTAATAAAATTTATTTGACCAAAAAGGATTGAATCCTCTTTTTATTTTTAGGGAAATGAACCTTACCAATTGCTTCCATTCTTTCAGAATCTATCATGACCCGTTCCTTTGACACAATGTTCCCCAATATTTTTTCCTTTTGAACTCAAAATGACACTTTTTAGGATTTAATGAAATCTCATATTCCCTGCATCTAATTAACATCTTTTCCACATGGCTAAGGTGGTCATTTATCTTCCTAGAGAATACAGTTACATCATCCTAATATACTACAATAAATTCATTAATGTAACATGTAAAGACAACATCCATGCACTCTTTAAAAGTTATCCCTTGCATTCATCAAGCATAATGGCGTTCTCACATATACATAGGTACCCCATGGAGTGGTGAAAGTAGTTTTAATTCTTTTTATTGCTTCACAACCACCTGATTGTACCCCGAGAATCCATCTAATGTAGAGAGCAAATGAGATCCAGTAACCAATTGTAGCATATTATCCATGTTAGGAAATGGATAGTTATCTTTGATGGAGGCCTTGTTCAAATTTATGAAATCCACACACAACCTTATATCTCCATTTTTCTTTCTAACAAGCACAAGATTTTCCACCCATGAAGAATATCTTATGGGTTGTATTATCCCCCATCCCTCAACTTTGTTAATTCTTCTTGCATCTTAAGGGAGATTAGTGGATTGATAGGCCTCTGTTTTTGCCTAAATGATTTAGCATTGGGTTCTAAAGGTATTTCATGTTGAAATAAATCTTCCCTATATGCTTTTAATTCTAAATAAGACCAAGCTAAGCAATCTTGATATTTTTTCAACAATTCAACATAAGATTGCTTTTCTTCCTTACTCAAATTTCTTCCTATCCAAAATTTCTTGGGCTTTTCTCTAGTTCCCAAATTGAACTCTTTAATGTCCCTTGAAGCATAGATGTGTCTATGAACCACCTGTCAAGCATTATCAAATTTGGATTCTAAAGAAACCAACCCCATGGGAATGGTGTTGGTTTTTAACTGAATAATATCCTTTCCAAACAGGGTTTCTTTCCCATCACACTTTGCAACCATTGGTTCCCAATCCATGCACTGATTGGTGAATTCTCCTTCATTTAGTAAAAACCTCTATACCTAGGAATCATCATCAAATACTTTCCAATGCTTCACATTATCTAGCATAGATGGTCTAGACAATATTTCAACATCATAATTATAGTAAGGAGAGACTGTGCAATTACCAAACCTGGATGCAAGGACAACCAACTTGTCAACTGCAACATTCTTATTTCTGTCATGGTATAAGATGTTGAAAGAATCAAATAACTCAAAAAAATCCCATATTACATGCTTGTATTGCTTCATTCTTTGATTCTTTGTAGCATACAATTTCCTTACTTGTTTCACCACAAGCTCTAAATCTCCCTTAAAAATTATATCTTTTATACCATATCTCTAAGAAATCCTCAAACCCAAGAGCAGTGCCTCATATTCTGCAATATTGTTTGTGCACTCAAATTTCAGTTTGAAAGAAAAATTAAAAGTCTCTTGGCTTGGAGATATAAGTACAAACCCAACCCCATTTCCCATATTGGAGCAAGCTCCATCAAACATCAAGGTCCAAGGGGCACCAAATTGTTCAAATCACTTACTCTCATTGATATTATGCTCCTCAAAATCTGCATAAAAAACAAAATTGTTAACATCCACATCTGCATACAATACTTCATAAGAAGCATTGTTGGGATCTTCAATCAAATGTGAAATATTATTCTCCTGTAAAACTTGACAAGTTTTCCCTCCAATGGTATAGTGGAATATCACATGTCCATTTTCACACTTCCCCACACTAGTAGCCCATTTCCTTGACAACATCACACCACATTTTTCACGATAGTCAACAAGACCACATTCATAGTTAAAAATTACTAGGGTAATATGCCAATTGCACCAAACCTTTGACGTACCCAATTCGGTACCTCTCTTGAATCCATGGAAATGCATTTTCCAAAGGCTATTGTTACTTTGATATCTAACTCATTCATAACTTCAAGGGGCATCACATTACATGAAGCTCCTGAATCAAACATGTAATTATGAACAAGTTTGTCTTTAATGATCAAAGTAGTGTAAAAGGGATCAACATCAATTTGGGAATCAATAAGGGAGGTGCCTAAATATACTTCAAGGGATTCCCCCAAACTCTCAAATTCTTGTGGAACTTCCAATTCCGAAATTCCGTGGGGAGATCAACACTTTGTTAACTTATTTTCCCAAGGCCACTACCTCCTCCTTGAACCCCAAGTACTTGAATGACCTTCTTTTTGCTCGGGGATACTAAGCAACTCAACAATGGGTATAGTAACCTTGATCTGACTCAAAATTTGAGCCATATCACAGGGGGTATACTTGGGTAATGTTATATTAAGAGGTAGGGTAATTTCCTTTTCTTGTGGTATGAGGTTCTTCATGGCTTGGGTAGGGACAAGGATATTGGATTTGTTCGTAATAATTGGGTGTTTGTTTTGCATATCCTTGTTGGGGTATCTTTTGGTATATTGGTGAGGATAGGAGTTTTTGGTTTGGGTTGTGGCCCTCCCCTTTGACAGTTCTATTTCTTAGATTATACTCCTTTTCTTGGTCAACCACTGCATTCATTAAAATTTACCTATCCTCCTCAGAAGGAATCCCTCCATCATATTTTTGAATCATTAATGTCCTCAGGTATTCAAAATCATGATTGGGAAACTCAAAATATTGAACCATATCAACATCCAAGTTAGTAGTGGATGGGATAGAAATTACTCATGTATACACTCCCAAAAGCCTTCCACAATCCTTGTACTCAGTAACTCAGTGGAAGTAGCTCCTTGTTGTGAGATATTATTACACTCCATACAAACATCACCATAACCAGCATTTCCATCAACCTCTTCACTTTCCCTAACAGGGTCACATGGGATATGTGGGAGGAAAGACTTATCACACCACTCAATCACATGAACTTCTTCAACTAAGGACACTCTACAAGTTAATGAACTAGGACTAATTTATTTTCTCTTGGTGATTATTGTTTATTCCCGATCCCATGGGCCCCTTTCCTCTATCATGTGACCTATGATCACCTCTAGGATGATTACAAAATATATTTTGACCTTGAGGTTGATGTTGGGCCTAAGAATTATGACCTATCCCCTTTTCTTCCCTAGTAAGTTTGTAAGAAATTTCTTTCACTACTCCTGCTAGAGTCTTAACCACTTCTTCTATATCTACTCCCTTATTTTCCTGAGGATTTTAGGATTAATTAACTTGACACCCTCCCTTTTAGGAGGCTTTCCTACTACCTTGATATTATTCTCAATTTGTACTACCATGGAGAATGTAAAATCCTCATTTTAAGACTTTATAAACAATGAATGTTGTTTCTTTTTACATAATGTTCTCTATTCTAAATTAATATAATTCAGAACACACATTCCATTGCTAATCCATCTCATAACAGAAAACCATATGTAGTTGTAATGACTCGGTGAAACACCGATCTCTCATTCTATTACTCATTATTAAACTGATCTCTCATGTTAAATTAATAATCTGTATATTATGTATACTTGGTACCTTTACCCTTTTAGTGTTATATCTAAGAAGCCTATTTGAATACATGTTACTGATATTCATTTGAAATATTGCATCTTAGACTAGGTGACATAGGACAATGCAACCAACAGCTTGCAATACTTTGGCCATAGCTTTTAAACATGTTTGCATTTCAAGACAACATACTCTGGTCAAAAGAAATATGTCCTTCACTACACTTGTTTTGTTATCTAGAATGGTCTTTCTTGAATTTTTTCAACCCAATCTGAGTAAAAGTTACACACTAAACAAGGGCAGTAACATGCACTAGTGTGGAGGGTTACTCATAGTGACTAAGGATACATAGACATACTTAATCGACTTATGTCAATTTGGTGTGTCTAGTCACCCTAAGTCAGCATGACTTGACCACAACACTAGATCATATTTCTATCTCTATTTAGGGTGGAACCATGAGAAAAACTTCCACTTATTTATATCGAGTTAACATAACTAAGTAGGGAGTTGAGGCATATGAGTTTTATCATAGTATCCTCGTAATGAAACAAGTCATTACAAAGGTACTCTGCTGCAGTTGTGTTACAACATCCAACTGAGTTTCCTCAACTAGACTAACATACTTAAGAATATAAATTTATTAACCCAATCAATTATTATGTTATAGATTAACGTTAACAATGCTTTTAAGGGTCAATTAAGCATCGATTAATCACTCTAAATTCATGCTTAAGTTTGTCTTATTCTTATCTTTTTATTACATATGACATCATGTCTGATCTCAATGTTATGAAAGTGTGATCATTAGATATTTTTATTTTAGTTTTTATCTTGTAATAAGATTATTGAAACTTTTACTTTAGACTTCATAATACTGAAATTCTAAATCCTTTTATCGTCCTTTTTAAACTTGAGTCACGTTCAATTACAAAAATCTACTTAAGGACAAACACAACCAACCATCCTCGTATTTTTATCACAACACCTAACAAGACCTCAAATAAAGCTCTTCATTTTAATTACAAGGAAAATAATATTTTTCCTTATAAAGGACTAATGTCCTAATTATGAAAACAGAACTCATATGCTTTAGCATAACAAAGAATTCATACACATTTATATAATTTAATCATGTTCCCTTTTTACTATTTAAGGATCTACCCAAGAGTATCAACTTAGTTGTGCTCTTTCATGTGAAATGAAATCAACTAATAGTGCAGATCCTTAATCCAAGAAGCTTATATATCATAAAATCTAATAAGTTGTGTAATCCCAAATCACATAAATATCTAAATTTCCCCACTTCATGAATGATATTACTTAGTAATATTACACATCTTATGTCATGAAAGTCTCATAAGTAAATTAGTAATCAACAATCATCAAAGCAATTCATTTATCAAAAAGAGAGTTATCCACTCACTGAACTTAGGAATATTTTAAAGGATTACAAAATTTCATTGCATCAATATAAAACTAGTTTTAATACATCTTCTTTTCTTGAAAAAGTACATTTTAAGTAAATGTCACTACATAGAGATAATTTCTTTAGTAAAATAGATGTAAGTTTCTATATGTCTTTCTCCTTTCATATTTTATGAAATCCATCTACAAAATTTTTAGCATGAGTCAGTTCACAAGAACTAAGCATGATAAATGCTATAACGTTAAAACAATATGCTTTTATCTAACTATTTCACAAAAGGAACCCTGTTGTTAATGAAATACTTTTCCAAAATACTACATAACCGAGAGAGAGAAAGAGATCATAGAATCTATAAGAAGTAAATTTCAAGTAAGAACTAATTAAATCATCATAATTAATTCTATCTCAAACAAAAATATGAAACTCATTACAACATGTTATTCATCCAAAACAACAACTAATTAGGAAGAATTATTTAACATTCTTATCCTAATCTTTAGCTCCTCAAACTAGTTTCCAATCTAAATTCCACAAACTCAACTTGTTTGTTTATTGAATAAGTAATTGAAATAATCAAACTACCTTTCTAAAATAAGTATACTGTTTAAATATTCAAAGTGATAACAACCTGCATTATGACTACATGATCAAACAAGAAGATACAACCTGAATATCATTCCATCCAAAAATCTTACCCAACATGGGATGAGCTCATAATCTAATATTTATGTTGATCAAGAACTAGTTCAGACATTAAAAGTAAGAAAATATTAACTACACAATATATTTGGTGCAAGCCACACAAAACAACATAGCTCAAACTAAGGTATCCATATGGGTCTGCACTCATTTTAGAGTTATGATCATAAAAGAGCATGACATAACTAACATTCCAAGATTCCCAAAAATAACCACATCTACATGTAATTGGTTTCCCATAAGCTACCAAAGAAGAATCGAGAAATCATTTTAAAGAACATACAATTTCAAACTAATCAATTCCAAATCAAGGAAAGGAACAGGAGAACTACAAGTTCAAAAACAACTCAAGACCCCTATCGTTCCTAAGGAACAGTCTTACACAGATGCACCAATATGTACCAAGGTCAAGGAAACACCACAACTAAACACAAAAATTTGAGTGTAATAAGATATTTCATTAACAAAAAGTAAGGTCCAACTTCTTCTCTAGAAGCCACAAATTCTAAGGATGAAAGTTAAAAATGAAAGCAACCTAGGGTGAACAACCCAAGAACTTTCCAAAGGACCCACATACTCACAAATGGAGATAACTCAAAGAGAGTGTCCAAGAAGTAAAACATAATTAATCTAGGCCACAATAGCACTAAACATCTAAATTTATATCATAGCCTAGAACCAACCAAACCAAATGTTACCTCCTTTTGCAGGCCAACCCAAAAAGAGGTTTCATTCCAAGTAAACTCAGTAATAAAAAAGAAGGATAAAAAAAATATCAGTCTAATCAATCAAACTAATTCACCCAGAAATAGTTACAACCATTCCAAACAAAGACAAACAATAATATCAAAACGGCCTACCTTAAAGAGAAATGCACTTCTAGTGCATAACCAACTTTGAATGCCCAAATAATATCAACAAAATCTTACCTATAAAAACAATGTAGCCCAAAATGGGTAATAATAAATGATTCAATCAAAAAGAACATAACCAAAAACATTCCACAGGTATACCTTCCTATTCAACTTCCATCAAGGGATACTATCGCCTAGAGCATGTTCTACAAATGAAGCAAAAATTGATACAGTTTCCATTTCACGGCAAGAATAGCATATACTCATAACCAAGAATAGTAACACCTAAATGATTCAAAGAAGTAAAAGTACAAACATGATTTAGTCGACCAATAATGTTGGTTTCCAACCATTGCTAATAAGGAGAGCATTCCAAGCTAAAATCTAGAGATTTCAATAAACAAAAGGCAATTATTTACGCTACACTTACGTCATTCAATCAATACAACCCAGATTCACAATAATACAACACAAAAGAATCATAAATCATCCATAAGAAACCAAATCAAAAATTCCATTGAAGCAAGGAGAAGAAACACAAAAATTAGAACTAAAAAGTTTCCAACAAGAGCAGAGTTCTATTAATGAAGACACTTAAATAAAAGCGAGAAGATTTAACAAGATAGGGCCTATCATGCCTTATAGAGCTCCTGCCTTCTTTTCCTCATTAAAAATTGTTTGTTGGATATTTTTTCATGCCAAAATATGAGATTCAACCACATTACATGGGATTAAATCCCTCCTCAAAGATAGGTGAGGCAGCTTGTTTATTACTAATCTAAAACACATAAAAATAATATGTACAATATTCACATTAATCTAACCATTGGGGTTGGGATAGAATCCCAAAGTCCATATCCATGCTAGGTAAATATATTGTTTTTTTCTGAAATAGAATGGATCAGAATGGAATACACAATGGAAAGTAAATGACAGAACGTATTTTCTTTTGAGCAAACACAGATCATGAAATAATCATACGAGTTCTAGATAACAAATGTAATGTAATGTTTGAAACGATTAAAATGATTGAGAATGCTAAAAAATAATAACTTAAGATCCTGAACATAAGAACAATATCTTAAGAGAGATGAATCTCACAACACAAAGTTTGTAAAAATAGCATCGATTTTTATTCCTCAAATGATTAAAAGAAAACACAATTTTTTTATTCTTCACAAAAGTTCTCAATATTCCAAAAATCTCAGCCCTTTGGAATGCATAAGCATCCCTTATTTATAATAAAAGGCATTGAGAGAAAATAGGATAAATCCTAGAAAATAGTCTTTTAAAAGAGAGTCCTATTTTGCTTAACTCTCATGCAGGAGACCAAGTCAAAATTTTCTTCCTATGTGACGAAACAAAAATGAAAAAGACATGTCGATTTCAAGATTGAAATGACATGTCGCATTGTGCTTATTCTGTATCATCATCTTTATCTTCCTCCAACAAAGCCTGCTTGTCCTAAAATTCTTGGAATTTTCAGATTATACCCTACATCTCATTCTCATTAGGCATGGTGGAATGATCACTCAAAACTTCACATGTTTCCTGAGTATCACTAGCATTACCAGGAAGCTTTTTCAATCTCTTGTTGAGTTTCCTCAGGGTCTCCAAAGAATGTTCGATTTTCACAAACCTATCAATGATTTCCATGCCAAATCTATAAGTTGGTTCATGCTGAATTAATTCTTGGATTTGTTTGTAAATATCATCAATAGGTAAGATACCCGAGCCTTCACTCAACACCTTAGCACAAATTTTGACTAGCTCTTCTTCTAAGTCATTCTTGCCATCGACCAATTGATCTCTTGATTCTCTCAATTTTCTGCAAGCTTCATTGAGAATATTTATTCTGAATCTGATGGCTTTAGTCAGCTAAAAATGTTTATCCCCATGTGGAATGATGCCCTCCTTGACCAAGATGTGGGATGGGATCTATTTCAGCGTTTGGAGAGCTTTGAAAGTCAACTCTAGGTTCCCGATTTCCGCTGAAAACTCATCGTCCATTTTCTCTCCATCTTTCTTTATATCCTCTAAAGATTGATAGACTTCCACAGTATCTTTGATGACTTCTTTTCCTTGTAGGAGTATCCTTTGGGTCCATTCATCGACCGCTCTCCCCTTTTCATTAATCTTCTCAATCATGGGTACCGATGAGAAATCAAACCCGATAGGAGTAGAGGATGATGGTGTTGACTCAGGAGGCTTTGAGAACTTGAGTAACACTTCAGTCAACTACTCCACTTTCTCTTTAAGCTCATCCTTGCTTTCCTTTATTTCCATTAACTTCTGACATAGCACGTTCATAGCATCTCGTTCATCTTGTTGTGCTCCTTCTGCCGTCACCTTCCCTAGATCGACCCTGGTTATCTGATAGTCAGATGCCATTATGTCCTCTTTGGTTTTTTCAGCTATGGGAGTGGTGATATCTCTAAATTTGTGCCTAGAATCATCCATTAAAACCCTTGAAATTGTTGTTTCTTAGCTTATTTAGTAGTATAAGCCTTGAGTGAACTAAAATCAAAGGCTGGTAGGGGAACTACCACCTTCCTCTTCCTCGGAGTTTGATCAAGCAACCATTGAGGCATGCCAGAAGAAGTTGCTATTGTTACAGGAGTTAGGGTCACACTTGTAGGTGGAGGAAGACTCACTGGTGGAGTGGGAATAGCCACAAGTGTGGTGATGGATTCAATGAAAAGAGGTGCAGAAGGAGGAGGCATATCTATAGTCACTTTAGTTCCAGCAGAGAGAGGTGAGAGACCGGAGAAGATGCTAGCCATGGCTGATGAAGAAGATGGAGAAAGAGGAGGTGGAAGTGGTTACAAAGGAGGAGGTGCAGATCCTGAAGCAAAAGCCTAAGAAGCAAGAGATAAACTTACTTTCGTTGGGTAATCAACAAAAGGTGAAATTAGAGGTTGACTCACCTCTACCTCTAAAGATATTTCCCCTATTTTTGGTGGGGTTGGTGAATCTGGTATGTTCACCATCTAAGCTAGAGTGACAGATGAAGGGGCTTCTTGTTCTTCTCCCTTCTTGAAAAATTTGACCTTTAAAGGCCTCTTAGAAGTGCTCTTGTTTGTTTCCTTTCTGGAGGGCCCGACTTCCAAAGTAACCAACTTTGAAAAACTCTTTTCTTTGTAACTCATTCCCCAAGAAATGAGCCATGCCTTAGTGCGTGTGAGAATCGAGTTGATCTATCGTAATAGAGGCTTTTCCACCGATAGACTAATCAATAGTTGGGAAAACATATTGATCCTCATTCGAGCTTCGTCATATGAAGCATCCGTAAAGCTTTCATTGTTGATAGTACCCTCTGGGATGTCAATGAGCTCAACTGTCTAAATCTCTTCAAGTGTTAACATGCTATGATCCTTTCTATGGATAACAACTTCATCACGAAGATCAACCCAGATGTCTTCTATGCTAGGAACATGTAGGTACAGGGTTCCATATGACTTAATAACTCCTTGAAAGTTGAACCCATCTCTGTGCTTCATGTGCTTCTTTAACTTCTCCTGAAGCTCATGTACTACATTCTCAACTTTTACCACCATTGAGTAGGTATACCTTCCAATAGAAATTAGGAAGGATACAATGTCCTTATGCTTACTCTGTTGGAACTTGTGGAAATCCAACAATTACCTGACCAACTCCATCAAGATCAACTTGTCTCCTGGGTATCTGGGTAATTGGAAAGGATCACTCGGGTACATGAACTTCTTAAATTACAAGAAGACACAACCCCATTTTGAAACTTCAGCCCATGCCTCATCAGAGACTCTTGTTTTCCTCAGTTTGGGGTTCATCCTACAGATGTTCTCGTAAAAGAAAGCATCATTTACTCTTCTGAATTGGTCCTTGGACCCCTTCCTTGTTAGTTAAGGAAAATACCGATAAATGTGTTCAGCTGCCTTGTTCCCCTTTGTGTCCAATCTAGGATAATTCCTCATACCAGCTACTACATAGGTGACATATGAGGACATATAAAACTTTCCCGTAGACAAGACTATTTTCATATAGGATTCTACCTCGTCACTGATAAGACTACCCCAATCAATCCCCTGTTGATTATTCTTAATGATGACCATGAATTAGTACATCCATCCTTGGAAAACATTTGACTCAGGAAATCCAAAAACCCGGCTCAACAAGGTAATGATATCATTGATCTCATGAATGAAATCACTTCTAGGAACAAATCTTGGAAACCTAGAGATAGCCGGCTTGGCCTTGATCAGGAACTTCTTATTCACATGTTTAATACAATATTCCTGGTCATTGTCCTAGGATTTCTGAGCTGATTGAAGATTCACATCAACATACTCCTCGAAGTTAGGAAATCTAAGAAGGTCATCGAAGTAACCTCCGTCTAACTTAACTATGACTTCTCCCGCCTGATTTCTCACTGAGCGAGAAGTAGAGTCATAATTTGAAGCACATGCCAAGATGAACTCAGGGAACTAAGCAGACATGGGGAATCCTACTGTAAGAGGGAGGCCATTTCTAGCTATTGATCTCATCTAGGGGGTTTGGGAAGAATCCTTGATTCTATTCCAAAAATCTTCCATGTCTATATTTCGAGTTCTGTATCCCGGATGTCATAATTGCAATCAATGTAGGAAGGAGAATCCACCTTCCTAAATTTGTACTTCATCTTCCTTGACTTATCTGACTTATCTTGTGATGGTCCAGGATCTAACATGAGGAGTCTTGGAGGAGAAATTCCTTGATCACTTCTGGTTTGAACACTCGGGCTTGAAAACTTGTTGAGCAACCCCATAGACCTGATGCACTGCTGAGTGTGTCGGAGGTTAGGCTTTGTCAGACACTTTGCAAAACTGATCAGATAGCTGAGTGTGTTGGAAAATATTAGGTGTTGGACACTTGTAGAAACCCGAAACACTGTGGAACCTAGAATATGTTGAACACACCACAAGACCCGACACACTGGGGAAAGTGGAAGATGTCGAACACACCGCTAGACGACACACTAGAAATCAGATGTTGGAAGATGTTAGATGCCTAGCATGCCGTAAGACCCGACACACTACGGAACTTAGAAATTGTAAAACACCCTGCAAAACCTGAAATAGAGGGATCGGGTTTTGTGATGTCGAGACATGCAAAATTTCTATCATTTCAACAATTAGGATTTTTATATTCTTCTCTTTTTCTTTTAAAACACAAAAAGGCATATTCCAAGGCATAAAATAGGAAAACACCCTAAGGGTGAATCCTAAACCACAATTTCTATTGGAATACAACCCAAAATGAAGAACACAATCTAAAACCCCAAACCCTAAAGGGAAAAACAAGAAAGGAAGAAGAACATCAAAAAGGGCACTATAAAAACATATCCAAAAGACCTCACAAGTAGAGGGTAGGGAAAATACCTTCAGCCAGTTCTAAAAAATAATCGAAAATGAGTCACACAATCGAGCACGAGATCAAATCGAGTTTGAAGGTCGAAGGAACATGCACGAGAAAATCCATGCAGCAAAAAGTATGACTGGTAAAAATGACGTGTAAATCCAACTATTTATAAAAACCCCGCATTTATTACACCTCACTTGACACATGTGCCAACTACCCGACAACTCGGCATTAATGTGATGTCATCACACACTGGAGTTTATGGAAATCCGACACAAAATATTTCCTACCAATTCGGGTTTAGGAGTTTTGGGAAACATGTGACATGAAGCATGGTATGTTTAGATGTTCGAAGGTTCCGAAAACCCGACACAAAGGAACATAATCAGGTTTCGGGTTTCAGAATTCATGCGACATGAAGCATGCCTTTTGCGAATTATGTTTCGATGCTTCAAGGTCCCAAAACTCGATGAACTGGCTTGTATCAGGTTTCGGGTTTTGGGAAACAATTTGCATGAGGCACATATAAAATATGGGATCATGTTGTTGAAACCTGAAAACCCAAAAATCTCCTCAAAAGGGCATTTTGGGAGATTTTTCTAAAAAAATTTCTATGGTTATCTTAATTTTAGCTAGGATCATTAAAATGGGATAACAGTTGGCTCCAGTTGGGGACTTTCTTTATGACATCAAAGGAAGAGAACTCAGAATCTCTAGCTTTATCCATTGGGCTATGAGTTCTAAAAGAAGAAAACCAAAAACCAACAAAGAAAGAAAGAAACAAAAAGCAAACACATGATAGAAAACAAAATATATACAATGCAAGAGAGCATCTTGCATTACTGATGGAACAACTTTAGATGCTAACCATTGAAAGGTAGAGGAAGTAACTCTCCATCGAGATATGATAGATAGAAGCTATTTTCACAGTTCAGCTAATGTATCTTAAAAGGTCCTTTCCACAAAGAATTGAACTTTCCATGCATCCCCTTCCATTCCCTTCTCTTATCCCAGAAGTACTAGATCTCTAATTTGGAAATCATGTTGCCTTGATTTCTTATTGAACATCTTCTTTACCTTTCTCTGATGATCTGCAATGTGATCAACCACTTTGCTCCTTTCCTCTTCCAACCTCGGCTAGGTACATAACCGTCCTCTCAACAGAACTTTGAAAAGTTTCATCTTAAATTGCTTTGGCCAACCGCAAGGCTGGAAATTCTACCAAGGAAGGGATCTCAGCATCAATCCCATACAATACTTTGTGCCACGTCCTTTGATTCTCATCAACCAACTTTCGGATTATAGTAACTAGGTTTTTGTTGCTTGATTTAACTTGACCATTGCCTTGGGGGTAATAGTCAGATGAATGGGCTAGCATGATTCTGAATCCATAACAAAATTCTATTAGCTCATGTGATGAGAAATTGGAGGCATTATCAGCGACGATCTTGTGAGGAACACCAAATCTGATAATTATATTTTCCTTAAGGAAATTACACACGGCTTCAGAGGTTGCCTACTTAATAGGTGCAGCTTCCACCCACTTGGTGAAATAATCCATGGTGGTGAGCATGTAATTGTGGCCAGCAATAGAGGAAACATTTAATACTCGACACCTACCCAATGCACCACAATTGCATGGTTTTCACATGTGGACGACCTGCTTTTTCTTTATTGTTTTCTCAATTTTCCATTTTTTTCTTGTTTTTTTTCTTTTTTTTTTTTTCCTTTTTTAGTTCTTATATGATATTCTTGTCATGCTTAAGCGTAGAACCACTTGAGGTGCATGGTGTTCATAGGTTCTAGAAGCTCTTCACCATCTGAATATGCAATTTTATAGGCTCCTGATCCATACTTTGCAATTACTACATAAGGACCTAGCCAGTTAGCCTCAAACTTACCTTTCTTTTCTCTGTCTTTGATGGTGTTCTTCTAATTTTCTTTTAGAACTAGATCTCCTACATCAAATTCCTAATGAATGATGCATTTTTGTATCCCCTGGATACTCTGTTCTGATAGACTTTCAGGTGATTGAGTGCTCTAATACACTTTTCATCTAATAGTTCTAACTCTCCCAAGCGAGCAACTATGTAGTCCTCATCTTTATCAAGATAGTCTTTGAGATATATTATCAGGGAAGGAAGCTCCACTTCTAGAGGTATGATGGCTTCAATTCCATAGATGAGTGAATATGGGGTCGCACCAATAGGAGTGTGGATGGAAGTATGATAGGCCTAGATGGAGGGATGTATTTGTAGGTGCCAATTATGTCCAGCTTTTACCGACCATTTTCTCCATAAGATGTTCAATTTTTTTATTAGTATCTTTTGCCTATCCATTACCTTGGGGGTAATAGGGGGTTGACCACTTGAGTTGGATATGGAAGTGTTGACACAAGGTTTTAACCATTTTTAAGGATTTACCATTATTAGTGATAATGGATGAAGGGATCCCGTAACGGCATATGAGATGGTTCATGATGAATTTTGAAATTTACACACCGATGACATAGGTAAGAGGGACAACCTCTACCCATTTGGTAAAATATTCGGTGGTAGTGATGATGTGAGTATGACCATTTGAAGAAGAAGGATGGATATTCCCTATGAGATATGGGCCCCATTTAGAGAAATTCCAAGGCATTGCAATAGGTCTGTAAGGCCTATGTTGGCGCATGTATTAAGTTTCCATATTTTTGGCATATTTCACACTTCTTTACAAAGTTTCAACAATCGATTCCATGGTAGGCCAAAAATAGCCTATTCTTAATATCTTCTTAGCTCGAGACTATGTTATGGTGTTCGCTCCACAAATACCACCATGTACTTCCTTAATGGCGTGGATAGAATCGAAACATCCAAACAACGAAGCAGATTCCCATCATAGCCATGACGATAAAGGGTGCCTCCTAGGAGGGTATAATGGGCTATGTGGCAGATAAGGGATTTCTTTTCAGAATGAGTGATGTTTGGTGGAAAAGTGCCATCTTGTAGGTATCGAAATATTGGATCATACCAAGGGGATAAGGGACCAACAACTTCACATGCCAAACATGACTCTGGCATATCATATGCTGGCACTCTGTAAATTCTCTATGAAGAAAGGCATCTTACTTTCCTGAGGGGGAATGCATAATGAGACCCAATAATAGCCATAGCATCTACGAATCTATTGTGCGACCTTGGTTTTTGCTCAAATATGATATGTGTAAAGTATTCCTTCAAGGTTTCAACCATCTTTTTATATGGAATAAGCTTCTCATCTTTAACTTTGTACTCATCATTAACTTTTTTAATGATAAGTTGAGAGTCTCCAATGACTCTTAGTTGTCGGATGTTCCAAGTAATAGCTAGCTTGAGGCCAGTGATGAGTGCCTTGTACTCTATAATGTTATCTCAGGCACTGGGAATCACAACTAGAATGCTCTTTGTATGAGATCACTGTTGGAGTGATGAGAACCACTCCTTCTCCAGGAGCCATGGAAGGTGAAAGATCTATCAAAATGGACTTGCCATTCTACCGATTCTTCAATATACATCATAGATACATCCGCGAGATCTAGGCACAAAGGTTCCATCCTGGGAGAGGCACTTCTACTAATTGATCAGCCAGGACCTTTCCTTTTAAAGACCTCGATTCACGAAATCGATATCAAATTCACTTGTCATTTGACCTATGATGGTGGGTTTGGATAAAAGGTATTTGAGAGGGTCAACTTTGGATATGAGTTTGGTTTTATTGTTCATGAGATAATGGCAAAGCTTTTGGAAGGTGAAGACAACTGCTAAGCAAGAATTTTCTATTTGGGGGTAATTCAACTCATACGCAATCAAGGTGTGAATGGGATAGTAAACTACTCTCTCTTTATGGTCTAATTCATATTGGGCAAGTAGTGCACCAATAGCAAACTGGGTAGTAGAAATGTATAAGAGGAGAGGTTCACCTAGGGTAGGCGGCATGAGTACAGGTGGAATGACCAAGTACTATTTTAGTAGCGCGAAGGCCTTTTGACAGCTAGGTCCCCAATTTAATGTGACATATTTCTTCATTAAATGGGTAAAGGGGTGACACTTATCCACAAGTTGTGAAATAAAGCAATGGATTGCCTGAATTTTCCCTTGTACACTCCTTAGTTTCTTGAGAGTGGTAGGTGGTGGAATTTCTTTTATAGCCATAACCTTTATAGAGTCCACCTCAATCCCTCTTTTTGAAACAATGAACCGTAAGATCTTTCCTGATAAAACACCAAAGACACATTTCTTAGGGTTCAAGCGAACCTTATAGTCTCGTAGATGTTGAAAAATATGCCTCAAGACTTCAGTGGTGCTCTCTTCTACTCTTGGATTTCGCTAGGATTTCATCAACATAATATTCCATGATGTCATTTATCATATCATGGAAGATAACATTCATGGCCCGCTAATAAGTATCCTGGGGCGGTCTTGAGCCCGAAAGGCATGACTTTGTAGCAAAATGTGTTTAATGAAAAGTTACCAAATCCATGGAATTGGGGTAAGAATCTCTAAATAAACCCCAAAGGATTTGAACAAGCTGATAAATGGACCATCAGATAAGAAATGAGCAAGGGTTTCTACTTTGCATACATTAATTTGAAGTAAACAAGTAAACTAAGCAAAAGAAACTAACCTCTATTCTTTGAAATATTGAAATAATTAGCTTAAGAGGATCTAACAATTCAGTTTGTGTTTAAGAGAAAGATATCTCCCCATTAATGGCTTCAAGACCAATGGTTCTTCCCTTTTACTCCATATTTGTGCTATAAAATACAAAATCAAATGCTAATAGCTCAATGGAAGAAAATGAACTACAATCTAAATCCTAAACAAAATACTATAATCTATGCTAGGAAGAAGAGAGAATTCTTAGAAATGAGAGAGGGGGTCTAGCCCTATTTATAGTTTTCCATTTGGGAAAGTGGGAGATTTGGGTGCATGTGGGACAAATGCAAAAGTCCAAAAAGCACTTTTAGCAAGTCAAAGTGAGATTTGACTAGGTTTAGAAGAGATTGATCATGGTTAATATTTAATTAACCATGTTTAGAGGATAATTAATCCTATTTAGAGAGAAATTAGGTTTCTGAAAGACTTAATCAATCCAATGAAGTGGATTGATACTCCAGGGAGCTAATAGAGGTGGTAAAGAAGAGAATATTAGCCAAGAAGAGGTTATTATAACCTATTTAATTAGTTTACAAGAGGAAATACGACCAATAGAGTGTCGTAAGAGGGGAGTTAGATAGATCTAACTGACGAGGTGTCGTAAATTTTTGAGGAAGAGAATAATAAGTGAAATAATATAAATGGTAGTACTTTGATCAAACTACAGGTGTCTACAATTATTAGAACAAGACTTAGGATTCCCTTGATCTAATAAACAACCATATCAATAAAATTATCTAGTTAAGACTTAGAATAGGATAACAACTTATGAACTTAGATTAAATTAGGTTCCCCGTGCGTACCCAAAATTGTAAGGCATTGATCGGGAACGATGTAATAAGTGCCCCAATGATGATACAGGCCTCTTCGCAAGGTGTTCGGGATCCAGAAAAGCTTTACAGATATGCGTTAACATCCCGCATACCCCGATTAGCCCCCGCGTGCTTTGTTTTCCCTATTTTTCCCTCTTTTCTTGGCTTTTTGGTCTTCAGTGACGAAACCGCCGCCCTTAAGGGCGGTGTCCATTCGGCGGCGGTCCTGTAACCGCCGCCCTGAGCAGGGCGGCGGTCCTGTGCGCGTTTTCCAGAACGCTCTTTTGACGCGACCCGCGTGAAATATCACGACTCACCAGCTTTTCTTGCCGACTTGAGCATGCATTAATGTTTTTGGTCCCCTGGAATAGTGTTTTTCTTTTGTTTAATGTTTAAGAGTTCAGTTTGGATTTGATTTTTGGATGTTTGAATTCCTATAAATGCATGGTTTGTGCACATGCAAATGGCCCCTCATTCTTGTTTAGAAACTCATCACTTTCAGTAGTTCAGTCTTCTAGTTTGCTTAAGTTTGATAGCATAGTTCATTTCATACTTCATTAGTATTGTGTTGCAGCTGGTAAGCCACATATCCAACTTGTGCAAGTGCAGACATTATTTGGGCCACCATTTTCACTCCAACTTTCATGTTTTCAGTGTTATGTCCCTTTAGTTTGCTTAGGATTGGTAGTATAGTTTGTTGCAGGTTTGTTTTAGCTTTGTGTTGCTGTTGGTAAGCCACAGATCCAACTTGTGCAAACAGTATTATTGTTTTGGAGTAAAATAGTCTAGGCAGCCATTAAAGTTGCAGGTTTTGCTCTTCATACAGACTAGTCTCAGGTTCTGGACGCTTTTTGTTGCATGATTCGCAGTAGACCCCGCTAGGAATTGCATAGGCCAAGCTCTGTACTCTTGCGCTATCCCTCTCCTATCCGCATTCTATTATGTCTGCATTCTGAAGGTGTCCATCGATCCAAATATCTATTCTGTTGATGCAAGGATTCCATGCTTTTCTTGGATTCACGTGAGCACAAAGAACGAAGAGATCATACTGAGGGGACAAGAACACACACACCATCGGATTCGCCACGCTGCGAAATCCAGTTCCATCTTTCAAAATTTTTAGTTAGAATTTATCAAATAACGTAGTTAATCATTTTATTTCAGTTATTTCTATTCTCGATATTGCCAGGGAGGTTGTGGGGATTGATAGTTTCTGAGAAACTATGATTCATTCCTCACTTCTGAGGTAGGATCGAGAATCTTGCAGATAGATTAGTTATTTCGTTGTTTAGAATAGATATACAAAATTGCACAGACAAATAGCTACAATCGGCTATTTTGTTTGTTTTACGTTGTTAGTTTAGTTGTCAATTCTAAATATTTTAAATAGTTGCTTTCTTATAAATTGCCAGAAAATACAAAAAGAAATTATATATGTTAGAAGTGCACTTAGATTTTACTTTATTATAGTTTGTTTCATTACTGCTTTTGCATGACAATTACGGGACCTAGGGAGCCCAGGGAATACATTTTCAAGCCAATTGTGCCCCAGCCCAATACCGTAGTGGCAATAACTGATATTGACCAAAACCTTAGGATACAAGTCTTCCAAACAACAACAGACTTACAACAGATCAGGGCACAGTTGAGAGGGTTAAACATCGAAGACGACCAAGCACATCTGTTTTGGTCAAATCAGCCAAACTACAGATTACCCTAGAAAATACCCACATGACTGTAGAAGGGCTCGAAAGAGAACAAACATTTGGGTGTGATCCTTTAGTTCCACAGCCAAACGCTGGAGACACCCTAGTAGATATAGATACCAGCTTAAGAATCCAAGTTGCGATAACACCTGTAAGGTATTCTGAGAAGATCGCACAACTGTTGGTTCTAAACATAGAAGCTGAAAAAGCTTACGACTACTGGATACTAGGAATCAGAACTTGATCTCCCGTATGACCATAACGGGACCGCAACAACCAGAGTCTATGGTTGTGATCCACAGATCCCACAGCCTAACGAGTCCATAAGAGAATTAGACATAGACACTGGCCTACGTAAATTAGTATTTCAGTCTACTCCGATTCCACCTCTCATCATTCAACAGTTATCCCTACTAGACACAATAACCAACAAAACTAGAGAATTTTGGACTAGGCCAGAGAATCGTCCATAGAGTTGACTATATCCACCATATGACCCTATCAGGAGAAATACACGAAACCATCCCGGGTCATTTTCCACGCATCCCACAACCCATAGATCGAATCACGCCAGAGCTCGATATTGATTGGAGCCTTCGAGCAGTCATCCTCGCTGATCGATCTATCACACCAGTCCAAGTTAGAAGGGCCTTCTTTGCTTTAGATTCGCAAATACCATTAGTGCGTGTCAAAGACATTAGACTGCCTAACTAGTTTGCCTGCGCATTCTACCCACACCGGCTGTCTCGGCACGACCTCGGGAGGTCGGGTACGCAGAAGAGTTACTTGTTGATTCTCAAGCTCACCTGTCACTTTTCCGACGTACAAAATTGGTGAACCCGACGTGAAACAAACAATTCTTTCACCTTCTCTTTGAGAAGTTTCATCTTCTCCAAATCACCTTCGCTCCTTCCCATTATTCTGCGGGTATTCATATACCCCCCGAATATGTCGGGATTCGATGCATACGGCAGACCCCTCTTGGGTCTTGAGGCATACTACGCCCAACAGAATAGGTAGTCATCACCCTCACTCTCAATGTGGGGCGACAACTATTCAACTAATCAGTTGTCAACACGAACACCAAGGACTAGATATAACTCGTCCTTCCAAACAGAGGGGTTGGAGCAACTTGCTCAAACACAAACAGAACCTTCAGGCTCGAACAATATGACATTAACTGGAGAGTCTGCTTCATCTCCTCAGGTATTACTCAGACCGCCTATTAGTAGACAGTCAGATCCATACTCAGTTCTAGATGACGAGTACTCAATACATTATCCTAGGAGTGAACAACGCTCTCAAGGCATGTACCCACCTGTAGGAACTTTACAGATACAGCCCGAGTTCTCTCCTCAAGAAAATTCCCCTATGCCATCACGTATGGAAAATACTCTCAGAGAAACTTGGCAAGATAGCAATCAGTTCATGACAGGCTATCACATGCCTATACAACACCAGGATATACAACAAACGCCACCAAGGCACAATATCGTGGCTTCGCCGAACGAAGTCATTTCAACTCTAATAGAAAAGGTTAGAGGATTAGAACTCGCCCAAGCAAGTCAAAATTCGAGAATCATACAAACAGGGAGTTCCAATCCTCCGCACCATCCTAGCCAAGTAGATCTCCTCACAGGAGTAGGCACGTTAGGTATGACTCCTCAATATTCGCAACAAGTGCCAACTAGACCCACTATCGCTAGCACTGTTCCTCCTGGTCCAGTACAAAGCAATCCATTCCTGGATAGTACACCTTCGTACTTAAACATGTACTCCAAATCGCCACAAGGAGATATGTACTCATCCCCCGGCATGTTTGCTCCAACGCAGGGACCTCCTTATGCCCCTGCCAACGCGTATGTTATGCCATATCAACAACCCGTTCCGCCACCACCTCCTCAACAGGCACCATCAATGGTTGAGACGTATGCAATAGGGACTTATTCAGAATATTTAAAGGAGCCCTTAGATTTCGCCATACGAAGCGTTATGCTTCCAAGGCCTCTTCCCGATTTGCCCAAATACAAAGGAGAAGGAGATCCGAATGCGCATATCAAAGCTTACGCTACAGCCATTCGAGAATTACTCCCTTGGGACGGGGTTGTTGCTAAAATATTTCCCAAAACCTTGGAAGGCATCGCTCTCGATTGGTATTACAGAATACCCGAGGCTTCCATACATTCATTCAAACAACTCGTGTCTGAGTTCATCAAAGCCTTCGACATGAACAAACTACTAAGGACAGGAATCAGGGAGTTCTTGCACATCAAGCAAGAACATAACGAGTCTGTCGCCCATTTCATCCAAAGGTGGCGCACAGTCCTTTATTCCTCGGCAAGCGCTCCAAACATGGATCAGATGGAGCTATGTGATTTATTCCTTCATTCTCTTAGCAGAGAAGTGAAGGAAGAAGTCCAGAAGTTCCCACTAAGGACTTATGACGAGGTACTTGAGAGCGCTCTGCGAATTGATCAGGCAGCGATAGATAGTGGCCGTAAGACGTATGGAGCAAACGGGAGGTTAATCACCTCTACTCAAAATACTACAACCACCACAAGCGTCAATCAAGGACCCAAAATCCTTAACAAAAATCGTGGGGTAACAACAGATGGGGTAACTGACCAGCCCAAGAGGGTAAATGTCGTTAATACTCCGTTACAAACAAACAACCAAAGAAACAACAATTTTACCCCGACGATCAATACGGTGGATTTTAATAATCCACAACAACAACAACGGTGAAATCCCATACAAGGACCAAGCCAAAACTCCTTTGGTTATCAAAACCAAAGTCAAAACCAGAAACAACAATTCCAAAACTTTAGTCCTAATAGGCAACAGTTTGATCGGAATTTTAGGCCACAATATACACCAAACCAACAAAACGGGAATTACAACCCCAATTCTTATTGTGGTTTCCATAAAATTCAAGGGCATGACACTAGAACGTGTCGTGATTACAACAAATTCATGCAACGCTTGCCAAATGAGCAAAAACAATTCTTTATGGATATGTTCTTAACAGATCCTACGTCACCAACGGCAAATACCTTCGCAGGGGCAGTTTCCCCTCAGAATGCCCCTCTCAAGATCTTTAATGATCCACTCCCAAGTCATGATAACGATAGGTTGAAACCAGCTGGAACAAACAAAGGTGCAATAACAGGAAACAACGATCACGAGGCCTCAACCTCGCTAAATCCGTTAGTCGCGCCACAACTAGGAAGTCAACCACGACCTAAGGTAGTTGGATTAGTAGAGTTAGACTCCGAATTACCCGTTGAAGCAATTACACGAACACGAGAGTATTTCTCTCAACCAAGTCCAAGCCACCTGCCGGAAACAGATAACATCCAGCAAATCGTAGCAAAACCTATGGGTGCTTACGATCTAATTAATGATCTAACAAAAACCTTCTCGCATATTTCATTCCTTGATTTACTAAAGAATTCCCCTGCTCACAGGGCTGCTCTTTTAGAGGCGTTAGGTTTGGGTCATTTAGTTAGTATCACTCCACCACCGGAAGCGCAAGTAAATCATATAGACTTTGATGTTTATCCACCGGGACAGGCGGATAGGGATGTTGAATTCATATTCGAAATAAGTAAAATGCCTACAGATGCTGAGATCGCACGCCGAGGCGATCCAGCCCTACACTTGCAAGTACAAGTTTATAATAACTATGTAAAACGGGCAATGGTTGATGACGGGGCTGCAGTTAACATAGTCCCTTTCTCTTTTCTCCAAAAATTGGGATATGGAGAAACAAACTGTTCTACTACACGAAATACCTTAAGAGGCTACGATAGCCTTAAAGCCACGTCGATAGGAACCATAATACTACCGGTCACTTTGGGACCTAAAACAATCCTGACTGAGTTTTATATTATAGATCGGGAAACTAACTATAATATGATCCTCGGCCGACCATGGATACATCGAATGAAGGCAATCCCTTCCACGCTATTTCAAGAAGTAAGATTCTTACATCTGGGAAAGGTATTTGTAGCCAAAGGTGATCCAAAGCCGTTTGACGTACACCTAGCTGATTTAAAGAAAAGACCAGGTATACACTCAGAATTCGAACTTCCAACAAACCAACTTAACAAACCCTCTGACCCAAAGCCAGAGGAAAAGTTGATACCTACGACGGATCTTGAAACTACCAACATAGCCAAAACAATTCCAACCCCTAAAGGTAAAACTAAAGAGATAGTATCATTAGGGACTACTGCGAATATTGTTGAGTTGATAGAAAAAGATTCACCAATGTTCTTACCATTCAATTCAAGAGGTATCGATTT
Organism: Taxus wallichiana var. yunnanensis; assembly: GCA_018340775.1. NCBI lineage: Eukaryota > Viridiplantae > Streptophyta > Pinopsida > Cupressales > Taxaceae > Taxus > Taxus wallichiana. Next base: position 628,420,690 of record CM031237.1, on the reverse strand, counting down.
TCCCTAGGTGTCGGTTCCTTGCCAACAGAAGATCTCTGTATGGTAGAAGTAGAGTGTGCAAACACAGCAGATACACCTACATCCATACTCCCGGCTAAGTATTGGACTCTCCATTTCGATGGAGCTAAATGCCGTTATGGAGCGGGGGCAGGTATAATTCTTACCTCGCCCGAAGAGAAGGTCCTCCCATTCTCTTTTAAATTAAACTTTGAATGCACAAACAACAGCGCTGAATACGAAGCCCTCCTCCTTGGCCTTACCTTAGCCAAAAGAATTGGTATTGATAATATCAGAGTTTTAGGAGACTCGCAATTAGTGGCAAACCAAGTTTCAGAGGTATATGAAACTAAAGCCGAACACTTGCAACTTTACAAAAACGCTGTATTAGATTTAAGCAAGGCGTTCAACTTCATATCCATTGAAGCAATCCCGCGAGAAAAAAATCTTCTCGCCGATTCAATAGCAACCTCAGCATCACGTTTTACTCCAAACAATGAGCTAGAAGATACTCATTTCACGGTATCCATTCGTAACGAACCATTAATAAAAACAATGATGGATCCTCTTCCAAACGGAAGTAAATCTACCATCCTAGACCATGTTGGAAATGATGCGGCTACTTTGGATTACTTAAATGCCTTTGCAGCACTACATCTCTCCTATCACACGCTAGATTTATCTCTGATCCCGCATTCATCTTCCTACTTCGGAAATCCTGTAATGAATCTTCCCTCACAAAAAGAGCCTAATATATACGTGGTGGAAAACGGGGATGATATAGATCTACCTCCGGCACCACCTGAGTTCGAAGAGGGTAATGCCTCTTTAATTGAAGAAACAATCGATGTCAATATCGGAACGGAAGATGAACCAAGAATTTTAAAGTTAGGTTCTTCGTTAACCCCAGAGGAAGTGGAAATACATACTCAGGTTCTCAAAGAACATCAAAAGGCATTTGCATTTAATTACAAAGAGATGACAGGAGTCGCACCCCACATTGCGGTACACAACCTCGTCACTAGATCAGATGCAAAGCCAATTAAACAAAAATCAAGACCCATGAAGCCCAAAGTAGCCCTCATGGTAAAAGAGGAGGTAATAAAACTCCTCCAAGTAGGATTCATCAAGCCAGTTGACTACTCCCAATGGGTATCTAACATCGTTCCCGTTCTCAAGAAGAATGGAAAGATACGCATTTGCATAGACTTTCGAGACATCAACAAAGCGTGTCCTAAGGATGACTTCCCATTACCATCCATGGATGAAGACGCTTACAGAGAAGCACGTCTTTCTCAATTAGAAAGTCTGGATGAAACTAGGTTAGATCGCTGAACAACGACATAGAGTCTATGCCGACCGGATGTGCCGGCAGTACAACAAGAAGGTCTATGAACGTGACATATACGAAGGTGACCTAGTTCTAAGGTTAGACAGCCGGATCGACAAGAAGACCGGCGAGGGAAGGAAATTCCGGCCCAAATGGTTGGGCCCATACCGAGTCATGAAGGACTACGGAAATGGTGCATACCTCTTATGCACGCTAGAAGGTGAGGAGTTTGGCGAAACAGTCAATTCTCTCCACCTCAAGCGTTTCTACGCGTAAGCAGCTAACGCTACCTATATAACTATCTACATCGCATTTTCATATAAATTAGGATCATTTTGTCCACTTGTTCTTACACAAATTGTGATCAGGGAATCTATTCTCAAAGCAACTTATTTCAAACTCGTGATGTTTCTGGCATAAAGTTCTTTAATCATACTTCTCCGTCTTCAATATCATCAATCAACTCAGAATCTTTTATCAAACAAAATCAGACATGACGAAGTCCTAACGGTAACCATACCAAGATCTGCAAGTTCGTTCTTGCTTTAATTTCTTCTTAGGATAGGTGTCTTGCCCATGGTCTGTTCTAGAAGCTTCATGGTGTCACATCTATCCCATATACACATCTCTTTGGAAAATAAGCATATACTGACATTTTACTCAAATAGACAAGTCAAGAAGTGATTAAACAGAAAATTTTATTTTTACACATTTCCTTGCCCCACCAACCTTCGGTGATGAGCTTGCGTCTCTTACTAGTGACGTAGGGTTGGGAAAGGATGGAAATGCCCTTACTCGCCTATGCCTTGCCCACGGTGATAAACCCATGTTTCTTACAGGTAGCATGGGGCAAAGTGTAGGGGGTCCTCTAAACAAAGTAAATGTTAAAAGGTCATAAACAATCAATTCAAACTTTGAGTCAATAACGAATGAATCAGATGTTCAAAAATTCCAAGAGAGTTAAAAATCCTAAAAACCCAGATTTTGTCTACTATGTGGCCATCTACGGGTCTAAGTCTGGATAAACCGCAAAGCAAGTTGCATCCAAAACTATGAAGTCATTCAGGTAGAATAAGCTTGTAGTTTTTATTTGGTTCCACCAAAGCTTCGTCTGTCTTTCGTCACTATCACTTCACCATATTCCATAACTTGCGCCCTTCTTGGCTCTTGGTGATGAGCCCTCGCATCCTACTAGTTGCGTGGAGTTAGGAGTGGGGCAAGTTAATCTGTTCATCATACTGATTATTTTCATCACTTTGCCAAAACAAATCATGAGGTACCCAAATTGCTCACAGAAACTAAGATTTAAGATCACAATATATCTACAAAATCATGTATCAGCATCATGAAACACAAAAAGAAAGCAAACATTTGCATCATCTGTTTTCCATTGCATACATTCTAGAAAGCATATAATACATACATCATAGTATACACGAAGCAGTTGGAAATAAAGAAAGTAGAATACAAATGACAAGTTTTGATCCAAAACCGACGCATATATATAAATAATCAAAGTTTATATACAATGCCATCATGCACTAGGCATGGTCAAAACGCTCAAAGAGCCCGTAATACACAAAAGAATCTAAATACAAATACAGAAAGCCAAGTGGCCTCTCAACCCCTGCGCGATCCCGCTGAAGGTGCGCGCCCTCGCCTAGGACTCCGGCTACGCTGGCGCTCTGAATGGACGGAGGGCTCGGGGTCCCTAGGGGCAGTCGTAGTCTCGCCATGAGAGCGGCTCCTCATAAGACGCTCGGCTGTCCTATAGCCTGCCAACTCTGTACGGAGAGTTGACACCATCTTGGCCACATGCCAAACGGGAGCGAAGACGTCAGTGTGCCTGCCGGCTGCTGAGGGCTCCCCGGCATCCACAGATAACTCCGCACGGGTCTTATCCATAGGGATCATCAGAGAATCGACGCAAACCCTACGGATTAGATCCCGCCACTCATCAACAGTCTCTGCAAAGCAAAGAAAGAAAAACGAATTAGGAACTAGGCAAGAGGTTAAAGTGTATACAATACAAATATAAGGAGAGTTAACATTCAAAGACAAATCCTAAAACAAACAAGCATTGAAAGGAGGAGAGGATAACTTACTCGGATCACCAGGCCTCCAAGATGGGTCGCCAGGGCCAGGACCGCTGCAGATGCCGCTGCCGACTGAGGAGCTGCTCCTGTAGTTGGGGCAACATGGCGCCCCGCAACGGACTCATCATCTCCACCATGGCCTCGGGAGAGTGGCTCCTCAGATGCCACGGTCTCTCTCTCTGCACTCTCCTCCTCCCTCTCTGCCCGCAGAATGTCCTGAGTATCATGCCACTCAGGATCGCTCTCGTCCGTCTGCTCCTCTGACCCTCCCTCTGTGTGCTCCTCAGAATCGGAGTCAATATCTATGGGGTCGACACTGCTATGAGCAGGACCTGCAGCAATCTGAAGTAATGGTGCCTGAGGCGCACCAGCTCTCCCTCTGGCCCGAACTATCCCCCTGGCTGTAATAGGAGTGCCAGGGGTAACCACTGTCCAACCACGGCCTCTAGGCCCCCCTCTAGCCTCTCGGACTGATCTATAAACAGGTGCTACTGGAGGAAGCATAGCCGCGTATGGGAGGCCAAACTGCTGAGGAACCCTGCTGAAGGGGTGTACCTCTACCCGTCCCACACGATCGATAAGCTGCCCTGTGATGGAGCAGGAGACCAATGTCGTGGTCTCCTCTCCCCATATACCGGCCATAAGCTGGTACGGTGTAGCCTCCATGTCTGCCGTGGTAAGGGTGGCTACTGGCTGGTGAGGTGCTCTGAGCACTGACATATCTGACCATCGGGCTGCCCTCACCGCCCCGGGATCTGCCACCTCCACGCCTCTGCCATACGGAATGAAGCGCTCATACACCCAACTCATGACTAGAGTGGGGTGGCTCAAGGACTGTCCCTGCAATCGGACCACCCTGTATAAGTCATGGTAGGTGGTCCCCAAAATATCCGCGCCCCAGGCGTATTTCCGGCCATGTCCCTCTATCTGTGCAATGATGGGGCCCCAACAGTATAATAAGGTGTCCCCTCCCTTGTCCCCGATGAGTCTCGAGGCAAGGATCCCCATAATAGCCTGTCGAAAGATAGGGATGGGCAAAGAAGGAATGGATCTGACTCGCACTCCCTTCTTCGGCCCCGTGGAAATAGCTGCATCTCCCATATAACCAGCCCACTGAGCTATCTGTGCCCTGGAACCAGCTGTCTCTAGTGTGAGTCTCCTCCCAATAATCGGGACCCCCAGGATGCGGTAAACATCCTCCAAAGTGATGGTCCACTCACCACGGACCCCTGGCAGTCGGAAGGTGTTCCGATCTGCATCCCAATATGAAAATAGGTCACAAAGAATGTGACTGGATGGAGCAACGTGGGGCACACGCGATATACGCAATATGCCGGCCCTCTGCAATGTGTCCTCCTCATCTGCTGAGAGGGCATCCAATACCCCGGGCAGCCAGTCGCACTCTCTCTCCCGGCTCCATCTAATGTACTCCTCTTTTGCCTGCATACACCCAAAAACACACAAGGAAGAGTAAGTTAGTATCTAAACAATATCAAGAGAAGCATAAAAACACGTACAAATGCTAAAAATGCAAGTACAAGCTTTCAAAATAGGTTCTTTTGCATTCTGTTCAGAACCGCCGCCCTGAGCAGGGGGGCGGTTTTGTAACCGCCGCCTTAAAGGCGGCGGTCTCGTGACCGCCGCCCTGTACAGGGCGGCGGTCGTGTAACCGCCGCCCTGTCCAGGGCGGCGGTCGCGGTCCGAAAACCCGCGCGGGTTTTTAGGCTTAAAAAGCCCAAAAAATGCAAAAAATGACCATTTTTATCAAAAATGGGGCCTACCCAGTAGGCGCCCCCCCTAGATGGACCCTTTAAACCAAACATTTTCGAAAATAACCCCCCCATTGCAAAGAATTTAACATTTCAAATCAGAAGGGGGAAAAACACAAGATTGAAGAAAACCAACCTGTGATCTCGCAGGTGGCGTTCCGCACGTGGAGGCATGATCTCTATCTCACTGCGGACGTTTTGACTCTACTCGTGTGAGAAACCGTCACCGTGGGTCCCAGAGCTCGAAATCAACCAAATCGACTCGCGCAAATGAATAGGAAAATGGGCCCACTTTCATATATATAACGCCCCGATTCGTTTTAAAATATCTTTTTCACAGGTTCGGAGCACCGACGGAGGTAAGTTTCTATCCTCGCACAAATGGTACGTCCTCTTTCTCTATTATTTTAACGTTTATTTTCCAAATTATTGTATCTATCTGCATTTGAGTTCTCTTTTCATTTCGCAGGTAGCGGGAATTTTGGACGGCGACATTTCAACACACGGGCGTGTAAGGTATAACTTCTAACTTCCCATTTCGGGACGGCCATACTCGGAACCACCGTTTTACGCCTCTTCATGGCTAAAACGCTTCTCCGAGGGGGCAATATGTACGTACCCAAAATTGTAAGGTACTGTACTGCGGAACGATGTAATAAGTGCCCCAATGATGATACAGGCCTCTTCGCAAGGTGTTCGGGATCCAGAAAAGCTTTACAGATATGCGTTAACATCCCGCATACCCCGATTAGCCCCCGCGTGCTTTGTTTTCCTTATTTTTCCCTCTTTTCTTGGCTTTTTGGTCTTCAGTGACAAAACCGCCGCCCTTAAGGGCGGCATCCTGCTTAGGGCGGCGGTCCTGTAACCGCTACCCTGAGCAGGGCGGCGGTCCTGTGCGCGTTTTCCAGAATGCTCTTTTGACGCGACCCGCGTGAAATATCATGACTCACTAGCTTTTCTTGCCGACTTGAGCATGCATTAATGTTTTTGGTCCCCTAGAATAGTGTTTTTCTTTTGTTTAATGTTTAAGAGTTCAGTTTGGATTTGATTTTGGATGTTTGAATTCCTATAAATGCATGGTTTGTGCACATGCAAATGGCCCCTCATTCTTGTTTAGAAACTCATCACTTTCAGTAGTTCAGTCTTCTAGTTTGCTTAAGTTTGATAGCATAGTTCATTTCATACTTCATTAGTATTGTGTTGCAGCTGGTAAGCCACATATCCAACTTGTGCAAGTGCAGACATTATTTGGGCCACCATTTTCACTCCAACTTTCATGTTTTCAGTGCTATGTCCCTTTAGTTTGCTTAGGATTGGTAGTATAGTTTGTTGCAGGTTTGTTTTAGCTTTGTGTTGCTGTTGGTAAGCCACAGATCCAACTTGTGCAAACAGTATTATTGTTTTGGAGTAAAATAGTCTAGGCAGCCATTAAAGTTGCAGGTTTTGCTCTTCATACAGACTAGTCTCAGGTTCTGGACGCTTTTTGTTGCATGATTCGCAGTAGACCCCGCTAGGAATTGCATAGGCCAAGCTCTGTACTCTTGCGCTATCCCTCTCCTATCCGCATTCTATTCTGTCTGCATTCTGAAGGCTGTCCATCGATCCAAATATCTATTCCTGTTGATGCAAGCATTCCATGCTTTTCTGGATTCACGTGAGCACAAAGAACGAAGAGATCATACTGAGGGGACAAGAACACACACACCGTCGGATTCGCCACTGTTCTGCGAAATCCAGGTTCCATCTTTCAAAAGTTTTAGTTAGAATTTATCAAATAACGTAGTTAATCATTTTATTTCAGTTATTTCTATTCTCGATATTGCCAGGGAGGTTGTGGGGATTGATAGTTTCTGAGAAACTATGATTCATTCCTCACTTCTGAGGTAGGATCGAGAATCTTGCAGATAGATTAGTTATTTCGTTGTTTAGAATAGATATACAAAATTACACAGACAAATAGCTACAATCGGCTATTTTGTTTGTTTTACGTTGTTAGTTTAGTTGTCAATTCTAAATATTTTAAATAGCTGCTTTCTTATAAATTACCAGAAAATACAAAAAGAAATTATATATGTTAGAAGTGCACTTAGATTTTACTTTATTATAGTTTGTTTCATTACTGCTTTTTGCATGACAATTACGGGACCTAGGGAGCCCAGGGAATACATTTTCGAGCCAATTGTGCCCCAGCCCAATACCGTAGTGGCAATAACTGATATTGACCAAAACCTTAGGATACAAGTCTTCCAAACAACAACAGACTTACAACAGATCAGGGCACAGTTGAGAGGGTTAAACATCGAAGACGACCAAGCACATCTGTTTTGGTCAAATCAGCCAAACTACAGATTACCCTAGAAAATACCCACATGACTGTAGAAGGGCTCGAAAGAGAACAAACATTTGGGTGTGATCCTTTAGTTCCACAGCCAAACGCTGGAGACACCCTAGTAGATATAGATACCAGCTTAAGAATCCAAGTTGCGATAACACCTGTAAGGTATTCTGAGAAGATCGCACAACTGTTGGTTCTAAACATAGAAGCTGAAAAAGCTTACGACTACTGGATACTAGGAATCAGAACTTGATCTCCCGTATGACCATAACGGGACCGCAACAACCCAGAGTCTATGGTTGTGATCCACAGATCCCACAGCCTAACGAGTCCATAAGAGAATTAGACATAGACACTGGCCTACGTAAATTAGTATTTCAGTCTACTCCGATTCCACCTCTCATCATTCAACAGTTATCCCTACTAGACACAATAACCAACAAAACTAGAGAATTTTGGACTAGGCCAGAGAATCGTCCATAGAGTTGACTATATCCACCATATGACCCTATCAGGAGAAATACACGAAACCATCCCGGGTCATTTTCCACGCATCCCACAACCCATAGATCGAATCACGCCAGAGCTCGATATTGATTGGAGCCTTCGAGCAGTCATCCTCGCTGATCGATCTATCACACCAGTCCAAGTTAGAAGGGCCTTCTTTGCTTTAGATTCGCAAATACCATTAGTGCGTGTCGAAGACATTAGACTGCCTAACTAGTTTGCCTGCACATTCTACCCACACCGGCTGTCTCGGCACGACCTCGGGAGGTCGGGTACGCAGAAGAGTTACTTGTTGATTCTCAAGCTCACCTGTCACTTTTCCGACGTACAGTTCCCCAAATAATCATTTGAATTACCAATTCAATATTACCGAATGAAAATTAAAAATGACGTTCTCGAGATCACGAAACGACATGAGCAAAAGAGGTTACAAAGAATCTCATGATGTGACCCTAGGTTCGTAAATCTAACATTCTTCCCAGCTCGGTCAAGATGACCTTGACATCATAAAATTGAAAGCATGCCTTGGATCACTGAAATTGATCCAAGGTATAGCTATCTTGCATCAAAAATCATATAGACTAAAGCACAAGTTAAAATACAATAATGGATATGAACGAGTTAGGCTGAATTAATTTCCTCTATCCACATGTAGTGAACATTCAACATAAGAAGGAATGAAATACTTCATTTTAAATTCAGAATAGACATGGTAGGATTGTATCTATTTTCATAAGATAACATATTATCTACAAAAACATGATTGCTTAGTTCACAAGAGTACACCATCTTCAACCAATAATCACATATCAACATTTGCAACTTTGAGTACAGAAGTCATCATAGATATAAAACATGTTAGAGGAATTATAGAGAAATCTTGTCTTAAAGTCCTAGGTGTTTTGTCCCTCATATAATATTTTGCTTTCTTTTTAAAGGCATCAAAACACTTTATCAAGCAGGATTCATCACTTCATCTCAATTTCATAGGAAATCTATTCAAGGTCTTATTAAATTTGGTATTCAAATATTAGATAGGTTCATTGGGGTTCTTCTTTATATTTTCAACATATGAGAGAAGAAACCTTGGATCAGTCTTGTCCCCATATTGTGATCTAAATGCATTTTTCATTTCAGTCCATGAATCAATAGAATTATCTGGAAAAGACTTGTACCAATCATGGGCTCTTCCTCTAAAGTATGAATAAAAATTTCACATATACATCCTCATGCTCAATCTCAAAATATTCCATAATATTAACAAAAATCCTGAGGTGTTGGTCACCACTGATAGCATTATTCCCTTGAAACTTAGGTAATCTATTCCTCACATCATTTGGAACTGCATTGGGATAACCCACCATAGCCTAGAAATCTATAGGCTTGTATACGTTTACAACAAAGGAGGTTGTTGATCAGTTAAAGTATGGCACTTAGCAAAGAACATACATAAGGTTCACGTGGAAGAGCAGAGTGAATTCAAAAGCATGAAAGGTTCAGAAAGGAATCACGCTACGAGGATAGAGATAAATTCAGGACTTAGTCATTTTCACGATGAGGAGCTATTTTTGGAGATAGTGTGCTAAGAACACAAAGCGGTTAACTACTTATATAGCACACATTGTCTATTTTGGAGGATTGGCTATGAAGCGCTTTGTATGGATACAGGATGAGAATAGATTTACTACTAACAGTTAACTAGAAGAAGTTTATTATTAGCGCACTTGCATGTGTTGCTATTTTTGTAATGGCGCATGGCTAATAATAGCATGTGACCTATTTTGGGATTAGATAAGTGGTGAAGGGCAAGTCCCCACCCTTATAAATATGTAGTGAACTATGTAGCATAGAGTGGCATGTGAGAACTGAGTTATTATGAGGTTATGCTACCAAATCTGATGTGCGCATAGACTATGGTATTATTTATTGTAATAAGCTTATGTGTATTTATCATGTTTAATGCAATGGAATGTGTTGATCTGAATCAGAGTGTCAAATCTTGAGTATAATTGGTTTGTGCATGCTTGATTTCATCATGGTTATCTCTTAAGTATGTTATTCTCTAGATCTAGATCTAAATATGTACTATAGAATGATATATTAGTCATAGATATAAATGCTTTAAGTATTCATCATGCTAACATCCTGTAACAACAACCCTAAAGAGGGGCCTAGTACCATTGTGCACTTTGGGTGAGTGCTCGGTCTAGGATGAGTGATGTGTCCAGCGTGCTTGGGCTTTTATTGGTGAATTCTAGGTTGCATCATTGGTTCCATTGCCGAGACCTCTTTTTCAGCTGTTTTCAAGATGGTTCGTGATTGAGACATACCAATTGACCCTCGCAAGTGTTGAAGAGTTGATACATGACCTGGAAGAAGAATATGCATGGCAGTTCAACACTAGATCTGAGTTTAACGCACACACGTGGGTGGAGCTGAATTTGTATGACTGTTTATATGAGATTTACTTCACTATATTTTTGATAGAATTATACGATTGGCTGGTAGCTTATGCGTCTAAACAGAATTGGAGGTATCACACACTTGTCTGGACATAGGAAGAATTTTAGACCCTTTATGATGCTGATCTAATTTGGACTCGCACTGTGGATACGTGGTTCTATGGTGTTCTAAATAGTTATATCTTGGAGTACTCAATTTCCACTTATTCATGCCCAGAGGTAGTTGAATTCCAATTTTTACGATATCCCAGGGGAACTTACTTGCAGGGCATTCCACTGGTGATCAAAATTTTGATGGTAACTTTGAATTTGGAGAGTAAATCAATGGCTAACTAAACCCCACCACACGTGGGGGTATGAGAAAACTTAGTGAAAGATGAGAGACCTAGTAGTAGAGAGAGGCAAGAGAAAGCAAAGGTGGCTTAAGTATAATGAGGTGCGAGAGAGGGAGGAAGATAAGTAGCGAGAGGTTGCAGAGAAAATGGCATTGTGGAGAAATATAGTTTGGGAAGGAGTTGAAGTTCACGTAGAAGATGTGGAACATGAGCATCAGGAACTCCCCCATTTGGGAAATCATGATAGGGAACCCTCCTTGGCCTCACATATAAGCACACTAGTAGAGATGACTTGGGACACGTGTGCACATCTGAATCCACCTGGTAACCTTGTCCTTGCACTTGGTTTTCCAGCATCTAGTACAACAAACAATTAGAAAGATAATTCAAGCAGTGTGAGAGCAGGAGCAAGTCTTATAAGAGGCACAATGATGGTAACACAAATGAATTTGTTGTTATATGGGAGTACCTTTTCAGGTGTATCATCTACAAAAAAATTCACACGCGCATATTTTGGACTACCTGCTCGGAGTAGTAACACTTCTGATTGTTGGGGTGTAGTTGAGTACTACGGTTGGGACACAAAGAAAGTACATCTTTTGGTTCTAACCCAGCTACAACTTCAAGATCATGAGGTATATGTCGATCTAGCTCGATGGATTTTGTGTATCTAGAGGCAAGAGGAAACACAGGAGGTTTTAGATCGGTGGGAAAGGTCCGCTGTAACCCCTAATATTTACATGGAGTTGTCTCTTCTTCTTCCATAGTATAGGGGCATAGAAGATGATGCTAAACATGTACACATGTGTGAAATATTGTGGTGTGTGAAAGGGATCATGGCTTCTAAGCATAGGGAAATTCAATTTGCTACTACGTTATATTGGTGCGCACATGTACTAGTACGTAAATTTTGACCCTAATAAAAATTGCGTAGACTATGCAGCCTTAAAATATGCTTTCCTTAAAGATTTTCACATCCCTGAGTTTAAGCGGATAAGAGTAAAAGTTTGCTCAAGGATATCCAACAAGGCACTACCGAGAGTGTCGAGTATGATTCCCATTTCAAAACGTAGTTATCTAAGTTGTCTTATGATATTCACACAAACCAACATGCATAATGGTTTGTTGTAGGTTTTATTACACCTTTTAGGAGGGTGCTATCACATTATATATATATATATATATATATATATATATATATATTGATTTGTGTGAAGTAATTGAAGCATCCCTATGTGCTTTGAGATAGTTAGAAGTATAGACATTGGGGTGAGCCCATTTTTAGAAGCAAAAATCGCAGCTATGGCAAAGCAGTTGGAGAAACTATCGGAAAATTCAGCACATGAGACATGCACAAGGATTTGGTGTAAAGATTATGAAGTGGAAGGTCACACAAAGGATATTTTTCCCTACAGATCAATGTGCTCGTTGTTGTTGGACTGTGAGATATGCCATCTAAACCATGATGCTAGTCATTTCCCATTACTACAATGTGTGATAAGGAAGAACGTTTCATGCTACTACAAAATTTGTAGGTCCATGACTCATGACATGGAAGACATTCCAATTGATTGATCAGATCCATGATGCTATAGATATTGGTGTACAACAAATAGGAGTTTCGAGATAAATTTAAAGGTAAGAATGAGAATCGGGATTGGGGACACAATCAAGCATGCTATGATAAGAATGAAGGGAGTTTTGAAGGCAGCCATGGTCGAGGTCGAGGATAATGTCATGGATTTCGAGGACAAGGACATGGTGGTGGAAGAAGTGAATTCCCTTATGGAACATGTTATACATGCGAATCTCCTAACCACTACAGGTGTGAATGTCCTCGAATATTACATGTTCTTTACGTGGAAATAATCATAGCTATGAGGAGTGCTCGACTTATATAATAATTTTAGCAAGAAATATAAACATGAAAACAAAGGTGCAAGGATGGTTAGGATACACACACCTTTGTGGAGAATCGGTGGATTCCCAAGTTGGAACAAGAATCTAAGGCATTGTAGGTAAAGATCCCGACTGCGTTGAAGTAGTGTGTGCCAAAGAATCATTGTAGCAGAGGCCTACCATCACTAATGAGGAGGTTCTACATACATGGTACCTAGATCCCGCCCATCGAAGGAGGTTCACCAGAAACTAGGAGTTACTCAGAATCTTCAAAGTGAAATACAGTAGTTAAAGGAGCAATCGAGGAATACGGAGAAAAAAAAAGCATAAGAGACGGTCCAAATTGATATAGATGACTTGAGAGAAGTGTGCAAATTATTGTGCCAGAGAATATCATTCCACTATTAGGGAATTAGTTGAAAGGAAATACTCCGCACGCAAGTGCCGAGACCGGACGATAGATCTCAGATGCAAATATTCCTTCTCATAGCCTAGATTATGACAAGGAAATAACTCGAATGTTGTTGTGGATGGGTAGCTACCGAGTAATATATTGATTGATACTTGTGTGGAATTTAATGTTCTTACCTTATATACATGGGAACAAATGGGGATATCCCCATTGTAGCCATTGCCTAATGTATTGTTCATGGCTAATATGACTAAGGCCACTCCCATCGGAGTTCTACAAGATGCATCCATTACCATACAAGGAGCCAAGTTCACTAGAGACTTTTAGGTTTTAGCTTATTTGGCAGAGTCGGATATCTTCCCATCTCTATTGGGGTGTCCTTGGTGCTATGCAAATAATACTGATTTTCAGTTCAATAAGGGTTATATCAACTTTGAAAACAATGAGGAAATAGATATTATCCCTTTAAAAGATGTCAAATTTGTGCCCTATGTTGAGCCCTTGAGTGAAGAAGACTTGAATATGATTTATGTATGCACCATCTAGGATCTAGAGGTGTTTGAGCCATGTAAAGAAGGAATCCTTTAGTGGGAGGATGCACAATCTATTAGCAATACTACAAGTGTTACTTGTGATAATTGGTCTCATAGCACTTATGAGTTAGTAGGGAACAAAGTAAAGAGCATATTTCCTAGGGGCGGTAAAATTTGTTATGTCGGGAAAATAGGTACCAACTAAGTACCTTGTTATACTTGGAGAAGGAGATCCTATGGTGTTCCTGTGTGCCATGGAGGAACAATGGATAGACCCACTGGAAAGAAGAAATATGTAAGCATATACACTACGTGGGATAGCGGCACCTTTGGTGGGTGGTCCACAAGGATAATCTTATAGGATGGAATGAAATTAGGATTTCTCTTAGCACTAGGTTCTACAGGAGAAATGCACCTACTCAAATCTACACTTGTCATGGTAGTCAACATGTTCAGCAGTGTCAAGGACTCTAGACGAGAGGGGCAAGAAGCTTTACCACCTTTTCTCTTCGTGCACAATTTTTATTCCAATTTACAAGGATACGCGTGTGTTTGGTATGTATATGTAGAACTCCATAGAGAGACTATAAATTGGCAGGATTTAATTATAGGAATAGCCCAAACATTTGACTTCTTCTCTACCAAGCCTCGGTGGAAGAAGCATTAAAATTCATAAAGTGCTTAACTATGGGAGATAGTGCCAAGGCTAAAGAACTCCTTAGGAGTTATTGGATGAAGGAAACTCAGGAGCACGTCTTGTTGAAGAGACAGAGGTTGATGCCACACTACTTTAGCGCACTTTCCTTGAGAAAGAAAAAGGAAAAATGGTCTACTTAGTGGATGACAAAGAAGTAGAAAATCTAGATGTAAACCATTTAACATGTAGGCGTGAGGTGTTGGAAAGTATAGATAAGACCACACATGCCTATCATAAACATTTGAAGACAAAGGCAATGAATATTGGATTAGATGTTGAGCCTAAGGAGGCCATAATTAGGGATTATTGGTCAGACTATGAAGTGGAAAAAATCATAGAGTTACTACGGGATTATCAGTATTTATTTCCTCAGGGGTACCATGAGCTTAAAGGCATGCATGAATTATTAGGAGAGATGAGGATAAAGCTTAAGGAAGGTCGTGCCTAGTTAGAAAGAGACCCTACCGGATGAACCTCAACTTGAGTGAAAACGTCAAAGTAGAGATTGACAAAATTTTGAAGTTTGGAAACATCAAGCCCCTAAACGAGTCATAATGGGTTGGTCTAATTGTGAGCAGTATCAAGAAGGATAAAAAAATTAGGATTTGTGTGGAATATAGGGAGCTGAATGTTGCATGTGTGACTGATCCCTTTCCTACGCCATTCACTGAGGAAATACTAGAAGGTGTTGTAGGGTGTGAAATCTATTTGTTTACAGATGGGTTCTCTGGGTATCATCAGGTTAGGATTTCCCAGGAGGATCAGGAAAAGACTACTTTTACTACTGAATGGGGTAGCTTCACCTATACTATGATGCCTTTTGGTTTGAAAAATGCATCTGTTGTATTTTTGTGCATAGTTGTTCAAGCATTCAAGGATTTTATTTACAACTTCTTACAGGTTTATTTGGATGATTGGACGATGTATGGATTAGTTAAGGATCATTGTGACAATCTGATCTTGATGTTCAAAAGATGTAGATTGGGTATCTCTTTGAACATCAAGTAGTTCATATTTACTACACCATTTGGGATACTATTAGGACACATACCCTACAATGAAGGGTTTTGGTTGATCCGGCTAAGGTTCGGTCATTATAGGCCTAAAAGATCCTAAGATCGAAGAGTGAGGTGTGCAGATTTTTGGGTCATACATGATATTAAAAGAATTTTATTAAAGGATATGCCAAAGTTGTTGCATAGTTGGAGGAGTTATTGAAAGGGAAAGGTACATTCTACTGGGGAGAACCACAATAATGTGCATTCGAGACATTAAATGAGAAACTTACTACCTTGCCTATTCTATGTTTTCCCTCATGGGATCAACTATTTCATGTACACGTGGATGCCTCTAGCATGACCATTGGCACGTATTGGCTCAACCTAGAGATGTCTTATAGATCATCCTATTTGTTTCACTAGTAGAAATATGAATCTGTAAAATATAACTACACAACTATAGAGCACAACACTTTGTCAATGATCTATGCACCTGCATAAATTCGACAATGCCTACTTGCTACACCATTTGTCTTCTATACAAATCACATGGCATTGAATTATTTAATAAAAAAACCTATTTTACGGGGTTCATATACGAGATGGGTACTCTTATTTCAAGAATTTGATTTCACAGTTGTGGTAAAACTAGGGAAAAGTAATTCTAGACCAAACCATTTATCTAGCATACAATCGGTGAAGAATCTCGGGCAATTAAAGATACCATGCCATATGTACAGTTATATAGGTTATAACAAGTTCCATCAAAATTAGAAGACATTGTTGTCTTTGTACAAATAGGCATGACACTAGAAGGAATGGAATCCTTATAAAAGAAATAACTTGCTATACACGTGACACCCTATATGTTAATTTGCAATGACCTGTACAAGTTATATCGGGATGAAGTATTGCATTGTTTTGTCTTTGGAACATGACTACATAGATATCATGGAGGAAGCTCATGGTGGTAATCCAAGTGACGCTACTATGCAAAAGGATTATTGCAGTAAGGCTTGAGATCTTTGTCAACGTCTTGGGAAATCAGGTCAATGAGATGAAATGCCTCTAAGACCTATTACTATTGTAGAACCATTTGAGAAATGGTCTATAGATTTTATGGGTCCTATTTCATCAGCTACATGTAGAACTGGATTGCGCTATATCATCACTTGCACAGACTATCTAACAAGGTGGGTAGAATCAGTGCCTACAAAGGATTATACAAAGGCTACAATAGCTAGGTTTCTAGGGAAAAATGTTATTACATGGTATGGATATCCTTTAAGTTTGACCAATGATGGGGGCACACACTTTTTGAATGAGACAATCAAAATTCTATTGGATGAATTCATGATTGCACACCACAAGACTACACCATATCATCCTCAGGAAAATAGGGCTATTGAGGCTTTCAACAAAATTTTGAGCCAAACATTGACAAAAATATATGATGTTGGAAGAAAGGATTGGGATGATAAAGTATTTGCAGTACTTTGGGCATATCAAACAACATATAAAAGGTTGAACAAAGCCACACCATTTTAGTTAGTGTTTGGCGCAGAAGAAAATCTTCCTATGGAATTCATGTCACCATATTTGTGTATTGCGCACACTAGAGGTCTAGATAATGAGAAAGCATTAGAAGAATGGATTGCAAATTTAATCCGGATGGATGAGCGATGAGAAATAGCACATTGGAGTCAAAAGAAAGAGAAGGTGGGTAGAAATAATGGAATGACAGCACATCATGGATTAAAAGCTTGAGATAGGAGATGGTGCTCTTTTATGATTCTAAATTTTTTTGCCATTCAGAAAACTCAAGGTACATTGGTTGGGGTCATATGTTATCACTCACATACTTGAAACAAGCACTTTTCAATTAGAGGCACTTGATGGAATATGGTTACCCAGATACTTCAACAGGAGTA
The DNA here is from genome assembly GCA_018340775.1 of Taxus wallichiana var. yunnanensis. Taxonomy (NCBI): domain Eukaryota; kingdom Viridiplantae; phylum Streptophyta; class Pinopsida; order Cupressales; family Taxaceae; genus Taxus; species Taxus wallichiana. The sequence continues at coordinate 628,403,389 of CM031237.1, read as the reverse complement.
GGCTAAAGCCCTACTATGAATAAGTCTTCTTATTTTTGTAATAAGGCAGTGTTGTCATTTAGATTAGGTTTTCAATTCTACATTTCCTTAATGTGTTTCCTTCTTTATCACTATGCTTTGTCAATTTAGTCTGGTTTTTATTGTAATAAGCATGTTTACGCACCAGAATCTAATTACTATTTGGAGAATTTTTATGTGCAGAGGACTACACATACCCTTAGTGTGGGGTGGTTATTGATATCCAAGTACATGACTATTAAAAATAAGTCCACATGAAAGGAACAAACTGCTATGGGTGTTATTCAAGTTGGAGAATTGGAAAAAAATTACTTGCTTCTGGAAATGAGGACCATATGTGGAGATGAGTGAAGAAACAAGTATAACGCGAGGTAATCGGGGCCATGGGAACTACCAAGGGAAGGTGTAGTGGCGAGGTACTCGGGTGCATGGAGGCACACTGAAGAGAAGTCTATGACTAAAAGGTAGGAAGGTGTGCTATAAGGTTATAGCTTGGGTGTAAAGATGTACCGCATGGAAGGAATGAAAATGGTCAATTAATGAGAGGATTTTTGGTAGGTTGAGTAATAAATGCACTAACTTTTTGAAAATCTATATAAGGACAAGATGCGAGTTCATTTTTACCATTACAATTAAGAGAATTTGAAAAGAGCTAAGTGCGAATGAGCCGAGAAATCATGTTGAGGTGCAAAGAGTGTGAAACCAGACATGGAGAGAAGGTTTGTGCATAGGAAAATCTTGTATTCCCATAAGTGAAGGGTTTGAGCAAAGCAGATGCATTACAAACAAGCTAGGGCACGTGATTTCCACTAGGGCATGGAGATTTGAACTAGGGTTTTAACTTTCTCAATTACAGAGGGTAGAAAAGAGAGAATTTTTAAATGGCACTAAAGAAAGCACCCACAACAGGAGTAAAAGGGAAGAAGAAGGTCGAAGTGGAAGAAGAAATTGCTCCCAAGAGTAATTTCTCATAAATGTAGTATCCAGAGGGCATGATCATGGGACAAGAATGGGATTCCCACATCCGTTAATGTAAAATCAATGATTACAACCATCAAACATCAGATAATAAGAAGGAGCTCGATGATTTTTAGCGCAAAAATGAATAAGTGCATAGCAGAAGATATGCCAATGTACAATGACGCTAGTGAGAAGTTACTAAAGTAGATTAGAGTCTACTAGTTGTATGAGCTTCCATACTTTGGGAAGTATGAACCATTGTATTGATGGTTGATGATCGAGTCCATGAGGACTTCTTCTACTTCACCAGACGGAGGGTTAGAATCACAGCTTCCTTGATTTCAACAATGATAGGACTTAAGGACCTCAATAGCAGATTTGGAGAGTGATTTAACTGATAAGGCCACAATCCTGGAGACAAGGAAGGATTTGGGGTATACCAAAGGTCCGTGTGGCATGGACATCAACAAATTGAAGAAGTACCTAGTAGTGTAGGTAGCTACACATCTTGTAACAAAGTTGAATGACCAAGAAAGGTGGTCATAGGTAAACACAATGTGGTTGCATGTTGCAAAGAAGATGTCTCAAGGAGTGATCTATAATATCACGGATCACATAGCAAATACAATCATTGAAGAAGCATGGACAAGTGACAAAATAATTTTTGGCACTATTTTATTATCTTTGGTGTTTATGGAGATTAGAGTGCCCGATGGGCCAAAGGAGAAGATTTGGGAGTACCCCATGGAACACAAATCTCTAGCGGAAAGATTTAAAAAATACTTGTGTGAAGGATCAATGAGCGGACCATTCAAGAAGAGGGCAGAGAAGTGGTATGATAGGGTCCGCATAGTATTTGAAGAAGAATGGCACATACCCAAGGAGTTACCTTCATTAGTAGGGAAGGTAGTGTAGTTCGTAGTATACCAGAAATTTTGCATTGTGTGGTTGCCATGAAATATGGGGCTTGGATCCCATGGTGCAAATTACGATATGCCCTCACAACACAATATTTCCAAGCATTAGTTCACTAGTTTTCATATGTGTGTCGCATAAGCTTCAATGTAGACAAGGTAGATTGCAACTACCACACTCTAAGAAAGAAATATGTATATCTAGGGTGGAATGCCTACATTGAGAGGCTTATCTTAGATATTATAAGCATGAAGCTTGTAAGCTTGGTATTTGGGGACATCGAAGTAGCACATGTGTACCTGTAACTCAAGCCCAATCTAGAGAACAATAAGTATGTGGAGAATGATTTCACACTCCCAGGGCTGCCAAAAGGAAAGCATATAATGGAAAATGTTCCAGCACCTAACTCCACAGAGACAATACAAGTAGATTATGAAGAAGAGGAGCATGAATATAGTTAATTGTTTGGAGCATAGAGGAAGAATACAACCTCTAAATAGGGAAGAAGATGAGTGCACGACTACTCCACCCCAGCCATAAGAAGGAGATGATGAGGACCTGGATGTGGCACAAGGAGATCATCGCTTTAAAAGAGTATTCAAGAGAACAAGGACAAAATGAGCAACTCCACAATCAATCAGTGTGTAGATCACCTTGAATCTCTCAATAGAAGGAAACAACTGAGAAAATAATAAGGATGTTGAAGCTAAACGAGGAGGTGGAAGAGTTTGAGGAAATTTTTCCTAATTCCATTACACCTCCAGAGAATGTGGAAGAACCAAAGGATGAAGAAATGAAGGATGGAGAAGAGGGAGAAAAGGAGGTAGATGAGATAGCAACCAAGAATGCTTAGGGTACGGTAGAACAAGCTCCAAATCTTGAAGCCCAAGTTCCTAAGGGGCCAAGATCAAAAAGAACAAGTAGAGAATATGTTCCATCTGGTCCTCGGCTATGTCAAGGACACAGGTAAAATTTTCCATGCCCATTTTCAAAGCATAGTGACACAAAAGGAGTTGTATGGCTAGGAGCTGATGGATGAAGATATGGTAACCATGCGCACAAGGAAGAAACTGTCATGGTCGATGCACACACACATGGAAGAACCAGAATTTGATGTATGTGAGGAGTTGTGTGTATCAATGAGGTTAAAGAAGGTACCTCGGTGCTAGACACATAACAGTAAAGACAATTGTTATGTTAGATGAACAAGTGAGCAATGCTTTGGTAAAAGTATCATCGAGAGGTGGCATGACAAAATATGGATAAGGTCAGAATAATTAGGGTTATAAGAGAAGAGCTCAAAATTAAGGATGTAGAAATAGTGCACCTAAAATAAGAAAAAGACTTAGCACAAAAGAAAAATGTTGTGCTTTTCGGGCCCTGGAATATTGACCAAGTATGAAGGTTCTTAGGTGCACGGGATCCCGCATTACTAGATGGCGTGTAAGGTAAAAGCACGTAAGAGAAAGGCTTAAGGAAGAAAATATCATGCGTCATGCGCAAAAGGAGATTCATGACTTAGCCAATTTGAGCGCCCAAGGTAGAACACGTGAAAATCACGATTAGTTATGCATGGATAAGATGCCATCCTGGCAACAGGTTGGCCCAAGAAAGAGCATGCCCCGGATGGAATCTTCTAGAATATCATCATGAGATTGAATGGAGAGCTCATGCCGAAGGAACATGCTCACATGGAGGACCACATTTGACACTTGGCGGTCGATCTGAGGGCATGGTAAGGCAAGTTGGCAGCCCAGGAAAGTGATAAATACAAGTTCCTACCATGGGAAAAGAGATAGAGAGAAATATACACACACATAGATATATCATCTAGATATACATAGGGAATAGTGGGTTAGAGAGTAAGAGAGGATCTGCAGAATTACTATGAGTGGATATTCTGGTTCAGGAAAGAATGTACTAAGCATGGAGTTTTTATTTTCTTGTGTTAGATTAGTTACATATGTCCGGTGATGCGCATTCTGCGATGCCTGCTCTGTGACACTCTTTAATGAATCAATGAATATATTGAGGTTACCTATTATAAATAGTTATGAATATCAATGGGCTTAATGTATATTTCGTTCATATGAGTTCTCTTTCCTTTCATGATACAAATGAATTGTTGTATATTTCTTTCTGTTATAGCATATGTTCTAGAATATTTTAAAGCACTCGGTGCGAAGTGGTGGAAGGATCTGGAGGTCGTTATGAGCCCTATGGTTCTTGTATGTCTCAACTTCTAAATACTCTTACACTAATCATAGATAATGCTTCCCACTAAAATCACATAAAAGAGAGACTTGACATCCACGTGTGCCTTGAGTGAGCGCTCAACCACTTGTTGGGTGATAGGCGTACACGCATGGGGTTCTTCCTTTTCGATAGGAGTAAAAAATGACTACATATTGGTTCCATTACCAGGACCTCGGACTACGAGAGGTTGCAAGATGCGAGATCGACGTGGACCCATGTTGTATATCATTGGTGGAGAGGAGTACTAGCTAGCTACACTCTGGAATATGCCATTTCTACGTATTCTTGCCTAGACGTTGCTTGAGTTTGAATTTATGCAAGAACCTAGAGGAATGTTTCTGCATGTTATTCCTCTAGCCATGAAGATATTGATGGTTACCATGAGTTTAGAGGTGCTCCCAATGGTTGGCTAAACCATTCTAAGTGTTGGGTAAGGAATCTCGGGTGGAGGAAGATGGAATATGATATGATAGAGAAGGAGAGGGAATAAAGACGGCTCTCAAGTATAGTGAAGTGCATGAAAGGGAGATTGATATACAATGTGAGGCTATTGTGTCATGGATTTAAGGAGACAGATGTTGCGGGAAGGATTAGAGGTTCATATGGAGGATGTGGAAACCGAGAAGTTTGTGCTACCTCATCTTGGCAAGCACATAAGGGAGACCCCTTTGGCTTCTGGTGAGATCTCATCACATGGAGAAAGGAGAGTTGTTGGTGCATATTTGAACCCACCCAGTGACCGAGCCCTGGTGCTTGGTTTTCCCAAACCAGGAAGAAGTATTGATCCAATTGAAACTAGTGGAAGAGATAGATCCATGCCTAAGAGATACAATTTTTCATTTCCTTCTTCTATGGCTGCACATATTCTAGTATTTAGAGGAGTTTTTGGACAAGGGGCAAGTGTACAAGCTTTCGGTCTCGCATCAGGGAGTGGCGCGGGAAAAAGTAGTGGTAGTGGGGTGCTATCACAGACCATCGGCGCATAGTTTAGTGGGACCATGGGAGTGCTTGGTATAGCTCCTACAGGCCCTATTAGACCCAGTGGTTTTGGTGGATCTGGTGGCTCTGGACATATAGGACCTGGTGGACCTGGTGGATCAGCGATGGGAGAAATATCGAAGGGAACCAAGGCTTTGGTCCAGATTAGGACCCCAACCACCACCTTAAGTATTCTTTGAACTATCTTTGTATTTTCTAGATTATAGGGGCATTGAGGATCTTATTGAAACATGTTCACAAATGTGAACTGCTATGGCACGTGAATGGTATCACAACCCCGAATGAAATGCTAGTCGTTTGTGACTACAATGCAAGGGCACGTGCATAGATGGTATAGAAAGTATGACCCTCATCAAATGGTGGTGGACTCCACTTTGCGTTAAAAATGCATTCCTAGTAGAGTTCCACATTCCTGAGTTTGAGTAGAAAAGCATTTGCACTTTAAAGGAGATTCAACAAGGAATGGTAGAGAGTGTGCTAGAGTATGATGTGCATTTTAAAACTCTCTTGTCTAAATTATCATATGATATTGACCCTTCACAACATGCACAATGGTTTGTTGGAGGATTGATCACCCCTTTTAGAAGGGCCTTGTCTCATAAAACTTTTGCAGATCTACGTGAAGCATTGGAAGCTACCTTACGCACTGAGGCTATTGGTAGTATTGATACTGGCATTATCCCGTTCTTAGAGGCTCAGATTGCTGCTATGGCCAAATAGTTAGAAAAATTATCTGCGAACTCAGTCCATGAGACTCGCAATGGTTTATGGTGCACAGATTGTGAGATAGAGGGGCACGTTAAGGATAATTGCCCCAGAGGATGATACGCGCTGTGACGGTAGATTGTGAGATTTTTCATGGGGACCATGATGTAAGTAGATGTCCCTTGCTACAGTGTATGATTAGGAATAATCTATCTTGTTATTATAATATTTGCACCTCCAAAACCCATGATACAAAAGATTGTAGGCTCATTGATCAGATCCATGAGGCCATTGATAATGGGGCACGCCAAACCAACATTGCCAAAGTGGTTCTAAAAATGATGATCATTGTTACGAGGAGTACGCAGAAGGAGGCGTGCATGGAAGAGGATTTCGAGGATTATTTCATGGTCGGGGTAACCATGGAGAAAGGAGTGAGTTCCTGCATGGAACATGTTTCAACTGTGGATCTATAGAACATTATAGGAATGAGTGCCTAGACCTATTACACTACTCGTGGTGTGGAAAGAAGCATAAGTATGAGGAGTTCCTGGATTTATTTGAGCATATGAATCAATAGCACCGGAAAGACAAGGGTGTTATAATGGTAAGCATCAAAAAGGTAGACATATAGTGGATGCCTCAGGTAACATGGGATGAAGGTTTGGATCCTATCTTGGTAACAAAATAGAGTAGAAGCCCACACCGAAGAGAGGTACCAAGACAAAAGACCACGGTTACGAGGAGGAGGCCGTTCATGGAAAGTATCTAGACCCCATGCATCACAAGGAGATATATCAAGACATCATGGATGTTATTCGAATCTTGGAAGGGGAGATCCAGTGTCTAAAGGATAAATCCGAGAAAGGAGGAACAAGGAGAGTCAAGGTGCAAAAGGATGATCCGGATGAGGTCAAGGAGGTGTGTAAAATTATAAGGCGCGGAGAACATCATTCCTTTGCTAGGATCTTGGTTGAGAGAGAAGGTACCATGTGCCAGAGAATAGCGCGAGAGATAGGTCTTACACGTGAACCTTCCCCCTCACAACCTCTACTATGACAAGGAGATTACATTGAATGCAGTTGTAGATGGATGGCTACTTAAGAATATACTCATTGACACCGCGCAGAGGTTAATGTTCGACTTTGGATGCATGGCATCGATGGGGCAACCTACATTACTGAGCCATCTTCGAATGTGTTGTATATGGCTAACAAAACTAAGGCAATGTCCATGGGTGTCTTGAAGGATGTAGCTAATACTATTCAGGGAGCCAAGTTTACTGGGGATTTCAAAGTCTTGGCACTCACCAAGGCGGATAATTTCCCAAAGACTCCTTGGGCACCCTTGGTGTTACAAGAATAATGTGGACCTTTGGTTCAATAAAGGGTACATCAGCTTTGAGAACAAAGAGGAGTGGGTCATTATACCCCTGGTTGATGGGAAGTCGACGCCCTATATTGAACCATTGGGAGAAGTTATGGAAAAAATTTATGTGCACTCAATCGAGACCCACGAGATAGTACACCCTACTAATAGAGTTATCCAGTTTGAAGATGCTCAATCAGTGAGTGATACCACCAGCCTGGCATGTGACAATTGGGTGCATGGAACTTATGAATTAATGGGATGGTAGTTGAGAGGGTCGGTGACCAAGGTAACAAAGGTGCGCATTGTTAGGTGCCTTAGAGGAAAAGAATTACCCAAGTATTCAGGAGGATCCTTCCCTGAGATCTTTCTGTAGGAGGTAGAAGCTTAGTGGAAGAATGAGAAGGAACAAAGGGAGATGTTAAATTATGTCTTACTTGGCACAATAGCTTAGTGGTGGGCTATACATCAGGAGAGCCTTTTAGAGTGGCACAAGGTAAGAATTTCTCTCTGTCATATTTTCTAAGAGTAATGTACCCACCATCATCAAAGACTACCATGGGAAGGAACCAACCTCTTTCCATGTCTAGGAGTGTGAAGCAGTGGGAGAGAAGCGCAGAAGCTTTACCACCATCCCTCTGGGTGCATAAGTTGTATTCTACACTGCAGGGTTGTGCGCGTGCATGGTACATTCATTTGAAGACACGCCGCCAGACAAGGAATTGGCAAGAGCTCACGGCTGACCTTATTCAAACCTTTGAGTATCGGAGTACCAAACCATTGATTGATAAGGCCTTGTAGGGTATCAAGTGCCTTACCATGGGGGATAGTGCTAGAATGGAAGATAGGTTGTTAGAATTATTAGGTGAACCAAGTATAGGGGCACGCTTTGAAGAAGTTGAGGAAATAGAAGAGTTACAATTCTGACTTGAGTGTATGCATTTGGAAAAAGAGAAGGGAAAGCTAGTATATGTGATTGATGGAGAGGAATCAGAAAGCTTATATGTTATCCATTCTGTAAGAACGCGCGAGGTAGTGGATAGTGCAGATGTTCACGCGTGTGCCTACCATGAGATTTTAAAGATGAAGAAATTTAACATTAGTTTAGAAGAAGAACCTAAGGAAGCTATTATTGGGGATTACTAGATAGAGAAGGAAGTATAAAAGATCATTGATCTGCTATGCGAATTTGAGGATTTATTCCCACACGAGTACCATGAGCTCAAAGGCGTTCACCGCTCCTTGGGGAGATGAAGATAAAACTAAAGGATGGTGCACGCCTAATTAGAAAAAGGCCCTTTGGATGAATCCTAATTTGTGTGTGAAGATTAAGGAGGAGATAGAAAAGATGATAGTTTCTAGGATCATTGAGGCGGTGGAAGAATCGGAGTGGATAAGTCGATGGTAATCAGCATCGAAGGATGGGCGAATTAGGATTTGTGTGGACTATAAGGAATTGAATTTTTTTGTCATTGATCCATTTCCGATCCCCGCACCGAGATTTTGAAGGAGTCATTGGGCAAAAAATATATTCCTTTACGGATGGATTTTCGAGGATACCACCAAGTCCAGTTGCAAAGGAGGACTAGAAGAAAAATTTCACCACCAAGTGGGGAATTTTTGCATATACGATCATGCCCTTTGGGTTGAAGAATACGCCTACTATTTTTCATGCGTAGTGGTGCAATCATTCTAGGACTTCATCCATAAATTTATTTAGGTCTATTTTGATGATTGGACTGTATATGGTTTGGTTAAGGACCATTGTGACAAATTGACATTAATGTTTGAGAGGTGTAGGCGAGTTGAGGATATCCATAAACATTAAGAAGTGTGTGTTTCCTACTCCCTTTGGGACCTTATTGGGGCATATCATATGTAAGGAGGGATTGTTGGTAGATCCCGCTAAGGTTACGATTATTGTGGTGTTAAGGGAGCCTACTAGCGGAGTGCGGTGCAAGGATTCCTTGGGCATACAAAGCTATTATGGGAAATTCATTAAGGGATATGTAAAGATCACCACGCCTTTAGGCGACCTACTTAGACACAAAAGTACCTTCCATTGGGGTGATGAGCAGCGAGAGGGCGTTTGATACATTAAAAATAAGCTTATTACAACGCCTATTTTATGTTTTCCCTCTTGGGACAAGCCCTTCCATGTCCATGTAGATGCCTCAGAACTACCATTGGAGTAGTGCTTACACAACTAGGTGAGGGATTGTTGATTATCTTCTCTATTTTGAGAGCAGAAGCTAACACCAATAGAGAAGAATTATACCACTATTGAGCGCGAGGCATTGTCAATGATCTATGCAGTCTTCAAGTTTAGACAGTATCTGTTGGCAATACCCTTTGTATTCTACACTTACCACATGGCATTAAAGTATTTGGTGAACAAGCTCGTTCTTCAAGGGCACATATGTCGATGGGTGTTTTTGTTTCAAGTGTTTGAATTCACTTTGTTGTAGTGACGCTTGAGAAAAAGCAAGCTGTGGACCTGATTATCTTTCAAGGATTGATTTAGGAGAGGACGTGCAAAGTATTAAGGAAGCAATGCTAGACACCCAACTATTTAGGTTGTGGCATGTGCCCTCAGATTTGGAGGAGATTGTAGTATTTTTAAAAGAAGGTGTGGCACCGGATGGAATGAAGGAATTGGAAAAGAAGTAGTTGGCCATACGCGCCGTGCCCTACATGTTGATTAGTGGAGACTTATACAAGTTAGGATGAGATGAATTTTTACGTAGGTGTGTATTAGAGCATGAGTGCCTAGCCATCATGGAGGAAGCACACGAGAGGAAGTGTGGGTGGGCATTAAGGTGATGCCACCACGCGCAAGATATTAATGGCAAGATTATGGTGGGAAACCTTGTATAGGGATTGTAGAGATTATTGTAAAGCATGTGACCACTTGTCAAGCACATTGGCAAACTAGGAAGGAGAGATATTAATGCCAGCAAGGCATAGGACTCGGGTCACATTATGTCATCACTTACACGGATTATCTCACAAGGTGGCTAGATGCAGCCATAACTAAAGATTGCATGGCAAAACAAAGTGGCAAGGTTCTTATGGGAGAATATTATCATGAGGTATGGATGTTTGTTGAGTTTGACCAGTGATAGGGGTACACATTTTCTAAATGAGACCATGAGGATCCTATTATCAGAGTTCATGGTGGCTCATCACAAGACTATGCCCTATCACCCACAAGCAAATGGAACCGCTGGAAGCATTCAACAAAATAATGAGTCATACCTTGACCAAAATCTATGATGTTGGAAGACAAGATTGGGATAACAAAGTATTGACAGTGTTATGGGCTTACAGGACTACACATAAAAGACTAAATAAAGCCACACCTTTTCAATTGGTTTTGGCATAGAAGTTGTTTTACCGGTTGAATTTATGTTACCTTCTCTACGAATAGCGCGCAGGAGTATTAGCCGATGAACAAGCACTAGAAGAAAGGATTGATGAGCTAATGAAACTAGATGAGAGACGATCACTTGCATGTTGGAGCCAAATAGCGGAAAAGGCAAAGTAAAAGGCTTGGCATGATTGGCATATTAGAAACAGGAAGTTTGAGGTTAGGCGAGATGGTGTTATTATATGAATCCAAGTTTTTGTGCCATATTGGGAAGTTGAAAGTCCATTGGTTGGGTCCCTACAAAATTTTGTACATCCTTGATTCAGGCGCATGTCAGTTACAAGCACTAGATGGGATGAAGTTGCATGGACACTTCAATAGTAGTAGGTGAAGCCCTACTATAAATAAGTCTTCTTAGTGTTTGTAAATAAGGCAAGCTTTTGCTAGTTCATTTAGAAGTTTCCTTTATGCATTTTCCCTTTCTTGTGTTTCCCTTTCGCGTTGTTGTTTTTGTTTTACACCTTGGGTGCGGTAACCTTATTGTTATTTTGGAGAATTATTGAGTGCATAGAGGACCATGTATCGTTTAAGTGTGGGGTGGAGAAAAGTGAAGAAGCACGTGATTAAAGTACAAGGAAGTTATCTTTGAAGAGCCTTGTTATGTAGCTTAGTTAAAAGAGGTAGATGAAGAGAAAAGATAGAATGATTGGTGTTAGGATAAAACTACTAGTAGATCCCACACACAAAGGAAAAGGAAACACAGTTAAAACAACATGAGGTAGGTGAAAGCAAGAATCTGGATAGAAGAAGTGCCTTCGGTGTAGGTTAAGCACATGTAAGAGTCTCTTGTCGGAGTTGGTTTGGTTGCGTGCGAGAAGGTTAGAGAAGTTTTCGTGCGGGAAGGGCATGAGAGTGAAGGCGGCGAAGATGGACTTTGTTTTAAAAAGCTGCATTAAATGAACAAAGTATGAGAGTAGGTAAAGTAGCATTTAATGATCAGAAAAATGGAAAACTATAAATAAAGGGTCGGGGAACTCTCATTTTTACTTTGCAAAAACAAAGAGTTGGAGATATAAACAATTTCTATAAACTAGGGTTTTCATATTCGATCAGTGGAAGATCTATGTGATTAAAATGTGAATAGCCGAGTTTGAGATTACGGACTGAGAAGGAATTAAATGGGCATGGAAGGAGTTGAAAAGGAACTATCTTGTGAAAATTTTACCCAAAGTTAGGATTCGACAAACTAGGGCACGGGTTTAGAAGAGTTATATCATAGATCTGAGATTAAAGGTTGGGAGAAGAAAGGTAGAGTAACAAAGAGAGGGTAGGAGTAGTAAAAATACCTCAACCATGGCACCCAAGAAAGGAAAGGGTAAAGCTAAGGATAAACAACTAGAACCCAAAGTAGACACAAATGAAGAATGGTATGTAGAGATGTAATACCCGGATGGGGTGATGATGGGAAAGGAATGGGAATCCCACTTGAGAAGCATACCTGTTAGTGACTACAATCACTGCACAAGCACCATAAAGAAAGAAATGGCATTGGAATTGGTATGCCTCACCAACAAGCGAACACCGAACATTTTCCCATATATGACAATGACATTAAGGTTAAATTGGAAAAGTCATGGCTGTTGCAACTCTATGATTTGCCTTATTTTTGGAAGCTAGACTACTTGTACGGTGGTTGATGTCTCAAGTGCACAAGGACTATTTCCACTTTGCTAGGCATAAGATGTGCATGACTCCCTAGTTGATTTCACAATTTACTGAGCCTCATATGTGAGGGAGATAGCCTAGAAGATGACCTTGGCAATAAGGAGGCTATTCAAGAGACCGTCACAGAGTATGCCTATAAGAAAGGGTCGCGGTACTATGACATCTCAGACATCAAGGATCCCATTATGAAGATGGTCATGCATCTACCGCTAAGTTGAATGGCTAAGAAAGATGGACACAAGTCAACAAACCTTGGCTACATGTATGCGGGGAAGATTACAGATGGGTGATATACAACTTATTCGCATACATTGTAGAAGAGATTATTAATTGCATAAAGGAAGGGGATGGGATCGTCTTTGGAAATGTCTTTCTCACTAGTGTTTCCATAAATTGGAGTGTTGGATGCCTCGAGACAAGTTCATGTGGGAGTATCCAACCAAAGACCCTTCACTCACGAAGAGGTTTGAGAAGTATGCTTGTGATACAATGATGGCTCCCCACAAAACACGAATGGAGAAGTGGTATACGTGCTTGAGGAATGCATTCGGGGAAGAGTGAAGGATACCCGAATAACTCCAGCTGAGCCACCGAGGAGAAGCGAGTTCATGGTGTACCAAAGACTCTGCTTGGGCAGATTCAAACTTATTGATGAATCATGGAGCCCTTGGTGTAAGCTTCCTTTTGCATTCACTATCTAATACTTCAAGCGGGAGTAAAAGATTTAAAGAATCAAAGAAACTAAGGCTGGAACTAGGAAGGTTGGACCAGGAACATAGAAAGATGAGGAAGAAGCTAAATTACCTTAAAGTGGTAAGCATGCATACATAGAGAAGTACGTGTCAATGAGATCTAAATGACTAGGCCAATGATTCTTATCATCACTTTGGAGGATCTGCTGCACACGTGTACATGCGCATAAGGTCGAAGTTCAAAAAGGACACATATTTGGAGAATAAAATCTCCATACCTGAAGACCCCTTGGGGAAGAAGAAACTAGTGTCTAAGAAGAGAGGCAGAGGAGAGGAAAGAGCACCAAGTGTTCCGACTGCTCAGAGAGTGAGCATGCCATCTACAAGCATCAAGCCAAGCACCTACATATGGAGAAAGAAGTCTCCAATAAATGGGAAGATGCTAGAAGTAGAGGTGCCGAACAACCCACCACCATGGAAGAATCATCGAAGGAAGAAGAGAAGACCGAATCTCGATCGGAAGCCACCTCTTAGGAAGAAGCATAGGGTGGATGAAGAAGCCGACCGGGAGGCAACCGGCTTGCTTGGATAAGTACTTGGGAGAAGGAGAAGATGAGAGTGAAGGAGGTGGTGACAAGGAAGAAGAGCCTAAGAAGGACAAAGAGCCACATGTGTTTAGTGTCTATGACCCAGAGGAAGAAAGCGGAGAGGAGAAGCAAGAGTTTGTATTTGCACGGCGTAAGGGTGCACAAGATGAGGAAGGCACCGAGACACAAAGGCAGATGAGAAGGATGCCAAGGAGTAGATATCTGTAAGCCTTACAAAAGAGTAGATTACTGAGGTAGCAGAGTGAGAAGTGAAAAAGATGATCAAAGTCCTTGTAGACCAAGAGTTAGAGCGCAACGCAGACATAATGCTTAAGGAAGGGAAGGAGGAGAGCATTGAAAAGGAACATGATTTCCTAAGAGGCCCTGCTCTGATAATTATCTTCCCCAAAGGTGTGCGCTTGGGTAGGAGAACTCTTGCTACTGAAGAGACATGAGATAATGGGCTACATTGACGACATAAGGAAGGTGTTGCGTGCATGGTTCTAGAGCACTATACCCACTGAAAGGCTTATAGCCATGGGGTCTTTTGAGAAGGATGGCGCATACCCCAGGACCAAGAAGATGCTTTCTTGGGCATTTGAGTCCCACATTGATGAGCCGACTTTGAAGTCTACCAGAAAGCACTCATCTCGTTGCCAAAATCTAAGGGAGACAACCCCTTAGTAAATGCTCAGGAGCTTTCAGACGAGCAAGTATGCAATGCTCTTAACAAAGTCGTGGTCGAGACCAAGGCTAGGTTTTCACTCAAAATGGTAGAATTAGAGTATTGGAGGTGAAGTTGGGGAAGGAGGAAGAACTGGCGAGAGAAGGCCAAGAGTTTAAAACAAGAGGAATTAATCAGCGCATAGTTAAGGCGTGAGTTAAAGGAAGAAAAAGTAAAGGTGTAGGAGGTCTACAAGAAGGTGGAGTTGATCAAGAGCGCCATCATATTAAAGCACCCAGACCTAATGCCAATCCCTTAGAGGTACACATCAACTTTGGAATGCTTAGAATACCTAATGTGCATCCTCGATATGGAGAAAAGACCCTTGGCACCGGAATCTACAAAAGAATTGGCCACGTGCTTGAAAGAGGAAGACTGGTTGAAGGTAGTAGTAGCTGTTGCTTGAAGTGCTGACCAAGTACTCGTGGAGATTAAGGTCATTGCCCAGTCTATAGAAGCTGCATATGAAACATGCGCGGATAGAGATAAGGTGACAAGCTCCTTGGTCACCATGCTTGAAGAAGAGATGAAAGAGTTCCAAGAAAAGAACAAAGGGAACAGGGTAGAGAGGGACAAGGTTCTAGCCGAGGTAGAGAACAAATCAGAGGCAATTGAGGCTTTAAGGAGCTCAATTAAGGCTTGGCTGAAGGAACTATACCCCCAAATTACCATAAGAATGGATAAACTCATAGACCTAGGTAAGGAATTGGAGCATATTGTGGAAACTTTGGGTGCCCAAGGAATTGGCCTAAGCTTTGATGAAGTGAGCACCCTGGTGGGCGACCTATGCCAGAAGGCAAAGGGTGAGGTCGAAGTGTGGAACAAGCTAGAGGTAGATCTACGAAAGGACTTTCCCAGCCTATTGAATTGATGCCCCCATTCTTCATTCTTTCCCCTATTCTTTCATTCCTTATTCATTTTGTAAAGTATAAGTCTACATCTTAGTTCCATAAAATAGCTTACATCTTGGTCAAGTAAAATGTTTCCAAGGATGGAGAATAGACATAGTGTGCGGTGATGTTGGGCCCTGGAATATTAACCAAGTATGAAGGTGCTTAGGCGCGTGGGATCCCAGTTACTGGATGGCATGCAAGGTAAAATTGCACAAGAGAAAGGCTTAAGGAAGAAAATAGCACGCGCGATGCACGAAAGGAGGTTCGAGAATTATCCAATTTGAGCACCCAAGGTAGAACACGTGAAAAGTGTGATCGGTTGCATGTGGATAAGATGTAAACCTAGTAACAGGTTGGCCTAGGAAAGAGCATGCCCCAGATGGAATCTTCTAGAAGATCATCATGAGATGGAATGGAGAGCTCAGGCCTGAAGGAACATGCTTGCATGGAGGACCACATTTGACACTTGGCGACAGATCTGAGGGTGCAACAAGGTGAGTTGGCAGCCCGGGAAAGTGATAAATACAAGTGTCTGCCACGGGAAAAGATATAAAGAGATATACACATATAGAGAGATATATCATCTGGAATTACATAGGGAATAGTAGGTTAGAGAGTAAGCAAGGCTCTGCAGAAATTGTTGTGAGTGGATATTCGGTTCAAGAAAGGATGTACTAAGCATGGAGTTGTTATTTTTCTTTTTTGTTAGCTTAGTTACATACGTCCAGTGATGTGCATGACTGCGGTCTACTCTCTGTGACACTCTGTAATGAATCAATGAATATATTGAGGTTACTTGTTATAAATAGATATGAATATCAATGGGTTTAATGTATATTTTGTTCATATGAGTTCTCTTTCCTTTCATGATACGAATGAATGGTTGTATCTTTCTTTCTGTTATAGTATATGTTCTAGAATTTGTTAAAGCACTCAATCTGAAGTGACTGCAAGGATTTAGAGGCTGTTTTGAGCCCTATGGTTCTTATATGTCTCAACTTCTTTCCTAAATACTCTTACACTAATCATAGATAATGCTTCCCACTAAACTCACATAAAAGAGAGACTCGGCACCCACGCGTGCCTCGGGTGAGCGCTCAATTTCGCTCTTTGGGTGATAGGCCAGGATGCATGGGGTTCTTCCTTTTGTGATAGGATTTAAAAATGACTACAAGTGCTCATCAAAGCATGGCAGAGGAAGTTGGGGACAATATCATGAAAGTAAAGCCACACTTAGAGCCAAAGGTACCCAAAATGTTTCCTTTGGTAATGCATTATGTAAGTACCTTAGTGGACTTAGTGCTTGAAGATGAACCTCGCACATGACAAAACAAAAGAATCCCTGAATAGGAAGCGAGAGAAAGAAAATGCTTGATAATGAGAAAGATTGCATCATATGAGGGGTTACTTGAGCTTTCTAGATGAACGAAGAAAGTAAATCAAGCAATCGAATATCTATACATCCCCAGAATTTGTTATAAGAACCAGGACTATTATAGAGGATAACGAAGTCCTGAAGGCTTTGAAAGATGAGACCTTAGGCTATGCAGAATGATTAGCACTTGTCAAGCGAAGTGTGAGGCCCTTACAACAGCTCAAGAACCACACAAGGAAAGGCTAGATGAGCTTGGGAAACTCATTGCACAAAAGATGGACTTATTAGAAGGAAGAATGACTGCCATGTCTAGCATTGTGTTGGTCTTGTAGAATGAGAAAGGAGAGATTGAAAAATATGAGTTAGAGTCAATTGCAGTGGATATCCTAGAAAAGGTAGAAGTCATGCTCAATGATTGGCAGACTTTAGAGGTGGAAATAAAAGAAGAATATCCATAATTGATTCTTCAGTTGAAGCAAAAAGATACTGCAAGGTAAATACATTCTTTTATTCATCAAAATTCTTTCTATTCTTCTATTCATATTCTTTGATTCATTTTGGAGACAACCATTTCCAAGGTGGCAATGAAATTAGTGTGGGGTAATGTTGATTAGTTAAATTATGGCACTTAGCAAAAAACATACAGAAGGTTCATGCAGAAGAGTAGAGTGCATTCAAAAGTGTGGAAGGATCGAAAAGGAATCACGTGTTGAGGATAGAGACAGATTTGGGACTTAGTCATTTTCATGATGAGGAGCTATTTTGAAGATAGCGTGCGAGATCACACGAACTAGTTAAATACTTGTGCGACATGTGTTGGCTATTTTTAGAGGATCAGCTATGAAGTGATTTGCATGGATACATGCTAAGAATAGATTTACTACTAATAATTAACTAGAAGAAGTCTATTGTTAGCGCACTTACATGTGTGGCTATTTTTGTAATGATGCATGGCTAATAATAGCATGCAACCTATTTTGGGATTGGATAAGCGGTGAAGGGCAAGTCCCCACCCTTATAAATATGTAGTGAACTATGTAACATAGGGTGGCATGTGAGAACTGAGTTATTGTGAGGTTATGCTGCCAAATATGATGCATGCATAGACTATGGTATTATTTATTGTAATAATCTTCTGTGTATTTATCATGTTTAATGCAATGGAATGTGTTGGCTGAATCAGAGTGTCAAATCTTGAGTATAATTGGTTTGTGCATGCTTGATTTCATCATGGTTATCTCTTAAGTCTATTATTATCTAGATCTATATCTGAATATGTACCGTAGATTGATATATTATTTATAGATTTTAATGTTATAAGTCTTCATCATGCTAACATCCTATAATATCAACCCTAAAGAGGGGCCTAGTACCATTGTGCGCTTCAGATGAGCACTCGGTCTAGGCTAAGTGATGTGCCAACATGCCTGGGCTTTTATTTGTGAATTCTAGGCTGCATCAAAGGTGTAGGTGGATGGTTAGCCATGCTATTTTGAGGAGGTGTTCCAACATGTGGGATAAAATGATTGGGAACGTGAGGTCTTTAAGGTAATAGTGCATGATTTTCAAAGTATTGGTCCATTAATGATTCAGTCTCAAAAACACCTTATTTTGTATAAGTAATAGAGGAGGGAGATGAGGTATACCCTTATTAGTTGAAAATCAAGGACCCTCTCGAGTTGGAGTGTAAAAATTTGTGCAAGGACTGATTGATCTAGAACCATCTGAAGAGCTACAGTAATCTTCTATTAAAGTTTGATCACTCTCAATGACTGAAACTACAATTTATTAAAATATTTGATCTCCAATGGATTTACATACTTTTTTTGTTCTTTGGATTTGTTCTTCCCAACTTTGGAAACAAATTTCTACTAGGATATGTCTTGAAGAAGGACATTCTTCCTTCCACTTTAAAAACTTTATTGATAGATCGCAAAGTATTTGAAACTTGGTATTGGTATTTACAAGAGTTTTTGAATAATGTTCATTTGTCATTAAGGTATTATACCTTAGATATATAAATCATTATAAATAACTTTCTAACTGAAACTTAACAATCAATTTCAAAAAAGCTTGGAAAATCTTAGTATCCTTTATCAATATTTACCCCTAGCCAAGTCAAATTTAATGGAAAGATTACTTAAAATAGGAAAATATTGAGCAAATAACTTCTGATTAAGCCCATTTTTTGTAAATCTCGATAAAGGATGATGTCTAGATCATGTATTTGTATCTAAAAATATTCATTACTATTGTTATGCAAATGTGCAACTGGGGAAATTGATAATTTCCAAGCATGACAATGATGCCCCTATAGTAATTTTTTCATTTTGTATCATTGCGTGGCACCCGAGTCCGCCTAGTTAGTCCAGTAATCTCCCAATTTGTGATAATTAATTCCCCTAGGTGATTTAGGAAATTCCATTCATTCCTCCTATGTGATTTTAGGATTTCATTAAAAGTTGTTGGCTATATGCATTGTGGGAAGGGCTATCGGTGGCCTTCCTAAGCTGGAGTAACCCCATGGAGTAGAGAAAAAAATCCAAAATAGATGTGGAGGTGATTCAAAGGTCTTGGGACATCATGGGAATGATTCAGAATATTTTGAAAGGGTTCGGAGAAGTTAGGGTAGTTTTGCCAAAAAAAGGTTCACATGCCTAGTCAATACACGGCCCAAAACAACCACCGAGCTTCGGAAGGTGATTTTGGGAGCTTTGAACATGTGAAAAAAACATCACCAGAAAGATAATTCCAAGCCCTAAATGATGGTAAAATAATATTTTTCACAACACTTTTGTGCCATAGTTACAGAGGCGCTTTTCTCGAGCATAGCAGAGTACCAAATAAAAAAACCATTTTTCAGTGAGGATCAAATGAAAGAATCAAGACATGAGACCCCACCATTTTATTAAAAATCCCATTTCCAGTTTAGGATCATATTAAAATTTTCTGAAAACTTCCATCGGGAGCTCAAGTTATCATCATCACAAGTTGTCCTCTTGGAGCGAGTTCGAGAGTTAGCCAAATTTTTGGAGGACAAATGTCAGCTCTAGGAGCCTGGTGGGATTTTTTTCCCGGTATCCCGAGGTTTAGGGACATCAACCTTAGAAAACCCAAACCCCCATGTGATCTCTGGAACCCCATGCGACCATTAGGATTGCAGTTTAGCCCAGAGTGTAATTTGGAGCTCAAATCTCCTATTGTCGGATCTTTGTCATATGTCATCTCCAAGACCACCATGGAATTTGATGTCCCTCATGTCCCTCATAGGTCAGGGACATCAAACCTTGAAAAAGTTCTCAAACCTCTAGGAGAGAATTTTGGTCACCCATGTGACCCATTTCCAACCCCTCAGTGCTTTAAAGCTGATTTTGGAGCACTCACTCCTGTCGTCAGATCGATGCCACATATCATCTTATTTATTACTATGGAAATTGATGTCCCTCATGTCCATTTGAGGTGAGGGATGTCGGAAAAAAAATGCACCCAACTCTAACTCTAAATTTTGAAAAAAAATTAACCCGTGGTTGTTTCTTACTACTTCTCTCTTGCAGGAAGAAATTTACAGAAAACACCTCAGTCCACCACTCCATCATTACCAAATATCAAAACCAATTCACAAAAGAAATGAAATCCTCTACCCATGGTGATAAACAGTCTCATAAAAATATTTCATTGAGATAAGAAGAAGAAATGAAGAACAAAGAAGAACAATAGTGGAAATCCCCATTGCCATGAAATTGAAATTTGAAGAAATCTTCCAAACTAGTGCACGGATTGAAAAACTATCTATTATTGAGTTTTTATCTCTTTAATTCCATTAAAAAATTATATTCAAACCTCCCATTTACAGTAAGGAATGCTCACAGTGAAGAAATTTCACTTCCGGCTCCACGAAGAACAAAGTTTAATTTCTCGTCAAACCGGAAACGGCATTGAAGAGAAATTTCATCAGTGAGACAAGAAGCAAAATCTTATCACAATGGAGACAAAAACCAGACATGTAAATTTCAAGCTCTATTAATGGCTGCCATGACACAATAGTGGAAATAATCAGTGAGCTACCTCTCCACTTCTCAGGGTTCCAATGGGTGAAATCAAGCGAAAAATTGGAGGGAATGATTGTTGAAAAATATAGTTTTGCATGAACTAGATTTCATGCCATGAAGTCCGTAATTTTTAGGAATATGGAGGGCTTATCGACATTCTTCCCTCTTGAAAGAAATTTTCAAATTCTGAAATATTTGACAGGCGAAATCATCCAAAATTCAGAGGGAAGGGTCTCCAAAAAATCTAGTTTCTCAACATAATTTTTGCATAATGAGGTTACCTATTTCTCGAGATATGAAGGACTGATTTTTTATTAGTATTCTACCCTGGTAGCTCCATACCCAAAGCTCTTATGAGACATAAATTTTCATTTTTATTTCTGAGCTTTCTGGAAAGTGAATCATGATGAAAATTGGAGCACGAGTTCGTGATGAAGAATCGAATCCAAAAAGTTGTTCCCATCACAAATAGAGGTCATTTTCACCACTTACTAAAAATAGCATATGTTATATTTCCTCACATGATATAAATGATGATTCCCATTGAATTGCAAGTTCTATCACTCAAGACAATCAGAAAAGGGGTAAAGTGAAAAGTAAGATAGAAAATGACTTCTTCCCAAAATAACAAGTCCCCAAATAGAAACCTGCTAAAAATAGCAATATCTCAGGAACATAGGAGGTTGGAATATGGTAGAAGGTTCAAAAGGTAAAACTAGAGCAAGACATGTGATATGTCCCTAGAATAGCAGAGCATGGGCTCATATTCTAAAAATAGCAAGTTATTTTCAAAGCGAAAGTGTGGTACAATGGGACATAGAGGGATGATCATTCAGTCAGTACCATCATTCTCGATCATTCATGGGCATTGATCATATGGAATTTGAGGTCCATCTCGAGCAACAGACAATGTTTTTCCACACTCACTACATACTTCGGGTCACAGGTATATCATATACGAGTTAGGAGTTGCGGTCATCTATATAACCATTCATTATTGCTTTTAAACACTCATTCCAAAGCATCTATGAGCCAATTGGAAGGATTTTCACACGATTTTGAAGATTCATAGTTTCATCGCATTGAGATTTCCATCAATGAGGATCAATGGACTTCATTGGAATGACATCTCCTCTTCTTCTTCTCTCGCTCTTTCTCTCTCCTCTTCCCCCAACTTTCTCTCTTCTCAATGTTCTAATTTTGCGTTGGGGTTGCACTTTTTCATATGTATTAATGTTCCTAATGTAATAAGTCACCTTTATGTTATAAAAAGGGACTTAAAAGTTTCCTAGGAAGTTGAAAAGTTTTAAGTTGTGTGAGGACATATGAAAAGGCATTGGGGGTAGATGAAGAGTCATATCTCATTCTATAAATTGTAAATCCATTCCCATTTTAAAGGGTTAGAAATTGATCTTGTAAACTCAAGAGTGCATTGTACTTAGAGAAAGAAAAGGATATAGCCATTTTCTTCTACTCTCCTCCACTCTAAAATTTATTCAATTCCCACACTGTACAACTTTTATTTAAGCATCAATACACGAAGGAGTTTTATACCTTTTTTGATGAGGATATTTTAGAAACTTTAAGTTCTCCTTCTTAACTCATATTGTTGACATTTGCAGGATTTTTTTCTTCTTAAATTTATTACGTGTGAAATTTATGGTTAATGGGTATGTGACTCTAATTTTCTACCCATGACTTTAATCCCCTTTTCTCTTTTCTCACTCCCCTTTCCCACTCTTCAAAAAAGTCTTCTCCAGCAAGAAATTGCTAGCTTTTTGCGGGGCCGGTGGAGTGCCCCTATTGGATCCTCGACCACAAGGCCATAAGGAAAATCCACCTTTACTCACACATGCATATATGACAACTGCATCGGTTAAGTAGAGGGACTTAGATTCCGAGAGCATTGGCAATAAATTAAAAAGTTTGTCCACCTGCAAAGTTTTCTTACCAACATTTTTGGCACTTTGTGGGGAATATTTAGCAATGTCTCGCACCTAAAATACGACCGCAAGATCCAATTTTTTTTTGAAAAATCAAATATTAAAAAAACCACACACAAAAAAGAGTTCATGAAAATCTATTATTGAAAGATACACTATAAATTCCTCCACGTGACCTTTCATATTCCATGAGTGTCTTTTCATATTCCCACTTCAAAAATTTCAAAATGTTGGTCAAGGAAGATACACCAACTTGAATAAAGTCGAGAGGTGGTATTGATTCCAATTTTGGAGCTTTGCAAAATCAAAAGAACAATTAGAGATAATTTGTACTTCTTCTCTCAAGCCTCTTCTCTATTTGGCTCTTCAATAAGTTCACTGGAAATCCTATCCAAACTTTTGTTGATACTCCCCCTTTAAATTCTCCAATTTTTCAACTACCATTGAGCATTGAGTTCCTAGAAGAATAATAATTTCCTGAAGTAAAAGATGAAGTAGAAACAATGGTGGACGAAGTAGAAAGACCTCATCCCATTATTGCATGGGGAAGAAATACAAGCCCATTTTTTCTTAAACCACCTCTTCATGATCTACCAACAAGTTCCCGCAATAACTTTCCAAAGTTTAAAGGTGATGGCACAACTCCTTGAAGAGAAAATATCAGCCTTCACCACATCATGTGGGATTCTTGGTGTCCAACATGAATATGTCACTGTAAGATGGTTCATGGAGTCTCTCCAAGAAAAAGTAGTGTAATGGTTCTACCTCTTACCTGCCCGATCCATTACTTGCTGGAATGAAATCAAAAGGAATTTTCAGGAAATATTAATGAAATAGATAAGGGTAGTAGGCCAAGGAGGAATACCTATTTGTGATGTCGATTGAAGGTTGTGCACGTGTTCTGATTTCTGATCTAAGTTGATTGCGAGAGCTCCCTTTTGGCTAGGAGGAACTACCTATAAATGTAAAATACCTAGATAGAGTTAAACAAAACAATGAGTGGACTATGCCTAGTGGAAGCTAGATCTAGGGAAGCGTGATGCTTCCTGAACAAGTTGTCAATCCACTTTTATATAACAATATTAATGTTATTTAAAATATACATGAAATAACGATCTTATTGGAATTGAAATGATTTAGGTATCTCATACAAAACAATAAGAAAGGTCAAGTAAAAGGTGATTGAGGTCAAAATGGGTCAGGTGATTGGTTGGTGTTAAGTTGCAGGTCTAGTATAGGCTCTGGGTAAGGTCTGGTAAAGATTAGAAATGGTTTGGGTTGTTGGGAAATGGGTATTAGCTCGCTGGTTTGAGGTATATTTCCAGACACAAGTAAGTAATGTGATGTTGGTGTGATGACCGATCGATCGGTTAGGTAGAATGATGACGTCGGTTGGTTGGCTAACCGGTGTCGGTAGGGGAAATTAGTAAAAAGCACTTAAAACTTGTTTTTTAGACTCTGTGATTGCAGAGGTTGGAAATGGTGAGGGTGAGGTCGTAAAATGGTCTTGAAGACTCAAGAGATGATTAGAAGAGGGTGAAAATAGGTGAAAGGGCTAGGTATGGTAAGGTGATAGGTTGGGTAGGGAGGAGGGGTGTATGGATGTGGAGAAAGATAAATTATTGAGATGAATAATAAATCTTACTAAAATAAAACAGAAATAAATGAAGAGATGTTAGGTACTTACTAAAGAGTAGGTTTGGAGAATGTAGGTGATGAGGATGGTGATGGACAGAGATCCAGAGAGAAGAGATGTTGTGTTAGTGCCATGAGCAGTTCAAACCTTTGTGCTTCTCTGTGTGAATCCATGATCATGAAGAAGATGATGAATGCCAATGGTTGTTAGTAGTGCTCCCATATATTTTCCTTTTCCTGAGTGCTTTAGAAATTTTGAGTGCTCCAAGTCTCTATTTGTATGAGATCCTGAATCGAATGACCAACCTAAAAGGATTTTGGAAATGTATTTAACCTAACCGATGATGGTTAGGGGACCAAGCTGGTTGAGATATAATCGATGTTGGTCAAGGTGGGAATATCTAGGTTGGCCAAAAATAGCTTGATTGTTGCTATTTTTGGTGTGGTCTCAATCTTTGTTCGAGTCTTGAGTGATAGATCATGGAAAGATAAGTAAGAGTCCTTTTAGGTTTGTTAATAGGAGTTAAGTCTAGGTTTAGACTAAGTCCTAGTTGGTTAGGATAGGCTTAGACTTGGTCTTAGGTCATTAATGAGGTTTGAGTGGGTCATTTGAGTGAGGTGGCTAGGTGAGTTGGTTGGGTGAGGTGGTTAAGTGAGGATATTAATTAATTTAATTAAGATAATTAATTCAATTAACATGTGCACTAGGGGATATGAATGGGTAGGATATGGTTAATTTAATTAATGGGGTTTTAATGGAAGTATGACCCAATTTTGGTGTCTACATTTGCCCCTTTTTTTTGTGTAGCTTGTATTTAAGCGATGATTGAAAAAAAAGGAAGTGGTTACCCCAAATATAGGTGAGAGTGGGGTTTCCCCAAGTAGTGTTGAAGGTGATCCCCCTCAAACCAGGAGTTGATGAGGTGTGAGATGGAATCGGTGAGTGGTTTGATAAATGGGTAAGTGATGAAAGTGAAGGTAGGTGAGTTATAGGTAAGGGTATGGGAACTTTGGGTAATGGGTAATGGGTAATGGGTAAAAATGGGTAATGGGTAATGGGAAAGGGTCATATCGGGTAATGGGTAATGAAAATCAAAACACACACACACATATATAGATTGTGACATGGTACCAGGTTGAAGAGCTTGCAAACTCTACATCGTCCAAGGTCGATAGGTTTATCCAAACAAGGTTGAAGTGATTCAGGTATCTAGGGTATAGGATATGGTCTAGAAACACAACTTAGGTTAGGTGTAGGAACGTTTAGGTATGATCGGTACACCAAAGGTTTGGTTGGGATAAACAACATGACAATAGGAAAGGTAAGGTCATTAGGCTAAACAACACAGGTAATGACATCACAAGTATATAAAGGTACACAAGTTCAAAGGTCACAAAAAAGTGGTTTAGGTCAAGGTATATAGGTCATGGCATGGGTAAGGCTGAGGTATAGGTAAAATAACAAGTCCCTAAATGTAATTAAGGAAATGTATGGGTAATTTAGGCTTGTGGGTAGGGTGTAATAGGTGTTGGTAATGTCAAAAGGTATTGGCGAAGTAATGAGTTTAGGTCAAAATGGGAAAAAGGTAGGTAGGTGAAATGGTATGTGGTGGTGATGTGATGTTGGTTATAAGGTTACCGATGTCGGTTTGGTATGACCGATGTTGGTCATGTCGAGTTAGGGTTATAAAGTTGAAATTCCATATTTTATGGAATCATTGTTGTCTTTTGACTTTGAGAAAATGACAGAGCTTGAGTGACTTGTGCATTTTTCTTGGAGAAAAGACAAGGCATTATACCTGGATGAGGTGGAGGTTACTAAGTGGTGAGAGGAGCTAGGTAGATGGGTCCATGAGAGTGGTTGGAGATGTGTGATTGGTGGAGGGATTTGAGGTAGATTTTGGCATGGAAGAGGTGGGAGAGGTTTGGGTGGACCACCGGCGTAGTGGCTAGATGTGCCACCATGTAGGTGACACCGTGATGAGGTAGGTAGGGGGCATTTTCTAACTTGTTATTTTTAAAATGGTTTGGTGAAAAATGAAGAAATTGGGGTGGGGGGTTTTCATTTTGAAATGTGGGTGAAAAAGGTGGGTAAAATCAATATGGGGAAGGGAAAATGTAGGATAAATGGGATAATAAATGAATATAAGGTAAATTGGGGTGGATTGGGGTAGGTGTAAGGGTAGGTTTTGGTGAATTTTAGGTGAAATGGGGGGGGGGGTTTTTTTTTTGGGTTTCACGATGAGAGAGACCGATGGTCGGTTAGGTTGATCAGGTCGATTGGTCAGTGATCGGCTTTTTTTTACATCATGAGTCTTAAAGGTGACGAACATATGCGGTTAAAGGGAATGATGTCGGTCATGGAAAAAATGAAAACTAGTGATGGTCAAGGTGACCGGCCGGTTAGGGTTAAAGAAAAATAGGGGTAAGAAGGGCTAGTTTGGAAAGAAAAATAGGTGGGAAGGGGTAAATGAAGAGTGTTGTTAGGGGATGAGGGTAAAATGTGAGTTTGGCAGGATAAGATAGGTAAGTAGGTTAAATAATGTTAAGATGATGGGTCATGATTGTAAAGGGTAGTAGGCTTGTAGGTGAATTAGGTAAATGGGGTAGGCATGATTGATGTGGTTGGGTATGGTTTAGTGGGTAAGAGGTAATTTTGGGTAGGAAAGTCTTGAAAATGTTGTGTTTTGATGATGGGGCTAGGACCAACTCGGATATGGATGCGAGAGTACCACCTATTAGTGGTGAGATGATGAGTCTAGTGTGACTATGGAGGAGTGGGAGCATATGATGGATGTTGGACTGATTGGGATCGACATGCTATAGGTATATAGCTCGAGATCCTAGCTTGATGGTCACACTCATCGATAGATGGGATTCAATGACCAACACATTTCATTTACCGATGGGTGAGATGATTATCACCCTAGAGGATGTGTATAGATCTTTACGGCTACCGATTGTTTGGGAGACCAGTGTATTCTATTTCTTTAGAGGCATAGTGGAGCCGATAGTGGCTATATTTGGGGAGGTGATGGGTGAGATGAGGTACCATAGTGTGAGCCTTAGCTATGGAGACATGTATGCAGCCCATCCTTAGGAGACGAGGTTGGTTATTTTTGATGATGGAGGTGGTATGTTGTTTCACCTTACCAGATGTTGAGGGTGGGAGATTCCCATGAGAATTGATGGGAGTGCTCCAGGATATGATGGAGGAGTGGATCTATTTTTCTAGGCACTTGACATTCCTAGTGTAGCTATATAGGGAGTTGTGGGCTTATGGGAGATTGTGGTGGTTTAGTTTGTGTTGCACCTTTCTACTACATTGTTGGGCATATGAGCACATCGTATGTGTGTCTAGTTGGTTTTCCCTGACATGATTGGTTTGGGGGGTGGGTCGTCAGTTGGATATAGATGGTGGGTACCAGTTGGTGGGAAGCATAGAGTGGCTAGGGCCACACATGATGTTTTATATTACAGATGGTTATTGGAGGGCTTTAGGGGTCGATATTGTGTGGAGACCCTATATTGGCTATCCATCCTACAGAGGCATGGTAGAGGAGCTAGAGGAGTTACGATTGAGAGGTGGATATAGGGGGGCATGCATGTTGAAGTGAGCATGAGTTGATACCCATGGATAGGGTTAGATGATAGTTTGGTCTACCACAGGATGTACCCCCACCTTTTCCACAATACAGAGAGATGACGTGGAGAGACCTATGTCTCCACCATGCCCAAGTGTGCCTATAGGGGAAGGAGGAGCAGCGGTGGATAGGAAGATTGATGATGTTGGGGTCATTGATAGATATAGGTAGTGGTGGGTGGCATAGCTATGGGTGGCACCACCACCGAGACCATGAGCAGTAGGAAGCCAAACTTAGCCACCATCATAGTGTAAGAGATACCTTATAGGGTCGGTGGCCACCCTTCAAGACCTAGATTACATACTTTTTAGGGGAGTTACTTACTAGGTCGAGGCACAGGTTGCCATTTTATAGAGCTCAGGTGGCACCTTAGAGCTCAGTATACGAGGATAGGTGGTGCATAGGGGTGGAGATGGAGATGGGGGACAGTAGCCATGCCCTTTACAGTATAGGTAGTAGGTTTAGTAGGCCATTTGGCCCTTACACTGTGCAGCTCAGTCAGGTTTGGCCTTATAGGCCTAGGTTATAGCAATGTAGGACCTCCACAGGCTCAAGGATAGGGTCCCATACTACATAGAATAGTGGGACAAGGTCCCATGGTATAGGGAGGAGGAGGACAAGGCTCACAGGATAGGGATCGAGGCCAACATTAGTA
The DNA here is from genome assembly GCA_018340775.1 of Taxus wallichiana var. yunnanensis. Lineage (NCBI taxonomy): Eukaryota > Viridiplantae > Streptophyta > Pinopsida > Cupressales > Taxaceae > Taxus > Taxus wallichiana. The sequence goes on along the minus strand of CM031237.1, from coordinate 628,374,876 downwards.
GGTAGAGCTCAAAGGTTCTTTGTGAGACCTATGGCACCACCTCAGATGGTGTCGATGGTGTTTAGGGATGCCCTGAATGAGGCACAGTATTATCAGGATCATCTGATGACCATTGGGATAGATGTCCCCTCCTATGTTGAGTACATAGGCACAACAAGAAGCGAGTGAGAGGACTAGATCCCACACTCATAGTTCAGAGAGCATAGGGCACATGGGGAGTGAGCCCAGAGAGAGTCGGGTGAGGTGAGGCTATGAGTTCACGGAGGCCAGTCCTAGGTGAGGGGAAGAGATATTAGACCAGAGACCCATGCTAGGTGGAGAGATGTTGGTAGGTCATCGATTTGGAGAGAGGAGGAGGAGACAGATGAGATAGGTATGGATATCAGGTGGGGTGATGATTAGTCACTGATATGATCGGTGTATTGATTTTTATATATACCTACTGTGTATGTTGATGATAGTGAGGATGTATATGAGGGTTTTGAGATTTTTATTTTATACCGGCTGCATGCCAAAGATAGTGAGGATGTATATGAGAGTTTTGAGATACTGAGTATTTATTTGTATCGGTGTACATTTGTATTGATAAAAACATTCTTATTGTTATAGATGATGATATTTATGGTATGGATGATGTACTTGCATGTTTTAATTTTCATTGTTATTATGTATGTGATGGAAAATTAGGTGAATTAGGCATGATTGAGTTGAGTCATGTAGGCATGATCAGGTTAGGCATGTTTAGGTTGGTATAGGCATGATTGAGGTTAGGTTGATTGATTAGGTATTTAGGTGGAGTAGGTGGTTAGGCATGTTGAGTTAGGTAGTTAGGCATGGTGGAGTTAGGTGGTTTAGGCATGGTTGAGTTTAGGTGAGGTTAGGCATGGTAGAGAGTTAGGTTAGATTTAGGCATGTGGAGTTGGTCATGTTAGGCATGGTGGAGTTAGGTCAGTTAGGCATGGTTGAGTTTAGGTGATTTAGGCATGATTTTAGGTGATTAGGCATGGTTGAGTTAGGTTTTGGGTTTGATTTAATTTCCAAATTATTGGTAACATATGGAAAATAAATGATATTATTATGTGTATTTATTGTTAATAAATTTAAATAATATTTGATATCATGATATGATGAAAATGAAATGATGATGAATATGATATGTATGATGTAAGAAATAGGTAAGTATACATGTTTATATACTTGTATGTTTGTTTAATTTCCAAGTAGTGTATAAGATGGAAACTAACTAAGGTAAAATGTGAATAAAAAAGTGGGGGAAAATTGGTTAGGGTAAAGAAGTGGTGAGCTAACCTCCAAGGGCCCCATGCCCTGGAGTGCTTGCCTACATAGCCCCGACGAAAAGGGGCCTCGGGAGATGATGTAGTTCTCCCATAAGCTAGGGAAGAATATGATGAGAGAGGATGGGATGGGGTTTTGGTAGGTTTTAGGTGGTTGAGTTAGGTCAATTAGGCATGGTTGAGTTTAGGTCATTAGGCATGGTTGAGTTAGGTCATGTAGGTGGGTGAATTGAGGTCATTTAGGTATGGTTAAATTGAGGTGTCGAAGGCTTGGTCATGTATAGGATAATCAACAAGTAATGAAGAAGGTGAAGGGTAAGAGGTGACCAAAAGATCACCTAATTGATAAGAACCATAATGAGTTTATCATACCAAAGATGGGCTTATGAACGTAAGACCCTAAAGGTGTTGCATGATTGACTATTCTAAGGTGAAGAAAGTCACATGATCATGAAATGTCACATTTGTGGCACATCCCTTGAGTGGGTAGGAAATTAGGGTGAAAAAGGTGATGAGGTGAAAAAATGGTTGGTTTTAGCATAACCTAGTGTGAGACAACATGCCTACTTGGCAAGAGACCCAAGATCAAAATAGGCAAGTCCATGATGAAAAATTTAATCTTTTTTTTTTCTTTTTTTTTTTTTTTTTGTTTTGATAGAATGATCGATGTGGGAAGTCTATGTGGGATGAGTATATTTTCTCCTTGAGGTCTTCGTGAAGTTGATCGATGTGGGAAGCTTTAGAATATTTTTATTTTTTTTTGCAAGAATAGTCTTCTTTTGATGATAGACTAAGTACAATATGGCTAGCTTTGTATAGTTGTCCTTCGAGGGAGAAGTCTATTTATAAGAAGTGAGATAGAAAGCATAGATGTCCTTTTTTGAGGGAGTCATATTTTTTTTTTGGAAGTTTGACTCAAGGAGTTGAATCCCATTTTACTTTTGAAATTTTTTTCTTTTGGACTTTTAAGTCATGGACAAGACTATAGAAAAATAGGCTCTTTTTTTTGAAGACAAAACTATAACACACAAAGGTTAACTATGATAGAGAGGTTTTAAGTGATGAATGACCATGGGATTCCATCTTGAAAAAGATGAAAAGTATCCATGAGAATCATGCCATGAGTAGAGCCATGATACTCATATTGAAGACAAGGTTGAAAGGTAATGGGTAATCACATGATCTGGTTTAGTCATTGATCCTTAAAATAGGTAAAATGGAAGGTGAATGGTGCTCAAGGGAGGGATGAGTGTTAAATAGAAAAGAGGTGATATAGGACTTAATTCAATAGTAGAATGGTTGAAGATGCAAGGCATTGAGGGCTTAGGTTTAGGTTTACCTTTGAGTGAAGACAAATGATAAGCACCTGATCCATAGGTATGAGTAATGATATAAGGTCCAAGCCAATTAGGAGAAAATTTTCCCCATTTACTTTTTTTTCTCTTTTGTTACATGTTGATTTTTTCTTTAGGATGAGGTCACCGACTTGGAAGGTTCATTCATGGACACATTTATCATAGGCATTTGATATTTTTTTTGGTAGATTTGGAGATGATCAAGAGCATTGAGATGATGTTCATCTAATAACTCAAGTTGTGCCAAATGGTCTTGGTGAAAGTCATCATCGTTGAGCATCTCTTTGAGTGAGATATGAAAGAGATGGAAATATGGACTTCAAGAGGTAGAACAACCTCTATACCATAGACCAGAGAGAAAGGTGTGGCAATAGTTGATGTATGAATACTAGTACGATAAGCCCATAAGGAAAAAGGAATGTGTGTATGCCAATCCTTTCAGTATCATCCACAACTTTCATAAGAATTTTGTTTAAGGTTTTGTTGGTTGATTCAGCTTGGCCATTTGTTTGAGGGTAGTAGGTGAAGAAAAACTGAGTTGAATGCCAAAGGCATCACAAAGCTTCCATAGGGTTTTGTTTTTGAACTATTTTCCATTATCAGTGATGAGACGATGAGGAACACCAAAGTGAAAAATGATGTGATGATTGATGAATTCACATATTTTCTTGGCTTTTGTAGAAATAAGAGGTATGGCTTCTACCCATTTAGTGTAGTATTTAGTAGTGGTAATAATCCATTGATGGCATTGTGAAGAATGGGGATTGATTTCTCCAACAAGATCCAAACCCCATTGAGAGAAAGGCCAAAGGTCTCGTGTGACTGTAAGGCATGACTAGGTGTGTGATGAAGATTAGCATGTTGTTGGCACTTCACACAATGTTTGACATAATCAAAAATCATGGTTTAAGGTTGGCCAATAATAGCCTAGGTGAGAGAATGTGTTTAGTGATAGCTAAACCATTGAAGTGACCTCAAATTCCATCGTGAACTTCCTTGATGGTGTAAGGAATTTCAAAACTTGTAAGGCATCGTAAGAGGATACCATCAAAGCCACATTTATAAAGAATACCACCCATGATGACATAGCGAGAGACACTTTTGAGAAAAGGCATCATTGTCCATTATGAGTAAGGTCTTGGAGGTAGAATTGAAAGGGAAAGGTAGTCAACAAACTACTTATACCAAAGGTCATGTGGGTAGGTTGAATGGTTTCGATGAGGTTGACGTCTCAAAATAGATAGGAAGGTGATTGCAACCTTTGTACTTGTGACAAATATTTTTGAGTTGGAGGGTGAAGGGTATCTGAGAAGCAAGGAAGGCCATGGTATCCATAAATTTGTTAGTGGAACATGGAGTGGTTTGAAGTTCATAATGGTCAAAGGTAGTCAAAAGTATGTCTACATGATGCTTATACTTTTGAAGTATTTCATTATGACATTGGTATATACCATTGACTTGATTTACAACTAGTTGAGAGTCACCAAATATATTAATTGATTTAACATCTAAGGTGATGGTGGTTTGAAGGCCTAATATGAGTGCTTCATATTGGTGATATTGTTAGTACATTCAAAATCTAGTTTGAAAGATAATGGCATAGGCTCACCATCGAGAGGAATGAGGATAACTCTCAGCACCACCCCCACATGTTGACATTTGGAACCATCAAAGAATAAGGTCATTTGGTAAATGGTATCATCCAAAGAGAGGGTATGATGGATTCATCTGGGAAATCAAAGTTAGAGGATTGATCTCTAGAGAGAGGTGTGTCTGCAAGTTGGTCAGTGATAGTTTGGCCTTTGATATATTTTTGATGAGTGAATTCAAGGTCTAGGTCTACAAGAAGCATGAGCCAATGTGCACACATGTTGATGTTGGTAGGGCTTTGGCGTACATGTAATGTAAGGGGTTTATATTGGTGACAACAAAGGTTTTGTGGTTAAGTAGGTAATGGAAAAGTTTAGTGGTGAAAAAAACTAAGGCTAAGAAGATTTTTTTGGTGTGGGTGTATCGGGTTTCATAGTCCAAAAGTGCATATGACTTATATAATAAACCACTTTCTCCCTGTGTTTCTCATCATGATGAGTGAGCATGGCTCCCAAGGAATGATCATAGTAGAAATGTAAAGGTAAAATGGTTGGTCATCCTTAGGAGGAATGAGTACAGGTGGTTGGAGGAGGTATTATTTTAAGGCCTCAAAGGCTTTGTGGCATTCATCATCCCATTTGAAAGGAGACATCCTTTTTGAGGAGATGATGAAATGGGGTGGTAGTGGTCAGAAAGCTGTGAAATAAAATGATGAATAGATTACAACTTTCCTTGCAAACTACGTAGTTGGTGAAGGTTAGTAGGTGGAGGCATTTTGAGAATAGCCTTGATTTTAGTGGGATCAATTCTATGCCCATGCAAAGAAATGATAAAACCAAGGATTTTTCCTGAGAGAACAATGAAGACACACTTCTTAGGTTGAAGGTGAACACAATACTTGATGAGATGGTCAAAGATGACCTTAAGGACTGTAAGGTGTTGAATTTCGATGTTTGGATTTGGAAAGAAGGTCATCTACATAATCTTCCAATATGTGATGCATGATGTCATGAAAGATATAAGTCATAGCCCGCTGATATGTAGCACCAACATTTTTAAGGCCAAAGGGCATGACTCGATAGTAAAAGGTCCCCAAGGAGTGATGAAGGTGGTTTTGTGTTGATCTTCCAGGGTGAGTAATATTTGGTTATAACCGAGAAACCATCCATGAGTGATAACATCTCATGGTGGTGAGATCAACTAGTTGGTCTATACTAGGTAGAGGAAAGTCATCTTAGGGGAAGCTAAATTAAGGTTAAGGTCATAGAAATCCATGCATATGGAGTCCTCCCTATCACTTTTGTGATAGGAATGATGTTAGAGATCCATTGGGGATAATCAATGGGTAGGGATGAAGGAAGGAAAAGAGAAGGCATTGAAGTTCTTCTTTGAAGAAGGGAAATGCGAGGATGCATTTTTTTCAGCTTTTATTTTATGGGTTTGGCTTTAGGAATAGTTATGATATTGTGGACCACAATGTTTGGGTCAATATCGGGCATATCAGCGTAGGACCAAGAAAAAGCATTGCTATGATCTCGGAGGAAATGAGGTAAAAGCTTCTTGTTTAGCAACATCTAAAGATTGGCCTATCTTTAGAATGTGTGGGTCATCTGAGTGTTAATATTGATTTGATGGTTGATTCATTTAACATGGTTTTGCATCTCAAAAGAAAATGACCGATGAATATAAGAATCTTCCACACCAAGATAGGTGAGAATAGACTCATCATCCTGACATTGAATGAATGTTAATAGAAGGTGTATCATCATCGATCATGTCAGGATACAGGAAGGGAAGGGAAGAGGAGCCTCGCCATCATGTTGATAAGTAGAGGTCCCAGGGAAATGGTGTTTAAAAAAAAAAGTTAGGAGGAATGGATTCTGGATCCATAGACTCCGTGGGTGAAGGTGGTGAAGTTGGTAAATGGGGTGAAGGTTTTTTTCATCCTCAATGAGTTTGATGTGGGATTTCTTGGAAGATGGTTTGGAAAAAGCCAATACCACTATGGTCATTGTGTTTACATGTGTGGTACATGAGATGATAATATGGTGGCCCTGTTCATAGAACCCAAAGCCAAATCCTTTCCATGCAAAATGATGGAGGAAAGTGTGGGTGAAGTGGTGGTTGGTGAGAGATTGAAGGTCAGAGGAAAATGGTCATGTTTGGGAAGGTGGCTGGGTGAGTAGGTAGAAGTATCAAGTCCCCCATATGTTAAGTTTGTGTGAAGGTGGGGAGGACCATAAGGGAAAACCTCACCTATGTGATGATCATAGCGAGGATGTTGGTGAAGGTTACCATACTCTTGAGGAGTAAGGAATGTGTTGATGTTGTATAGGTGGTACTCCCCCAGAGTGAGACATGTTGAAAAACACCTTCTAAGGGATCGGTAGTTGGTATGTGGGTAGCGGGAATAGATGAATCACTAGGTGATTGGGAAGAAGAAGCATTGGTTGGTTGAGAAGTAGATGGGTTAGTGGATGGGTCAGTGCTAAGAGGCTATGGTGGTAGTGGGAATAGAGGAGGTAGGTGTGGAAAAGGTAGCAGAAACATCGGTGGATGGGGTTGTGGGTGAAGGAGAAGTGGTAGTAGTGGTAGATGCCTTAATTGGTATAAGGACATCATTAGGTTGGTACAACATGTTATAGGTTTTGAATGGTGAAGGGTCAGTGGGGATGGTATAGTTATGTCCTTCATGTTCAAATTTTACACAATGATGTAAGGTTGAAGGAACACAACCCATGACGTGGATCCAAGGTCGGCCAAGCAACAATAGGTTGTACTAGAACTCCCCCTCTAAGACATAGAATAGTTCTAGAATGGTATGGGGGCCCACATGAATGTGGAGGATGATGGTGCGAGAGTGGAAGTGATGGCATCATTGAATGAAACACAACATAACTAGGTTATTATGCATGTAATTTGAAGGGATGCACATTTGATTGTATGCATGGGAGGAGATGATGTTGATGTTGGCACCGCCATCGATCATAAATGCATCAAACATGTATATTATCAATATAAATGGAGATGAAAAGGGTGGGATCAGGATCATTTGATTGGAGAGGTATAATCTCATCATCAGAGAAACTGAGGGCAACTACTTGGTGAGTAGTGGTAGGTGTAGAGGAAGGGGATGAATTGGTGAGAGAAGCCACATGGTGAGGGGTGATAATGGAGGCCACAGGTGTTGGGTCATTAGGTAAAACCTCGATGGATTGTAGAACCTCCATGAGGGCCTGTCGATGGGATTCAGAAGTTTGGATGAGGTCATACAAAGACATTTTTAGAGGGATTGGTGTAATTGTTTTATCATTGTATGATGGGTGACCCCATCAAAATAGGATATGTGGGTCCCCGAATGGTGATTTTGGTGTGTAGGTGTAGATGGTATGTTGGGCACAAGGATTGGTGGATGGGCTAGTTTCTTTCTTTCCTTTTTCTTTTTTTTCTAGGCATGAGTGGCAACTTGGATCATGTTAATATGAGGAAGAGAGGTGGATGGAGAAGGTGTGTCAAGAAAAGTATAATGACATGATGGAAAAAACCTAGTGTGGGGTAAGAACCTTGTGAAATGAGTAGGGCACATTGGCATTTTGGTGGGGTTTTGGCTAGCTCTCTCTATGGACCATATTGATCTCAAATTTTGGAGGTGGATAAAAGGGTTGTGGAGGTGGTGATGCAGGTCACTGAATAGGTAGTGGGTGAGGATGTGTAGTGATAGGTGGAGGTGGAACTGGGTCCTCATCTAGAAGATCATCATCATCAAAGTTTTTTCAAGGAGGACAAAGTTGGAGAAGAATGGTTTTTAGAGCCTTACAATTTTCTACATCATGTCTTGACACATGATGGTAGGCACAAATTTTAGTATCATCAAACCCTTTTTGGTTTGGGCTTGAGTGGGTGTAAGGTCTAAGGGGGGAAATGTGATGATGGAGGTCTCTAAAAGGTTAGCTAGAATGTTGGCGTAAGACCCTGCCAATGGATCACAATGTGAGGTGAGTGTGGGTCTGGATTGAAGTGTAGGTGATTGTGATGTGTGAGGTACTACAGGAGGTGGAATTGGAGATGGGATAGGTTTGACCACCGGTTTGGTAGGTGGTATTATTTTAGGCTTGGGTTGTACCTTCTTGGGTAGAGGCGTAGTAGATGAACTAGATGATAGAAGGTGTTGTAGGCTTAACTACCTCTTTGGAGGGTAGTGGGTTTTTCAATTTAATTTTGCACCTTCCTAGGTAAAGGTGAAGGAGGTGTATGTGATGTAGAGGGAAAGTGGATGGTGGTAGAGGATGAGTTAGCCAAGGTGATAAAGGAGGTGTGGTGAAGGTTTTTGGTGGAGGAAAGGTAGAAGGTATGGGTTGAAGAGAAGGAAATATCATAGGTAATGATGTTGTTACTATAAGTGGTGGGGGTATAGGTGGTAAGAAAGATGTCGGGTAATGGATGAAGGTGTACATTGTGTTAGTAGGTTGGGTGTAATAAAGGATTGTGATGAAGAGGTGGGTTGTTGCACTTTTGATTTTCCTTGGATAGGTGGTTTCTTGGCCAAGGTGATGGGTGAGGCCCTAGGATAGATGGAAAGGGGTGAAGGTGAAAAAGGCGTGGTGGGTGAAACTGGTGTGTGTGGCCTAAAAGGTTGGGTCTTCCTTTTAGGTGGAGGATTGTTTTTTTGTGTGTTTGGGAAGATGTGGCTAAATCCAATTTGATGGGTGGGATGGACTAGGCTTGATGTCGGCATGACACCCAAGGTAGTGATGGGTCTAGATGGGGGAAGGTGTGGATATAGGTAGGTTCTTAGGCATAGGAACATAGGTTAGTTGTTGGTAAAGGTTTGGATGTAGGTGAGGGTGATGAAGAAGAGGTCATTTCAATAGGCATGGTCATGGTTGATTGGGTTTCTTTGAAATACCTTTGGATAGATGTGGAAGTATCCACAGGTGACATTTGCATTTGGGTTGAAAAGGGTAGCGAAGGTGTCCCCAAAGCATGGAATTATCAACGTAATCCAAGTGGTTGGCAAGCATGAAAATGACACTATTGTAAGAGAAGATGATGTTGGCTTAGTAGAAATCCCTATAAAATATGTCTGTGAGATAGGAACTGGTTGGCTTTGGACTCTGTGGGTAAGAGAGCCGAGAGTAGATCAATGGGATCTGGAATGCTAATGGGGAATTGTCCCCAATAGGAAGTGGTGCATCTAAAGGATCCCCTATGGGTAGGGGAGATGATAGTTGGGATGAGATAGTTTCCTCTTTTGGTGGAGAAGAAAGTGAGGATGACTCTCCCATGGGTAGGAGAGTTAATACCATTGGTTGTTCATTAGGTTATGAGGTAAGTGGTGAAATGACATTGGCAAGAAATTTGTGGACTCCTCCGGTGAAGGGGAGATGAAGGGGACTCCTCTATGGGTGAAGGAGTAGAGAGAAGTAGGCTCCTCTGTGGGTAGAGGAGCTCATGCTAGAATCTCCTCGATAGAGGGGATAGGAGGAAATTGTGGAAGGGTTGGTATGGTGTCAAACACAACATGGACCTCATGGACATTATTTTGTCATTAGTTGAAGGTTCACCACGGTTTGGTTTGATGATGGGGTATGGTTAGGGAATGACTTCTTGAAGATATGAAAATTTTGATTTTGGGTGCATTTGGGTTGTCAGGATGAGATCTCCATTATCTAACATTTCTGGACAATGTTCTTGAAGGTTATACAATTACCATCACTATGGCCTTTTACGTGATGATAGTTACAATAGTCATGTTCCTTGTACCATGCGGCATAGGATGAGTGGGGTCAAAACTAGTATGTGGTTTTATGGGTGGAAGAGCAATGGCTCGGCCTTAAGAAGTTTTTTTTCTAATACTGAAGAATAAGGCTCCCGATTGAGTGTATTTTTTTGTTTCTCCTCTCGAACTGAAAAAAATTTTGAATGGGAGAAAGGTTGGAGGTAGGTTTTGATTGATTAGAGGGGTGAGATGGGCCAGCTTTTAAAACTACCGTTGTTGGTAGATCCTTTGGCTTTTGAATAATTTTTTGGGGTTTTGAAGAGGAAGAAGCATCATTTGATTTAAATGTGGCATTTTTGTTATGTAATTGAATTTTCTTCTCTTCAATGGCATGAATTTCTAGTTTTTGTGCCATGGTAAATGCTTTTCAAAGGTATGGAAGGTTTGTACTTACAGAGTTGGTGAGATGTGCCCAGACACAAGCTCTAGTGAACAAACTCTATAAGCTCGGTTTGAGGAAACTGGAATGTTAGTTGGTTGATGAGGCTTCACCAATGAATGAAAAAAAAAATGGTGATAGACTCATCGTCGTATTGTTGAGTTGAGTACAAGTTGGTCATAGTGACCTTCTTGATGATATTGATTGAAAAATGGTCCAAGAAGGCTTGAGCCACTTGATTAAATGAGTAAATGGAATGTCGAGGAAAACCACTATACCAATCTAATGTGGGTCTATTAAGGACATGGGGAATGTTCGTAGGAGTAAAGCATCATCATGGGTGATTAGATAACACCCATGTTTGAAAGACCACAAGTGTTGTTGTGGGTCTTCTTTACTATTGAAACGGTTAAATTTGGGCATTTCCCAATGCATAGGGTATGGGTGAATGGGAATAGATGGATGGATGGGCTCATTGCATAGATTTCATCATAGGTTAAGGAGTTGTGAGAGCAAAAACTGATGCTTCCAATGTTTGCATCTTTTCCATCATCATTTTAATAAGGTCGTTGGTGGGTTGTGATGATTGGGCACCCCCTACAGTATAAGGAGGTTGATGATGAATGTATGATGTGGATGACATCCTAGTATATGGTGGTGTTGAGTATGAGAACTGTGAAGGGGGAATAGATGCGAGGTGGAAGGTATCCCGAATAGGTGATAGATGAGATTGGGGGTTGTTGGTGATATGTATAAGTAGGTGGGGTAGTCGTAATGACTCTTGTGGTAATTGGGGGTAGGGACTGTGGGATGGAAAGGATGAGGTTTTGGAATGGGGTATGGGTTTGCCGACACCATGGGTGGTTGTGATGCAATAGGTATATATGAGGTAAAGGGTGTAGATGGGGCTATGCTCAAGGTGGCTGATGAAGGAATAGTTGACACCATGGGACACCACAAGTGTGTGAAAGATGTCATAGGTGTAGTAGTTATAGAGGATGTGGGGTCTAGTTGAGACACACATGGGTGGTAAGGTGGATGAAGGTAATGTTGAGCTAGTGGTAGCTGATGGAAGTGGGGGGAGGGTAGGAGGGATAGACATGGGCATGTCATATACCAACTATCTGATGAGTCCCAGTGAGTAGATGAGTGGGTGAGATAGTGTTGTAGGGAAGTGGGATTTTGGTCAAGGAGTCTTGTGAACTCCTCATCACCAGTACTAATGGTAATGGGTGAGTTGGATCCATAGGTGACAGGATGGAAGGTGGTGATGGGCTAGGTGGAAGTGGCTGAAGGCTAGCATGAAACACAAGGGTGTTGGCTTGGCTATGAGTCAAAACCATGTGAGTTAGCATAAAACTTGGTAATCTATTCTCTGTAAATGACAAAAAAAAACAAAAATGGAGAAAAAAATAGGATTTTCGGGGAGGTGAAATTGGTCATTGTTTTAATTAAAAAAATAAAAACAAGAAAGGAACCAGATGTTGGTTAGGGTAACCGATGATGGTGATCAGGGTGAACGATGATGGTTAGGGTGACCGATACCAGTTATTGTGGGAAATCAATATTTTTGCAAATGAGGCAAAAAACTGATGAAAATGAAGTAAAAAAGTTATATTTGACTGTGATTTTAAAATTTCTGGGGGTATGATGATGTCCTGAGAACTTCAAAAAGAATAGAAGATGTGATGAGTGTTGTTTTTGGTAAAATGACCAAAAAAAATATGGAAACCGACAATGGTTAGGTAAACCGATGATGGTAGATGTAAACCAATGACGGTCGTTTTGGACCGACATCGTCATTGTGAAATTTGAAAAAATGAAGAAAAATTGATTTTGTGAATTAAGTCAGATGGAATATCAACCCAAAAACTGAGTATGATAGTAATGGACCCTGACACACTCAAAAATAGTTAGAATACACCAACTATGATGGGAGTGTGAAAGGAAGAAGAAAATGAAGAACGTGACCTCACAACTCAAAACACAACTCAAGAAAAAGCTAATAAAAAACATGAAATCCTATAAGTGAATTTTATGTTTTAGCTTATGCTATTTAAGACTGACTTGTGAACAGAAAAAATTTTTTTGGTTGGAAAGGTGTCCTATGAAGAGGAAAGATCTAAGGGTGGTTTTAGGTTATGTTTTGGTGGGGGTGGTCCTTTCTCTGAGTTAATGACTGGATAGAGAAACCAGTTGGGTGCCCATTATCAATCCTCTGATCGTGTGATCATTGAAACTTCTTCTAGGTAAGGTGTTGTTTAAGAAGATGTGTAAATTTATATTTGTGTAGTTTGGAAAAGAGAGAGAAGAGAAAGTTCTCTATGATTCAATTATGTCAACCATCAGTTGGGCATGACTTCCAAGTATATAGGTTTCCCTTAGTTTTAATGTGAGCTAAAAATGCAAGCATAGAAGTATGAAATGCAAGTATTTTAGAACCCAAATCAAAATGTGATATTCGATGTAAACAAAGAGTGAATAGGAAAGAGAATGACTTTCACTAATGCAAATGCAAGAAGAAAAAGAATGATTCTTTTTAGTCCCAAAATACAAATGTCACTTAGACAAATAGAAGAAAGAGAAGATTTCAGGGAGAGAATTTAATGTTAACTTCCTTTTAAAAAGAAACAAACATACAATAGTTCCCTAAGAATGAATAAATGCAAGGAACCCCGGATGGGTCCCACAGGTGTGCCAAAATGTTTCACTGGATTCTTAACAAATTAATGAAATAGATAAGGGTAGAAGGCCAAGGAGGAATACATGTTTGTGATGTTGGTTGAAGGTTGTGCGCGTGTTCTGATTTCTGATCCAAGTTGATTGTGAGAGCTCCCTTTTGGCTAGGAGGAACTACTATAAATGCAAAACAATACCACTAGATAGAGTTAAACAAAACAATGAGTGGACTACCTAGCGGAAGCTAGATCGGGAAGTGTGATGCTTCTAAATAGGTTGTCAATCCACTTTTTATATAACAATATTAATGCTATTCAAAATATACATGAAATAAAGATCTTATTGGAATTGAAATGATTTAGGTATCTCATAAAAAAATAATAAAAGGTTAGGTAAAAGGTGATTGAGGTCAAAATGGGTCAGGTGATTGGTGCTGGTGTTGAGTTGTAAGGTCTAGTACAAGCTCTGGGTAAGGTCTAGTAAAGATTAGAAATGGTTCTGGGTTGTTGGGAAGTGGGTATTAGCTCATTTGGTCTAAGAGATATATTGCTAGACATAGTAACCAATGTCGGTTGTGTGACCGATGCCGGTTAGGTAGAATGACCGACGTTCGGTTGGCTAAGCGAGGGGAAAGCGGTAGTAGGGGAAATTAGTAAAAAGCACTTAAAACTTGTTTTTAGACTCTGTGATTACACAGAGGTTGGAAATGGTGAGGGTGAGGTCGTAAAATGGCCTTACAGGCTCAAGAGATGATTAAAAGAGGTGAAAACTAGGTGAAAGGGCCAGGTATGGTAAGGTGATAGGTTGGTAGGAGGAGGGGAGTGTATGGATGTGGAGAAAGATAAATTATTGAGATGAATAATAAATCTTACTGGAATAAAACAGAAATAAATGAAGAGATGTTAGGTACTTACTGAAGAGTAGGTTTGGAGAATGTAGGTGATGAGGATGGTGATGGTAGAGATCTAGAGAGAAGAGATGTTGTGTTAGTGTCGTGGCAGTTCAAACCTCCGTGCTTCTCTGTGTGAATCCATGTGATCGTGAAGAAGATGATGAATGCCAATGGTTGTTGGTAGTGCTCCCGTATATTTTCCTTTTCTTGAGTGCTTCAGAAATTTTGAGTGCTCCAAGTCTCTATTCGTATGAGATCTGAATCGAATGACCAACCTAGGAAAAGGCTTTTGGAAATTTATTTAACCTAACTGATGATGGTTAGGTGTAGCGTTCGGTTGAGATATAATCGAGTGTCGGTCAAGGTGGGAATATCTAGGTTGGCCAAAAATAGCCTGATTGTTTGCTATTTTTGGCATGGTCTCCAATCTTCATCGAGTCTTGAGTGATAGATCATGGAAGGATAAGTAAGAGTCCTTTTAGGTTTGTTAATAGGAGTTAAGTCTAGGTTTAGACTAAGTCCTAGTTGGTTAGGATAGGTTTAGACTTGGTCTTAGGTCATTAATGAGGTTTGAGTGGGTCATTTGAGTGAGGTGGCTAGGTGAGTTGGTTGGGTGAGGTGGTTAAGTGAGGATATTAATTAATTTTATTTCGAATGACCAACCTACAAGGATTTTGAAATGTATTTAACCTAATTGGTGATGGTTAGGAAATGGCCGCTGAGATATAACTGAACGCTTTTTGAGCATGGTTGGCCAATCTTCATTTGAGTCTTGAGTGATAGATTACAAAAGGATGAGTAAGAGATCTCTTAGGTTTGTTAATAGGAGTTAAGTATAGGGTAGGCTTGGACTTGGTCTTAGGTCATTAATGAGGTTTGAGTGGGTCATTTGAGTCAAATAGCTAGGAGAGTTGGCTAGGAAAGGTGGTTAAGAGAGGATATTAATTAATTTAATTAAGATATATAATTCAATTAACATGTGAACTAGGGATATGATTGGGTAGGATATGGTTAATTTAATTGATGGGGTTTTAATGGAATTATGACCCAATTTTGGTGTCTACAAATAGATCCATTACTAAAAAAATTGGTGAATGTGATGATGTCATTGAAGAGGGAAATATTTGAATGAGTTTCTTCTCAAAGAAGAACAAAAAAAAATAGATTGCAAGAGCACCTGAAGGATTTCCTTGGAGGCCCCACCTATCAATGCAAATTTTAGGAGTAAGGAAAATGAAGAGGAGCTTGAACAAGAAAGTGAAGGTGGTGATTTCCTAGAAAGTGATGAGTTTGAGAACGATACACAAATCAGATTTTGTGAGTATTCTAGAGGTGATGAAGAAGATGAAGAAGATGCACCCAGTTTATCATGTGTGGTATTCACTCATTCTTAGTCTGATAAAGGAACATCTCCCTCCACTATTGTAAAGAAAAATAATATTGAAGATCCTCCTATGGTGACTCCACAAAATAAAATAATTAGTCGAGGATCTCTACTCCCACCCTCCATGGAGTCTGCATTATTGAATCGATCTTGTAGCAAGTAAGAAGGTTCCCACAATCCCAAGTAAGTCTTTTGATGCCTCTTCCAAGTCTAAATCTAAATCTGCCCTTGTAAAATCTAGTACTTTGAAAGCTCCTAGTGTACCTTTCAAAATTCCCTCCATTCCCCAAAAATATACTCATGCTTCCAAACCTGTTCTAAATCCAAAGCAGTCCCTTCATTACCTTCACCTGCATCTTATACTTTTGATTTCATAGAATATGTGAACAAAGCCAAAGTCCAAATTACTGAAACTGAATATTTGCGGACTCATCCTAAAGAATTTGACAGTTTTTCGATAAATCAGAGTGGTAGTCTAACACCCAATGTTGTAACTTCTATTTCCAAAGGAATGTTACCAAACCCACCTACACCTCCCTCACAAAACATGTTTTCCTTAAGTGCATCCAAGACTAACAAGGTCGATCCTTTCTACATCTCCCTTCTTGTTGGAGAATATGTACTAAAAGAATCCATAATAGATTTTGGTGCCTCGGACAACGTGATGCCTTTGAAGGTAGCCAAGGCTCTCAAACTTACCATGACTCCACCCATTTTCTCTTGTTACTCTTTGGAGTTAAAAGAGGTCCCACTTGTAGGGAAGTTCAAATATGCATAGGTGTCTCTCACCATATTTAGAGACAAGAAGGTTTCAGTGATGATTTTGGTAATAGACATCCCAACCTCGTTTGGAATGTTGCTGAGTAGAAGTTTCTACCGAGACTTGGGAGGGAAAGTTTAGATGAATTGGTCATCCATAACCATACCGGTAAAGGGAGACATGGAGAAATTTATTCCCCGAAGAAGATGAGGTACACGATATGAAATTTTAGAATCCGAGAAGATAACATTTTATACCAAGCTAACGAGTAGATGAATCACTTTGTGACAATCGAGGAGGAAGAGGATATTCCCATTTTATAGGGCCAAACATGCCTTCTTGGAGAGGCATAGACTTTGAATAATTATTGATTAGATTTGAGATGTAAGATGGTAGTCCTGAATTTCCAGGATGATGTAAACCATGAAGAAGAAGAAATGGTTCTTGATGATTTTCAAGAAGAAAAATCAGATTATATGCTTATCTCGTGATGAGGAGTTATTCTCATTCCCATTTGGGCATGAAGATGACCTCATCCGGGCAATCTATGGAGAGACAAAAACATCTTTTGATGAACCCGTGAAAGGTTTGAAAGAACTACATGTACAAGAATTGCCTAGATCCACGGAAGAAACACCCAATGTTGTAACTTCTAGTTCCAAAGGAATGTTACCAAACCCACCTACACCTCCCTCACAAAACATATTTTCCTTAAGTGCATTCAAGACTAACAAGGTCGATCCTTTTTACATCTCCCTTCTTATTGGAGAATATGTACTAAAAGAATCCATAATAGATTTTGGTGCCTCAGACAACGTGATGCCTTTGAAGGTAGCAAGGCTCTCAAACTTACCATGACTCCACCCATTTTCTCTTGTTACTCTTTGGAGTCAAAAGAGGTCCCACTTGTAGGGAAGTTCAAATATGCATAGGTGTCTCTCACCATATTTAGAGACAAGAAGGTTTCAGTGATGATTTTGGTAATAGACATCCCAACCTCGTTTGGAATGTTGCTAAGTAGAAGTTTCTACTGAGACTTGGGAGGGAAAGTTTAGATGAATTGGTCATCCATAACCATACCAGTAAAGGGAGACATGGAGAAATTTATTCCCGAGAAGAAGATGAGGTACACGATATGAAATTTTAGAATCCCAGAAGATAACATTTTATACCAAGCTAACAGGTAGATGAATCACTTTGTGACAATCGAGGAGGAAGAGGATATTCCCATTTTATAGGGCCAAACATGCCTTCTTGGAGAGGCATAGACTTTGAATAATTATTGATTAGATTTGAGATGTAAGATGGTAGTCCTGAATTTCCAGATGATGTAAACCATGAAGAAGAAGAAATGGTTCTTGATGATTTTCAAGAAGAAAAATCAGCTTATGTGCTTATCTGTGATGAGGAGTTATTCTCATTCCCATTTGGGGATGAAGATGACCTCATCCAGGCCATCTATGGAGAGACAAGACCATCTTGTGATGAACCCGTGAAAGGTTTGAAAGAACTACATGTACAAGAATTGCCTAGATCCACAGAAGAAACTAAAGATCTTGAACTCCTGATGCAATCCATGAACCTATAATATAATCGCAAATCTGATTTGAAAGCTTCAATCAATGTGAAGTTTGTCTATGTTGAAACAAAGAAAGATGAGAAATATGATGCCCCCTTGAGCTAATGATTGATGGATGCAATGATGAAATGGAGATATTTTCTTTCCCATTTGAAGAAGAAGACTCTCTCCATAATGAAGAAATTGAAACAAGGATTTTGAGGCCTTTAAAGATGAAGCTCCTCTTGATGAAGGATTGATATAATGCAATAATTCCTAATATAGTGAAGTAATCCCTCCAGATATTTTCCTTGAGCTACAAAATAAAGATCCTTCGAAGGCATACAAAGATGAGCTGCATGAAGTGACAAAGAAGATCTCTGTGCAAGAACTATTAGATGTAGTGTAAGTTATGGAATACCCCGAGATAATTCTTGATCTCTTAACTCATGTCATGGCCATATAATACAAGTATGCGGTTAATTCCGGTCCTCACAAGGTACTTAAACACCTCACAACGGTGGAGTAGAAAAAAAGATAAGTCCAAGGTTTCTCACAAAGAAGAGGTCAATGAGCATAGTTTTGGGAAAGAAACGAATTGGTAATATTCAAGAAATTTGAAAGAAAAATAGAATTGGGGCAGCAGTAGGATGCTCACTAAGAAATCAACTATGTGGAAAAATGCGAGAATGTAACTGTCTTCATGAAAATGATTTCAAAGAGGATGAAGGTAATGGAATTTCCAAGTGAAGACCTAAGCATCAATAAGCTCACAAATACTCACTCCTACAAAAAGTATAGATGATCGTGAAAGCACCTATCTTTCATAAACAAAATTAAGGAGAGGAGGTTGATTTTGAAACCAGTCAATGGCCTTGCAAAACAACATCACTCGAGTTTCCTGTCAAGGGTAAATTTTGAGAAATGAAAAGTGCTTCATGAAAGCGGGTTGTCCCCCGCCTTGTACCATAGGTGATTGCTAGGTTTTCTTCCCTTGATGTTGTGTGTTTCCATTCCTATTGTGTTTCGTTTGTTTCTTTTTCATCATTTTGTGTGTGTGTGTGTGTGTTTTCCTTCTTCACTCTCTCTCTTGTTTTAAGTTGTACATGAATCTGCAGGGCCCAATGGATAAAGCATTGGTTAATGGATCATATGGTCTAAAGTTGATATTCTAGATTCTCTATGTCATGTCTTTGTTGTGTTTACTCCATGTCATGTCCCCAAGCAAGAGCCAGTTGTTTTCATGCAATGTGCAATAGGGAAATTGACAATTTCCAAGCATGACAACGATACCCCTATAGCAATTTTTTCACGTTTTATCATTCTGAGGCACCCTGGGTCTGCCCAATACGTCCAGTAACCTCCCAATTTATGTTAATTTATGCCCCTAGGTGATTTAGGAAATTCCATTCATTCCCCCTAGGTTATTTTAGGAGCTCATTAAAAGTTGCAAACTACAGGAAGTTATGGGAAGGGCTATCACTGGCCTTCCTAGGGATGGAACAACACCATGGGAGCAGATAAAAAGAACTAAAATGGACATGAAGGTGATTCAAAGGTCTTGGGATATCATGGGAAAGATTCAAGAATATTTTGGAAGAAGGGCTCGAGAGAAGTTGGGGCAGCTTTTTCCAAAATTAGGGTTCGTAGGCCTAGTCAATACATAGGCCAAAACAACCACTGAGCTTCGAAAGGTGATTCTAGGAGCACCAGATGGAGTTAGGAGAAAAACAACATCTCTGGAAATATAATTCCAATACCTACATTATAGTGAAATCATAATTTTTACAAAAATTTGGCACATTAGGTCTGCAAGTAGTTTGTCTCGAGGCATAAGAGGAGTAACAAATTAAAAATCCTATTTCTAGGGATAAAACGAAAGAATCAAGACATTCTACCCCCATAACTAGATTACAAAGGAAATTTCCAGTCATTATCATATTAAATTTTGTTGAAAATTTCCATTTGGAGCTCAAGTTATCATCATCACAAGTTGTCCTTTTGCAGCGAGTTCGGGAGTTAGCCAAATTTTGGGAGGACATGTGTCAGCTCCAGGAGCCTAAAAAGTATTTTCATCCCCAACATATTTGAGGTTCAAGGACATAAACCTTGGAAAAAATTTCCCAACCCCCATGTGATCTCTAGAACCCCATGTGACCATCAAAATTGCGATTCAAATTTCAGGTGAAATTTAGAGCTCAAATCCCCTACCGTCGGATCTCCGCCATGTGTCGCCTTGAGTTCCACCATGGAATTTTATTTCCCTCACAGTCGAGACATAAAACCTTGAAAAAATCACCCAATCCTCTAGGAGATATTTTTGGTCACCCATGTGACCCGCTTCCAACCCCTCGGTGCTTTAAAGCTAATTTGGGAGCATTCACTCCTCGCCATCGATCGATGCCATGTGTCATCTTCTTGCTTACCATGGAAATTGATGTCCCTCATGTCCCTTTGAGGTGAGGGATGTTAGGGAAAAAAAAATGCACCCAACTCCAACTCCAAAATTTGAAAATTTTCTAACTCATGGTTGTTTCTTACTGCTTCTAACTACTTCTCCATTGCTAGAAGAAAGTTACAGAGAACACCTCAGTCCACCACTCCATCATTGCCAAAGCTCAAACAAGATTCACCACAAAAATGAAATCCTCTACCCCATGGTGATACATAGGTCTCAGAATAATATTTCATCAAGATAAGAAGAAGAAACGAAGAACAAAGAAGAAGAACAATGGAAATCCCCATTGCCATGAAATCAAAATTTGAAGAAATATTCCAAACTGGTGCATGGATTGACAAACCATCGATGTTAAGTTCTTATATCTTGAATTCCATTAAAAATCATATTCAAACCTCCCATTTGTAGTAAGGAATTCTCGATGAATAAATTTCACTTCCAACTCCATGAAGAACAAAGTTCAATTTCCCGTCAAACCAACAACCGAATTGAAGAGAAATTTCACCAGTGAGACAAGAAGAAAAAACCTATCACAATGGAGTTGATTTCATTAAAAACGGAGAAAAAAACCAGACCTAAAAATTTCAAGCTCCATTAATGGCCACCATGACATAGTAGTGGAAAAAATTAGTGAGCTACCTCTCCACTTCTCAGGGTTCCAGTGGGCGAAATCGCATGAAAATTATCATTGAAAAATCTAGTTTTGCGTAAACTAGTTTTCACACCATGAATTCCCTATTTTTTAGTGATATGGAAGGCTGTGTTTTTTATCAGTATTATACCCTCTTAGAAGAAATTTTCAAATTCCCGAAGATCGGCAAGTGAAATCATCCGAAATTCGAGAGGAAGGGTCTCAAAAAAATCTAGTTTCTCTCAAACTAGTTTTTGCACAATGAAGTTGCAGTTTCTTAAGATATGAAGGGCTGGTTTTTATCGATATTCTACCCCTGGTAGCTCTATACCTTAAGCTCTTATGAGATATAAATTCATTATTTTTTATTTATGAGCTTTCTGGAAATCGAATCATGATGAAAATTGGAGCACAAATTCGTGACAAAGAATCAAATCCAAAAAGTTGTTCTCATGGCGCAAACAGAGGTTGTTTTAACCACTTACTAAAAATAGCATATGTTATATTTCCTCACATTCTATAAATGAAAAGTCCCACTAAATTGCAATTTCTATCACCTAGGACAATCAGAAAAGGGGTAAAATGAAAAGTAAGATAGAAAATGAATTCTTCCCAAAATAACAGTCCCCAAATATCAACCTGCTAAAAAAGAAATGTGCTAAAAATAGCAATAAATCAGGAATAGAGGAGGTTGGAATATGGTATTCCAAAGCATCTGTGAGAAAATTGGAAGGATTTTCACATGAGTTTGAAGATTCAGAGTTTCATCGCATTGAGCTTTCCATCAATGAGGATCAATGGACTTCATCAAGAATGACATCTCCTCTTCTTCTTCTCTCACTCTTTCTCTCTCCTCTTCCCCTAACTTTATCTCTCTTCTCAATGTTCTAATTTTATGTGGGGTTGCACTTTTTCATATGTATTAATGTTCCTAATTTAATAATTCACCTTTATGTTATAAAAATGGACTTAAAAGTTTCCTAGAAAGTTGAAAATTTTTAAGTTGTGTGAGGACATATGAAAAGGCATTAGGGGTGGATGAAGAATCATATCTCATTCTTTAAATTGTAAAGCCATTCCCATTTTAAAGGGTTGGCAATTGATCTTGTAAACTCAAGAGTGCATTGTAAGAGAAAGCAAAGGAGGTAGTTAATTTCTTCTACTTTCCTCCACTCTCAAATTTCTTCAACTCCCACACTATGTACAACTTCTGTTTAAGCATCAATACAAGAAAGAAAGAGTTTCATGCATTTTTGATGAGGATATTTTAGAAACTTTGAGTTCTCAATCTTAACTCATCTTGTTCCATTTACAGGATTGTTTTCTTCTTAACTTTAATGCGTGTGTGAAATTTCTAGTTAATGGGTGTGGGACTCTGATTTTCTACCCATGACATTAATCCCCTCTTCTCTTTTCTCACTCCCCTTTCCCACTCTTCAAACAAAGTCTTATCTAGCTAGAAATTGCTAGCTTTGTCGCAGATGGAGTGCCCCTATTAGATCCCCGGCCACAAGGCTAGTAGGAAAATCCACCTTTACTTGTGTATGCATATACGAAAGCTGCATGGTTAAGTAGAGGGACTTAGATTCCCGAGCGTTGGCAATAAACCCACAGTGTTTCCACCCGACAAATTTTCTCGCCAACAAGTATGTTACCAGATATCAATGTGTCTTTGAATTTGTAAAAATATTCCCGACAATGATGCCACGATGGTGTTAGTACCCAAATCAGTCCCAACTTTGTAATTCAAGTAGCATCAATGAGCTAAGCGGGATGTTTAGAAAAAGACAAAGCCAAGATTTAATTCATTTTCTAGTCGGGGATGGATCTCAGTAAATCTCTTTGTCAATTTGACTTGGGAAATTTTTGATATGACCTCACTAACGTAATGACCTACCCTACTACTTTAGGTTATGTCTGTAGCTAGGGTGAGAGGACCCATTTTGGTAGCCTGTTTTTTGAGAAGAATTAATGGGATAGAAATATTTAGACTCTCTCTCCTAGGGAGTTGAAAGGAAACCTCAAGAAGACATGGTCAATGCAAACATTATCTAACTCTCATGAGTTGTCACACTAGAAAATGCAAATGTCTCCTAGGCAAGGCTCAGGTTACTAAAGACAGTGATAATTCCAGCTTGCTTATGCATATTTTTGACAAAGGATGGACAGAAATAACATATTTCCTTAGCATTTGTGTATAAACAAGGAAAACATGGGTAACTCAGATGGATCAAATGGTTATCGATTGTAATTTTGATGTATTGATGGGAGATTAAGCAGGATAAAGTTGATTATACAAAATCCTTAAATGAACCTTAACAAATGTTGTAGGTAATTTGTTCAAGATGCAAGATATAGATCACACAATTCAGAGCACTCCTTCAACTAGAATATTTGTATTCATGGAATCTCAAGAATATAGGATTTCACACAAACTTTGAGAACCTAAACACAAAATATCATGCTAAATTATCAATAAATGTTGACAATTTTTTATCAAATACATTTCAAATACCCTCAAGAACTAACAAAAATCCTAGATTAGACAGATACAACTTGAATTTAAAACCGTTTACCACAACATGAAGGAAAGATCCATCAATAATGCAATTGTAGTTGCCAAATTGACACTATTTAGACTAAGACTTTGTGTAATTCAAAGAAACTAATAGCACAAGATTGCAACAGGAATGTAAATAATTGATTCAAAGTAATTCATCTTGAAACAAAATAACATTGCTCATGAGAACACACACAAATTAATTCAAGAAACACCAATACTTCAACAAGGGGACATAACACCTATGACCTCAATGTTTACCAATGACTATACATTGCAATCATCTTGGTAAGAAGGTTTGGGAACATATGAAGAAAAAATCAGGTATCTCATATTAATTCAACTTAAGATAGTACAATTGGTTCTCTCCTTTATCTCTCTAAAATCTTAGAAAAATTTAACCCCCTTATGCGAGAACATTCCTCTCGTATATACAATTTCTTTCCTCTCATCTTTTTCATTTTCCCCCAAAAGTGTGAATCTTCAAAATAATATTCCCCTTTATGACACACAATCTGATCTATTTTCATGTTGTTAGGTGGAGGAATTGTGAGTGATTCACATTCTTTCATTCTCTTAGAATGACTGGGATGCCACATTTTCTTATCTAATTTTATATTTGGAAAAACAAGTAAGAACTTTATGGAAATTCCTTGAACACTTCAAATATTTCTGATGTGACCATTATTAGCCTCTAGTTTCAAACATCAGCTTGAAATATGCACAATAATCACCAGATCCCATGATTTGAGTAGTCCTCTATGTGTAACTTTTTGTCATGTTTAAGTATATTTTATTTCAGATAGTAACCAATCACTTCACCTTCACTTCCTTCGTGTGGGATGAGCAGGAAATATTTATTCATTTAATGATGGTGATTCCATCCAATTCAGCTTGTATGCACCATTTTAACTATAAATTCATCTTTGTTTCTTCATTGGTGTGCATCCCCTTTCTATTCTTAGACTTGAAAATCTACTACGAATATCTTTGTTGGTGCAATGGTGAAAGTAGTCAGAAGCAACTAGCCTGAAGGAAATATCATCAGAAGATTTGAATCAAATCTTTGATTTAACGGGCCCAGATGAGGTGTTTGTCAGGGATTTATTCAAAGTTACAGACCCCGAGGATAACAAAGGGCCCTTGAAATATCGATAAGTTTGGATTTCCCTCCTTTTAAGATTGATCAGAATCAATCATGTTTTCTCATCCTTCCAAACAATGTATTATCATCTGTTCCGGTGGGAGTACCATAAAACTCCAGAAGAATTGAAGAAATTCTAGATTAAAAGGAGGCCTGTTGTGACAGGGATGATTGAATATGAGTCTCCCTTTCTGTGTAATGAATAATTTGTGTTGAAAGAGGTTCCCCATGAGTCCTACATACTTTATGACAAGACTTCAATTGATATTGTGCCTGCCATTTCTCACAAAGTAGAGGAATTGGAGAAATAAATCATCTCTCTAGAAAAAGTTCTAACATGACTTATGCCACCTCAAAAATTTGCAGTACCAACACCATCAGCAAGAAGGGAAAAGGGGGAATCAAGCTCTCAGCCCCCAATTGTCATTTTGGATGAGGAAGAAGCAGAGCCTTCATCTCCTCAACGTTTTAAGGCATCAATTTCTACCACCAAGGAAGGTAAGGGAAAGTTTTCTCTCTAATATTCCATTCATTTAGTGTAGTGTGCTCCTTTGATGGAGAAAAAATTATCAGGACCATTGCATGTTCCTCCTCCAAGAGAACATCCACCTTTCACAAGGAGATGCAGGGGTGAGTCTAGTTCTAAGTTCCTTATTCCACCAGATCCAAGGGCTATAGTACTTTCTCTTCCAACTACTCCCAATGTTCTTACTCAGCCTACTCCTATTAAATCTACTTCTTATAAAGTGAAAGGGAGGAAGGCATTTCCTACAGGTGGTTTGGACCTTTAGATTGGGTATCTTCTTATCAGAAGAAGATAGAATTAAGGAATATTATGGATGGTCCTAGAATAAATGTTGACACATTGATGGGTATGGGGATGTCTCATAATTTGGTTGGGGTGGTTGTGTTTTCTCAAACATCCTAGGGTTTAGAAGAGTTCATACCAAGGAAAAATAGGTTGTTGAACAAATTCCCTTCATTCGAGAGAAGATCTTGAAGTAGTGATAGAGGATGATTGAATGTCCCTCTTCTCCTATTGTCTCCCTTTTTATGTAATATTTGAAAAATGTATGTATATTTTCATGGGAAGGGGCCCCTATAGATCCCCCTTTTCTTTTCAAAAAGTACAACAAACTTCAAATTGTTACAAATAAATCACATGCTTCACAACAAGTTTACAATTTAATCAAAATGTAATGGAAATTTACTATTTTTCAATACATCATTTTTAGAGTTCAACTACTCAAAGTATCTTTAAAATTGTTTGGAAAATAAGAGTATCAAATGGAAAGAAATACAATATCAAGAAGACTTAGCCTTAGCATCTTCAATAGCCTTAGCTTCCACAATAACCTTGGCTTCTTCAAGAGTGAGCATGGTAACATCATCCTCTTCATTGTCTTCTTGAAACCATCTTTCCATGTAAGCATCATACCTCTAAAATAGTTGTTGCAATTCTTCTTTATCAGGGCCCTTGTGATTTTGAAATATTATAGTTTCTCTGTTAATTGTTATCACACATTTCCCCATCCTGTATTTGATTTCCCTTGATTTGACTGTTAGGTCCTCAATTGTATTTTCTACAGTTATCAACCTTTTGATGACCTCATATGAATAATTTTCATCATGAATGTTATTTTTGAAATATTGTATCAAGAAATCCATCTCTAAATCACAATAACTAGTTCTATTCTTTTCAAATACTAGGTTTTCCACTCTTATATTCAGGGTGTTGATGCCTCTCTCAATCCACTTCTTTTCTTCTTCCATGCTTCCCCTGACATCACTTAATACACCCATTCTAATTTTCAACCAATCTTCTAGGATGAATTGAGTTCCCATTTTATCAGCTGGCAATATTCCTTCCTTTACAATTATCTCCTCACTAAGTTGATTGATGAAGTCTAATTTGGGAAGGATTCCTTCAATATAGAATGATTCATTATTGCATTCTTCAATCATGTCCTTGACAACATTGAGATGAGAAATGAATTATTCATACCTTTTCTTCACTTTTTCTAATACTTTCTTTCCCTTCTCAGATAATTTCTCAACCTAACTATCAACAACTTTCACCTTTTAGTGTCCTTTTCTATATACTTATTATTTTGGGGGTAACAGTAAGAGTTCCTTGATCTTCTTCTAATGGAACTATTAATTGTTACAAGCATGAGGTTATATTCTTTACCTACTCTTGTTGTTGCAAATCAGCAGCACCCCCTGGATGTTGATCAAATTTCTAGTTTGATCATACTAGCATCCAATGTGATTGCACAACATTGAATCCTCTTCCCAACTGTGGGACTTGCAAAAATGGAAGAGAAATCTCCAAATTAGAGGCTGGTTCCTCAACTCCTTTGATCAGATATTTTACTTGCACAATTGCAGAGGTTTAAACTCCTAAATCTACTCTAAATTTCAAAGGGACAAGGATAGAAAATGCAAAAAAGAAAGAACTAAAACTAATGCTAATAAGTGATGCACCAAAGGAGTGGTGAGCATTTTTTACTTCTGTAAATTGACACAGTTCATAAAATGCAACAAAAACAACATGCACAAACTGATAGCTGTAATGAAGTGTTATAAATTAGGCAAACAACACCAGCAGAGGATAAAAACTAATCACAAGGCTGTATTGTTATTTTCACATGAAAATCACTTGCATTCAAACACTGAAAGGCAAAAATATAGTTACAGCTTTCTAGAAAAGGTCTCGTTATTCCACTAAATCACTTCCAAGGTGAAATAGGAGCTTTCCATACATAAAAATGTTCAACCCTTTGAAAAATGAGCCAAACTCGGCTTTTACAGTGCATGGGTCGAGCCCAAGAGAGAGAAAACATGAAAAAACATGGGAGCCATTCCCCATTGACCAAAATGCATTAAAAATAGCATGGAGGTCCTTACAAACCCATGCCTTGACAATTTTGACCATGTTGGAGAAGAATGCAACCCATTTTTGCATTAAAATTGGTTGTTGAAACGTCGATTGGCCCATGGGCATGTACCAGAAGCATTTTTTGATTTTCTCCCTCCAAACTAAACTAAAAATCAAAATTGACCATAGAATCTTGTAGAGAATTTCACCAGCTTTCCATTGATATAAAGAACGTGAAAATACGAGCACTGGATCGAAAGTTATGGTGATTTGAATTTTTAGGGCAAAAATAGGCCAAAATCGGATCGCTTTGATATTTTTGACTTTGGACACATCGCGAGTTACGATTGGCTGCGGACCTTGCAAGGGAAAATTTCCCACAAAAACTCTGCCAAGCCATAACTTGAAAAATACGTGGAGTTAGGAGGAAATATTTACCTTTCTAGAAAGCTGAGAAAGAGCTCTATCCAATGGTGTCATTTCCAGGAAGGTTCGAGTGCCTAAAAAGTAAAAATTTATGACTGAGGCACAATAGAAGGAAAGAATGAAAGGGAGTTAGCCACAAAATGAGCAAGGGGCACATTTGGATAAAAATTTTGGTGACTCAGAGGGGTCATCTGCCTGCTGGATGAATGATCAATAGCTTGAAGCAATCCATTGGGCATGGAGTCATGAGTAGTAGCCTGAAAACTGATCTGAACTTTGAAAACTTCCCTCTGAACCGCTTGAATCCCACTGGACATGGAGTTGTTCCCACCAAAATGCCATCAAAATGAACTATGCAAGAGCAAAACCAACAACACCAAAACTATGTACAAACTAAAAATCATACATGCTCCAAATGGAACATGCAGAGTGTGCACAAGCACTTCTTCTACTGAAAGCAAACCTACCTACTCTACTCTAACTGGAAGCAAAGGTGAGCTAAATGAACCCTGCAACTGGTTGTGCAAAATAGCTTCCTTTCTTCAAAATTGGCAGCCATGCAAATGATTTGGAGCTGAGTATGGCTGATTGGATGAGTGGAAAATCAACAAGAAGCTGGTCTTCTACCCAAATTAGCAAGGTGTCAACTAAAAACAAATCCAATACCTCTTTTAGTTGCTCTGCATTTGGATTGGAGAGGTATGACAGCTGATCCTTGGAACTTTGCAGCTCATCCTCATGCTTAGAAGCAAGCATGACTGGTTGTGGCTTCTCCTTTGGCTCCAATGAAGCCAAATACCTGATTGGGCAAGGTTTGATCCATTGAGTATGCCCATAATTCTGATTTTCAACTCCAAGAATGGAGTTCTCTTGTAGACCTTGAATGGATGGTGTGGAAGCAATGGTAGAACCCTTCTGCCCTTTCTCTTCCTCCAATGAAGGACATGAAAGATTAAAATCTTCCAATCTTGGTTCCAAAGAGCTTCTATAAGATGCAGGCTGCTGCAAATGAATACTCTCCTCCATGATAGCAGGCTCTTGTGTTTGGAAGATGGATGATGAAAGAGAGAATGGTGGAAACTCAACCGGTTCTTCTTCATCAAAACAAATTCCTCCAAATCAGACATTGGGTAAACTACATCATTGTTGTCTTGCTGCAAATTTTAAACCTCTCCCATGGTTTTCTCTTGATCTGCAACTTGATCACCATGGTTTCTTTCATCCTCCAGCATTGAGTTTGAGGGATCAAACTCT
Source organism: Taxus wallichiana var. yunnanensis (assembly GCA_018340775.1). Lineage (NCBI taxonomy): Eukaryota > Viridiplantae > Streptophyta > Pinopsida > Cupressales > Taxaceae > Taxus > Taxus wallichiana. Next base: position 628,345,851 of record CM031237.1, on the reverse strand, counting down.
TCTTCAGTACTAGAACTTGAGAGAGATGAAGTAGAGAGAAGAACTGAAGGTTCTTCTATAACCTGCTTTGTGCTCAAAGCCTTTGGATCTGCACTTTTCTCCCCCACAGCTGGAATGTGCTCCTCTTCTTTTGGATTTGGAGCAGCTTCTCCTTCCTCTTGCTATCCCTCATGACTGATTTTTGCAATTTGAATTAGATCAGCATTTCCTTCAAATAGGGTGCCAACATGGACACTATATTCTGAACAAATTGATTGCTGATCTGCAACTCCTTTTTGCTCTTCTTCTGCTGCAACAAAATCAGTCCTGACCACCATTTGTTCTGTAACTCCAACCTCTTCTGAAGGTTTCATCAGCAAAGGGATCTTCTTCATCCCAAATTTAAGAGCCCAACTCTTCAAAATTTGAATTTCTTCATCCTTGTTTGGCTTCTCTTTTTGCTGTCCTTCATGACTGATTTTTGCAATTTTTTGTGGTGGTGGAGGAGGTAAAACCTCTTGTTTCTTTGGAGGAGAGGGTGTTTCATTTAGCTCTTGTGGAGGGGATGACTATTTGGAAGGGAAAAGGACAGAAGAATTGAGATGAGGTGGAAGACTAGGGGGTGGAGAAATGGATTCAACACTTGGGACAGCAGATGGAGAGTTTAAAACTTGACACTGCTGAGATAAAACAGATTGGGAAAGAGGAAAAGAAAAGGCATGAGATGGTGTGCTTACCCATTGACAAGGTTGTTGAATACTCCTCTCATACACCTCTATTCCTTCAATCCACTTTGTAAGCAATGGTAGTGTTGTAATCATGAAGTCTAGCTTCTCTTGAGGGTTGTAATGCCTTGGAAAATGTCCCACCCATGGACAAGGTGCTCTACAACTGATTCTAAATGCTTTCATTTGTGCTTGAGCCCTGGATTGCACCATGTTTACCTCCATCTTTTGGATTTGTTCCAGCAGATCTATATTTTCTTCTTAACTGCCCTCACAACCAGCATACCCTTGTGCTTGACATGCTTCATATCCAAACTGACTTTGGCACTGCTGCTCATATGGGTAGACATGCTGATTTTGAATTTGATCAAAATGCTGATTTGGAGGATTTGTAAAACATGTTGGAGGTGTGATATACTGCTGTTGTAAATGTGAATTCCATGATGGAAATGAAGTCATGATTGCACAACTTCATGGAATGGAAAAGAATGAAAATGATGGAAAGAAGAATGGATGGAAATGAATGGAAAATAGGTCTGCAACTTAGAGAATGAGTTGTTTACCAGATGGAGTCACCAGATGTGCTTTTGAAAGTGCCTCCAAAAGGCTGGATCTTTAACAGGAACACACCAACCTATCAAAGATAAAGTGGAAGACCTCTAAGGTCCCACCGGCGTGCCAAAACTGTTGTTGCAAATCAGCAGCACCCCCTGGATGTTGATCAGATTTCTAGTTTGATCATACTAGCATCCAGTGTGATTGCACAACATTGAATCCTCTTCCCAAGTGTGGGACTTGTAAAAATGGAAGAGAAATCTCCAGATTAGAGGTTGGTTCCTCAACTCCTCTGATCAACTATTTTACTTGCACAATTGCAGAGGTTTAAACTCCTAAATCTACTCTAAATTTCAAAGGGACAAGGATAGAAAATGCAAAAAGAAAGAACTAAAACTAATGCTAATAGGTGATGCACCAAAGGAGTGGTGAGCATTTTTTACTTCTGTAAATTGACACAGTTCATAAAATGCAACAAAAACAACATGCACAAACTGATAGTTGTAATGAAGTGTTAGAAATTAGGCAAACAACACCAGCAGAGGATAAAAACTAATCACAGGGCCTGTATTGTCATTTTCACATCAAAATCACTTGCATTCAAACACCTGAAAGGCAAAAATATAGTTACAGTTTCTAGAAAAGGTCTGTTATTCCACTAAATCACTTCCAAGGTGAAAGAGGGAGCTTTCCATACATAAAAAATGTTCAACCCTTTGAAAAATGAGCCAAACCTGGCTTTTACAGTGCATGGGTCGAGCCCAGGAGAGAGAAAACATGAAAAAACATGGGAGCCATTCCCCATTGACCAAAATGCATTAAAAATAGCATGGAGGTCCTTACAAACCCATGCCCTAACATTTTTGACCATGTTGGAGAAGAATGCGACCCATTTTGCATTAAAATTGGTTGTTGAAACACCAGTTCTGTCCATGGGCGCGTACCAGAAGTGTTTTTGATTTTCTCCCTCCAAACTGAACCAAAATTCAAAATTGACAATGGAATCTTGTAGAGCATTTCACCAGCTTTCCATTGATATAAATAACGTGAAAATTTGAGCTCTGGATCGAAATTTATGGTGATTTGAAGTTTTAGGGCAAAAATAGGCCAAAATCAGATCGCTTTGATATTTTTGACCTGGACACGTGGCGAGTTCTGATTAGCTGTGGACCTTGCAAGGGAAAATTTCCCACAAAAACTCCACCGAGCCATAACTTGAAAAATACGTGGAGTTAGGAGGAAATCTTTACCTTTCTAGAAAGCTGAGAAAGAGCTCTATCCAATGGTGTCATTTCTAGAAGGTTTTGAGTGCCTAAAAAGTAAAAATTTATGACGAGGTACAATAGAAGGAAACAATGAAAGGGAGTTAGCCATAAAATGAGCAGGGGGCACATTTGGATAACAACTCTTTTAACTCCTTTTAATTATTTTGTCTTCATCTACCCTTTCAAAGAGTCCTTTTACTGCTGTTATAACATCTTGTTTAAGATTTCCTCTTGTAGGCCTTCCCAATTGGATTTTTTGAATGCTATAATCACTAATTGTTAATTTTTCCTTTGGGATATCAAGATGGGGAGTAGAAATTTCCAAATTTTGGACCCTATTCTATCAAAGTGTGATCTTGTCATAATTCTACCTTTCTTGGAGGCTTTCATAGGTTTTTAAAAATCAATATTTGAGAGACCCAAGGCCTTTGTTGGGAAAATCTCCTTTCCTTTTTCCTTTTTCTTTTATTTTTCCTGGAGAATTCCCCCTAGCCATCCTATCATGGGGTCACTATCATCTCCCATTTTTAGGGGGAAAACCTATAGTTTGGAAGAATGGCACCATTGTTGTTGATGCATCCTAAATTGTGAGCTTTCCTACAATTGGTACTTCTACACTTGTTTCATGTCCTGCACTTTCCACAATTTTGGGTCATTCCTCATTCTCCTCCTGGGTCTAAGTTTTTTGAACCCTTTCCTCTTTATTATAAAGTGTAGACTATTCACCTAGACCCTTATATTTCTCTAAACCAGTAAGTGTACTTGTATCCTCTTTCAAAATTTTAAGGGAAGTGGAAGTCATACTTGTATCTTTTGGTAAATTCTTTACCTTAGCGATTCCACACTTGCTTCCTCTTAGGGTCCCTTGGTGGAGTGATGGCTTCCTTAATTGTTTCTTTTGGGATCTCTTTTTCATCACCTGGAATTTCTCCTTATTCCTTATTCTTCATGGGAGGCTCTTGGAGAGAATTATTCACTTGGGACTCTGTCTCAATCCTTCCTTGCTTTGTATCATCTTTTTCTTGTATCTTAGTTGGTTGGGCTTGGGTACTTGATTCTTGACTTACATCTTTATTTTCCACTGGTGTACCTAGTATAACAACATTTCCACCTTGTACACTTGGGGTGATGGTGACTTTAATAGTTTTCGATCAATGACACTAGCAATTGGGACCTTTTCACTTTCTAACATTTCTCCTCCACTTGTGAATTGTGGCCCTGTAGCAAGAGTAACTTCAAGCACTGGCATCTCTTGCATATCCATTTGAACATCCTTTTCTTTCTCTATTACAGAACTATATTTGTAAGTTGAGTTCCTTGAAATTGGGTCTCCATCTCCACATTTGGATTTTTCTTGATATCAGTCACATGGATTTCTTTAGATGACATTCTCATAGTTTCATCTTTATCTTTATCAATCTCAAAATAGGGGATTCTCCTAAGCTCCTTTATATCAACATCAACTATTTTATCTCCTTTCAATGGTTCCCCAGTGAAAATTTAGTCTCAAAATCACTTTTCTTATTATTTTAGTCCACACATAACCCTTATTTTTCATGGCTTGCCCCACAACATCTGGCCCACCTAGTACCCTGGTTTCTCTGATGATTTCTTTCACCACCCCTATAGGAAATGTAGATGGAGTAGTGGGGATCACTGGTGTAAAGGGGTCTATTTGAGTACCTTCATAGACTAATAATGGTGTGGTTTGAATAATTAGGGGAGTTATAACCTTTTGTGGAGTTCCAATTAAACTAGGTTCATTGATTACCTCTGATTCTCCCTTCTTCTAATTTTTGCACTTGGGCTATTTTCCTCAACATTATTTTCTAGAGGCACAGTTACTCTAGATCTCTTTGATGATCTTTCATAATGCTTGGATTCTGACACTTCTTTTTCCCTGGCACTTTGGACTGTGGGAGATGGGTCAATATTTGTTAAAGATCCTCTCATTCTTAGAGGAAGGCTAGAATTGGGGAAATGGTGCTATAGGAACCTTTTATTTGCTTGAATTGGCTCCTTTTGACTATAAAGGTACTGCAAATGTAATAGGAAAAAAATTGTATTATTTGTAGAAGAATACCTTTCGCCTTCCGAATCGGAAGCAGTCTTAGATGTACCAAGATTGCTTGTAGTTTTAGTCCAGGCATCAATTGTCTCTATGGTGGGATTATTACTTGGTAATTGTGGAGGTGCAGTTAAGGCATGAGATGAGGGATGAAAAGACAAAAGTGTGTAAAATCCATAAGAATATATAGGCCATTTTAGACGCGTCATTATCTTGAAGCACCTAGACATGGCACTGCGTGAGTAGAAATAGGAGTCAACCATGCAATCCTTGGAAGACTTCACCTGCACCCTCACCATGGAAAGGATACCACTCACATTAGAGTCACTAGAGGGGGCGATGGCATGCCAGAAGGAGGAGGAAAAGCTGAAGATTGGGGAGACAATGACTTGGTACTCTGAGCTCCTTGTTGTATTAAAGACCACTACACATAAGGCTAAAGCCATATATGGCAACTTTTCCAATAGGGATAAGGTAGAAAGCATATTGGCTGCTACACATGAGGCATATTTGAAATAATTTTAGGAGAAGAAGAAAGGAAATAGGCGAGCACAACAAGATCCTGGATGAAGTTGAGAAGAAATTGGAAGCAATTGAAACCTTGTGGGGTTCAATTAAGAATAAGCTAAAGGAATTGTACCCCCAAGTCGCTCACAAGATGGATACGTTAGGCTATCTTAACAAGCAACTGGAAAGTGTTGTTGATACGCTTAAAGTTAAGAGAAAGGAACTTATTTTTGATGAAGTAAGCACATTGGTGGGTGACCTACTTCAATAGGTGTAGGGAGAAGTAGATGCATGGGAGAAGATTGAGGCATCCATGAAGGAGTTCCCACTCCTCATGCAGCAGTAGCACATTCTTCTATTCTTCCATTTTGTCATCCTTCCATTTTTTAATTGTTTCAATACAATTAAAGAACACACATACTGTGAGGTGATGTTGGACCCTAAAATATTGTCTAAGTACTAAGAGGTGCGTGCATGTAGGATCAGTAGATAGAATGGAACTCAAGGAAAAACGCATAGGAAAAAGGGTTTAAGAAGGGTTTAATTAAAACCAAGGCAAGTGCGGGAGGTAGAACAAGGGTTTAAAGGACTTATCCATATTTTTCATTATGGAGTCACTCGAGGAAAAAGTGAGGACCCAACTAGGTGTCATTAGTGGATAAGGTTCTAGCCTAGAAGCTTGGAGGTTAAGAAAAGGATATTCTAGGTAGGGAATGTTCCCTGGAGGCATCATTACGTTAGTGGAAGGTTTGTAAAAGTATAATCATTCACCAATAAAGGACCACATCAACACTTGGCATGTAATATTCTTAGAAGAGAAGTCATGGTGGTGGTCAATGATCCTATTTAAAGAGGTGCTTGTGATAGGAACATACACATAGAAAGAGATATACGGGTGCAAAGTGAAAAGGGGAGAAGAGAAAGAGAAGCGTAATAACAAAGCACCGTATAAATGCAAAGGGTTGTAAGGGATACCTTTAAGCATATGTATAGGTCTGGGACTTGTAACAAGGGATATAATGGTTGAATATATAGTTAGGATCTCTAATAAGATTAGTTTCGGGGGTTGGATATTTTTCATTTAATGTATATGGTCTAAGATGACCCTTTTGAATGTAGTATGGCTGCTAGAGACTCGTTAAATCAATATACACTTATATATTATGTACATCTTGTTTATTGGTGTAAAACCTTATGTTATTTTCCATATAATGATTCGAATCTAGTTTCTTGTGCTTCGTGCAATGTTTATTTAGGTTTTGTGAGGCATTGATGTGTAGATCTGGTAGTTGCATCTTATACCTTTTAAAGTAAGTGAATGTACTTTTGTTTATGAAAATAAACCCTCCATTAATGGTAAAACTCTCTTGAAAATCTCACATAAAGGAGGGGCTCGGCACCCACATGAGCCTCGAGTGAGTGCTCAATGTATGTTGGATGATAGGCTAACGCACTTAGGGTTAGAAATAAGTCTTGAGGATAAAATAATGACTACAAAAAATAGGTTTCAAATAAGAGGCCTACTTTTGGAATAGTTGATAAATTAAGTAGAAAATATTCACCCATAACTAAAGCAAATCATTATAATTCCATGTCTCATCATGCATAAAATTCCAAGACATCCTCCTCACAAGAAGAGGGTCATGCAAGTGAATCCTCTTCAATTCCTCAAAATCCCCAAGCAAAGGAAAAAGGATGAGGGGATCAATCCCACATGTAAAATCAGGACTTGGTTCAACATTGGGCCCAATACCTGAAGAAGAAGATGAGGAGCCTAAGCTTAGGCTCTTTGTAATGGTAAAAATAATGAAAATTTAGACTTTTACAGCTAAGGAAATTGCAAGTGCAACTATCCTTGGATATGTTGCAATTCCTGAAGTGCATGCTAAGGAGGTTGTAACTCCATCCTTATCAGCTCAAGAGGTTCCCATTGCACCAACTGCCCAAGATAAACAGATTGGGGAAGTTGAAGTGGTAGAGATTGAGGAACAAGAGGCATATCACACTCAATATTTTTTTATATGCTACATGGTGCCTAGGAAAGGAGGTGGGAGTTTATATTCCTTTGAAATATATCTAAGAAACAAGAACCCATACAATACAAAATATTCTGCAAGGTGGTGATCCTAAATTGTCTCAACAACCTACATTTGAAGCAATTTTAGTGGAGATAATTTCCACAAAGGAAATTTTATCGAATAAAATCATCCTGAAATGGATATAGCCCTAGCCACTCAGGGAGAAAAAATAACTCCAAGTGACCCTATTCAAAAGTAATTAGAGGATGTTGAAAGGTAAATAATAACTCATGAAATTTTTAAGGCAAAAGAAGAGGAAAAATTTAAGAGAAGGATGAAAAGAAGGAAGATCCAACTCAATAAGTAGCTCCACAAAAGGAACCTAAGGCTAATATTGAAGGTACTAGGCTAATTGATATAAATGTTGCACATCAAAATTTGAGCAAGAAAAAGAGAATGTGGAAACTTCACTAGTGAAAATTCTACTTGTTGATGTCACCCTTTTTGTTTCACATGAAATTGTGATTGCGCCAACCATTTCACAACAACCAATAACATAGGGAGAGGGGATCACTCTAATTGCAGGATGGTTGGGAGAATCCTTGTAAAGAGATAAAATGTAAAAATATAACTAGAGGTTGTTAGCATTGAAAAGTTTATCTCCTCAAGATAACAGGCCCCTGAAAAGGCTAGAATTCTATCAAAAATAGTAGTGGGCTCTCAAGGAGAAAGGTTAATGGAGGTTTCAACTCCTAAGGGTGACATTTTAAGGAGTTAGGTTGCCCCTAATGGCTATCGAGATCACACATTAATCTTGGGGAAATGTACCCCCTAGGGTTTAAAACATGAAGTATCAATTGCGATGGGAGGTCTCTTTCACAATATTGATAAAGATAAAGAGACAAAGAATCGGTTGGAGGAGAAGGTCAATATCTTATCAATATATGAGAAAAAATAATTATAGCCCTACTAGAAGCCAAGAGATTACTGTAGCTATAACCATGGATGCATTGTTGATCGCATATGATTCAAAGTACATGGCGAATGTAACCAAAAAATGGAAAGAATAAATTATTATATAATACAAAGTAAGGCCCTCGAAGAACATTGTGGAATGATATAAAATGGGATCTCACCGGATAGAAGATGCTAACGAACAAATAGAGAAATTTCATGATGAAATTGAGTACTAAGATGGATTAGTGCCTAATCTTGAGGCTATAACTATCATGGATGATCAATTTGTTGAAGAAGAAGGCATTTTTCCTCTAGATTATAGGGGAAGGTAATATGAATATGAAAAATCTATTAAGATGATAATAACTACTCTAGGAGGATACATGATAAAAATCTATGGTATGAAGGATAAGGTTGGAAAATAAATTGATGAATTGGATTCCAAAATTTAAAAGATGCTCCCAATTTACGACATGCATACCCCATGAGGTATAGATGCTAGCAATCCTTTCACATCCCTCTTTTCATTCTTTTTGTCACAAGAATAAGTTTTAATATAAAAAGTGATTTATAAATGTAAGATGATTGACAATGATACGTAATCGAGTTTGTAGTTATACATACATACATGTAGCATAAAAATGATATCTATATATATATACTTATGCATATTTTCATACCTACCCTTGTAATAATACTCATCGTCACACATTTATGGAGTACTTACTATTTATAAATTATTTTTTATAGTAGGATTGTATGAATTTACCTTACCCTATTGTGTATGATGATTTCGTAACATTAGTAAGTATTTCATTTATGTACTTGTTTATGTGATTTTGTTTTATCATTCTTGTTGAGGGTAATGATTTTCTATTTGGTAATTGTTATCCAAAAGAAATCCCCTAGTTATTTGGACAACTTATATTTCCATTTTGACTTTGAAGGTTCTACATTGCAGGTTGTGCACACTTCAATTATCTCCTTAGCACATTTCCTAAGTGGAAATTCCTCTCATGCTCATGTGCACTCTGCTATTTTCTCATGCCTTCCATATTTTCCTCTCCCTTTCCTCTATTTTTTTCACTTCCCCCCTCATGTGCAATCCTTGCGCATCCATATTCTTCTCAACAGTTCATGCATCTTATGCGCATTCCTTAAACTTGCCTACCAAAAATTACCCAAGTCTCGGAATACTTGTGCACCCCTTCCTCTTACCACACATTATTTTATAATGATTGCACCTCTGCCATATGTACCTCTTAAAGGTATTACTCTTGTTCCTCCCATGTGTGCTACCTTTGCGCACCTTTTCCTTTTTTTTCCTTCAACACCTTCCCCTTTCACGCATATCTTCATGCTTTATTTTGTGCCCTTATGTGGTATGTGGTATATGTCATGAATTGAGTGCATCTCACATAACCTATCAAAATGTGCCAATAGGGTGCGAGATCTTTACAACCAACTAAGGTGTGACACATGGCAGAAAATGACAAAGCAACTGATTACGTGGGTTACACTCCAAATCACTCAAAGTTTTAATTTCAGCAAGATTATGTGGGTGAGAAGCTAGAAAACACATCTCATGCCATTAATGCAGAGTCTAATTGTTCCAACCACCCAATTTGATTCATATCTCTTCCTTTTCTTCTTCCACACACCAAATAGATATAGAAAAGTGCATTTGACAAATTTTCGGGCGCATTTGTAGGCATTCATTGCTAGTTGTTGTTAATTGAGTTTCAAATCATATTTTCCCTCCTTATCATCCCTCTCTCTATTCCATTCATCTATAAATGTAAGAGGATGGCTCATTAGAAAGGGTTGCACATTTTGGATCCCCCAGGTGTTTGTTAAGAATTTTTATCTTTGTATTTTGAGTTACAAACCTCTAGATCTGGCTCTTGCATGTGGATATAGGCCTCATACACTACTGTAATAGATTGTGTATATTCAAAAGTAATATAAGCATTATTTTGTGGCTATTGTCTAGCTTGACGTGTTTGTATTCTTCTTTCTTTCCTTTCCTTTGTATTGTTTTCTTGTTGTGCCATATTAAATCCTTTTCACCGCCATTTTCTAGTTGTGTCTCGTGAAATCAATTATGTGAATTTATTTTGGTCTATGTTGCACATTCCTAGCCTCCTTTATGCCTTTCCTTCATTTTCTCTCAAAACGGATAGTGTTAATCCCACTTTTTCTTATGATATTTCCCGCCTTAGTTTTAGTATTCCCTCTTCGCATATCCTCTATCCCTGGTCCAATGGCATGTTTAGCTTAGGTTTTCATTTTTGCGTTAGGAGTAGAAATAGGTAGAGGAACCAACCTTATCTAGAGGTCCTGCTAAGGTGCGCAAGGTCCCACAACTTGGATACAATCCCATTATTGACTCTAACTGCTCGGTTATAATAGATCCGAGACACGGGTGCAAGTTTGAACAACCAACACTTTCTGGCATGCCAAGTGGGACTAGAATTAAAATCTTAAAATTCATTATTGTTAAGTTTTGGTGTGTGACTTAGTGATTTCTATCTTTTGGACGCTCATTTCAACACATATGATGACTCCCAACACTTCCATATCTACTGATTTCAAAAGTCCTAAGTGCCTTTCATGAATAGAGTGCATAAGAGACAAAACACAATCGAAGGCTATTTTGAGTACCTCCAACTATATCTGAAATGAGTACGTAGAAGAACATCCATGCGTGCATCCCTATATCTAGTGCACCATGTGAATTCAACTACTCCTCACAAATGACTTTTGTACCCTACCATGGAACTCCACCTACCTCCTTCTCCAAGGAAATTTTCCAACTTCTTTGGAGGAAGTCCTCTTTTCTGAATTTGCAAGATGATATGCTAGTAGCCATGCTAAAAATTATTCCATAATTCATTTGTGAGAATCAAGTCACACTTATTAAGCACATCCACAATGTAGCAATCAAGTCAAGTTTGTAGCCTCATTCAAAGGTAAAGCACTCCAATGGTACAGAGGCCTGAGACCTACATCTATTGCCACCGGGATGAGCGTAGTACAACTCTATGATACTATTTTGAAGACAAGTCAGATCACCTTTATTTTTGGAACATCGAATATAACAAAGAGGGCACCTAATAAATAAATGACTAATTTTAATATTAGGTTCCGTAAAAATATGGACAATATCCCTCAAGTGGTAAGGCCTATAGCCCAACATACTTGTTTGTACTATCTAATGGCCTTGAATAGTGAAATTTCATTCATGATTCATTCCATGGGGGTAGAACCACTGCCGCTTACAATTTTATAATAAGGGTAGAAAATAGTCTTATTCATGCGGGAAAATATCCCCCTGACCACCTCTACCCTTATTCCCATAGATGTATTAGGTGCCCAAACCTTCTATTGTACATATTCCGAGCAGAGCTTGCAACCGATTGCATCCATGTCCTACTCTTTTGTGCAACATAAAGAAGATGAAGAATTGACGGCCCCGATTACAAAATTTCTCAATAAATTCATATCTTTAGAAAAGCAAAGAAAGTAAAGTGTCAAGAACAATTCTAATCAAGTGCATAACCAAAACAATCAGCCCTGGTAGAATCAATATGCAAATTAGATATATGGGAAAAACCAACAAAATGACAGATGGCATGTTAATGTACATCTTCCTTTGCAAGTAGTTCCTCCTGCACAAACTTCAGTTGCTTACAAGTCAAGTACTTGTTCAGTTCAAAAAAACATAGACAAGAGTCGAATGGTGTTTCCCCGCAACATGCATCACAGTCAATATCATCACTGCGCCAATGTTGTGCATGCGCATGCCTACATGATTCATGCTTATTCTAACTATGAACCTTCTAAAAGTGCAAGTGAGCCTAAGAATCAAGAAACCTGTAGAAGGCCCTTTAGAGGCCAACCTTATGTTCTTTAGTGTTGAAGACTTCTATGAAATTAATCAAGCTGTAGATGATAAAAACAAACCGCATGCCTAGGTTGGTAATAATACAAGGTACAAGAGGAGAATTCTAAACTCAAGTGGACAACCTTTGAATCATGTCACACAGGATGATATTCAAAAGAATAAATATTCAACTAAGGCATCCATAGTAAAGGCATGTAAGTTCCTACAAGGTTTCGCACAATGCTTCGTCTCAAGTAGTGTGTCCCCTCTTTACTAAGTCAAGCCTTTATGTAAGATAAGGACCCCGCCTCTGCAATCGAATAAGAAAGAAAATATACTACGTGTCTCGAGATGCACAATTCTATGGGTTTTCCATTCAACATTATGGATCAAATGAAGAAGACAAATATAAATGTCACAATGTTTGATGCCCCGACCATTCCATCTCAAAGATAGCTTGTTGCACAAAGCTCGAGCCCAAATTCCACACTATGATCCAGCTATCGGATAACCGTGCACTACTATCAATATCTATCAAAAAAGGAGAAGAAAGTAAGTAAGGTTTTCAAGACCCCACCCTTCTCTATGTCCTTAATGACACGTAAACACCTTATCCATAATTATATGATTGAATCAAGTGCTAGTACTTCTTTCATTCCTAAGAAAATTTTTTATGTCCTAGGTCTTTAGTACACCCCCTTATCCAAAGGAGTCTTGCAACTTGATGGATCAACTATTACCACTTTGGGAATCATGAAGGATCTTGAGTTAACCCTTCATGCATCTCCAAGCCTTACAATAACTCAAGATGTGTCAATCATTTACCTACCTCCTTTTTTTCCCTATGTCTATCAAGGGATTTTACCGCTAAAATGGGTAGTTACTTGTCTTCTAATTGGTCCCGTATGTTATCCAAGACAAGGTATGGTACCAAGTTTACCATACAAGCTGAACTAATATTTTTCTATCATGTTGAGTCATATGATCCATCTCCTCTCCAAGTCAATTTCGTAATTAATTAAGAACAAGTTTCAATTTATTATGAGTGGCATGTTCCCCCTCATGTACTTGATTTATTGCTAGATGAGTGGGCATAAAGGAACCAAAAATTTGATCCATATGCTGAAGATATTGAATCTTTTGAAATTGGGCTTGGCACTTATTGCATCCTTGAAGAATAAGATGTGTTGTCATGTGTGCTCAATAAAAATAAAGAAAACTGGTCCATGGAAGTTGTAGTTTGATCTCTCTAGAACCAGAAATGGCATGGGTGCAACTTTTTTCTCTTTTCTCCCAAGGATGAGAAGTTTCTTCTTTGCACACAGTTGTAAATTCACAGCTCTAACACTATAGAAAAATACGAAGCATTGGTACATGGTATTCTTATTGTTGAGAAGAAAATGATTAAGGTGCTATAGATATTTGGAGATATAGAATTTGTTATCCACCAAGTTACCAACAAGTGTGTAATAAAGAAGAATATTATCAAAGCTTATAAACATACATTTTGGACCTCCTTGAGAGATTTGATGCTCTAAATCTATAGGTGGTACCAAGGAAGATGAATAAAGAAGCAGATAAAATGGCCACACTTGGTTCAAAGTTCTCCCCTACTAAGGAATTTATCAAAGGAAATGTGCAAACACACAAAAATGGTAATTAAGCCATCTATTCTAGACAACAACACTAGATGGTAAGTGTTTTATAACAATGTGCAAATCATCCAATTCATTCATTATGAAGTTGAGTTCTCTTCAAGCATGCATTCTAATTTACATGATAGCTATGGTGACCAATTCATCCAGCTAAAGACAAATAAGTACCCTAAAGGGCTAGTCACCTTAGAGAAAATATTTAGCCTTGATTATGAGTTCAAGGGTGAAAAAAGTATATGAATGTGGTGCAAGACGACTACATTCAAGTCACTATTACTCGTGGAAAGGAGTTGCTTCTCAAAATCTTACGTGCATGATGAAAGGAATGTCTTTATCTCTCTCTGTTAGAAATATAATGATATATTCTCATGGGAATATGAAGACCTCAAATTATTTGATCCAAGTGTTGCTCTACACTCCATTGACCTTTATCGTAGCATCAATCCCAGGACAAAATAAAAGGCTATTCAATCCAAGATTAGATCCCCTCATGAGGAAAGTCTTTTCTAAACTTGTCGAGGTAAATATAATATTTCCAATCAAATACTCTACATGGGTTCCAAAACTAGTTTGAGTGCGCAATAAAAATGGTAAAATTAGACTATGCATTGATTTCAAATATTTGAATAAGGAATGTTTGAAGGATCAATATCATTTTCCTTCTATGGAGCATATTTTATAGACGTGGTTGATGCCCAAAAGTTTTCTATGTTGGATGGGTATTTAGGCTTCAATAAGATCTTGGTCAACAAAGAGGATCAATTTAAAACAGATTTTACAACTAAATGGGGAACATATACATATGAAAAGATATCATTTGGGTTGTCAAATGTAGGCATAACATTTCACCGCATCATGTATATTTCCTTCAAAGGATAAATCAACAAGTTCATCCTAGTTTACCTTGATGATATAACTATCTTCTCAAAGGAAGGCATAGAGCACATGGTGCATCTGGAGAGAAAGTATTTGAGAGATGTAGAAGGTTTGGTGTATCTTTCAACCCCAAGAAGTGTAAATTTACTATGGTGTAGGGAAATATTTTGGGCCATGTGGTTTTAAAGGATTGCATCGCAATTGATCATGAGCTCGTTTTAGCCATCCCAACTCTTTCCCTACAAACGCATAAGAAATCCTTGCAATGCTTCCTCGGAAAAATAAATTTTTTTAGGAACTTCATCCCCAAATTTATAGGACTGGTTTGGCCCATCACCCTCATGGTCAAAAAGGAAAAAACCTTCAAGTGGAAAATAAAAGGAAAAGAGAGATTCAAAAAGATAAAAAAAATAAATTGCTTGCGTGCCAAAAATTATCAACCCTTAACTATTCAAAGGATTTCATCCTTTATTTTTATGGAGGTTATGTGAGTGTTGTTGTTGTGATGACACAAGAAAATAAATAAGGACTAAAACAACCAGTGGATTTCTTCAATCAGACACTAAAGGATTATGAATTGGAATATAGTAACATAGAGAAGTAGGTCTATGCCATCATGCACGCACTCAAGAATTTTAAGAGAATTCTCACCGTAAATCATATCAAGGTGCTAGTTTCTCACACTGGGTGTTAGAGACTTCATCATGGGAGCAAAAATAAGTGAGAAGAGAGCAAGGTGGGTGACTAAGATCATGGAGTATGATGGGACTATTAAATCCACAAAGGTGGTTAGAGGTAGCGCGCTCTACAAATAGCTCACTCGAGGACATGCAAGGTGAACTCGAAACTTCATTATTTCGGATGAATATCTCCGTGCACATGAGAGCCTAAAAATAATGTAGCCCCTAGCTCGCATGACTAGATGAAGTACATAATAACATTCCTTTCCAAGGGCACATACCCTCCCGGTTTGAATAAAGAAATGATAAGACATCTAAGGCTCCAATCTATTCCATATGTTATTATTGATGGACTTCTCTTCAAAAATAATCTTGATGAAATGCTACTAAGGTGTATTGATGGCGCAAAAATCGGAAAAGTGTTAACCAAATTTCACGATGGATTGTTTGGTGGACACTTCTCTACCAAGACTACATCAATGAAGATTATATTGGCAGGACTCTTTAGGCCTACCCTGTTGCTCGCAAACGTGCACAAGTGGGTCATCAAATGCAAATAATGAAGTTTCTTTGTAGGAAAGAAGAAATTGGGAGTGCTTCCCTTGACCAATCTAAGTAGATCAAACTTTTATGTAATGGGGTCTTGAATTCATAGGCATGATCAATTCTCCTTCAAGTGTCAGCCACAAGCCGTTATTTACGGCTACATATTACTTCACTAGATGGATAGAAGTTGTCACGCCAAGAAATAAACTAATTCGGTCATCTTTGAATTTCTCAAAGGTATTGTAATAAGGTTTGGTTTTCCTCAAACAATCATTTTTGATAATGAAAATCCTTCCTTGGTACCCAAATCATTGATTGGGATCTTAGTTTTGGTATATACCGAAGACTTATTCTAATTATTACCCTCAAGGTAATGTCTTAGCAGAGTCTAGAAATATCATCTTGATCAGAATCATGAAGTTAACAATGAATATCAACCAAACGAAATGGCACACAAAGCTCTCACATGCTCTCTCGGGTAGACATAATCACAATGAAGAAGGTAATATGAACTTTTCCTTATAATATTTTCCATGACAAGGAGGATACACTTCCTTTGATACTTGAGTTTAATTTGTTATCACTTGCCCAACTGGAATTTGAAGGCGTGAACTAGAGAGAAATTAGAATGAGATGGTTGGTTGAAATCAAAGAATTAAGGAACTCTTCCATGACCAAGCTAGAGAAGCATTAAAGATCAGCAAATAAGTGGTTTGGCGGAAAGGCTAGGCCCCAAGCTTTCAAGATTGTTGACTTGGTCTTAAAATGGGATCTTTGATAGAGTTAAACCAGGTGTCATGAAAAGTTTGATGCACTTTTGAGTGGCCCATAAATTATCAGTTATTGTGAGAAGGCTAACTCTTTCAAGTTATCTAATCTTGATGGAGGCATGTTATCAATCCCAGTCAATGGGATTTATCTCAAACCCTTCCATTAAGCTTGTTGCATCATTTTGAATATATTAAAGTATTGTCAATTCCTCCAAGTGTGTTGTGCCTACATTGTTTTTTTTTTTACATAGTTCTTTCTTCCCTCATGCTTCTTCGCACGTGCTCTTTTTGTTGCTTCTAGAATGTCGGTCATCTTTTAGCAGTTTTTAGTATTTTGTAGGATTGTAACAAAGTTCGTAATATGCTTCAAGTAGCTCAAGGGTAGTTCTTCAAAGTAGCCGATCATAGGTTCATACACATGGTAACTCCATACCCAATTGACACTCCAGTGCTACGATCACCTTCATCTAGCAAGTAGATGGCCCCAAAAGTCATCAAACTCTTCCAAAATAACTCCCCTAGTTATTTGGACAACTTGTATTTCCATTTTGACTATGAAGGTTCTACATTACTAGTTATGCATACTTCAGCTTATCTCCTGGCACATTTCCTAGGTGGAAATTCCTCATGAGCTCATGTGTGCTCTTCTTCTCTTATTCACCTTCCATATTTGCCTCTCTATTTCCTCTCGTTTGTTTCACTTCCCACCTCATGTGCACTCCTTGTGGATCCATCTTCTTCTCAAGAGTCCATGCATCCCTGTACGTATGCGTACCTTAGACTTTCCTCCAAAAAATAGCTAAATACCCGTCACACTTGGGTGCCCTTTCCTTTTTCCACACATTAATTGCACATCTAGCATACGTAGCTCATGCACACTACCTTTACATGCATCTTTCATTTTTTTCCTTCCACACCTTCCCCTTTCATGCATATCTTCATGTTTTCTTTTGTGCCCTTCTATACACTCCAAATCACTCAAAGTTTAAATTTCAACGGGATTAGGTAGGTGAAAAGTCAGAAACATATCTCATGCCATTAATGCATAATCGATTGTTCCAACCACCTGATTTGATTCATATCTCTCCCCTTTCCTTCTCCCACATGCAAAATAGATATAGAGAAGTGCATTTGATAGCTTGGCAGTGGATTTACAGCATTCATTGCTATTTGTTGGTGATTGAGTTTTAAATCAGATTTTCCTCCTCCTCCTTCCTCTCTCTATTCCATTTATATATAAATGTAAGAGCATGCCTCATCAGAAAGGTTGGACATGTTTAGATCCCTTAGTGTTTGCTAAGAATTTTGTATCTTTGCATTTTGAGTTACGAGACCTCTAGACTTGGCTCTTGCATGTGGATATTGGCCTCATACACCATTGTAATAAATTGTACATATTTGGAAGCAATAGAAGCATTTTTTGTGGATATTCTATGCCTTGACGTGTTTGTAGTCTTCTTTCTTTCCTTTGCTTTGTATTGTGTGCTTGTTATTCCATTTTAAATCCTTTACAACTCCATTTTCTAGTTGTGTCTCATGAAATCGATTGTGTGAATACATTTTGGTCTATGGTGTGCATGCCTAGCCTCCCTTTATGCCTTTTCCTCATTTTCATTCAAAATAGATAGTGTTCATCCCAATTTTTCCTGGTGCTATCGCCTCCCTTAGTTTTAGTCTTCCCTTTTCACATATCCTCTATCCCTAGACCCTTGGCATGTTTAACTTAGGTTTTCAATTTTGCATTAGGATTAATAGTATCAGTAGAAATAGGTAGAGGAAGCGGCCTTCTTCAAAGGTTTTCTCAAGCCCACAAGGTCCCACAACTTAGAGACAGCCCCATTTTTACTCAAACTACTCAATTCTACTAGATTTGAGACACGAGTGAAAGTTTGAACAACCAATAGTAACTCTATTACATGGTTACATTTGCATTTTTCTATGTTGGGAATCAATTCATAAATTTTCAATGATATGAATAATCATCCTAGTATATGACCTTGGTGGTTGAGGACCGTAATGCATTATGAAATTCTTCATTATAGTACATGTAATGTTTACGATCTTCAATAAGATAAACATATTATTTTGATAACTTGTCTTTCATTTAATGTGTTGATGACATCGGAACTAGTCACAAACCATAGAAATTAGAAATTTTAATGTGATAAGGTAATGTGTTTGATTTTATTCATGGTCATATATCATGAGCAAACTGGTAAATTTTTGATAAATTATTTTAATCTAAGTCCCAAAGCAATTGAATTGTGGTTGATGGTCTTCATGATGGAATAGTTAGGTAGAAGGGAAGTATAGCTATGTGTTTAAATGGTCTTAGACCATAACGTGATGACATTACAAAGGTTTTAAGGAGCTTGGTATTTGATCATATTATATGGCATTATCATTAATTATTTAGTTGACCACACCATTTAATTTAAAGGAATGTGATTTGTTTGTTTTGATATCTTTGACCATATCGGGAGCTTAGGTAATGTTTTATTTAAATTAATTTGGTAGACCAATCACACCATACATTCAAGGAAATTGATTGTTTAATTTAATGTCTTCGACCGATCGTTTCAACTCCATGCATGTAGATAAGGGATAAACTTGGATAAGTTTTATTGTTTAATTTAAAAACAACCTTCCATCACCATTTGAGTGGAGGGAAAATAGTGGATAAACCAAGCCATATTATGAACTCGGCATAGCAAAAATTAATGCATTTATTATGAGTATGGTTTCCCGGAAATAACGAAGCTTCTAGCGAAGCTAAGTGCATGAAAGATGTTTCATTTTTATCTTTCGATCTCCCTTTTGACAAGTTTTTCATGAAGGAACTAAAATATATTTTCATAGGGAATTTACATGGGTCTTCTTTGCTAAATATATATGCTTTTATTTTGGGATATAAGGGTGTTTAATCTATTTAAATATGAGAAAGAGTTAGGACATATGGGAATTTCTTTATCTTTTTGGGTTGAACTTGGTGGAATATTTTAAGGACAAGTTATAGGTGTTTTACTAATCACAGAATGGATTCTCTAACCCAAATCATGTTGCTTTATTATATAACATAGAATAATAGCTAGTTTTATTTCTCTGGTATCAATTTGGAATTTAATACTAAATAAAATAGAAAGATTTGATAAGGAAATCTTAAAGAAACATATTTATAAAATTCATGGGCTCAGGGAGTATTTTTGCACTTTTGCACTATCTTTCAAACGCATACACATTTACACATTTGACCCGAGCACCCATTTTTATCTTTCATTGAGATCATGACACGTGTTTAGATCTTAGAGGTAAGGGAGTCACAAGACCTTTTTGCACATTTTTATTTTCCCAACTGGGTACAAAATTACCAAGTTGACCCGAAACCCTGCCTCTTTGACTTCTATTGAGAACACGACACATGTCCTTGGTGGGCCTTAGAGATTTTATTATATTTTTCACTTCATCGGCTCATCTTCAAAAATATACCATTGGTCCCATTCCCCATTCCAATGTAATTAGTCCTTTTTGCATTCTTTGACTCAAATATCCCTAAGAATATTTGTAAGTTAGTAAGTTGGTAAGTTGGTAAGTTGGTAAGTTGGTAAGTTTAGTAAGTTTTTTTAAATTTCATTTTTGGTGGGATACTTTTTTTGGGGTGTTTTTTTAGGTGGGAATTTTTTTCAAAAGGGAAATATATCTGAATATTTAATTAGGATTTAATTTTAAATAGATATTAATTAGTGTTTCTTTATTATTCAAAATTAATTAGATTTAATTTTACTAAATCTTGTTTTATTAATTTCAAATCTAATTTGTTTATCTTTTACGATTAGTAATAATTTAAATCTTCCTTTAAAATTAATGTTAATTGTCATTTTTTTAATTACTAATCATGTGCTCAAGTGTGCGGTGGCACTTTGAGAACCTATTTTCCTTCCTATCACTTTTCCAACATTCTCAAGATCATCGGGACTCATCCTAAGTTCATCTAAAACTTGTATTCTACCCTTACTATTGCTTCTTGCGACTAGTGAGTACATATGCAATAGTTTACAAAGAAGGGGTATCCTTTGTGGCGTGAGATGCTCTTTCTCACAACCAGGATTTGATTTCACCTCCTTATTTTTTGTAAATTGTGCTTGTGTACGGTGTCACCTTTCTACGCTCCACGAAACACGATTGTGGTATCCTCTCTTGTGCGTTATTATGCTGATTGCAAGGTGAGTTACCAATCTGTTTCAAGACGCATGCTTGTACCCAATTTTATTCAACACACTAAACTATAAAGTGTCAAAAGAAGGGGAGTTATTATATTGTCTTGGGTGGTTGTCATTCTTTTTCGCATTCCTTATCTCTCTCTCTTCAATGGATACTTATTCACTTCCTTTACTTACACCGTTCAACCTGTTTTGAGTGGAGATCAAAAATAATTATGAAACTAAGAGGTAAAGGATTATCATGCATCACCATGGGAGCCTGAGAGACCGAACTGATGATAACCCTAAAGAATCTAAGTGGTTAAACTGTAGTGTTGAAGCTTTAGGTCTTCTTTGCATGTCTATTCCTCCGACTTGCTCTTCCACATTGAGTTGTTCAAAACTCCTAATTCTCGCATAAACAACATTGGATAAAATGTTTGGACAGCAAGATGACAAGAGAGTGCATAAGTTGGAAAACAAACTACTAGGTTAAATCCTAGTGATTTTGAAAACCTACAAGCATTCTTCTCTAAGTTTGTCCACACTAGATTGTTGTTAAAGGAATGTCAAGTAGAGAAGAAATATTATCAACTGATCTTGTTGATTCTCTCTAAGTTAGGTCCCAAATATTCTGTCTTTGTGTCAAATTTTTACGCTACAAAATTTATCTTGGGAAAAGATTGGAATATGTCCTCCTTTGATCTGTTTTTCGTCCCAACTCATTTGAGAACATGAAAAACTCATTCAAATGGGGTCTCTCAAGTCCAAGTAACATGCCCTTGTAGCAAGTACTAGTAAAGAAAAGAATATTGAAACTACGAAAGAAAGAAAGGATCAACCTAAGAAGGAAACCAAGACCAAAACTAAACTTAACACAAACACTTCGACTTCTGAGCCTAGAGAATAGAAAGACAAGTTTTTGTGTTCTTATTACAAGAAGTCTGGTCATAAAGAGCATCTATGTATGAGAAAACAAATTGAACACACTTTCCACTTTCATCCAATACCTGTAATTTCTAAGGGTCATAATTATGAGCACACCACCATACCAGTTCAAGAGCATAGATAGTGGGTAGAATTGCAACTACTAGAGCAATTTAGCTTACACTAATAGCTTTTATCAATTTTCTTTGATTCTCACTATCCGCATCAATATAGGACACAGAGAAACTTGTCCTCCATGTTTCTAAGTTACAAAATCCTTACAAACTCCTCCAAGTCCGCATCAAGTAAATTCATGTCCTTTATGTTATCTAAGTTGCTTGTGATACCAGAGGACATAGAGAAACTTGAATCACGAGTTTTCATATTGTTTCTTAATATATCTCCCCCAAATTACTGTGAAATTTGTGAAGAAATTAACCCATGTATGGGAAAATAATGTAACTTACTGATTTCCTAAACTTGTTTTATGTAACTCTTCTTCCCGTGATCATTTCTTGAATTTCGTGATCAATCTCCCCATCTTTAACTGATTGTTTTCCTTTTCCATGCAACTCTCCTTTGCTTCTTTGATCCCAAAATCTCGATCTCGAAATAAACACTCGCATTAAGTTTTCCTTTACTCCTTCGCTAATTCTCACAATTAGGGTACCAAAATATTTGTATGCAATGATAAAAACTTTGAAGTGTTTGAAAGTTTCAAGTAATTTTGCTTTAATCCGTGAAAAAATGCATTAATGGCGCAGCCATTAATTTTTACATCCTGGTCATCTATCTTTCCTTTTCCATTTGAATGTGTATCGCTCATGTGGATAAATTTGATGCTTCGCAAGCTCAAGGAGTCTTTTTTCACTTTTAAACTATCTTTTAAATGCATACACGTTTTACACATTTGACCCGAGCACCCATTTTTTGAATTTAATTGATATCATGACACTTGTTTATATATTAGAGTTATGTTGGTGAGAAAATTTGTTAGGGGACAAATTGGCGTTATCTTGCCAATTCTCTTGGATTCTATGTCCCTCTAATTAACCAAAGGCATTTTGCGTGCGTGCATGTGTGAGTAAAAAGTGAGTTTTGGTCGGGGATCCAACACGGGCACTCCACTGAACCTGTGGAAAAATCTTGCATATATTTGTAAGAGAGGAATTTTCTAGGAAAGCGGGAAAGGGAGTGAGAAAGTTAGAAAAGAGAAACTAATATTACCAAGAGAAAATAAGATACTTGTATACACCATTTAGAAATTTCATTACATACTTCGAATTTAGAAGAAATCAAATTTGTATAAAAGCAACATGACCAAATAGCATTTAATGAACACAAAGTAACACTAAACTACTCGGTCAAAAATGCTAAAATTCCTTCTTCCTTTATCAAACTCAAGCGAAATTGTACATAACACGTAAATAGAAGACATTTTTGAGTAGGAAAAAGGAATAAATTTTCTATCTCTTTGCTCTCTTCACAAATATATCTCTCTCATGAATTCACAAAAATTAGCTCCAAAATCTAAGAAGTCTAAGAAGAAGTTAAAATGAGGATATTGTTACAATTTATAAAAGAGAAGGCAACTCTTCATCTTCCTGGTGACTTTTCAAATACTTTAATTTGAATTTAAATTGTTCATATTCCACTTAAATATTTAATTCCCTTTTATAAAATCAAGGTGACTTAAATTTTCTATTATGTTTCTAAATTCACTTAAAAATATATTAAAAAGTGAAAACCTCAAATGAAAAAATATAACATTGATGAGAGAGAGAGTTGGGTGGAGAAAAGAAGGAAGAGATAGAAAGAAGAGGAAGAAGAAGAAAAGAGAGAAAGGAAGAATTATTTGGAAGAATGATCTACTATAGTGGATTTGATCTCGCTTCCTAACTCATTTCTACTTTGCACACTCCCGAGAAGGCCTCTTTCCCTCTAAGATCCTTTCGAAATGAGAAGCTACATGTTCTACTTTGTCAAAGCATGAGGAATGTGAAAGCAACTCAAGGTATTTTTCCATCCATCAGCCACACTGTTGATTATACTTCCGAACCATGATGAATTTTTTCTGCAATAATTGTAATAGAATTCGGATCTCCGAGAGGAATTTGAGGGTATCCGTAGTGAAGGAAAATGGTTTCCTACCTCTTTCTTGATGTTTTTTTAATGGACCAATCAACTCATCGCAGTTGTATCCTCGCCTATCATAGTACTCCAAGATTTTGAGTTTTCCAATTTACACTATCCTTCAATTGTATACTTGTTCCTCTTTTTCCTCCATCTCTATGATGACCTAATTGCCAAGACCCTCACCATATAGGTGATAAGTCTTCGAGATATTTTCAAAATCTTCATGTTTATCAACTCCCGGTAATGACTATTGCTCATTTCATCTACTAATAGGCTCAAAGGTTCTTAATAGTCCCTTTCTTTCTCCAAGTCCTCCTTGAATGTCTATGTCCTATTTGCTATCACACACATTTAAGTAAAAATTTGATCGCTTCTTAGAGAACTAACTTCCCTTTTTTAGAAATTGAGTTACTCCATTCGTTATTCACTTGCCCCTGCATTGTGAACTTGTGTATCCTCCTGATGGATTCTAGATTAAAGCTACTGATGGGCGCAACTTCCTCAAATGGGAATTATCATGGCATTAGGATCAAATATATTTTATACATAGAATGAAAGAGTTCACACTGCTCTTTTAGTTCATCAATCATCTTCTTATACTCCTTATTCCTTTCCACCATGCGAGTGGAAGATTGTTGATACATGTAAATCCCCTTCATGAGTTGTTGGTCCTAGTTGGATTGTGCTCATCTAATAGTCAATTGGTATCATATCATCCATTGGCTTGATTACCTTGGGCTGAGATACTTCAATGTATTGGTTGCATGTTTCCCCACTATAGAACCGTGAGGCTGTATGTGAGTGCTTTCTTGATTTTTTCTTTGGCCAATAAGAAAATCATTGATAGATCAGGGGCTGCCACTTGCTACACATTGTGGGTGTCAGGTAAAATTGTTTCCTGCATCCAAGGAAACATCTCATTAGATTCAGTGCTCGATGATAGGTACACTAATAGTTCTTTATTCTGAAGGAGGAGGAAAATCCTGAATGAGTGAGATAAAGGTGTCAACAAGAGGTGGGACCTCATGTGGTGGATTGAAGACTAGGTCTTGGACCATGTGTTCTTCATCCACTTGTGTCTCGACCACTAGATTTTTTTCCTACATTTATACGATCAATTCATCCTCTCACAAAGTGACTCAAATGAGTCTTCTTCTACCCTTTCTTTCTTTGGCAGCTTCTTATGAAGAGAAGCTTCCAATTTTGTGCCCTTCCTTTTCAAACTTGCTCTGGAGTGTTTAGAACTGGTAGTCACCTCTATGAATTTTGAGGATGACTAATAGGAAGATTTCTTCTGACTTGGGGGAATTCCTCATGACTAGATGATCATGGTTCTCTTCTTTAGAAACCAGTTTCTCATCCTCCTTACCACTTTCTCAATCCACTCCTTGATATCCCTAGATTCACAAACATACCAGTTGACTGGAGACAAAAGGAATATCTTGACTACCACGTACTCATGATCATATGCCTCTGTCCCATCATCATGCAAAATATCTTAATACCAAAGAGAACTTAAATTTATTCATCTTACTAATTTTCATCCTCATATGGTCCTTTTCATAGACTTCAAATTCATCAGCACAATTGGCCCAATAGTTCTTGAGTTGTGGCTCATGTTGTAATTATGGGATGTAGAAAGAGTTAGGATCTTCTTGGATGTCGAAATTAGGCCTGGAAATGTAGGAATGCAAAGTCAAATGAAAAAAATGGCCTTCGGATGAGATGCATCATTTGAGCTCTTGCATGTGAATACCCCAAGAGAGATAGGAAATGGAATCAACTTCTTCCTCCTAATTCTAATCCTATTATTCACTTGAATGATCTTTCTACAAAGCTCGAACAATATAATTTGGTCACTAAGGCACTTAGGTAGCCTTAGCAGAGCTTGGTTGAAGCCAACAACTTGCAGGTAGGAGAAGGCCGAGAATTGTATGAAATAAGATCCATATTTCTTGATCATAGATGTCGCTTGTGAAAACATCCTAGCCTCTATAGCCCCTTCTAAGATTCAGACCACATACATTGTGAATGCATCGTTCACATGAATGAAATGCATATGGCTTTCCTTTATCACCAATTGTGGAAGTTTATCGAATGCGTGCACCTTGGCAAGTAATATTTTGCATGAGAGTCAATCCTTTGAATGATCTTAAGCTAGCAAAGAGATAGACTAAGTAATAATTCATGTGGAAATTCTTCATCATGGGTACCTAGAGAAATTGTAGATGGATATTTTCATTGATGATCTGCCCCTAGTCAATTCTCTACTTTCCTTCTATCAATGTCAAGATGAAAAGGCCCATCTAGTCTTGGAAGTCTCTTGTGCTTTCTTTTCCCATAACTCTACTGAGGAGAGTGATGGCATCTGAATATCCTTCTCGAAACTCACACCTTGGAAGGTTCTTGGGCATCCTTGAGGGATTTATTCTTTTTTCAACCACAAACTAAGTGCTACCCCTTGTACATATGCATCCATCATTTCCCAATCATGCAAGGCCCTATCCTTTGAGATGAAGACCATGCTAGGTGATGTCGGTATTTGTAGAGAAAGTGAAATGGTTCTAGGTATAATGATTGCCATCATTGTACCATTGTTAGCTCGGATGGTTCATGTTTTGGGCTAATAGTGGTGAGGGCGGAGTTAGGCCCAACTCAAGACTTTTCACGATTACATCGGGTGTCTTGTGGTAAGAAAAAGCCACTTGTGAATATGTGACATTCAATCTTGTTTTGGTGCTTAGTTGCCATGTGAGTTATAAGGTCATTTAGGTCCATGTATAAGACATCACTATCTTTTATCTCATACTCGCAAGTGAATGGTTATGCCAACTTCCGTCCCGTTAACTTCTGCTTCATGTTTTTCTTAGAAAGAGAAACTTACTATTTTTAGTAAGTATGAAAAAGAAGCTCCCTCGAACCTCCACTAAATGTCACAACTATGATTTCCTCTTCTCCCTACGTTCCTCTCTCCTTATAGATAAAATTTATATTTTTGACAAGTGCTCGTGGGACCACTTACTATTTTTAGTAAGTGCCAAAATTCCCATTTTGATGAATTCTCAACAGACCGCATCTTCAATGCTTATATCTCCTTCACAAGTTCTAATGTTGACGACTTTCCAAAAATATAAGTCCCCTATGTCGAAGACTTGCTAGTTTTATAGATTTGGATTCTGAAGGTTGGATTAAAGTGGAAGGAAGTTTTCCGATATGGTTTTTTTCCCAATATCACCCCTCTAAAATTTTAGACCTACCCACTCAATAGTCTAGGAGATTTTAAAGTTTTAATTTTTGACCTGGCAATGCTTCTAAACACGACACCCATTAATGGAGCTTGAAAGTTGCATGTCTAGTTTTCTTCTCCATTTTCAATAAAAATTACATTTTTGTTGTGGGTTTTTTCCTCTTGTGCTTCTAGTGAAATCTCGTTTCAATTCGACTGTCAATTTGATTGGAAATGATATTTTTCCACGTTGGGCCAGAAAGAGGATTTTTTTGTTGTGAGTGTTGTACTCACACATGGAGGGATCAAGGTGTGTTTCTAATGGTTTTTGAGAGAGGAAGTAACAAAAAAATGGTGTGTTTTTTCATGCACTAGTTTGCAATATTTCTACGAATCTTCGTTTCATGAAAATGGAAATTTTCATTGTTTCTTCTCTTTGTTCTTCGCTTCTTCTTCCTTATTTGGTCAAACCTTTTTCGAGACTCGTATGTTTTCATGGAGTGGAGGAAAAAAAATTGATAGATCTGGTTCTAGGTTCAAAAATGTTGGAGTGGTGGTAAGAAGTTGCAGAGGAGTTTAGAGAAAGAACTGTGTATGGGTTTAAAAAGGAAGAAGCGGAAAGAAAGTGACAGCGGTTGGGGATTTAAAAAAAAAATTATGCACAGAGATGTCTAGGAACATTTTTGTGTCCCTGATGTCCCTCAACTAAAAGGTATGTGAGGTACATCAATTTTGATGGTGAGCAAGGCAATGACATGTGGCGGTGATCCAACGGTAGGGAATGAAGGCTCCACTAGCTCCCAAGGCTGAAAAAATGGTCTTGAAGAGGTCACATGGGTGACCAGGAGTCTCCTTGGGGGCTAGGTGAATTTTTCCAAGTTTTATGTCCCTAACCTATGAGGTAAATGAGGGACATCAAATTCCATGGAGCTCCTGGTGATGACACATGGCAGTGATCAGACGGTTGAGGATTTGAGCTCCTGCAAGCACCTGGGGGCTGAACTGGCACTCCTAGAGGTTGCATGAGGATCCAAAGATCATATGGGCCTAGGATAATTTTCTATGGTTGATGTCCCCAACCTTGAGGGATGTGAGGGACACAAAATCCCACCAAGATCATGGATCTGACACATTTCCTCCCAAAATTGACTAACTCCTGAACTTGCTCCAAGAGGATAACTTGAAACGACGATAACTTGAGCACCCGATGGAATTTTTTGATGAAATTTTAAATACTCCAAACTAGAAATTACATTTTAAATCCAATGGTGGGGGTATTAGGTCTTTCTTCTTCCATGTTTTCCTTGAAAAATAAGATTTTTGATTTGGTACTCCACCTATACATGATAAAACGGCTTACGGACTCCAATGCAAAAAAGTGTTATGAAAAAACTAATTTCACAATATTTAGGTCTTGTAATTACCTTTCCGAAAAGAAAAAAAAATCTCCTAAATCCACCCAGAGCTCCCGAAATGTCCTTCGAAGTTCAAAAGTTGTATTGGATTGTGCACTTCCTAGGCCTGTGAACCCTAATTTTGGTGAAACTTCCCAACTTCTCTAAGTCCTTCCAGAATCTTCTGAATCACTTCCATGATGTCCCAAGGCCTTTGAATCACCTCCATGTATTTTTGGCTTCTCTTCTCTATTCCATGGGGTTTCTCTCGGTCCTAGGAAGGCCAGTGGTAGCCTTCCCATAGCTTCCGAAGCTTGCAACTTTTAATGAACTCCTAAAATAACCTAGGGGGAATGAATGGACTTTACTAAATCACCTAGGGGGATGAGATAACATTAATCGAGAGGTCACTTGGACTAACTAGATAGACCCGGGGTGCCTTGGAATGGTAAGACTTGAAAAAATTAACACATGGGTATAGTTGTCATGCTTGGAAATTGTTAATTTCCTTGTTGCAAATTTATACACGACAACAATTGGCTATAACTTGGGGACATGACATGGACTGAGTGCAGTGAATACATGACATGGGGAATCTAGAATCTCAAATTTAGACCGTATCATCCATTAACCAGTGCCTTAGACATTGGGCCTTGCAGAGTCATTTACAATTCACAAGAAAGAAAGCTAATGAATAAGGAAACACACACACACAAAACAATGGAAAGGAAACAAACGACATACAACAGAAGGGAAACACATGCAACATAAATAGAAACACACCTATGGTACAAGGCAGGGATAACCTACTTTCACTGATGATACAATTTTAGGTATTTCCCACGCAAGGCAATTCCAAAGTGGCATTCCATTTTATATGAGAGTAGAAAAACATTATCGTTGCAAGCTTCACAAACCTGGAATGGTCTAAGTCATAATTAATAAAACTTTCTATGGCTTCCTTTTGGTTCCCTTCTCTTGTCTCATAGAAGGTTGAGGTCTCCAACTTTGAATTATCTCATTTTGGCTTTATTTTCAAAGATCTTCTTTACTTTCAATTGTTGCTCCTTGATACGGTCCACCACTCAAGTCTATTTTCTTCTAGCTTCTCAAGAAAGAGGATCCTCTTGTCAATGGAATCCTTGTAATGTCCATCTTCTATTCCCTAGAGCAACTTGAGAGATGGCATCTCAACTATGATGGGAATTTCTACTTCAACTCCATACAATAATTGGAATGGTGACATACCTATTTCCTTCTTGGGGGTGATCCTATCCACCCATAATGCATCATACAACTTATTGTGCCAATTCCTTCGGTTTTTATCCACAAGCTTGTTGACAATCATCATGATGTTCTTGTTGCTTTATTTATCTTGTCCATTTCCTTGTGGATAGTATTCGATGCATGAGACAAGGAGATTCCATAGCCATAGAAAAATTTATTCAACTCCCTTAAAGAGAAATAGGTAGAATTTTACGCTATAATCTTTTGTGGCACTCCGAAATGTACTATGATATTCTCATTGATGTCATTACATATTGTTTTTATGTTTTCTTGCTTGGATAGAATAGCTTCCACCAATTTTTTAAGTAGTCTGTCATTGTGAGCACATAGGTGTGCCCCGTGCTTGAGTGAGGATTCATTACACTGATGAAATCTAGTCCCCACTTTTGAAATGGTTCTTCAATAACAATTGTCCTGAGTGGTAGTGCTGCAAGTTGGGGTCTCCCAACGAATTGTTGACATGCTTCATAGTTGGAAACCCATTCTTGAGTGTCTACAAAGAGGGTGGGCCAATAATACCTTCCTCATAGGATCTTGTGTATAGTGACCATCATTTGAGAAATATCCACCACATTCTTGGGTCGTGGTATGTTTTAAGAAAAAAATTTGTTTCTCTTTATCTACACATTTGAGGAAGCATCCATCAAGACCTCTCTTATAAAGTGTATGGTTCCAGATTATAAACTATGTTTCCATCATCTTGAGTGTTATCCTTTGCTTATAATCAAGATGAGAAGGGCATTTTCCATAAGTTAGGTAATAGGCAATATTAGCATACCACTCATCAATAGTGGTTACAAATAGAACCTATGGATTATTTTTAGAAAAAATGGGGCAAGCACGATTGTCTTCACCATGTTGACCCTTGAGTGCTTCATCTTCAAAAATCAACCTACACAAGCCATTTCCTCATACCAAATTAGAGGGTCGGATATCCAAATCATACTCTTGAATTTTTACAACCCAGTTTCCTCTTTTAGCTCCAGGATCTTGTTGTGTCAAGATGGACTTGATTGCACTTTACCGTGTACCATTACCATGACCGAGAGTTTAGTATGTAAAATCTGAAATTTTTACATCATTAACTATGGCATAGGCATGTTTCTCCAACTAGTTATAGTTTAGTTCATGCTTCTTCAATGGGCAGCTCATGAAAGAAATGGGTGCCTCCACACCTTCATCATTCTTTTGGACTAGAACGGTAAAGAGGGTATGTTATGATGCATAACAATACATGATGAACTCTTTTCTAAAATTTGGATACACGAGAGTTGGAGCCTTGGCAATGAATTTTTGATCTCTTTGAAATTTTCCTTCCTTCATTGTTCCATTTGAAGTTTTCATGTGGTTTCATCATGGTGGTGATGTGCTTTGTCAATTCAGCAAACTCAGGAACAAAGTGATGAAGAAAGTTCACCTTTTCGAAGAAGGAATGAACTCCTTTCTTACTTGTGGGTAGAGATAGTATTTGAATGGCTCATAATCTCTCAGGATCAATATGTGCTACATGTTTTTTCATAATGTTCCCCAGTAACTTGCCTTCAGTAACTCTAAAAAAATTACTTTTTCAAGTTTAGTGATATGTCATGTGTTCTACACCTTGCAAGTACATGTTCTATGTGATGGATATGGTCTCCCTCTTTTATGAAAATATCGTAAGATCATCAAGATATATGAAAATTCAATATTTTAAAACTTTGAATGCCAAATCCATCACCCTTTAAAATGTAGCTCTACATTGATAATGCTGAAAAGCATTATTTTGTATGCAAAAGTGACCTAAGGCATTGTGAAGGTTGTTGGTGTGATCCTCCTCCGCCACTTTGATTTTATCGTATCCCGATAATCCATCAAGCAATGAGATCATTTCAGATCCAGTGACCATTTGTAAAATGTGGTCCATGATAGGGAGAGGATAATTGTCTTTTAGCAATTCCTGGTTAAAGTTGTGGAAATCTACACATATTCTTATTTCACCATTCTTCTTCTGCATCAACATAATGTTGTCCACCCATGTTGAATGATGTATGGGAAAGATAATCCTTACATTAAGCATCTTCATTACCTCCTCTTTGATGGTATCAATAATCTTTGGGTTATATGGCTTTTGTTTTTTCTTGAATGGTTTGGCCTCCTACTTCAAGGGAATCAAGTGATGCATTTCTTTCAGTTGAAAGGATTTGAGCTCATCATAAGAGTAGGCCAAAAAATCCTAATATTTCTTGAGTAATGAAAAAAACCTTATCTTCTCCTTAGGTGAACAACACTTTCCGATATTGACCATCGTTGATACTTCCGTGGTTCTGATGTTTTCCTTCTCAAAATCAGTTGGGCACCAAGAAGATTACTTTGCTTTCTCTTGAATGAATTTGTCATGTTAGTCAAAGAGGTCCCCTAGACAAACTAGGCCTTTGGGAATCTTGTTTCCTTTCAATTTGATTACTCCTTCTTTATCGATCCCTTGAATTCCTTCTTTCTCTTCTTCGTCTACCACTTCTTGGTGTGGATTATTGCTTCCTTCAAATAAGAGATTATTGAAATTTTCCCTTTGTTCTAAGAATTCCAAGATCTGATTATCATCATTGAAAACCTGTCAATTATTTGCATTATCTGGTACACTAGGCCTGAACACCATCTCAATGGTTACTTTATCTTTGTTAAAAGAAGGATGAGGTGTTACTAGGGAAGCTGACACTGTAAGGGAATCAGCTTTTTCATTCTTCTCTCTTAGGATAGACTCAATGGAAAATTCATCAAAAGACTTAATGCATTCCCATACTTTGTTTCTATAATGTCAGAGTCCTTTATTTTTCACACGATATTGCTTGGACTTATTTTACTATCACTTCCATATCACCCCGCATCTAAGATTCTTGATTCCCATATCTTCTACCATGCTCATGCCTAAGAGGAGAGCTTCATATTCTACCGTGTTATTCATATTATCAAATTTCAGCTTGTAGGAAAACGGGTACAATTCACCAAAAGAGAGTACAACACCACACCTACTCTCGAACCCACACTAGAATGAATGCCATCAAATTCCATCATTCAAAAATGATCTTCTTCTTCTTCCATAAGAAGTGGCAAGTTATCATCTTTTTCTAATGTGAGGAAGTAGTTTCTTAGCCCGCTATCTTGAAAAAGAATGTTTTCCTTTAGATCATCAGACTTTCATACTGTGAACTTCATCTTCCTTACTGGCAGAAACTTCTTCATCTCACCTTTCACTGGAATAGTTGTAGATGACAAATCCATTTTTATTTCTCCACCTAAGTCTCTGCAAAAGCTTTTGCTCAGTATCATGCCGAAGGATGTTGGGATGTCTGCCACCAGGATGGTTAGAAGCACCTTCTTATCTAGAAAATTGGCTAATTTTACATGTGCATATTTGATTCTTCCTACCAATGGCACTTTCTTGGATTCCACTAAATATAAGGAGTTATTTTCGAGGGTCAAGGTGAGGCCTAGGGAATTTTCAACTTTGATGGGAATCACATTATCTGAGGCTCCAGAATCTATGATGCAATTATTTAGTTGGAATCCTTTAATGAGGAGTGATAGGTAGAAAGGTTCAACCTTGATGGTTTTGGAAGCACGAGGGCTAACATGTTTTGAGAAGGTGTTGTGGATGGTGTGGGGAGAAAGCCTTTGTAATTTGGACCTGAGGTTAAAGGATTACCACCACGGATTACATCAATGAACCTATCAAATTGGGTAGGATGCATTTGTAGGTATTATGTTTCTGCGAGCTGGACTTTAGTTTTGCTTTCGTGTTCCAAAAATTCAAATGGGGTTATGGTGGGAAAGATAAAGGTTCTAGGAATTCCATAATATTTACATCATGAAGGTTTTTCTACTTTGGGGTTTGTATTTTCCTTCATGGGTGTAGTAACTGGCTTGGAAGGAGGTGACCATGTAGGTTTTGATGTAACCTTAGATGTTTTTATAGAAACAAAATTTAAAGGAGAATTATTTTTAGCAATTTTTGAGTTAGGAGGAGGACTGGATGTATTACTTTGTATGGAAACATGAACCTTGCTAACCAAAGTGGGACCGATTTTTCTTTAGTTGACTCCATGAAGGTGGTAGTGGTGATCCTCTACTGATGATTTTATTTTGTGAAACCTCCACAGAAGAATCTTCTTTCTTATTCTTTTCCTTAACCGTAGCCATTAAGGATAGAACACCTTTCTTGGAATGTGCGTGAGTGAAAACTACATATGAGAATCTTAAAGCTCCTTCATCATCATCATATTCATCATCAACATACTCAATTAGGCCATTGTGTGTATCACCATCAAATTCCTCGAACTCAAGATAGTCATCATCATCACCCGCATTTTCTTCTTTAAGTTCCTCAATTTCCACTTCCACATCTGGTTCTTTAGTGTCACAGGTGGTATTAACTGGTGGTGCTTCAAGAGTGAGCCGACGAGGAGGTGGAGAAATCTTTGGTCTATTTGAAGGATTTGGATTCCTTTGAGTGTTCTCGCATTGTGATCGGGATAGATTTTTCTTCAAGACAACCTACTCATTTGCCATTTTTTGGAACATTGGGTTCGTGGTGACTGAGCCTTAATTTTGGGCTTTTTTCTTTCCATTTGGGCCTTTCACTTTACTAGATAGGATTAGATCGTCATTGGATTTTATCACAGATTCCTAGGCTTCCCTTAATTTTCTTGGTTGGGTTCTTCTGAGGAAGAAACCTACTTCTTATGGAAAGGTATTGATGAAGGATTTCTTTAAATTATTTTCAAGAGGAACCACATCTTTAAGGATTCTTCTTATCACTATGTTATATCTTGTTATGAAATCTCTCATTGATTTGGATGTTTCTTTCTTCATTTGTAATAATTAGACCAAGAGATTGTGACAAGATTCAAAGTGCTCTTCAACTTGTGTTCAAATTCACTTCTTATATCTTCCCAGTAGGTGACAGACCTTGGGGGTAGCATGTAGAACCATTCGGCATATTTTTCTTGAAGTGATTCCACAAAGAGCCATAGTGACACATCTTTGTGCTCAATGCCAAATACACTGCAAGCGGTGATAAACACTACTACATGTTCTTCGAGGAGTTGAGAACCATCCCCTCTAAATTTTGGAAAGTTTTTTCTTGAGCCTTTTGGTAACTTGTGAAGTGGTTGAGCAAGGGCGAGTGGTAAGGTGTCTCCCCATCATGGTACATTAGGCCTATGATCCACACGATCACAATCTGCCATTCTATTTTGGATTCTAGCTTCTAACCTCTCTAAGCATGTATCTTCTACTTCTACTATTTCATCTACTTCGGCTTGAACTCTTTAAATTTCTTCAATTTGAGCTCTTATTTTGGCTTCAGATCTTGCTTCTCTTTCTCTAGCTTCTTCTGCAGTCTCTATGTCAGTGAAATATTCAAGATTATCATTGATGTATGGGAACTCAATGTCTAATGGATTGAAAATGCTCATACTCCCAATGTTACTATCTTTGTGGCAAAAAGGAGACCTCTGAATTCGGAGCAGCTCTTGTCTTCTTTGAAGTTCTTCAGAAGTAGAATCGGTTTGTCCTCCTTGTCTTTTTTTCGGGTGTATCTTCTATCCGCTAGCTTGGAGATTTATGATGCTTCTCTGTGGTGCTTGAATTTGTCTTTTTCTTTGAAATTCAATAGTGTGTTCTACTTCAAGGTTGATTATTCTCGTAGTGATGAAATAATGGTTGACACTTTTCCTGTTATGCCAAATAACCTCTCATAAATATGAATAAATATCCTCTTGAATGTGGAAGAGAAATTCAGTTCTTTCAATAGGAGGATTTCCTATAATAGCCATGGTTTGTAGACATGAGGCTCGTATAGCTAATCAAATTCCAAAAAAATCTTCTTTTTTTTGAATTTTTGAATTTTCTGAATTTTTTCGTATTTTTCTAACCTTCTAGTCGTAATCGTGTGTAGATGCTACTAAATATTCCCAATAGTGGATGCCAAAAATGTTGGTGAGAAGTTCAAATGAGGAGATTATTACAATTTATAGAAGGGAAGGAAACTCTTCATCTTCTTAGTGACCTTTCAAATACTTTAATTTGACTTTAGATTGTTCATATTCCACTTAAATATTTAAGCCCCTTTTATAAAATCAAGGTGACTTAAATTTTACATTATATTTCTAAATTCACTTAAAGTTATATTAAAAAGTGCAAATTCCAACATAAAACAAAAATATAACATTGATGAGAGAGACGCGTTGGGTGAGAAAAGAAGGGGGAGAGAGAGAGAAGAGGAAGAAGAAGGGAGAGAAAGGAAGAATTATGTGGAAGAATGAGTTGTAGTGGATTTTATCCAGCTTCTTGGTGGGTTTCCATTCATGCTCCTAAGAAGGCCTTTGTCCCTCTAAGATCTTTACTGAAACAAGTTGCTGCGAGTTCTACTTTTTGGCATGAGGAATGTGAACACAACTCAAGGTATTTGTTCATCCATCAGCCACATTGTTGATGTCTTTACACTTCCCGAACCATGATGAATGTTTCTCTACGATAAATGTAATAGAGTCCCAGATATCGAGAGGAATTTGATGTTATCCTTAGTGAAGGACAATGGGTTTCCTACCCCTTTCTTGACGTATTCTTAAAATTGACCAATCAACTCATCAATAGTTGTATCCTCGCCCATTGCAGGTACTCCAAGTTTCTAATTTTTTCGATTTACACTATCCTTCACTTTGTATGCTTGTTCCTCTTTTTCCTCTAGCTCTGTGATGGCCCTATTTATTTCCTCAAACCTGATTACCAAGTCCATTTCCCATACACGTGATGGTCTTCTAAGGGAGTTTCAAAAATGTTCTTATCGATCAACTCCTGACTATGAGTGTTTCTCATTTCATCTACTACTAGGCCAAAAGGTTCCCAATAGTCCCTTTATTTCTCCAATTCCCCTTGTTGTCCATGTCCTATATGTTTTCACACACATGCAATTGAAGAGTTTGACCGCTTCTTGAGCACCGAATTCCCTTTTTTAGAAATTGAGTTAATCCATTCATTATTCACTCACCCCTGCATTGTGAACTCGTGTATCCTCCTGATGGATTCTAGATTGAAGCTACTGATGGGCGCAAATTCCTTATTCGAATTATCATGGCATTAGGATCAACTAGATGTTGCAAATAGAATGATAGATTTCACACCTTCTCTTTTATTTCATCAATATTATTCTTATACTCCTTATTCCTTGCCACCATGCGAGTGGAAGATTTTTTTATACATTTGTAAATCCCCTTCATTAGTTGTTGGTCCTAGTTGGATTGTGCTCGTCTCATAGTCAGCTGGTGTCATCTCATCCACTAGTTTGATTACCTTGGGTCGAGCTACTTCGATGTATTGATTACCCGTTTCCCCATTGTAGAACCGTGAGGCTATATGTGCGAGCTATCTTAATCTTTTTTATTTGGACAATGAGACAATTGTTAATAGATCAAGGGTTACCGGTTGTTGCATAGTTTAAGTGTTAAGGACAATTGTTTCTTGCATCCAAGGAAACATCTCATCGATTTAGGCTCGATTATAGGTGCACAAACAACTCCCTATTCTCAAGGAGGAAAATCCTAAATGAGAGAGGTATGGGTGTGTCATAAGAGGTGGGATCTCCTATGGTGGCTCAAAGATGGGGTCTAGGACCATGTCATCCACTTGTGTCTCGGCCACTATATTTTCTTCCTACATTTCTGCGATCAATTTTTCCTCTCACAGTGACTCAAATGAGTCTTCTTCTACCCTAGATTTCTTTGGCATCTTCTTGTGAGGAGAAACTTTCAATTTTATGGACTTCCTTTTCAAACTTGCTCTAAAGTTTTTAGAACTAGAAGTCACCTCTACAAATTTTGAGGATGAATGATGGGAAGCTTTCTTCTAACTTGGGGGAATTCCTCATGACTAGATGATCATGGTTCTCTTCTTTTGAAACCAATTTCTCGTTCTCCTTACCACTTTCTTAGTCCGCTCCTTGATATCCCCTGATTCACGAACATACCAGTTGACTAGAGACAAAGGGGACATCTTGACTATCGTGTACTCAAGATCATACATCTCCATCCCATCATCATGTAAAATATCTTCATACTAGGAGAACTTGAATTTCTTCATCTCACTGATTGTCATCCTCATATGGTCCTTTTCACACACTTCAAATTCATCAAAGCATAATTGGCCCAGTAGTCCTTGACTTGTGGCTCATGTTACAATTTTGGGAAGTAGAAAGGTTCAAGATCTTCTCGGATGTTGAAATTAGGCCTAGAAATGTAGGAATGCAAAATCATATGAGCAAAAGAATCCTCCATATGAGATGTGTCATTTGATCTCTTACACATGAATATCCTGAGAGAGATAGGAAATGGAATCAACTTCTTCCTTCTGTTTCTATGCTCGTTATTCACTTGCATGATCTGTCTGCAGAGCTTGAACAATAAAATTTTTTCATTAAGGTACTTAGATAACCTTAGTGAAGCTTGGTCAAAGCCAACAACTCACAGGTAGGAGGAGGTTGATAATTGTATGAAATAAGAGCCATATTTATTGATCACTGACGATGTTTGTGATGACATCCTAGCCTCTATATCCCCTTCTAAGAATCATACCACATACATTCTCAATGTATTGCTTGCGTGAGTGAAACGCCTATGGCTTTCCTCCATCACTAACTATGGAATTTTCTCAAACGTAGGCACCTCAACAAGTAATGTTTTATGTGAAATCCAACTCGTTAATGATCTTGCTCTAGCGAGGAGATAGACCAAGTAAGAAATCATGTGGAACTTCTTCATCATGGGTACTGGAATAGTTATAGATGGAGATTATCATTGATGATCTACCCCCAATAATTTATCCTCTTTCCTTCGTTAATTTCAATGCGAAAAGGCCCATCCAGTCTTGTAATTATTTTTGGCTTTCTTTGCCCATAAATCTACTAAGGAGAGTGATGGAATCTAAAAATCCTTCTTGGAACTCACGTGTTGGAAGGTTCTTGGGTATCCTTGAGGGATTTATTCCTATTTTCAACCACAAACCAAGTGTTACCCCTTGTACATATGCATCCATCATTTCCAAATCATTCAATACTCTCTTCTTTGAGATGACAACCATGTTTGGTGATGTCAAGTATCTCACTGAGAAAGTTAAATTTTAAACCTACTCGCTCAATAGTCTAGGAGATTTTAAACTTTTAATTTTTTGACCTGATAATGCTTCTAGACGTAGCATCCATTAATGGAGCTCAAAATTTTCAGGTCTATTTTTATTCTCCATTTGTAATAAAAATTACATTTTAATGGGATTTTTCTGTTGTGCTTCGTGAAAACTTGTTTCAATCCATTTGTTGGTTTGATTAGAAATTGACCTTTTTCCTCATTGGACCGTAAAGAGGAATTTTTTTGTTTTGAGTTTTATTTTCCAATAAAAGAGGGATTGAAGGTGTTTTTTCGATGTTTTTTTAGAGAGGATGTGTAAAAAATGGTGTTGTTTCGTGCTTGCTGGTTTGCAAGATTTCTACGAATCTTCATTTCACAACAATGGATATTTTCACCATTTCTTCTCTTCGTTCTTCACTTCTTCTTCCTTATTTTCTCAAACCTCATTTTGATAATTTTATTTTTTTATGGAGTGGAGGAAAACACTGTTGTGATAGATCTAGTTCTAGTTCAGAAATGGTGGAGTGGTGGTAGGAAGTTGCAGAGGAGTTTGGAGAAAGAATTGTGCATGGATTTAAAAAGGAAGAAGTGCAAAGAACGCATTAGGTGGAGATTTTTCAAAAAAAATCAAAAATTATCCAAAAATATGGCTGAGCGTGACATGAGGGACATCAATTTCCATGGTGAGCAATGCAGCAACATGTGGCGGTGATCCGATGGCAGGGAATGAAGGCTCCACTAGCTATCGTGGCTAAAAACTAATCTTGTAGAGGTCACATGGGTGGCTCGGAGTCTCCTTAGGGGTTGGGAACATTTTTCCAAGTTTGATTTCCCTAACCTATGAGGAAAATGAGGGACATCAAATTCCATGGTGCTCCTGGTGATGACACACGATAGGAATCAGATGGTTG
The DNA here is from genome assembly GCA_018340775.1 of Taxus wallichiana var. yunnanensis. Classification (NCBI taxonomy): domain Eukaryota; kingdom Viridiplantae; phylum Streptophyta; class Pinopsida; order Cupressales; family Taxaceae; genus Taxus; species Taxus wallichiana. Next base: position 628,306,132 of record CM031237.1, on the reverse strand, counting down.
AGGCTTTGAGCTCCTACAAGCACCTGGCTGAATTGGCGCTCCCGGAGGTCGCATGAGGATCCCAGAGGTCATATGGATGCTAGGAAAAAATTTCCATGGTTTATGTCCCTAACCTTGATGGAAATGAGGGACAAAAATCCTACTGTGCTCATGGAGCTGAAACGTGTCCTCCCAAAATTTAACTAACTCCCGAACTCACTCCAAGAAGACAACTTGAAACAATGATAACTTGAGCTCCCAATTGACTTTTTAATGAAATTTTTTATGATCCTAACTAGAAATGACCTTTTGAATTCAAATTTTGGGGCATCATGTCTTGATTATTAAAATGTATCCCTAAAAATAGTATGTGCGATTTAGTAATCCACTTGTGCATGATAAAAACTTCTTGCAGACCTAATGCTCCAAAGCATTGTGAAAAAAATAATTTCACAATATTGTAGGGTTTATAATTCCCTTTCTAACGATGTTTTTTTTTCTCCTAACTCCACATGGAGCTCCCAGAATCACCTTCGGAAGTTCAATAGCTAATTTGGCATGTACACTACCTAGGCATCAACCCTATTTTTGTGAAATTGCCCCAACTTCTCCAAGTCCTTCCATAATCTTCCTAAATCACTTCCATGATGTCCCAAGGCCTTTTAATCACCTCCACATCCATTTTGGATTTTCTTCTCTACTCTATGGGGTTTCTCCAGCCCTAGGAAGGCCAGTGATAGCCCTTCCCACAACTGCCTGAAGGTTGCAACTTTTAATGAACTCCTAAAATCACCTTGGGGGATGAATGGACTTTCCTAAATCACCTAGAGGATGAGATAACATTAATCAAGAGGTCACTTAGACTCACTGGAAATACCCAAGGTGCCTTGGAATAGTAAGACTTGAAAAAATTAACACAGGTTATAGTTATCATGCTTAGAAATTTTTAATTTCCTTGTTGCACATTTACACAAAAAAAAGGTAAAGGACTCGTGGGACCTTTCGCACATTTTTTTGTTTTACTGGGTAGGTAAAAAATTACCAAGGTTACCTAAAACCTTGCCTCTTTGAATTTTGTCGAGAACATGACACATGTCCTTAGCGAGCCTCATAGAGTTTATTACAATTTTCACTTCATCAACTAATCATCAAAAATACACCATTGGTCTCATTCCCCACTCTAATCTTGTTTTGACATGTATTCTTGTTTTAGGGTGGGGTCAATTTCTCCTTTTACATTCTTTGACTTGAATATTCCTGAGAATATTTGTCGAGCCTTAGGGCTAAGTTTTCACTTTGTAGTTATTATGTAAATGATGTAACTTTTCAAGATGACCCGCTGCAACATAACCAATGGAAACATGTCACGCATCTTCGGGTGGTGGAACGAAATATGAAATTTGCAATGAAGTTCCAGAGGATGATATATAAGGAAGATTTTCAAGATTGAACCCGATCAATAATCAAATTTTTACAAGGATTTTCAGGGACGACATGACTACTACATTCCTCGACCGAAAAGAGGATTCACACCCTAAACATGGGATTTCATTCACATTAACATGATCACATCTTCGAGCATATGTTTTTAAACATGGGAAAACCAATCAAAGAAAAGTTTTTGAAGGCACGCATTAGATAAAAGGATGAGATTAAATCGAGCACTAACAATACCTTTGATGGATCAACATTCGTGTGATGAAAAGAGGATCATAGTGTTTAGCATTAAGTAGTTTGTTTAAAATACCAAGAATCAGGTATTAGCCTTCATGAAGGAGGAAGAAGGTGGAATGAATGTATCATTTGTAGAAGGATAATATAAAAAAATGTTTCCAACTAAGAATAGTAGTTGGGATCCACAAAGATGGATCAAAGAAAACAGATGAAAGAAAGAAAGAAAGCCCAAGAGAGGCTAAGAAAGAACATGAAGTTCTTGAGGAAAGATAAAAGTGACCAAGAAGGAAATTTGAGTCACCAAGGTGAGTGTCATAATAAAAAGTAAAATAGTGGTATTGAGGAATATAAAACATGGAACTGGATTCTAGAAGACCTCATGGAAGGTCATGAGAAGCAAAGATCAAGAAGAAAATAAGCATGAACCATTACACCAAGGCCTAGAGCATGGCCTAAGGAGTGAAGAGGCAACTGATAAGAATAATGTAGAGTTTTAGAAAGACAAAAGGATGTTGTGGGCATCTAAGGATGTCAAAGAAACTTTGGTTTTTAAATCTAATCAATTTTGTAAGTGTGTATTTTCAGGTATAAAGGACAAGGCTCCAAATGAGAGCATGAACAAGGAAAATATGGGTGAGAAGGAAAAAGAGGAGAACAAAACAATGCCTATGAGGGAATTTGGGTGTCTAGAAATCATTCAAGGACATGACGAAAAACACAAGGAGCAGATCAAGTGATGATCGAGACATTGGAAATCAAAGAGAAGAATGACAGTTTGGGATGATAGTAACAAAGACTTAAAGGCACTCATACCAGAGGAGAGAAAAGTGAAGCAAGATAAAAACATTGAATGAGAGTCAAAAGGATAAAATGGAGGAAAATTTTAGGTCATAGACAAGAAATTATATTGAGTAAGCGAGAGGATAAGACATAAAGAAAAAAATTCACTTCAAGAATGCATTGTGATAAAGAAGATAAACAAGGTACATTCATGAAGGGCATTGGAATATCATTCAAAGGACATAAATACAGGTATGGAGGAAGTATGAAGTTGTACATAAAATAAACTAAGCATATGATCATTCTTCAAGATTCCAAGAGGACTAAATTGAAGCTTAGAAGTATGGGTTGCAAATCGGTATGCATGTACATGACCAAAGTATATTTTTATATGAAGAAGAGTTTGGTGATGTTCAAATGATGTTTTGGACTGAGTTATTGTATGAGAAGGGTGTAAGGAGAATTAAGGGAAGCTTGAGAACTCTAATCCAAGCAAATGGATTGAAACCATCCTAAGAAGGAGACAACAAGAAAATTGATAAAAGTATTGAGAATGATATGACGGGGAGGAAAATTTTGACAAGGTAAACCTACTGCAATACCTTTTGATGGAGTTTAGATGTTTTGGATTTATTGAATCACAAATTTATGCAAGAAATAGAGGTGTTCAAGACAAAGCAGTCCAAAAGTCGTGGTTAATGTTAGAAAACCATGTATCTAAGGTATGGTGTATTGATTAATATTTTGTTGAAATGTTTAGAGGGACATTATATAAGATATATGGCTTGATGGAACAAGAATAATTTCTTACAAGACTGGTAGAGAAAGAATTAGTGGGAAGTTGTGTAAAATGAACCTTAATGGATTTGGAAGCAAGGAAGGCACAAGCAGATATGTACATGGAAGATTATTTTAGCTAGCTTGCAAGACCTCTTAGGAGTAAAATTATCACCCATTATCGAATAACCATGCAAGAATGTAGAAACTAGGTGTAAAGATACTCAAATCAATCTTAAAATATGAATAAAATGATCAAGCCAATGAAAGACATAAATGTAAAATAGTATCTATCTCATAAATCATAAAAGTGAAATGATATTCATCTACTGATACAAGGTAGTGTACATTCAAGGTCACCAAGAAATGGAAAGTCTAGTATAAAGTGGAAGTAAAATGCAAAAAGGAGGCAATTTTGTCAAGAAGTAAGAGGTGTTAGGACAAAACAACAAAGAACAAGATAGTTATATAAGAGAAAATATAAAGTCTAGAGAGAAAAGTAAGTATAATGAACCACAAGGGAATCAAGTTTCGATAGAGAGACATATGTATTCCTAAAGAATACGAGACTTCAATGCGGAAGGCTTTCACTTCCTTGACAAGGTCAAACAAGCTTATGAGAAAGATATAGGTGAAGATGAAAATAAGGTGGTGCTAAAACAAGTTGATGAAGAAATAAGGCCCTATATTTTCGTATATAATCTTACCATGAATGCAGTAACTATAGGTACATACGAGGAAGAAAATAGGGTAGAGGTCCTATGGAGGTGCATGAAAGAGAAGATTGAAGAAGACACGGTGACAAACATAAAGATAAAGGTCATAAAGAGAGAGTATGAAGCAAAATTCAAAGTAGGAGAAAAGTGTACAAAGACACAAGTAAAAAAACACACCAATCAAGTCAAGGGGAACAATTACATAACCTCAACAAGAAAAGAAATCAAAATTACAAAGCGGGAAGTTAAGCACAAGAAGAAAATAAAACTAGAAGAGAAGGAAAAGTTCAATTTTAAAGGTTTTCTTCTATTAGGAGGGTAGTATGATGTAGGAGCATCATAAACTTAGAGGTCTTAGGAGTGTTAAGCATGATTATATCATGTACTTGTGTATATTTTTCATGTTGTAAGTGGGGAAAGTAAGATGTAAGTGTCAAAGACAAATATGTAAACCTTAGGGGTAAGAGAGTAAATATGGTTATCTTATACCTAATAATTCTTATTATGATTTCTAAAAGAGATGGAATAGGAAGGTGAAAAACTCAGGAGGTCTACGGATGATTCCACATCCAATTCTCAAGTTAGGGAGGTTTTTGAGTTCATTTACGAACTTGAGAGAGAAATTTAGGGAGAGTTGTTGTGAGGATGGCTTCATGGAGAATAGTGAGAAATGTATGGGAAATCATCTAATACATATGTACAAGGAATAATAAACATATGGGATATTGAGAGTGAATATTTTGTCTATGTTATTTGCATGTGTTTGTAGCTTCTAGTTAATGGATTAGATTGGCTCTAATATAGGATAGTGAAGGAGGAAGTTGACATTTGCCAAAGGATGATTTTTAGAGATCTATGATGACTCGAGGAGATGAAGGGAGGTAAGAATAAACACATAGAATTTTTCTCAGCCTTAGAAATCTTAAATGGCCACCGTAGCCTTAATTATTTACTCTCGGGCCCAAAATAGGGCTTTTAATAACTTGATTTATATCCATTCAAAAATCATAAAATGGAAACCTCTGCCTAGATGAGGGTTAGGAGTGTTTCAAATCTCACCTTCAAGTTCACACGTGTTGAAGAAATACAATAAGTTTTGTAGGTATGACTATGACTGCATAGAACAAAGGTTAAATGAGTTTCATAAATGGGAAAAACATTTTATTAAGTATCTAAACTATGTATACTCCATGTTTATATTCCATAAGTGGATCTTGTATGCAAGAATTTGTTAGCTATGCAAAGAGAATTAGAACTAACACCTAGTAGTCTTAAAACAAAGCTAAATCAAAATCTATGCATCATCATGCTTAGATCTTAAACAAGACTAATCTACCAACATCCTTACATTATAATATGAATAAACATTCAAAATAACATGCTAATCCATTAATCTCTATCTATATTGAATGTTAATCAAATGAAATGAACCTATTTAGATCCTTAGCAATCAAAGGGTTGATTGTATGTTTGAATCCCAAGGTTTTCAAGAATGGAGTCTTATCAATCCATGACTACAAGACCATTTGACATATCTCCATATGACTTCAAAATCTTGGATGGATGAATGCAAGAGATGAAGATAGCTAGCTCCTCCAATGAAGAATACTCTAAGATGATGAAAATGGCTATAGCTTAGGCTCTATGCTCATTTAGGTGTAAAAAGAAAGGTAGGAGGAGGGCTCCTTATATATCCCAATGGATAAAAGAATCTCTACATCCCTTTACATGTGGGATAATAGAGAGGTTGGGTTAGTTGTGGATAAGGGAGGTTTAGAAAGGGTTGAGTCAACCTTAGGAGAGTTTATTTTGTCCTTTAGTGACTCATGGGGTTTGAGGGGATTTATTAATTAACCAAAGTGATTAATTAATAGGTGTGCAAGCTTATAGAAGCTTTTTAGAGGAATAGTTAGTATGATTTATGTTATGAGAGGATTTTAATCAAATAAATGATGATTTATTGATTAAATAGAAGAGAGAATTAATTAATTAATCTAGATAGAAAGGGTTATTAACTAATTAGTGTAGATAGAAAGGGGTCTTAATTAATTAGAATTAATTAATTAATCTAGATAGAAAGAGGAGCTTAATTAATTATAGATAATTGTATAATCTAGATATAAAGGGGAGTTGATTAATGGAAGGTCATTAATTGGCATCATTTTTGGATAGAAGAGTTAATTAACTAACATAATGTAATTAATTAATGATGATAGCATAGAAAATATGTGATATTGACGATATGTCGTCAATTTGTGAGAAATGGTGTAATTAGCACAATTTAAGTATTTAAATTGCTCGAGCTAAATTTTAGGTGTCTACATTTACCCTCTCTCGAGGTGGCATAAGTGATGCCACTTTAAAGATAGTAGATAGATAAAATTTTGAAGGCGTAGAAGAAAAATTAGTAGAAGTGAGAGATGTCCCCTCGAGTGTCGATGGGGTGATGAAAGAAGGCGATTGACGGTCAAAAAAGGTGAGATAAATAGAAAGAAGAATGGGTAGGGGTAGGATGCCCCGGTGATCGAAGAATAATTTTGATAGGAGGGTGATGTAGAATAAAAATGGAGAAGTAGAGAAGAAATATATTTCATCCTTGCATTTGCAATAGCCTTAATGTCATCATATTGCCACATATCTATGTCATCAGTCCTTCTTAAAAATATAATCATACTAATCAATGCAATATGAGAAGGAAACAATCTCATTTAACATGAGAAACAAGGACAAACACACATATTACAACCAACAATGGTCAAGACAGGTTGTATAAATGTTTTGATATCAAGATGAAGATCCCCAAATGTTTGTGATTGATGAAAAGGGTGAAACATTATGCCCCTAGCAAGGATATATGCAAGGGGAGATGATGAAGGATGCCTAGGTCCAATGATAAAGCATTCATGTGCAACAAAATAGTATCATGCAACTAGATGTGCCCCAAAGTACTGAACAAAGTAAGTAGGCTAGCTTTGTAAATGGTTATAAATCAGATGATCCATGAACATGTGAAAATTCCAACAAGATATGGAATGAATACCATGTGCAAGACATGAGTTTCAGCCGTTATGAGATGGTTTACCTAGTTTTGTAAATTTTACAATTTTTAGGATTTTTGAAAAAAATTGAAATTTTTTGGATTTTGAATTGATTTTTTTATTTTTTAGATTTTTTTAGACTTTTGATGGTTTGAATAGAGAAGAAGTTAGAATAATCAGCAAGAATCTCCCATGAACAAAAGAAATTCCCAATGAGAAGAAAGAAGAAACAGGTGGCAAATAATGCCCCAACACAACGGAAAGATTAACAAAATAATTATTTAATAAAAATAATTATTCAATGGAGTGTGCAGAAGAAGTGACATCACCTAGGAGAAATAAAATTTTCCTAGTGAGAATAAATGAGTACCATGTGGAAAATAATGCCGCAGCATGATGAAAAATTAAATAAAATAATTATTCACAACGAGTAGAAGAAAAATTAGAGTGTGATGTTATATGGTTTGATTTCACACTTTGTATGTATCATGATGGTAATTGAGATATTTGTACTACATGTGTTTGATTTTTACCTGATATATCCATAGATGACATCAATGTATTATTGTACATGTGATGCTTTAGATTAGTGGATAGGATGACATGATGATATTGGTGTGGGGGATAGATTTTGATATTTTTGATCCCTCTTGCCCCCATTTGATGATACGATATGTGATGATTAGCTTAACATTCATGTATGATGTATACTTAGTTGTTTATTTATATATGATGTATAGATTATGTTAGATGTGATGATATTGATGGAGATATGATGATGTGATAACAAAAATATGTACATGCAACAACCAGACACAAGAAAATGTTAAAAAAACCTAACCAAATATACAGTGCCAACCAACATGAATTAACACAACTATGTACAATTATTTACAAGCATGCAAAAACACACTTCATATGTACAAGTAAGAATGAATCTAATCTAAGAAAGAAAAGATGAATCTTATCAAATTATTTCTAAGCAACAAACTATACAAATGTACAAACAAGCAGCAACTATACAAGCAAATAATGTACATAAACAAAGCAAGAAACAAGATAAAGTAAGTAAACTAAACTTATGTTTTTGTAAGATTGTTTTTTGAAAAAAATTCTATTGTTTTTGTGTTTTTGGTTTTTTATTATTTTGGATTTTGATCATATTTGAATGTTTTTGCAATTTTCTAAGGCTTTCAAGCTATGCACATGTGTAACCGAGAAACGTGGATGCCCCTCAAACATTAGGAGAGAATATACAAGGGCAGGCGCCATGTGTTTATAAACATGAAGGTGAAGTCGTGGAAGTGACCCCAATGTTGGATGGGGAATATACAAAGACTATCCCTTCACCGATTTACAAGAGGAGAAAATTTCAGATCAAGGCTTGACAGGATAGGTTCACAGGGAATCTCGGACAAAGTCGAACTAGTCCTAGGCTAAGTAAAAGTAACCTCCAGATGTAAGATTCTTGTGAACAAATAATCCTCCTAAGGTGCCAGAAACTATTTTTCACCAAGGGACCTAACCAAATTACCAAAATTGTGTGGTTTTTATATATGGATGACCGCTTTCTCTTTTTCTTTTTCTCTTATTTTAATTTTTTTGTATTTTGATCATTTTTATATTTGTTTTTTTCTTTTTTAATTTTTACATCATGTTTAAGCATAGAACTGCTTGAGGTGCATGGAATTCATAGGCTCATGGATCTCATTTCCATTAGGATGGGAAATTTTGTATGCTCATGTTCCGTATTTTGCCACAATGACATAAGTTCCTAACCAATGTAGTTCAAACTTACCGTTTTTCTCTCTTTCCGCCCTTGTGTTGAATTGGTTTTATTTCATGACCAAATCTCTCGACCTCAAACTGATGAGGTATCATCCTTTTTTATAGTTTTAGGATATTCTATTATGATAAACCTTGAGATGGTTAAATGCGCAGATGAACTTTTTATCTAGGAGTTATAATTCTACTAGCCTAGCCACTCAGTAATCCTCATCCTTTTGAGATAATCCCTAACAGATATTCTCAAGGAAGGAAGATCTATTTCCAATGGGATGATAGATTATGTTCCAAACACTAGGGAATAGGGTGTCACACTAATAGGAGTGTGAATGGAGGTCCTATAAGCCTAGAATTTACAAATGCCATTTACAACCTGTCTTACTCACTATCTTTTCCATGATCTAAACCAATGTTTTGTTAGTGGCTTCAGCTTTCCCATTACCTTGAGGGTAATATGGTGTAGACAACTTTAATTTTATTTGAAATTGATGACAAAGGTCCTTCATTTCCTTGTTCTTGAATGATTTTTCATTGTCAAGAACTATGGTGCGGGAATGCCATCTTTGGAAAATAAGGCGATTCATGATAAACTTTGAAATTTGAGCACCCTTAACATAAGTCAAAGGAACATCCTCCACCCACTTAGTGAAATATTTTGTAATTGTGATGATGTGGGTATGGCCATCAAATGAGGTAGGGGTGATATTCCCCATTAAATCAAGTCCCCATTTGGAAAATGGCCATGGGGTTATGATTGGTTGTAATGGTTACGACAAAGTGTATGGATGAAATTTCCATATTTTTGACATAGCATGCATTTCCGACATAGTTTCAGGGAATTTTTTCCATAGTAGGCCAATAGTAGCCTACCCTTAACAATTTCTTTGCTAAAACCATTCCTTTTGTATGGGTGTTGCACACCCCTTCATGTACCTCCTTTATTGCTTGACTCGACTCTACTACATAACAGATTCCCATCATAGCCACGATGATAGAGCATACCTCCTAAGAGGGTGTAATAGGCTATCTGGTGGATAAGGATTTGTTTTTCAAAGTGGGAGATGTCAGAAGGAAAGGTATTATGTTTAAGATAGGCATAGATGTGAGCATACCACGAATAATATGGACCAACAAATTCATAAGCCAAGAAGGATTTTGGCATGTCATACATAGGATGGCATAGATTCTCAATAAATAATGGCATATCATTGCTCTCTAGTGGAATTCATAGCATAGAACATACAGTTTCCATTGCATCTCGCAAAAGTTTTTTTGCTCTTGGAATATGTTCGAATGTAATACACAAAAATATTCTTTCAAAGTTTCCACTAGTTTCTTGTAGGGGATGAGATTTTCATCCTTGACTTTGTATTTTTGTTGACTTGTTTAATGATTAGTTGTGAGTCACCAATGACCTTGACATGGTGGATATCCCATTTAATTGCTATCTTTATCCCAATTGTGAGCTCATCATATTCCATGATGTTATTTGTAAAAGGAAAACCAAGACAAAAAGCTTGAGGTATGTGGTCTCCTGAATGAGTAATTAGCATTACACCTTCTCCCGATCCATGGAAATTGAAAGATCCATCAAAGTGCACTTGCCACATGAAAAATTCCTTAATATACATCAATGATGTGTCTGGAAGATCTAGACTCAAAGGATTTATTCCCAGTAACAATGCTTCTGCTAACTAATCGGTGAGCACTTATCCTTTAACAAAAAAATTGTGTACATACTCAATGTCAAATTCACTCAGCAGAATGATCCAATTAGCCATTATTCCCGTAAGGGAGGGTTTTGACAAGTATCTGAGTAGGTCAACTTTGGATATAAGCTTGGTTTTAGTATCCAATAGGTAATGACAAAGTTTTTGGAAGGTAAAAACTACAACTAGATAAGCTTTTTTGATCTGAGGATAGTTGAGCTAATAAGAAATTAAGGTACGACTGAGATAGTACATGGATTTCTCTTTGTGGCCTAATTCATATTAAGCAAGCAACATGCCAATAGAAAATTGAGTAGCATAAATATACAGCAAAAGTGGCTCATCAGGAGTTGGAGGCATGAGGACAGCCAAAGTTGGCTAGGTATTGTTTAATCAAGGTGAAGGTTTGTTGTTGCTCTGGTCCCCAAATAAAGGCAACATCTTTCTTAAGCAGATGGGTGAATGAATGACATTTGTCAACAATTTGGGAAATGAAGTGGTGGATGGCTTGTATCTTTCCCTACAAGTTGTACATACTATTTGATATTTTGGGAGGATGCATTTCAAGTAATGGTGTTAACATTAGTTGGGTCTACCTCAATCCCTCTCCATGATACAATGAATCCAAGTAACTTCCCTAATAATATGCCAAACACACATTTCTTTGGGTTTAATCTGACCTTGTATTCCCACAAGCGTTCGAAGATACACCTCAAAATCTCAAGGTTATATGTTCTTGTCTTGGATTTCCCTAGGATATCATCCACATAGTCTTCTATGATGTCATGAATCATATCATGGAAGATCACTATCATTTCCCTTTGATAGGTTACACCTGCATTTTTAAGGCCGGATGGCATTACTTGATAACAAAAAGTCCCCAAGGGGTTGTCAAAGCTTGTCTTGTGTTGATCCTCATCCGCTATTTAGATCTAATTGTAGCTTGAATAGCCATCTATAAAAGATAGAATTTCATATCTTGCAATTGAGTCAACAATCATATCAATTTTAGGCAATGAGAAAACATCCTTTGGACATGCCTTATTGATGTCTCTAAAATCTATAAAAAATTTGATCCCGACATGAAACTTTTTATTATGACAAGTAGGTCTAACCTCCATTGGCAATGTGATTGTTCTAGCCGATTCCCCCTCTCCGTGTTGTCGTAATCAGTTATGGTAATAATATGGGACTTTAGATCTTCTTTTGTATGTCCCAGTTGTTTAATTAGTTTCAAAATACATATATTCAAACCTCGACCTATTGTCCACAAACACCCATTTTATTTTTCGCGGCAGTAACAAATACCTCTATATACAAAGGGAGATTATGTGTGTGGTATTTATTAGGATCGCCTTGTGATTAAATTATATGTACTCATTTGGTGCAATTTTTGCCACTACAGCTTGTAGATGTGAAGGTTCTACTTCCATTGGCACACCTGACCCCTAGAGAGTTTTGTAAATATTTCCTTATGTACATTCGATATTTTAAGAAGATCCAAGATTGAAATCTTGGAAGATGTCTTCTCAAGTTGTTCTAAGAGGTTATACCTACCATCTTGTGGGGTTGACAGAGAGGGTTCTGGAATCATGAGATGGGTGCGCCTTGTTACCGCATCCCAATCCTTTTCCTTGATTTGAATGGTATTCACATGTTCATTGGGAGAGTGGATACATCAAATGAGTGAATCCTATTGATTATTGTCACTTTTGGTATATAGATAATTCTCATCTTTGTAAATCTAGGACGACTCTCCTCGATCCAACCTTTTCTTATCTAATCTACCATGTTTAGGGAACGGTTCTTTGAATATCCCCATCTTTTCATTTGGTGTTTGAGTTTTTTCGGGCACAAATTTTATCTCTCCATTGTCAATGAGATCTTAGGTGTAGTGATGAAGTCTTAGGAACTTGTCTATCTTGTGTCCCTTGACACGATGCAAATCACAATAGTCATGCTCTTTGTACCATGATGGATTTGGAGCATTGTCATCAAAAATTTGTGTTGTGGGATAAGTCACCATGTGAGCTGCATCTAAATGCTTTACTATTGTAGACAAAGGCTCATTGAGAGGAATGAACATTCTACATTTAGGTGGTGGTTGAATAGGCCCTTTGGTCAGTTTAAAATGTTTACCAACTTGCACCGTTTGTACTCATTTAGAATTTTTATTCCAGTTCCCACCACATTTTTTTGTTAAAGATTTTTGTCTTTTCCATTGGTTTGGAATTTTGATGATCTTTAGAAGATGATTTGATGGTTCCTTTGGCAATAAGGGATTTTTTTATTTGTATGCCATTTTCAATGACCTCTTAAAAGGTATAAACATAATGCATCTAAAAATGAAAAGTGATGTCTGGGTTTAGATTGGGCATGAAGATTCTCACAATCTTTTTCATGAAATGTGCAACGGAAGTGACCTGGGTATCCCTCTCCATATTTTTAAGAATCTAGTGAATGTTTCATTGGGGCGTTGTTTAGTACCACACAAGTTTTCCATGGTTATGTTACTTTCTATGTTATACGAGAAATGTAAAACAAACCTTTTTTCCAGTTCAGGCCATGTGAAGATAGACCCATGAGGTAAGCGAGTGAACCATTCCAAGGCATTGACCCCTAGACTCTTCGGAAAGATTCGTATGAGGTAATTGTCATTATAGGCTACTTCTTGGCATACCATATAAAAATATTTTACATGATCTTGTAGGTCACCTTTCCCTTTGTATTTGTCAAATTTTGGCATGTCAAACTTCTTAGGGAAGGGTTGAAGTGTCATAGCTTTATCAATTGGATGTGGGAATAGCTCTTCGTATTGGTATTTTCTGTTATTCCCAACATTACTTTCTTGAAGGCTTGTAAGTGTCACTTTCATGGATTACATTTCTTTTGTAAGTAATTTCTCTTTAGTAGGAGAAGCAGGGATATATACATGACTGTATTCCATATTTTCTCCTTCTTGGTTTTCCATGTGAAGTTCACTAGCTTTGACCTTAGGCTTCATTTTATGCACATTTTTGTTCATTTATTTTTGTACATGAGATGTTAACAAAGCTAATTTTTACTAAGGTTTTGATTTGTTTTTGAATAGTGACTTCTCCCTCAAGAGGTTCTACTTCTTCTTCGTGGTGTGGAGGTTGTTCTACATTTTCATGTTCTACTCTACCTTTACGTGGTATCTTGATAAAAGGCATTGTATAACCCACCACATTATCGTTTCCTACATTAGAGGTGGAAGCATGTCTATGTGTTAGGATATCTTCCATGTTAATGAGAGGTTGTTCCTCTTCATTAGCATCATTTTTTGGTGGGATTGTTTCCTATGCTATAAGAATTCCAGCTCCTAATTTCACCACTCGTGCTAGCACCCGATATTTGTTTCGATAAAGGAATTCATCTAACAAGGTGGGTTAAAAGTCAAATTCCACATGTGGTGACTCTAACTCATCACTGCTATGATCTATCATTTCTTCTTCCTATTTCTCTACATAAAATAAAGGCCCAAGATCATGGCCAATAAATGTATTTAACCATTTTTGTTTGAAGTTTCCCAAGTTTTTTTTTGTCTTGTTTCAATGCCTACTTTTTGGCTCCTAATCTTGTTTTAGGGGCCATGATGTATGATAGTTTCACTAAGGTGTTTTTAATGTGTTCAAAATATATTGATTAAGCTTAAGTGAAACACACAAGATAATGTCAAGAGTTAAATAATTATAATTAAGGTCAAAGTACCAATGTGAAAAAGTGATTTCTCTAAATGAATAAGTCAATAGTGATAAACAAGACACAATCACACAATGTTTAGTTCCAAACCAATCAATCAAATGATGTACTTCCTCAATCCATTTTCAAAAAGGTAGTTGGTATCGTAAGATGATTAACAAAATGTCACTACTTATGTTGAGTTCAAAGAAATGAACAAGGCATAAGTAATAACAAGGAGTTAACACGATCTCCAAACAAATTATACTAAAAGCAAGCTCAAATCTAGTCAAGACCTATATTCCAAAAATTGGCAATTATGATTGTGAGTGACACAACAATTTCACAAATATATGTTAGCCAAATTTTTGCAAGAAAGTAAAGTATCGATATCAAGATGATATTGATATAACACGCATACAAATGGTAACACTCAACATTTTTAAAAACCAAGGTAGTAATTAGAATCAAACTAAACCTAGAGTATACCTAGGAATTGATAAAGTGTACATAGCGTAACCTCATAATATATATTTAGGTCAAGTTTACAAGAAAAAGACGTAAATACCAAAATTGTAGTGACACGATATAAACAAGATAGTCGTTTAAAGGAGAGTCAAGGTGATGAACCAAGCCTAACTACGATGATGATCTTGACTTGGGTATCAAGATGACAAAGGCTACCAATGATATGAAAACGTCTCCATACACTTTATATGTTTAACAACTTAGCCACAAACATGGATGAGCATAAATAGACACAAAATTGGTGAATATAATCAATTATCAACACAAGGGTAGCCACTCTTCTTCTGATCAACAAATTGTCAAAAGAAAGTGAAGGAAGTAGACCAATTAGGGTGAAAAAATTTGGCCTCACTTCGAAAAAGTTTTGCTTCACCTTTAGGGCAAGTGAAAAACTAAGAAAAAGTAATGCTTCACACATTTCGTGATGAACAATGGCTCCCAACTCAAATTGGTTTTAATATGGTCCAAGTTGGCTCCTGGTCAAAGATAGCTTCCTAGGTGGTTCACTCAACTAGGTGTCACAAGTTATCTAAGAGCAAGCTCGATTTTCCAATAAAATTTGCACTAACTGATTTTGGAGTATCTCATCTTTACGTTACCCCCTTGAAGCACGGTGGGCAATAAATGCATCTATTGTGTACTCTCACTGGGGTCACGATACAGATTACTTTGATGCTAAATCTCACAAATGGTAAAAACTAGTCAAGTGGGTTGTGCAGAGAACTTACCATTTCATCCACAAGGTTCCCTCTTGCATGGACTAATTGGGGTTCCTAGGACCACCCCAAATTTGTTAGCTTAAGGCATATGCCAAAGGGGTTATGTCCTAGTTTTAAGCGGATGGGGCATATCCTTATCCAAACCTACAAATCAAGTGTTTTTAATGTGGTGTGTTTTTATCCTTTAGACTTAATGTGGTTTATTCATTTGCTATTTGGCAATCTGAAACAAATGTATAGTTAGAAAAGTTTGTTTCAAACTCCTTTCTTTGACAAGCATTTTTAGGTCCTGCACTCAAGCGTTAGTATTTTCCTAGCAAATCACATTATTTAAAAGAGGATTAAGATTTGCTTTTGATTCTCAAGATCATCCAAGGATTCAAGAGAAGAGAATATATAACAAATAATCCAACTAAAAAGTAAAGAAAATCTTTGCAATTAATGAACCATACAAAAATCTTGATAAATGTTCATTCCCTTACACAAAAATGAAAGATGAAGTTTCTAATTTACCAAATGTTATAAAATGAAGACTTGTTGTCACCCTCAAAATCCCCCTCATTTTCTAAGTCAAATTTGAATATTTTGAGCTCACACCCTCCAGAAGTGTTCAAGTAAAGTTAGAAGCCTGAAAAGATAGAGAAATTCATGCTTTGAAGTTGTTTAAACTCTTGATCTGTGTGGTTTAATAAATTTTATGTTTCCTCGTCTAAATGCATGAAAATTCTATTGTCGTCCTCATTTGAATAAAATTGTCAAATCTTTCTATGACAATGGATTGTTAAACCTTGTATTATTTTCAATCCCTTGGTTCACGAAAGAAATTTGATTATTGGGCGCAAAATGGAGTTTTCTTCTCTCGCATTTTTTCCATGATCGAGAACAACGAGTGTTTTCTTCCTCGTCAAATTTTGGCTCCATTATCCATGGGTACGTGGACATATCTAATTAGAAGTGGGACATCGGGAGTTTTGAGAATTTGAGCCTTTTTGTAAAGAGGCAAAAATTCATAAAGTGACCCTGCAGTCCCGACCATGCTATAAGGGAAAAAGTCAAAAATTAAGCCCGCCTTCCAAAAGATTCAAAGTGGGGAGGGAGATAGTCGGAGCCTTTTGATTTTCTAAGCCTTTTTTAAAAAGGGATAAAAGGCATAAAGTGACCCGCAACCCCGACCATGCTATAAGGGAGAAAGTCAAATATTAAGCCCGCATCGAAGGTCAAAGCAGGTGGGTAGGCCGGCAGAGCAATTTGTGTTTTTGAGCCCACATTGAAAAAAGGTAAAATTATAAAATTGACCCCGAATCTATCTCAATTCAAGTGAAACCACATGTCATAACCATATCAAAAGCGGATGAGCAAGCCAAAATGTTCCAAAATGTAAACGGCATCCTCTACACCTACTCCAAAGAGATTTCTCCCATGTGCATGGCTCTAGTTTAAAGTTTCAAAGGAAGGATGAACAGTTCAAATTCAAAGTTACAAAATGAGTGTAATGGCTACATTATGAAAATTCTAGTTTTTTCCACCATTGGCGTTTCTTCGTGAATCAAGAATCGAACGGATGCGAATGACCGAGAAGTTGTACACATTTCTTGCTAACAAAGAATAATTTGTAACTGTTTCTTTGCAATATATTTAATGGCTTCTTCACGCCATTAGAAAAATGGGAAATTGATCTTGTAAAATCATGAGTGCATTGTACTTAGAGAAAGCAAAGGAGATAGCCATTTTTGTTCCATTCCCCCTCTTCTCGATTTCCTCCATTTCTCCACTATGTAAAACTTTTGTTTAAGCATCAATACAAGAAGAAGGATTTTATAGCCTCTTTAATGAGGAGATTTCAGAAACTTGGAGTTTACAATCTTATCTCATCTTGTTGTCATTTGCGGGGTTGTTTCTTCTCATGAATGCATGTGACAAATTTTCTAACTAGTGAGTGCAGAATCTAATTTCCTAGCTGTAACATTAGTTCTCTTACCTCTTTTCTCACTCCCTTTGCCACTTTCAAAAAAATTATTCCCTAGCAAGAGATTGCTAGTTTTTCTACTGTGGTCGGTGGAGTGCCCCTATTGGATCCCTGGTCAAAAGGCCACCACAAAATCCACCTTTTCACGTGCATGCATATACGGAAGCTGCATCGATTAAGTAGAGGGACTTAGATTCCCAGTGTTGGTAAGGAAATCACAAAATTTTCTACCCAAAAAAATCCCTCACCAACAATTTTTGGCGCCCACCATGGGGCAGGTTTAGCAGCATTTACACCTAATATACAACCGCAAGGTCTGAAAATTCAAAAAAATCAAATATTGAAAAAGAAATTAAAAAGAGTTCATGAAATTCCATTGCTAAAAGACACACTGTTGATTTCTACATGTGTCTTTTCATATTCCCACTTCAAGAATTTCAAAAAGATGGCTGAAGGAAGACACACCAAGTTGAGTAGGTCGAGAGGTGTTGATGATTTCAATTTCAAGGCTTCACAAAATCAGAAAGAATGAATTAGAGATAATCCATACTTCTTCTCTCAAGCCTCCTCTCCATCCATCTCTTCAAACAGATTCACCTGGAAATCTTGTCAAGACTCCTGTTGATACTCCTCCTTCAAATTCTCTAATTTTTCAACCATCATTGAGCATTGAGTTCCTAAAAGAAGAAGAAGTTGAAGAATAATTTGTAGAAGAAAGAGCTGAAATAGAAGAAGAAACAACAATGGAAGATGAAGTAGAAAGACCCTAACCCATTGGTCCATGGGGAAGAAATATAGATCTGCTTTCTCTTGAACCTCCTCTTCATGATCTACCAATAAGTTCTTGCAAGAACTTTCCAAATTTCAAAGGTGAAAAAGTAGAACATCCTAAAGAACACGTCGTTGCCTTCACGACATCATGTGGAATTCTTGGTGTCCAACATGAAGACATTTCAATGAGACTGTTCGTGGATTCCCTCCAAGAAAAAGTAGCATAATGGTTCTACCTCCTACCTTCCCGATCCATCACTGGTTGGGATGACATCAAGGTTGCCTTCGAGGAAAGATTTAAATCAATTGAAGACTATTAAGACCTCTTAGTGCAGTTGGCTCAAATGAGGAAAGGATAAAGTGAAACGATGAGAGACTTTGTGGCTCGTTTCAAACGGTTTCTTCGTAGGATACCGGAAGAAGATTCGCCCTCTCAAAACAATATCAAAAGATTCTTCATAAATTCTCAATCACCGGAGGTAGGATTTATCCTATGAATATTCTAACCAAGGAACATTGTAGAAGCATAAAGGAGGGCCATTGAACTAAATGACGATCTCATCCCTCTGGAAAAATCAATAATCCATCAAGGGCAAGACCCAACATCCCGAATATGAGAGAACCAATCCATCATTGCAAAATTTGGCTAATGAGATGGCCTCTTTGAAGAGGGAATTATTTGAATGAGTTTCTTCCCAAAGGATCAATGGAAATCAGATTGCATGAGCACCCCAAAGGCTCACCTTAGAGGCCCCACCCATGAACATAAATTGCATATTTCAAGAAGGTGAAGAAGAGTTTGAACAAGAAAGTGAAGGTGGTGATTTCCTATAAAATGATGAGTTTGAGAATGATACACAAATCAAATTCTATGAGTATCCTGGATGTGATGAATAAGATGAAGAGGATGCACCCAATTTCTCATGTACAGTATTCACTCATTCTCAGTTTGAGAAAAAGCATCTCCCTCCACCGCTAAAAAAACAAGGTTGATGATCCTCCTATGGAAACTCTGTAAAATAAAATAATCAGTTGAGGATCCCCACTTCCATCTTCCATGAAGTCTGTGTTGTTGGAGCTGACCCTGGAGCAAGTAAGAAGATGCCCGCAATCCCAAGTAAGTCTTCTGATGTCTCTTCTAAGTCTTAATCTAAATCTTCTCTTGTAAAATCTAATACCTTGAAATCTCTGAGTGTACCATTCAAAATATCATCCATTCCTCAAAAATCAAATCCTGCTTCCAAGCCTATCCAAACTCAAAAATCAATCCCTTCACCCCCCTTGTCCGCATCTTCTCCCTTTGACTTCATAGAATATGCACACAAAGACAAAGTGTAGATTACCGAAATCGAATATTTATGGACTCATCCTGAACAACTTGAGAGTTTCTTTTTATATATCGGGAGTGGTAGTCTAACACCCAATGTTGTAACATCTAGTTCCAAAGGCATGCTACCAAACTCACCTACACCTCCCTCATAGAACATGCTTTCTCTGAGTACATCAAAGAGTGATAAAGTTGAACCTTTCTACATCTCCCTTCTTGTTGGAGAATATGTATTGAACAATTACATAATAGATTTTGGTGCCTCAGACAACGTGATGCCTTTGAAGGTTCGAAGGCTCTAAAACTTGCCATGAATCCACCTAGTGGCTCTTGTTACTCTTTGGAGTCAAAAGAGGTACCACTTGTAGGGAAGGTCAAAGATCCATAGGTGGCTCTCGCTAGATTTCCAAAAATAAAGTTTTAGCAAAGATTTTGGTAGTATACGTCCCAACCTCGTTCGAAATGTTACTTGAGTAGAGATTTGGATTTTGAAGAAGCATTGAGGAGATTCAAGTTACAAGAGGGCAGCCTAGAATTTCCAGATGATGCAGACCATGAGGAAGAGGAGATAGTTATCGATGATTTTCAAGAAGAAAAATCAACGTATGTGCTTGTCCAAGATGAGGAGTTATTCCCATTCCCATTTGGGGATGAAGATGATCTCAATTAGGCCATCTATGAAGAGACAAAATCATCTTTCGATGATCCTTTAAAAGGCTTGAAATAAATTTCCATACAAGAACTGCTAAGAGCGTGGAAGAAATAGAAGACCTTGAGATCAGTCTTGATCTCCTAATGTAAGCCACAAATCTGCAAGACAAGTGTGAAGCTGATTTGGAAGCCTTAACCAATGTGAAGGTTGGCCATATTGAAAAGTATGATGCCACTTTTGAGCTAATGATTGATGGATGCAATAATGAAATGGAGGTATTTTCTTTCCCATTTGAAGAGGAAGAATGTTTCCATGATGAACAAACTAAAGAAAGAAGTTTTGAGGCCTTTGAATTTGAAGCTCCTCTAGACAAAGGAGTGATAAAATGTAGTGGTTCCCAAGATGATGAGGTAATCCCTCCAAATAGTTTCCTTGAGCTGCAAAATAAAGATCCTTCAAAGGCATACAAAGAGGAGCTGCAGGAAACAATGAAGCATAACTCCGTGCAAAAAATATTGGATGCAGTAGAAGTTGTGGAAGATCCTAAGCTAATTCTTGATCTCTTCACTAGTGTCATGGACATACAAGACAAATATTATTTTCCCTCTGATCCTCCCATCAGTACTCAAATTCCTCATAATGAAGTAGAGATAAAGGATGAATCAAATGTTTCTCATGGAGAAGATGTCAATGAGCATAGACCCGGAAACAAAAGTAACTCAGAATATACAAGGAATTTGAATGAAAAGAAGCCCTGGGGCAGAAATGAGATGTTTGATGGAGAATCAACTATATGGATAAACATGGAAGGAAACTAGCACAATGAAACTAATTTTAAAGGGCATGAAGGCTAGTGGAATTTCCAAGCAAGGACCTAAGCATCAAGAAGCTCACATGGACTCACTCCTACAAAGTAAAAGTACAATCATGGAAGTGCCTAGCTTCTATAAACAATTGAGGAGGGGAGGGTACTTTATGGAACCCATCAACGTTTTTACAGAAAATCATCACTCTATTTTTCCCACTCACGGGTAATTTTTAAGAAACGGAAAGTGCTTCAGTGAAAGCGGGTTTTCCCCACCTTGTACCATAGGTGATTGTTATGTGTGTTTCCTTTTCTGTTGTGTGGTTTTGTTTCCCTTTCGTTGTTTGTCATGTGTTTCCTTCTTATTGTGTGCTTGTGTGTTTCCTTCTTCTGATCTTTCTTTCTCAAAAATGTATATGAATCTACAAGGCCTAATGGATAAGGCACTGGTCAATGAATGACAGGGTCTAGAGATTGAGATTCTGGATTCCCATGTCATGTCCCCAAGCTAGAGCCAGTTTTTGTCACCCTCAAAATCCCCCCCTCATTTTCTAAGTCAAATTCAAATATTTTGAGCTCACGCCCTCCATAAGTGTTCAAGTAAAGTTGGAAGCCTAAAAAGATAGAGAAATTCATGCTTTGAAGTTGTTTAAACTCTCCAGTCTACGTGGTTTGATAAATTTTTGTTTCCCCATCTAGACGCATGAAAATTCTATTATCATCCTCATTTGAATGAAATTTTCAAATCTTTCTATGGCCATGGATCATTGAACCTTGTATTGTTTTCAATCCCTTGGTTCATGAAAGAAATTTGAAAATCAGGTACAAAATGGTGGAGTTTTCTTCTTCTCTGCATTTTTTTTGAGTTAAGAACGACGGGCATTTTCTTCCCCATAAAATTTTGGCTCCATTATCCATAGGTACATAGACATATCTAATTGGAAGTGGGTCGTTGAGGTGTTTTGAGAATTTTATCCTTTTTGTAAAAAGGTGAAAAGTCATAAAGTGACCCGCAACCCCGACCATGCTATAAGGGAAAAAGTCAAATATTAAGCCCACCTTCCAAAAGAGTCAAAGCGGGGAGGCAAATAGTCAGAGCCTTTTGATTTTTTGAGCCTTTTTGTAAAAAGGGCTAAAAGGCATAAAGTGACCCATAGCCCCTACCATGCTATAAGGGAGAAAGTCAAATATTAAGCCCACATCAAAGGTCAAAGCAGGTGGGCAGGCCGGTGGAGCAATTTGTGTTTTTGAGCCCGCATTGAAAAAAGGTAAAATTATAAAAGTGGCCTATGAATCTATCTCCAATCAAGTGAAGCCATGTGTCATGACCATATCGAAAGTAGGTGAGTGGGCCAAAATGTTCCAAAATGCCATTTCTCCAAAAGGCACAAAATGCAAAAGGCATCCTCTACGCCTACTCCAATAGATTTCTCCCACATGGATGGCTCTGGTTTAAAGTTTCAAAGGCAAGATGAACGGTTCAAATTCAAAGTTACAAAACAAGTGTAACGGCTGCATTATGAAAAGTCTAGTTTTTCCGCCATTGGTGTTTCTTCACGAATCAAGAATCTAAATGGACGCAAATGAATAGTGATAAGTTGTAAACGTTTCTTGCTAACAAAGAAGAAGTTGTAACTATTTCTTGAAGATATTTAATGGCTTCTTCACGCCATTGGAAAGTGGGAAATTGATCTTGTAAACTCACGAGTGCATTGTACTTAGAGAAAGCAAAGGAGATAGCCATTTTTCTTCCATTTCCCCCTCTTCTCAATTTCCTCCATTTCCCCACTATGTACAACTTCTGTTTAAGCATCAATACAAGAAGAAGGATTTTATAGCCTCTTTGATGAGGATATTTCAGAAACTTTGAGTTTGCAACCTTATCTTCTCTTGTTGCCATTTGCAGGGTTGTTTCTTCTCATGAATGCATGTGACAAATTTTATAACAAGTGTGTGCAGGAATCTGATTTCCTACCTGCAACATTAGTTCTCCTACCTCTTTTCTCACTCCCTTTCCCACTTTTAGACAAATTATTCCCTAACAAGAGATTGCTAGCTTTATCGCAGGTCAATGGAGTGTCATTGTTGGATCCCAGTCAAAATGCCACCACGAAATCCACCTTTTCACGTGCATGCATATACGGTAGTTGCACCTAGGTTAAGTAGAGGGACTTAGATTCCTAGAGTGTTGCCAAGAAATTCACAAATTTGTCCACCCGACAAATTCCCTCACCAACAAGACTAAAGTTGCTTTTGATTCTCAATATCACCCTAAGGTGCAAGAGAAGAAAATACAAAAACTTTATCCCAACTATATAGAAATGGAAAACTTCAAATCAAAGGACCATAGAAAAATGTCTTGTTAAAGGTTGATTCCCTTAAGCAAAATAAATAATTAAATTTCCAAGTTAATCCAAATGTCAAAAAGATAGATATAAAATTTATTTTTTTCTCAAGATCACCAAAATGTGCAAGATAAGATCATACACAAGATTTGGTCTAAATCAAGTAAAGCATGGAAATATAACATTCATCAAATCATTATACATGTTAGAAAATAACCAGTTTTAAAATAAAAGGAAAACCTACAATTTCGTAGGTATAAATTCTAAATTTATGTTTTCATTGCATATTTAACTTCAATACCGTTACAACTATAAAAAAATGGATTTATTTTGAGTTTGGGAGAAAAAAATTGGCCTTCGGAAGATGGGTTATGCATATGCTCTTATGCTCACGAGTATGCACTTTACGTGCACTCAAAAATGTCAAAAAAATGTCCCTTAATCTGTAAAATGGTCAATTTTTTCTAACCAGATTCAATTTTGACAAGAACCCATCACATTAATATATAAATAAAAGACTTAACGCTATCAAAAATTACCCTACATGCTCAATAATTTAATATTTTCAAGAAATTCAAAAAACTAGCATGTAGAATGATGAAAAAGTAAGCTCTAAAAATGAAAACATGGAGAAATCTTGCAATTTTCTAAACAAGGTTCAATTTTAAAAGCAACCCACCACATTAATATGTAAATAGAAGACTCAACACTATCAAACACTAACTGCATGCTCAAGAATTTAATATTTTCAAGAGATTGACAAAACTAGCATGTAAAATGTTGAAAAATGAAGCTCTAAACATGAAAACATGGAGAAATCTTGAAAATTTTCCATTAATTTCCAATTTTGACATCCCTTTGCCTCCTTTATACCTATAAGAAAGAATGAACACATGAAAACTCAACAAAAAAAAGTTAAGAAAAATAAGTTAGATCAACATGTGCAAAGGAGGATTAGTAACCCAAAATGAAACTTAAGTACAAAACTTGAAATTAAGTGCAAAGGACAATGGAGTAAGTCCCACTGAGGCATGCCAAATGTATGTAAGATTTTTTTATCTATGCAAAGAGAATTAAAAATAACACCTAGTAGTCCTAAAACAAATCAAAATAAAATATATGCATCATCATGCTTAGATCTTAAACAAGACTAATTTACCAATATCCTTGCATTAGAATATGAATAAACATTCAAACTAACATGCTAATCCATTAATATCTATCTCTATTGAATGTTAATCAAATGAAATGAACCTATTTATATCCTTAGCAATCAAAGGGTTGATTATATGTTTGAATCCCAAGGTTTTCAAGAATGGGGTCTTGTCAATCCATGGCTACAAGACCATTTGATATATCTCCATATTATTTCAAAAGCTCAGATGGATGAATGCAAGAGATGAAGATAGCTAGATCCTCTAATGAAGAATACTCTAAGATGATGAAAATGGCTATATCTTAGGCTCTATGCTCATTTAGGTGTAAGAAGAAAGGTAGGAGGAGGGCTCCTTATATATCCCAATGGATAAAAGAATCTCTACATCCCTTTACATGTGGGATAATAGAGAGTTTGGGTTAGTTGTGGATAATGGAGCTTTAAAAAGGGTTGAGTCAACCTTAGGAGAGTTTATTTTGTCCTTTAGTGAATCATGGGGTTTGAGGGGATTTATTAATTAACCAAAGTGATTAATTAATAGGTGTGCAAGCTTATAGAAGCTTTTAGAGGAATAGTTAGTATGATTTATTTTATGAGAGGATTTTAATCAAATAAATGGCGATTTATTGATTAGATTAGAGAGGGAATTAATAATTAAGAATAATAAATTAATCTAGATAGAAAAGGGCATTAATTGATTAGAAATAATTAATTAATGTAGATAGAAAATGGAGCTTAATTAATTAGAAATAATTAATTAATCTAGATAAAAATGGGAGATTAATTAATTATAGATAATTAATTAATCTAGATAGAAAGGGGAGTTGATTAATCAAAGGTTGTTAATTGACGTCGTTATTGGATAGAAGAGTTAATTGACTAATGTAATGTAATTAATTAATGATGATAGTAGATAAAATGTGTGATATTGGCGATATGTCGTCAAGTTATGGAAATTGTATAATTAGTGCAATTTAAGTATTTTAAATTTCTCGAGATAAATTATAGGTGTTTACAAATCCATCTAAATTTAGGTGAGATTATAGCCACAAGTGTTTATCGTTATAGGTGAGGGACAATATAGGCCTAATTTGCATAAGGGCAGGTCCCAAAGGAAGTACAATTCCGTACAAGGTAATAGTGCTTGAAATTTGGGTATGATATAAAATCTATAAAGGGGTGTTTGGACCATAAAGTAGGTTATGCGCTTTTTTGGAAGACATTGAGATACAGACCAATTTGTGTATTTATAAGGCTAGAAGGAAAGCAAGGCCTAAATAAGAGATTTTATGTGAATTGCATGTGTATGATTGAACCAACAGACCAAAATCCTTGTATTGGGTCAAATAAGAAGTTCTAATAGTGTAGGTTTGATTTATGAACATATATGTTGTTTTAAACACTTGGATTAAGGAAACCGCTTAAGTCTAGTCTAGTATTCCAAGGACAATGTATGAATGGTGAATATATAAAGCTCAAGTAGGAAATGGACTAAGAATATTGTAGGGATGGTATTGGAAAGAAGATTAAATGTTCGGGAGTAGAGGAGATATGATCATTAGCCAAGGTATATAGTATTTCATGTTTTCTTTAAAATAAATACTAGTACTAACACAAGGAAAGTTTATAAATAAGCAATATACCTAAGGTTATTTTGAGAGTATGGTGTGTCTTATGAATTGTGTGTTATGATGTTTAAGAATGGATGATAGGGAGAATTACCAATGATAGTGCTCATGTGTCGGGAAAAGGATATTGTAGGCTCAAAGAGGTAAGTAGATTTCAAGTATAAGAATCTTAATAATATGTAAACCATGACATCACATTTTATCACGCGCAACCTAAAAATCACACATCAAAACATCTCCTCACCTAGTTGGTGAGTGGGATTTCATCACCCAACAAGAAGCTGCCCAAAATCTCCCCATCCATAACTACCTGAAACTAGCCTTAGACTATCATTCCTTAGGTACCTTCGTTATCCACTTTTCTTTTCTTTTCACATCTTCTAATTAATCATGATGATAAGAAACTTGTTGCTTGATTTATTTGTTAACAAATTACATAAACAAATGTTTATCTATTTCATGCCTATTGTCACTCTTTCTCAAGTCAAAATAACATAATAATCCACTACATCCAATTATATCCCTCCCTTTAATGGTCTCTCCCAACAAAATTCTAAACTTGAGACCACACCTTTGGTTACCCAACCCCCTGTATCCATGGTCCGCTTCATGAGGACCATGTCATCCAAAATCATCCCTATCTTAAAACTAATCATCGTATCTCTCACCAATCCAACCTTTCTATACCAACTATAACCCCATCTCCAGATTCTTTAGAAACTCTTATACCTCCTAGTCTCACGTATGACTTCTTATTTCACAAATCTCCCACAATATTTAAATCCTATCAATCTAATCAATTTTTGGATCCTATTCCACCCACGTCATTTTTGTTAACTCTATATTCATTCCATTCATCACTTTGGTATGCCTATCCAACCATCTCAACCTCTTAACACTCATTTCCCTGCTCATCATATATCTCAACAACTTCCTTAATCTCAAAATCATAACACGTCCCTATTTCTCAACATCAACCATTAGAGAAACCTATCCAATCTAAACCCATGACATATATTAATCCTTATCAAATTATTCCTAAAATACCCATACATTCAAAACTTATCAAGCTACATTCCATGCCACACAACCAATCCAATCCTAACCAATCATCACAGATCAAATGATCCCATGCATGCCCTAATGAATAGGTTGGCTAGTCTAGAGGCCGCTACCTTAGGACCCAAGGTTACATTATCTTATGAATCAATGTAATGAACCCATTCATCTATCGGTTCTAATCAAACCTTACCCTCCTCATTAGGATCTTCCCAAGTTTACTAATTTCAACAGCAAGGAAGATCCCCAAAAACATCTCCGCGCATTTAAACACACATGTTACCTTATCACACATGATCAGGAACTTATGATTCACACCTTCCCTATGTCCTTGGTTAGTCCAAGCACTAGATTGGTACAATGGAATTCCTCAACATTCCTTATTCTCCTTTACCCATCTCGTGTAATTATTTCTAGAGCACTTTTCAATTAATATTTCATGCAAAATTACTATCGGTGACTTGTACACAATTAAATGACTTGATGATGAGTCCATATTAGATTTCTCCACATGATGGCATGTCATTATAAATCAAATATCATTTACTCTTCCAAAAATCAAATCATTGAACTCTTCTCATGTTCTTATGTGAAGCATATTTCTTCTACATTACAAATCCAATCTTTCCAAACATTTGAAGAAGCCTTCACCATGGCTCACAAAATTAAAACTTGTGCCCTTGAGAAAGGCTAACTTAAACTTAAATTGAATAAACCCAAGTCCAAATTTACCAAACTATTTTCATGCAACGATAAATCTAAGAGTGCGGCCAATGTCATGGTCATCAAGTCTATTTCTACACCCACATCTAGTACATGTCCATAACAACAAGATTCTAGACCATCTCCTAACTATACCCCCTTGGGGGAATCCTATAGTTCGGTATTTGACAAGTTGATGGTGGTACACTCCATCCAACTTCCTCCACTATGACCTATGGGCAACTCGCAAGAAAATCCCATTTGGTATAAGGAATACCACTATTGTAAATATCATCAAGTCAAAGGTCACGACATTGGGGAGTGTCATTCCTTAAAAGATCGCATCCAATAACTTATAAATCAGGGGGATATCTAACTAGAGAGTTACACCCCTTTGCTTAAGAAACCTTTTCTTAATCAACCACCAACAAGTCACGCCACCCCTTCTACATCTCAAATTCCAAATTCTCACACCATTAACACCATTAACCAAAATTTAATCTCATCAATGACTCCACCTTCTCCTACCTTATACATTATTCCCACCCCTTATTCAGCACCTATCATATCCATGACTACCACACCTATATCAACTTATATTACTTGTCTTATACCTATATCTACTCCTACCCCTACCACATATGCATCAACTTCAATTATATCTATTACTTTAGATTCATCTTTAACACCTATTTTGGTCCCAATGATATCCACACCTATTCCTACACCTCTAACATCTATTCCTTCACCCACATCTACATCAAACACACCTATTACTACATCTACATCACTCATTTCCACATCAATCCCAACTACACTCATTTCTACCACATATACCTCTACAACTCCACTTACAACTATCCCAACACCTATCTCAACACATGTACCTACATCTTTACATATGACTACATCATCCATTCCTTCCCAATATTTTTCACCTACTCCTTATTCAACATTCATTCCTATATCTACATCCATAACCATTATTTCACCAATCACATCCCCTCCATTTGCGATCACATCAACCACGCCTCTTGAGACATTCATGGAGCAAGGTCCTCCACCTAAGACAAACACAAGGGGAATTTGTTTTCCTCTAAAAATTAACTATTTATATATCAACTAATCTAAAACCTACATCTTCTAATCTACCAGTTGATATTGTTTCTATCCATGCCAAGGGTAAGTTTTCTCGATCAAAATTCAAGGCTCATAGTAAACATCCCCAAAAGTCTCCTACACATCCTCCTAAGAAGTCAGATCTCACCTCCATCCCAAACACATCCTCATCTATTTTAGGTCTAGTCCCTCTATCTAAGGTATCTCTTAATAATAAATCCAAATCCAAATCATCTATACATCCTCTCAAAATTGATTCATATGCCAAGACATATAATTTACCCATCGATCTACATCCACACCTAAACATCTTATCAAGCCTCATAAGATGTATCTCCCCTACACCACCTCTATTAGATCTCACGTAGACATCTTTCAACACGTAATCTAAATATACACCATCGCACTTCCTCCCATTAAATATTTTAATCCTAATAGTAATAATTCATCATGGTTTGACCACAGTTGCATTTTTGCTTATCATCATACCCCAAGTCATGACGTTGAGCATTGTAAGGCCTTTCAGACAATCATCCATAACCTTATTAAGAAAAATTATTTCCTCATTCAAGGGGGACATCCTTCTCCATCTACAACCCATCTGATTCATATCCCATCATTCAAGTCTCCGAAGATTCCTTCATCCACATCCTCCCCTAACATCTCTCCTATAAATCACCTTGCTCCAAAGGAATGTCCTTTCGTATTCATCAACATTATTTTCCTTATTAATCACCCAAGTGGTCTTCGACCATTTATCTAATCCAAATCCAAGATGATTGTATGTAAACTCCTTTAGCATTCGATATCTCATCTACATATAAGTTACCCAAAGCATTGGGGGAGCATCCTCCCTTTCTTTTTATCCCCTTCCATCTTCCTTGTCCATATATGCTAGGGGACTTCATTCTAAGATCGGTCCACTTACAAATTAAATCCTTTCCATCCTTGGCATCATTTTAAGCCCACCTTTGTGGCCATTACTTGAAATGCATATTTCTTGATTCCTCACCACTGAGGAGTTGCACATATTTTACAATCTTCATCCAACTCATTCAATCTAAATCAAATCTTCCTATCACCTCACCTTGGGGGAACCACATCTTCAAATTCCACCTTTGTGGCCATACTCTTATTCCAAATTCCACTAGTATGGCCATATTTTTCCTTCCTTTAGGGGACTATTTTATCTTATTCTAAATCCAAATCCGTGGTCATGTTCATCCCTCTCTTAGGGGACCATCTATTCGTCTCTCTAGGGACACGTTTTTTGCTTCCTTAAGGGTAGCGCATGGTTTTTTTTATCTTCTTTCATTTAGCTCATCATATCAAGTTTTCATTATATCTCAAATGTGACTTTGATGAGGACATTGCGTGGAAATTTTTCCCTCCTTTGGTAGTAAACCAGAAATGGAACCTCTCAATGCATTACACTATTGACCATTCTACTGTTAGCATGTCTTCTAGTGAGCTCTTAGTCATATCCTTATATTATTCCTCCATCATTAGCCTCTTCTATTTTTCATCATAGTGACTTGGAATTATGTGGTCACCTGTCACTTTCCTAGATGTGACCTAAAATATGAGTACCACGGCTCTACTCATAGCATATTCCTTATGGATAGGTTCTCCCTTTTTGTGAGAGATCTACTATCATTACATCCATAACCCTCTCATTCACCTATTGGAGCATCCTAGGGTGTCTCTCGTACAATCATTGTCCCCTCACGAGTTGTCTACTTAGCTTTTCCTAGCTCTCCCCATGTCAAAATAAAAATCAAAGGATGCTTATCAAAATTAAAAAGCTATCAAAAACATACCGCTCCCTCAAAGGACAATTGTTCGGTCAAAAATAGAGAGAAAAAGAAAACAAATTAAATCAAATAAATATATTGATCCCTCCTAGGACGACTATCATTTATATTTGATTTTTCCATCCATATTATATATGAAGTAAACCATACCCTCGAAGGATGGCTAATTTTTTATCACGGCATTGAAGGCTTCCCGCATTGATCAAGTTTATTCTAGCATTACTCTTTCCCCTTCCCAGAGCTAGGGCATAGTTTTAGGGAGCACCACTTTTGGATAACCTTCTTCCCTTTTACAAATACATCTAAAATCCCTTTATCATGTCGACATTAGGTTTATGAGTTCATTCTATCCATCATATCCTTATGATCTTTGGTATGAGCAACTGTCATTGGTTATATGCTAACATTTTTTTTGGTCTCATGTGCCTTGTGTTACCAAGATCCTCTTTTTGTTTACCTCCACTATGATTGGGAGCATCTTTTCCTCGCACTCTCCTTGATACGATGTAGAGTCATTCATATCTATAGGTCACCACCATTGCATTATGTTCTATCTTTGATCCTATCATGTCTATCTTTCATCCCTACTTTATTTTGTTACAAAACATACCTTTCTTTATCTCAATCACCTATAGGTTATCCATTTATCCTAAATACATTTATTCTTACTTATGTTCATCATTAATCACATAAATTTTCTAATTGCTTTTCCATTCACATCACATTTACCATACACATTCAAATTCAAATGTAAAACATCTTATCATAATGCAAAACACATTTATATCATCATTTTATCCATACACATCCAAATTAACCATCTAATCATACATTTATTTCACCATCATCATAAAATATAAAAACAAATATGCATCTCATCACATCATCATAACATCTAATCTAAATCCATCATCATAACATCATATAAATTTCATCACATCACATCACATAAATAAATGCATTATAATATAATCCATGAAAAAATCATATATATCTATGTGTGTGTGTGTGTGTGTGTCAAAAGGTGTATCAATACATCCTAGCCACCTCTAAGATCCATCTCTTAAAGAAAATACGTTATCAAAATCTGTAAAGTGTATATTTGAAACTCTCAAATCCTCTCCTCTAGGGGCAGGTATAGCACCTGACCCTTGTGCATCTCAGCCACCCTCTTGGCCTCCTCCCCCTCATTGCAACTATGCTACACTCACCATACCCCTAGACAGCCCCTCTCCTCCTGTTGTTGTCCTCTGTAGATGTTCCTAGTAGCGTAATGTCTTTGATAGCTTCTCGAATAGGATCCCCTCATAATATCTATCCTCTGCATCTAGTTTTGTTTACCTATCCATGGAGATCATGCCAAGAGGTGCAGCTGTCCCAACCCCCGTGGTCTTTGCCTAAACACCACTCACATGACTCCATCACCAAAATATTAGACAAATATCCCAAACATGCCCTATAGGCATCCCTTTATCACCATAGCACTCTCTCTCTTGAATAACTCAGTCTCTCTCCTACATAACCACATCTTGTTTCTCTAGAGATGTGTCCCACTCTATGTGTGTTTGGTCTCTCTCCGGATGCATATGATCTAGCTCGGCATGTAAGTGTGTCACCTCTACTGAGACTCTACTACCCCACCATCTCCACCTCCTCTAGGATCCACCTCAACATCAATCTCCATCTCCTATACCTCCTCCTCTCTTTCCTCCTCAACCACCCATTCCATCCATGATGTAGTATGCCAACTACGGTATCCCACTTTGACTCCTACATCATCATCATCATCCGTGGCTCGGCCTCCTCCTCCACTAGGTCTATCATAGTAGGACTTGGAAGCTCCCTATCAAGCTCCTCCCTCCTATACAAAATAGGATCCCAAGGTACCTGTCTAGATGACTCTAAAATATTATCACACCCTATCAAACTAAATGACCTCAATCATCTCCAATTGTCTCTCATGTATCCACCTTGTCCTCCTCATCCCTACCAACCCCATATTTACATCGGGACATGTAGGTAACTCTCAAAACAACCTCCATATAATCTAATCAACATCTAACATCGTAAAATGATCCACATACCATTCCACCCTCCTCTCATTCCTATCACCGGAGGGCTGATCGGCCCTCCATCTCAAAAATCCCACAACCAACTCTATATGGTCTCCAATGACCTATATAAGCCCTAGTGGCCTAATCATGACAACATGCTCATAGGCTCAGCAGTGAATCAAGAAGAATGTATCTAATCATGACCTCTTTCCTACCCTATACATGGATAGCTCATGGTAAACCTAAGCCAACAGGGTAGTCCCAAATAAAAATTTAATCGGTTCTTTACTATGTCTACTACCACACCGGTCGGTGCCCATGGAAACTAAGCTCCACCAGATTTTAGAAAATCATAGCATAATACTTCCATCATCACTAAGAAAATCAAATAATGTCTTAGCACCCTAACCTCATATATCAACTCATAGGAAAAAACCCCTAAATAAATCTTATGTGGGGTGCATCGGCTCCAAATATCTCGTGTCAACACTTTTGATCTATTGTCACCTGTAATGGGGACTATTAGCTCCCATATACTAGTAATCTCATAATTGGATACACATCCTCCAGGGTGATGGTCATCTCCCCTGTCTTGAACCAAAATTTCCCTCTCTACTAATCCCATCTCTCCACTAATTTTATCAACAATCCCACATCCCATGGGATCCTGTAGTAGTGCTGAATATTCCCAACCCCACTCTGCTACCAAGTGATCTCACTTTACATCTATCACATCTCCTTTGATCTTCTCATATAGAGCCAACACTCAATCTCTAAAGTACAAGGTCTCTCGGCTGTAATCACAAATGAAAATATCAAATATCATATCACTTGTTCCAAAATGCATTTAATCATAAAATGAGCCAATCCAACCCTAGTCGATGTCGACCCAAGTTCGGGTGACATGTTTGAGTTTGATCTTTTTGCCTTAGGGCTGAATTTTCATCAACCCACCTAGGTCGCGCCAATTCACCCCTTACATCATCCACTTTTTATTAAAAAAATGCAAAAAAACAACAAAATTAAACCAAAAACAAGCTTAATTTTTTCTACTCACTATCCTCTGTACCCTTTGGCATTTCCTCATAGTTCTTGCAGCCTCAATTTCTCACCTTTTTCTTTAATCGCTTTGATATCTCCCATAAATTTTACACGTGAAAATGAACATCATCGGGTGACATGCAGGCTTATATATCCACCGACACATGGTCATGATCGTCCGCTTAGGTCATCATCGATTGGCCTTAGTCACCATCAACTAGACTTGGTAGCCTTTGTTATGGCTTCCCGATATTTGTTTATGACCTTTTTCTTGGGCATTCCTCAAATTCCACATTTTTAGCCATATTTATTTTACCTTTAGGGAATTCTATTTCAATATTTTGATCATATTCTTTTGTGATCTCAAATTCCACCTTCGTGGCCATACTTATCCCCTCTTCAGGCATTTCATTTTTGATCCTCTTCAATTTGTGCAAAAATTCCACCTATGTGGCCATACTCATCTTCCCCTTTTGGGCATATTATTTCACCACTTGTCTTTTCATCATTTTCATGTGTCTATGCTAGGGCACCATTAGTTTTGTCCTTGTCCTTTACGGATGCATAGCTTTTCACTCGATTCCTCATGTATGAAGGATTTCACATACTTTTCGCATTTAGTTGTGCATACTTTGATGGTTTCCTATAACCCCGTGGTCATTCCATCTTACATCCATACGATATCTTTCCCATTGTATTCTCTCCATTTTGTATTGATTTTCACCCACTCATTGTCCTATAGAGCATTGTAGCCCATCTCTATTAAGATTACAATTGTCCCTCTAATGAAGTGATATTGGAGTCACCACCATAGTTCTTATTTTTATTGTGATCCTTTTTTCTTGGGGCATCTTGCCTTACGCTATCCGTTTCCCATATTTCTTCACCCACTCGCCCTTCATCATCTACCTTTTTCAAACACATCATCAATTTCCCTTGGCATCATCAATCCCCATTTGAGGGGAGCTCATCATCTACCTTGTTAATCCTCAGCACACCCATCTTCTTACTATTTTTAAATATAAACAAAAAGGGGAAAATGTAAACACCTAAAATCGGTATCTCTACCCTTATTCACCTACGTGTGCATACTTATTTTAATTCATCCCCTTTTATTTAAATTCCCACTTAATTATCCTATCACCTTTAAATGCCCATCCAAGTCCCATTAATTAATTAAGCCACATTAATTAATTAATCAATCAATTAATATCTTACCTTTCCTTAACAAACCTTCTAATTAGGATGCTTTTATCCTACACATAAATCCCCTTACTTTTCTAGCTTTCTTCCTATCTATTTTTATGCCCTAACTACCCATGATTTATCCCCAAGCAAGATAATCCTGCACAATGCTTTAAAGCACCCTTCCAACTCTTAAAAACACAAAATCATGCCAAAAACACAAAAACTTTCCCATTGGGGAAAATTTCCCGCAATCGGTGGTGACCCAGCCTAGTCGTCGTCGACCCTATAAAACCAAGTTTAATCCTTCCAAAAAGGATCCAAAAATCATTAGATGCATGTAAATTTTGGAGCTCTCTCATGACTAGTGAATTGCCTCTCATTCTTGAGCATTCTGAAATAGTTACAGACCTTCCATGACCTCCTTTAGATGTGTTTACATCACTCACATTCATCCTTCATGAGCTTATCATTATCTTGGTATTGCTTTAATCAACTTTTTATCATATTATCATTGTTTTTCTTTCTTCTAATGTTTTACAGGTTTAGATCAGTCTCTGCAACACTTAGAGCTTCTTCAAAAACCTTCTTTTCTAACCTCTTTTCTTACATATTGTATTTTTTATCTAGTTACCTTCAACCATGTCTAACTCGATACATTCTCCTTTGACCAACACTAGTCGCCATCAACCAGCCGAGTGCGATTCTCAATCTACCCTCATCTATTTATGTTTTCTGCCATTTTCTTTGGTTTTTGCTTCCTCAGACCCCTTCTATAGGTTGAATCCATCATACTCAAGCCTCTGTTGCATCTAGATTACACTTAGATATTATAGAGTTTGTATATTTCTCTTAAATTTCAGATCCGGTCTTTCGGTCACCGTTGACCTATTTTATTATTTTTCTACTAGGCCTCTAGTCAATGAAGCATTGCAGATTATGAAGTGCCTTACTTTGGGAGATAGTATAAAATTTCAGGAACTCTATTATATATGTTTAGAGAATTTTATCTAGACGTGTGCCTTAACCTTGAAGAGACGGAAGAAGAAGATATGGTCCATGCGTGGGAAGAAAAAGAAAAGGGTAAACTAGTGTATACAATAGTTGGTGATGATGGTGATGATGAGGGGAATAACTTAGATGTAAACTACATTGAAGATATACGCGAGGTGATGCACACAAAGCATATGAAAATGCAAGCGCATATTATGTCCCTATGAAAATAAAGAAGGCTAAAATTGGAAGCAGTAGAGCCTAAGGAGGCCACTATTGGTGATTACTAGATAGAGTAGGAAGTGGCTAAGATTATTGAGATTTTGCATGATTTCTAGGATTTATTTCTGCGGAGGCTATCATGAGTTAAAGGGAGTACACCCTTCTTTAGGGAGATGAAAATCAGCCTTAAAGAAGGAGTGCATCTAGTTAGGAAGAGACATTATAGGATGAACCCTAATCTTTGTGTAAAGGTAAAGGAAGAAATTTATAAAATGCTGATGTTTGGTATAATTTAGCCTATTGAAGAATTTGAGTGGGTTAGCCCCATGGTTATCAACATTAATAAGGATGGGAGGATAAGGATTTGTGTGGACTATAGAGAATTAAATGCTTCATGTGTTATTGATCCTTTTCCTACCCCATTCATAGAGGAAATCCTTGAGGGAGTTTTTAGGTGTGAGATATACTCTTTTACAGATGGGTTTTCAGGTTATCATCAAGTGCACATAGCAAAGGAAGATCAAGAAAAGACAACTTTCACCATTGAGTGGGGAATTTTTTCATACATAATGATGCCTTTTGGATTGAAAAATGTGCAAGCGGTGTTCTCATGCATTGTTATATAGGCCTTTCAGGACTTTATTCATAATTTCTTGCGGTATATATATATGACTAGATAGTAAATGCCTTAGTGAAGGACCATTTTAATGTTTAAGAGGTGCAAGCGAGTTGAGCATCTATCTTAACATTAAGAAATGCATCTTTGCAACACCTTTTTACACTTTACTGGGGTATATAATTTATAAGGAAGGATTGTTGGTGGACCTAGCCAAGATAGTTGTGATCTTGGGTTTGGAAGAACCTAATAATAAATGTGAAGTGTTTGTATTTTTGCGACATACAGGGTATTATAGGAAATTCATTAAAGGCTATGAAAAGTTAGTCATACCCTTGAGGAGTTATTAAATGCAAAGGGAAAGTTATATTGGGGTGACGAGAATAGCAAGCATTTGAAACATTGAAGGAAAGGCTAACCACTTTGTAGCTATTTGCACTTTCCTTCATGGGACAAACCCTTTCATGTTCATGTTGATGCTTTTGGAATGGCAATTAGTGAAACCGGGAGAAGGAATAGTAGATCATCCTATTTACTTCGCAAACACCTATGGAGTAGAATTATAAAACTCGAGTGCAAGGCTTTGTCCATGATTTACGTGTTGCATAAGTTTAGACAATAATTTTTGGAAACACCATTTATTTTTCTACAAATCATATGATGCTTAAGTATTTGGTCAACAAGCCTATTTTGCAAGGGCACATATGTAGGTGGATACTACTATTTCAGGAGTTTTAGTTTACATTTTTGTAAAACTAGGAAAAAGTAATTCAGGGTTTGATCATTTGTCAAGAATTAATTCTAGAGAGGATGCGCAAGCATTGAACACACAATGTCGGATGCACATCTTTTCAAGTTAAATTGCACACCCGCATATTTAGAGAATATTGTGATATTTTTGCACACTAGACAAGTGTGAAGACCTTAGAAAAGAAGCAACTTGTAATATGCTCTGCGCCTTACCAATTGATTAGTGGAGATTTGTACAAACTAGGTTGTGATGAAATTTTGGACCGTTGTGTTTTGGAGTATGAGTGATAGGATATTATGGAAAAATCTCATGGTGGAATTGCAGGAGGTCATTATTTTTTTAATGCTACCATGCACAAGATTCTAATGGTTGGACTTTAGTGGGAAAATTTGTACAAGGATATAAAATAATATGTAAATGTGTGTGATCATTTTCGGTGCCTTAGGAAGCTTAAAACCAAAGATGAGATTTCATTGTGGCCTATTGCAAGTGTTGAACCTTTGAAAAATGGGCTATTGAAATTTTAGGTCCTATTTCACCACCCACGAGTAGGACTAGTGCGCATTATATTATAACTAATACAGATTATCTAACAAGGTGGAAAGAAGCATCACCTACATAGGATTATACAACTACTACAATAGCAATATTTTTATGGGAAAACATTATCAGCAAGTATGGATGTTCATTGAGTTTAACTAGTGATAGAGGAACTCATTTCTTAAATGAGACTATCATAATAATTTTGGTAGAGTTTATGTTGGCACACCATAAAACTACACCCTATCACCCACAAAGCTAATGACACTTTTGAAGCTTTAAAAATATTTTGGGACAAACAATTAGGATGATAAATTATATGTTTTCCTTTTTTCATTTATGACCACATATAAAAGGTTGAATAAGGCCACAACCTTTGAGTTGGTGTTTATGCGCAAAGGCTATGTTGTCTGTTGAATTTATGTTACCCTCCTTACATATTGTGTGAGTACATGGACTAGGTGATGAGTATGTTGTTGAGAAGCACATTGAAAAACCAATACAATTAGATGAGTGGAATGCCATTTCCCATTGGAGGCAAGGTAGAAGGCTTGACACGATAGGAAAATAAGGAAAAAAACATTTGAGGAGGGAAAGATGGTTCTTTGGTATGATTCCAAGTTTGCGCTCCACACAGGGGAAATTGAAAGTGCATTGGTTTGGACCTTTTTCGTAAAAAATACTTTAATTAGGCACATGTCGATTGCATAGGTTAGATTGCACTATGTTTCCCGGTTACTTTCGGTGGGAGTAGGATGAATCCTTATTATAAACAAGACTTTTTGGTGTTTGTAATAAGTCAAGTATTGCTACTTAGATTAGATTTCCCCCTTTTATTTGTTTCCTTTCTTTGTTGTTATGTTTTGTCAATTTATTTCAGTGTTTTTTTGTAATAAGTGCACTTGTGTGCAGGAAGCTAATTACTATACTTTAAAGTTTATGCGCAGAGGACCGTGCATACTTTTAGTGTGGGGTGGAGTAGATATAGGAAAAAGGAATCTATTTGTACTAAGATTCAAAGTGTAGGTTGTCATACGGGGATATAAATGGGATGGAATATGAATAATGTCCTTTGGAAGATTGGTGCGCGAAGGAAAAAGGTGTTATAGGTGCTAAGAATGAAGGTTTTTATTGATTTTTTCTTATATTGAAGACCATGCGTAGAAGGATGTTCACATAATGTAATGCGAGGTAGGAAGCAACATGTGAAACTACTTATTATGAGGCATGAAGGTTTATGTACTCGGTGCATGGAGGTACGCGTAAGGAGGTCTATGGCCAAGAATTAGTACGTATGCTAGAAGTTTATGATATGAGTGTGGAAAAAGAAGAAAAATCCTAAAAAAAAAATCGAAAAGTGTGATTAAAGCGGAGTATGGTGGTAGGTGAGGATAAATTAATGTGTAAATTTTCTAAAAGATCTATAAAAGGAGGTACATACGAGTTTATGTTTACCTTGCATGTTAATTTTTAGAGCCTTGGAAGAGTGAGTTTAAGTGTGAAAAATAGAAAATCATGATTTTAATTGATAAGAGCATCAAACCAGGTAAATTTGAGCACGTTCATTACAAATCTCCTTCCTAAGAAGTTTTAGAGCAAGTGAAAGGTGTGTGTAAGAAGGGTTTGAATTGTAGCTAGGGCATGCGAGTTTGAGGTTTTTAAGCGAGAGAAAGGAAAGGGAAAGGTAGTGAAGGATTGGAATGACACCCAAGAGAGCACCTAGAGCAACCACAAGGGGAAAGAAGAAGGACAAACCTGAAGTGGAAGTTAAAGATGCACTTGAAAGATGATTTTCTGAAATGTAATTCCCTAAAGGTGTGATTATGGGGCTGGGTGGGATTCTCATCTACAAAGGAGAAATTTGAGTGATTATAATCACTAAACCCAAGAAAATAAAGACCATATAGACAAATATCTCATGAAGAAGATGGATTTGATAATAGAAGATGATAAACCCATTTATGAAGATATTGGGCATAAGACTTTGGATAAATCCAGAGTCTTGCAAATATACGAGTTGTCATACTTTAGAAATCCAAAGATACTTTATTAGTGG
Organism: Taxus wallichiana var. yunnanensis; assembly: GCA_018340775.1. Taxonomy (NCBI): domain Eukaryota; kingdom Viridiplantae; phylum Streptophyta; class Pinopsida; order Cupressales; family Taxaceae; genus Taxus; species Taxus wallichiana. The sequence goes on along the minus strand of CM031237.1, from coordinate 628,265,923 downwards.
TTAATTTCCAGAGTCCAAAAGGAATTCTTTTATTTTGCGGGATGGCGGGTGCACCTCACCGCTCCCTTGATTAGGAAATTGACAGGATCGAGGAGTTCGAGGGACTGAAATTACTAGTGACCTTGATGATGAAGTGGGTGTAGAAGTGGCTTCTATTGAGTTTGCATATTAGAAAGGAGGATGGGAAATGGATGTGTTGAAGATAGATGACCCTATCATCAAATTTTTCTTATACCTCTTGAAAAATTTCAATAACCAAAAGTGTTAGGGCTAGGTAAACAAGAAGTGGTTCTATATTACTAGGAAATGGCAGAGGGGACTGTACAACTTGTATGCATTCATAGACAAAACTATCATTGAAGAGATGCACAAGGGAGATAAGATAATTTGGGGATATTTTCTTTTCTCTATTGTATTTGCAGAGATTTGGGTCTCAGATGACCCTAAGAATAAGATATGGTAGTTCCTGGAAGAGAAGAGGTCATTAGTAGAGAGGTTTGTAAAATATACTTGTGAAGGAACTATGAGTGGCCCATACAAGTAAAGGTTGGAGCTTTGGTACAAGTACATGTGCGAGGCCTTTGAACATGAATGGAGAATACCCAAGGACTTACCTGCCATGGTGGATAAGTAGGAAAAGTTTGTAGTATTTCAGCACTACTACATTGGAAGGTTCAGAATGAAGGATGGTAAGTGGAGCCCTTGGTGCAAGCTCCCTTATGCATTCATTACACATTACTTTAAGGCTTCTATTAACATATTTTTAGACATGCACAATCTTAGATTAGATTCAGAAAAATTGATTTCATGTACCATACACTCTGGAAGACCTATGTTTATCTGGGTAAGTCTGCATACATTGAAATGATGATATTTGATGACATTGCTCTATCAGTTATATGACTTTGGTTGGAAAGGTGGGTGCGGCTAAGGTATACCTCCACCTTAAGCCCAAGTTGGTGAATGGGAAATATATTGAGAATGAATTCAAACTCCCGAGATGCCAAAGGGAAAACACACAGTTGGAACCATGCAGGAAGATCATCCCACTCCTCCTAAAATAGATGAGGAAGAAATTCAAGATGAAGAGGAGGAGATGGATGAAAATAGCATGTTAGATCATGGTGAGAGGAACTAACCAACTATAATTATGAAGAGGCCACATGAGAGTACTCCTCCCAAGTAGAAATAGTAAGTAAGGATGGAGATTGATCTGCGAGGAGACAGAGAAAGAAGAAGGTGGTGTGGAGGACCAAGGGCTTAGGAGAGTGTTGATAAGGACTAGAACACCAAGCATCAGTATGAGACCCTCTCATATATTGTAGAGGTCACTAAGGATATCTCCCATCAATCCAATTCCGCATGAGAAAAAAAAGAGAAAATTCAAGTATGTGCCCACAAAAGAAAGTGAGGAAGAAATTTCAGATGAGGTTGCACACACCATAGAGGATACACCAATAATGAGGTAGAAGGAGGAGAGGAGCTTAAGGAATAAGAATCCTGGAAGAACATAAAGGTGCATGATGAGCGTGAGGAGGAAGACCCCATGGGAGGAAGTGAAGAAAGAGAATAGAGTGTTGGTGAGACATCAAGCAAGCCTTCTAGAGAGCATAGGAGTGTGACAGGTGAGGGCCTAATTTTAGGAGTAGAAACACATGTCCCCAAGGGAAGGTGATCTGGGAGGAATAAGGGAGAAGAAATTTAGAATACGTTTGACTTGGGATATGTTAATGACCCTCAAAGATCATCTGCACATGGTTTCAGAGCACCCTTACACATGAGAAATTATATGGTTGGGAGTTGATAGATCCTAAGGGTGAAAATATACACACTAGAAATAATATTTCTGGAGTATACATATTCACATGGATGAACAGAATCCAATGTCAAGGATGAATCTTGTATTAGATGTAAGATGAATAAAACGTAGAAACCCCATATGACAATCAAGGAAACCGAGTTCACAGATGAGCAAGCTAGTAATTACTTGATGAAGATGGTAGAAGTGGTAAAAAGGAACTTGGACAAAGTATTCATGTATAGGTCATTTCTTGAGGATAATTAGAATAACACAAAGTAAATTGAGAAACTAACTGAGGCGCACAAAAGGGATGACAAAAAAGAGGTATATTTTGGACTTTTCTACGGAGATTGGATGTGAAATTTTAGTGGCGCATCCAAATTTTGATGAATAGATGAATAATAATTACCCCTCATCCTTGCACTTCCTACAAGATTGTGTTCATCTTCTTCTTGGGAAAAGCGCCACACAAGAGAAGATGGAAGAACAAGTAAACGCCGAGAAATAAATGATGAAGAAGACCATAAGCGCGTCGATTGCGAGAGAATGATGCCATAATATAGAAACTCATAGATGAATTGAAAAAGGAAATTTAAGCATTGGGTAACTACTGAGGATCTCAAGAATATCCCTAAGGCATATATAGTACAAGAAGAAAACAAGGTTACAGAGCAAAGAAGGATGATTCCTTAGGCGGGGAAGAAAAATTGGCAGTGTAGCAAAAGAAGAGTGATGCGCTTAAGGCCATCAAGGACCCACATGAGATATGGATAAAGGAGATAGGGGCATTGGTAGAGTGAATAATGGAATTCATGGATGGTATGATATCAGGGTTAGCTAGAGTGACAAGGGAATTGAAGCACAAGGGTCAGGATATGACTCTAGAAGAAATGGAGAAGATACTTGGAGATGTACTGCTTAAAGCAAATAAGGGGCTAGGAGAATGGAACGAGTTGGAGGATGATATTAACAAAGAGTATCTTGAACTCCTACTCCCAACTGAGGATTGAGGAAAATTGGTGATTCTTTCATTTGATTCATTCTTTTATTGTGGAATAACTTATTCTTTATTATTTTATTCTTTGGAGAGATAAGTTGTGCAACCCCATTGTCGAGGGTGAAAATGTAATTATTGTGGGGTAATGTTGGGTTGAAAAAATTTCCTAAGTATTGAGAGGGTGGACAGGAGGGGGCATGTAGGCACCCACAAGTTTCGATTGAAGTAGGGCATTCCCAGGGAAGATCGAGTTTTAGGAATTAGCCAATTTTGCATATCACATGCTAAAAATAGGAAAAGCGGTTGGAGTGCAGCCCAAGTAAAGATAAATGCAAGAATACTTCAAGACTAAACAAGAGATATTTTGGGAAAAAATGAAATTTTAAAGGTCATGAATAAATCACACTAATAATAGGATTAAATTATAGTTTATTTATAGATTAATCTATTATTAGACTTCTTGTAAAAGCATGCGAAACTACTAGCACATGGCTATTTTATATATTTTGAGATGCATGGGTGGTGAAGGGAAATTCCCCACCCTATATATATATTAGTTGATCTATATAGTCTTGGACACCATGCATTCAAGACCATGTGTATTGTACTTATCATGTTGCTCGATGTTCTAGCGTGCATGACTTTGGTGACTATTGTGATGTATTCAACTTCTACTATGTAATATTTTGGTTATCAATGGATAATTATGGTTAGATATTATTGTATCTAAGTATGATAATTTTGTGGTACAATTAATATTAGTAATGGTTTAATCTGTTATGTTTCCTTATTACATGTGTTTTATATGATGTTTGTAATGACCTACATCTAAATGAATATTTTGTTAATGGTTATATGAACATACATGCTAACATCTTGACAAGATTTCACAAAGGAGGGACCTAGTAGCTTCATGTGCTTTGGGTGAGCATTCAGATCTATTTGAATGAAGTGCTAGCATGCCTAGGCAGCTTGGTGAAAATAAGTGACTACAAAGACTCTATTAGCATCCTTATTACAAAAGCGAGGTTGTAGAGAGTGTAACATCCTCATTTTAGACAATAGAACAAGTCAATTTTTTATTTTTTTTATAATTGCATCACGGTTCTAAATACATAATTTAGAACTCACAAATCAAATAACCATTCTTATAACAGAGACTGACCATATGCAATTTGTAATGACTCGGAGTACCTCCGATCTATTCATTCCATGACTCGGTAATCTACCGATCTATTCATGAGTAATAAGAATTGGCGTTTTTATTTAACACTTCACTCTTGCGGTTCTCTTCCCTATGCAGGATTGAGAATGCTCTGTCGAGGAACCTAAGCTGAATAATTGTTACCATTATTCATCGGCATCTCATCCCTTAGACTAGGTGAATTAGGACAACGCAATCAGCACTTGCGATACTTTGGCCAAAGATTTGAAACATCTTTGTTTATGTCTCATATTCCTTAACGGCATACTCGTCAATCTGGAATACGCCCTTCACCCCATTCTTATGTTATGTAGAATGTCTTATACCGACTTCTATCAGTCCCTCCTATCTTAACTTATTCACACGGAAATGGATTAACAAGGTGATAACGTTATATGGATGCCCACGAGGATTAGGGATACGATGACGTACTGGTTCAACCCTAGTTAAACCAGTGTGTCAAGATACCCCGATTCTCCTAGGCAGCCTTGTAACGTGATCACATTCCTAATCGGTCCCTGAGTAACTCGTTTGAGATCAAAGTGTAAATCTTAGTGATCAATGCAAAGGGTGTCATCATAAGTCACCTGCATTGTTGTAACTTCAAGAAGATCCTAATCTTCTCGGAGGTACAACCCTACAGTTGACTTGTGCCGTCAACCTTTAAATCCACCTCGAAAAGATCTACTTATTAATATGCGTTACGCGCGTTGAGTTTAAATTACATTAAAGACGTTCCCCTAAGGTTAGCCTTTCCCGATCCCTGGATTCTTCATCTTAGGATGACCTTCCTCAATAAAACCCATTCACGGTGGAGATATTAAGGCCAAGGTCTCATCAAGGAGTTCTTAGAATATACATAATTCTAAAACAACGAAATCGGTCAATATCTCATAGACTTCACATGAGATTGACATCTGAACCCCATTAGGTTTATATCAGTTCTCATAACTGAATTTATATCATACTTATAAGTATCAAATATAAATGATTCAGAATCCAATTAAATGTTGTCCTGTCATAATCAAGACTAGGGATCAATAATTTAGTTCATCTTGTTTAGCATTCTGCTTGGGTTTACTTTAACCCTATCTTCCCAAAAAGACAGTGAACTAAATTTCAATTTAGCTTTCGATAGAACATACAAGAACTACTAAACACTCATAAGAATTCAATCACATATTCTTGTAAGATTTCATTGGTATTCACAAAAGTCACCAATTATACAATGATAACAATACTCTCACGACATAAGAACCGGAGAAATACTAACTATCAAGATAGAAATACAATCACATAAGTATCAAATATCCATTTCCATTCCTTTCGGTACTAATCAAATACATTTTATGCATTGACATACTTGATACATTACTCAATTTGAAAAGGAACATCTTTCCTTATATGGTACATTTAGAAAATCAAGCGGTAATTCATTATAAAATCAATTTAAACAATCTGATCATCCTATCAGATCTGCATGCTTTTACCACTTACGGCATCCATCTGCAAAAATTGTCAACATGGGTCAGTTCAATGAACTGAGCATGATAAGCACTAACCTTTAAAACAATTGCAATACATCAATTGTTTTCATTAAACACCCTGTTTAAATGAGATCAAATCATTAAAATGTTAGTGACCAAGAAGACAAATGCATCTAACCAACTATCCATCTGAATCCCAAGGACAGCAACATCAGACGGATTATATATTCAACATAATAAATAAATAACCTTTCATGATTCCATCAGCATGATAGAACAATTCCAAAAGTTAGATAAACAATTATATCAACCTATACTTTATAACAGAAGAGAAATAAATGAATAATACTTATTTCCTTCAGATCTAGCTCATGATTGTACCATCTTTTCAAGAGCAAGGCATTCACTTAATACACAAGCAAATAAATCAGTCGAGACCATCAACAGCACCACTGTTTTGTTAAAGCTTACAAGAAAGCAACTACAGTACAGTAGCCCTCATGCCAAACAACGGTGTCTATCAACAAGCAGACTCAGTATGTCCTCACGCAAGAAGCGACAGACAAGAAGATATTAAATGCCGTTACCTGTTAAGGTGAAATCGACTACTCCTAAACTCAATCAAGCTTAGAAATGTATATCTATGTACAGAAGACGTAACACGCCAACAATACCTTATGACAACCTTCAACTCATTCAAGTCCTTTCTACACTATAAGGCTTTTAGACCCAAGGTCGAATTCAAAGGATCTCTTCTGTTATCGCAGTCAACAAGAGACTCGAAATCATTTTAGCAATGACAATTCCCTATGACTATGCAGAGAGATTTTTAAATGAAATCCACGCAACATGCACAGCCACATCTATCTGGAATGTAATCAGAAAGAAAACATAACATAACATAACATAACATAGTCACTTCTGAATGCATCCAGAGTTGAAAGTATGTTATTCACGACCTACTTTATAAAAGCCATAATACATAATGTCAAGTTATTTTAAGAAATCCAACAAAGCCAAAAACATTACATGTTCATACTCAGGCTTATACAGATACAGTGACACAGATTACCAATCAAGGATTTAAAACTAAATCCGTATATCAGTATTCACAATATAGCTTTTACAGAAGCCGATATACAAGATATCTTTCCAAACTCAAGGAACCCAACAGTGTCGAAACAATAGTAACTAAGCAAGCTTAATTTGAGACAGGTACTGTAGTTACCTAGAAAGGATTCCACTGAACCCAAGTAACAATTATATCAAATAAATAATAAACAATGATTCCCAATTTGTACAACAATGATAAACATTAAAAATCAGGCTTAAACAAATCACTGATTTCGTAACAAGAATTCCAACTGAATCTCTCCAATATTCTCGAACAAGCTTACACAAAAGGAAACGTAACAGTACAACCAGGGAGTTTGTACCAAAATTTATTACAAATAACAGAGGTCGTATGACCTGTTACTTCTTCTAGACTCCAACGAAACTCAAATTACCAATATTCAAAGATATATAAAGCTTCCCACGGTGGTCCATAGTGCACGAATCATTGATGGACTCTCTGAGTCGTTTGATATAATAAACATATATATATATAAATGGGTTGAATCCCCTTAACCTTCACGAAAGGGAAAAACAACTCCAGTGAGGTCGTAATGAATACTGTAACACAATATGTTACCTCTTCACAATAACTATAAAAATCATAACGAAACCCAACAAAAATCCATAACCACCACTAAATAATAACCACGACATAGCTTACAAAAAGTTCAATTTTAAGCTCGAACAATCAAAAAAATGTCCATCGAGTATCCCTTCCGACAAGTACCCACAACAAGCAACAACGGCAAGTATCAACAACAAGCATCGACTTCGAGTATAAATCAACAAGCATCACGATGGCTGTACCCATCACAAGAACAATTTATGGAATCGCATGAGCAGGCCGAGCATACCTTATTTTCATATATTTCGCATATAAAAGCCGGAATGCAAAACACGAGAAATATAGCAACAATTCGAATATAATAAACACCCATCAAGGGTTAAATTGAAAAGCCGAACCAGCATGAAGATACAAAGTGTCGAAAATCACACAAGGATACCATAGAAACCATCTATTTCCATAAATCATTTGAACGAGTTGTTCTAATGAAATCATTTGAAGAAGAGCAAGATTTTTAAAAGTTAGGGCCTAACACGCCTGGATATTTGCTCAAAATTCCAAAGCAGACCACTGAAAGAGCTTAGACTTTCTTTTCCTTTTCCAAGTTAGAGCCACCAACAAAATTTTGCTATTTCCATGACATATATATTTTCCTTTCCAGAGGAAAGAGCTAGATACGCTCATACTCGCCATGCTGACACCAAGAAGGCGGGTGTGAAGAACCGGTGAGCAGCAGCGGAGGAAGACCGGAATTCATGATAAGCCAAACAAACCATTAACTTTCCAATTTGCATGCCTTCTCGCGAAATCGAGCTCGACTACCGAGCTCATTAATTGCATTTACTCCCAATTTCCCGCTCAAACTCCACTGCCACCGACCGCCATAGTTGGCGATAGACAAGAGAAATTCCAAGACCATTTCCAATTTTGGCGACCTGCCACATCGGCTCAAGTTAGCCGTTTTAAAACCTCCACCAATTACCTGTCCCTCATGCTTATCCATGCATTTAATAACATAGAAACTTCCGCCCATGGTTCGCACCCCTCCATAGGTCCCCTTACATCCTTGTTCAATAGTTAGGTTAGTAACTTAGGTTAGAATTTAGGATAACACCTAGTCTAACTTCTTAGAACATAGATATTAACTTAGAACATTAGCTCTTAGCCTAGGTCTAGGTTAGATTAACACTAACCCCTAGGTTAAGTTTAGTTTTAGGTTACTAACATTTATAATTCCAGTTAGGTCTAACATTTCTTATGCTCAGAAAAATACCTACAGCATGCATTCTCGAACAGGGTTCACTCCTGTACTGCCATTAGGCTACGGAATTATATGCAACTGAATTATTACCTGGTCCATGACCAAGACCTTCCAGATATACTTTGATATCGGGAACCATTTTCACACGATCGGCTTTGAGTTAGACTCGGGATTGGCTTTATTCAACGAATTCAGACCTTGCAACTTGTGAAAGGTTTATAATTTTTAATTCATCATGAAAAACTTAAAGCACCACTTGGATCAATACCACTGATCCAAGGCTAGGTCTTATAGATGAATAACTTCATAATTCGTTCCGAGATCAGATTAAACTCAGATGTAAAATGAAATAAATAAAAGAGTCTAATCAAATTCTGACTCAGTCAAAGATCTGCAATCTGCAAAGAAGATACAGTACATATCAAGCATGACTTCTCAATCAAAGGAACACATCCTTTTTTGTTACAAAATAAATCACATATCAACACTTGTATGCTTAGGAGGAAGTAACAAGCAGGTTCGGGGTGTTACTGAGGAGATACTTATAAGATCATGGCATCGTGATATAGGAAGTTTTTATTATAACGTTTATTTCATTAAAATCATTATCATCCAAGACAATAAGGTTAGTTAAGTATGGACCATGACCTTGGGATGACCACTATAGCTAGAAAGAAATTATGTGGGATAGTTAAAGCATTAATACTCCCAAAATGGGATACTAGAGAGATATTCCAAGGTGGGAATGTTTAATGTCCCATGTTGTTGCAAAAGGTCAAATTTCCCAATGTTTATATCACCTTAGACTTTAAAAAGAGCCCTCATATGTGTAAAATTAATGCATTTTCTAGAAGATGATACGACTATGTGTATTTGATGGGTCCATAGCTGACCTAAGAGAATATTTTAAGAAAACAGAAAATTTTACTATCATGACTTTCATGTGGATAGTGTGAGGAGGAATGGTGATAGGTATCCAAATGCGATGCGCGGGGATATTTATCAATGATCATAACCTTGACACATGTTCCTAGTGGATTTGAGATTATCAATATAATATCCAAGTGCCTTAATGAAATCAAGGCAAATGACATGTGTACCAAAACCTTTGTCTATGAGGGATATCTTAATTGTACTACGACGAGTTAAAACTGAGATGAAGAGGAAAGGGTCACTTCACATAAGATAAGATCATCATGAATCATATAATTGAGAGGGAAATGAATATAATAAGAAAGGTAAAATATCTCTTCACATCGGCATAAGGTTTCCTCTTACAAACCTTCTATGGTATGTTCTTACCCCAAAGTAGGTGGAAGAGGGATAATTCAAGTGAAGATGGCAAGAATATGACACTCATGGTGTTTAGGCGGGATACAAATGATTTCTAAAAAATTGAATTTTACTTGGGATAGTAGAGAGTTCTATAAGGAGGTCTCAATTTTAGGGTTAGACTCTAGATAATTTTGAACTTGTTGGATATAAGTTTTAAAATATTTAGAAGTAGTGGGGCTTGATAAGAGCTCTAGACTTTGATTTTTATATCACTACAAAATCGGCAAGGGTAAAATAATATTCACACTAGTTGATGGCATAGGGAATAGAAGAAGTGATATCAAAAGATATTGATTGTACATGGGCACATGGATTGATGGCATTTAAAGAGGATGATGAATCTAATGATAGGATTGACTATGAAAGAAAATATGCACATAGGCCAAAGGAATTTATCTAGAGTGTGGAATCATGTATTGATGCCTGTTCATGGAATTTTTGGCTTAGTGAACATGGATAAATATTTTTATAAGTTATATCCTAAGTTAAATAAGGATAGATTGGATCAATACAATAAATAATACGCTTCATACTACATGAAAATGTTCTCCATGGATGTACTAGTAGATGGGTATGAATTTTCAACAACATTAGTGGTTGTTTTAATTTTTTTAGTAGGATCAAGATTAAGTTTGTCATATTTAGAGTGATTAGGAGTTGATCATTATAGACTTTAAAATATTCATTGTCTTGATGAACCACCTCATGTTAATCATGATTTTTGTCTTTATCTCATTCCTTGATAACCTCATATAACCTCTCTTTGGTAATGGCTTCATGATCAAATTTAGTTCCAAAGAGGAAGGTGTAGGTGAATGATCGAAGGGCACAATAGTTTTTGTAAAAATGACCTAATTAGCATGTCACTCAAAATAATTATTTGACCGTGCCATTGATGAAGAGGTCAAGAAGGATCTATAACTATGGTGAATGTTCGAGGTAAAAGACGTCTCAATTCATCCTTAGACAAAGGAAGAATGTTATTGTGAGATGTGATGTGGCTTAGGAGTAGAATGATCAATTCTATTTATATTCCTATTAGAAGATGTTACTTTAGGAAGAGTGTTTATGACTCTATCATCAGTGGGATTCTTGCTTCTAGAACACATAAGAACTTGGATATTCTTAATTTGTTTCTTAGGTATAATATTTTCAAATTCCTTTATGAGTTAATATTGGTATTATGTTTGTTTGATTCTTCTTCTAATTTGGTAGGAGAGAAGGATCTCACCTTGTATTGAATAAAAGGTTCAAGAGATCTAATGAATAGATGAAACAAACTCTCATTAGACATATTATGTTCACCTTTAGTGGATAAGGTTTTCCATCACTTGATGAAATATTGACCATATTTTTTTCATAGTTTTTGGTTGATAAAATCGTTGATTTTGTTTTTAGGGAGAACATGATATTAGAATTCATTTACTAAGGTTCTCGCCAAGATTTTGAATTTGACAATAGAGTTAACACAAAGGGTATGATACCAATCTAGAGAATCTCAATAAGTGTCTTGGAAAAGATCTTGGTGGCTGCATAAGAGTTGACTTTGACCCAATCCTTGTAACTTCAAGTATTTGATGTGGAGAGTGGGGTTGGTAGAGCCATCATAATAGCTAACAGGTGTGATCCCTCTTAGATACATGGAAGTGATATAAGAGAGAGAGAGAGAGAGGCTCTCTTTGAATAGCTTAAAGGACCTTGTTATGAATGGGAGGTTGGGAAATGGGTGCTCCATTAATACAAAATGGGAGGTAAAGGGGGTAACCTTGGTTTTTTGTGCCCCAAGAGACCATTTTTGGTTGACTAATAAGTTGAGCCAAGATATTTTGCATTTATAAGAAGTGATTGGTTGTTTTAGTTTGTTGTTGGCTTAAACAATTGATAAGTTGTATAATGAGTTGAGTAGGATCATTAGTTGCAGGGAAATTTCATTAGTTCAATAATTGTTTTCTCTTCTCGGAAGAGGCTCAACATGATTTATATCTAAATCCAAGTTCTTTAGATAGATAATATTCGATGCATTTTTGCAACATATCACATGACTCTCATATAAATCTAAGGAATCATTAAATAAATTTTTTTATGGTAGGAGGATAATCAAACTCAGGAATATTTCCATGTTCTCCTTGGTCTTCTAAGTCAAATATAGGATTTTTAATGCTATACCTGGTCTAAATGTTGTGAGTTTTCATATTTGGATTTTTATTGCTAGCAACTCCTATGGATAAATAATCATAGTAATGAGGAACTAGCTTAGGTAAAGTATTAGTTTTGGTGTTATTGTCATGATAAAGAGATAGTGTGGAAGAAGTATCATTATAACCATGAGTTAAATACTTAATTTTGATGTTTTACGAGGGTAAGGTGACTACAAAAATGTTCTCAAAAGAATTTTCTTATGGGATCGTCCATGCAAAAATATTTCATAGGGGACGATGGTGTTAGGGGAAAATATCATAAATTAAATATAACCAGATGGAATCATTCGTGAAATTTCTTACACATTTATAATGGCATAATTTCAAGGGGAATTATACATGGGCATGATCATTCATTGGAAATAATTCACACATTATTCGATTGTATAAGGAATGAAGGAAAAATTAATAAGGATAGAGATTATGACCTAATCTAGGGTAGAGTAATTTCAAGTTGGGTTCACCAAAATGTATAACAAATTAATATGGACTGCCACATAGGTTTTCAAATGTTGGGAATCAAATCTAGGATTGTACATAAGATAATATACCAAATGTGATTAAGGAGCACTAGTTTTGTGATTATAGACGATATTAGCCCAAACCCTAAGGTAGTTCTTTGTTTGAAGGTCTATACTTAAGATAAAGAGGTATACTTCTATGATTCAAAATAAGATTAGATCAAAGGATGTATAAATCCAACGGGAATAATATAATAATACAAATCAATAGATAAAAGTAAACATACATCTACCCTAATCTATAACAATGAATGACCAACCATCCATACAACAACAAACAAGCAATAAGGAAAAGGGAGGATTAGAAATATATACCTATATTGTGATTGTTGATGCACTATCCTCCCTAAAGATAATAGGACTAAGGGATAATCTATGGGTGGAGAAGAGGAATCTCAAAAATAAGACCTCTAGTCCTAACTCACAATGATAACCCAATTTCAAAAGAGCAAGCTCTAAAACCTCAAGTCTAACAACTAGGTGCAAAAATATGCACAAGTGTTCAATATATGATCAAGTGTCAAAATTTAGAATGATGAATGAGTGATGATAAAATGATAAAGATGGGGGTATTTATATCATACACGGTCACCAATGGGAAATGACATTGACCATGTTAAAAACCAAACCAAACACCATCTCCCATAGGCAATGGTGTTGGCCTTGGGAGAAACCTAAGTTCAAAAGGTGTAAAGCAAAGTGAGATGGTTGAATGGAGGAAATGGAAAATTTATGGGATGACCAAAAGATTATGCATGAGTGTAAACAAGTTAACATAATGATACAAGTAGACATAATGGGTACAATGTGTGAACAAAAGGAGGAAATGAAGCAAGGGTAAGAAAACTATGGCATAATAGTGACATTTCTTGAATTATATGGTCTATCCCATGTGAACATGTCCGATCACACCCTGATTTTGATAAGACATTTGATGCACCCACTCAAGAGGAAAATGCATCAAAGGCCCTTGCATAATAGAAAATTTTAGCAAACATAAAATGGGATGTATACATTTACGTATTTGGTGTATACTAAGAAACATGTAGAATCAATGCACGATATTCTAATCATTTTATTGGACACATTTTTTTCCCTCTTACAATGGGTTATATGAATATGGCTACAACTTTTTGGTTACCAATGCTCTTAGAACATGTGACATACTTCTAGGATACTCTTGGATTTATAAACTTAGGGATATTCATGTTATTATTTATCAACATGTTAAATATATTTAATGCAATCAATTTGTTACAATTAAAGGTATCCATTATGGGGTTATTTTTATCAACTATGTAACTCACTATTTATTCTAATATATCAAAGGTTTCGACATTAATTCCTATTAAGCCTACTCATGCTATATCTACATGTTATATCTTGCAAAGGTTTTCTCTTATGTCTCCTTTTATAAGCAACCCATCTCTGAACATGTCCCGTAACCTCATCCTAAAGTGACACATCCCACTCCTATTGTGCATAATATTTTTTTGAGGTCTAAGCCTCCTTTACTTATGGGTTATTTGCTTCACAATTTTGATCATATCATACAAGTAATAATTTTTTGCAATATTTTTAAGCAAATAGAAGATTCAATAATTATAAAAATATAAAATTGAGACCTAAGAATGGTTTGATTTACTAGTTTCTACTTTACATATGTTATTTATCACATGGTTTGATAGATAACATACTTTATATTCTATACACACATGCATTTTACAATGTATGTGAGCATGATGCAAGATTCACGGGACTCTGCATTATTATATATGTTGGACTTTCTCTTTTACCCTACGGCCTTGCTAATCTGGGGCATCTTCTAAACTATCATGTTTTATTATTCCATTTATTACATAATTATCTTTCACATCCAAATCAAGCTTATATTATATGTTATTTATCTATATTTTTAGGACTAACATGTGTGGATTGTACATGACTTATATATCTTGTTTTATTTTCCTATTAAATATTGTCTCTTTTATTTTTACACGTAAAATCTCTTATTTGTTTGTCTTGTCTCGTGTGAAAACATTGGCTTATCTATACATGTGTCTACAACACTCTTGACTCCCTTATTTGTGGCCTTAATTTCCTTTATTTTACATCCCATCGACCCTTGTCTATGTGTGTGACATTATTGTGTCCCTTAATATTTTATATGACATTATATATAACATTGATTGTCATTCTTGCATACTTATGTGCATGTTTATAGTGTGTGTTGTCTCTTTGTGTCATGATTTATATTATTCATTGTCTTACAAGGCCAGGTCCTACATGGTGGACATCTAAAATTATCTTATGTGTGTTTCAATGATGATTATATGATATATTTGACATGGATACACTCCATTTCTTTTAAGTCAATTGATCTATTGATCTACATTATGTATGTATGTATGTATGTATGTATGTATATATATATATATATATATATATATATATATATATATATCATCTCAAAAGATGGGGAATTCAATGGGATTATTACAAGAATATCAATGCAATTCAGGCACACAAGAACATTACAAACTTTAGAATGTAGATGAACAAGTTACATAGACATAAGTACATGTACATATAAAAATCACACGAGAACTTCGATCTAGATAGAACTGTCTAGAAAAGGATCAAACCATTGTATTTTACTAACCTAATAGACAATACTATTATATGCAACATTTGGCATCCAATTTCAGATTTTGCAAGAAATGTAAGATTTTTAGAGGTATCTAATACATGTTCAGGGATAGATACATAGTTTCACCATAGAGTTCACTATATCTTATGAAAAAAATATAGGGGCATGGTTACAGTTTCAATCCAAATATCCAATATCAGGTTACACATTTTCAATTTGGTATAACATGGGCATGAGCATGATAATTACTATTTCTACATTCTCAAATTTTCACAAGAACTATTATAATCCATAATGGGGCATGCATTTACATCATTCCTTTTTAATTTTTCATGAATTTGCATATTTTGGAATATATATTCTTGTACAATGGTGTGGTTCCATGGGTGGATGGGTTTACTTTAGTTCTAGTGACACCCTTAGTATATATGATCCTAGTGTCATCTTGGGACACCATTCCTCTCTCTTTTAAAGATATTTGGGTCAAGTGACACTTGAATTATTTTATTATTTCATGCATTTGATCAAGTGACACCCAACCTCCTTTGTTAACATCTATTTTTTGGGCCAAGTGACACCCAACCCCATTTTGGTTCATGTTACTTCTACAAAGTGGGAATCTATCACCCTCAATCCTCCATTGGTGTAATTTCATTTTCTTTCTCCAAATTATTCATCAATAATCTCCTACATTCACAATTTACCCAAGTCTATTTCTTCAATGCTTTGATCACTTTCAATTTTCAAGTTTGAAATTAATTTCAATTTAGAGTTAAAGTTCAATTCTTTCTATATGGGAATTGAATACACTATGCATTCAGTTTTCACTTTGGAGATCTTATAACCACCCGAAAACCTCAAACATGAAAAAATCAAACAAAAAAGTGTGTTTACACACTTAAGTATATATTCCTTTTATAAATAAAGCCTCATTTCTTAGCTTAAAGGGAGGGAAAATGTAGACACTTAAATGTTTTAATTTATCACTTGATAATGTCAATTTGACTTAATCCTTTTAGTCATGACTTATGCACATACCGTGAGCCTAATGATTTTATCCTTTTCCATATGTAGTCTTATTAGAAGACTTGATCTCTTCTTTCACTACTCAGCCACTTACAGAAATGTTCATATCAGTCACAAGAAGTCCATTTCTCTTTATTATCATGCACAGAAATTCATAGTACCATATGTCTCTATTGGAATAAACTATCAAATGGTTTGGTTCTTTCCTATTCCAACCAATGGTCATTTTTCTAATGGTTATATCTTGTATGGGTTGACATCTCCATAATATGGATGCCTTAATGCAAAATTTTATTTACACAACCATATATAAATATAAGAAACTCATTTACTTAGTTGCACTCTCAAAATATTTCCTAGAAAATATCCATCAAGTATTATGCAAAGGTCTCATAAAATTCTCTAAAGACAAAAATATATATAGCATCCCCTACACAAGTTTGACACACTCAAACCTAGGTCCAAGAGTCAAGCTTTCCAAATCAAGAGCCCATAAATCCAAGTCAAGAACAAGTAATCCAAGTTGATGGAAAGCATTTTTCAATAGTTCGTGTTATCACATATAGTTATATCCATACAATAGTATATCACATATATAGATGGAGTACTATGTGTGGTTTTAGGCATCTTCAAAGGATTACCAACATAGGTGACGTATAAATTAAGCTTTAACTCAACCACTAATCTATTTGTAGAGTTTTTATCTAATATTATGATTCGGTCTCGATCGGTGGCCAAATGAAGGGAAAGTGATTCTAAGAACCTAAAAATAACTTCACTAGTGATTTATCACCCATTTCATGAAATCCAACCCCTTCTGGTGTATGTCCACTTGAATGCCAGAATTTTCATCTTTTGAATGAAAATTTTTAACTAGTAAGCTAGTGAATTGCACTAATCTCATCATGTGGGAATGAGAGAGTGGATATTATGTATGGGTATTGGAAATGAATCTATGAGCCTATTTGAACATAATCACAACCTTTTTTAATTCTTACACAAAAATTAGACTATTTTTTAAGCCAAAATTTAGTTTGTGGGCCTCTTCAAAAGAAACATGCATATGCATAAACAACAAAAAACTCCATGGGATGAGATTAGATGTATAATTACTTGAATTTTAGTTCATAAAAATTCAAATGATCTTACTAAATCTTGGGAAACATTCGTTTGGGCTAAAACACTTTATTGGAGCTTATAAACACTTGGCTATATTTTGATTGCCTCAATACTCTCTACACGATATGAATTTATATTAGGAGTCTTTTTGATGTATCTTATACATTAAAACCCATAAATGTGAGTTTAGATATTCCCCTTATTTTCTTAATTATCCCAACCAATAAATCCCTAAAAATGCCTCTTTTCATCCCCTTATTTCACTTGTTTTTAGTATTTTTGGTTGGTTCTACTCTCCACTTCTTAGATACAAATATTTCCATCTCTTGGGCATCCCCAAACACCTCCTCATCAAGAAAATGTAACAACTGTTGGTACCCAAATCTGCACCACCTTAAGAGCCAAATAGCATTTACAAACTGCGTTAGATGCTTAGAGAAATTCATACTTTGAATATTTGGCCATTTGTAGTGGGGACACATCTAACGAGACTCTTTGAGATTTGACTTGGGAGATATTGGATTGCACTCATAAAGGGGGTGACCTTCCCTCCCACTTTAAGTTTTTCCTTTAACCGAGGTGATAGGACCCATTTTTGACTGTAATTGTGACAAATATGGATGATATTGTTGTCTCTAAGCTTTCTCTTGGAAATGTGAAAGATAGTCTGAATAGACACGATGAATTTAAACATCATTTAACTCTAACGAGTTGTCACACTAACTAATGCAGATGTCATTGAAAGATAGGACTCACGTCACTCTAGCACGGTGCAAATCTTAGCTTGCTTTTACATATTTATGGAAAGGGATGGTATAAATGGTAAAGTCCCTTTGCAAATGTTTATAAAAAGTGAAAACATGGGTAATTCGGAAGAATTTAATAGTTTTATGTTGTAATTTTTATGTGTGAATGAGATATTAAAGCGGGATAAAGTTTATTATACACATTTCTTAATAAAACCTTACAAATATTTGGAAATCACTATCAAGGCAAGAAGGAAACCTCACACAACTAGTAACCGCCCTTTAATTAGAAGGTATGCACTCATGGAAGCTCAAGAGCACAAAATTTCACATAACCTATGAGAATTCAAACACAAAATCTTATACTAAATTCTCAATAAAATACTAATAATTCCCTTTCAACTACGCTCAAGATGCACTCAAAATCTTACTTGAGATATTTTTAACCAAACAGAGGCAATATGAATTTAAAATTGTTTATCACACCACAGAAAGAAAGCTCTAGCTACAGTGTAATTGTAGTTTCCAAAATGCCACTAATTAAGATAATATCTAGTGTAGTTTAAAGAAACTATCAAAGCATAATATGGTAACAGGAAGGAAAATAGTTGATTCAAAGTATTTTACCCTAAGAACAAGGACAACATTTCTCACAAGAAAACACATAGTTAATTTCAAGAAATTCAAATTTCTCGGCAAGGTTTAGAAAAAATAAACTAACTCACAGGTCTCTCAGTTTCATTCATGTTATTGAAGAAGAGTACAATCATTTTTCTCTATTTTCTCTAAAAATTTAGAAAAATTTAACCCCCTTATATGAGAACATTTCTCTCATATATATACAACTCTCTCTCTCTCATATTTTTTTTACCCCCCAAAATGTGAATCTTCAATAGAATATTCCTCTTTCTGGCACATAATATGATCTACTTATTATTTCGTGATGCCATGTGGAGGGATTACAAATGATTTGTATTTTTCATTCTCCTAGAATGACTAGGATGCCATGTCACCCTTTTGGCATCTTTTGTTTAATCATTTATTTTTTATGTAATTCAAGATACTTTTCAATGATTTATGAGTGCATCCAAATGGTTTTATTTGATATTTAATCATTCCCTCCTTTTGAGAATCCACCTTGAAATACACACACTCATTGTCATATCTTTCTGAGTTGAATGTTTTTGCATGTGTTATATCATATCAAGCCAATTTCCTCCTTTTGTATGATATTAGTTTGTATCTTATTTATCTCCTTCATGCAAGTATCAAAGACAATCTCAATGATCAACTCATCATGATTGTTCTTGGCTTAACTCACCAACTTTATCTTTACTATAAATTTCCATCATTTCTCCCACAAATTTACATCTCTTCTTTTGAGTGTGAAAAATATTGGAGGGTTTCTTTCTCTGCAACATGGTGGGAATTATACTAGCATCAATTTTTAAGGATGTTTCCTCCGAATATTTCAATCAAATATTTGACCTAACAAGCTCGATGAGGCATTTATGAGGATGTCATTTGATATTACAGAGACCTAGAGGATTACGGTGGCCCATTAATTGTCCAAGTTTTCATGTGGCATTGATTCGAAGGCTCATTAGAATTAGTCATATCTTTTCCTCCTTCCAAATGATGTACTTTCATCTTTTTAGGTGAGAACATCAGAAAACTCCTGAGGTACTGAAGCAATTCTAGCTCAAGAGCAAGCCATTTGTGAAAGGTAGAATTGACAATATATACCCTTTCATTTGTAATGAAGAGTTCACTACAAAGGAGATTCCTCATAATCTTATGAGCTTGGTGAAGGGGTTTGTATAGACACTATTCCTACTCTTTTTCATAGGGTGAATGAGTTGGAACAACGTGTTTCTTATTTAGAGAAAATTCCCATAGAATCTCCACCTTCTCAACCTCCTGAAGTGTCACCATTTGTTATGCAGAAGTGCAAGGGTGAATCCAGCTCCAAATCTCCCACTCAGCCAAATTTAAGGACCATTGTACTTGCACTTCCAGCCACATCAATTATTCTTGCTCAACCCTCTATCTATAAAGCAAAAGGGAAGAAATCATTTCCCACATGTGGCCTGGATCTCCTAAATTGGGTCTCTTCTTATCAGAAGAAGATGGAATTGATGAGTATCTTGGATGGCCCTAGGATGAATATTGATGAACTCATGGATATGGGGATGTCTCGTACCTTGGCAGGGGAATTTCTATTTGCATCAGATGGTTGTTAGGTCGGGAGATTTTGTTCTAAGGAAAAACAAGATTTTGGAAAAAAATCCTCCTTTCAGTGAGGATTTTTGGTAGTGGAAGATAATTAGGTGTTCTTTTTCTAGTTTCCTTTTGATATATTTCACAAGAATGTATGTAAATTTTTCCATGGGCTGGGGCCCCTATAGAACCCCATTTTTCTTTTTCATCAATACAGAAAATTCAAACTATTACATTAATCCACATGCTTCATAATAGATTTATAATTCTATTAAAGCAACATAAAATTCTATTGTATTGTATCATATTACATTCATGCTTGAAATTAACAATTCAAAGTAATGTTCAACTAGTATAAAATAAGAGTATCAATAATGAAAAGATGAGAGTTGTTAAGAAAAACAAGCCTAAGCTTGTTCACTGGTCAATATGGTCACATCTTCATCTTTGTCACCTTCTTCTTCATCTGGTTGTCTTTCTTTGTATGCATCATACCTTTGGAAAAATGGTATCATATCTTCTTCATCAGGTCCCAAGTGATATTTGAATATCAGGTGATGCCTATTTAGTATATCAATACATTTGGACATTCTTGGCTTATACTCCCTCAATTTCTTAGTTAGCTCGGGAATCTTGTTCTCCACAAAGATGAGTCTTTTGACAACCTCATAAGAGCAGTGTTCCTCCTTGATGTACTTGTCAAAATATTGAATCAAGGTATCAACTTCCATATCCCCATAAGTAGATTTATGTTTATCAAATACCATTTGTTCTATTATGTTATCTATGGTATCAATACTCTTTTCTACCCATTCCTTCTCAATTTTCAACTTTTCCTTAACCTGATTTACAACTTCAACCCTGATCTTGGCCAGATCTTCCATCACATATTGACTCCCTTTCTCTTCAAGTGGCACTATCCCCTCCCTTTCTACCAAATATTCATCAAACTAGTTTATTACATCAAGTTTGGGAAGAATCCCTCCCAATAATACAATTCTCTTTCACACTACTCATTGATTTCATTAATGTCATTGAGTGTTTTGGTAAATTTTGCATACATTTTTATTATCTTCTTAATGACCTCTCTTCCTTTCTGGGACAAGTCCTCTACCCATTTATCTATTTCTTCACTTTCTTACTAGCCTTTTCTATTTTATATAGTATGATGGGTAATGATAGTGGTAAATATTTTATTTCCTTCTGCATGCCCTACTAATTTTTGCAAGCATGAAGTTAGTGTTTTTATCTATTCTTTCAATTTATTTTTAGATATTTTATCTTCATTAACCTTTTTTTACAAGCCTTCAACTACCACTGTGACTTCTTTCTTCAATGATTCCCTAGTAGGCCTTCCCAATTGGATGTGTTTGATATCATAGTCACTTATTGTAATATCATCCTTTGATTTGCCTTGGTGAGGAGTTGCAATTTCCAAGGTCCTGAATCCATGCTAGTCTATATGTGTTTTAGTAAGAATATTTGCTTTCTTTAAATCTTTTTTGGGTTTCAGAAATGTAATGTTGGTGATATCTAAAACTTCATTTTGAATAACTTCCTTCTCCCCTTCTTGAAGAATTCCTCCTAACCATCCAGTCATAGGGGCATTCCCTTCTTTTCTTCTTGTGGTTTGAGGTGTGGGGTCTCAGAATACACCACTAATTCTTTTGATACTTCTTCTACTCTTACCATTTTCTTTTCACTTTCCAAAGTTACCATCTCTAACTACCATTTTCCCTAGTTCTGAATCTAAGACTAAGTGATATCTTTTGGCCCCTTTTCGGTTATTTCTTTTTCATCTTGATCTTTACTCTCTACAAAAACAACATGTTCACTTAATGCTTCCTTAGGATTTTCAGCAGGAGTGGCAATTGTACTTGTATCCAAGTTCTTTACTGAAGTAACTACCACATTTGTAACCTCCTTTGGAATATATTTACCTAGATTTGGAGCTTTAAAAGGATCCTTGCCCTTTAAAGTGTCTTCATCCTCTGTAAGCGGTTGTTTAGTGGATAAGTTTTCGTGGAGCTGTTCTTCAACCACCTTATGTTGTGTTGGTTGAGACTCAAGGTTTGGTTCCTAATTTTTACCTATACTTTCTTTAGGTTTGACCTCAATAGGTTTTCTTACTTCTTTTGAAGTCTCAACCACAATTCCTTTCATGACACTTGTCCCTTGAGAAACCTCACCCTCCTTGACTACCTCTCGCATCCTTGGGTGGTTGGTTTTCAAGTATTGACAACACCTATTATAGGTGTTTCATTCAAAATTGTTTGAGTCATTGTTTCAAAATCCATAATAGGGGATGTGCCTTTGATTTGAATAATTTGAGGTTAATTCCCCAATCTCACACTTGATGTTTGATCAAGATATTGAATATGTATTTCTTGTTCAGGGACACTTACACCCTCAGTTATATAAGTTTCAATTTTCACATCATCCATTTCATGTTCAAGAGTCTCATTAAGTAATTCCAAATAAATTCCTTCAATAAATCTTTTTAATTTTTATCAGTTTTTCAACCACTGGCTTACTTTGCATTTTTCCTTCATGGCATCATCGATTGATACAACACGGGAGCACTACCAATTATTCCTGGAAACAGTTTTAAAGTGGGGGATACATATGAAATTACACTTGATGGTGGTGTAACATGAGTAGAGTGAATACTTTCATGAGTCTGAAATGACATTTCTGGTGAGCTAATGAAGTAACCACTTTCTTTTGAGCTTCAGTTAGAACATGTGGATCATGTCTATGTATGTATTTTTTGACACATGGCTACTTTCCTTCATTGAAATACCGAGTCCCTTACCAAAGGTAGTATTATCTTAGTTTTCTTCTTAGCTCTCTCAAAGTTCTTGAGGTTTGGTGCCTCTCTTTCTTTAGCACTATGTGATTTGGATTGAATATCAGCATTTGCTACAGCTCCCCTCATCATCTTTCTAGTGCTAGATGATCCTAGTAATACCTCTAAAGGATTTTTTGTTTAGTCGATCCTTTCCCCTTTACTTGGATTAGCATTGCTTCAGTAATGGGGGCATCTTGCATACCTTTCAAAATTATTCCCTCATCCTTTTAGATCAAGATAGTTTTGAAGTTCCATTCTTACTTTTTGTTGATGTCCACTCATCAATAATCTTAGTGGTAGGCTTCTTACTAGGTAACTGAGGAGCTTGACCATTTAAGGGATCTATCTTGTCTTCTCCTTCCTTCAGTGGAGGGAGATCTTCCTCCAAAAATTTCAATTCTTGGAAATCCTTTAATAACTTTGTATTTTGCAGAGATAAGTCAAGACCTTTCCAGTCAACCAAGTCAATGTTCTCCTTATTACATTAGAAATTCTCATATGAGGGTTATCTGATTTTGTCTCTTTCTAATCTATAGAACTAATTGATTTTGACTCAATATTTTGGTCATGGTAATATTTCCCCACCACATATTTATCATCTACAATTCCTTAGGGAACTACAACAATCTTGAAATCAATAATCTACCTTAAGGTCATTCTGGAATAGTCTCTCAATTTGACTTCTTCTTCATCTATACAATTCATCCAATAATCCTTGAAATGAGGCTCATGCTCTCCTATACTAACAACCCACCAAATTTCATAATTAAGTCTTGGTATGAACTTATCCATTTGAAATCTCTCCATTTCTTATTCCATCAATCTAGCTTTTACTATGGTTTGGCATGAATATCTGCCAATTTGGAGAGGGAATTTAATTTTTTTGTGCCTTCTTGCAATATTTTTGTGTACAGGAGTCAACTGTCTTGAAAATTCCATTAAATCCCACTTGTCATTCACATATCTAGGTAACTTACAAGGCTTCCCTTCAAATTTTCTTACCCTAAAATATGTGAAGAATTTTTATTGTATAAAAATGCAACCATACTCAAATTTCTGCCATGGCACTAGCAGATAATCTATATTGTTCCCATTTTGGTTTGAAAAGGCATGTTACAGGGAAATAAAATCATAATTTACTAACATGACATTCCCTTTCCATATATCCAATCTCAATTGTGGATACACATCATACACCCTATGATCTTCAAAATTTTCTTATAATGGGAGACCTAGAAATGATTTAAAACATGCAATGTTATAGATGAGATAGGACATCATATAGAATTTAATGTCAACTAGTTCACCTTTCATAATCTTGGTAGTTATATTCATAAGTTAAGCATGTATCGATGCTGATATAAAGCTCACCCCAAAAAAATTCCTTGTTCCTCTATAATAACCATTATAAAAGGGAACATCCACTCTTGAAAATCATTAGCTCCTTCTAACCCTGTCATTCTGCTTAGTAAGCACAATGAGGTCCTCAACTTCCTCAACAAACATGGCCTTGGTCAATCTCTTGGGGATTCTCTTGATAGATGGCCTTCTATATTTCAACCATAGGGCATTTAACATTCCTACATATTCTTCATACCTCGCATCATAATCAATATGTGTTTATTCAATTATAGCAATTATTGGTTGATCTAATCATGGTAGCCTTAATATTGCCCTAAAATCCTTCGGTGTTAAATTCATCACCCTTTCTCAACTTCCATCCAATACTTCTTTCTTCTCGGGGTTATATTTCTCATCACACAACCATGCGCTCAGGAGAATATGATGGATGATGGGAAACTAGCTACGAGGGAAATGTGACTAGCATCAATGGATGTCATCCATTTGTTTTTATTCAGATCACTCGGCCTCCTTTGGAAATGATCCAAATCAGAATTTAACAATTTTATGTCTCTGAATTTGTATAAATCACTTGTAATATTTGAACTTACGTGGAAACCGGCCCTATACAACTCATCTTGTGACTTTATCTTACGTTTTAATTCTAATTTGAGTATCAAGAATCAATAAGGTGAAGCAAGTACTTACCCATTTCTCTACAAACTCTATGAAATTATCTTCTTCTCTTGTACTCTCGAGTTCCTTAGATCAATTCGATAGCTTTTCAGTTGATTTTTCCTTACTCCTTGTGAATTTGCGTTGCTAGGGCATCCAACTCTCTCACATAAAAGGGTAACAACTCAAAATGTTTGAAAACTTCATAAAAACTCTACCTGGATTTGTGTAAAAATGCATTAATGGTGGTAGCCATAAATGTGCCACATCTCGGCCGTCCAACTTGCTTCCTTTGTTTAAATCTAGACCGTACATGTGGTTTGATCTAGAGTTTTACAGATTAGGGAGTTCTTTTACATTTTTGCATTGCCTTTCAAACAAGTGCAAGTTTGTAAATTTGACCTGAAACCCCACCTCTTGAATTTTGTTGAGGAGTAACACGTGTCTCAATCTTAAGAGTGACAGAGTCACGGGATTTATTTACATTTTTGTCTATTTTTTCGACTGGGTGTAAAACTGCAAAGTTGACCCGAGCGTCTGCCTATTGACTTTGCATGAAGCACTAACACGTGTCCTTTGTCGGGCTTTGGAGGCACATTCACACTTTACATTATATTGGTCTTTTGGTGTAAAAGTGTACCGATATTCCATTTCCTCGATCTAATAATATTTAAACACATGTTCCCTTCACTAAGTAGGGTTTTCTTTGCACTTTGCATTTGTAACCTGAATATTCCTTAGAATATTCTATCAGTTTTGGAGTTTGACTTGCACTTTGCAGTCCTTAAGTAATTTGTGTAATTGTGCAAACATAACCCATCACAGCGCCACCAATTATATCATGCCACGTATCTTTGGGAATCATAGAACAAAGTGCAATTTGCACTAGATATCACAGGACTACACACAGGATGAATTTATGAGGATAATCACGATCATTTGGCAATGTTTTCATGGATATTTCACATAAACGACATGGTTACAATTTCCTCGACCAAAAAAAAATTACATTGGATTTTCGACTTAAACACTATATTTTATTGTATTAAACAGATTTAATTCTTGAGTCATACGTGTTTTTAGTTTTGAAAAACTAGCCATGGAAAATTTCAAAGGCACACTCAAGATAGAAGGGCGAGATCAAAATGAGAGCTAACACAACCATTACAAAAAAATCCCTCTCATGAGTGTTTTTGGGTTGATTTCCATACATGTGTAAATCCTTGTCTGGGATTTATTTTCCAAAATAGTTTTGGCTACACTATGTACTTATAAAAATAAAAACTCATATAATTTGTTTTTTTTTAGGTAGCACGAGAATCTCAAATCAATAACATATGTATGCTAATTGTTTGATGAAACACCAACAAGAGAAAATGATCCTAAATTGTTTTTAAAAAGTATTCTTCTATTTCTTTTTTCAATGCAAGATTTCATGTAATCTTGGATGCTCCTACATCAGACACATGAGGTATGAAAAATTGTGATATCTGGATCATGAAGGTAAGAAGAATGATAAAACCATTCTTTTGGCCAATGGGCTTGACCATGATGTCCCCTTTATCTTGTTAGGTATCATTAATTTTTGTTCTTTTATTTCTTCCTCATCATCTAGCAACATGCTAGACCATAAATCTTCTTCATAATCATATTTGTATCACCTTTCTCTTTACCTTATTCATTATTTCAGCATCATCCATCCACTTAATGTAAGATACTCTCTTTTAAATTTTTGTTCTCTTGTTGGATTTGACCTATTATTGTACAACCACCACCACCAAGTGTACTTAGTCCCATTGTTTCTAAATCATTCATGGCCTTTAAACCAACTACCTCTTTCTCCAATATAAGCATGAAACACATGCTCCACCTCAAACCATATTCTATTCACTTCTATGATGGATTTATTGTCAAATAATCCATCTCATACACTCTTCATCATACCTATAAATAAATCACATCCTTGTACTCTAAATTCCTATTCAAATGAACTCTTATTCTCAACACTATCTTCTACTTTTATACATTCACTCATACCTACAACAAAGTTATAAGAATTAACCATTCTCATATGAACCAATCTATTCAATACCACCACTACTATAACATCCATTTTTACTAATTGATCTTCAGTTCCAACTTTTCTTTGCATGACTTCCATCTCTCTCCAATCAAGAATCGCTGTAATAAACATAGCATACATAATATCATGATAATTTGGCATTCTCATATGCATCTTTTTCATTGTCATATTTTTGAAAATTTAAAACTCCCCTTCTCCTTTTTTTCTCATTGTTATATCAAATAGTATCACAAATTTTATTGCTAACTTTTTTTCTTCCGCTATGTTCACCTTAAATATATCTTTAAAATATCATCCATCTCTACATGGAATATTTTCCTAACTATTATGTTATCATCCTCTTCCTCTTCTTCACCATATGCTTCAAATGCTTGTAGAAGTATCTTATCAACCTCGTCATTCTCTAATTTCCTCTCCAATGTAATGCTACACTCATCTAGTCCACTCAATTCTCCTTGGAAATAATCATGTGGATTCACTTGCACATTCTTCTCCTTCATATTCATTTCTTCCAAAATATGCACTTTAGCAACAACATCGTCCCCTAACATACATTCTTGGAATAATAATAAAATTTGTTACACCACCTCATCTTTGTCTTCTTCCATTCTCAAACTCTAGTTATTCTATGGATTTATGTCTTTGTTTCAATAGAATATGGTTGAGAAGATAAAATAATATGGATTCACTAATACCTTTATTTGTCTCCCTTCTAGATAGATCTAGTGTATTAATTAAAAAGTTATGTGAGAAAAGTTTGTTCATGTCAATATCTTAAAGGTATAGTAAAGAGGAAGCTTTTGCATACCAACTAAAGTGGATTCCATATTATTTAGGTGTATATTGGATGGTATTAATCTCTGGACACTTTATGATAACAATTTTTTTATGTAGAAACATCTTTTGGTTTAGTGGGCTAGTTGTCTTAATTTTTCTTTGCATTTGTGTTATGTGCTTTCGTGTTTGAACTATGGTCCTCTTTTTCTTATTTGATCTTTCACCCATATCATCACCATCCTAGGATTCTTGATTCTTTCATCATTGTTACACTCTATTTGGATCCTTGTATGGTAAAAAGATTTTACATTGATCCTTTGAAACTCTTAAGCATAAGATTCGACATGAGATTCATTTGTAGTCTCTACAACATGTTGTGGTGCTTTTGAAGTATGTTCCAAAAAGTGGTTCTTTATTCAAACCCTTCTCTTGATTTTGGTGTATGATAAGGTATTACCCTAATCTTGGCTTCAACAATGTCCAATCCTTATCTCTGTTATGTGGTATACACACAGTGTGTATACCACAAACAACACTACCATATGATAATACAAAGGTCCAAGTATGTGAGACAAATAAAATATAGGTATATGTAAATAATTAACGAATGATCATTCATTAATAAATGAAAGGGGGTTATGGTATGACTATTTCAATTTATAATTAAATTTATCACAATGGATTTGGGTTGTTTATAGTTAGTACCATGATTATATGGACTATATCCTTGAGATGGATGAAGAGAGGTACATTGTCCTCAAACTTGAGGTATTATTTTACATACGAATGCACATAATCCACAAGTGTATTATCATTGATTTTGTAGTTCAATAGAAATATATGTCACATTAATATAAAAATTGGGAATCTCTCTACATAAAGATAAAAGGAAAACTATGAGTGAGGATTATATATGATAAATCTATTATACTCATTTCTATTACCTCTACACTCTATCTGTACTCTTTTCTTCTTTTGAAAAGGTATTTTATTCTTCCCACTCACCTATCTCTCTATCTAAAACTCTACTCTACTTCCTCCATTATTTTTCTTTCTTATCTCCTCTAGGCATTAACTTCTCACTTCCTCTTATCTCTTCCTAGACTCTTCCTTCTCATTGTAACAGTACAGTCAACTTTATGACAAAGACTTTGACATATTAATACTCCCATGATTTTCAATACCTTCAACACATTCTAACAAACACCCTATCTTGTTTTCTCATTCCTTGTCTTTCCTAGTTACTTCTAAGATGGTTTGTTGTATGGTTTTAGCAAGGACTGTCATGGTTTTCTCAAGACTGTGTTATATATAACAGTTACAATTCTTCCTCCATTGATGACTCCACTAAGTGATCTAAGTATTTAAGACCTAAAGTGATGTTAACAAATGTCCTTCCCAACTTGTTTACCTTCTTTCACCTTCAAAATTATACTCCGAAGCAAGTAGCCAACACTCCGAAGCAAGTAGACTATACTCCAAAGAAATTTGAGTAAAGTACTTATGTCCTATAAGACATTTATCTTAATGAATTATTACATACATTTTTTTAGTAGTGAAATTAATTAATTATGACATAAAGCATTTGATATTTATAATTAATTAGGAGTGAATAAAGTTTTATTAACACATCAAATTATATCTGAACAACAAAACATGTAAATGGTAATAATGCAAACTAGACGATTAAATACTAAATTGTGTAGCATTATTAATAACAATTAAATTTTTGATCAATTAATAAATTGAACATCTCAATAACCTAACATATCTATACTCATGACATATCAACTTTGGTAGACTTTGTACTTTGAAGCAAGTAAACTATACTCAGAATAAAGTAGACTATACTACAAGCAAGTAGACTATACTCGAAACAATTTGAGTAAAGCAATTATGTCCTATAATACAATTATATTTTTGGGTCCCTAAAATATTGGCTAAGTACAAGAAGGTGTGTGGGCATGCAAGGCCTATTTGAAGAAGGGCACATAAGGAGAAAGCACAGGATAGGGTTTTAGGAGGGTTTTTAGTAGAACCATTGGTGCACGTGTAGGTAGAGCAAAGATCTTAGGACTTAGCCATATTTTGCATATCAGGTAGAACACGAGGAAAGCATGACCTAACTGCACATGCAAAGTGGATAAGGTGCCACTGGAAACTTGGTGCCCATGAAAGGAATATACCTTACGATAGAAGATTCCAAAAGGTCATCATGGCAAAGGATGGAGAGCTCACATCTAAAGAAGCATGCTCCCATGGAGGACCACTTAGACACATGGCAAGTGATCTACAACTTTAGAAAGGCATGGCGGTGCTTGATAAGGCTATATATATGAGCACCCAGTAGAAGAAAAAGAGACACATGGAGAGACCAAGAATTGAAGAGAGGCGAAGCCATGCAGGAATATTGTGAGAGCTCCATAGGTTGGGTTTAGAGGATTTATAGGAGTATGTTGTATCAAGGGCATGGGTCTGAACATTATTTTTATTTGTACTATGAAGGGCCTAAGTCCTAGTTCCGATGTATGACATTGGTCTGCACTATCATATGGATCTGTGATTGCCTCAATTAATGTAATATGGTTATCAACATGCTTAATATGAATATATGTGTGGTTCCAGTTCTACTTACATCTGTATGGATCGGTTATATATATATATACATTTCATATGAGTGGGTGTAAACCCATGTGCATTTATTTTCTATTATGATTTAGATCTATGTTCTGTAATTTTTTTCTTATATGAATGAACACATTGGTCTAAAAGTCGTTTCTAAGCTCTAAGATGAATGTATGGTTCCTTTCCAATCTATTCACTTAATTTTCTATCGTAAATAATTAATTCTCACACAACTCATATAAAGGAGGGACTTGGCACCCACGCGTGCCTCGGTGAGTGCCCAACACCCCCGGGTGAAAGACCGGCGCGTATGGGATTTCCTTGTTCTTTAAGAGGGCATAAAAATGACTACATCTTGGTTCTATTGTCAGGACCTCTTTTTGAAGTTGTTGTGAGAAATGACATGCATATTTATCTTTGTGATGTGTAATGACAAAGCGCCTAACTCTAGAAAGTGTTGAAACGTGGTTCAAGAGCACGGAGGACAAGTTTTCTCAAAGATTCAACATTGGACTGAGTTCAATGCGCATGGATGGGTAGAAGAGAACCTATACCATGAGTTGTATGAGACATTATTTTGTTGCTTCCCAATAGAGCTATATGAATGGCTCTCAGCATATGCATCTAGATCAAGCTAGTTCTATAGATCGTGCGTGTGGACCCAAGATGACTATCAAAGGCTACAAGATGTAGATATGACTTAGACACGTGTTATTGATCACTAGTGGAAGGGAGTGATGGCTAGTTACATTTTAGAATACACCATTTTGACGTATTCTTGCCCAGAAGTTGTTGAGTTTGAGTTTCTAAGGGAGCCTGGAGGGTCATTTTTGAGTTTTATTCCTGCGGCTATGAATATATTTGTTAATACCTTGAGTTTAGAAGCATTCCCGTGGCCGACTAAGCTAATCGAGTCTTTGGGAGAGGAAGTGAGGGTAGAGAAAGATGGTAGACATTATGGCTGAAAAGGAAAAGGAGGAGAGAAGGCTCGAGTATAGTGAATCTCATGAAAGGGAGATTACTAGACAACACGAGGTTCAAGTATGATGGATCTATGGAGGCGAGACATTAAGAGGGTGTTAAAGTTCACACAGAGGAGGTGGAGCCTGAGCGGTTTGTGTTACCCCATTTTGGAAAGCATGGGAGAGAGGCCCCTTCAGCTTATGATGAGAGTTCATTACATGGAGAAAGGAGAGCCATCGGTGTGCATCTGAACCCACCTAGCGACCAACCCCTAGCGCTTGGTTTTCCAAATCAAAGGAGTATTGATAACCTAGTTGGTATCAGTGGGAGTGACCGATCGGTGCCAGGAGGCATTATTTTTGTTTAGGACATCCATGGTTGCACATACCATTCTAGTGTTTGGAGGAATTTTGGGAAAAGTACAAGTACACAAGGTTTAGGAAATGCATCTAGGAGTGGCGTAGGATACACTTCGGCGGTAGAGAAATCTCTTTAACCATTGGTACGTAGTTCAATGGGACATTGGGGACACTATGCGTAACCACTTCATGCCCATTTAAGTTCTGAGAGGATCTAGAGGCACGGGACACGGTGGATCATTGGATCAGTGGAGGGAACATCAAAGGGAACCGAGGATCTAGATCGGGAGGACAGGGGCCTCAACCACCTCCTCAAGTAATCTTTGAAATGTCTTTACACTTTCTATATTACTAGGGTATAGAGGATGTTATGGAACATGTGCACAAGTGTGAATTGCTATGGTGCATAAAGGGGATCACTACCCCAGAGCGGAAGGAAAGTCAGTTTACAACAACATTGCAAGGACGTACGCATAGCTGGTATAGGAAGTATGACCCCTATTAGATGGTGGTAGACTACACTGCATTGAAAATTTCTTCTAGCAAAGTTCCATATACCGGAGTTTGAGTAGAAGAGCATCAGCGCTTTGAAGGAGATCTAGCATGGAATGGCAAAGAGTGTGTGGGAGTATGATGCATGGTTTAAGACTCTCCTGTCAAAATTATCATATGACATTCACCCTTCACAACATGCTTAATGGTTTTTGGAGGGTTGATCACTCCATTTAGGAGGGCATTGTCCCATAAAACATTTACTGACCCGTGTGAGGCTCTAGAGGTTTCCTTACGCACTAAAGCAAGTGGGGAGAATTGATCTTTGGTGTGAGCCCTTTTCGGAGGCTCAAATCACTGTCATGGCCAAATAGTAAGAGAATTTGTCTACAAAATCTGCACATGAGACTCGTAGTGGTATTTGGTGCATGGATTGTGAAGTAGAGGGGCATGCCAAGGATAGCTTCCCCCATAAGTCAATACGCACCATAGCGGTAGATTATGAAATTTGTGACGGGGACCATGATGCGAGTAAATGCCCCTTGTTGCAGCATGTAATTTAGAATAATGTGTCTTACTTCTATAATATATACACCTCTATGACCTATGATATTAAGGATTGTAGACTTATTGACCAGATCCATGAGGCCATTGATCATGTATGCCCAGACCAGCCTTTCTAGTGGTTCCAAAGAAGATGATCATCATTATGAAGGACACGCATATGGAGAGGCACATGGGATAGGTTCTTGCGGAGGATTTTGTGGTTGCAGTAACCATGGAGGAGGAAGAAGTGAGTTCCCACAAGGAACCTGCTATAATTTTGGATCTACAGAACATTACAGGCGTGAGTGTCTAGATTTATTACAATGCTCATGGTGTGGGAAAAATCATAAGTATGAGGAGTTCCCTGAGTTGTTTGAGCACATGATCCAGCAACACCGGAAGGGCAAGGGTGCTAGGATGGTGAGTATAAAAAGGCCAACAAATAGTGGATGCCTTGAGTGGTGTGTGAGTCAGGATTAGAACCTATTCTGGTGACAACATGAGTAAAGGTTGTGTGTGCCAAAGAAGTACCAAGGCAAAAGACTCTAGTCTCAAGAGAAGAAGTGGTGCATGGGAAGTATCTGGACCCTTCCCACCGAAGGAAGTGTATCAAGAGACAATGGATGTCATTTGGAGTTTGTAGGGAGAAATCCAGTGTCTAAAGGAGCAGTCTAGGTAGTAGGAGCAAAGAAGGAATGTTGAGGCTCATGCAAAAGGACTGGATGAGGTCAAGGAAGTGTGTAAAATGTTAAGGCAAGAGAATATTATTCCCTTGCTAGGAGAATGGCTATGGGAGAAGATGTCATGTGCTGGAGCAGAGCACAAAAGGAAGGTATTGCATGCAAACCTCCCTCCCCATAGCCTTGACTATGACAAAGAAATCACACTGAACGCAGTTGTGGGTGGTTGGCTTTTAAGCAACATATTGATTGACACAAGAGTAGAAGTTAATGTTCTACATTAGATGTCTGGCATCAAATGGGAAGGCCCACATTGTAGCCATCTTTGAATGTGTTGTATATGGAAAAAAAAACTAAGGAAATGCCCATTGGAGTATTAAAGGATGCAGTGATCACCATTCAGGGGGCCAAGTTTATTGGGGACTTGAAGTCTTGGTGCTTGCCAAGGAGACATTTTCCTAGCATTGCTTGGGTGCCCATGGTGCTATAAGAACAACATTGACCTGAGGTTCAACAAAGGATATATCAGTTTTGAGAACAAGGAAGAATGGGTCATCATCCCCTTGATGGATGGGAAGTCAATACCTTACACTGAACCTTTGGGAGAAGAGGTCCTTGATAGAATTTATGTGCACTCCATCAGAGACCCGGAGATAATTCACCCTACAGAAGGAGTTATCTAATTTGAGGATGCCTAGTCTATGAGTGATACCACAAGCATGGCATGTGAAAATTGGGTGCACAGGACCTATGAGTTAATTGGGAAACAGTTGAGGGGGTTTGTAACAAAAGTGGCCAAGGTGTGCTCATTCAAGTGCCTAGGAGGAAATAAGTTACCAAGTTACTCTGGAGGGGAATACCTTAAAATTTTCT
This sequence comes from Taxus wallichiana var. yunnanensis, assembly GCA_018340775.1. Classification (NCBI taxonomy): domain Eukaryota; kingdom Viridiplantae; phylum Streptophyta; class Pinopsida; order Cupressales; family Taxaceae; genus Taxus; species Taxus wallichiana. The sequence goes on along the minus strand of CM031237.1, from coordinate 628,231,412 downwards.
TACTGGACATAGAAGCTCAGTGGAAAAATGAGGATAGAAGAAGAGGGATGCTTAGTTATAGTTGCAACATGCTAGTGGGCTACACATCAAGAGAGCCTCCTGGAGTGGCGTAAGGTAAGAATCACGTTATTTGTAAGGTTTTCAAGGATCAACGCACCCACGGTCATTCAAGACTACCATGGTAAAGAGACCACTTCATTTCATATCCAAGCATGTGAGAAGGCTTAGATAGGAGGTGCAAAAGCCTTGCCACCATCATTATGGGTACATAAGTTATATTCCACATTACAAGTCTGTGCGTGTACATGGTATATCCATTCAGAAACACACTACCAGACAAGAAATTGGCAGGAGTTGACAACTGATCTCATCCAAGATTTTGAATATCAGAGCACAAATCCATTAGTGGATAAGGCATTGTAAGTGATCAAGTGCCTTACGATGGGGGATAGTGCCATGGTGGAAGACAGGCTACTAGATTTACTAGGTGATCCCAATTTAGAGGCATGCTTTGATGAGGATGAGTCGGAGGAGATGCAGTTTGAGAAAGCATGCATAGAAAAGGAAAAAGGAAAGATGGTTTATGTCATAGATGGAGAGGAAATGGAGAGTCTAGATGTTAACCACTCTGTAGGAATGCATGATGTTATAGATAGCACTGATGAAAGGATGTGTGCTTACCATGAGCCCTTAAAAATGAAGAAGGTTAACATTGGGTCAGAGGCGAAACTAAGGAAGCAATCATTGGAGACTATTGGTCGGAAAAGGAGGTCTCAAAGATCATTGATCTATTATACGAGTTCCAAGATTTGTTCCCATGTGGGTATCATGAACTCAAAGGCATCCACCATTCCTTAGGGGAGATGAAGATAAAACTAAAGGAAGGTGTGCACCCAATCCAAAAGAGGCCATATCGGATGAATCCAAATTTGCGTGTACGGGTCAAGGAGGAGATAGACAAAATGATAGCATTAGGTATCATTAAGGTTGTGGAAGAGTCAAAATGGATAATCCCAATGGTCATCAGCATCAAAAAGGATGGGAGGATAAGGATATGTGTTAACTACAAGGACCTAAATGCGTATGTGTCATTGATCCCTTCCCTACCCCATTTACTGAATAAATTTTAGAGGGAGTGGCCGGGCGCAAAGTCTACTCCTTCACGGATGGGTTCTCAAGGTACCACCAGGTGAGGATTGCAAAGGAAGACCAGAGAAAGACAAATTTCACCACTGAGTGGGGAATTTTTTCCTATACGGTCATGCCTTTTGGATTAAAGAATGTGCCTATTGTGTTCTTGCGCATTATAGTGCAAGCCTTTTAGGACTTCATCCATAAATTTCTTCAAGTCTATTTGGATGGTTGTCTTGTGTATGGTGATTTGGGGCCAAAAATCATGTTCTAGAGTCCCCTCAAATATTTTCTAAGTTCCCTGTCGAGAGGAAAAGAGCAAGCTCGAGAAAATGCAAAAAGAGGTTGCAGAAGGCAAGTAGGTTGATCCAGGAAAAAATCGTAAAAATGACTAAGTCCTAGTCCTAGGGATGCAAATGGGACATTTGGGACAAAAGGCGCGAACCGGCCGCCGGCCAAAATGAGCACAAACAGTAATCAAAAAGCGATTGGGACATCGGGACAAAAAGGCGCGGCGGGCGCGAAATGAAACGAGAAAAATTGGCTAATCAAAAAGCGATTGGGACAAATGGGACAATTGGGACAAAAAGGCGCGAACCGGCCGAACCGGGTGAAAAAGTCAAGTCGATCCGAAGCAAAGTGGGACAAGCGGGCAAAAATGCCCGAACCGGCCGAATCGGCGAAATGAGTCCAGAGGGTCCAAAGTCAAAAGGGACATCTGGGACAAATGGACGCGAAATGCCCGAACCGGCCGAAATGAGCACAAAGGGCCCCAAATCAAATGGGACATCCGGGACAAATGGAGGCAAAGTACGCGAAGGAGCCGAATCAGCCGAGGACCAATCAGAAGGTGCCACGTGTCCTCACAAGAGAAAAGTCAAAAGGTCAAAGGGACGAGTTATCGAGCGCTGAACCGAACCAATGAAATGGCGCCACGTGTCCAAGTTTAAGGGGCCCACAAGCAATTTCAAAAGGAAAGCCCGCGAAAGACGGAGGAGAGAGAATTGCTCGTCCAATCAGCACGTGCCACGTGTCGCCCAGGATGGCGAAGAGTGGGAAAACATTTTAAAATTCGTTTTGATCTTCCGTGCCCTAAATCTTCGAGATCGCCATATCTTTTGATCCAGAGCTCGGATTTTCCACGTTCTTTATATCAACGGAAAGCTGTTGAGATGCTCTACATGATTCTGGGATCAATCTCGAGTTTTGGTGCAGTCTGAAGAGAGAAAATCAAGAAACGGCTCTGACGTGTGGTAATGGCCAGAAGCGACTTTTCAACAACCCGTTTTAATGCTAATGGGTTGCATTCTTCTTCTGCACGGACAGAAGTGACATTTTAGCGGCCAAATTAATACAAATGGGTCGCATTCTCCTCCAAAATCGGTCAAATATGGCAGGGTATGGGTTGGTAAGGTATCCTATGCCATTTTAATGCGTTGGTATTCAATGAGGAATGGGCTTACACGTTTTCCCACGTTTCTGTCCCCTGGGCTCGACCCATGCAATGTAAAAGCCAGATTTGGCTCATTTTAAAAAAGGTTGTTCATTCTTTCTGCTCGGCCCTCCCTTCTTTTCTTCTCTAGGGTTGAAAATGGAGTTCGAACCTCCTCCCTTGCTCTGTAATGGCGTTTTTGCCTTTTACTAATGGAATGATGTTCTGTGCAAACTTCTGGAGCAACAAAACGTGTTTTGTGATGCATCTGTCCATCCTTCCTCGTTTTTGCTTGTCCTCTTCTTGCCTCTCTTCATTGCAGTATCTGTGCATGTTTGAATGTTCATTGCGCAGGTTTGGAGCCTGTGTTCATGGAGTTTTGGGACATTTTTTGTGTGAAATCTATCCTTGGGCCTGTGATGCATCTGTCCATCCTTCCCATTGCTCACCTCTCTTTGTCCCATGGCAGTTTTGATAGATGTCCAACATTCTCCTTCTCTGGTGTATCACCGTTTTAGTGTAGGCTTTTTGCTTTTTTTTCCTTCTCTCTCTCTCTCTGTCTCCTTGGCATGGTTAGATTAGGATTAGATTAGCTTGCCTGCACTGGAATAGCTTGTGGTAGGTAGTTTAGGAGCAGGAACCAGCCTTCTCTGGAGATTCCTCTCTCATTTTACAAGTCCCACGCTTGGAGAGAGGTTTCCATGTTGTGCAATCACACTGGATGCCTGAACATCAACCTAGAAGCCTGATGTGCGTCCAGGGGTGCTGTGATTTTGCATCAACAGTTTTGGCATGCCGGTGGGACCTTAGAGGTCTTTCACTTCATCTTTTGCAGGTTGATGTGTTCCTGTGAAGATTTCAGCCTTTGGAGGCACTTGCAAACACATCTGGTGACTCCATCTGGTCAACAACCATTTCTCTGCGAGACCTTCCTTTCCATTCATTTCCATCCATTTTCATTCATCCTTCTTTCCATCCCTTTCATTCTTTTCCATTCCATGAAGTTGTGCAATCATGACTTCATTTCCATCATGGATTTCATTCAACAACAGCAGTATATTCCACCTCCAACACGTTTTACAAATCCTCCAGATCAGCATGCATATTCATATGAGCAGCAGTGCCAAAGTCAGTTTGGCTATGGAGCTTTCCAAGAGCAAGAGTATGCATACAATGAAGACAATCAGATCCAAGATGCTGGTCTGTTGGAGAAAATCCAAAAGATGGAGGTGGGGATGGTGCAGTCCAGGGCTCAAGCACAAATGAAGCATTTGGAATCGGTTGTGGAGCACCCTGTCCATGGGTGGGACCTTTTCCAAGGCATTACAGCCCTCAGGAGAAACTTGACTTCATGATTGCAACGCTGCCTTTGCTTGCAAAGTGGATTGAAGAAATAGAGGTGTATGAGAGAAGTATTCAGCAACCTTGTCAACGGGTAAGCACATCATCTCATACCTTTTCTTTTCCTCTTTCCCAATCTGTATCATTTCAGCAGTGTCAAGTTTCAAAACCTCCATCTGCTATCCCAAATGTTGAATCCATGTCTCCACCTCTCAGTCTTCCATCTCATCTGGATTCTTCTTTCCTTTTCCCTTCCAAACAGTCATTCCCTCCACAAGAGCCAACAGAAACACCCCCTCCTCCAAAGAAACAAGAGGTTTCACCGCCTCCACCACCACACAAAATTGTCAAATCAGTTGAGTTTCAACCTATCCCTCCTCTTGCATCCCCAATTCCATGTGGGAAAGAAGAAATTGAAAAAATCAGTCATCAAGGACAACAAGAGGAAGAGCCAAAAAGAAAAGAAATGACAGACAACTTGAAGGTTTGGGCTGCCAAATTTGGGATAACAAAGATTCCCTTGATGGTTAATCCTACAGAAGAGGCCAAGGTTGAACAAATGGTGGTTAGGACTGATTTTGTTGAAGAAGAAGATCTTGCAGCCCCAACTTGCCCTCTAGAGCAGCAGATTGAAGAGTTTGACTTGACAAACTTCATGCTGGAGGAAGAGTTCAACCAAGAGCAAGATTGCCTTCAAACATTGGAGGAAGGAGAAGCTGCTCCAAATCCAAAAGAAGAGGAGCACAATCTAGCTGTGAAGGAGAAAAGTGCAGATCCAAGGGCTTTGAGCACAAAGCAGGTTACAGGAGAACCTTCAGTTCTTCTTTCTACTTCACTTCTCTCAAGTTCTAGTACTGAAAAGGAGTTTGATCTCTCAAACTCAATATTGGAGAGTGAAGGAAACCATGGTGGTCAAGTTGCAGATCAAGAGGACACCATGGAGGAAGTTGAAAACAAGCAGCAATGGGACAACAATGAGGCGGCTTTACTGTCGATTTGGAGGACTATTTTGATGAAGAAGAGCCGGTTGAGTTTTCACCATTCTCTCTTTCATCATCCACATTCCAAACACAAGAGTCTGCTGTCATGAAGAAGAGCATTCATTTGCAGCAGCCTGCATCTTATAGCAGCCCTTTGGAACCAAAATTGGAAGATTTAAATCTTCCATGTTCTTCATTGGAGGAAGAGAAAGGAGAGAAGAATTTCACCATTTCTTCCACATCATCCATTCAAGAGGGTCTACAAGAAGACTCCATTCTCGGAGTTGAAAATCACAAAGAATGGGCATATCAAACGGATCAGACCTTGCCCAATCAGGTATTTGGCTTCATTGGAGCCAAAGGAGAAGCCACAACCAGTCATGCTTGCTTCTGAGCATGAGGATGAGCTAAAAAGTACCAAGGATCAGCTGCCATACCTCTCCAATCCAAATGCAGAGCAACTAAAAGAGGTATTGGATTTATTTTCAGTTGATACCTTGATGATTTGGATAGAAGACCAGCTTCTTGTTGATTTTCCATCCATCCAAACAGCCATGATCAGTGCCAAATCAGTTGCATGGCTGCCAATTTTGAAGAAAGGGAGCTATTTTGCACAACCAGTTGCAGGGTTTGTTTAGCTTGCCTTTGCTTAAAGTAGAGTAGTTAGGTTTGCTTTCAGCAGAAGAAGTGCTTGTGCACACTCTGCATGTTCCATTTGGGGCATGTATGATTTTCAGTTTTGTACATAGTTTTGGTGTTGCTGGTTTTGCTCTTGCACAGTTCATTTCAGTGGCATCTTGGTGAAGACACTCCAGGTTCAATGGGTTTCCAAGTGGCTCAGAGGGGAGGTTTTCAAAGTTCAGATCAGTTGCAGGTTGCAACTCATGACTCCATGCCCAATGGATGCTTCAGGCTACTGATCATTCATCTAGCAGGCAGATGACCCCGCTGAGTCGCCAAACTGTTGTCAAAATTTCACCCCCCCTGGGTAATTTTGATAACATGCATCAGAATATTCAAGTCCCAGGAAAATTGATTGATTTGGGGCCAAAAATCATGTTGCTAGAGTCCCCTCAAATATTTTCTAAGTTCCCTGTCTGAGAGGAAAAGAGCAAGCTCTGAGAAAATGCAAAAAGAGGTTGCAGAAGGCAAGTAGGTTGATCCAGGAAAAAATCGTAAAAATGACTAAGTCCTAGTCCTAGGGGCAGTCGGGACATTTGGGACAAAAAGGCCCGAACCGGCCGGCTCGGCCGAAGTAAGCACAAACAGCCCGCAAAGCAACAGGGACATCTGGGACAAAAGTACGCGGCGGGCGCGAAATGCCGGTTCGACCGAGAGAAAAAATTGGCTAACTGCTGGGAGGGACGCCATTGGGACATTTGGGACAAAAAGGCGCGAACCGGCCGAACCGGCCGAAAAGAGTCAAGTCATCCAAGCAAAGTGGGACAAGCGGGCCAAAAATGCCCGAACCGGCCGAATCGGCCGAAATGAGTCCAGAGGGTCCAAAGTCAAAAGGGACATCGGGACAAATGGACGCGAAATGCCCGAACCGGCCGAAATGAGCACAAAGGGCCCCAAATCAAATGGGACATCCGGGACAAATGGAGGCGAAGTACGCGAAGGAGCCGAATCAGCCGAGGACAAAAGGAAGGTGCCACGTGTCCTCACAAGAGAAAAGTCAAAAGGTCAAAGGGACGAGTTATCGAGCGCCGAACCGAACCAATGAAATGGCGCCACGTGTCCAAGTTTAAGGGGCCCACAAGCAATTTCAAAAGGAAAGCCCGCGAAAGACGGAGAGAGAGAGAATTGCTCGTCCAATCAGCACACGTGCCACGTGTCGTCCAGATGGCGAAGAGCGGGAAAACATTTTAAAATTCGTTTTGATCTGCTCCGTGCCCTAAATCTTGAGATCGCCATATCTTTTGATCCGAGCTCGGATTTCCACGTTCTTTATATCAACGGAAAGCTGTTGAGATGCTCTACATGATTCTGGGATCAATCTCGAGTTTTGGTGCAGTCTGAAGAGAGAAAATCAAGAAACGGCTCTGACGTGTGGTAATGGCCAGAAGCGACTTTTCAACAACCCGTTTTAATGCTAATGGGTTGCATTCTTCTTCTGCACGGACAGAAGTGACATTTTAGTGGCCAAATTAATACAAATGGGTCGCATTCTCCTCCAAAATCGGTCAAATATGGCAGGGTATGGGTTGGTAAGGTATCCTATGCCATTTTAATGCGTTGGTATTCAATGAGGAATGGGCTTACACGTTTTCCACGTTTTCGTCCCCAGGCTCGACCCATGCAATGTAAAAGCCGATTTGGCTCATTTAAAAAAAAAGTGGTTGTTCATTCTTTCTCGCTCGCCCTCCCTTCTTTTCTTCTCTAGGGTTGAAAATGGAGTTCGAACCTCCTCCCTTGCTCTCGTAATGGCGTTTTTGCGTTTTTTTACTAATGGAATGATGTTCTCAGTGCAAAACTGGAGCAACAAAACGTGTTTTGTGATGCATCTGTCCATCCTTCCTCGTTTTTGCTTGTCCTCTTCTTGCCTCTCTTCATTGCAGGTATCTGTGCATGTTTGAATGTTCATTGCAGGTTTGGAGCTGTGTTCATGGAGTTTTGGGACATTTTCTGTGTGAAATCTATCCTTGGGCCTGTGATGCATCTGTCCATCCTTCCCATTGCTCACCTCTCTTTGTCCCATGGCAGTTTTGATAGATGTCCAACATTCTCCTTCTCTGGTGTATCACCGTTTTAGTGTAGGCTTTTGCTGTTTTTTTTTTTTTCTCTCTCTCTCTCTCCTTGGCATGGTTAGATTAGGATTAGATTAGCTTGCCTGCACTGGAATAGCTTGTGGCAGGTAGTTTAGGAGCAGGAACCAGCCTTCTCTGGAGATTCCTCTCTCGGTTTTACAAGTCCCACGCTTGGAGAGAGGTTTCCATGTTGTGCAATCACACTGGATGCCTGAACATCAACCTAGAAGCTTGATGTGCGTCAGGGGTGCTGTGATTTTGCACAACAGTTTTGGCATGCCCGGTGGGACCTTAGAGGTCTTTCACTTCATCTTTTGCAGGTTGATGTGTTCCTGTGAAGATTTCAGCCTTTGGAGGCACTTGCAAACACATCTGGCGACTCCATCTGATCAGCAACCCATTTCTCTCGAAGCTTTGCACCTTCCTTTCCATTCATTTCCATCCATTTTCATCCATCTTTCTTTCCATCCCTTTCATTCTTTTCCATTCCATGAAGTTGTGCAATCATGACTTCATTTCCATCATGGATTTCACATCAACAACAACAGTATATTCCACCTCCAACATGTTTTACAAATCCTCCAGATCAGCATGCATATTCATATGAACAGCAGTGCCAAAGTCAGTTTGGCTATGGAGCTTTCCAAGAGCAAGGGTACGCATGCAATGAAGACAATGAAGAAGAAGATGCTGGTCTGTTGGAGAAAATCCAAAAGATGGAGGTGGGGATGGTGCAGTCCAGGGCTCAAGCACAAATGAAAGCTTTTGGAATCGGTTGTGGAGCACCCTGTCCATGGGTGGGACCTTTTCCAAGGCATTACAGCCCTCAGGAGAAACTTGACTTCATGATTGCAACGCTGCCTTTGCTTGCAAAGTGGATTGAAGAAATAGAGGTGTATGAGAGAAGTATTCAGCAACCTTGTCAACGGGTAAGCACATCATCTCATACCTTTTCTTTTCCTCTTTCCCAATCTGTATCATTTCAGCAGTGTCAAGTTTCAAAACCTCCATCTGCTATCCCAAATGTTGAATCCATGTCTCCACCTCTCAGTCTTCCATCTCATCTGGATTCTTCTTTCCTTTTCCCTTCCAAACAGTCATTCCCTCCACAAGAGCCAACGAAACACCCCTCCTCCAAAGAAACAAGAGGTTTCACCGCCTCCACCACCACACAAAATTGTCAAATCAGTTGAGTTTCAACCTATCCCTCCTCTTGCATCCCCAATTCCATGTGGGAAAGAAGAAATTGAAAAAATCAGTCATCAAGGACAACAAGAGGAAGAGCCAAAAAAGAAAAGAAATGACAGACTTGAAGGTTTGGGCTGCCAAATTTGGGATAGCAAAGATTCCCTTGATGGTTAATCCTACGCAAGAGGCCAAGGTTGAACAAATGGTGGTTAGGACTGATTTTGTTGAAGAAGAAGATCTTGCAGCCCCAACTTGCCCTCTAGAGCAGCAGATTGAAGAGTTTGACTTGACAAACTTCATGCTGGAGGAAGAGTTCAACCAAGAGCAAGATTGCCTTCAAACATTGGAGGAAGGAGAAGCTGCTCCAAATCCAAAAGAAGAGGAGCACAATCTAGTCGTGAAGGAGAAAAGTGCAGATCCAAGGGTTTGAGCACAAAGCAGGCTACAGGAGAACCTTCAGTTCTTCTTTCTACTTCACCTCTCTCAAGTTCTAATACTGAAAAGGAGTTTGATCTCTCAAACTCAATATTGGAGAGTGAAGGAAACCATGGTGGTCAAGTTGCAGATCAAGAGGACACCATGGAGGAAGTTGAAAAAGAACAGCGGGACAACAATGAGGCAGTTTACCTGTCAGTTTTGGAGGACTATTTTGATGAAGAAGAGCCGGTTGAGTTTTCACCATTCTCTCTTTCATCATCCACATTCCAAACACAAGAGTCTGCTGTCATGAAGAAGAGCATTCATTTGCAGCAGCCTGCATCTTATAGCAGCCCTTTGGAACCAAAATTGGAAGATTTAAATCTTCCATGTTCTTCATTGGAGGAAGAGAAAGGACAGAAGAATTTCACCATTTCTTCCACATCATCCATTCAAGAGGGTCTACAAGAAGACTCCATTCTCGGAGTTGAAAATCACAGCAATGGGCATATCAAACGGATCAGACCTTGCCCAATCAGGTATTTGGCTTCATTGGAGCCAAAGGAGAAGCCACAACCAGTCATGCTTGCTTCTGAGCATGAGGATGAGCTAAAAAGTACCAAGGATCAGCTGCCATACCTCTCCAATCCAAATGCAGAGCAACTAAAAGAGGTATTGGATTTATTTTCAGTTGATACCTTGATGATTTGGATAGAAGACCAGCTTCTTGTTGATTTTCCATCCATCCAAACAGCCATGATCAGTGCCAAATCAGTTGCATGGCTGCCAATTTTGAAGAAAGGGAGCTATTTTGCACAACCAGTTGCAGGGTTTGTTTAGCTTGCCTTTGCTTCCAGTTAAAGTAGAGTAGTTAGGTTTGCTTTCAGCAGAAGAAGTGCTTGTGCACACTCTGCATGTTCCATTTGGGGCATGTATGATTTTCAGTTTTGTACATAGTTTTGGTGTTGCTGGTTTTGCTCTTGCACAGTTCATTTCAGTGGCATCTTGGTGAAGACACTCCAGGTTCAATGGGTTTCCAAGTGGCTCAGAGGGAGGTTTTCAAAGTTCAGATCAGTTGCAGGTTGCAACTCATGACTCCATGCCCAATGGATGCTTCAGGCTACTGATCATTCATCTAGCAGGCAGATGACCCCGCTGAGTCGCCAAACTGTTGTCAAAATTTCACCCCCGGGTAATTTTGATAACATGCATCAGAATATTCAAGTCCCAGGAAAATTGATTGATTTGGGGCCAAAAATCATGTTGCTAGAGTCCCCTCAAATATTTTCTAAGTCCCCTGTCTGAGAGGAAAAGAGCAAGCTCTGAGAAAATGCAAAAAGAGGTTGCAGAAGGCAAGTAGGTTGATCCAGGAAAAAATCGTAAAAATGACTAAGTCCTAGTCCTAGGGGCAGTCGGGACATTTGGGACAAAAAGGCCCGAACCGGCCGGCTCGGCCGAAGTAAGCACAAACAGCCCGCAAAGCAACAGGGACATCTGGGACAAAAGTACGCGGCGGGCGCGAAATGCCGGTTCGACCGAGAAAAAATTGGCTAACTGCTGAGAGGGACGCAAATGGGACAATTGGGACAAAAAGGCGCGAACCGGCCGAACCGGCCGAAAAGAGTCAAGTCAGTCCGAAGCAAAGTGGGACAAGCGGGCCAAAAATGCCCGAACCGGCCGAATCGGCCGAAATGAGTCCAGAGGGTCCAAAGTCAAAAGGGACATCTGGGACAAATGGACGCGAAATGCCCGAACCGGCCGAAATGAGCACAAAGGGCCCCAAATCAAATGGGACATCCGGGACAAATGGAGGCGAAGTACGCGAAGGAGCCGAATCAGCCGAGGACCAATCAGAAGGTGCCACGTGTCCTCACAAGAGAAAAGTCAAAAGGTCAAAGGGACGAGTTATCGAGCGCTGAACCGAACCAATGAAATGGCGCCACGTGTCCAAGTTTAAGGGGCCCACAAGCAATTTCAAAAGGAAAGCCCGCGAAAGACGGAGGAGAGAGAATTGCTCGTCCAATCAGCACGTGCCACGTGTCGTCCAGATGGCGAAGAGCGGGAAAACATTTTAAAATTCGTTTTGATCTGTTCCGTGCCCTAAATCTTCAGATCGCCATATCTTTTGATCCAGAGCTCGGATTTCCACGTTCTTTATATCAACGGAAAGCTGTTGAGATGCTCTACATGATTCTGGGATCAATCTCGAGTTTTGGTGCAGTCTGAAGAGAGAAAATCAAGAAACGGCTCTGACGTGTGGTAATGGCCAGAAGCGACCTTTCAACAACCGTTTTAATGCTAATGGGTCGCATTCTTCTTCGCACGACGTAAGTGACATTTTAGCGGCCAAATTAATACAAATGGGTCGCATTCTCCTCCAAAATCGGTCAAATATGGCAGGGTATGGGTTGGTAAGGTATCCTATGCCATTTTAATGCATTGGCATTCAATGAGGAATGGGCTTACACGTTTTCCCATGTTTTCTGTCCCCTGGGCTCGACCCATGCAATGTAAAAGCCAGATTTGGCTCATTTTAAAAAGTGGTTGTTCATTCTTTCTGCTCGGCCCTCCCTTCTTTTCTTCTCTAGGGTTGAAAATGGAGTTCGAACCTCCTCCCTTGCTCTGTAATGGCGTTTTTGCCTTTACTAATGGAATGATGTTCTCATGCAAACTTACGGAGCAACAAAACGTGTTTTGTGATGCATCTGTCCATCCTTCCTCGTTTTTGCTTGTCCTCTTCTTGCCTCTCTTCATTGCAGGTATCTGTGCATGTTTGAATGTTCATTGCAGGTTTGGAGCTGTGTTCATGGAGTTTTGGGACATTTTCTGTGTGAAATCTATCCTTGGGCTTGTGATGCATCTGTCCATCCTTCCCATTGCTCACCTCTCTTTGTCCCATGGCAGTTTTGATAGATGTCCAACATTCTCCTTCTCTGGTGTATCACCGTTTTAGTGTAGGCTTTTGCTGTTTTTTTCCTTTCTCTCTCTCTCTCTGTCTCCTTGGCATGGTTAGATTAGGATTAGATTAGCTTGCCTGCACTGGAATAGCTTGTGGCAGGTAGTTTAGGAGCAGGAACCAGCCTTCTCTGGAGATTCCTCTCTCAGTTTTACAAGTCCCACGCTTGAGAGAGGTTTCCATGTTGTGCAATCACACTGGATGCCCGAACATCAACCTAGAAGCCTCGATGTGCGTGTGGGGTGCTTGTGATTTTGCACTAACAGGTTTTGGCATGCCGTGGGGTGGGACCTTAGAGGTCTTTCACTTCATCTTTTGCAGGTTGATGTGTTCGTGAAGATTTCAGCCTTTGGAGGCACTTGCAAACACATCCGCGACTCCATCATCCGGTCAACAACCCATTTCTCTCGAGCTTGCAGCACCTTCCTTTCCATTCATTTCCATCCATTTTCATCCATCCTTCTTTCCATCCCTTTCATTCTTTTCCATTCCATGAAGTTGTGCAATCATGACTTCATTTCCATCATGGATTTCATATCAACAACAAGCAAAGATATTCCACCTCCAACACGTTTTACAAATCCTCCAGATCAGCATGCATATTCATATGAACAAAGCAAAGTGCAAAGTCAGTTTGGCTATGGAGCTTTCCAAGAGCAAGAGTATGCATACAATGAAGACAATCAGATCCAAGATGCTGGTCTGTTGGAGAAAATCCAAAAGATGGAGGTGGGGATGGTGCAGTCCAGGGCTCAAGCACAAATGAAAGCTTTTGGAATCGGTTGTGGAGCACCCTGTCCATGGGTGGGACCTTTTCCAAGGCATTACAGCCCCTCAGAGAAACTTGACTTCATGATTGCAACGCTGCCTTTGCTTGCAAAGTGGATTGAAGAAATAGAGGTGTATGAGAGAAGTATTCAGCAACCTTGTCAACGGGTAAGCACATCATCTCATACCTTTTCTTTTCCTCTTTCCCAATCTGTATCATTTCAGCAGTGTCAAGTTTCAAAACCTCCATCTGCTGTCCCAAATGTTGAATCCATGTCTCCACCTCTCAGTCTTCCATCTCATCTCGATTCTTCTTTCCTTTTCCCTTCCAAACAGTCATTCCCTCCACAAGAGCTAACAGAAACACCCCCTCCTCCAAAGAAACAAGAGGTTTCACCGCCTCCACCACCACACAAAATTGTCAAATCAGTTGAGTTTCAACCTATCCCTCCTCTTGCATCCCCAATTCCATGTGGGAAAGAAGAAATTGAAAAAATCAGTCATCAAGGACAACAAGAGGAAGAGCAAAAAAAAGAAAAGAAATGACAGATACTTGAAGGTTGGGCCCAAATTTGGGATAACAAAGATCCCTTGATGGTTAATCCTACGTAAGAGGCCAAGGTTGAACAAATGGTGGTTAGGACTGATTTTGTTGAAGAAGAAGATCTTGCAGCCCCAACTTGCCCTCTAGAGCAGCAGATTGAAGAGTTTGACTTGACAAACTTCATGCCGGAGGAAGAGTTCAACCAAGAGCAAGATTGCCTTCAAACATTGGAGGAAGGAGAAGCTGCTCCAAATCCAAAAGAAGAGGAGCACAATCTAGCCTGTGAAGGAGAAAAGTGCAGATCCAAAGGGTTTGAGCATAAAGCAAAGTGTTACAGGAGAACCTTCGCTTCTTCTTTCTACTTCACTCTCTCAAGTTCTAATAATGAAAAGGAGTTTGATCTCTCAAACTCAATATGGAGAGTGAAGGAAACCATGGTGGTCAAGTTGCAGATCAAGAGGACACCATGGAGGAAGTTGAAAAGAACAATGGGACAACAATGAGGCAGTTTACCTGTCAGTTTTGGAGGACTATTTTGATGAAGAAGAGCCGGTTGAGTTTTCACCATTCTCTCTTTCATCATCCACATTCCAAACACAAGAGTCTGCTGTCATGAAGAAGAGCATTCATTTGCAGCAGCAGCCTCGCATCTTATAAAGAGCCCTTTGGAACCAAAATTGGAAGATTTAAATCTTCCATGTTCTTCATTGGAGGAAGAGAAAGGACAGAAGAATTTCACCATTTCTTCCACATCATCCATTCAAGAGGGTCTACAAGAAGACTCCATTCTCGGAGTTGAAAATCACAGCAATGGGCATATCAAACGGATCAGACCTTGCCCAATCAGGTATTTGGCTTCATTGGAGCCAAAGGAGAAGCCACAACCAGTCATGCTTGCTTCTGAGCATGAGGATGAGCTAAAAAGTACCAAGGATCAGCTGCCATACCTCTCCAATCCAAATGCAGAGCAACTAAAAGAGGTATTGGATTTATTTTCAGTTGATACCTTGATGATTTGGATAGAAGACCAGCTTCTTGTTGATTTTCCATCCATCCTAACAGCCATGATCAGTGCCAAATCAGTTGCATGGTTGCCAATTTTGAAGAAAGGGAGCTATTTTGCACAACCAGTTGCAGGGTTTGTTTAGCTTGCCTTTGCTTCCAGATTAAAGTAGAGTAGTTAGGTTTGCTTTCAGCAGAAGAAGTGCTTGTGCACACTCGCATGTTCCATTTGGGGCATGTATGATTTTCAGTTTTGTACATAGTTTTGGTGTTGCTGGTTTTTTGCTCTTGCACAGTTCATTTCAGTGGCATCTTGGTGAAGACACTCCAGGTTCAATGGGTTTCCAAGTGGCTCAGAGGGAGGTTTTCAAAGTTCAGATCAGTTGCAGGTTGCAACTCATGACTCCATGCCCAATGGATGCTTCAGGCTACTGATCATTCATCTAAGCAGAGATGACCCCATTGAAGTCGCTAATTGTCAAAATTTCACCCCCCCTGGGTAATTTTGATAACATGCATCAGAATATTCAAGTCCCAGGAAAATTGATTGATTTGGGGCCAAAAATCATGTTGCTAGAGTCCCCTCAAATATTTTCTAAGTTCCCTGTCTGAGAGGAAAAGAGCAAGCTCTGAGAAAATGCAAAAAGAGGTTGCAGAAGGCAAGTAGGTTGATCCAGGAAAAAATCGTAAAAATGACTAAGTCCTAGTCCTAGGGGCAGTCGGGACATTTGGGACAAAAAGGCCCGAACGGCCGGCCGGGCCGAAGTAAGCACAAACAGCCCATGCAAAGCAACGGGACATCTCGGGACAAAAAAGTACGCGGCGGGCGCGAAATGCCGGTTCGACCGAGAAAAAATTGGCTAACTGCTGAGAGGGACGCAAATGGGACAATTGGGACAAAAAGGCGCGAACCGGCCGAACCGGCCGAAAAGAGTCAAGTCAGTCCGAAGCAAAGTGGGACAAGCGGGCCAAAAATGCCCGAACCGGCCGAATCGGCCGAAATGAGTCGAGAGAGAGGTCCAAAGTCAAAAGGGACATCTGGGACAAATGGACGCGAAATGCCCGAACCGGCCGAAATGAGCACAAAGGGCCCCAAATCAAATGGGACATCCGGGACAAATGGAGGCGAAGTACGCGAAGGAGCCGAATCAGCCGAGGACCAATCAGAAGGTGCCACGTGTCCTCACAAGAGAAAAGTCAAAAGGTCAAAGGGACGAGTTATCGAGCGCTGAACCGAACCAATGAAATGGCGCCACGTGTCCAAGTTTAAGGGGCCCACAAGCAATTTCAAAAGGAAAGCCCGCGAAAGACGGAGGAGAGAGAATTGCTCGTCCAATCAGCACGTGCCACGTGTCGTCCAGATGGCGAAGAGCGGGAAAACATTTTAAAATTCGTTTTGATCTGTTCCGTGCCCTAAATCTTCAGATCGCCATATCTTTTGATCCAGAGCTCGGATTTCCACGTTCTTTATATCAACGGAAAGCTGTTGAGATGCTCTACATGATTCTGGGATCAATCTCGAGTTTTGGTGCAGTCTGAAGAGAGAAAATCAAGAAATGGCTCTGACGTGTGGTAATGGCCAGAAGCGACTTTTCAACAACCCGTTTTAATGCTAATGGGTTGCATTCTTCTTCTGCACGGACAGAAGTGACATTTTAGCGGCCAAATTAATACAAATGGGTCGCATTCTCCTCCAAAATCGGTCAAATATGGCAGGGTATGGGTTGGTAAGGTATCCTATGCCATTTTAATGCGTTGGTATTCAATGAGGAATGGGCTTACACGTTTTCCCACGTTTCTGTCCCCTGGGCTCGACCCATGCAATGTAAAAGCCAGATTTGGCTCATTTTAAAAGTGGTTGTTCATTCTTTCTGCTCGGCCCTCCCTTCTTTTCTTCTCTAGGGTTGAAAATGGAGTTCGAACCTCCTCCCTTGCTCTGTAATGGCGTTTTTGCCTTTTACTAATGGAATGATGTTCTGTGCAAACTTCTGGAGCAACAAAACGTGTTTTGTGATGCATCTGTCCATCCTTCCTCGTTTTTGCTTGTCCTCTTCTTGCCTCTCTTCATTGCAGGTATCTGTGCATGTTTGAATGTTCATTGCAGGTTTGGAGCTGTGTTCATGGAGTTTTGGGACATTTTCTGTGTGAAATCTATCCTTGGGCCTGTGATGCATCTGTCCATCCTTCCCATTGCTCACCTCTCTTTGTCCCATGGCAGTTTTGATAGATGTCCAACATTCTCCTTCTCTGGTGTATCACCGTTTTAGTGTAGGCTTTTGCTGTTTTTTCCTTTCTCTCTCTCTCTGTCTCCTTGGCATGGTTAGATTAGGATTAGATTAGCTTGCCTGCACTGGAATAGCTTGTGGCAGGTAGTTTAGGAGCAGGAACCAGCCTTCTCTGGAGATTCCTCTCTCGGTTTTACAAGTCCCACGCTTGGAGAGAGGTTTCCATGTTGTGCAATCACACTGGATGCCTGAACATCAACCTAGAAGCCTGATGTGCGTCCAGGGAGGGTGCTTTGTGATTTTGCAACAGATTTTGGCACACGGTGGGACCTTAGAGGTCTTTCACTTCATCTTTGCAGGTTGGTGTGTGTCCCGTGAAGATTTCAGCCTTTGGAGGCACTTGCAAACACATCCGCGACTCCATCCGATCAACAACCCATCTCTCGAAGTTGCACCTTCCTTTCCATTCATTTCCATCCATTTTCATCCATCTTCTTTCCATCCCTTTCATTCTTTTCCATTCCATGAAGTTGTGCAATCATGACTTCATTTCCATCATGGATTTCATATCAACAAACAAAAGTATATTCCACCTCCAACATGTTTTACAAATCCTCAGATCGCATGCATATTCATATGAACAAAGCAGCGGTGCAAAGTCGGGTTTGGCTATGGAGCTTTCCAAGAGCAAGAGTATGCATACAATGAAGACAATCAGATCCAAGATGCTGGTCTGTTGGAGAAAATCCAAAAGATGGAGGTGGGGATGGTGCAGTCCAGGGCTCAGGCACAGATGAGAGCATTTGGAATCGGTTGTGGAGCACCCTGTCCATGGGTGGGACCTTTTCCAAGGCATTACAGCCCTCAGGAGAAACTTGACTTCATGATTGCAACGCTGCCTTTGCTTGCAAAGTGGATTGAAGAAATAGAGGTGTATGAGAGAAGTATTCAGCAACCTTGTCAACGGGTAAGCACATCATCTCATACCTTTTCTTTTCCTCTTTCCCAATCTGTATCATTTCAGCAGTGTCAAGTTTCAAAACCTCCATCTGCTATCCCAAATGTTGAATCCATGTCTCCACCTCTCTAGTCTTCCATCTCATCGGATTCTTCTTTCCTTTTCCCTTCCAAAACAGTCATTCCCTCCACAAGAGCCAACAGAAACACCCCCTCCTCCAAAGAAACAAGAGGTTTCACCGCCTCCACCACCACACAAAATTGTCAAATCGGTTGAGTTTCAACCTATCCCTCCTCTTGCATCCCCAATTCCATGTGGGAAAGAAGAAATTGTAAAAATCAGTCATAAAGGACAGCAAGGAGAAGAGCCAAAAAGAAAAGAAATGACAGACAACTTGAAGGTTTGGGCTGCCAAATTTGGGATAACAAAGATTCCCTTGATGGTTAATCCTACGGAAGAGGCCAAGGTTGAACAAATGGTGGTTAGGACTGATTTTTTTGAAGAAGAAGATCTTGCAGCCCCAACTTGCCCTCTAGAGCAGCAGAATGAAGAGTTTGACTTGACAAACTTCATGCTGGAGGAAGAGTTCAACCAAGAGCAAGATTGCCTTCAAACATTGGAGGAAGGAGAAGCTGCTCCAAATCCAAAAGAAGAAGAGCACAATCTAGCTGTGAAGGAGAAAAGTGCAGATCCAAGGGCTTTGAGCACAAAGCAGGTTACAGGAGAACCTTCAGTTCTTCTTTCTACTTCATCTCTCTCAAGTTCTAGTACTGAAAAGGAGTTTGATCTCTCAAACTCAATATTGGAGAGTGAAGGAAACCATGGTGGTCAAGTGCATCAAGAGGACACCATGGAGGAAGTTGAAAAAGAAAAACAAGGGACAACAATGAGGCGCTTTTTACCATCGCCGTTTTGGAGGACTATTTTGATGAAGAAGAGCCGGTTGAGTTTTCACCATTCTCTCTTTCATCATCCACATTCCAAACACAAGAGTCTGCTGTCATGAAGAAGAGCATTCATTTGCAGCAGCCTGCATCTTATAGCAGCCCTTTGGAACCAAAATTGGAAGATTTAAATCTTCCATGTTCTTCATTGGAGGAAGAGAAAGGACAGAAGAATTTCACCATTTCTTCCACATCATCCATTCAAGAGGGTCTACAAGAAGACTCCATTCTCGGAGTTGAAAATCATAGCAATGGGCATATCAAACGGATCAGACCTTGCCCAATCAGGTATTTGGCTTCATTGGAGCCAAAGGAGAAGCCACAACCAGTCATGCTTGCTTCTGAGCATGAGGATGAGCTAAAAAGTACCAAGGATCAGCTGCCATACCTCTCCAATCCAAATGCAGAGCAACTAAAAGAGGTATTGGATTTATTTTCAGTTGATACCTTGATGATTTGGATAGAAGACCAGCTTCTTGTTGATTTTCCATCCATCCAAACAGCCATGATCGTGCAAATCAGTTGCATGGCTGCCAATTTTGAAGAAAGGGAGCTATTTTGCACAACCAGTTGCAGGGTTTGTTTAGCTTGCCTTTGCTTCTAGTTAAAGTAGAGTAGTTAGGTTTGCTTTCAGCAGAAGAAGTGCTTGTGCACACTCGCATGTTCCATTTGGGGCATGTATGATTTTCATTTTGTACATAGTTTTGGTGTTGCTGGTTTTGCTCTTGCACAGTTCATTTCAAAGTGGCATCTTGGTGAAGACACTCCGGTGTTCAATGGGTTTCCAAGTGGCTCGAGAGGGAGGTTTTCAAAGTTCAGATCAGTTGCGAGTTGCAACTCATGACTCCATGCCCAATGGATGCTTCAAAGCTACGATCATTCATCTAGCAGTGCAGATGACCCCATTGAGTCGCCAAACCTGTTGTCAAAATTTCACCCCCGGGTAATTTTGATAACATGCATCGAGAATATTCAAGTCCTGGAAAATTGATTGATTTGGGGCCAAAAATCATGTTCTAGAGTCCCCTCAAATATTTTCTAAGTTCCCTGCTCGAGAGGAAAAGAGCAAGCTCGAGAAAATGCAAAAAAGAGGTTGCGAGAAGGCAAGTAGGTTGATCCAGAAAAAATCGTAAAAATGACTAAGTCCTAGTCCTAGGGGCAAATGGGACATTTGGGACAAAAAAAGCGAACGGCGGCCGGAACGAACCGGCCAAATAAGCACAAACAAAGCCCGCAAAGCGATTGGGACATCGGGACAAAAGTATGCGCGGCGGGCGCGAAATGCGGTTCGGCCGAGAAAAATTGGCTAGCTCAGTGCGAGAGGGACGCAAATGGGACAATTGGGACAAAAGGGCGAACCGGCCGAACCGGCGAAAAGAGTCAAGTCAAGTCGGTCCCAAGCAAAGTGGGACAAGCGGCAAAAATGCCCGAACCGGCGAATCGGCGAAATGAGTCCAGAGGGTCCAAAGTCAAAAGGGACACACTGGGACAAATGGACGCGAAATGCCCGAACCGGCCGAAATGAGCACAAAGGGCCCCAAATCAAATGGGACATCCGGGACAAATGGAGGCGAAGTACGCGAAGGAGCCGAATCAGCCGAGGACCAATCGAAGGTGCCACGTGTCCTCACAAGAGAAAAGTCAAAAGGTCAAAGGGACGAGTTATCGAGCGCCGAACCGAACCAATGAAATGGCGCCACGTGTCCAAGTTTAAGGGGCCCACAAGCAATTTCAAAAGGAAAGCCCGTGAAAGACGGAAGAGAGAGAATTGCTCGTCCAATCAAGCACGTGCCACGTGTCGTCCCGGATGGCGAAGAGCGGGAAAACATTTTAAAATTCGTTTTGATCTGCTGCGTGCCCTAAATCTTGAGATCGCCATATCTTTTGATCCAGCTCGGATTTCCACGTTCTTTATATCAACGGAAAGCTGTTGAGATGCTCTACATGATTCTGGGATCAATCTCGAGTTTTGGTGCAGTCTGAAGAGAGAAAATCAAGAAATGGCTCGACGTGTGGTAATGGGCGAGGCGACTTTTCAACAACCCGTTTTAATGCTAATGGGTTGCATTCTTCTTCTCTGCGATGAAGTGACATTTTAGTGGCCAAATTAATACAAATGGGTCGCATTCTCCTCCAAAATCGGTCAAATATGGCGGGGTATGGGTTGGTAAGGTATCCTATGCCATTTTAATGCGTTGGTATTCAATGAGGAATGGGCTTACACGTTTCCCACGTTTCGTCCCCGGGCTCGACCCATGCAATGTAAAAGCGATTTGGCTCATTTTAAAAGTAGTTGTTCATTCTTTCGCTCGGCCCTCCCTTCTTTTCTTCTCTAGGGTTGAAAATGGAGTTCGAACCTCCTCCCTTGCTCTGTAATGGCGTTTTTGCCTTTACTAATGGAATGATGTTCTGCGTGCAAACTTCTCGGAGCAACAAAACGTGTTTTGTGATGCATCCGTCCATCCTTCCTCGTTTTTGCTTGTCCTCTTTGCCTCTCTTCATTGCGTGCAGTATCTCAGTGCATGTTTGAATGTTCATTGCAGGTTTGGAGCCGTGTTCATGGAGTTTTGGGACATTTTTCGTGTGAAATCTATCCTTGGGCTCGTGATGCATCTCGTCCATCCTTCCCATTGCTCACCTCTCTTTGTCCCATGGCGTTTTGATAGATGTCCAACATTCTCCTTCTCTAGTGTATCACCGTTTTGAGTAGTACTAGCACAACCTAGTGAAGGGATTGTTAACCATCCCTTGTGTTTTACAAGTAGAAAGTTAACATCAGCAGAACAAAATTACACCACTACTGAGTGCGAAGCACTATCCATGATCTACATGTTGCACAAGTTCAAGCAATATCTACTAGCAACATCATTTATATTCTACACATACCATGTGGCATTAAAATACTTGGTAAACAAGCCCGTTCTACAAGGGTGCATATGTCGATGGGTCCTGTTATTCCAAGAATTTGAGTTCACAGTGGTTGTCAAGCCAGGAAAGAGTAATTCTGGGCCTAATCACTTGTCTAGGATTGACTCAAGAGAGGATGTGCAAAGCATTGAGGAGACCATGATAGATGCGTAGTGTTTAGGTTTCGATGTGTGCCCTCATACTTAGAGGATATTGCAGTGTTTCTCAAAATAGGTATGGCGCTAGAAGGGATGAAAGCATTAGAGAGGAAGTAATTAGCCATACGTGTTGCACCCTACATGCTGGTTAGTGGTGATTTGTACAAACTAGGACATGATGAAGTGTTGCATCGGTGCATGCTAGAACATGAGCGCCTAGCTATTATGGAGGAGGCGCATGGAGGAAGCACATGTGGACACTATGCAAGGGATGCCACTATGCACAAGATATTACAAGTTGGGTTATGGTGGGAAACCCTATATCAAGATTGTAAAGAGTATTGCAAGGCATGTGATCATTGTCAACACCTTGGCAAACTAGGAAGGAGGGATGAAATGCCTTTGCACCCTATTCCAAGTATAGATCCATTTGAGAAGTGGGTCATAGATTTTGTAGGCCCCATTTTGCTAGCCGCACATAGGATGGGATCATGCTATGTAATCACTTACATAGATTATTTGACAAGATCACCGAAGTAGCACCTACGAGGATTGCAGTGCTATAGCAGAGCCGTGTTTATATGGGAAAATATTATTACAAGGTATGGATGCCTATTGAGCTTAACCAATGATAGGGGTATGCATTTCCTAAATGAGACCATCATGATTCTGTTAGCATAGTTCATGGTGGCTCATCATAAGACTACCCCTTACCATCCACAAGTAAATGGAATTACCGAGGCATTTAATAAAATATTGAGTCATACCCTGACCAAAATTTGTGATGTTGGTAGACGAGATTGGGATGAAAAAGTATCAGCAATTCTATGGGCATATAGGACAACCTACAAGAGGTTGAATAAATCCACACCATTCCAATTGGTGTTTGGCGTAGAGGTTGTCTTACCCATTGAATTTATGATACCTTCTCTATGTATAGCATGCAGGAGGATTGGCCAACGAACAAGCGCTAGAGGAAAGGATTGACAAATTGATGAAATTGGATGAGAGATGATCATTGGCCAGGTGGAGTCAAAAGACTGAAAAGGCTAAACAAAAAGCATGGCATGATCACCACATCAGAAATAAACAATTTGAGATTGGGAAGATGGTATTGTTATATGATTCTAAGTTTTTGTACCATCCCAAAAAGTTAAAATTCCATTGGTTGGGGCCCTATATCATCTCGGATATCCTTAATTCAAGCACATGCTAGTTGAGAGTGTTGGATGGAACGAGATTACAGGCCATTTCAATGGGAGTAGGCTAAAGCCCTACTATAAATAAGTCTTCTTGGTGTTTGTAATAAGGTAGTTTTGCCATTTAGTATAGGTTTTCCTTTATGAAATTTCCTTTCTTGTGTTTCCCTTTCTCATCATTTGTTATGTTGTTTGTTTTGCGCCTTGGGCACTGAGTAACCACATGAATTTTGAAGGTTGTGCATGCACGCAGGACTGCACATCTGTTTTAGTGTGGGTTAGAGTGATGTGAAGTATTGGCACATAATATAAGTTAAACGTAAGTAGAAGTTGCGATGAATTTCCCAATTAATGGATACAAAGCATGCAAGGATGAAGGAAGCGCATGGAAGAAGAGGTGGATGAAAAAGGTTGGTGTTAGGATAAGACCAGAGAAACCATGTATAGAGGAAGAAGCACAGGAACAACATGAGGTAGGCAAGAGCAAAAAGAAATCATGATGAAGAAGTGCCTTCAAAGATGCTGTTGCACGCACGTAAGATTCTTTTGTCAGGATGGATTGTTTGCGTGCGCGGAAGATTGTAGCATGTTTTGCGCAAGATTGGGCACATAAGTAAAGGCACATAAGGCTGACTTGGTGGAAAAATCCACATTTAGTGATAAGTACGATGGTAGGTAAAATAGCATTTAATGTTGGAAAGAAGGAAAATCTATAAATAAGAAGTCGGGAACTTCATTATTTACCTTGCATTTACAAAGAGAAAAGATCTCTTGTGAACTAGGGCATCCAAAGGTGATCTGTGCAAAGAAAAATTTAAGAAATCGAGAGGACATGACTAGATCAAATCTGCAAACTAGTAGGAAAGGAGTACATGGGCGTGGAGGAAGTTGTTGTTATCACCGAATCACAGCACCCCTGGATGTTGATCAGATTTCTAGTTTGATCACTCTAAGCATCCAGTGTGATTGGATAACATGGGTACTATCTCCAAGTTGTGGGACTTGCTACTTGAGATAGACCTCCAGAGAAAGCTGGTTCTTGCTCCTAAACTACCTGCCACAATCTACTCTAATGCAGGAGAAACTAGCTATTCTAACCTAAAATTCCAAGGGACCAGAGAGAGAGAATGCATAAAATGAAAGCCTACACTAAAGCGGTGATACACCAGAAAAAGAGGGTGTGAGAGTAATCTCCAAATGTGTGAAATACAGAGGCAAAATGCACACTAGAAGAGGTGATGACAGTTCACCATAATCCAGCAAAATGCATTCACAGCAATATTCCAAGCACACACAATAATAATGAATTCCTGCAAGAACATAATAAATAGACACAATATACTTGTAGAAGGATCAAAGGGGCAAGAAGAATGCAAGGAAACACAGCAGGGGAAGATATATCCACAAACTGATATTTTATTGCTTCATGATATGCACAGAATTCAATCTATTACAAGATAAGGGCCTGGATCACCATGCAAGGAGTCCACTACAAGGGCCTGCAACACACTGGCTTCACAAAGCAATTTTGACAGAGCTTTGTTACCCAAAACTCTCCCCTTTACAATGAGCCCAACACTTCATTTTATAGAAAAATGAGAAGGAAAAGAGAAGGGAAAATGGAAATCCCGAAATCTGTCCTTCAACCACCTGTAAGAGGCATTAAATTGAGTGGAATGGGCATACATTACTTGGAAAAGGCTCCCCATACTGTCCCATGTGCTGCAGCAGAGAAGGAATGATGACCATGCCTCTTAATTGCACTCCCAGCTACCAAATAAAACACTGTTCTGAACCCGGCCACGTTTTCTTAAAAACTCAATCAATTTCTGATCAAATCTGGAATTTCTTGATTGTTGTGCATCGGGCTCAGAACCACAATTCCAATGGTACCAATTTTGTGCGATTTCGTTGAGAAATGCAAAAGTTATGGCCTTCTGAGTGTGGGCAGCTGTTTTGGGCCTGGCAGGCGTTTTCTGTCATTTGACGGGAATGAGCATTGATTGACTGGAGCCGAATATGTTTCTTTTATTTAAACATATCTACCCTCATTAAAAATAAGAAATCCAGTTTTTGTGGCGTAGAGGACGTCGTGCTCGTTCCAGAAAGTCAAATTTTATCAAAATCGGAGCTCGGAGTCAAAAGTTATGGCCGTTTGAAGTTCCACGGGTCAAATGTTGACTTTTCTCCTCTGCCTTCGGCCATTTCGGCTTTTCGCGTCCCGCGCGTCCCTTTGTCCCATTTGGTTTTGGTGCTGAAATTTCCCATTTCGGCCGATCCGGCCGGTTCGCGTACTTTTGGCCCGCGCGTCCCATTTGCTTTTGGACTGTCTGGGACAAATTCGCCCGGTTCGGCCGGTTCGCGCCTTTTTGTCCCAACTGTCCCGGGACAAAAGTTCTCATTTCGGCCGGTTCGGCCGGTTCGCGTACTTTTGGCCCGCGCGTCCCATTTGCTTTTGGACTGTCTGGGACAAATTCGCCCGGTTCGGCCGGTTCGCGCCTTTTTGTCCCGCTTGTCCCAAAGGCGACCCTCTCAGCAGTTAGTCGATTTTTTCTCTGTCGAACCGGAATTTCGCGCCCGCCGCGTACTTTTGTCCCATTTGTCCCTGCTGCGTTTCGGACTGTTTGTGCTGATTTCGCCCGGTTCGGCCGGTTCGCGCTTTTCTGTCCCAAACGTCCCAGAGGCGACCTTGAGCGGGACTTAGCCAATTTTCACGATTTTTCCTGGATCAACCTATTTGCCTTCTGCAACCCTTTTTTTCGCATTTTCTCAGAACTTACTCTCTTCCTCTTGGACAGGGGAGTTAGACAAATATGAGGGGGACCCTAGAAACATGACCTTTCACTCTGAATCAACATAATTGCTTGGGATTAAAGAATTTGATGCATGTTATCAAAATTACCTTGAGGGGTGAATTTTGGATAACATTGTTAAGAAGCATCATCTTGTGGAAGAATTGTTCCAAATAGGGTTTGGCGGCTAGGGCACAATGTAGGATGGTTTCTTCACAAGGTTATACATTAGGGTTGGATAAAGTGGTAGATCAGAGCAAGGAAAAGACATTTTGAAGTGATACTAGAAGAATGACACCAAAGAAAGAAACCATCTCAGCTAAGAAGCAGAAGGGCAAGGGTAAGGGGAAGTAAACTGATTGTCCTCGCAAGAAGAAATGAAGAATGGTACGTGGAGATGCAATACCCATATGGGGTATTGCTAGGAAAAGAATGGGAATCTCATTTGTAGAAGATGTCTATAAGTGACTATAATCACCACACCAGCATGACGAAAAAGAAATGGCTTTGGAGTTGGTTCGCCCAACAAATAAGAGGACACCAGAAGGCATGCCCATCTACAGTGACAAAGTAAAGGTTAAATTAGAGAAGGAAGGATTACTACAACTTTATGAATTACCCTACTTTGGAAAACCTGAGCGCCTCTACCAATGGCTAATGGCGCGCATTCACGAAGACCATTTTTATTTCACGGGGCGCAAGATGTGCATAACTCCCCAGTTAATTTCCAAGTTCATAGGCCTTATCTATGAAGGGGATAGCATTGATGATGACCTAAGTGACAAGGAGGCCATCAAGGAAATAGTTGCTACATATGACTATAAGAAAGGATCACGATACTTTGACATCACAGAGATCCCAGACCTTGTGATGAGGATGGTTGCGCGCTTGGTAACCAAGCTCAATGACCAAGAGAGATGGACTCAAGTGAACAAGGCATGGTTGAATGTATGCTAGAAAATATCTGAGGGGACCATCTACAACTTGTCTCCGCTTTCATCACGGATGAAATCATTAGCAATGCACAAGAAGGTGAGAAGATACTATTTGGTAATGTCCTCCTCACAATTTTCTTCTCAAAGATCGGAGTACCCAGAAGAGGATCCCTCACCTGTGAAGCGCTTCGTAAAATATACTTGTGAGACCATGACAACCACTCACAAGCGAGTTTAGAGAAATGGTACAATCGCATGAGGGACACGTTCGGGGTGGAATGGAGAATTCCAGAGTAGTTACTCATGCTCATACAAGGAGAAGTAGA
Source organism: Taxus wallichiana var. yunnanensis (assembly GCA_018340775.1). Taxonomy (NCBI): domain Eukaryota; kingdom Viridiplantae; phylum Streptophyta; class Pinopsida; order Cupressales; family Taxaceae; genus Taxus; species Taxus wallichiana. The sequence goes on along the minus strand of CM031237.1, from coordinate 628,204,459 downwards.
ATTCACAGTATATCAACACTTATGTATTGGTAGATTTAGGTTAATAGATGAAAAAATGAGCCCATGGTGCAAGCTTCCCTTCTCCTTCACCACATAATACTTCCAAGCAGGGATAAATAAATTCAAAGAGGCCAAGAGACTAAGGTTTGACCTTAGTGCGGTGGATCAAGACCACAGAGAGCTGCACAAAAAGTTGGTTTACCCAAGAAGCACGCATACGTGGAGATATATGTCTCCCACAAGATACAGATGATGAAACCAGTGACATTTCCAATCACTGGAAGGGCTACAACAAGGATATACCTTCGCATTAGGCCAAAATTTGAAAAGGGTGCATACTTGGAAAATGATGTATCCATCCCTAAGGACCCCACAAGAAGAAATAATCCCGCACCAAAGAAGAGGGAAAAGAGAAGAGGTGTGCGCAGAGACAAGTGCTAAGCCCAATACTTACGCATGGAGAAAGAAGTCCCCGATGAAAGCAAAGACTCCAGAGGAAGAAGCATCGGAGCACGAGGAACCCATCACCCAGGAGAGGTCACCAGAGGAGGAGGAGAAGGAAGCAAAATCTCCTATCAAAAAGAAGTAGAAGGTGATAGAAGAAGATGACTTAGAGGGTACAAAGAGCTTGGAGGCCTATAGAGGTGAAAGGGATGATGATGAAGATGATGAACTTGAGGCAAATCAAGGCCCTCCCATATTCAAAGTACATGACTCGAGAGGAGGAGGGAGAGGAAGAAGAAAATGAGTACATCTTTTTCAAGAGGAAGAATGACAAGGAAGAAGAGGATACTCAGGACAAAGGGGTAAGTGAGGAAGTTACAAAAGAACAAAGGACCCCAAGCCTCACTAAGGAATAGATAGATAAGGCCATGGAGAAAGAAGTAGCCAAGATCATCAAAGACCTAGTAGAGTAAGAGATGGAATGTAGCACGGACCTAGTGATGAAGGAAGTAGAGGAAGAAATAATACAAAAGTAATATGGCAACATGGGAGTGAATCCCAATTTGGCTGTGAGCTTTCCTAAGGCCACGTGCACGTGGGAGAAAAATGCAGAGGCATCACAGGTTCAAAGGATGGGCTATATTGATGATCCAAACAAGGTGTTGCATGCACGCTTTCAAAGCACCATACCAATGGAGTAACTCTTGGCTATGGCATCATTTGATGAGGAAAATGCTTTCTTGGGAATTTGAGTCCCACATTGATGAACCAGTAATTCAAGTATGCCAAAGAACAATAATGAAGGTACTAGATTCAAAAGGTGACAACCCCTTGGTAAACACTCTGCGGCTATCAAGAGAAAATCTGAAACATGTTGAACAAGGGTTTGGTGGAAGTAGAGGCCAGACTCTTTGGGAGAAACAACAGGGTGAAGTTCTTAGGGGTAGAACTGGAGAAGAAGGAAGAAGAGCTGGAGAAAATAACCAAGGACTTAAAGCAAGAGGAGATAATCAATGCGCAGCTAAGGCGTGAGTTGAAAGAAGAGAAGGCAAGGGTGCGCAAGGTCTACAAGAAAGCATAGATGATCACAGATGTCATTTTCTTGAAGCATCCAGATCTAACACCACCAACATAGAAGTATGGATCCACCCTGGAGTGTCTAGAGGACTTGATCTCGCATCCTCACAATGGAAAGATGACCACTAGCCTTGAGTCCGCGAGAGGATGCATTGGCATGCAAATAAAAGGAGGACAAGATGAAGGTTATGGAAATTTTGTCCTAGTACAAGAAAGTCCTCGCGGATGTGAAAGTCGTCACCCAAGTCACTGAGGCCACTTATGACAACTACACCGATAGAGATAGAGTGGTGAGCATTCTAGTCGCCACCCATGAAGTAGAGCTCAAGGAGTTCCAGGAGAATAACAAGGGGAATAGGGAAGAACGTGACAAAATTCTAGCCAAGGTTGAGAAGAAATCGAGCCTATTAAGACCTGTGGGGTTCAATCAAAACTAAGCGAAATATTTGTATCCCCAAATCACTCGAAGGATGGATGCACTCAAGGATTTGGGAAAACAAGTTAGAGGGGATCGTGGAAATGATGAATACCCAAGGAGAAGGGCTAAGCTTTGAAGAGGTGAGCACCTTAGTCGGTGACCTCTGTCAACAAGCACAGAGCAAGGTCAATACCTGGAATAAGTTGGAGGTAGACTTGACGAAATATTTCCCTCTCCTCTTGCAGAAATAATCATAGTTTCCCCATTATTTCATTTTTCTCCAAATCCTTCATTCCTTTATTCTTTCTCCAAACTATTCAAGGATAGTAATTCTTTATTCTTTGAGAAGGTGTTCCCAAAGGCAAGAGAATAGGCATAGTGTGGGGTGATTTTGGGCCCCTACAATATTGACCAAGTACAAGAAAGCATATGGGTGCGCAAAGCCTATTTGAAGAAGGTCGCGCAGAGGAGAAAGTGCACGGGATATGGTTTTAGTAGAACCAGTGGCGCACATGCGGGAAGAGCAAAGATCTTGGGACTTAGCCATATTTGGCATATCAGGCAGAACACGAGGAAAGCATGACCTAACTACGCATGCGAAGTGGATAAGGTGCCAGCCTGGCAACTTGGTGCCCATAGAAGGAATATACCTTGTGATAGAAGATTCCAAAAGGTCATCATGGAAAAGGATGGAGAGCTCGCATCTGAAGAAGCATGCTCCCATGGAGGACCACTTGGACACATGGCAAGTGATCTACAACTTCAGAAAGGCATGGCAAAGTGCTTGATAAGGCTATATATATGAGCACTTGGTAGAAGAAAAAGAGACACATGGAGAGACCGAGAATTGAAGAGGGGTGAAGCCATGCAAGAATACTATGAGAGCTCCATAGGTTGGGTTTAGAGGATTTGTAGGAGTATGTTGTATCAAGGGGATGGGTTTGAACATTATTTTTCTTTGTACTATGAAGGGCCTAAGTCCATTCGATGCATGACATTGGTCTACACTATCATATGGATCTGTGATTGCCTCAGTTAATGTAATGTGGTTATCAACATGCTTAATATGAATATATGTGTGGTTCTAGTTCTACTTACATCTGTATGGATCGGTTATATATATACATTTCATATGAGTGGGTGTAAACCCCTATGCATTTATTTTCTGTTATGATTCATATCTATGTTCGTAATGCTTTTCTTATATGAATGAACACATTGGTATAGAAGTCATTCTAAGCTCTAAGATGAATGCATGGTTCCTTTCCAATCTATTCACTTAAGTTTCGTTGTAAATAATGCATTCTCACACAACTCATATAAAAGAGGGACTCGGTGCCCTGTGCGTGCCTCGGGTGAGCGCCCAGTGCCCGTTGGGTGATAGGTCGGTGCGCATGGGATTTCCTTGTTCTTTGAGAGGGCATAAAAATGACTACATATTAATGAATTATTGCATACATTTTTACCTTTTTACAGATGGAAATAAAGCATTTTGGATTTAAAATTAATTAGTAGTGATTAATTTTTTTAACACATCAAATTATGTCTTAACAACAAAACATGTCAATGGTAATAATGCAAACTAGACAATTAAATAGTAAATTGTGTAGCATTATTCATAACAATTGAATTTTACAATCAATTAATATATTGAACATCTCAATAACCTAACATATCTATGTTCGTGACATATCAACTATGGTAGACTATACTCGAAGCAAGTAGACTATACTCCGAAGAAAGTAGACTATACTCCGAAGTAAGTAGACTAAAGAACTTATGTCCTATAAGATAGTTATCTTAATGAATTATTGCATACATTTTTTCCTTTTTACGTATGGACATAAATCATTTGGGATTTAAAATTAATTAGGAGTGAATAAATTTTTTTAACACATCAAATTATATCTGAACAAAAAACATGTAAATGGTAATAATGCACACTAGACAATTAAATAGTAGATTGTGTAGCATTATTCATACAATTAAATTTTGCAATCAATTAGTATATTAAATATCTCAATAATCTGACATATCTATGTTTGTGACATATAAACTATGGTAGACTATACTCGAGGTAAGTAGACTATATTTTGAAGAAAGTAGACTATACTTCAAGCAAGTTGAGTAAAAACTTATATCCTATAAGAAAATTATTTTAATGAATTATTACATACATTTTTTCCTTTTTACGTATGGACATAAATCATTTGGTATTTGAAATTAATTAGGTTTGAATAAAAAAATTTTAAAATCAATTAATAGGTTCATAATGTGTGTTTATAATAAATTGCCCCCTTTAATATGAATTAATCAAATCAAATGGAGTCACTTTACATGGATGAAAGGAAATATCAAAGCATCCTTTACCTTATTATGAAATATAAACCCTATCATTAAAGCATCCTTGATGCCCTTGCACTGATTATTCCCTAAACAATCTTTCTTGATCTATATTGATTGTCTCGCCGGACTATTCGATATCATTCTAGCTGCGTTTATCCTTTTCTTTGGTTTATAAAAATGGAGCATAAAAAATACTTATAACTAGAGTCATCATCAATTATATTGCGAGATTCAAAAGTATGAACATTATTTTAAAAGGCATGATGGTTAGAATTCATAAAGAAATTACAAGGCTATAAGGAAGCAATAGTGGAAGACTTCATCGAAACTTTCAAGGGAAGCTCTTTGAGGGTAAGAGGCATGAAGATTCCTGTCAATAATAAGATCATTAGCTGAATTTCATGGATTCCTCATGAAGAGATGTAGATTGCAGGAAGGTCTACATATAAAGACCTAATTCAATTTTTTCATGACCATAAATAGCTTGAATCATAATTCGTCCCTAAATAATGCAAAACATGTCAAAGGTATTAGGAGAGATACAATTCTTGAACCCTATGGGGCAGCCTTTTGGATAGTGAAGTATTTCACCTACGAAGGTGAATATAATCTCCTAGGAGGCGATACAATGTGGATTCTGATTCATTTGAAACATGGTTTGCACAAACCAGGGCATCAAGTAAATTTACCTCAATATTTGTGTGATAGCATCCACAATATGGCCACTAGATATAAGGAGAATAAAGGAGCAATCAAGCACCACAGTCTCATTTACCTAATTTTTCAATACTCCATCAAAGAGCATAAGGGTAAAAACAAGGATTGGAAAACTTTGATGCAGGAGATGGGTAAAGTTCTGAAAAATAGAGACATACTCTCTTGGAATCTCTTGCGCTTAAATCAACTCCATCCCTTGATAAACTTGAAGGAGAAATGGTGGAACCTGACACTAAACAGGGTGAGATATCTAGTGCCACATCTGCTTAGAATAATTGCCAAAATAAAAATAAAATTGAAAAAATTGGGAGAAGAAACTGTCATTAAACCCCAAGTGGAAAAAGAAAAAGAAAATTGATTCTTCTAGAGGATGAAGACGTTGCGAAGGAAGCTGAAATTTTGGGAAGCATCAACTCGGTCGTAGAGGACTCGTAGAATAAGCCGGACTTAAAGGAGAAATGGAAATCACTAAACAAAGGAGTCCTGACACTTTGGCACAACCTTCTACTTCCAGTAAGGAAACATAAAAAGGAAAGGCTCCTCTTACAAAATAAGAACCTATATCTCCCACTTCACTAGGTCAGGGTATTGAAGAAGATCAATTGCAACATGTGATTCTCCTCTCTAAGCAAGAAGCAATCATCAAGCAACAACAAGAAGAAATAGAGTTTCTAAAATTAAAGGTTTAAAAAAAAAAACCCTTATCTCTTCTTTACAAATGAAAATTGAAAAACTTGAAATGCAATGCAAGGAAAAGGAAGAAACAACCCTTTCCAACACTAAAGTAAAATTTGATAAGGAAGTTCAAACTTCCTTAAACATAGAGGAAGTCAGAAATGTCTAGGGTATAATTTGTAACAATTATGAAAAATTGCATTCTCAAAATGAGACATTGAAAAATTAGTTGGAAGAGGAGAAGATTAAAAGAACAGATATAGAAAAAGAAAAAAAAAAGATAAAAAAGGACTTACATGGTTTTGTGTAGTAGGGGAAAAATTTCTTTCCCACGAAATTTCTTGGAAGAACAATTCTACAAGTGGAGATTATCAAGAATAGCATGTGACTTGCCATTTGAAATAAATAATGACATAGAATTTTTTAAGGCATTTATAAAAATCTCCCTTGAACATTAAAATCTCATATGTGAATTCCACTTGTGTAATATTTTGTTGGGTCATATGTCATATTTTCAAATAAATCTCTTTGTAAGGGATTACCAATTAAGATCCTTTGATTCTACCATGCAAAATCAAAATGAATCGGATCGAACAACACATGAGTATTTTAAGAAAGTGAAGGTATAAGGTTTGTGCATAAGGCCTCAATTTCCCAAACCAACAAATCAACATATGTCATTTAAGGCTTTGGCCTATCAGCCCAATATTCAGGACCATCATATTTCTCATCTAAAAGAGATCTTTGTAAGTGTTCACAAATTCCTTCCTCAAATAGATTTTGCAAATGCATTGGCAGCCTGTGACAAAATATGGGATATATTGAACATTCCCTTGAAAAGGAGGGAGGTACATTCACCCAAAAATATAAGGTGGTCGATGAGAATAGCAATGTAAATTACAAGGATGATTCCAAAATTTGTCAAACAAAAGGAAGAAAATGGATAGGAATGCGGTTTAGACCGCCACTTATTATTTTCCCCATGCCTTCATGGAAAACAACAACATTGCAGAGCAATGAAGCATTTGAGAAATGGAAAATAGATGTTGAAGAACATGAAGGGTTTTGTGTCTCATTGGAAAAGACATGGGCACTTCACACAAGTGTTTTTGACTTGAGAAAATATCTGGAGGATAGGATTTTTGATCCAGATTTTAAAGTGCCTTATGAGGATGTGGTTGAGCATAAGGATAGTGCATAGAATCCTTTTCGAGGAAGAATCTTCGCTTTAACACCAGTTGGCGTTCACCAATGTTGAATGACCTTGATATTTTTAAGTTCTATTGTTTTACTTTTGTATGATACTATATGTCCTGAATAGCCTACCATGTTACCTTTGAGCGGAGAAAGTCACACTTTCATAGTGAAGCATACAATTGTACAACTTGTGTACAAGAATTTTTATTAAGTTAATACTAGTTAAAGGTGGTTTATATGTTCTTCTTTGTTTTAAATAAAACTTAACATATAAATATAGTGAATTTTTTTGCTAAATATGGTTATTACAAATTGTTCATCATTCTCATAAATAACATTTTTTTACTCTTCCCTTGCATAAAATTTGTTGATGTTGATAGATAGTTGTTTTGGTCATGATAAATCCAAGGAGTGTATTCATCTTCCTTTGGAGTATACTCTACTTACTTCGGTGTATAGTCTCCTTTAGTTGGTGTATAGTCTACTTGCTTCAGAGTATAGTCTACTTTCTTCAGAGAATAGTCTACTTGCTACATAGTATAGTCTACTTACTTCGGAGTATAGTCTACCATATTTAATATGTTGTGAACAAAGATATGTCAGGTTTTTAGTATGTTTAGCATAATCTTCTTGCTTCGAAGTATAGTTTACTTGCTTTGGAGTGTAGACTATTTTCTTCGAAGTGAACTCTTCCATAGTGTTGATGTTTATGAATTTTTCATAATTTTGTGTGTGTATCATAGCTTGAATGCATTGAACAATTCTTGTATAATAGTGAAGACAATTTATTAGATAAAAATAAAAGGAAAACTATGAGTGAGGATTATATATGAGAAATCTATTATACTCATTTCTATTACCTGAGAAATATATGAGTGAGTGACTTCTTGAGTGGTCTTAAATCCTTAAAACCTTCAAGTTATCCTTTATTATGCTTATTAGATGTTATGTACTGATTTCTAGAGCTTACTTCAAAGTTCAAGTATTAATTTTTAATTTTGAAATCAAATCCTCCTTACTAGCTATCACAGGTTTGGACCATAGACTGTCATCAATTGACACAACTGCTTTGACTTCCCATCTTCCTAACCACTTTCATAGGTCTCTAATGGAATCCTAGAAATTATCTTAAAAGTTTCAAGTTAGAACTTGCTTCATAGGGCACTCAATAGTTAATAGATCTTGTATTTTGGTTTCCAAAATTACCACCTATAGTTGTCCTTAAGGACTGTCATCACTTTTCAAACTATGTAACCTTATCTGCCACTGATTCATTTTTAATTATGGATAGTGACTCTATGAAGATTATTCATACCAATTTTATATCCTTGAATGTACGTGTAATGTCTCCAAACTACCTTCATCTTACAAACCCTAAGAGGGTTTCTAAACTACCTGAGAAGACAAGTTTTGGTATAAAATGCAAAATACTCCAACCAAAACCTTCAAACTTAATCCTCAACACCTTCTTAACCTTATAAATATATTTTTTCTAGCAGTGGGTGATGGATAATCTTCTAACCAAATACAACTTCTCATAGGTCATTGTCTTGTGCTTATCAAAACAATGTTCTTGCTCTATGTAAACCGTCAACAATTGTGAAATTCAAGAAAGTTGTGTTCAAGACCTATAAATTTTACTAGGGATTTGTATTAGTCTCTCCTCAAATTTTGAGCAGTCATAGCTTCATAAAAATATCAATTCAAAGCTTGAAATATGTTTCATGTGCCAAGACCATACTGTGCATAACAAATTTTAAACCATTTAGGGTTAAGATCTTAAAAATCAATAGATATAATATCTCCTTGCAATCTTGTAACTTAACTATCAAAAATTCATCCTCTTCAATCTAGAGAAACCACAAAATACCTATCAATCATCCCTCAAACCTTTCACAATGTATTTCCATGTGGAAAAGAATATGAGAAGGGTGAATAATTATTTGTATCTAGGACAATATTGAAGGATTGAAAAATAAGTAAAAGTTGCAGAAAGAGAGGAAAAATACTTTCCACACAAGATGCAATACTAAGGAAAAAATTTTTAAAAAATTGGTGTATATGGATATGGTATGAAATCAAGGATTAGAGTGCATAACACATTCAGATCTTTATGAGGTTACATGGTTGTTGCAAGGACATGTAGGTGTTATGAAAGAACAATGTTAAGTACTTATTACAACTATGAAAATATTGAAGGATTGAATAAAGGGTAAGATTTGTAGAAATAGAGGCATCATAGTTTTGACACAAGATGCAATATCAATGGAAAGAAATTCATAGCCATAGAAACTCCCTTACTTCAATCGCCTTTATTGCCTCTCCTTGCTTTTCTGCTTCTACTAGCACCTTATGGGGATTCAAAACTCATTATATTCTCCACTTCATTGTTCCCTATTAGTCACTTGAAAGGATTTTATATTTACTATTAAATAGCATCATAAGAATTTCTCACCTCAATGTTGTTTGTCCTTTCCTTAGACTGCCCTCCTTGTTCCTTAAGACAATGGATCCTTGCACCATGTATGGGTTTAGACTCCTAAAGCTACCCGGAGGTCTTACAAACTTCTTTGGACTCCTCTTTTCTTCCCTGAAGTGTTCTCAAAACCCCAATTCTCAACTCATAACACCTTTCTTGTAATCACTCTTTTCCTCTTTATGGCCTATAAGGTCTAATCGGCCCTGTCTACACTTACATGTCACCTTATATCAGTTCTTGGGGATTTCAAGGGATAATAAACACATCTTCTAGCAGAATAGCACCCATTAAGCTATTTCTCCTTCCCTATAAGTTTCCCTATCCAAATCATAGTCCAAATTATAGTTGCTTTGCAAATGAGCTTCTCAAACTAGGTTTACAAGAGTGCATACAATCACCTAAGGGGAATGGCAAGGATATCTACCCCTGGCACAAGTGGAATACCAAATTTATTATTGAATAGGCTTTAAGACCATGTCATCATTATTTTTGCAAATTTCCAAGGCTTAATTCTATGCATAGGTATTTTTATCACTCGTTCCCTTGTCAAACCCTAACTGGGTGCACAATCAACCCGAGAGGCCTGTTTTTGTCATAAATATCTCTGAACTTAAATTAAAGATTCAAACTTGCACTGGAGGTCGAGTTTAATATTGGGTAAGTAATTTTATTACCAGTGAGAGTGGAGCCATCCAAAACATGATATTTTCTAGTTTCCTTCCCCACACTACCCTGAGGATCACACAACTCACTGTATAGGTAAAGAAGTGCTTGTATTTGATTGCTAACCCTGCATGCATGGAATTGTTAGTCACCCCTCACATAATGGCCACACAATTTATTAGACATCCACCCTTTTTATATCTTCCTAAACAACTAGACACTCCTCCAAACAACAAACTCGATGTTACAATTTGCTCAGTCACATGTCTCCTATTCATTCCAACAAGAAAGAAAGTTTTCATGTAATACATCTTCCAACTCCAAAAAGAATGACTATCCAGACCTCCTGCTCCACATGATCACCACAAATTAACTCCTCAAAATAATTTTACAAGAGTAATCACAGTCATAGCATATATCAAATTTTGCATGGTTATAGTTGTTAAACATGCATTACATAGTACAAAGGTCTTGCTTCTAGTTTTAGTGTACACCTTCAACATCATGAATAGATAACTCACATGCATGAATCACCCAAAAATGCATCAACATACCTTCTCCCATCAACAAAACTATCTTGAAGGACTTTGTTTTTGGTTACATGTTAGAGTGCAAATATAGTTGAGAAATCAGTCTTGAAATTACAATGACTTTGACTAGTAAATTATATGAGCTCCATGAGGATATCTTATGACACCATCTTTCATTCATAGGCCTGTGGGTTATGAAGAATCGAATGTTCTTAATATATAAGCTAGAATATAGGTTGTTGAGCTAAGATTGGACCATGAATTCTATTGAATGTTATTAGATGTCTACACTAAAACACACCACCATTATGATATGATCATGTTTATGCTTACACAATAGACTAATACCACATTAAACATGGAATTTGTTGGAAAAATTATGAGCTTGTTTCGCATAGAAAAAATGGCATGGCTGAATGTGTATACATATACTCATAACTTTGAGAGTCATATACATAAAATTCAGAGATAAAATTGCCCCTATACAATGGGGTTAACAGTAATGATGTTACAAATTTTGATATTAAGATCAAAAAATTTCAATATGTGAGACCAAATCAATGTAGGACCAAATAAATCATAGATTTAGTGTAATGTAACAACAAATATTTAAGGCTTCGCACACCCCTCCATCGTATAAGCTGCGAAAAAAATAGATACCACCATTATTAGATACAAGATCACAAAATATACACATAATACAATAAAATCAAATTTGTAAAACTCAGAATGCACATAAAATAACATTTGTCTTAAACATGATGAAACACCATGAAGCATTATTTTTCATAATCACACTAAAACCAGACTATGTAAACCACAAAATAGTAAAAAAACAACAATAAACATTATTGGTCATAAAGACATAAATACCTTCAAGATGCATTCGATGTTCCAAAAGAGAGTCGACGACGTGGAACTTGAATTTTGGTCGAGGGGTTGTCCCTGTGATTCACAAAACACAAATTTAAGTGTTTTGAATTCCAATGAATACGTCTTATAATCACATTACATTCATACTCACCCAAACTCTCTGTTATAGCCTCACAACTTTCTCTGATTGTTGTACTGACTCATTTTATGTGTTTGCTTGAGTAGTTTCCTTCCATGAGTTGTGTCAAGAAATGTATACTCCTCATACTCTTGAGCATCATTATTTAAATCCTCCACCATGACCTCCTTTTGCTTCCTCTTTCAAGGTTTCCTACTTGCACTAAACCATGGCCATAAACGGGTGGTAGAAGTCTCATTTGCACTACAATATGGAACAAAATCAAATGGCAATGAACCAGAGTCATGTAAAAGCTTATGAAATTGTTTCACACAAGTTCTCAAAAGCAAAAATATTTTCATCAGTGTCTGCACCACATCAACAATGATTTCAAAAACTCTTTAGATTGGCTAAGCACTTGCAATGCATTTCCATGGTTTTTAACATGTTTCTCAGATTGAGGTATTGTGTTTCCTGTTGAATTCTATCATCACCCTCAACTGTCACAAAAAAGAAAATTGATTTAGTAATTGAGAAATTGTTGATATATCAAACACTATTTATTCATAATAAAATATGTATTGTCAATGACAATGCGACGCTGCTACTCGATGAATCTTATTCAGGTGCATTACATTCAACTACTTCCGCAACATGAACAACATGGTCATCTATAATGACAACAATACTTTTAGAGGATGTACAATGAATTTTTCTGAGGATAAAAATGATACGAAATAGTTGAAATAATGAAACAAAAACATACACCCTCACCATTGAAATTTGGATCCCTAGTAGATGCACTACCCTCGTGTGTCCTCTCAAGTTGCAACACCTTCAAAACATGTTTGCAGGTGTTGCCTTTGGTAGCCCAAGGATAGTCACAAACATAAAAATTTAGGCCGAATCTCCAAACGAAATACCATCAGTCCCTAGATGTTTGACTTATAACCATGTAAGACCCATGAATAGTATGGTTTGCACAACAATCACTATCTAGTATTTCTCTGGCCCTCTCAGTGGCGGTCAATTTCCTTCTCCTTCTTGTAATTTGTCAAGAAACCCAATACTTGCAACTTCCTCTTGTTTTTGTAATGGGGTTTAACTGAAACACCAATGTGTACAACAACCAATCCATTCTCCTTGTGCATTTATTTCTTCAATCACACAAGTATCGGGTCTTCAAGAAACAATGGTAATATTCTATGGATGCATTCGTATCTTGATTGGCATGGGTGAAGTTGCAGAAATTATTTAACCACATAGTTGCATGCGAAATAATAAAACCATTAGAAATGACTTAAAAATTATTAACTCTACACATAGCTACAAATATAATCATATGTAGTTAACACTTACCAATATGTCTCTCTTGTAGCCACGTCTTTCGAAATAATCCATAAAGATAGTCTCCTCTTTGAAATCCTCCATGAATTCATCAATGAGGAAAAAATTCATGTGCTCATTGTCATTGATGGCGCACATGATGTCACCTAGTCTCTAAAACATAACCATCCCCACCTCCTTCTTCGTATATCTGTAAATAAAAATTTGCATGACAATAAGTAATGCAGAACAACAAAAACAACCCAAGCCTATAAACATTGTATTACAAAAATGAAGAAAAACAAATCATGTAAATATTCTTTAGCCAAGCCCTGCAAACATGCCATATGCATAACAAGACACGACAACCGAATACAGCCCTGAGACACAAATAACGTTGTTAGGGATGTAAATTGTGTGTATTAAATTTATAGAAAAAAATATTAGTAGATTTATACTTTATATCTTGTATTTCATAATCCGCATCATCTGTAATGAATGCACTGACATGCCAATCCATCCTTTTCCTTTTCCCCTTATGTAGATTTAAGCAAGCCATGCATATATATCATCCACTTTATTACAAAACAAAACTTCCCATGCAACAGGAACCCCAATCTCTTACTCGTCAAAAAACAAGAAGAGTGTACAATTGGTACTGAGGAAAATGTTTACACGAAATTATTGTTAGTATGAGAATGACTTAAACAAATATATCCAAATATCAATTATGCATGAGTTGAGACAACAATGTCCTTACCCCATAATTATTAGTTGAGAATGTGGAATCCATTGCAATGATGGAGTTATGGGAATGACGAACCATCATTTCAAGCATTCACGGTGTTTGAAGACCCATAATGAAAGGAACGCCAGTCCCACATGGCCTCTGATAATAAAAATGTATCCCTTTCTGCAACATGCCACAAGTTGATACTAGTGTTGTCGTGTTGGTGCTTTTGGGATCTAATGCTCTTCACCCTCCTCCATGCATTCAACACGTATTTCCTAGTTAAGCACTCATCCCTTTTTGACAATCCTTACCAACTCTAGATCCGTGTAGTGCCTTTCAATAATGGTGTCAACAGATATACCAAAGCAAGAAAAAGAGATTCAATGTATTTTTGCATTCAACTAATAAATTAGGAGCAAAACCACTTCGTGGATCCAATATTGTGTCCTTTACACCATGGAAAAACTCACCGTTCTTATCAACGTGATACATAACATTGTATATGATATGTGCCACATCTGGTGTACCAAACATAACCCTCACATTGAAATGGCATTGACATCCACATTTTTCTAAAACCTCCTAATTATTTCACTAGTAGGTGGTTTGTTCTTGTTCTCCCAATGGCCATAAGCACACCAGTAGCTGAAACAAAAGGAAATACATATTGATATCAGGTACAGAATGTGAAAAATGTGGCACTAACATATGTGAACATTATTCCTAAGGAAGACCAAATGTAAAGTTAATATAAACAAACCTGCAATACATAATGGTAGCTTGTGGTGGTGTGCCTTCCTCCGTAAGAGTGTATATCCTTTTCTTCTTACATATGAATGTCATCTTAGAGCTATCGAGAAGGCCTTCCCCTTTAATAAAGGCATCGAGCAGTGCTAGAGGGATTTCCGCACAAATATCCTTATGACCATTATCTTCCCCAATTGGTGTCCATTCAAGATCATCTTGTGAAAAATGAGGTTTCCCATTTCCCACATCCTAAACATCTAGGGAAAGAAATTGTTCATACTTTGTCATTCGTGGCATCCTAAACAAAATAATGTAAATAACTACGTATAATCAGTAAGCATGGTATTTAACATATCAGTATATGAAATTATATACAGAATATGTTATTTTTGTAAACATAAAGCACCATAATATGACACAAGTCATAAAAATTATCTAAACACGTATTATGTGGTATACACATGTTGTCATTTTTGTGTGTATGTGACAAATGACACAAACACCATAATAGGATACTAGTAGTGAAATTTTGTGGTATACACAGGATTTCATTTTTAAGCATATGTGACAAGAGACACAAATACCGTAGTAGGATACTAGTATAGAAATTTTGTTGTATACATGGGCTTCCATGTTTGTGTGCATAAAACAATGTAATAGGATATTGGTAGTCAAAATATGTGGTATACACGGGTTTTCACATTTACGCGTATGCGAAAAACGACACAAATATCATTAGAGGATATCAGTAGTCAAAATATGTGGTATACAAAGGTTGTCTTGTTTGTGGGTATGTGACAAACGACGTAAACAAAAATTGGATTCCATGGTGGTTTGGAGGTATTTTTAGGATCATTAAGGTAAACTCTTCATGTTAGTGCCATGCATGTTAAAATGAGCCAAGAGTTAGGGATTGTGACTAGGGTTTAAAGGTAGAACAAACACTTACAACTTTGAACATGGAAAGAAAGACAAAAATGGGTGTTTAAAAATGTTTCCCTTGTACCTTGAACCCTTATGATAGGAGCTCAATAGGCTTAGATAGGCTAGAAGGGCATTGCAAGCAAGAAAGACAAATCAAGTAGTGGGGTCTTAAGTTTTTGCATGCACTTTAGGGAAGACAAATTGAGTCTAGTGAAGCTTATAAGAGTTTTTGATACCTATGAAAGTCTCCATGCATGATTATACCAAGAAAGCTTATAATAAAGGGATGAGATGAAAAATTTGATAAACAAAAGAATTTCAAAGTGTTTTTGGTTGTTTTAAATTCATTTTTTGGTCAATCTAACTATGTTTTGAGGTGTGTGAGCAGGGTAACTGAGATGAGAAGCATTGAAAGGAAAAAGTACATATTGAGCAAGAACTAATACCAAAAAATGATCCAAGTAGCATCTTCTAATGAGACTAAATAAATGCAATTCCAAGGTTCATAAGTTTAATTTCAGCATATGTGGTCCTTAGAGAGAGGGATTTGAGAGTGAAATGATTGAATCCCATTAGAAGGGAATTTCCAAGAATGTTAGGTGTTTATTAAGGTGAGAGAGTGTGTTGTTAGGTGTGTATAGGTTGTGTGTCGAGTCTTTGTATGTTTATGCATCATTAGGATGCTTGAAATAATGTCAAAATTGCTAGTTATACATCTAGAAGGAAAGGGAAGCTCAAAATTCAATTACATTGCTAGGTTAGGTACATGCAGGTGTGTGAGTTTGAGTATAGGAGGGTAGGAATAAGTTAGGAAGCTCACTCCTTGTGATGGAGGAAGTAATAGAGATAGGAGCTCAGTGAATTTGTAAGAAAAATATTAATATATGTATCTAAGTTCAGTGGCAGGCTACTCTGCCCTTGAGAGGTATTTTCTGAGTTGGAATTGTGAAGGATGACTCCTTTTCTTAATGCATGAGTGTCACATCTGTGTGTATGTTCATGAATCCTTATTTGTAGTTACTCTAAGTGTATATTATAGCACCAAACCCCTATTATGATGTTGGCATGAGAAGACACTTGCTGAGGTTGTGACAAGAGAACCCTAACTAACTCACCTTCTTCATATCTTGTATGGAGGCATTCAAATGATGAGGAGGAGGAGTGAGAGAGAGGGAGGATTTTCTGTTTGGGAAGCCATGAAGGCTCTTGAAGCTTGTATTTTCTTGAATAATCTAATAGAGCTTCTTTATACTTAATAAACTATGTATGACTCTATGGATTTGGTATTTGAATTAAGTGATTATGAAATGGCTAATGAATCACCGTTAGGTATCTTGTAAAATGAATATTTAAGTTCCATATGGTGAGGAAAGGGTTTGGAAAAGTAGAACATTCTGTGCATATGGAACTATGTAACGGTTTGAAACTAAGAAGTATGATCATATAATCTTACTAGTTAAGTGCATGATGATTGATGAGATTTATAACCTCTGTCAAGGAATGAAACTAATGTTGTAGTGTGTCAAGACTTGAAGGTATGGTTTTAAAATAAGGAGTGAGATTAGAAGGAACTCTGTCTAGGACTGAGACAACTAAACACAATGTTCTGAGTTTGAGTACGATGTATTGGATAAAGGATGAATGTTTAAAAACCCTTACAAGTGTTCTAGGAGTTATCAAATTTTTATCTCCCTATTCTTGTCAAGTAACATGCATGCAAGAGCTTGGGGTTAGGAAATTCTACTAAATCTGAGTACACTTTGTTTTGGTGACAAGAGAAACTGAGATAAGAGATTGTAAGAACCTTAGAATCTTGAAATAATATGGTGGGAAGAAGAGTTTAATGTATTTTCAGTTGTCAAGAAGTTTGAGGACCGTGAATATCCAAGACTTAGACTTAAAAGTTGAAACTCGTAGAAACAAGTTGATTGTACATAGCTAATAATCTCATAAGCAGTTTAGTGAAGGTGATAACCTATCTTCCACTTGATGGAATCTATGGAACCATGATAGTTGGGGAAGATTAAATAAAGACCTGAGTGTCAATTGAAAGTGACTAAGTGTTGATATTGTACATGCATGTATAGCGTGTAGGGTGTGAGACTAAGATCATCTCAAGAAAACAACGCAAATGAGAGCTAAGACCAACTAGTTGTCAAGTGGCATAGCATGAAAAGTGAAGAGTGAATCAATGGAACTAGGAAAGGATATTGAGAACATATGAGAGCAAGGAAAAAATGGAAACTCGGAGTGATTGTCTGTTATAGTGCTGGGGCGGTGGTATGAAGATTAAGCTAGTTTCTTTTGTTAAAAGATCATGAGGTGATGGCTAAGAGAATGAGAAAAGTGAAAGGATTAGGAGAAGTCTAATGAGATGAAAAGATAACTATGGTGGTGAGAAAAATATTAAAGAGGAGGAACTCAGAGTTAAAGAACTACTTGTGCAAGAATGAACAAGAACCTAGAAGGTCAAGATTTGGAAAAATTGACAAGTTGAAGAAATAATAAGTATAAGGACTTGATGAAGTCTTGAACATGTTGTACATAAGGGATTTAAGGTGTAACATAGGTTAAAGGTAGTGAAAATGAACAAATTCTCGTTTAGCCCTTGAAACCCTAAGAAGTTATAAGTAACCTAAGAAGCAATAGGTTGGAAAACTAGTAAGAAAGGAGATTTTTTCCTGCTACTCATTTTTGTCTATAGGGTAAATTCAACCCTAATTTCAAAGATGAATCACATCTAGTGGAATTCCATCATTTTTCACTCCAATTCATGTTTAATTCAAACTTAAATCAACCTAAAAACACGTATAAAGAAAAGTGCACTATCTTCTTGTCAATTTCTATATTTAAAATGTGCCTTAATTAATGTAATTGATCAATCGTTTACTACATATTGAAATTTGAATGTTAAATATAGATTCGATAATATGAATATGTATTGTATCTAGATTTTAATCTTATTTATTAGTGTATTAGACTTATGCCCATTCACCTAATTTTTAAGGTTAAATCAACATGTGAGTTATGTTTAGACATTCACATAACATATTAATTTGCATGACATTGAAGCTCTCTAATTCTTTTAAGTTTATTGTTTTCAGTATTATTATTATTATCCTTCACCCCTTATCATTATAATTTCATCATGTGTACCCCGTACAAAGCACTTTGCCACAGATTCGGTGGAGTGTTCATGTGTGATCCCGTCTATTTGGCCAACTGCAACATTTAGATAGGAATAGATTATTTTTCATTCAATAATGGGAGCTGCACCATTCAATGCAGAGGGGTGTAGCCCTGTGAACATTGGTGGAAGCACCTAATTTTCCATATCGACAAATTTTCTTACCAATGATTGCGTAGTTGGTGTAGGGGTGCATCAACCCAACCTCCGGCTCCTTTTTATAGGATTTTCAAAGAAGAGGGTTCAAGAGAATAAGATTGATTTTGACAACTCGTGCACATCCTTTGGATTCCAAATCGCACACAAAGAAGCACACTTACCAAATTGTGAGTGGTCATACAATCACATATGCATTTTTCGATAGAAGACAATTCCACGTAACTCTTGATAGGTTGTGTATGTTGATTTTTTTCTTGCTAGTCGATTTTGTCTAAAGGGTAGATTCAACCTCGATTTCAAAGATGATGTACATCTCGAGGAATTCCATCATTTTCACTCCAATTCATGTCTAATTCAAACCCAAGTCAACCTAAAAACACATAGAGAGAAAAGTGCACTATCTTCTTGTCGTTTTTATATTAGCATGTGCCTTAATTAATGTAATTGATCAATCATTTCTTGAATATTGAAATTTGAATGTTAAATATAGATTCGATAATATGAATGTGTGTCATTTCTAAATTTTAATCTTATTTATTAGTGTATTAGACTTATACCCTTCACTTAATTTTTAGGATTAAATCAACATGCGAGTTATGTTTAGACATTCACATAACATATTAATTTGGAGAACATTAAAGCCCTCCAATTCTTTAAATTTGTTGTTTTGAATAGTATTCATATTGGCCTAGAAAATATCAAGATTGTTCGACAATTCTTTAGTTACATATCCAAACACACGTTTTGTTTTAAGATATTATTGTCCAACTAGTGCATCAAAAAGAATTATGGTTTTAAGGTGAAGGGAGTAAAAGATGAAGAAACTTAGTAAATGATTAAAAACTGGATAAAAAGATGAAGAAACTTGGTAAATGATTAAACATTGTGAAGACGGTTGGAGTTGGACGCGGCTATAATTTGCGAACCCAAATCCAAACATTCGTGACGAGGAGCAACGGAGAGTGCAAACATTCACACCGACCATTTTCTTTGTTTTTAGTAGGCTGTGGATGTCGTGCGTTTCCCTCATTAAGGGATTGGTAGGTGGGTGACTTATTAAATAGATTCAAATCACGAAATTATATCTGGAAAAACTCCCCCTAAAAATCACTACTTTTTCTTTTGCGACTGTCTAGGTACTTACTATAACTTTGTCTACGCGAAAAGTGGAGTTTAATGAATGTTGATAAAACGAGATTTTATAAGAACATCTAATTTGTCATATTTTTGAATTATAAGAAATACACAAATTAATATTTATCTAGATGAGGTTAAGCACACCCAAAAAAAAATATGTTAAGGAAAACACCTTAAGTAGAATAGTATAATTGATTATAAGTATCACATATATTTTGGCAATGTCAAATTTTTTAATTTTGATTTGAAAATGGTGTCGTATGTTCTTGAACTCTAAAAACCTTATCACTTTTTTACAATTTTGTGAGAATATTTAAGAAACCAATTTCCTTTCTTAAAACACTAATATGAAAATTGTTGGCACCTAAAAATGTCTCACTACATTTTCGAGGCTTTAGTTCAATTTTTAAGCCTTGGGATGAATTGAGCTTCGTAAGGCATTTCAAGTTGGGTCTCGCTATGTTTGGTTCATTTTTGTGGCCATATAATATGTTTTGGGTGCACCTTGTCTATTGGAGGTTGTGAAAATGTTTGGTGTCTTAGAATTGGTCATGTGTTGTTTTATTTTGAGCCTTGGTTAAAAGTCATGGTCGTGTTTAGTGGAGGCTTAGTCTTTCAAAGATTACGGATTTATCCCACATATATTAAGAGGAGCGTGTGCAAAGTATTATTTTATTAAAGAAATTTTGATGTTAAGTGAAGCAAGAAGGCTATGTGAAGACTTAGTCTATCTTTTGTAGAATTCAACTATCGGTGAAAACGACTAAAACATGATATTAAGTTTGCCACCGTGTGGCACAATCTCATAATCGAGTCGAGGGAAAATAATGATGAAGACAAGCTTGGTGAAGAAAGTGGAGTCAGAATAATTGTGTAAATTGATGTGACTCTCGTGTTATTTAGACTCGTTACTTAAGATTAACAAAATAGACCAATGGATGAGGGCCTTTGGTTGAAATTAGAATTATCACCCCTTTTTATATCGAATCTTCGTGTACCCATTCCATTATGAGATCTTTGTTTCATCTTGCATGTCTTTAGAGGTCTCTATGTTGTAACTTTGGCTTCATACTTGCTAGGATTTGCTTTGCACTTTCTCAAACCTTTGTTAAGGCCTACAAACTATGGATATCCTTATATTTTTATTAGAGAAACTCGGTCCATGTATTTTCCTACAAATTTGTGATTTTGTCACAAGTGACACTTAATTGGGTACTTAGTCATCAAGGTTATGTTTTTAGATATATGTAGTGTGCTCATTTGAGCTTATTTTGTGTTACTGATTTCTAGGGTCTCTCCCTCTTGGGCTGTAGAAACAAAAGAAGAAGAGAAGTGCCTAACTTATCACATTTGTTGCCTTAAATTTGGGCCATATTGATGAGGGAGCGTCTACTTACAACAACCCACCTTCATTCCTCCACTCATTCATATAGCGAGATATATTTGAGTGCCAACAATAAGTAACACCTTGCAAAATGTGATGGAAGACATGGAATATTTTGAGGGTATTGTGTTGTCCCTTCATTACTACTAGGCCCCTTGTTGATATCAAATCTTAAAGGAGAACACACCAAGTATATTGTAGTGATTCAATACGAACTCCGAGTTAATGCATGCACCTAATTATTATCACTTTTAATAAGCTAACCAATGCAACAATAAATAATAGATAATCTTATGCACACCGGCTTCGACCCGAGTTCTTTACGTTGTCGATCCATCATGTGACTTGGCCATAGAAATATCTCACCCTTCATTGATCGCAAGAGCACGAGCACCGACTAGCTCCCCTCGTCTGTTTAAATTTCGGCCCCGACACTAGCTCACCATACCCACCAAGTCTTCTTCAGATTTTATTTCAATCGACACTTGAACCAAACTTGGTCTTTTATAGCGAGCACATTCCTAAAAATTGGCTCGCTCTATAGGTAGACATTTTGGTCGAGGTTCGATGCAGTATTGAACCAACAACTTGTTCAATGTAATATGTGATCTCAAACCACCCCAAGTAAAGTTCGGCTAGCTCTATATTGAGTGACTCCTACAAGGCACAACTTGATTGGTATGGGAGAACACGACTTATTAGAATAGCTCGATCTGTGGTCATTTTTATAACTCCTTACTCCTTACACAATAACTTAGTGAGTGATGGAAGGAGCTCGGTTCTGTTAGCTCACCTTCATTCTGCTGCAACTTAGTACCTCTTAGAGATGGGAGCTATTCCTTCAAAATCTACCTTTTCCTTCATGCATTATTTAGATTTTTAAATGTCGGAAGGATGTGTGGAGGTGTTGTGGGTGCCCTTGATAGATTGGCATTTCGCTCATGTTCGTTGCTTCTAATTTGGATAAAACTTTGGAACCCAATGAAGACCAAGAAGAGGACAAATTCCTCTTGTAACCTTCAACTCTCTCGAGATACCCTAACTCTGCCTTGTATCACCGGAATCCACCCGTGACCTTTGAATGGTTATGAAATTCCTAGTCCCTCAACACAAGTTCTGCTTTTTGTCCAATTTCACCCGGGGTGAAATTGGATAACAAAGATTTCGTGGCAAAGGTGATTTAACATGCCACAAATTTCTAGGGTTTCGTAAGGTTGTTGGACGTGAGTTAGGTAGATGTTCAATAAGGAATTGCCAATATTAGATGGTTGTTGAGTTGATGTCTATTAACTTAACATTACACGACATTGGATTGGATGACTGTCTCCTGCCTGGTCATCTCTCCATAGAACAACCAAACGTCTCTTCTATAACCATCTCTTCCAATCCTAGACACTCGTCTCACACATATTTAGTCGAAATGACATCATTATCTTAGTCGTCTCTACATGATTGGACATACCGTAACATCCCCATTTTAAAACACCAGAACAAGGGAATTTTTTTTTTTTTTTTTTTTGTATATAACGTTCTCTGTTATGAATTATAAAATTCAAACACACGTTCAAGTTTTAATAATTGTTCTCTGCCCAAACAACACAGTTTGGATCATACAATTTCTTTTTAAAACGAATGTTCCCTGTTCACATATGTACAATATGGAACACACATTCAATGCCATTCAATCTTATATATGCATTCTATATCTTTGTTGTAAATGACTCGATGAACTGCCGATCTTCCATTTTCATGGCTCGGAGTTTCAACGATCCTTCATTTCATGACTTCAGGCAACAACCGATCCTTCATGTTCATGACTCGGCAACAACCGATCCTTCATGTTTTTTTTGCATAGTATATTATATATATACCTGTTCTCATAACCTTCCCCGGTTATCGAAGTGATCCATTTAAGAAGCCTATCTGAATATCTGTTACTGATATTCATCTGACATCCTGCATCTTAAATTAAGTGATAAGGACAACGCAACCAGCAATTGCGATACTTTGGCCAAAGATTTTCACATGCTTTGCATGATCATATTCCTGGATGTGATACACATCTACGGAATACGTCCTTCACTTCACTTCACCTGTTATCTAGAATGGTCTTTCCTGGTTCCTACCAGTCCTCAACGTTTAAGTTCAGTTTTAAACTTTCAGTTCCAGTTAGTAATATGAACGGGTATAGGAAGGCACTCCGTATACCAGATCATACCCTATCCCCACCCCAGCTAAGATCTACACATTCAGCCTATGTATTCTAAATGTTTTAATTCGGGAGGGCATTGCTATATGTCAGCTGCAACATTGTGTCGTCATGAAGACCCCGTCTTCATGAAGACACCTTGCTGTAGCTGGCGTATGCCAATGTCCTGCAGAATCCACCCATCGAGAATACACATCCTGCTCAAGTGACTTAGCTACGAGTAATAATTAAAAACGACTTTCAGCATCCGCGCTGATCTCTTGATCCTCGTTTCCGTTGCAGTTGTATATAACTAAGAGGGACTAAACTGTCCATTAGTTTGCTAAGTATCGCCTCCTTCGTATCGAAGGGCTACATTTCCTTACTTGGTTTATTTCTTAATCATTGGATTAAGCAATCCGTACCGACGGACGTAATAAGTTTAACCTATTAAACTTAGCCAAGATGTTTCCAACTGCAACTAATTTCAGAATATTAACTTATTAGACGTCATTCAAACGAGGTCTAATCTTCGAGAAATGAATTCATTTGTTCTCCTTAACGTTATATAGTTAAGGATCATTGGTTATGGATACATTTATCCTATATCCTTTATTCTGAATTTTATCAAACGGGATCATTAATGGAGTTCGAAAACAAAGTTCGATTACTCCGAAATTGAATTGATATTCCTTAGCTCCTAAGCTAATCCTGAATACCTTCTGATTATGAAATCATATTCTTCTTAATCCTTTTTAATGTCAATTTAAAAATTCATCTTTACCCAAGTATGAACTAATTGCATTGTTCAACTTAAAAGTTGTATTTAAGTAAGAATAGATATCAGTTTCAATTCAACATCCATCCAAGGATAATGAAACAATTCCAAATCAGGAAATAACATCATATTTCCAATTTAAACAACAATATCAACTGATATAATTATTGAAAATATCACACCTGTAATTGTATTCAATATTTCAAGACATAATTTGTACATTTGCCAATCCAGCTGATTGGGTATAGTTTATACAAAGCATCCATACAACTCATGGACAGAAGAATATATTTTCTTCTTTCGCAATTCCTCAAAGAGGAATAAAAGCAGCAATTACAAGTTATTGTACATCTAATCAAGAGGCATCAGAAAATAGCCAAGTCTTCATATTTAATCAAATTCCATCTGCAAAATGAATTGCACGGGTCAGTTCAATGAACTGAGCACATTAAGCACTTATCCTTAAAATAAGATGCTTCAACTAACTGTTTCAATAAAAGAACCCTGCTTTTATGAAACGACAGCAAACATCAATCTCAAAATAGGCACAAAGGAGAGATCAGCATAACAACTGAACTATCAGAAAAATATCATCACAATCAGCCAAGGGACTGCTGTCCCGTTTCCACATAATCATTGCAAGTATCAATTTACAATATTTGTAACGTTAGGAATACAAGTAGTTTGCTGCCTATATAGCATACAGTTATCCTTTCCACGCCTTCCATTAATAACAAATGCAAAGGATGAAACTAACTGAATATAAATCCATTACTTTCCTTTCCGTTCATGAAGCATGCTAAATTTAAAGCATTCAAGTACTAACAAGAAAGCGAACAGCAATGCATATAGTAGCTCCCATCTAAGCACTATAAAAATTCATCATTCACGAATTCCAGATTTCTAACTGAATGAAAGAAGAAAGATCATTTTTCTAACACATTCATTCATATCTCTATTTCCTTCCACATGACTGTCCTAACAGTGGAATCCAAACGAAAATCAATTCAAGATAGCAGTTCAGAGTGAAACTTACAAAATCCACTCGGAAATTCACTTTCTGGCAGCAAGAATAATTTCATTTATTTCCAGTTCATATGAATACCAAACAGGTTAGTAAGACATTATTTTCATCGTTGAGCAAGCCATATCAATATGCATACTAGGTATTTGCTATACTAGAAGATTCCCTACTTCTTACACTGTATAGCTAACCAACAACAATTATGCAACCACGCAAGTATATATTCATATGATCTTTTATACCTCTGAACGCATATAGTTCTTAATAACAGGTGGTACATTGCTGTTACCTACAGCAAGACCAAGTCATATGCACTATAATTCCAATGTCACTTTCAGAGTCCCAAATAGCAAAAAGAGAAGAATTCATTCTCTTATGATTTCATTAAGAAACAATCATTGTATTCAGAATGAAGTAAAAACATTCAAATCATGTTTTTCTTAGCATGACAACTCAACTTAGAAAGATAACAGAGTAAACATTCTCATTGATAAGCATCTCACATAGCCAGTACAGCTGCAATCCAACGAGCTACAGCAATGAACATTCCAGCCAAGTTCGCATTCACAAGATAGTAAAAAAATAATATCAGAAGGTCAAACCACGACTGCTAGACGCAATGGGGTCAACCTTCATTACAGCAAGAAGAAATTATAATCATTCATTGCACAGACTACAAAACCAGTTTATAATTGCGTCAATAGTCTGATTAAGAAGACCGAACAGTATCAAGAAAACACAATGAAACCATCTTATCCACACCGTAAGAAAAGACATACTTCATTAAGGAGTTCAGAAGGAAAACGATTCACTTTTCCTACTTCACGAATACCCAATACGTGTTCGTCTATATCCAATCCAAGGAAAGGCACAGCAATGTAATACTACTATTACTTTATTAAAATCGAGTTCGATTACCCAAAGAAACCCCGAATGCCATTTCCATTAAGATCCCAAAACTGGAGAAGGGAAAGGATCTATATCCTTGAAACTTTCAATAAGAAACAATTTCAAACACTAATGCTTCTTTAATTTTAGTCCATCAGCCAAAGGACGTATAGTTTCAATGCCAAAAACAACTCCAGTAACCTGTACAGTTTACCTTCCATTCCACAAGAATAACCAATTAAAATTTTCATATAATACCCATAACCGGCACCTCATGGAGGTAAATCCATTCGAGAAGACAAAACAGTTAAACACAGCAACGGAGAAACAATTTTCTTAACATTTCCAAAAGAAAAGACAGCAAGGGTCGACAAACCCAATTCATAGCGACACAACTAATATATCAAGCACAGTCTTAAGATATATATGACGTTTTCCCATTACTGTTAAACACCCAGCTCGACAGGAAGGTATTCCGTTCAATAAAATACAAGGACAGTCGAATTCAGCGACCCATAAAGATGATTCATATTATTTCCGAATAATACCAAGAGTTATTAATCCCCAGTCATAGCAATATAATCACGACTGTAATTCCATTTTTCTCTTCACATGTAATAGCAGTTCCAAGCACAACAACAAGGAGAACGATTACACTATAAGGAAAAGATTAAACAGTCTGTCCACTCCATACCACATGTACAGAGAAAGAAAATGTTTATTTCATTCCACAAACTGTCAGCAACCACAACGGTAATTCATATTCCAACCCAATTTAAGCAACAACAAATCAAGGCCGAGCAACCAGAGCCGTTTTCTTATCATTTTCCAAAGAAAAGAAGGCAAGAATCAACAAATCCATTTCAAAATCAACTCAACAGCAATCATGCAATCCCAACCCAAGAGCAGGGTTGTTTTAATGAAACATTTAATCAAAGCAAAGATTTTTAAAGAGAAGGGCTTAACATGCCTGTAATCTTTCTTCCAAAACTCGAAGAAAACCTTGTCTGCCGCGTTTTTCCTTTCCACAGCGACAGCACAAACTCTCCAACACTTCCTTCCTTCTTCGGCTTAACAACAGCCTCCAAATCCCCAAGAAAATGTCAAATGCCAAGAGCTGGTTCGACTGAACCAGACCAAAGAAACCAAATGCAGAGCAACTTCGGCCAAACCAAATCGAAACAATGAAAGATCAAATTCCCTCATGCTGTTTCCAAGGCGAGCTGGTCGCGAGGACCAAAAACCATTAATGCATTAAAGGCTTTGCCTTTTTCCTTACTTTCCACGCCACCGCCACTTGGGTTGGCAAGCTTCTAAATTTCAAATTTTCCATGCAACTGAATTTGGCTCTATTTCAAAATAGATGCCTCTAAATTCCTTACCTGCCCCGCCAAAACTGGCGCCGTCCACGAAGGGACAGTTCATTAAATACCAATGAATGCCTCCTTCCCATCCTTATCCCTTTCCTCCCAAGGGTCTGCGTACCCCTTAGTTTAGGATTAGTTTAGGTTGCAAGTAGTATTCAACCTAGGTCCTAATTCAACCTTAGGTTTTAGAATTTAGGTTTATTTTCCCTCTTTTTTTTTTTTTTTTAATTTAAAAATCCACTTAGGATAGTAGTGTAGGATGTATGTTAGGCCTTAGGGTTAGTTTAGGTTTAATTCACACTAACCACTAACACTAACAACTTCCTTCCAGCCCCTTACTAACATTCACGTTAACGCAGAGCAGGACGTTCCGTCCTTCAGATTACATGCCAAGGCCACCCGTGTCCAGGCGTTTCTCACCCCACGAGGTCCCAAATTCGACAGTACAGGGTTCAAGAATCGAACCCCTGTCGTTGGCATTTTCGTGCTAGCTATTCACACCTGTAATCAGGCGCTGCACGCTCATAATAATCCTAGTCCAGTTCAAGTGTGAATTAATCATAGAAAACACAAGAGGGCCTCAGCATACTTGAATCAATGGAATTGATTCAGGGTATGCTGTCAATCAGCACAAGAGCAAGCAATTATACGACAATCTGTCGTCACATCAGCAAACACACAAGTACAATATTTGCTGTTCTATGCAATAAATCACAGTATGCAAGAATCCAAGTTAGCAACACATTCTCTTAAGATCAAAACATATCTTAACATGTTTGCTTTCATTCCAACAGCTATAACAGTATGTAAAACATTCACCAAGTTAACATACAAAACCAGAGTGTTACACATACGGCTATAAGGTTGGATGATACATGTCTTACTGATAGATGGTTTGGTAATAAAGGGGTGTATCTGCAGGGTAGGACGGGCGAGGGGGTGGACAACAACTATGTTGGATGATAGAGGTGTTGGACAACCGTGGGGTAGGATAATGACTATGTTGGATGACGGAGGTGTTGGATAGCCTTGGGGTAGGATGAAAACTATGTTAAACAGTGGCTATGTTAGATGACAAAGGTTTTAGACGGTCATGGGGTAGGACAACAACTATGTTGGATAACATATTCGAAGGGATGAAATTGGGGGCAGCAAAGGTGTAGGACTACATGATTAATAATGAATGGCCTTGATTTAAAAATGAATAAATACATATAAAATGTGGCTTTTGGGGGTGTTTCCCAGGACCTTGCGGGGATACCCCCTTCGCAACCCCTCAGAGTATTAACCAATAAAATCAGGCTCCACAAAAATAATATGTATTATACCTCGGTGAATATGAGCACAAAGTTTGATTCGAAACATTGGTGAAATACATACATAAGTTCATTTTTAGTGTAAATAGTAGGCGAACTGACCCATACAAATGACCTGTCGGCTGAAATTTTAGGCGAAATGGGTGGTAGCCGATTGCTGAAAAATTGTCATTTCCAATTTCCAAAACCCCTAATATTTGCGAGTTTATGAAAATTCACCACTAAATTTTTCCTGCTTGGGACCCAAAAAATTGTCAAAGAGCACACACAAGATAAAGTACCGATTTATAGGGTGTAAATATAGAAATAATACATAAAACCATAAAACTATAAGGAGGAGACATAAAAAGATAAGGGAAAATGAGGGAAGAAAGTGAAAATAGTATGAAGAAAGAGGATAATAGAGAAAGAAGGAAATAACAAATAGGAACATATTAAGAGATGAATAAAAGCATTGAACACATGTCAATAAAGAGCCCAATCTGGACCAGGGAAATTTTAAGGAACCCACCGAAAAAAACTTATAGAAATCATGGCGAATATGGCCAAAACCAAATTCATTGGGTTGGAAAATTATCTAAAATCAACATTCATGGCATTAGCGAAATAGGATATATTTTTTCAAGGAAATTTTGGATGGAGTGGTAAATGAAGGGTAACTTATCATATTATGGACTTAGCCATTCTTTGCAAGTAGAGGACCACTTTACATTTGAAAGGCCACTAAAATTAAAAGAACCACTAGTTATAGAGACTTCACCAAACATCCAAAATCCCACAAAAGACATAACATGTGTCACCATTCTAAAAATCTCCCAACCAAAGGATTTTGGTGGACTTTAAACCCATGGAATAATATGTAATTAATATAATCTTTGGGTCTAGATCTAGGGTCAGATCTTGGGTCAACAATCAATGGAGGACACGTGACTGAAAAGGAAGAAGACACATGGTAAAGATTAAGAGTATCAAGGGGATATGTGTTAGCATTCGGACCTCTTGAAGTGATTGGGTTTCACTTAGTAATTAATTTCTACAATGTGTGTGTGTGTATGGAAAATTTAATCAAATTTCAAAAACATTCCCAAACATGTCGGTGAATGAGACCAAATGACCAAGAAGGTTCCATAGATTTCTTGGTGATCTAAGAATATTTTAAAATCTTGTCATGTCGATCACGTGGCAATTCAATAAAAATATACATTGGGATTGGAGATCCATTGGCTATTTGCATGGGACAAATTAATGTTTTTGGAAATTTTGGGTGAAATGTGGGCACTGCTATGGTCATAAAAATAGCCAAATTCATATTCTAAAATTCCTACTATTAGCCAAATTACGAATATTAGCCACTAAAATTTTCCATAATCTAGACCAATAATTGATAAGCACGTAAATACACTAGAACTACGCAAAATTATAACAAATAACTAGTTCCATACCAAAAGTTAGGTGTCTACACAATTCTCCACTTTGACGTGTGCCCGTGAATACACATATATATCAATTAAAATAGATAAATGCATAAAGAGAAGTTTCAAGATCATTTGGAAACATTTTGGGAGTTCTCATAGTCAATATAATATAGTAGCAAATTGATATTGAAAATGAGGGAGATCACATGATTTCCACAATGGAGGGATATGAAGATTCAAGAACTAACTATATACACCCCATTATTTATGCTTTCTAATCATTTATTTTGTGTCGGGGTTGTTGATATATCTTCCTCCTAAGTGGGTTCCTCAAAGGGCATGCAAGGATTGGGGTATGATCATACTTGGTCATGTGCGCTAGACCACAACATTTTAGGAATGTCCATATTATGCCATGGTTACCTTATCCTACCTCATTTCTTCCCTTTGTTCACACATCACATCTATCATATCTACTTGTCTCATCATGTCCACCTATTTACACTTATTACATGTTATTATACCTACTTTCAGTTACCCTAGATTTTTATTATTTCCTCTATTTACTTTGTAGATTCCAACTCACATGTTTTCATCCCTTTTCCTTAGGTTTCCCCAAGGATGACACTATCACCCATAAGAGATGGTGTTGAATTTAGTTTTTCCATGGCTAACACCATTACCTGCAAGAAATGACATCAAGTATGTATACATCACCACCTTTTATCATCTTCACCAATTCACAATCAATTGATCATACATAAAGGAGCTTATAGCTCACTTATTTTCACATTATTTTGCACCTACTTGTTGTACTTGAAGACTTGGAGCTTACCTTTTTACATGTGGGTCACCATAGTGATTTAGTACCAGAGATTTTCTCGTTTAGTGTAGACATAAAATCACGCACTTCGGGTATCTATTTAGTCTTGATTACATACTACTATTCATATGATTCCTAAGTAAGAAAAGTACTAATTAACCCATGTCTTTGGTCACATTTATTTTATTTATGTTTCCTTGCTCCCTTACTTGCTCGGCCTACTTATACCTCGACATGTATCATCCCGAACACCAAAGACGTAGCTGTGTCGCAAGCGCTAGGTGCCCTCGTCCCCTCTGGGCACCCCTGACCTCAGTATACTTTGTTCACACTTTTTGGGTCCTTTCTAGCCATTTGATCATCTTATATTTTTGGTATTCGGCCTTTTTGGGGTTAGTTACAAAATTCAAGCAAGGGAATCATATAAATATAAAGTTATGTGATCATAATAAAGGACCAAGCACTAAGCATTAGCTATCACCACCTAAGGTTACATCCATCAAGAATCTAAGAGCTCCATTACATACATCTAACACCATCCAAGGGACACAAGGGTTGGTTATTCTACATACACTACATAAGAGGAAAGTTCATTGGATTCCATGCACACTTTGTTGTCATGAGTTTTTATTGATTAACAAAATAGGTCCTATTGTAGCCTAAAGAGGAAAAACTAGGGTATTAATGTTAATCTAGTTAAGAGGACTAAAACGTTGTAAATGAAAGAAAACTATTCTAAGTAAATCAAAACCCTAATATGCAAGAGGAGAGAGAGAAGTGACTTAGCTGATAATAGGAGACTATCGCACAGTGTTGCAGATCTGGGAGTAGAACTCAGTAGTGTAGAAGAAAACTCATGAAGCCTATAGAAGGTGGATCCATCCTGTCCGAGATGATAAAGGTTCTGGGGAGGGTACTAGGGTGCCCTGGTCTGCAATCTGGGCACTCTGGACACTATGGATGCTCATAACCTCAATTTGGTATGGTCATTAGATGTCTCTAAATACTTCATGTCTGTCATGTTGGATTCATCAAATGAACTAGAGAATGACCCGTAATGCAAGTAGAAGTATTAAACCCTAGAAAAATGAAAGATGCATATGAATGGGTCGGACTGACCTCAGCCACCAAGCTAGTGGACTTATAATTGAGCATTGCACTACATTATGGACCCTGATGTAGTTCTAATGTGTGTGTGTGTGTTGTTCCCTAGGTGCTCTCGTGTTAGTCACACTTTGTGAAGTAGCAAGCAATAGTAGATATAGAAATTTAAGTAGCATGTGTGCATGGAATAGAATGATTCCCACCCCTTATGAAGTGTGTGTGATGTAGATATCTTAACTTGAATGCATGGCACTATGTGGATGTAATGGATGCAACCCTAGATGGAGTGATAGTAGTGATGAGATGCAATGAACTAGGACCCTTATTATGGTCTTATAAACTTTATATTTATAGGGCTCTCAAGTTTAATTTTGTAATTAATCCCGACAAGGTTGACTAAGAAGAAGATAAGGATGACTAATAGCTAGAAGTGACCCAAAAAGGAGTGAAGGAGGTTGTGCACAAACCGAGGTGCCCTGGGTGGGACAAGGGCACCTCGGGCCCCCCAGTACAACCTAGGATGTCCTGATTTAGGGCTAGAAACTCGGGGATGTTAGAAAATGGGGTGATAAGTATTGGAAATGATGTGAGAAAGATGAAATAAAACATAAAAAGAAGATGGCAAAAAGGTGGGATTAATTAGTACTTTGTACACTTGAGAACCTTCTAAATAGTAGTATAAGACCAGGCTAAATATTTGTCTAATGTGTAATATTTGTGTCTACATTTGCCCCCACTTTATGTTGGTGAGCGGAAAGCTCGATAACATAAATTAGATAGAGATGTGTACCTGATAACCATGTAGAGTGTAGAAGATGACGTGTCGATGGATTGACTCAAGAATAGAATAACAAAAAGAAAAAGGTGGAGGAGCGTGGATTCTAAAGATGAAAATGTGTATAAAAAGTGATGAGAGTGAACCTAGGGTGGAACGTGTGTTTAGTTTTTTGTTGTGTGTAATGTACCTACATGGTTATTATAGCAAGTACATTCCATAGTGTGTTGTTGTTGTCATTTTTCATCGTTGTTGTTGTTCCCCCGATTTGATTACGTGTTTCTCATATGGCGGACTGCAAGGAGAAAACAATCTAGTAAAAATGTATGTATGTAAAAACATTGTGTAAAATATACAAATGTAAAGTATGTTAGAATAGAAAATGTAAATGGAAAAATGGAACATGTGCACCTGATCCATGTCGAGAAAAAGGGTGTAGAAGGATATTTTGTATCGTTGCAAGTTTTTTGGGTGATCTCACATCACCCTGGCTGAAGAAGTGTAGGGAGGAAATACTTTTTGTCCTCTAACTCTAACTGCTTTTGCTGCAATTTGTTGAAGATATATCTCGTATTGTCCTAGTTTTTTGGGCAATCCTATGCCAATGGATAGAGAAGTGTAGAGAGGCCACCCATTGTAACCCCTGAGCTTGTAACCACTCCATAGAATTTCTCGAAGGACACCATGTCCTGTTAAGGCCACTGTGTATGGAGTTCGTAGATTGGTCTGAACTCACTCGTTGTGTCTGAACCAAAGTGTAAATACGTTGTGTTAGTAGAAAACCTTAATGATGCCCCCCTCTTTGGGGGTGCATGCGATGACCCTGGAAGGATAATGCGGCCCCAAAAGAGGACTAACCGCACTCTGACCTATAGAACTCTACCCTGCAAGGGGAAAGGGAAATGCTTGGTAGATACCAAGGCGCACACAAAAGGGATGGCTAGCCAAAACAGGTGTTAGTCTGCAAGCACATGCATGTAGTCAGTGTAAAAACATAAACAATGTAGAAAAACTACCAAACACAGTAGTGTAAAAATGCAATAAAAATCAAGAAGACCACACAAAATGGGTTACAAACATGGGACATCACTCATGATGTCACAAGACACACAAGGCCATCATGGCCACAAATAGCAGACAAGTGTGCACACAAGAAAAGGGCAAAGCCCCAAACAATGACAAACAACCCTGCATAAGTAGAAACAAATAGATAGTCCTAGAAACATGTAATCCTGCAAGAAAAAATGTTGCACATAGAACACCCATTAGCATTTTAGAGTGATAACCAATATGTCAAAGTGTGGAAGAGAAAGTAATAAGATGCTAAGTATGCAATGAAACAATAGCACCTGGATACTGATGAAAGTGGATGCCCCTAGCGACCGGTATAGGAAGGGTAGAAGGAGAGCATCCATGCCACATGTAAATGTCATGTATCTCTGCTATCACATTAAAAAAATGGGTGAACATGCATGTGTGTATGATAATGACATATAAGAAAGAAATCTAACATGTGTAGTAGAATGAGCATGTAAAACACTAGTAAGCAAAAGTAAATTCTACTAAGACAATGCAGTAAAGTATGTTATTAATGGATGGAATGATAGGGGCAATGTGGCCCCCGAGTGTATGGAAGTGTATGCAATGAGGTTCATTTTCCCCCTCAGAAATCAAGAATGAACCATAAACAAGAGTGCATCATCGGGAAATGGTCGAGTAGGGTTGGTTGTGTCTAGCGTGCTGCGATGAGTGTGTGTATGTGATAGTGAGGGAATGTGACATGAGGAGAAGATATGCATGGACCCTATAGCGTAAGTGTAAACCATGACTTTGTTGAATAAATGAGTGATGATTTATCCCTAAGCATATATCACTATGGGAGAAGTGCATGGTGAGAAGACATAAGGAAAGATAAGCATGGACCCTATAGCCTAAGTGTATACCACGACGTGTTGAATGGATGAGTGATGATTTAGCCCTAAGCGTATATCACTATATGATGAAAGAAGAAGGTGATGATTTAGCCTATAGCGTATGTCACTATGAGATGGGTGATGAGGGTGTATGATAATAGAAGGTGGTGATTTAGCACTAAGCGTAGACCACTATATGATGAAGAAGGAAAGGGTGGTGATTTAGCCTAAAGCGTATACCACTAAGTGATGAGGAAGGAAAGGGTGGTGATTTAGCCTAAAGTGTATACCACTAAGTGATGAGGAAGGCAAGGGTGGTGATTTAGCCTAAAGTGTATACCACTAAGTGATGAGTGAGAGTAAGGTGGTGATTTAGCCTAAAGCGTATACCACTAAGTGATGAGTGAGAGTAAGGTGGTGATTTATCCTAAAGTGTATACCACTAAGTGATGAGCAGGATAAATGATGACAGAATGTCGTAGAAGAGGATAATAGAATAGGTGATGATAGGATGTTGATGAA
Source organism: Taxus wallichiana var. yunnanensis (assembly GCA_018340775.1). Classification (NCBI taxonomy): domain Eukaryota; kingdom Viridiplantae; phylum Streptophyta; class Pinopsida; order Cupressales; family Taxaceae; genus Taxus; species Taxus wallichiana. The sequence goes on along the minus strand of CM031237.1, from coordinate 628,169,212 downwards.
GGGAGTGGTGATTTAACCTAAGGTGTAGACCACTACATGATGATCAACGGTGTGATGATGAAAGGTATGATAGTGTAATGGAATGATTTGGAATGGAGAAAATGTGATAGAAGGAGATAGTAGAAGATAGTAGCATGTAATAGGATGATGTAGAAGTGATGATTTAACCTAATGTGTATACCACTATAGTATGTGATGATGCGTGTAGGTGACGATATATCCTAGAGTGTCAGTCACTAGTCCAAGGAGTGTGGTATGATGACATGTCACATATAGGTAAGGTTCATTTTATTAGTAAACCCTTAGCATTCGAGTATGAATTGGGCAACTAGAATGAATCATAGGGTGGTGAGTGCAGTGCGTAGTAAATGACATAGTGTAAATGATCATGGTATGTGAGTGTGTGGTGTAAGTAATGTAAGGTAGAATGTGTAGAATGGAATGAGTGTGTAGATAGTGATAGAATGTGTAAAGATGATCGGAAATCTAGTGTAGCATGTAGAATAGGTGAGGTGTATGAATGCCATATGTAGGATGTACATGTAGTGTGGGGAATACGATGATAGATGTAGGTATAAGATGTGATGGTAGAAGCTAGACTCATAACGTGACCTAGCGTAAATGGAGGCTGAGAAGGTGAAATGCAAAACTAGGCGCATATACAATGATGACTAGTGTAGGGTATGCTATGGAGATATGATGTAGGATGATAGAATGTGAATGTATAGGTCCTGTAGTGTAGTGTGTGGGGTTCAGTGTAATGGTAATCCCTCAACAATCCAGTGTGAACTAGAGCACTAGGGTGTATAATCGAGTGATGAGGGTGTTATGACATTTGGGATAGGCATGATGATGACCTGAGTAAGAATATGTAATGACAGACAATATAAATATGCGAGAATATAAGAGTGTGTGTTGGGAGATAATGTGATGTGCCCAAGAGTATGTGGAAAGAAAGATAAATTAACGAGAAGGTCGAAGGGCTGAAGTCCTTCGATAGGGTCTTGAGATGAAACAAGCACGGGGCCACGAACTACTAGCAGGGATATAGTAGATCTAGATGATGTAGGCAAACATGATTGATATGTGCATAAAGGATGGCCAAGAGATGAAGACTCTTGTGTGAAACCCATATGGGGAGATAGGGGATGCAATGGTAGAGGTTGATGTAGGGTTGATATGTGGGGAGGATGCGTTAGTGAAAGTACGGCCATGGCTATCAAATTGTAAAGTAACCTGGAAGGTTAGAAAATGAATCCTTTCTATGACGCTTACCCATGATGGAAAGTGTGGAGTCAAGATCCGAGGAGTGATAAGAAGAGACGTCAGGTTCACCAAAATGATTAACAAAAATAAGTCCTAATGTATCCTAAAGAGGAAAAACTAGGGTATTAATGTTAATCTAGTTAGGAGGACTAAAATGTTGTAAATGAAAGACTAGAGCAGTATGGAATAAATGCAAACAAACTATTCTAAGTAAATCAAAACCCTAATATGCAAGAGGAGAGAGAGAAGTGACTTAGCTGATAACAGGAGACTATCGCACACAATGTTACAGATATGGGAGTGGAACTCGGTAGTGCATCCGAACACTCGGGAACCCTATAGAAGGTGGATTAGGCCATCCGAGATGACAGAGGTGCTTGGGAGGGTATTGGGGCACCCCGAGGTGCCCTAGTTTGTAATCTGGGTGCTTTGGACATTGTGGATTCTCATAACCTCAATCTGGTATGATCGCTAGATGTCTCTGAATACTTCTGTCTATCACGCTAGATTCATCGGATGAATTGGAGAATGACCCGTAATGTAAGTAGAAGTAGTAAACCCTAGAAAAATGAAAGATGCATATGAATGGGTCGAGATGACCTCACCACCAAGCTAGTGGACTTATAACTAAGCGATTGCACTACATTATGGACCCTGATGTAGTTTTGATGTGTGTGTGTGCGTGCGTGTTGTGCCCTAGGTGCTCTTGTGTCAGTCGTACTTTGTGAAGTAGCAAGCAATAGTAGCTATAAAAATGTAAGTAGCATGTGTGCATGGAATAGAATGAATCCCACCCCCTATGAAGTGTGTGTGATGTAGATATCCTAGCTTGAATGCATGGCACTATGTGGATGCAAGTGATGCAATGGATGCAACCCTAGATGGAGTGATAGTAGTGATAAGATGCAATGACCTAGGACCCTTATTATGGTCTTATAAGCTTTATATTTATAGGGCTCTCAAGTTTAATTTCATAATTAATCCCAACAAGGCCGATTGAGAAGAAGATAAGGATGACCAACAACTAGAAGTGACCCAAAAAGAGTGAAGGAGGTTATGCATAGACCGAGGCACCCTGGGTGGGACCAGGGCACCTCGGGGTGCCCCAGTACAGCCTGGGGTGCCTTGATTTAGGGCTAGAAACTTAGGGATGTTAGAAAATGGGGTGATAAGTATTGGAAATGACACAAGAAAGATGAAATAAAACATAAGAAGAAGATGGCCAAAAGGTGGGATTAATTAGTACTTTGTAAACTTGAGAACCTTCTAAATAATAGTATAAGACTGGGCTAAATATTTTCTAATGTGCAATATTTGTGTCTACATTTATAAGGGAAAAATTCACACCTGAAAGCATAACAACCAGACCCTGCCCAATTTTTTTTGCTCAAAGGTGATTTTTGAGTCCTCCTTCATATCACCCTAATCCTTGTGTTAGTCTTATCCCACCTCTCTAAGTATTCCAATATGTTGTGTTAGCATGTCCATAGGTGATTTAGGGAAAGCAAGTGCCCCTAGGTACTCCAAAGACAAGCTTCATCAAGGTGGGCTCTTTGATAAGCTTTAGGAAAGGCTTTTCCCTAGTCTTCTTGAGGCTGATAAAAACCCTCGAGTATAACAAAGGACTAAAAATATTCACAGAGGTGTATTAGAGAGCTAAGAATGTTGTTATTTTTTTGGAAAAATCTAGGAAGTTTGAATTTTTGGAGCGGCCAATAAAAGTGGGTCTTGAAGGATTGAGTAGTGCGCAATGTGCAAAAACAACTCCCGAGGTTTGGGAAGCAATTCGGGAGCTCCGTAATGAGTTATGAGTAAAAAAATTCAGAAATATAATTTAGATCCCTAGAGGATGGTGATCTCACTTTTTTACAACATTCAAAGCAGGTTTTGTCCACAACTTGTTTTCAACATGCACAACCTTCAATCCCGGAGAAAAATCCTATTTTGGGGTTGCAGGAAGAATCAAGGTATGATACCATCACCATTGTGTTCATAAGGAAATTTTCATACAAATTCATATAAATAAGCATAAAAAACTCTGGCGAGAACTCAAGTTATGGCTTCGACAAGTTGCTCCCCAAGGTATGACTTAAGGAGTTAGTCAAATTTTTGCCTTGGAATTTGAGCCAATCAAAGAGTGGCACAATTTTATTCACCAAATTTCCAAAACATTTAGAATTTTTGGTGCAAAAATATTCCCCCTCCCATTAAGCCCCTGGACCTCAATGTGACCATTTTTAAGCTCCTTTTGCAAGTTTGAGCCCCTGTGCACCAAATCCATACCTCCAACTCTGTCCAACCCAGAAAGTGCCACATGGACCAATAGGGAAGGGGCAAAATTTTTGTAATAACCATCCCAAATGTTTGGGATAGTTGGGACACAAAAATTTCCCCTCTCCCTTTTTGGCCCTTGGTCAACCATGTGACCGAGGTAGGTGTTTAAGAAGCTTGCTTTCAACCCCCCTCTCATTCCCAACCGCCAATTACGCTGCGACAAGTGGCCCAATGGGAAGGGGGCATAATTTTACACCAACCATCCCAAATTTTTGGGATGGTTGGGATAATAAAGTGCACTCCTTCCCAACTTGTGTAAATTTGCATAATTTTTTTATTTTAGTGTCACTTCCATCTTCTTCGCTTCTTCCCGTGCACATGCAAAAAAAAAAATCCTTTGTTGGGTTTCTTTTCCTCCCTCCATTCATGCCACCTCCAAATATTTTCCATTTTACCCCTCACTCATTTTACACCATTTCCCATTGCTGCAACACAAAAGATAAAGATTTTTGAGCTGAAACCATGCCTAGGTGTTGCCAGAAACCCTCATGGGAAAAAATGAAGATCTTCTCTTAACTTTCAAACCGGTGGTCGAATCTCAGTGAAACTTTGGGAAAACCCTCCTCTCCTAGGAACCTTGAAGCTGCATAAAACAAAAACTTCATAGACATCCCTGATTTTTAATGGTATTCATTTAAAAATTTGTTCCATAGAGCGTTCTTGTATCATTTGTCGCCAATCTGGGAAGCGGGTGAACTCGAGATTTTGCACAGAGACTAAAAAGCAAAAACCCAAAAAGAATCCAAATTTTTTCCATCAAATTAAGGCCCATATGTTCAAATTATAAAAATAGTAAGTTTCATTGGTTCGCACTTTCCACTTTTAGTAAGTTTCCTTAAACAAAAAAACCTTTAGAAGAAATAATACCGAAAATCACAAGAACTGAAAACTAGGGCACACGGCCAAAAAAGTGAAAAAGAAAAAAATCAAAAAGTAAAAAGAAACTTTTTAAAAATAGAAAGTATTGAAAATTGGCCTTAAATTTTTTTGATCATGCTAGGAATGTGAAGAAAACATTGTAGTGCAAACAACAGGTCGAAAAGCAACCCTGCCCAAAATAGCAATTCTTGGGACCTAGTTTCTAAAAATAGCAGTTTTTGGTCCCGAGTGCAAAAATTTTCTACTACCTTTGTAGTAACATATATCATTTATTTTCTCTATCATGAAGTTCAAGTTCACTAGTATAGAGCCCATTTTGGCTCTCACATCAAATTTCATGAGTGTGGGTGATAACAATGTTGCTCACATGGACCTGGAGGAACTCAAGCACATAATGTTCGGCTGACCAATGAAACTTGTTGATGAGAAGATTTTTGTCGAGTGGATTATATGCCATAGGTGGCCATCCTGTGTCTTTTCAAAACATTTAATTAGTTTTGGCGTGTGCCCAACACTATGAACTAGACACCAGGACAATCAGGGTAGATGATAATTCAGTCTTGGTTGTGCTCAATCCAAGGGCCATATCACAAGGTATGCAGATCCCAACTGATTTTTTTTGGGAGTAACCTAAAAATGTGGTCTTTTCATGTATTAATTATATGGGTGGTATTTAACCCATAGGTTTATGGGTTGGTTTTTTGGCCCATGGTATTGTAAAATTGCTACCTATTATTGTGCTTATAAATAACCGACATACGGTAGGGAGTGATATAGATGGGTGTGTGAATTTGAGAGAGTTTGTTGAGCATAGATCCAAACAAGATTTGTGTTTTGTAATTGTGAGAAGACTGATTTGAGAGTGGCTTACACTCTTGTTGGCTTGTAATAAAATATGAGCAAGTGTTTCTTGGTGGATGTAGCCCACATTGGGTGAACCACGTTAAATCTTGTCTTCTTTGTGTATTTTGTTTATGTATTTTCTATTCATAGTTCTTATTACTATGATTCTATTGATGATTATATTTTCAGATGAACCATCATAGTCTTTGGATACATTAGGTTAGTGGGACATGCATCCTAAGGTAACCTCCAGATTTTAAAAAAACTGGCTCTCCTCTGTGGTGTGGGATAAGGTTAGAAGAAAGCTGAAAGGAAATGTAAAACTAAGGTGATGTGCCGAACATATCCTAAAAAGACACAAAGATATCTCCTAAGAAACTACTTAGAATAGTTCGAAGAGCATTTTAGCATGATCTACTATTTTTAAGAAGTATCTAGATTATTAGAGGCCGAGAAGATGTAAAACATAACAAGTGTAGATAATAGATATATAAAGAAAACCCAAGGGCATAAAGCACGATTGATCTTCAATTTATCTAAAACTACTAACAATGAAAGAAGAAAGACACATAATACTGAAAGATAATATTCATAGAACAAGAACTCTTTATTCATAGGGGAAATAATACATAAGGTTGATATGGCACAAATTATAACTTCCTTCTACGACAGAGCCTTACTAAGGCTAGCCAATACAATAACGAGTTCAAAATCTCTTTCGAGGATCTTGTCTATTTTATTTTCTAATAATTTCTCTCGCTTGTTCATGTATCAAAATGTTATTTTGTAGATCTTGTTGGCTCTTGTTTCAATTTCTGAAATCATAACTTCCACCGACAACATTCAATTTCCTCACAAGATCTTTCCCTTTCTAGGTCAATATCTCAACTGCTTGTTGGGATATTTGCGTTTGTCTTTAATTCATCCAACTAGCGCTTCTTGAGTCAGCGATGTTCCTTTTGCTATGTAGAGGGTGTGCACTCATTTGGGGCCTCCCTTTATTCTCTTTATTTGAATTTACACCCAAGTGACATGTGGAGGGTATGCGCACCTGTTACGCTTTTGACTTTTTCAACCCTGTCAGTGGCAACTTTCTCGGGCCCGAGACACGTGGAGGGCCTACGCTTGTTTGGGACCTTCATTTATTCATTTCATACCCTGAGTGCGCCAAGAGACACGTGGACACCTTCCGCATGTAGCTTCATACTTAATCAATTTTAGGCTTAGGTGGACAAAAGAAACAAGGGCCGGATGACAAAAGGTGGTGGTTGATAAAAGAGTCTTATACAAAAATAACTCTACTAGTTATGGTGACTCACCAAGGGACTCGTGCCAGCCATGGAAGGATCCAACAATCTCTTAGCCTTAAAATAAAAATGTGGCTCACAAAATGCCACTTAGAGCTGCTACAAAGCAACATGATATCCGAGCCATTCACCTCTATTAGATAGGTCCTTCTTTGCAAGGCCTGGAAAGCTCGATCTAGCTCGATTATCTCCTTATGTGAGAAGTTTTGGAGATTTTGCACTACTACATGCAAGCGAAAATCTAATTTTATGATGAGGTTTAGAACACCTTTGGAGCTTCCTTTAAAGACTATGAAAGAAAGTCTTGTCTTGACATTTGGTGATCAATAGGAGTGTTGAATTTGGTCCTTTGAGAGGACTGTAGAGTCATCAGGAAAGGGGGAAGGGAAGCCTAACTGGACTAGTTCATTGATGCTTTGCTTCCTCTCTCTGATTCCCTGGTGGAGCTGAGCCAAGAGATTCTAGCACTTGATGGAGGCCTTGTTCCGAGCTAGAATCTCATTTATTTTCATAGTAATTATCCGTTTGTCAGTGATTCCTGCCTCTTAAAGGGTAGATTTTGAAGCATCATAAAGTTTTTGAATCAAAATATTTGATTCAGGGACCTTAGTGAACACTGCATCGCTAATGGTGAGGGCTATCTCTGACATTTGAGCACAATCCTTGTGCATCAGATATAAATCTAAGTGTGGGGGCTAGATCCATTTTCGTGGTGGCAATTTTGTCACACAAGAAGCATATAGTTCTTGCACTAATGTTACAATTCCCCCTTTCTAGGATTGTTTTCCTATCTTTTGGGTCAAGTCCTTGACCGCATCTTCAGATGATTTCAGCTTTGTTTGGAGGCTTCCCCTTTCTGCCTCGATGACACACAACTTGGCTTGGATCGTAGCCACCTCTTCCTTTCTTGAATCGGCCTCTGTTGGAGGGATCCCTTTTCTTGTGTGAGAAAATGGGAAGAGGCCTCGGATGTGGTAATTTTGGCTGCTAGAGTCTTAGCTTCCACCTAAGAAGCTACAAGGGATTCTTGTGATGAAGTCTCCTTTAATTCCTTGTGAAGCTGATTTATTTCTTTGCCCTTGATTTTTATCTTGACCCGATGTTTGGCCACAGTGGCCTCCACCTTATTGAGGCTAGATTGCACCTTCTTTAGCTGATTATTGAGCTTAAGGTAGTCTATGGTGACTACCGCCATAGTTTCATTCATTAATTCGACCTTATCCTGAGGCCGAACTCAAAAAGGTCGACCGTGATAACGTTGATAGAGTAGTCATAGGATGCATTTGACTCCTGGGTTTAGATACTTGGGGGACGAGTCAAGTGATAGTTAAGGAGCTCTGTTGATGGTCATACAATGACCACATCTTTCGTTGTTGGTACCGACATTTCCTTCTTCTTCTACTTCACCCTTCTATTGTCTCAGGTGGCCTTAGTAGTCTCGGCTTGACTCAAAAATTTGGAGGGAGAAGGAACAATCCCTTCTGAAAGGGAACCTGGGTGATAGACAATAAAGAATTATAACTTATGGTTGGGGCATCAAAGTTACCAAGGCCGAAGAAGGGCCTATCACCATGGGGGAGAAGGTTAGGATGGTGGAGGGAGGTCGAGGCAAGAGAGGGTCTTGGGTGGAAGAAGAGTCTACGATGGGACGACGAGATGAGGGAATACTTCTAGAAGGGGAAAGTGGTGGTGGAGGAGGGGACTGAAATGGAGCCTCTGGAGGTGGAAGAGGGGAGGAGAAGAAGGAGTGACATCCATCTTCGCTTCTTGCATGGTGGGCTTGATGTTGATTCCCCATAGGTTTCTCACCTAAGGGGATGGTCGTGAGCTGCGTGGCGTGGGTGTCTAAACTGGAAGACCTTTCAATATGGAAGCGGAGGCAGAATTGGTAATTGCTGATGGGAGGTACCATAAGACTATATTGTTGATCCCACGGGCCGCTCTGAGATGATTGTCACCGTATCCTCACTCTCTGTGTCAGATCCATGGTCCACGTCCCATAACTCTTCCCATTGTTCGTCGCTTGAGACTTCCTCAAAATTGAGGGTGGTTTGGCTGATCTCCTTCCTATACTTCCAATAGGCTTCAATTTTTCCGCACTCCACTCCTTTTTCAGGGTTGTCTTGAGTCCCTTTGTCATAGTGAGAGTGGGATCATACATGTGCTTTACTAGGTGGAATTCCTCCTAGTTGGGTTGATATGTCATTGAGCTTGAAAAATATGTTAGGGGACTCTACTTGGGGTTCCACCTTGCTTCAAAAAATTCCCTCGACTCGTGCTTGTAGGAGTCTGAGACCTTGTTGCGAACTAGGGTCGCAACCATTATCCCATCTCGGGTTATATCTCCATGAGTCTTGAATTAAGGTGAAAAGCCATAGGAAGCCAACTTTTGTGAGAGGTTGTAATCCACTTTCTCTTAAGTATAGTGATTCCTCCCTTGCTCAAGGGGAGATCATAAAGTGCCTTCTTCTTTCGGCTTGAGCCGAACTCAATGTCCAGGAGTACTAGTTTCCTATCTATCTCGAGACCCACTACTCGAGCCGTGAGGACCCTCGGGAGCATAAAGGATTCATCTCTAAAACCATGTAGTTGAATCATGGAATGTCCTTGGGCGAAGAAATAATCACAGGGATGTAGGGGTTAGTGAGGATGGATTACACAAAATCATTCATTTTTTGTTGATCCCTTTAGGATCAATTTTGAGTAGGAGGGGCTCCACAAAAGAATTAAAGAATTCATATACGTCCGATGAAATGATGAGAATATGGGTCCATGGATACTGGAATGATCTTTTGGGGATCAATCTCCTCATCCCATAGGGTCAGAGTCATGAATTGACCGAAATAATGGGCATTCTGATACAGAATCAGGTGGAATAATATGAGGAATACCTGAAAGTGGAGGTTACTGGGAACTGGTGAAGTTGTTCACAAATAGACTCCACAATGACTTCAGTGAAGTCGAAGTGGTACACCTGTTCTTTCTTTACAGAACTCATTCTAAACAAGGCCGCCATCTACCAATCCTTGACGTTCCTATCTAAATCCCGCCGAAGATGAATGTCAAGCATGGAACAGCATCCCGAGAATCGCCATATGAGTGACTTCAATGGAATGGGGAAGGGCACATTTTAGAACCGCTGAATCTGTCTGCCTCAACTCCCTATTAAGGAATGAAGCTTTGTTTCTAGCACTAGGCCCAAACATTTTGGAGTTTGGCCATATCATAGAAATTGGCCATTGGGTCATGGGTTAGAGCCAACATGTCCTGATAGCTTGTGGTGTAATCACCACCATTATGTTTCTTCCCTGGATGGTACAGTGCCTGAATGAAAAACAACCCACACATCTATATGAGCTGGGGCACGGGTGCATGAGAGGCACCATATATTGGGTGAGTGTCATGCTCTAGATTCTTGAGCTAAAGATTTAGAATTTCCCAGGTTAACAAACCTAGCGTAGGCTGCCTCTCTTAGGGATTTCAGCTTCTTGTTGAGGACAAGGTCAAAGATGTCATTAGCGAAGTCTGAAACTACAGTAGGGTCACTAGACCGAGACACCCCGTCAGGGAATCTCAACTTTGGTTGAAGAGGGTGGGGGTGTAGGTTGTCCTACGTAAGACTTCACTAGTGGCATGGAGCTTGAAGTTTCCATGGCATTTTTAGAACTATGAGAAGGCTCTGGTGCTTTCACTTTGCACTTGAAAACTGATTTGGAAGACTCTAGCATTTGAAATGAGCTTGTTGATGCTCCTAGATATCTTAAATAACCACCTCAACTTAGAGAGTAATGGCTCACGTGTATTTAGAGTCATTTCACATAACAACCCCTTTCAAATTAATGACCCAAAGTGCTGAATTTTGTGCTTTTCGAGAGATCTCATATCAATTCTAAATCTTTTCCTCTCATGTACTAGGAAGTTGTTAGATCATTAATTTCAAGGAAAATCAAGAAGGTACACTCCTCCAAGATTTCAAAAAGGGAAAGGGGATCCATGAAGGACACGTGTCCAAGACACTTATTAAAAGGGACAAAAAGACAAAGCAAAAGAAAAAAAAAGCAAAATATACATATGATACAATTTGTTATGAAGGGACTCACAAGAAAGGTTTTAAGTGAATTCGTTCACCGAAATCGCTAAGGAATCACCTTCCATAGTTTCAAGCTCAAATGCATTGTGTTGCTTGCATGCACTGATTTAAAAGGGTCCATCCATAATGGGTCAAACTTTCCATGATTCTCATGCTTGGCATCCCTTGTGTCCCATTTCAAAACCGTAGTTCTAACCTGGAATTTTGGTTTTGATGTCTTTTGATCAAACCAAGTTTTGACCACCTATTGGGGCTGATCATGGCTTCATGAGTGGACTCCCTCTTCTCTAGAGATCTACCAACTTAGCAAGTCTTACTTTCATCACCCCATTTCTTCTATCTCATCCTGTTTCAATAGTGTAAGGTAGGATCTCTAGGGAAATTGGCATTACAATGCTTTTCCCATAGACTATCTCATATGACGAGGCCTTCAGGATCTACTTAGGTGTGATCCAATCAGCCCATAAAGTTTTTGATATGTTCATGCCATAGCCTCTTATGTTCATTCCCCATTCTTTTGATGAGCCTGATCGATTCTTGTTAGTATATTCTGCCAGGCCATTCCCTTGTGGGTAATAGTTGGAGGATGTCTTCAGGTAGATCCCATGCTTTACCATGAAGTTAGATACTTTAGCCCCAAAAGGCCTTAGCATTATCCGATATAATAGTGTGGGGGGTGTCCAAAGTGGGTAGTTATATCTTGTAGGAGTCCTAGGATCATATTCTCAGTGGCCTCTTTGAGTGGAACTGCCTCCACCCATCGGGTGAAGTAATCGGTTTCGTGAGGATCCATTTGTGGCCAGTGCTCAAAGTTGGGTTAACCATTCCAATGAAGTCTAAACCCCATTGTGTAAATGGTTCCTCAATCAGGATGGGATTGAGAGGAAATGTTGTTCCTCCGAAAACCTGTGTAAACTTGACAAACCTTGCATTTGTTTGTCTCTGCTTGATTGTCGGCTGAAACAAAGCTTGGCCAAAAGTATCCTACTTGTAGGATTTTTATGGCTGTGGTTTGGGTGAAAAATGACCTCCCGAGCTCCCATGGTATAACTCGCATAAGACTCTTTCAGCCTCCTCATTCTCTAGGCATCTGAGTAGGATTCCATTAAAATTCCTTTTAAAAAGGAAATTCTCAATGATAGTGAAATTAGATCCTGTTGCCTATAATACCTCCTCTTTTTAAAGGGGAGATGGCTTGGATATTTAATTGTTTGCATGAAGAGACCCTATTCGAGATCCAGCTACCTGAGTCACTTTCTTGGATGTAAAGTATCTCTTCGGGTTTGTCATTGATCAGGGGCATGAGTCCTACGTTAGATATTGACATAGGCCCCTACCCCATACAAGCTTTGTTGGTTTTACCTCGATGTCATATTCGAGGATCTTAGTGATCCAATTGGATCTTTTATTGGTTATCTCACCCTCCATTATATATTTGACGCTGGAGTGAGCCACCATAACCTGGATTCTATTATGAGTGACAAGGTGCTTGAATTTCTTCAGACCCTTGACTATAGCATAAGCTTGTCTCTCTACAAAGTTGTACCTTATTTCATAGTCGTGGAGAGTTTTTGAAAATAAGGTGACCAAATGTTCTTCTCCCTGTGACTCTCCTTTCTACATTAGTATAGATGTTACGCTATGCTTACCCCGTATACATACATGATGAAGTATTTTGAGAAATCAGGGTTGCACAACACCTGGGGTGGATGCAATAGCCTCTTTAATCACCTCAAAGGCCTGTCGACCTTCAGTGGTCCATTTGAAGTTAAGGTCCTTTTTGAGCATGAGAGTGATTGAGGTGAAAATGAAATGAACTTCCTACAAATTTGATCTTTCCCAAGAAATATTAGACCACTTTCTTATTGACCAACAAGGGTAGCTCCAGGATAGCTTCAACTCTTTTGGGGTTGATGGAGATCCCTTCCTTTGACACTATATGTCCTAGGAGTTTTCCTCGAAGGGACTCCGAAGATACATTTCTTTGGGTTCAAAGAGATCCTAAATTCTTGACATTTCTTGAATACAACTTCTAAGGCATCAAAATGCTCCTCCGCTATCTTGGTAAACACTGTAAGATCATCCAGGTATATAAGAATCACCTTGTTGATCAGTGATCTAAATGTGGAATCCATGACCTTTGAAAGGTAGCTCCAACATTTGTGAGCCCAAATGGAATTTTTGCGTATGCAAAAGTCCCCCATTTGGTTGTGAATGTAGTCTTATGTTGGTCCCTTTCTGCGAGCCATATCTGGTTATAGCCGAAAAACCATCTAAAAGAGAAAATATTTGAGCCTGTGACCATTTGTAATATTTTCTCCATGGAGGGAAAAGGGTAATGGTCCTTTAGGGATGCCCTATTTAGATCTCTAAAATCTATACAGATCTGATTTTTCCATTTTTCTTCCTCACTGGAACTAGGTTGGAGACCCACGTTGTATGCTTGATCGAGAATATTATGTTGGCCTCTAACAATTTTCTCAATTCCTCTACCATGAGGGATTCTATTTTTGGGTTTACGGGCCTCTATTTCTGATGCATATGCTTAGTCCCTTCTTCGAGATCGATGGTGTGTTAAATGATGTCCTTGTTATAACCATGTAGATCGTATACGTCCAAGCCATCACCTTATCATACTTATGACATAAGGCCACAAGTCTTTCTCTTTCTCTTTGGGTGAATAATCTCCGACTTTTAGCTTTCTCTCTTTAGTCACTTCCATCTGACATAATCCTCCTTTATCACTGCAAACTTCCTTCGATCAAAACTAGCATCATTTGAGTCAAAAAGACTTTCTAGGGTTATTAACCCTTTCGGAAGTTTGTTCGTCTTCAACTGGATAATCTGATCTCCATATGCTTCCTTGATCTTGGGTTGGAGTTGGTTTGCAAACTGGTCGGATTGCTGGAGGAAGTGTATAATTTGTCAGTCACTATTAAAGACTTGCCAATGATCAATGTTGTTAGGGATAGAAGGGCGGATGATCAATTTTATGGTATCCTCATTTGCTTTATCAAATCTTGTATTGGGTCGAACTGTGATTTGATCAAGGCCATCCTATCATTTATGTATTTTGATCTCGAGAATAACCTTGATATTGAAGGCTTCAAAATCATCGATGAGATCCCACACCCGATGTTGATAGGATCTCATTCTCGGATTCTTTGTGGGTAGTTTTCCTTACCTATGTCACTACCAATTTTGAGTCATCGAAGACTCTCAACTATTTGATGCCTTCTTTTTGGGTTGTGGTCAAGCCATGTACTAAGGCCTCATACTCTAATTTATTATTACTACAGGAGAATCGGAAACAAAATGACTGGAGTATCTTCCTTCCACTTGGGGATAACAAACACACTCTAACTCCTAAGTTGTTCTTTCTTTTGGCCCCATCAAAATGTAGGGTCCATATCTAGGAATCTTTGAAGGAATTCCCATCTCTCTTACCCTTTTCTTTCACCACCTTCTAGATCGTGGAGTCTTCATCAAAAATGACATAAGTACCTAAACTAGTGGAATCAAAGTTCCCGAAGGGATCACCGGGGAAGGTTGGCTAGATGACCACCACTTTGAAGATCACCTTCCGTATATGACTCCTCTTCTCTAGTGATCATAGCATGGGAAGCCTCAAATCTTGAGGTTACTTGGTCATTATATGCTCCCTGGCAAGGGGTTCTGATAAGACCTTCATCTTAGACCCGTATTTGGTCCGCAGAATCAGATGAGACCAATCAAGAGACATATAACCTCCTATTTTTCTTTGTGAAATCACAGAGAGAAATAATATGTCAAGACTCGGCAGAACATCTATTACCACGATATCCTGTGGAACGGTTATGTTTGGGCAAGAATAGAGCTGCAACAAGAGTCCTTTGATAGCTCATATGGTTTGGATGGACTTTCCATCCAGTTGCATGACTCCCCTTTTTAAGGGCTCATATTTAATGCCCAAGGCATCTCTACAATCACTTTGGGCATGATTGTAGTGCTTGCACCGGATTCTATCATGGAATTATGTAATAATTTCTTACCTATGATAAGAGTCATAAAAAGGGGTTGGGCCTTGGTTTACTTACCTCTCCCTTTTGATTTATCAACACTTCCTCTATTGAAACTCGAATGGATTTTACCCGTTCCTTCTCTTTCCCAGAGGTGGTCAGATCCTCGTTTGATTTAAGCACTTCTTAGAGAAATTCCTTTTTCTCTGGAATGCCCAGAAGATCCCACAAGGATGCGTTAGGCGGACTTTCTTGAGTTGTTGGACCATGTTAATTGGTCCAGGTGGTGATGCTTTGAATGATGACTAGTGTTTTTTCCCTTCACCCGTAGGGTGGGGAGCATCCTGATTCTGAACAGTTCTTAGAGCTTCTTTTATGACCATTGGTGGTGACATCGTGATGGTTGGAGACTCCTTTTGCATCCTGCTAGTTGTGCTCAAAATAGGAGCGCATGTCTCTATTATCCTTTTCTTGAAGTGAGTGTTGAAATTAAATTGAAGCGGTTTGGAAGCAACCACCTCATTTGTAAATGCGAATTCCTCTCCTTCTACTCAAGAGAAAAATGTGTGTGCTCAAGTGCGATTTCTACTTCATGTTCTAGTGGACATCCCTTGAATTTGGGCAACAAAGACAATGTTTTAGACCCTCGCAGACTAGGAAGATATTGACGTGCTAACATCATAGCCTTCCCTTGATCTTTGTTCAAATACCTTTTGTTGTAAATTTCCTTGGGGAAGTCTCTTGGCATGTGGGAATTATTATAGGGGAAGCACCATGTGTTGGGGTCTTCAGCCAAATGGTTCTTCCCAGTACCATCTCTCTTCCACTATGGGGTGGAATAGTTGGAGTGGCATTGGACACAGGGACTACCGGTTGGAGACGGATGCACCTGGCGGTGGTCTCTCGGGTATTCGATGTTGGGAGGGATAGTAGTACCACCCTGCCACCTTAATAATCTTGTCTTGGATAAGCGGCCTAGTTCTTTTAAGATTTAATATCTCGTTAGAGAATTTTCTAAGGATATTTTTCATTTCCTCCTTTTTAGGAGAAGAAGAGGATGATGTTGTAATGGGAGTTAGAGCCGAATGAGAAGGTGGGTAGTTATATAGGGCGTAGGGGATTGAGTAGAGCTCAATACCTATGCTTGAAAGGGAGCTATTTCAGGGTACATGGGCAAGGGGGCTCTGGGGAAGCTTCCGACATCTATTAAATTGTTCTCAGCTTGGATAGCAATATCATAGGCTTGTGGTAGAGAGTCCCCTCCTAATGATTGAATCATTATGGAAATATCCGAATTTAGAGATTTTAGGTAAAAAATAATAGCCATACCTATAGGTGGCCTTGTTAGAGCAGGAATCCTTTGCCATGTTTTGTGGAACTGGTGTTAAAATCAATCATCAGCTCTTACGGGCCCTTCTTGATGTTGATAAGTTATTGTAGGAGCGATGATCTATCCCCTTTCTCGTTGAATCTTGCTACCAACACATTCCCAGCTGGTCCCAAGTTTCGATTGTATTAGGAGTCAAGGATCGGTACTAATCCAGAGCCTTTCCTTTAAAGGAAGCAACTAGCAATCGTAAGGCGATGTCTTGTTCCTTGATATAATGTACCACACATATTTCCGCTACGTCTTAGAGGTGCTCCATCGAGTTTTAAAGTCTTCTCCACTAAATTTGGGCAACGCCTTTAACACATTTTTGGAATAGGATTCTACACCATCGGGGGTGTGGGTAGGATGAGTGGACTCCCTTGATTCCATGAAACAAACTGCCTTGGAGGTTGGGCTTAAAGGTGAGCCATTAAAATAGGTCTGAGAGTTCTAGTCAACTGTACGAAGGACCTACCAGTGGAGGTGTTACGAGAGTTTGGTTCAGAGGAGACGAAGATCTCTGGATCTATCTACCTCTTTGTTGCACGACAAAGATAATCGTAAGTAGTCAAACACCTTCCTCCCTTTTCCTTGCTCTTGTTCGCATCCGTTTTGTAAACTAGAGCATACCAACCTAATACTACTAAAATCAATAGATCTTTGATGATGAAATACCAAGATGTGTAGATGTTCCTCCCCCTTTGGGCATGCCAGAAAAAGCTGTTGACGATTATCTTTGTAGATGAACCGTCAGAGTCGTTGGATACCTTAAGTTAGTGGGACGTGAGACCTAAGGTAACCTCCTAATTTTAAAGAAGCTGGATCTTCTCTGTGGTGTGGGATAAGGTTAGAGGAAAGATGAAAGGAAATGTAAAACTAACTAAGGCGATGCGCCAAAATAGATCCTAAAAAGACACAAGATATCTCTGAGAAACTACTTAGAATAGTTCAAAGAGCGTTTTAGCATGATCTACTATTTTCAGAAGTATCTAGATTATCAGAGGCCGAGAAGATGTAAAACATAACAAGTGTAGATAATAGATATATAAAGAAAACCCAAGGGTGTAAAGCACGATTGATCTTCAATTTATCTAAAACTACTAACAATGAAAGAAGAAAGACACATAATACTGAAAGCTAATATGCACAAAACAAGAACTCTTTATTCATAGGGGAAATAATACATAAGGTCGATATGGCACATATTATAACTTCCTTCTATGAAAGAGCCTTACTAAGGCTAGCCAATATAATAACTGAGTCTGGAATCCCTTTCGAGGCTCTTGTCTATTTTCTTTTCTAATAGTTTCCTCTCGCTTGTTCTAGATCGAACGTTCTTTTATAGATCTTCTTGGCTCTTGTTTCAATGTCTAGAATCAGAACTTCCACCGACAACATTCAATTTCCTCACAAGATCTTTCCTCTCTAGGTCAATATCTCAACTGTCTGTTGGGATATTTGTGTTTGTCTTTAATTGGACAACCCTGTCGCTTCTTGAGTCGGCGATGTTTTTTTGCTACATGGAGGGTGTGCGCTCGTTTGGGGCCTCCCTTTCTTCTCTTTATTTGAATTTGCGCTCGGCGACACGTGGAGGGTCTGCGCACGCCTCTGTTACACCTTTGACTTTTCAACCCGTCGGGCAACTTTCTTGGGCTCGGGACACGTGGAGGGCATGCGCTTGTTTGGGACCTTCCTTTCTTCGTTTCATGCCCCAAGTGCGCCGAAGAGACACGTGGACACCTTCCACATGCAACTTCATACTTAGTCGATTTTAGGCTTAAGTGGACAAAAGAAACAAGGGTCAGGACGACAAAAAACGGTGGTCGATAAAAGAGTCTTATATAAAAAGAACTCTACAATTAATAATATAAATATATTGATTATGGGATAAGTAATATATAATGTTCAAATTTAACAATAATCAATATATTATATTTGATGATTATATAATGTACGTATATTATCCCGCATAATATATATAGATTATACAATAATCAAATATAATATCTTGATATTTATAAAACTTAAACACATAATATATTAGTTATTTCATATTACTATAACGTACGTATATTAATATTAATATGGAATTTATAATATGTTATGAGTAGGATTCATATATACTACCATAATTTATGTTATACAAATGTTATGTAATTATTAGAAAGTGTTTATTTGTTTTGATTTTTAAAAGTTGAGTGAGATTAAAATAACAAATCCTACATTAGGTCTTAGTTTTTCTTTCACATGCACGACATCGACGTCTCCACTCTATAGACAAATTGTAGATGCCTCTTGGTATACAATTATAATGCCTCTGCTATACAATTGTAGATATCTCTCTACATAATAATTACTTAAAAATAAACTTGAATTTAATGACGCATTTGAAATAGATATGTTTTAGATATCAATATTAATAAATTTGCAAGTCGGAAAAGACCGGTAGTTAAGCCAAATTTGAAAGTATTTTACGGCTGAGAAAAGAAATATATATATAAACAATGGGCGAGTGGAGGTGTAGTATCTCAATAAATTACACGTGCTCTCAATGTTCCACGTGCTCTGGTGTGAGAAGTGTCGGCTTTGTGGCGAACCGTGTCTCAAGACTCCCGAGCCCCTGCCACTGCCACTGCCTTTCCACGGGTGACGGGTCCCACCTCACCCGCACGTACGATGTTGCACCAATTAATAACTAGTAGCTAATACTTTTCTTAATTTGACACGCTTATTTAACCTAACCAAATTACTAAATTATTCAATTGCCTCCTCTTCAGTCTTCCATATTATTCAATTGCCTGCACTTGGAGTGGAAAGACTAACTGGGCCTTCCATCCATTATATAATATCTATAACAAACAGAATTTGGTACATCTAAAAGCAAAGTCCCCCACTGTTATCAGGCTCCTAATATTCAGTAGTTCACATATATTTTATATTTTATTTCTGGAATTCTCATATATTTGGAAGGAGAATTACCTAGTGTCCAATTGCCAAGGAAAAGAAATGCTATACCAAATTCCGTGTTCCATGCCACTTTTCGAATATTTCTTATCCCTTGAATGGCTCTCCTTACAATTATTTGAAAATTGAAGTAATGCCACATTAAAACAGTAACTATAGAAAACCCAATATTTACATGATTGTAATAAACAATTATTAATGAATTAGATATATGTAAAATCCAAAATAAAAAAACCAAATTGATATTTATGAATGTTTTCCAAATAATTGTAGTTAAAGTATTAATCTATATTAGAAAAATCATTGAAAACAATTCAAAAAATATTTTCGCTTTACGAAGAAATTGAGAGGAAGGACAAAAAAATTGAGTAAGTATTTTTTTTTTTTTTGTGGAGAATAGAGTTTAACATATTAGCGTATTATAAAAAGAGGCATTTACGGACAATAGGGTAATGAAAGCATATTAGTGTATTAAACATTCGATGGTATGCATAGTATTAAAGAAAGCAATAGGAAGTCCTGCGTTACTTAATGACAGTAGGAATCCGTTGGCGGAAGACAGGCTGACATTTTTGATAAAAAATAGAGAGCAAGACAAATTTGTTATTGTTTCAACTTTCGACTTTGGTCGTGCGAGTGCCGAGTGTTTTTGGCATTGCGACAACTCCCTGTCCTCCACTCGGTACCCTGCATAAAATATGGAACGTGAGAGAGAGTGTCTTGGATTGGCAGGGACACCTTGAGTTGTATCCCATTTTGACGTAACTATTATAATATTATTGGACGGGGTGTTAATAGTTATCCGCGAATCGCGATGCAGGAATAAGTAGATATCAAGACTAAATTTTGTTGAAATGAAATTTGTCTCCTTCATTGACTTTGACACTCACCATGTATGTCATTTTACCTCTCCTCGTAAACCACGTACGTGTGGCTGTGATGAGTTATGAGGTGTCACATGCTTCCCAACTTTACCATCTCGATAATGGCGTTACATTCAATGTGAAAACATCTACCTCGGAGTTGACGTGTAAGTACCTAGATATTTTCAACAACCCGTAAATGCTTCGAAATATATGAATAAATTAGGAAGGACGTGGGTTTGGGAACGTAAATTTTTTGGTGGGTAATGTGAGGAAATGGAGGTTTGTGTGACTACATTTATCTCATTGGAGCTGTTTTATAACTTTTGGATGGTTTAAATGGCCCTCACCACATACTATGGGTTTTGATAGCCTCTCCACATGGCGCAGAGGCAAAGGGAGAGAGTTGGGGCTCGTTTTACGATGTCGACGGTCTCGACCATTGGTTCACACAGCGTATGTATATGGTGAGGGCAAAGTCCATCTGCGAAGCTCTCAAAGAAATGACGTCGGACAACGTGCGCCCTTGGTTTACGCACATGGAGATTGCTTTGCCTAAGCCTTGCTCTGTACCATATTACTTACTTGTCAAAACATAATTTGATATTTTCAATGATTAGACTGTTAATAGATTATTTATTGTTTAAAAATTGTACAAGATCATGTTGAGCCTAGTTTGCGCTAGATCCTACTTGTGAAGTTGTGTATGATCATTAATTTTAAAGCCCTAATCATGCTAAACCCGGTTTAGCGTTGCATGTGTGCATTCCAACACATGCACGGTGTCAAGTCCAAACTTGTCATTTTTTCACATCACATTAGGGGGATGCAATAAATTACTTTTAAAGTACTTTTAAATTTTGTGGAAAATAACAATGCATACACAGGGAAATTATATAAACAAACTAATTTAGGAAACCAAAGAGGTATGAAGATTTGAAAAAATCATAGACAACCATAAGTTACAAGTATTGAAAGTCTTCATTTTTATGACATGGTGTGGTTTATTTTTTAAGTATTAGCAAGAGTAGCTAGTTTTTTCCATTTATTTTTAACTATTAAAATGAGTACCTACTTTTTTCCATTTCTTTTTTAACTATTAGCAATAGATTAATGAAAATCTAAAGTAAATTTTGCGAAATAGAGCCCTTCTTTGATGAAAATCATTTGTAAAATATGCAACTAGTTTTTTCCATTTATCTTTTAACTATTAAAAATAGTAGATATTTTTTCCATTTATTTTTTAACTATTAAGAATTGATTGATGAAAATATGTTACAAAGTTTGCTAAACAAAGCCCTTGTTATTGAGAATCTGCTTTACAAAATTTGCAAAAATACATACAAATATAAACTATTTTAAAATGTAAATCTCCAACATTAATCTAAATCTAAATTTTGTGTGCGGGAAATATCATTCTTCAAATGCCATGGATCCAAAGTTAATTTTATTTTGGATAGATTTGTTAAGAGAAATTACTAGCTCTTCATTTTCTTCAGACCCATGAAGCATACCAAGTGTGTTTTTCAACTACTTCATGCAAATGGTATTTGTAGTCATAAATTGTGAATCATTATCCTTCAAAAGAGATAGAGAGTGGTGGATGTTTCCAAGACAATGTGAATGCACATTTTGAAACTTAATACATCAACAAACATGGAAGAACGACCTAATTATCGAGACATTTTATATCATCGTCACTATAGAATGTCTTTTCCACTTTTTCAAATACTTTTGTCAAAAATAGAACCACATATGCCAAGCACAAACACAACTCATTTTGTTAGAGGACCAATACATCCAAAACATTCTCTTTGTCTAATTTTACATCGTCTTGCCCAAGGAACTCCTACACATATAGTAGCATAATTGTATTGCATAGGAGAATCTACAGTGAGAAAATACACCATGGTAATTGTCAATATTATCCTTCAACATTTGCAAAATGAGTATACAAGCATTCCATCTAGCACTAGATTACAAAAATATTGAGTGAGTTTCACACTTTAACTCTACTTCCAATGATACGTGGTGTAATAGATGGCACACATATTAAGTTATCATATAGTCCTGAACAACATTATACTCCTATGAACTACGTGAACTGACACCATTTCCATAGTGTTTTGTTGCAATGAATATGTGATACTCAAAAGTATTTTGGGATGTATGTGTTAATGCTCCTAGTGGCGCTCATGATGTTGAACATTGGAATTGCTCTGTGATAAAAAAATTACAAGTTAGAGAAGTATTGGCATCCCCTACATTTCAAATTGGAGGAAGCATTACCTTTCCCAAAAAAAAATGGGAGATTCTCTTATCCTATTTCTCTCTACTTATTGAATCCATATAATAACAATCTATCTCCAATGCATACTCTTTTTGATAAATACTTATCTAGAGGGCATGTGAAGATTGAGAATGCATTTGGTATTCTAAAAGGGAGATGGAGGTTTCTTCAAGATGTAGGTGTAGAGATGGACAAAGCTCCCCAAATCATAGTGGCATGTTGTGTGATACATAAGTATTTACAAATGAATAATGCAAATGAACCATAAATCCAGGTAAATTCATATCCCAATTATGTAACTCAATTGCGGTGTCAAGCACTTTGGAAATAGAACAAGGAAAGGCACAAAGAGACATTATATTTGGCGAATGGAAAAGACAATATCATATTAGTTTGGAGCAATGATGTACTATTTTTAAGATGATATATAATATATATTGAAGTTGTGGACCAATGTTGTGTGTATGAATAAGCTTAAGTGTTTTACCTATGTAAAAAGCTTTGCTATTTGAAGTTGTACATCCAATATATTTTCCATTTTTTCACGCTCAAGTTGTATTCTTCCTTCCTCAATTTCTTTCATTGTTTGAGTGAAATGATGCAATCCTTTCTCCATTCTTTCTCCCAAATCTTCAAAGGATGTTCTTTTTCTTTTTATATGTTTTCCCTCTATCCCCGATTTGTTCAAGGAAGCTTCTTGATTTGCACCCTCTTCTTCAATATTAATGAATGCGATCTTTTCATTTGATTTTCCTTCCATATCTTTATATGATGAAGTTGTTCTTACATTAACCCATTCGTTTCCATTGTATATGTTCGTAAGACCAATCACCTTTGGTGTTTTTCCTATGATACGGTTCATGTCTTCATAAAACATCCATGTGGAAGGTGGTGTTGTTATGGTGTTTTCCAGTTGTTTCTCTCTTTTGAAGGTCTTACTCAACCTGTTCCACTTGTATTTGCATTGAATCCATGTCAATGATGTTCCACACCTAACATTTACAACATTTGCCACTTTTTCCCAATGTCGTTTTAGGTTTCCATGGTTTATATTTTCATACACCTCTTCAAAATTTAAAATCAATTCTTTCACAACATGTTTTGGCCAAAGATCCTCTTTGGATTCTTATTTATCCCCTCCGTTATGTTTGTGGAGCCTATTTTCATGTTAGAGTGTGGTACACTTTCTATGTGTTACACTCGGGTATTTTTATGGTGGTCCCGCTTGCTAGGTGAGCGGAGCGGGTTAGGGGGTTTGGGGCGAAGCCCCCAAAGCAAATTTTCATGGGTGGTTTACTAACCCATGTGTAATGGGTAACCGTTATGGGCTGTTTTTGGGCCCATGGTTTTTTGGTACCCATTGTTTTGATACCCACGGTTTTTTGCCCATGGTTTTGATAC
Source organism: Taxus wallichiana var. yunnanensis (assembly GCA_018340775.1). Lineage (NCBI taxonomy): Eukaryota > Viridiplantae > Streptophyta > Pinopsida > Cupressales > Taxaceae > Taxus > Taxus wallichiana. The sequence goes on along the minus strand of CM031237.1, from coordinate 628,145,608 downwards.
CCACAGTTTTTGCCCATGGTTTTGATACCCACAGTTTTATATCAAACTGCTTAAGCAATTGTCTATTTATATGGTCTTATGCATATGATACATAGACAAGCTAATGTATTGCAGATGTGTTTTGAATTCGGGTGTGAATTTCAGCAGAGTTTGTTGAGCATAACTCCAAACGGATTTGGGTATTGTATTGAGAGAGTGGAGGCTTGTAATAAAATCTGAGCAAGTGATTCTTGGTGGACGTAGCCCAAATTGGGTGAACCATGTTAAATCTTGTCTCTCTTGTGTTGTGTTATTTATTCTACACTTTTATTTGAGATCTGTAATATTTTATGCATATTAGTTTCTACTATTACGATTTTGTAAGGGATTATTCCACATATTTTATCTCTTATTTCCTAACAATTGGTATCAGAGCCTGGTTTGGTTTGCTGAAGTGTTGAATCACATGGAAATTTTTATCTTGAGTGGGAGCTATGGAAGATGATGGAAGATCTAGGGTTGATAAATTCAACGGGTAGAATTTTAGTCTTTAGAAGATGCAGATGGAAGATTACATTTATTAGAAGGAACTTTATACTTCGCTATCGAGAAGGTGAACAAACCCTCGAGTATGACAGATGTGGAATGGGATTTGTTGGATCGGAAGGCATTTGGAATGATTCACTGTGTCTTGCATCTTCGGTATTATTTAATGTTTCAAAGGAAAAGACTACAAAAGAACCGATGGATGCATTAGGAAGTTGTATGAAAAACCCTCTCTGCCTCTAATGAGATATTTTTAATGAAAAAGTTGTTTAATATGAAGATGTCTAAGAATAGTTCAATGTGAGATCATTTAAATGATTTCAATATGGTTGTGAATATGCTAGCTTCGGTTACAATAGAATTTGATGAAGAAGTTAGGGCTTTATTAATTTCGTGCTCTTTTTACCGAAAGTTGCAATAGCACGGTAATGGCGGTAAGCAACTCGGGTCCACTAACTCGAAGTTGAAGTTTGAGGATGTTGTAGGGGTGATTCTAAGCGAGGAAATGCGAAGAAAAAGCTCCAGGGAATCTTCTACTTCAGGGAATACTTTGACAAAGTGGAAACTAGAGGGAGACAGAAGAATAGAGGAAACCGTGGAAAATTGAAAGATCAAGCAAGGTTAAAATCCAAGAGAAAGATTGTATGTTGGGCTGTGGAAAGTTTGGGCATGCAAGAAGAAGGATTGGGAGCTTCGGGACAAGAAGAAACAACAGAAGAAAACAAGGAGGAAAATGTGGCATCGGGTAATGCATGCCAGGATGCTTTGATTCTTTCTTTACATAATATTACCGAATATTGGGTTTTAGATTCGGGGCTTCTTTTCATGCTACTCCACATAGGCATTATTTTGTCGATTATGTTCAAGGGATTTTGGGCATGTTTTTCTTGGTGATGATGAGCCTTGCAAAGTATAGTTGAAAAGGTTACATTGAGGTTAAGATGCATAATGGGAATACATGGCTATTGAAGGATGTCGACATGTGCCTACATTAAGGAGAAATTTGATATTGGCGGGCAATTGAGAAGTGATGGTTTTATTGTGATATTTACAAACTAACTCTTGGAAGGTTACCAAGGTGCTCTTGTGGTGGCAAGAGGTAAGAAGGTTGGAACCTTGTATTTATCCACCGATAGTGCTAATGATTGTAATCTTGTGGTTTGGTGTAGATACAACATTATGGCACTATAGGCTCGGTCATATGAGCCATAAGGGCATGGAAATCATAAAGAAGAATTTTCTTGGATATACGAAACAAGTTTGGAGTTCGTGAGAATTGCATATATGGGAAAAGAAGTGAATAAGGTTTCTCAAGGTTGGACCTACAAAGAAGAGAGTAAGTTAGAGTGGTGCATTCGATGTGTGGGGCCAACTTCGGGTATCATCTCTTGGGGTTCAAGTTATTATGTTACTTTTATTGATGATGCAACAAGGAAAGTTTGGGTTTATTGTATTAGAAAAAATCGATGTATTTGACACTTTTGTTAAATGGAAAGCCTTGGTAGAGAATGAAACAGGTCTTAAGCTAAAATATCTCAGTCGAGATAATGGAGGGAGTATTCAAAGTAATGAATTTAATGATTCTTGTTCTAAGAATGGAATCTGTAGGCAAAAGACGGTTCATGAAACTCCGCAGCAGAATGGGGTATCAGAAAGGATGAACAGAACAATAATGGAATGTGCTAGGAGCATGAGGTTACATGCAGGACTGCCTCTTTCTTTTTGGGCAGACGCGGTGAGCACAACTCTGTACTTGATAAACAGATGACCGTCAAGTGCCTTGGATGGAGGCATACTTGAGGAGGCTTGGTATGGTAAGAAAGTTGATTATTCATTTCTTAGAGTCTTTGGATGTGAGGTGTTTGTTCATATAGACAAGGATGATAGGACCAAGCTAGAGGCTAAATCAGAAAAATATACTTTCATTGGTTATGGTGGTGATGACTTTGGATTTAAATGTTGGAGTATTAAGGATAAGAAAATCATTCGGTCTAGGGATGTGGTATTTAATGAGAAAGTCATGTATAAGCAGCTTGATTGCAAGGGAAAACAGGGAAGAATCCAAGAAAGAATATGCAGTGGTAGAGGATCTTCCGGATGGGACAGTGACCCATGAATCAGTTCAGGAACCGACTCAACAGGAACCCCAAACTCCTACAGTGAGGAGGTCTTCTAGGGTAAGAAAAGAACCTGAACGTTTTTCTCCTTCTCTTTATTATTTATTACTCACTGATAGTGGAGAGCCAGAGAGATTTGATGAAGCAATGCGGTAGATATCAGTAAGAAGTGGGAGCAAGCCATGGATGAGGAGCATAAGTCTCTCATGGAGAACCAGACTTGGGATTTGGTGAAGCTACGGGAAGGCAAAAGAGCATTGCAGAACAAGTGGGTGTACAGAGTTAAAGACGAAGAAGGATGAAAGAAAAGATATAAGGCCCGGTTGGTGGTCAAGGCGTTTACACAAAAACAAGGTATAGATTTTGATGAGATCTTTTCTCCTATAGTAAAAATGACTTCTATTAGAACTGTTCTTGGAATAGTGGCAGTAGAAGACTTGCACTTAGAATAATTAGATGTAAAGACTACATTTCTCCATGGTGATTTGGAGGAGGAACTATATATGCAGCAACCAGAGGGCTATGAGGTCAAAGGTAAAGAGGAGATGGTGTGTAAACTGAAGAAGAGCTTGTATGGCTTGAAACAAGCTCCACGTCAATGGTATAAGAAGTTTGATAGCTTCATGATGGAGCAAAGTTATATTAGATGTCATTCTGACCATTGCGTGTATACAAAGAAATTTGAGAATGGAATTTATATTATCCTGTGTTTGTATGTTGATGACATGTTGGTTGCAGGTAAAAACATGTAGGAAATAAAAGTACTCAAGAAACAACTAAGTGAATCCTTTGATATGAAGGATTTGGGGGCAGCCAGACAAATCCTTGGTATGAGGATAACTCGGGATAGGAAGGAACAGAAGTTGACTTTATCTCAGGAAGAGTACATTAAGAAGGTATTGGATAGGTTTAACATGCAGGATACTAAACCGGTTGGGACTCCTTTGGCAGGTTATTTTAAGTTATCAAAGGAGCAGTGTCCCAAGAAAGAGAAGAAAAGAAACCAGATGTCTAAGGTACCTTACTCATTAGCGGTTGGCAGTTTGATGTATGCTATGGTATGCACTAGGCTTGATATTGCCCATGCAGTGGGAGTTGTGAGTAGATTTATGAGTGATCCAGTAAAGAGCATTGGCAAGCAATAAAGTGGATCCTTCGGTATTTGAGAGGGACCATGGGGACAATTTTTGTGCTATAGTGGATCAGACACCACTTTACGTGGTTATGTAGATTCAGACATGGTTGGAGATGTAGACAGCAGGAGGAGCATGACAAGTTATATTTACACTGTAGGTGGGACAACAGTGAGTTGGATTTCACGACTACAGAAGCTAGTGGCTTTGTCAACCACGGAGGCTGAGTATGTTGCTGCCACAGAGGCAAGCAAAGAGATGATTTGGTTACAAAAATTTCTTGAGGAGTTGGGGCATAAGCAGGAGGAATGTAAGCTACATAGTGATAGTCAGAGTGCTATACACCTATCTAAGAACTCGCTTTCCACTCTAGGATGAAGCATATACAGATTGAGATATCACTTCATCAGACATGCTTTGGAGGAAGATAAATTGAAGTTGGAGAAGATTCATACCAGTCGAATCCTCGCAGACATGATGACCAAGGTGGTCACAAGGATAAACTAAAGCTATGTTCAGCTTTGGTTGGCCTTCGCGGATGACAAGAAAGGGTTGAGAAGCTTGCTTAGTAGAAATCGAGTCTCAAGTGGGAGATTAAAATGTTTGTGGAGCCTATTTTCATGTTAGAGTGTGGTACACCTTCTATGTGTTACACTCGGGTATTTTTACTGGCGGTCCCACTCACGGTGAGTGGGTCGGGGGTTTCGGGGTGAAGCCCCAAGCAAATTTTCATGGGTGGTTTATTAACCATGGGTAATGGGTAACCGTTATGGGCTGTTTTTGGGCCCATGGTTTTGATGCACGCATTGTTTTGATACCCATGGTTTTTTGTCCATAGTTTTGATACCCACGGTTTTGTATCAAACTACTTAAGTAATTGTCTATTTATATGGTCTTATGCATATGATACATAGATAAGAAAATGTATTACAGATGTGTTTTGAATTCAGGTGTGAATTCTGTAGAGTTTGTTGAGCATAGCTCCAAATGGATCTGGGTATTGTATTGAGAGAGTGGAGGCTTGTAATAAAATCTGAGCAAGTGATTCTTGGTGGACGTAGCCCAAATTGGGTGAACCACGTTAAATATTGTCTCTCTGTGTTGTGTTATTTATTCTGCACTTTTATTTGAGATCTGTAATATTTTCTGCATATTAGTTTCTACTATTACGATTCTGTAAGGGATTATTCCGCATATTTTATCTCTTATTTCCTAACACCCTCATTAGTACTATCATTCTCAAATGTTTGAGTTAAGGGCGTGATTTCCTCAATTTTAGAGACTTGTTTAGAAAACTATCAACTCCATGATTAACATGAAGACCAAATTCTGGAGTACAATAAAATTCTTCAACATCAATTGCATTATTTAAATCTATTTGCAAATGTGGTCCTTGATCCATGCCCAAATTCAATATTAATACCCTATAACTATTTATCAATATGTAAAATTTGTAAAAAATCACGATCGATTTCAAATGTATTATTTGTAAAATTGTTTTATTTATACTATTTAAAAATAAGTTCATAATATATATTTAAAATAGTATAATACATGACTGAAATAATTAAAAATTTGATAACATATTACAGGGCATACCTATAAATCCCTTTTCTCCCTGCGTTGTTTTACCTCTTAGCCTTCCGTAATAACGAGCCTATATTTCCATTCAGTAATATGTATATGATGAAAACAATCAAATTTCAATTAATAAATGTGTGCAGGTGGCTATCAATATTTTATTGAATATATATTAAATTGGTTAAGTTTATCATCAATATTTTATTGAATATATATTAAATCAGCTAATTTTACTTCACATCATGCATTGGATAGTGTGAAAATAATGTTTACCCTCGAGAAAGCCTAGGCTGCACCAAGCCTCAAGGTGAAGCCCAGTACTGATGGACTATTCCTCAATTAAAGTGTGATTTAGCATGCTTTAGACATGCATGTGCATAAGGCTATGAGTCACGGGAGTTGAACTCACACATGGACCACCTAAAATAGTGGTTGAGTTAATTTTGGGGTTATTCATGAATGTAGTTTCTTATAAATTCATAAACTTGTTTAAAGAAACTTTAAGTGATTGTTTTGAGAGAGAGTGAGCACGAGGATCAAAAAGGAATACATGCACATCAATAAAGTTGCACTCAAACGGAAACGTGATGTAGCTCTAAATAGTAAGTAAGAAATCAACCACAAATAAATTGTGTATGTAACAAAAAGGTCTAGCTTCTTGTTTCACTCGATTCTTAGACGTTTCTTTGAATATTGAAGAAACAAATATGGTAATGGGTGTAAGAGGAATACTTGTTGAAATGTTGGTTGTTGGGTTTTGCACGCGTATGACTTTTGAATCCATAGCTGATCATGAGAGCTTCCTTTTGGCTAGGAGGAACTACCTAAAATGGAACACAAGACCACCGAAAAGAGTTAAACAATATATGTAGTGAACTCGCGCAACAGCGTGTGCTAGATCCAGGAGTGTGATACTTCCTAGATGGTCACACCCTGTTTAAAATAATTTATTTCTGGTAAGAAAGTAAATCCTATTGTAGTTAAAATGATTTAGGTATCTCATTTAAAACACAATAAAAAGATCTAATCTAACAAAGCTAGGTTAAAATAAGATTTGAAGGTCAAGTAGTTGGTTCTGGTTCTCTGCAGGTCTGACAAAGGTCTCAAGTAGGTCACAGGTGATTAAGGGTGATGTGAGAATATGTGGGTAGGTCATTGTTCTAGCTCTATTGGTAAATACGAGACAGATGCCGGTTAAGGGTGCCGACGCGGTTGGGGAGAGCTGGTGCGATTATTGTGGAAAACCGGGAATGCCACAAAATGAGTTTTAGGTCTCCCTTGATGATTACACAAAGGACTTAGTTGGCGGAATGAGGTATTAGGTGTTTGGGTGGGATTTGGTGAAGTTTTAATGGGTATGTGGAGGGGTGAGTATTAAAGGAGGTCAATGGGTGGCTAAGAGAACAAAGAATGATAATACAATGATGAAATTAATGGACCAGGGAGTACAATGTTCTACTTACTTGGAATCAGTTCGGATGTCTGTGAGTGATGGATGAAGGTGCTTGACGAGGTTAAATGTTGTTGAGGATCTCCAAACATTGGAAAGCTCCTCGCATGGGCTACATGTGCATTCCTTTTTACTTGGTTGGATCAAATCTGGCTTTGGGTGATTGTTGGATGGTTCAGGGTGAATCTTTGGATGCCTGCAAGAGAAAATGGTTGATGTCCTTCCTTACATGCATGTTCTCGCGGAAACTTGTTCTCAAAAGATGTGATATTTCTCGGGAATCGCAATGATTTCCAACCTCGAAAATAAGGTTGTTTTGGGGATTAAAAGATGATGATGGTGGTTCCATCTTAATCGGTGACGGTTAGGGGTAGCCGACATCGGTAAAGGCAAGATTTCCTAGGTTTTCTAAACTAGGAGATCCTCTTGATTTTCTCGGGATCTCGTGTCGTTAACCCACGGATTAGATGGGAAGCTTCCTGTAAGCATGTGGGAATATGGTTAGAGGGAATGTAGGCATTCATTTTTAGGGTTTGGGTAAGTCTTAGTTAGATATGGCAACTTACTAAGAATAGGTCTTATGGTGAGTTGGGTTGGTGAGGTGTCTAGGTGAGGTGAAAGTGTGGGCATTATCTAAATTAATATATTTAAGTAATAAATATTGTGAGGTTAATGAATTAATTTAATTAAATTAATTAAATTAATATTAGTGGGGTGAAGGGGGCCATGATTAGGTGAATGTGATGAAGGTATAATTTGTCAAGGGACCAAAGGGGAGTGTGACCTAATTTTGGTGTCTACATTTTACACCTTTATGTTATGTAGCTTGTATTGGTAAGCGACACGACAAAAATAAGATGTGGTTGCCCCATGTGTGGGTGAAGTTGATCCCCTCAAATCGGGAATTGACGAGGCGAGGAAGGTAGAATCGGTGAGTGGTTTGATAAAAGGTAAATGTGATGAAAAGGAAGGTGGGTAATAGGTGAAAAAGGAGCAAGGTCTACTCGGGTAATCTAGGTAATGGGTCAGGGTCAAAGGTAGTAATAGTCAAATGCACACACACGTATAAATTACAGCATAATACTAGTTTGAAAAGCAAGTAAACTCTACATTGTCTAAGGTTGATAGGTTTATCCAAACAAGGTTGAAGTGATTCTGGTATCCAAGGTATAGGATATGGTCAGGAAGCACAATGTAGGTTAGGTGCAGGAATGTTTAGGTATGTTCCGGTACACCCAAGGTAGGGTCAGGATAAACGGTCACAACAAGAGGCAAGGTAAGGTCATTAGGTCAATCAACATAGGTAACAAAGTGCCGCAAGGTATAGCAAACACATGAGGTCAAAGGTCACTAGTGATGGTCCAAGTCTAAATATCTCGGGTCATGATACGGTAAAGGGTGAGGTATGGGTAAAATAACAAGTCCCTAAAGGAGGACGAGATTAGGTAGGTAAAGATGAGGTCGGGAGGGTGAGGTAAATAGTTTGGGTAAAGGTTGGGTGGGGAAAATGATCGGGGTAAGAGGTAGGTGTGGAAAAAAAGAGTGATGGGCGGGGTAATAGGGTAAAATTTAGGGAAATGTGCAAGAGAGGGTGACCGTGCCGGTCGGGGTAACAGAGGTTGGTATAGTGTAACCGATTGTAGACACCCATAATTACACCCAAGCAATTTAAATACTTAAATTGCGTTAATTATCGTCTTTCTCGCAAATCAACGACATATCATCAAAAGTACTCATTTTCTCTCATATCATCATTAATTAATTACACTAAGCTAATTAATTAAGTTGCCTATCCAACAAATACCCTAATTAACGACCTTCCGTTAATAAATCACCCCTTCTACCTAGACTAATTAATTATTATTAATTAATTAGCTTTCCCTTCCATTTAACCAATAAATCAATATTTAATTGATTTAATCCCCTTCTAATAGCCTAAATCGTACTAATATTCCTCTAATTATCTTCTATAAGCTTACATCTACCTATTAGTTAATCACCTTTGATTAATTAAAACACCCCCAACTCCCATGACTTGCTAAACATAAATTAAACCCTTCTAAAGTAAGGTTACCTTTAATAAAACAACCTTATCCATTCCTAATCATGTTTTACCTTTATCCCACATTCATGAGAATGTGTTGAATCCTTTATCTTTTGGGCTATATAAAGAGCCCTCTACCTATCTTTGTACTTACACCTAAACTCCTTAGAGAGCAAATGCAAAGCATATAACAAAGCGACTAAGAGCTTGCACCTTGCCCTTTTGAGAGTTCATCATCTTGAAGAGTTAAGACTCTTTCTTAAGTGCTTAGGTCATATGGGAGGTGTCAAAGGGTCTCAGAGCCCAACTTTGATAGACCCTCATTCCTAGGTTACTTGGCATACTAAGTACAACTATTTTGATAGCCATGGAGCTTACTTAGGTCCATTCATTTATTTGTTGTTAGAGAATAGAGGAGTTTAGATATTTAGGATTGTTAGTTTCAAAGTTTGTATTAATGAATGCTAGCATCTAACCTTTGTTTAATTCTTATCTTGATGGTGTTTAGTTTGTTGTTCAATTCTTGCTAAGTTAAGGCTATTTAGGTGTTAGTCTTTACTCATATTAGCATTATTTTGAAAACAAACACATGCACACATTTGGCACGCCCGGTGGGACTTATTCCATTGTCCTTTGCACTTAATTTCAAGTTTTTGTAGTTAAGTTTTATTTTTGGTTACTAACCCTCTTTTACACATGTTGATCTAACTTGTTTTTCTTAACTTGTTTTGTTGAGTTTGCATGTGTTGAGTCTTTCTTGTAGGTATAAAGGAGGTGAAGTGCTGTCAAAATTGGAATTGATGGGAAAATTTCAAGATTTCTCCATGTTTTCATTTTTAGAGTTTACTTTTTCAACATTCTACATGTTAGTTTTGTCAATTTCTTGAAAATTTTAAACTCTTGAGCATGTAGGTTAGTGTTTGATAGTGACGAGTTTTCTATTTACATATTAATATGGTGGGTTGCTGTCAAAATTTAATCTTGGTGAGAAAATTTCAAGATTTCATCATGTTTTCATTTTTAGAGCTTACTTTTTCATCATTCTACATGCTAGTTTTGTCAATTTCTTGAAAATTTTAAACTCTTGAGCATGTAGGTTAGTGTTTGATAGTGCTGAGTCTTCTATTTACATATTAATGTGGTGGGTTGCTGTCAAAATTTAATCTTGGTGAGAAAATTTCAAGATTTCATCATGTTTTCATTTTTAGAGCTTACTTTTTCAACATTTTACATGCTAGTTTTGTCAATTTCTTGAAAATTTTCAATTCTTGAGCATGTAGGTTAGTGTTTGATAGTGCTAAGTCTTCTATTTACATATTAATGTAGTGGGTTGCTGTAAAAATTTAATCTTGGTGAGAAAATTTCAAGATTTCATCATGTTTTCATTTTTAGAGCTTACTTTTTCATCATTCTACATGCTAGTTTTGTCAATTTCTTGAAAATCTTAAATTCTTGAGCATGTATGTTAATGTTTGATAGCGTTGAGTCTTCTATTCATATATTAATATGATGGGTTGTTGTCAAAATTGAATCTTGGTTGGAAATTTTTTCCCATTTTGTAGATTAAGGGACGTTTTTTTGACATTTTTTGAGTGCATGTCAAGTGCATACCCATGAGCATAAGAGCATATGCGTAACCCATCTTCCGAAGGCCATAACTTTTGCTCCCAAACTCGAAATGACTCCATTTTTTTGCGTTGGAAAGGTATTGAAGTTAACTATGAAATGAAAATATAAATTTAGGATTTATACTTATAGAAATTATAAGTTTTTCTATTATTTTAAAACTGGTCATTTTCTAACATGTCTAATGTTTTGATGAATGTTGTATTTCCATGCTTCCTCGATTTAGACCAAAGCATGTGTATGCTATTATCTTGCACCTTTTGGTGATCTTGAGAATAAAAACAACTTTGATCTATATATTTTTAACATTGGGATTAAACTTGAAAATTTGATTATTCATTTTGCTTAAGGGAATGAACCTTTACAAAGTATTTTTCAATGGTCCTTTGATTTGAAGTTTTCCATTTCTATATAATTGGGATAAAGTTTGTGTATGCTCTTATCTTGCACCTTAGGGTGATCTTGAGAATCAAAAGAAACTTTAGTCTTCATTTTATAACATTTGGTAAATTGGAAACTTCATCTTTCACTTTTGGTTTAAGGGAATGAACCTTTTACAAAGCATTTTTCAATGGTCTTTTGATTTGAAGTTTTCCATTTCTATATAGTTGGGATAAAGTTTGTGTATGCTCTTCTCTTGCACCTTAGGGTGATCTTGAGAATCAAAAGTAACTTTAGTCTTCATTTTATAACATTTGGTGAATTGAAAACTTCATCTTTCAATTTTGGTTTAGGGAATGAACATTTATCAAGAATTTTGTATGGTTCATTGATTGAAAAGATTTTATTTCCTTTTTAGTTGGATTATTTTTGTGTATGTTCTTCTAATGCATCCTTGGATGATCTTGAGAATCAAAAGTAACTCTTAATCCTCTTTTAAATAATGTGATTTTCTTGGAGAACTACTAACGTTTGAGTGCAGGACCTAAAAATGCTTGTCAAAGAAAGGAGGAATCAAAACAAAAGTCAGAAAACTACTAATACAGTTGTTATACAGGTTGCCAAAAGGTGTTCAAGCAAACCACACCTAATTAAACAAGATAAAAATAACAACATATTCAAAACATTGTATTGCAAGTTTCGGAAAAGGGTACGTCCCTCTCCGCTCAACTGGAACATAACCCCTTTGGCATAATGCCTTAAGCTACAACAATGGGGGTAGTTCTAGGAACCCCAAAGTAGTCCACGCAAGAGGGAACCTTGTGTACGAAATGGGAAGTGCCTCACACTACCTACTTGACTAGTGATTCCTTTGTGAGATAGCGTTATAGGTTGTCCGTTGTGGCGACCCCAGTGATGGTACACGTAGACGCACTAGTTGCCTACTGTTCTTGAAGGGGGTAAAGTAAAGCCGAGATACTCCCAAACTAGTCAGTGTAACTTTTTAGGTAAATCGCGCTCGCTCGTGAAAACTTTGTAACACCTAGGGTGAGAGAACCACCTAAGAGAATATACTTTGGCCAGGAGCCCACTTTGACCATTTTAAAACAGTGTTAAGTTGTGAACCTTCTTTTTGAGAAACATGTGACGTATTACTTTCGCCTAGTTTTTACTTGCTTTAGGGCAAGGTGAAACTCTCCAAGTGAGGCTAGAATTTTTCGTCATTTTTCTTTATTTATTTCCTTCATATTATTTTGACACTTTGTTGATCAAAAGAGGTGTGATTACCTTTGTGTTGCCATTCGACTGTTTCTCTCACTTTTATGTCCGTTTACGCCCATCCATGTTTACGGCTGGGTTAGTTAAATGTCTAAAGTGAGCGGAGGCATTTTCACGTCATTGGTAGCCATTGTGATCTTGATACCCATGTCAAGGTCGTCATTGTAGTTAGGCGTGGTTCATCACCGCGGACTTCCTTAGAAGAGTTAGCTTGTTTGTATCGTATCACTACAATTTCGATATTTACGTCTTGTTTCTAGTAAACTCGACATAAATACCTATATTGTATGGTTATGTTACACACATTTTTAACTATTCCTAGCTATACTTTGAGCTTTTTAGTTTGGTTCTATTATTACCTCGATTTCAAAGAGTGCTAGGTGTTACCATTTGTGCGTGTTATATCAATAACACCTCGATATCAATACTTCACTTTCTCATAAAGTGGGTTAACATATCTTGGTGATATTGTTGTGTCATTCACGAATTGTAATCGACACTTTTTGAGATATAGGTCTTAATCAAGTTTGAGCTCACTCATCGTATATCTTGATTGGGAGATCGCATTGACTTCTTGTTTTTACTTACGTTTTGTTCATTTCCTTGAACTTGGCATAAGTGAAAACATCTTGTTGATCATCTTTGCATCACATTTTCATATGGTGTATTTCCTTGTTGATTGGCTTTGTGTTTCACACTTGCATGATTGTTCCTTGTGATTATTCATTTAGAAAACTTATTTTCTAGGACAATCCCTCTCGATCTCATCGATATTGCATCATCACGATGTCTATTTTCCTTAGACATTCTTTAGAAAATCACGCACGCATATCAATACTTACGAAATGTCTAGTTGGTTGTCCTTATGCTACCCAAATCGACATGTCACTTCCTTCCCTTTGAAGGAGTTCCATCACACTATCTAGATCTAGACATTTGTGCTTAAAATAGTGCCAAAAATGACTGACTATCACGCGGTTCCCCATACTTACAAAAATATGGAACCTAGGTTTAGCAATTCAAAGCAAAAGATTCCCATTACAACTAAACCTCGTTTGGTTCTTCGTGCTAGAGAGCCCATATGGGTAACTCGTTCCCCACCTTCATCTCATAGTCGGTGGTATGATTTGGACATGTCTGATCCAAATTATTATTCGAGTTCCCCCACTCTTCTTCTAATTCTAATCCAAACATTTCCTCTTCTTCTGAGGATTCCAATCCAAATATTTCCTCTGAATCTTCTGAGGATTCAGATCCAAACTACTATTCAGATTAATCTAATGTGACTCTTATGTCGTGGTCCTCCCTTTCTTTGTAGGACCCCTTTTATCAGTCACCCCAACGACGTCTTCTTCCTTTGAAGATACACACGACTCCAAATCCCTCCAATCAGAAGTATAATACAATTCTTGAATCGCGGTCCTCTCTTTCTTCACAGGACCCTTGTCATCATTCATCTAATGCGATGCTTGAATCACATTCCTCCCTTTCTTTGTAGGATCCTCTTCATCAATCATCTAATGCGACTCTTATGTCGTGGTCCTCCCTTTCTTCGTAGGACCCCTTTTATCAGTCGCCCCAACGACGTCTTCTTCCTTTGAAGATACACACGACTCCAAATCCCTCCAATCAGAAGTATAATACAATTCTTGAATTGTGGTCCTCTCTTTCTTCGTAGGACCCTTGTCATCATTCATCTAATGCGATGCTTGAATCACATTCCTCCCCTTCTTTGCAGGACCTTCTTCATTAATCACCCCCACGAAATCTTCCTTCTATGAAGATTCGTGTGACTCAAAGTCCTTCAAGACAAACATCTGAATCGACCCATGTGTCGCAATCTACAAACTTTGGACTTAATCCTACTATTTTACATATGACATACCATTGTATAGGTAGGTCCACACCACCTTCTTCTACTCCTGAGACATCTAGCTACACATATTCTTCATCCCCCACATCATCTTCTTCTATCAATAATCATCAAACATCTTCTAAGTCTTCCACACCAAGTGAACCTATTTCTTCCAATAAACCCCTAGGGATCGATCAACAACTCATACCGATTGATCTCTTTCAGAATGAAGAAACAATCAGGGCATTTATAGGGGCATATGAAGATATTCCTTTAGTAGATTACAAAAAAGGATTCTCTTTAGACTTTGATGCGTCTGCATATTATGAGGAAAAGGTTGATTCCTTTGATCAAGAAATGGAGGAAGAGCCTCAGATCATGCAACTTGATCCTCCTCTTATTCTTCCATCTTCACATTCTTCATTATGTGATAAAACTCCTTGGTCTTGCATAGATCCATGGCCTATCTTCTTATCACCCAATAACTCTTCATCTATCATAATTCCTCAATCAAAATCTCTTGTGGGGTCAACGCCAAGTATCCCTTCATCTTCATCTAGGTGTGGGTCACCTTCTAGTAGCCCTCCATCTTCTATTTGTGGGACATTTTTGAGTAGCCCACTATCTTTGATTATTGGGGCACGTCCAACTAGCCCCTTATCTTCTATATGTGGATCACCCCCAGGTAGTCCTTCTTCTTCTATTCTTGGGCCACATCCTAGTAGCCTTTCACCTTCTATCCATGGCTCACCTCCTGGTAGCCCATCCTCTTCAATTCTTGGACCATATCCTTTTCATCTATCACATATTTCTTCTATCAATGGTTGTGGCAAGCCCACTACCATTTCTATCGTTCTTATCATCAATCGTAAATGTTCACATTCTTCTCCTTCTCGAGGTCAGAAAATTCAAGCGTCAGCTTATAAGAAACCAAAACAGGTTCATTATCAAGCTCGGGTAAAAATTCCAATATCTCAAAATCCCCAACAACTCGGAACAATCTCAAAGTTGTAAATCAAGCACAATTCAAGAACGCATATCAACATAACCATAAAGTATGGAAAAAGTGCATAAACCTCTGGATAAGGAGCTAAAGATCCCGCATACAAAATCCATGTTTCAGGATAAATCACAGTCCTTTGTTGAGTGTGAACTCACCACGATCATCGAGATTGGGGAAAACATGACTCTTGATAAACAAACACGCTTAGTCTCCCTTATCAAGGAAGTCACAAACATCGTTGTTGGATCCTATCACACAGAGTGACTTTGTTAGTAACAATGGTTCAAAAAAAAAAAATCAAAAATCTAAAAATAAAAAACAATGCAAAAATACAAAAATACAAGAAAAAAAACAACAAAAATCAAAGGTACAAAGATCAAACATTGCAATCAGGTGTTGCGTACACATGGATATTTCTTTCTTCCCTTCCTTGCTATTCTTCTGCAAGTCTTCCTACCATTTTCATCCCTTCGATGATATTTTGGTTAGCTTATTCGCACACATTTTTGTGACATTTATCTCTATGGTATCTGTTTTCCCTGGTCTTTTATCACCTTGGTAAATTAAAGAATGACTGACCTCATGGAGATCCTATCACATTCAAACATCTAATAAACTTGTTGCGAAGAAATTTTGGACATATTTGTTGACACTAGCCAATGTCATCATCACAATCACTTCCACCTCCTTCCATCAAGCCATTAGTGGTTCTTAACCCCTTGTCAAACAAGAGAGTTGAAATAAGTTTTTAAAGCAAAAGAATCAAAATCAATCAAAACTCAAAAGCTAAAAGCTACAAAGCAAAAGCAAATTAATATATAACTCTCTCTTGGGGTATTTCCAATAATCTCTATCGGGGCTATGGACGCTTGACTGGCAAGTAGAGCAATGTTGTGATTAGAATCAAATACATCTCCGTCGGGGCTATGGACGCTTGGCTGGCAGCGGAGCAATGTACGGCTATCCTTTCACCCTCCATTCACAAAATCACTTATCAAAATAAATCATTCCTACACATTGGCTAGGGTCTCTTCACTTGTTTTCTATTAAATCTTCACTTCAAGAGGTAATAAAATCCACATGCACACACTGGATCTCTATGAGTAAACATGATTAGTATGTTACCAAGTGTCTTTTTTAGACCTTGTTCAGACTCTTACTCTAGTCCATATCTCATCTCATGATTTATGCCTTTGGCTAATCACTTCTTCGCCGTGAGGCTTCTAAGCTACATTCATATCATTCACATCATTCTTCTACTTCATTCAGAACATCCATGTGTATAAGGTTACTTGTTTTCCATGTTTGTAGACACCTTTGTCCCCTTCCACAAAAATAATCTTCTCCTTCCTTTCTATCATGTGCTTTTAGGCCAACTTACGCTAGGGGCATCCTTGCCTCTTCCTAGCACTTCATGGGTTTATGTTCACCATCATGTTGAACCTATCCATAATGGCCTTGGGTCCCGCTTCTACCTGTGAAGAGTTTACCTTTGAATACTCCCACCTTATCGTTGGGACATTTTTGCATCTTCACCTTTCTGGTACGCACGTGGCCTTATGCCCTTGTACATCCCATCTATCGCTGGGGGCATCCACGCTTTCTCATCTTCCTGTACATAGTTTCATAAAACTTTTAAAATCAACCAAAACATTCAAATATGTTAGAGAAAAAATCATCAAAAACATTCAAATATGTTTCAGAAAACTTCTAAAAATTGAAAATCATCCTACAAAACATCACTCTTTGGTTCTCACTTGTTCATGTAGGCATTGATTTTTAGGGTTTGGGTAAGTCTTAGTTAGTTATGGCAACTTACTAAGAATAGGCCTTATGGTGAGTTGGCTTGGTGAGGTGTCAGGTGAGGTGAAAGTGTGGGCATTATCTAAATTAATATATTTAAATAATAAATATTGTGAGGCTAATGAATTAAATTTATTAAATTAATTAAATTAATATTAGTGGGGTGAAGGGGGCCATGATTAGGTGAATGTGATAAAGGTATAATTTGTCAAGGGACCAAAGGGGAGTGTGACCTAATTTTGGTGTTTACATTTTACACCTTTATGTTGTGTAGCTTGTATTGGTAAGAGACGCTGACAAAAATAAGATGTGGTTGCCCCATGTGTGGGTGAAGTTGATCCCCCTCAAATCGGGAATTGACGAGGCGAAGGTAGAATCGGTGAGTGGTTTGATAAAAGGTAAATGTGATGAAAAGGAAGGTGGGTAATAGGTGAAAAAGGAGCAAGGTCTACTTGGGTAATCTAGGTAATGGGTCAGGGTAAAAGGTAGGAATAGTCAAATGCACACACACGTATAAACTGCAGCACAATACCAGTTTGAAAAGCAGCAAACTCTACATTGTCTAAGGTCGATAGGTTTATCCAAACAAGGTTGAAGTGATTCGGTATCCAAGGTATAGGATATGGTCAGGAAGCACAACGTAGGTTAGGTGCAGGAACGTTTAGGTATGTTCCAGTACACCCAAGGTAGGGTCAAGATAAACGGTCACAACAAGAGGCAAGGTAAGGTCATTAGGTCAATCAACATAGGTAATGGTGCAAGGTATAGCAAACACATGAGGTCAAAGGTCACTAGCAATGGTCCAAGTCCAAATATCTAGGTCACGACACGGGTAAGGCCGAGGTATGGGTAAAATAATGAGTCCCCAAAGGAGGACGAGATTAGGCAGGAAATGATGAGGTCAGGAGGGTGAGGTAAATGGTTTGGGTAAAGGTTGGGTGGGGTAAATGATCAGGGTAAGGGTTAGGTGTGGAAAAAAAGAGTGATGGGCAGGGTAATAGGGTAAAATTTAGGGAAATGTGCAAGAGAGGGTGATCGATGCCGGTCGTGGAAGTAAGCGAGGTCGGTATAGTGTAACCGACATTGTAGACACCCATAATTACGCCCAAGCAATTTAAATACTTAAATTGCGTTAATTATTGTCTTTCTCGCAAATCGAAGACATATTGTCAAAAGCACTCATTTTCCCTCATATCATCATTAATTAATTACACTAAGCTAATTAATTATACCTAATTAACGACCTTCCGTTAATAAATCACCCCCTTCTACCTAGACTAATTAATTATTATTAATTAATTAGCTTCCCTTCCATTTAACCAATAAATCAATATTTAATTGATTTAATCTCCTTCTAATAGCCTAAATCATACTAATATTCCTCTAATTATCTTCTATAAGCTTACATCTACCTATTAGTTAATCACCTTTGATTAATTAAAACACCCCCAACTCCCATGACTTGCTAAGCATAAATTAAACCCTTCTAAAGTAAGGTTACCTTTAATAAAGCAACATTATTCATTTCTAATCATGTTTTACCTTTATCCCAAATTCATGAGAATGTGTTGAATCCTTTATCCTTTGGGCTATATAAAGATCCCTCCACCTATATTTTTACTTACACCTAAACTCCTTAGAGAGAAAATGTAAATCATATAGCAAAGAGACTAAGAGCTTGCACCTTGCCCTTTTGAGAGTTCATCATCTTGAAGAGTTAAGCCTCTTTCTTAAGTGCTTAGGTCATATGGGAGGTGTCAAAGGGGTCTTGTAGCCCAACTTTGATAGGCCCTCATTCCTAGGTTACTTGGCATACTAAGGACAACTATTTTGATAGCCATGGAGCTTACTTAGGTCCATTCATTTATTTGTTGTTAGAGAATAGAGGAGTTTAGATATTTAACATTGTTAGTTTCAAAGTTTGTATTGATGAATGCTAGCATCTAACCCTTGTTTAATTCTTATCTTGATGGTGTTTAGTTTGTTGTTCAATTCTTGCTAAGTTAAGGCTATTTAGGTGTTAGTCTTTACTCATATTAGCATTATTTTGAAAACAAACACATGCACACACCAACCACGGTAAGGTAGGACACGCGACCAATCTTGGTGAAGGTTAAACCGACATTGGTTAGGTCGGGTTTGTTATAAAAAAAAAAAAATCCATGTTTTTTGTTATTCATTTTTCATATAGCGAATTGAGAAAATGACAAAAGAGAGAGAAAAGAGGGAAAAGTGTCCAGATGGAATGGAGTGTTGAGTTGGCGGTCTGGACGGTGGGTGATTGGGTGGTGAGAGGTGGGTCCATAGGATCGGTGTGTGTGTGTGATTCGATTGGTTGGAGATGCGGGTGGAGATTAGGTGATGACAGAGGCTAGAGAGGGGATTGAGCGGGCCACCGTGTGTGCAGCAGCTGCAGACATGCCACCACGACGATGGCAACACGATGAGGTAGGCATCCAACTCTAGTTGTATTTGGTTAGATAGATTAGGTGATTTGCAAATTGGTTTTGTGGTTTTTATTTTGGGTTGGGGGAAAAAAATAAAATTTGGAAATGAGAGGGTAAAGTGGGTAAAATAGGAATGGGGAGAGAGATAAGTGGGGGAGAGGGGGGGATGAAGTGTAGGTGAGTTTAGGTGGGTAAAAGAGGCAGGGAGGAAGTTTTTTTAAAAAAGGGGGTTTGGGGGTCGTGGGTTTTCACCACGATGTGACCGCCTCAATCAGGGGGAAAGTGTGTCGCAGAGGGGTAAACTAGTATCAGTCACAAAACAGGTGACCGATGCTAGTTTAAGGGCGATCGGGTCGGTTAGAGAGAAGGCAAACCGATCGTTAGGTTTTGGAGGGCAAGGGGAAAAATTGTCACAAGGTTGGGTGATTGAGATGGGTAGGGGTAAAATAGGGTGTTGGAAAATGATAGGGGGAAAGTATGGGTGTGATAAATGTAGATTAATGTGTTGTTTGTATTGGATGCAAGGGAGAGATCAACTACGTATGTGAGACAGGGTTCCACCCCTGCTCGTGATAGTGTGTGGCACAGCAACCCTTGAGGAGCTATGACATGTGGAGGTGGTAGGCTTGAGTGGGGTTCAAAGTTACCGGCATGTAGTTTGGCGAGCTTGTTTGATGATGGTCGTGTTCATCGATAGATGGGATTCGTGACCAACACGTTCCACTTGCCGACGGGTGAGATCACTGTCACCTTGAGGACGTGTTCAGGATTCTACGGCTACCCATATTGGGTATGTAGGTCTACTCTATCTCCTCCAAGGCCTCGGAGGAGCTGATGTTGACGGTGTTTGGTGAGGGGATGGCTGAGATGACATTCCATAGTGCTAGCATTCACTATGGAGAGATGTACCTAGCCCATCTAGAGGAGACGAGGCTAGTAGTTCTATTGATGGAGGCAGTGTGCTGCTTTGCACTGCCAGATGCAGAGGGTGGTAGATTTCCCCGCTCATTGATGGGGGTACTACATGACATGATGATGGAATAGACCCACTTTTCACTGGGTGCCGGCATTTTGGTGCGATTATACAGGAGTTATGGGCATATGGATGATTGAGCGAGTTCAAACTGTGTTGTACATTTATACTTCATTACTGGGCTTATGAGCACATAGTCTGTGTGCGTCCAGTGGGCATGCCTGGGTTGATGCCTTTCGCCAAGCTATGTATGAGTTGGGTATAGGTGATGGGTGCCTTGCTATTGGAGAGCAAAGATCGGAGACAGGCCCTCAAATGATGTGGCCTATTTCTAGTGACCATTGGAGGGGTTATCTGGGGTGGATATCATTTGGAGGCCATATGTGGGCTTCCCCTCATATAGGTAGATGCATGATGAGCTAGCTGAGCTCCAACTACTAAGATGGATATAGGGTCACCATGCTGGGGAGCATGAGATGATCCCGGATGATGACGAGTCGGAGTGGCAGTTTAGGCTATTACAGGACATACCTCCGCCCTTCCCATAGTATAGGAGAGATGATGTGGAGAGGCCCTTACCTCTACCATAGCCTACAAAGTACCCATAGGGTAGGAGAATCGAGTAGTGGACCGGTGGATTGGTGATCGGGTCACAGAGGTATAGATAGTGGTGGGTGGCTCATTTACGAGCCATACCACCTAGACCGGGAAGCTGGATCTAGCCACCATCACGGTGCAGAGAGATGCCCTATAGGGGCAAGTGGCTACTTTGATTACCTAGTTGGGTATGGTGTAGACACAACTTGTGAGCTCAGAGGTAGAGGTAGCGAGTTACATGTACAGGTGGCCATTCTGCAGGCCCAGATGGCTGGGGGTGGGGGTGGAGATGGAGATGGGGATGATGGTCGAGTGGCGGCCTTATAGGCACATGTGACAAGGTTAAGGGCTAGTTGGCCACAACTCAAGCATAGATTGGGGCCTTACAGCCAAGAGATACAGCTGGGGGATAGAGAGAACCACCACGAGCCTGCGGGACAGGGTCCCAATTCACAGGCAGGAGCGGGACAGGGTCTCGCAGGACAAGTACAGGGCCGAGGCCTATGGGACCACCATAGACCATGCCTATATCTAGGTTACGAGATGCCCTAGGTGAGGCCAGATACTACTAGGACCAGCTTGATGGCGGTCGAGATAGATTTTCTATCCTATGGAGAGTACCGAGCACAGTAGGCTTCAAGTGAGAGGACTAGATCCCACACTCACAGTGTAGAGAGCACAGGGGGCCATCGAGCTCGAGGCTAGATCATGGAGATGCCACTAGCTCTAGGTGAGGTGCCCGAGGGACCTAGGCCCGGGGCCGAGGAGGTCGAGGGTATAGGTGACACAGATATGGAGGATGCACGCCGAGATGCCTGAAATACGACTCCTGATTGTTGATGTATTATAGTCATTTTTTTGATATATACTGGCTGCGTGCAAAGATAGTGAGAATATATGAGAGTTTTTGTATATTTTGAGCATATACCAGCTGCGTGCCAAAGAGATTTTGTATTGGTTTTATTGTTTAGTGTATATGATACGGCTGCTGCGGCACATGCCGATGACATTTTTATTGAGTATCAGCCTGCGTGTCAATGATTTTGAGATGATGGACATGATTGGATATCCTGTGTACATTGTATTGAGACATATATTTATTTATATGATGAGATGCTTGATTAGTTGGTGTTTTGATGAGACTTTTGATTTGTTGTTGTGATATGGATGAAGATTAGGTGAGTTAGGCATGATGGAGTCAGGTCGGTTTAGGCATGGATCGAGTCAGGTTGGTTTAGGCATGATTGAGTCAGGTTGGTTTAGGCATGATCGAGTTAGGTCATAGGCATGGTTAAGTCAAGTTGGTTTAGGCATGGATCGAGTAAGGTCATAGGCATGGTTGAGTCAAGTTGGTTTAGGCATGGTTGAGTCAGGTTTGTTTAGGCATGGTTGAGGCAGGTTTTTTTAGGCATGGTTGTGTTTAAAGTAGTTGAAGTTGTGATTCATTAATTTGTAATGAATGATAATATGGGTCATGTGTGAGATGTGTTATAATATATGCATGATGATGGTAGAGAAATGGTAGTCATAATAAATGTATGTTGTGATGAGGATTAAAATGTTAAGCAACTTGTTATGTATGTGGTTTAATTTTCAATTGTTGATATAAAAAGGAAACTAAGTGGGGTATAATGTATTTTAGGAAGATGAAAGATGAATTGGTTAGGGTAGAGAGTGTCCGAGCTAACCTCCAAGGGCCCCATGCCCTCGGAGTGCTACCTACATAGTCTTGGCAAAAAGGGACCTCAGGCCGATGTAGTTCTCCCATAAGCTAGGGAAGAATATGAGGGGGTATGAAAATGAGTTGGTAGGTTTTAGGCATGTTGTGGGTTTAGGTCTATTAGGTGTGGGTGGGTTATAGGTAAAGTGATATAGGTGATGTTGATTGTGACAAAAGAAGAAGATTACCCCAAAGGTAAGTGTCGAGGACCAAATCTGTATAAGGTAATCAAAACGTAAATAAAGATGGTTAAAAGATAAGAGGGGGCAATAAAGCCACCTGATTGGTTAGGATTAAATCTTGAATAGATCATACCTTGGAGAGGTGATGAATGTAAGACCCTAAAGACATTGCATGATTGATTATTCAAAGGTGAAAAGTAGTCACATGATCACCAAATGTCTTGGTTTCAAGAGGTCCCTTGAGGTGGTAGGAAATGGGAGTGGGAATGGTGAGAAGGGTGAAAGGTGGTTAATTTTTATATGGTATGAGGTGGCATGCTCTTTGGGCAAGAGATCCGAGGTCACAATGGGCAAGTCCATGACTAAAAAGTTTCTGTTTTGACTATTATTTGAGATATACTGATCGATGTAGGAAGTCTATATGGGATGAGGAATTTAACTCCTGAGGTCTTGTGAAGTGATCGATGCAAGAAGCTTCAAATTCTCTCACTTTTTTATAGCTTTACATGTCCTTCGAGGGAGCAATCTATTTACAGCAGTGATTACTAAGAGGAAGATGTCCTTTTGAGGGAGTCATCTTTTTGTTAGAAGTTTGACTCAAGGAGTTGGGTCCCATGTGGGGATTTGAAGTCATGGAAAAGACCAAGGTGAAGAATAGGATTCTTGTTTAGAAAGTAGGGTGAAATGACCATGGGATCTCATCTAAAGGTAGATGAAAAGTATCCATGAGAATCATGCTATGTGTAGCACCGTGGTACACACATTCAAGAGAAGATAACATGTGACAAGTACTCACATGATTCTTGTTTAATCATTGGTGAGGTGTATGAAGTGGATAGCACTCAAGGGATGAGCATGGAAAGAAGAAAAAGGTGAGGTAGGACTAAAATTCAACAATAGAATGGTCAAAGATGCAAGGCGTTAAGGGGTTCAGGTTTGGGTTTACCATCGAGTGAAGATAAACGATAAGAACCTGATCCATAAGTATGAGTCACAATGTATGGTCCAAGCCAATTAGGAGAAAATTTTCCCCATTTACTTTTTTCTGCTTTGGTTACGTGTTGATTTTCTTTCAGGACAAGGTCACCAACTTGGAAGGTTCGGTCATGAACATGTTTGTCGAGGCACATTTGATACATTTTTGGTAAACTTGAAGGTGATCAAGAGCGTTAAGACAACATTCATCTAATAACTCAAGTTGTGCTAAACGGTCTTGATGAAAGTCATCATCATTGAGCATGTCATGGAGAGAAATGTGGAGTGAGGGAATCTAGACTTTGAGAGGTAGAACAGCCTCTATACCGTAGACCAGAGAAAAGGTGTGGCGGCAGTGGAAGTGCGAATACTAGTGCGGTATGCCCACAGGAAAAAGGAATGTGCGTATGCCAATCCTTCCCAGTATCGTTAACCACTTTCATGAGAATTTTGTTTAGGGTTTTGTTAGTGGATTCAGCTTGGTCGTTGGTTTGTGGGTAATAAGGTGATGAGAAACTTAGCTGAATGCCGAAGGCATCACAAAGTTTTTGCAAGGTTTTGTTTTTAAATTTTTTCCATTATCAGTGATGAGGCGATGAGGAACACCAAAGCAAAAAATGATGTGATGATTGATGAACTCACATATTTTCTCGGCTTTCATGGAGATGAGTGGTATGGATTCCACCCATTTTGTGTAGTATTTGGTAGTGGTGATGATCCATTGATGTCATTGGGAAGAATGGGGTTGATCTCTCCAACAAGATCCAAACCCCATTGAGAGAAGGGCCAAAGGTCACGGGTGACCTGTAAGGCGTGACTGGGTGTGTGATGAAGGTTGGCATGTTGTTGGCATTTTACACAATGCTTGACATAGTCACAACAATCATGGTTAAGGGTTAGCCAGTAATAGCCTAGGTGAAGAATATGCTTAGCCACAACAAGGCCATTAAAGTGACCTCCACATATGCCATCATGAACTTCCTTAATGGTATAAGGAATTTCAGAACTCATGAGGCATCATAAGAGAATACCATCAAATCCATGCTTATAGAGGAGGCCCCCCATGATGACATAACGAGAGACCTTTTTAAGGAAGGCGCGTTGTCCGTTACGGGTGAGATCAAGGGGTAAGATGGAGAGAGAAAGATAGTCGGAGTATTGTTTATACCAAAGGTCACTCGGGTCAGGGGTGATGGTTCCAATGGAGGAAACATTGTGAGGTAAGTAAGAGGGTGATTGGAGTCATTGTACGGTGACAAAGATTTTAGAATGGTGGGCAAAGCGGGTATTTGAGAAGCCAAGCAGGCCATGGTGTCTACAAATTTGTTGGTTGAACGAGGGACAATTTGTAAGGGTAATAACGGTCGAAGGTGGTCAAAAGTATGTCTACATGATGTTTATACTTTTGAAGTATCTCATTATGACATTGGTATATACCATTGACTTGGTTTATGACCAATTAAGAATCACCAAAGATTTTGATTGATTTGACATCTAGGGCATAGGTGGCTTGGAGACCTAATACGAGTGCTTCGTATTCGGTGATTTTTTGTACAATCAAAATATAGTTTGAAAGAAAAATGCATGGGTTCACCATCAAGTGAAATGAGGATAATACCAACCCCACCCCCAGGATGACACTTGGAACCATCGAAGAAGAGTGTCATTTGGTAAGCGGGTTCGTCAAGGAAAGGGTAGCAATTGACTCATCTAGGAAGTCAAAATTAGAGGGTTGATCCCTAGAAATAGGTACGTTGACCAATTGGTCGGTGATGGCTTGGCCCTTGATGGAATTTTGATGAATGAATTCGAGGTCAAGGTCAGCTAAAAGCATAAGCCATCGTGCGGCACGTTGATTTTGATAAGGTTTGACATACATGAAGTGTAAGGGGTCGGTGTTGGTCACAACATAGGTTTTGTGGTTGAGTAGGTAATGAGGAGTTTGGTGACAACAAAAAATAAGGCCAAGAAAAGTTTTTTGGGATGGGTTTATTGGGTTTCATAGTCCAAAAGAGTACGACTTATGTAATTGTGGACTCTCTGTGTTGTTCATTGATGAGTGAGCATGGCTCCCAAGGAGTGACGGTGAATTTGAGATGTATATGTAGAAAGGTTGATTTTCTTTAGGTGGAATGAGTATGGGTGGTTGAAGAAGGTATTGTTTTAAGGCCTCAAAAACCCCAGTCATCATCCCATTTAAAGGAGACATTCTTCTTGAGAAAAAGCACCGATAAGATAATTGTGAAATGGTTTAATAGACCAACTTACCTTGGGTAATGGAGTTGTCTAAAGTTAGTGGGCGGAGGCATTTGGCCCAGAATGGCCTTGAATTTAGTAGGGTCAACTTCTATACCACGTAGGAAAATGATAAAGCCCAGGAGTTTTCTTGAGAGGACTTAAGCAAAGATGCACTTCTTAGGTTGAAGGTGAATGCAATATTTAATGAGACGGTTAAAAATGGTTTTTAGGATGACAAGGTGCTCGGAGCAGCGTTTAGATTTAGACAGGAGATCATCCACATAATCTTCCAATATTCGATGCATGATATCATGGAAGATGTAAGTCAACCCGTTGATATGTGGCACTAGTGTTTGTATTTAAAGGCATGATTTGAGTAGCGCAGAAGGTCCCCAGGGGTGATGAACGCGGTTTTGTGTTGATCCTCTCGGGGCAAGAAGGATTTGGTTATAACCCAAGAAGCCATCCATGAGTGATAGATTCATGATAAAGTGGTAAGGTCAACCGTGTTGATCAATACCGGTTAAGGGAAGTCATCTTTTGGGCCAAGAGCTAGGTTGAGATCACGGAAATGTGCAAATGCGCGAGTCCCCCGGTTCCTTAGTGATAGGGATAATGTTAGAAATCCAACGAGGATAGTCAATGGGTAATATTAAGGAAATAGAAAGAAGGTGCTGAAGTTCTTCTTTTGAGAAGGGCAATGCGAGGTGCATTTTCATCACTTTTGTTTGATGGGTTTGACATCGGGAATGGTTACGATATTGTGGACCACTATGGTGGGATCAATACTGGTCATGTCTGTATAAGACCAAGAAAAAGTGTGGTTATGATCTTTAAGAAAAGAAGTGATGGCTTCTATTTAGTAGTATCCAAAGATTGGCCGATCTTTAGGATGTGCGGGTCATCTTGAGTATGAATGTTGATTTCGATATTCGATTCATTCAACATGGTTTGACATCTCGAGAGGGTAATTGATGAAATATGAGTGGCAAGGTAGGTGAGTATAGATTCATCATCCCGACATTGAATGCGTTAATCTGAAGGTGTAGTCATCATCGATCATTTAGGATACTTGAAGGGAAAAGAGGAAGGAGCCTTCACCTCGCGTTGATAAGTCAAATAATGAAATGGTGTTTATGAAAAAAGTTAGGAGGGATATATTCAGGATCCATCAACTCCGTCGGTGAAAGTCTTATCATGGAAGATGTAAGTCATAGCCCCCGATGGGTGATGAAGGCGGAGCAGGTGAAGAATGTGGAGAAGGGTTGATGTCCTTGATGAGTTCAATGCGGGCCTGTTTGGTAGGTGGTTTAGGAAATCCGATACCACTACGGTCATTATGTTTGCGGGTGGTACATGGAATAATGGTATGGTGGCCTTTCTCATAAAATCCAAAACCAAAACCCTTCCGGTGCATCGGGTCCCAGAAGGTGTGGGAAAAATGGTGATTGGTGAGATCCTAGAAGTCAGGAAAAATGGGCGGGTTTGTGATGGTGGTTCGGGTGTGTATGTGGTAGAAGCCATACATAGGTGAGACTAGTATGAAGATGAGGAGGACCATAAAGGAGGTGTTCTCCTATGTGGTGATCATAGCGAGGGTGTTGGTGAAGAATTCCATACTCTTGTGGAGTAAGGAATGTGTTGAAACTATAAAGGCGGTATTCCCCCTGAGTGAGGTGTTGAAAAACACCTTCCAAGAGGATCGGTGGTTGGTATGTGGATAGTGGGAATAGATGATGTGTTGGAGGATGATGTGGAGGTGGAGTTCAGTTGGGAGGACCGATGGGTTGGACGTGGAGGTTGTGGCGATGGTAGGTTTGGCAAGAGGAATGTGCGATGGAGGTGGTGACTACTATGGATTTTGTGACATTTCTATGAGACCGGGCATGGAAAAATGTTTCACCTGATTCTTAGACATTTCTTTGAATATTGATGAAATAGATAGGGTAATGGGCGTAGGAGGAATACCTATTGAAATGTTGGTTGTTGGGTTATTACGCGCGTATGACTTCTGAATCCATAGCTGATCATGAGAGCTTCCTTTTGGCTAGGAGGAACTACTTGAAATGGAACACAAGACCACCAAAAGAGTTAAACAAAATATATGCAATGAACGCTCTAGCGTGTGCTAGATCCGGGAAGTGTGATACTTCTAGCGCATTTGTCGGTCTCTTATTTAAAACAATTTAATGCTAGTAATAAAGTAAATACTATTATAGTTAAAATGATTTAGGTATCTCATTTAAAACACAATAAGAAAGATCTAATCTAATAGGCTAGGTTAAAATAAGATCCGAAGGTCAAGTAGTTAGTTTTGGTTCTCTGCAGGTCTGACAGAGGTCTCAAGCAGGTCACAAGTGATTAAGGGTGATGTGAGAATAGGTGGGTAGGTCATTGTTCTATGTTGCTCTATTGGTAAATACAGAGACCGATGCCGGTTAAGGGTGACCGATGCTGGTTGGGGAGAACCGGTGCCGGTTACTATGGAAAACTGGGAATGCCACAAAATGAGCTTTGGGTCTCCCTTATGATTACACAAAGGACTTGGTTGGCCGAAACGAGGTATTAGGCTATTTGGGTGGGATTTTGTGAGGTTTTAATGGGTATGTGGAGGGGTGAGTATTAAAGGAGGTCAATGGGTGGCTAAGAGAATAAAGAATGACAATACAATGATGAATTTAATGGACTAGAGGAGTAAATGTTCTACTTACTTGGAATCTGCAGTTCTGGATGTTTGTGAGTGATGGATGAAGGTGCTTGTACGAGGTTAAATGTTGTTGAGGATCACCAAATGTTGGAAAGCTCCTGCATGGGCTACATGTGCATTCCTTTTTGCTTGGTTGGATCAAATCTATCTTTGAGTGATTCTAGATGGTGCCGAGTGAATCTTTGGATGCCTGTACAAGAGAAAATGCTTGATGTCCTTCCTTGCATGCATGTTCTCGTAGAAACTTGTTCTCAAAAGATGTGATATCTCTCAGGAATTTGCTAATGTTTGTAAACCTCAAAAATAAGGTTGTTTTGGGAATTAAAAGGTGATCGACAGTGGTTTTGGCTTAACCGGTGATGGTTAGGGGTAACCGGCGTTGGTCAAGGTGGGATTTCCTAGGTTTACTAAACTAGGGAGATCCTCTTGATTTTTTGGTATCTCTTGTTGTTAACCCGTGGATTAGGATGGAAGCTTCCTATAAGCATGCGGGAATGTGGTTAGAGGGAATGTAGGCATTCATTTTTAGGGTTTGGGTAAGTCTTAGTTAGTTTTGGAAACTTACTAAGAATAGGTCTTAGGGTGAGTTGGCTTGGTGAGGTGTAAGTGTGGGCATTATCTAAATTAAGATATTTAAATGATAAATATTGTGAGGCTAATGAATTAATTAAATTAAATTAATTAAATTAATATTAGTACGGTGAAGGGGGCCATGGCTAGATGAATGTGATGAAGGTATAATTTATCGAGGGACCAAAGGGGAGTGTGACCTAATTTTGGTGTCTACACTTCTCATAGATCAAATAAAGAAGTACAAATAGGAGTGTTGTGTAACTTCTAATGCATTGACTCATCATACATTGACAAGGGAGAAATGAGTTACAATTCGAAATGGAGTGTAAATTCTCGTATGACACACATCGACATACATGATAGATTCTATGATGGAATCTGTCATGTAACTTCTAATAACAACCTAGAAACCTTTGACTCACATAACTGAGATGACTCACCATGGGTGAGGGAAATTCACCTAATTAATAAATAAAAGATGATAAATACCCCTCTCACCAACACTCCCCTTCATTATAGCTTAGGATGATGCAAGACAAGTCGACAAAGAAATGGGTCTTGACAACTACGCTTGATGAGGTACCCATGTACAATAAGGATATCAAGTAATGGAGGAAAATCACAAGGGAAAACATCCACTTACAAGAGATATAAGACTCCCCTAAACAACTAAGAAAGATGCATCAAATGGGTCCTAACAACTAAAGGCATGATAAGGTACCCATGTATAAATTGTAATATTTCTACAAGAAGAAGATGAGGAGAAGGAAGAGAACTATCCATCTTCCTTAGAAGATACAATTTCTTGAAGGCATTCTATATTTTGCAAAGAAGCCTCATGGAGAGACCATGGATTAGAAGTAGATGCAATGGAGAGTGAACCACCATGGAAGGGTGAGTGAAACCGCCAAGTGTTTGATGGATCTCTAACCAAGGTGTGGTTTATGACTCAAGTCCTCCATTTTAATGGTCAAGCTTATTGTCACATCATTATGAAATCCCTAAAACCTAAGTCATTAACCCCATACCCCTTTAATTAATTAATTTACCTCACATTCCTAAAGATCATATCACCCATTTCTCAAAGTTAATTAATTAATTAAGTAATTAATTTGTTAATCCACTCCATCCTCACACCTCGCACCAGACAAATCCTCAAACTCACTAGTTGTAACTAGTCTAAATAGGTAACCTTCTATAAAATTTACCTAACCACCTCTAACTTATCCCTATAAACCACTTCCCACTCCTCACTAGTTAGGACTAGTTTAAATTTGGAAACCTACCAAATTATCCCTACTCTATCCTAACCACTTCATATCTACCTCTAACCCTCACCCTCGACCTCTCCAAGTTATCTAGCCATGATTCCCCTAAATCCCCACATCTAAGTTAAAATGGAAGGTTTATCACTTCGTATCTCACCCTAACTCAAATTTCCTAAAAATGTCGACATGATTCCCTCAAACTTGGTGATCTATAAATACCAATTCTTCTACCTCTCTTGGGACATTTTTTTCACGACCATCTAGATGAACCAGAGCACTATCAAGTTTTCTCAAGCATTCAAGCAAAATAATACAAGGTTCCTATCAACATCATTTGGCATCTAATACACCTTAAATCATTTTGGATCTATTAAGCTCGTTTCATCATCAATCACACCATCACTAGAATACATCATCACCATTTATCATCGTTCAAAGGTTCATCTCCTTTCATTTTTTTTTTTTTTTTTCATTTCTAAATAGACTTGTTAGATCATCATATATTTCCTTTTTCATTTAATAGATTGTATATTTTCATTTTAGATAATCAAATTATTTATTTTATAGTATTGTTATTATTTCACAGAATCACATGTGATTAGCCTAATCACCTGTGATTCTTGTGTTTTTTGTCAACTTAATAATATTTTCATTAGAAGTTGTTATTAGTTAATGCATGCTTTTGTGTTACTAATATTTGTGCCAAGATGGATTTTTAGATGGCCATATCAGGAACTAATCATCCCATTACCAACATCAATTCCCTTTCGATTTCAACACCCATTGCACTGGGAGAAATATGACTTACTACATGACTTAGAGCTGTGTTCCATACACACAATCCCCATTGATCCTTTAGAAACCATTTTCACATCTACCCAGAAAATTTGAGAAGCCACTAAGGAATTTTGGGAAGCATACTATGAGGTTTAGAGGATCTAGTACGACCTTGCATGGTTTGAATACAAATACGAAGTGGGCCTAGACATATCCGAAGACATGAACACCACATTTGAATCTGACATTGAGAACAACATCAGCCTTACAAAAACTGATTCTGATCTTGCACACCTATACGATATAGAGGAGGAGATCTCTAACTTCTTGTGGAAGACTACATCTCTAACTGATTCATACTTCACCAAAGATGATGATTTAGCCTACTTAGTAGGCTCTAACATCTTTTCTAAAAACTTAGATACTGACCTAGATTCGACTTCAGATTCTAGGCTTGTTACTTTTCATTATCATTATCAGCTGATGTATGTAATAATCTAAATAAGTGATAAAACATTTGATCACATTTGTAATCCATTCCATTAATAAAATCATGATTGTTTTAAAAGTAGGTTGAAATCCACATAAGGAAGTCTTTTGGCTTCTGGGAATTAGCCTTTACTAGAGGAAACCTACCTACCTATTTTACTAATTCCATTTTGTGTAGTGTCTTTGATTTTAGGTTTAATTACAGGAAAAGAAGCCTACTTCATTTTCATCGGAGAGAAAAAAAAATCAAACACCTATCACATCTATGGGTACCTTAGAAACCCTACCATACTCGAGGTTGAGTCAATTTTTTCCCTATTGTAATATCAAACCAACCCCTAAGGTAAAATTGTCCTCAACATTCTAGCATGCCGGTGGGACCACTTGTCCCTTGTTCTTTTGTTTCATTTCAATCAATAGAATACTAACTATTTTTTCATTGTGTAATAATCACCTATGATTATCCTAATCACCTACGTTTGGGCCAATCACCTGCATTTTCTTTGTATGTTTTTCTTATAATCTCATAATCTATCTTCTACTTCTTGCTTTTCTATTTTCTATTTCTTCTAATCTAGTTTGAGGTTCCTATTATTATGAAAGTCTTCATCTATTGGATTTTTGCTTTAGGAAAAACTGCTAAAAATCTAAAAAATAAATAAAAGGAGTGATCTTATGGTAAGTCCTAAAACCTTCCTTTTGCTTTCCATTTTGCATTTTTGGTTATTTGTTCTCATTAAAAATCAACATTTCATTTTGGGTCTTAAAACAAACCATTTCATACTTCTTGATCATCTAGCTTTAAATAGGAAATTAATTGGTTGCATTCACTTATCTTTCCCTCACACACAACCAAATCACTTCAAAATCAAAAACGCATTCAAAAAACTCCCACCTAGGTGAAACTGATTGGGATTTCATCACCCAATAGGAAGCTGACTCGATGTTTTAGCCGAGTATAATATCTTTTTTGGTATATTTTGGCTCAACACCCGACTCCCTTATCACAATGGGACCATGAAGTGAGGGGGTAGGCCCCAATATACACATGCCATACCGACAGTAATATAGAGTTGGGCCTCACATACCTTTGGGTATATCGAGGACTCCACCCTTAAACATACCTGAAACCATCCATAACTTACCATTTCCTAGGACCTTGTTAACCATCTTACACATTTCACTTTTTCATAATTAATCAAGATAAATACAAAACAACATATTTTTGCTTGAATTTTCTTCTTTGTTTGTAAATCAACCCATTTAGTTATTTTTCATTTTCTAGGTGTTTGTGTGTTTGTTTATCATGGTACTTACTAGACAACAATCTTGTAACCAAACTCCTAAAACATGTCTACTCCACCACCTACATTTCAACAACATGTCCCATTTTATACTACATCAACACTTTCAACACCAACACAACAAAAAATTCCATATTATCAAACTATTACATCAATCCCTTTTGACACCCAACAGACTTGGAGTGAATCAAGGAGTCAACTATAACAATGAAATGGGACAAAACTCTTTCATTCCCCACATCAATATCATGGTTAAATATTTCATACATCTAGACCACAAGAAACAGAACCACCTCTTTTCTTCTAGTCCTCAACCAAAAGCATTTGAACATCCTTTCTACAATAGGGGAGACCCTATCTTTGAAGAAATGCTAGACTCAAACCCTATTTCCCTCAATGCCTATCTAGTAGCTAGAAATGTTCAGATGTAACCATTTACACCCCAACACACTTACAATCCTTCATCTACCATTACACAACTCATTGATCAAAATCAAGACCTCGTTTCCAACAATTATACCCATACACTTCAAATCAACCTAAAACACCAAAAAATAGTCAACCAAGATATATCCTTAGCCCTACTAATCCCTTTGAAACATCGAATGAACAATTCTCCACTAGTCAACCTAAAGCATCGAGGTCTCTTTAGTCCCCATTTATGACCTCCACATGATTTCATCACAAAACACATCTTTCTTGCCCAATAGTCTACATCCTCACCAAGTCCTTCTACAAGTTCACACCTCCCTAAGTAGTACCACTACTTCCTCATCCACTCTTGGCCTCCTCATAGGTGTAAACACCTCCATGAGTTTTGTGGCCTTTTCTACTATTGTATCCTCCCAATAGGTTACTAGTCATTCAAAACATCACCATGTCCATCCCTACAACTACACCATTGATCAATACTAGTGTCATTGCTAGCACTCACCCTATTTCACAATACATACCACAACCTTCACAACCACTGATCTCCATGCCACAATCTACACCCCTAAAAATATCCCACAATATAGTATCCCACAACAAAGCATTCCACAATAGAACCGTCTCTCTCACCTCTACTTTTTCCTTTTCAAGTAAATCACCCACATATTCACAACCACTCACTCATACATCAATGTCCATTACAG
The DNA here is from genome assembly GCA_018340775.1 of Taxus wallichiana var. yunnanensis. Classification (NCBI taxonomy): domain Eukaryota; kingdom Viridiplantae; phylum Streptophyta; class Pinopsida; order Cupressales; family Taxaceae; genus Taxus; species Taxus wallichiana. The sequence goes on along the minus strand of CM031237.1, from coordinate 628,111,426 downwards.
TATCAATACATACAAACCTCATAGCCTATAGCCTCCCAAAAAGGTTTCTCCATCTCATCAAAACATCCCACAATAGAAACATCCCTTATCATCAAAGTATCCCTCAACAAAATATTCCTTATCAACAAAATATACCTCAACAAAACATACCTCAATATAGCATATACATCAACAATACACCTCAACAAAACACTCCACAATATCACATCCCACAACATCAACAAAATGTTCCTCAATAAAATTTTCCCCAATAAAACATTTCCTACCAACAAGGCATTCCTCAATAGTATCAGACATACTCACAACCTAGCCAATCTTTATTTCAACTTGGCTCATCCTCACAACAACAAACTCAACCTGATCCTCTCAAGCCCTTTTAAACTACATATCTCCAGTCTCAAAGTTTGCTTCATCCTCATCAAGAATGTGCTCTCTTATGATCAAATTTTCAATGAGCCCATTCATCCTTCGATACCATATAAACCATATCCACCTCACTGGGAACTTCCTAAATTTATCAAGTTTTACAACAAGGAAGATCCCCAACAACATATATGTGCCTTCATCATGCATGTTATCTAATAGCTCATGATCAAGACCTGATGTTGAGGACCTTTCCCATGTCCCTCACCGGTCCCACTTTAGATTGGTACAACAACATTCCACAACATTCCCTATTCTCCTTTGTGTAACTTTCCCAACTTTTCTTAGACCACTTTTCCATAAACATAGCTCACAAAATCACTATCAATGACCTATATGCCATCAGAAAATTCAAAGATGAATCTATCATTGATTTTGTCACTCATTGGAGGGGTGTGACTAATCAACTATCCTTTACATTACCACAAACATAATTAATCAAGGTTTTCATCATGCATGTGCTAAACACATCTCATCCACTTTACAAATCCAATCATTTCAAACTTTTGATGAGGCTTTCACCATGGCCCGTAAATTGGAACTGTGAGCTCTAGAAGATGGATGGGTTAAGCTTCATCCTAAGAAACCAAAAGTTGAAGTTCCCATCTAAGTCAACATCCCATAATGATAAGTCAAAAACATCCGCCAATGCTGTTCATCATAGTTAAATCTCTCCCAAGGAAAACCCACTACCAAGTGTCCCCATCAACAACATAACTACACACCTATATGAGAGACTTATAGCACAATTTTTGACAAACTACTTGCCTCCAACATGATATCTCTCCTATATATTTGACCCATCAACATATCAATATCTAAACCATTTGGTATCAAGATAATGACTATTGTAAATATCATAGGTCAATGGACATGACATCGAAAGGTGTCACACATTCCACAATGTACTTCAAGATTTGATCAACAAGGGTGAGCTCCACTTAGACAATCCAAATGCACCCCCAAATCAAAATATTGACATATTTAAGAAACATTTCCAAATCACCCTTCATCCTCCAATCAACCACAAACAAATGTTGTCCACACCATCAATACAATAACTAAAATAGAGCCTATCCTTCCTACATCCTCGTCACTTATTGAATCAAAACCTATGGAACCAACGTCAACAACCAATGAGCCTAAAACTATGACTATTGAGTCTTCACCTATTGAGAACATCACTAAAACCCTTCCTACATCCTCATCACTTACCAAATCAAAACTTACAAAATCAACACCAAAATCTAGTGAGCCCAAAGCTACTGCACCTCCATCTACTAAAAATATTACTAAAACTATTCCCATGCCTTTGTTACATGCCATTACAGAACCCACACCTGCATCCTCTATGTTCTGAGATTACACCTAAAACCACATCAAAAAACAACCCAAAATACCCACTACCTCAAGGAAATAAGACCCTTTTGCTACTTCCTCATCAACCACACCTAGTTCATCCAAAACCACAAAAACACCTCATAAATAGGGTATTGTTCAGGTTTTCAAAATCCCTCAATATGTTTTTCCTGATCAAAGTCCTTTTTTGTGGACCTCTCTCCCTTATACCTGTTAATCACCTTATTATTATAGGATCAAAATCCCCCAATCAAACCCCTACACTAAGTCCATATCCTACACCTTTTACATAGTCCAACTATCCACACCAATGATCACCCATATGGGGTCCTCACCCTTTACCCATCATGACCAACTATCCTCACCAGTGGCCACCCATACAGGGTCCCTCACTCTCACATGTCACACAATCTAACTATTCACACAAAGACCACCCATACAAGCTCTCATCCACCACTCACTGCATGACATCTAGAAATCCTCCACGATGAAAAATAAACAACTTGTGGCTAAACAACTAATCTTACCTCCTCTGAGAAAATGGAGACATGACCTTGTCCTATCATGTCATCTACACCAAAGGGGACGTTATGTCACCATATTAGATGACCTCCTTCAATGATCACTTATTACATTACCACCTCCTAAACCATCGGATCATCACGGATGGAAGCCTTCCTGGTATGACTTCAATATCTTTTGTGATTACCATAGAACACATGGCCATTCCATAGAAAATTGTAGAGCCTTTCACTTGAAGGTACATGAACTTGGTAGTACTCTTCCTTCCTTCTCAATCAAAAAAAATGCCAACATCAACATCATCATCATCAAAAAAATTGAAGAATCTATCCCTAAAGCATTTGATCATCAAGTCGGTGTTGTACACATCACCACCCATTCACAAAATTATGAAAAGAATCATCAGAGCCTAAGAAAGGTAAAACCTCCATCACTATATACCCTACCTCTGAATTATCAACTTCATCTGATAAACCTAAGGTATCTATTTCCTTAGCTCCTGAGGAGTCTAATTAAACACCATCATCAAAATCCAAAGATTTATACAAGCAACAACACCCCCTTTCACCGCAATACAAAAGGTTGTTATCAAAAATTACACCAATCTCCATGTCAGATGTCACTTTATGAACTAGTCCAAACATCTCCTTTTCACAAACATGCCATGATAGAAGCCCTTCAATCCATCAACCATACCACCAATGATCCAATTCCTTTCACAAATTTTGTGGGTGCTCTTAAAACATCCCACTATATCATTTGAACCATATGAAATTCCATCTCTTAGACTAGAAGACCATGACCTACCACTCTTCATCACCACCCAGATCAATGACATCTCCATCAAAAGGGTCATGATTGATAGTGGTGTCTTGCCATTAATATCATATCATCCCTCACTTTTGACCAACTCAAATTACCCAATACTATCGTCATCACTCAAACTCTAGTTCTATTATGATCCTTCAATGACACTATCACACCCACATTAGGCATTGTTATACTTCCACTTAAAGTCGGTATCAAAACCTACCCAAAACTCTTCTACATTATAGAAGGAGAGTTTCAAATACAACATGTTATTAGGATGCCCTTGGATATGCACCATGTGTTGTGTTCCTTCCACCCTCCATCGTTGTCTCAAATATGAACATGAAGGTCAAATTTCACTATCCCCACTTGATCCAAATCCATTCATTGACTACTACATGATGTACCACCCAAATGATGTCCTTGTACCCAAATCCATTGAGCCATCTAATGAAGCATCCACTAGTGCATCTATCCCTTCTTCCAAGTTACTAGATGATTCCTCTCTTGGTGAGGTTGTAAAACACCTTACGCTTGGGGAATATGTCTCCTCATGCTTAACTCCATCCCTTCACCTAAAACATATGGCCGCCTTAACAAGCAACCCATGTATGACCCAAACATAGGAGATGTTATCTCCTATGGTCCTCTGACTTATCTCAAAACAAACCTTATTTATGGGGGACTTGATAACCCTCCATCCCATGCTATTAATCCACACCATGCCATGCCATTCACATTAAACTTCAAATCTCTTGATAATCCAAACTTCACCCATGTATCTTCATCATTGTGCGTGGAGAGGTTTTGGCCTCGGACATTATGAACAAGGAACCCATGATCAACCCATCCTACATTCCCTTAAATCTCATGAGAAAAGTGGTTTAGGTTATAAAAGGATTCACCTCCAAAATGTGCAAAGCCACTACATCTAAACTTTCTACATCCCTAACTATTTCGAACTAGAACCATCATCATCCAACAAACCCTAAAGATCCCATGGACAAACAATGATGTACCCATCCCACCTAATTTTTTTAATCAATTTTATATCTTTAGGGCCACTTACTTATCAATCTAATCACTCCACTAAATCATTACCCCTTGTTTGGATAGAAATGGTTGAGGAAGATTCACCTACCATAGATATCCTCCAGTGTCAGAGATGACCAGGATATCCTTTCCCATATGGGAGTTGAAGATCATTTCCTTCATAAGTCCCTACCATCTAACACACCAACTCTCCTTAACGAATCCACCCTCAACGTTAACTTAGGAACCCCTAGGATCCCACATAGTTAAGGTCGGTCAATCTCTAGATTCACAAGAATTAAATGATTTCACCTCATTCTTAACAAAATATCACCAAGCCTTTTCCTAGTCATATATGATATGCCCGGAATGATCCTAACATTTTCATACACAACATAGTCACGTATCCCAATGCTAAGATGGTTAAACAAAACTCCATAAAATGCATCCCCATATAGCTCTCCTTATTAAGGAAGAGTTGCAATGCCTCTTATCTACCAACTTCATCATACCCATTGACTATCCACAATGGGTCTCCAATGTCATCCCGTAACTAAGGCTTTAGGTAAAATATACATTTGCATAGATTTTAGGGATCTCAATCTTTCCTATCCTAAAAGATGATTTCCCTCTTCCAAACATAGATCAGCTCATCAACCTAACAGCTGGCCATGAAATTCTCTCCCTCATGGATGGTTTCTCTAGTTATAACCAAATCCTCATCACTCCCAATGATCAACATAAAAATTATTTCATTACCCCTTGGGGAACCTTCTACTATCGTGTCATGCCCTTTGGTCTTAAAAATGTAGGGGCTATGTATCAATGTGCCATGACATACATTTTCCATGATCTCATCCAAAAATTGTTGAAGACTACATTGATGACCTCTTAGGAAAGTCTAAATCATGAAAAAACCACCTTGACGTCCTTGAATCTATCTTCACTCATCTCATCCAGTTTTGTCTTCATCTTAATCTGCAAAGTGTGTTTTTGGTGTCCTAACTGGAAAATTTTTAGGATTCATCATATCTATCGAGGCATTGAAGTTGACCCAAAAAAAGTTAGAGAAATCATTGAAATCATCCACCATCCAATATTAAGAAACTGCGTAGCCTCCAAGGTAAATTACAATCCATTTGACGTTTCATATCATAACTTTTAACCATTGTCAATTGTTTCACCATCTTCTTCACAAGGACATAGAATTTCATTGGGATTTGATTGGCAAAAAGCCTTTGAAAAATCAAACAATCTATTATCACCACTTGTGCTTACTCCACCTCATGAAGGGGAACCATTTTATCTATACATATCCACCTCAGAACATGCCCTAGGAGCTATGCTTTCCCATCATGATAATCAAGGTCATGAACAAGATGTATACTACATTAGTCACACACTCCATGAATATGAAACACGCTACATTAAAGCTCAAAAATTATGTTTGTACATTATACTTTCCACCTCCAAACTTTGACATTATCTCCTCAATCACAAGACATATGTCATCACTAGTTTTAATCCACTTAAAACCATGCACACTAAACCTTATCATAATGATCACATAACTCGATGGCTTATGCTCATGACTGAATTTGCTCTGAAATCATATCTTAGAAATCTATTAAAGGTCAAGCCATTGCAGATCAGCTCGTTGATGCACCCCTTTTAGATAATCAACTACCTCACAAACAACATTTTTCTGATGAATCCATCAAAATAACATGATGAACCTGATTTCATCCCCATTAAAATGACCCTCTTCTTTGATGGTGCTAAGTGCCAAGAAGGGGGAGGAGATGGAGTCGTTATCATACCACCCTGGAACATTCCACTTCCATTATCATTCAAACTTAACTTTGAATGTACTAACAACATGGAAGAATATGAAGCCTTAATCATGGGTCTAAATACCATCATTCTCCTAGGTGCCCACATCCTGGAAATCTATGGAGATTCACAACTCATCATCAGTCAAGTTAAAGGAGAATATCAATGTAAAAATGAAATCCTTCAAAAATATAAAGTTTTTGTTGACTTTCTCCTCAACGCATTTGATCATTACACCATTCAAGCCATTCCATGATCTTCTAATAGGTTTTAGACACTATGGCATCCCTTGGATCCCTCATCCCTTTTGAAATAGAAAAATCAAAGGATAAGACTAAAATGTCTGTAATTTTTCAATTCTTAGACCATCCTTCACATCAAAATGAGCTTCCTTCCATCAATAACATTGAAAAAATCCACCTAATCTATGGTACACACAAATATATGATTATCTCACCAAATCTAAACTCCCATCAGACTTATCACATGGTGCTAAATGATCATTTCTTCAATGTGTCACTCGCTTCATCATCATAGGTGGTATCCTTTATAAACATGTATCTTTGACAACATATTGTTATGATGCCTTAAAACACATGAATCAACCAAAGTAATGAAGAAGTCCATGAGGGCATATGTGGTGGTCACTTTAGTGGTAATGCCATTGCTAAACGTGTCATATGGACTAGAATATTATTGGCCTACCATCACCAAAGAATGTTGTGCATATGTAAATAAGTGTGTCAAATGCCAACTCCATTCAGATCTCATCCACATCCCTAGTCAAGCATTCTACCCTGCTCAGACCTATGGCCTTTCTCTCAATGGGGGTTAGACCTCATTGGTGCAATAAACCCTAAATCATCCCAACAACATCATTCCATAATCACAACAACTGAATATTTCACTAAATGGGTTAAAGCCATCCCTTTGACCTCGAAAAAATTGGACCCATCATCAATTTCATATATCAAAATATCATATGCCATTTTGGTATCCCACACAAGCTCATCACAGATAATGGAAAATCCTTTAAAAATAAGGAAGTTAAACAATTTGTGATACATTTAACATCAAACTTAGTTTTTCATCACCATATTATCCTCAAGAAAATGGACAATCGAGGCCTCTAATAAAACACTTAATAAAATCCTTATGAAAATAGTAGATGATGTAGGTAGGAATTGGCATCTCCAAATCTCATTTTCTCTCTGGGCTTATCAAACTAGCATCCACACACCTATGGGTGCTATGCCCTATTCACTTGTCTATGGCTCAATCCATTGTACCTCTTGAAATTCAAATTTCCATCACTTTCATGTATCTCTCAAATATTTCATCCCGATGAAGAATATCACCAAGATCACTTAGCACAACTAGAATTGTTAGATGAAAACATTTAACAACCCTCGAACATCATCAAGTTTATCAACAAATGTATTAGTAGAGCATATAATAAACATGTCAAAGAATGTGACTTTAAAATTGGTGATCTTGTACTTAAAGAAAATCAAAATGTTACTACATTAGAATAAAGTAAACGTGGAAAGTTTTCCCCCAATTGGATTGGTCCATATGTTATCACTCACAAGTATGGGTCAGGAGTGTATCATCTCACTTCTCTTGATGGGGAACCCAAAAGGGAACCTTTGAATGCTTTACACTTGTGGCCTTTCTACTGTTAAATGATTGGTCATCATGATGGTAGTTACCTCCCAATCCTATCACTTCATCGTATTATTACAATGGTGTGATTATCCATCAGCATCCTAAATATGCCTTAAAGATGAGCACCACAGCTCTGCTCATCACATATTTCACATGGGAAAGTTCCTTCCTTTTGAAGGAACCCTTGAAATCATTACACCCATCCATTCTATATCAAATAGAACATGACATGGGGCATATATGTGTAGGTCGCATGCACATTTTATCCCCTCCTTGAAAAAGTCTATTAGGGTTTTTCCCTCAGCTTAAACATATCAAAATCATTTGGATGCTCCTCTTATCAAAACATCAAAATATAATAGATTGATCCCTTGAAGGAAAACTATTCACAAGACTAAATCATTATAAAAAAAAAAGTAGATTCTCCTTAAAGGACACTACTAGTCAAAATGATGGACCGATCCCTCAAAGGATGACCATCAATCAAAAAAAGTAAAAATGTAGACCATACCCTCGAAGGATGGCTACTCATATAAAAGGCTTCCCGCATCGATCAACCTTAAAAAATCAAGAGCATCTAGGAAATATTCTCACATCGATCAACTTTCCCATCATAGAAAGCTTCCCACATCGATCAGTTTGCTTCAAAATAAATACAAAATTTGGGGCATCATCCCTTTGAAACATTTGAAAAGGAGATCCCTTTCTCCCACATCATCCTACACACAAAATCCCTTTTGTCATCATAGAAAAATACATTCACTTGAACCCACATTCTATCGTGATTCACCCATAACTACCCATTGATGATCTTAGTTAACATCTGAGAAGGCCACAAGTGCAAGTGTTTTTCAAAACCATCATGCGTATACATACCAAATTCATAGTGGGGAAATCATTCCAATTTTACCTCATTTTATTTAGTTACATTTTTTTATTTAACATTTGTTAGATCATACCTTTAAAATCATTTAAATCAATCAAGCACTTAACCATATCTTAACCATGTTTAAACCAAACATTTTAACATATCACATTTCATCAAAATCCATCTAAAACATTAACACATTTTCAATATAAGTATAACAATATACCACATGCAAATTAAAAACACAATATAAAACATAATCTATCATCGTCAACATCACACACACATATAAAAGGTCTGGTATACATCATAATCAATGTCTAAAAAAAATCATTGATATATGTCATCATACAAAAATGGGCTTCTATGAGTCTATAACATCATATAAAATCAAATAGTAAAATCAACATCCTCAAGAAATCATGCTAACACCACCCTCTCCTCTAAGAGCAGTTGTGCCTCCAGCCACACCAATGCCTCCACCTCCTCTAGGATCACTCATGACAACAACCTCCTTAGATCCTCCATGCCATCCACCCTCTCTCTTCTTGGCCTCTAAGGCGGATGTCCCACACTCACCAGCTAGCACTGGGCCTAGCTTCTCCTATGGCTGCCCCTTTGTAGCTATGTGATCAACATACAATGTGGCATCTAGATAGCTCTTGATGATCAAATCCACATAGTAATCTCTCTCTGCTCACATACCTCATAGTGTGCCACTAAAATCATACCAGATGGAGGAGGTGATGCAGATGCTCCCCTCTACCCACCATATCGAGCCATCACCGATAGCTCTACACCAGAAATAGAAGGCCCTATAATCCCCAAGGCCTTCCTCAATGAATCCTTGTGTAATGCTTGTACTTGTCTCTATCGGCAGAGACCTATATAAGATGTGCCTAAAGTTATCCCTCTCCCCCATCATCTATCTCTCTCTCTAATGAGAGTATCCCTAACACCAATCAAATCATCGCTCTCTTCAAGCCAGTCCCTCTCTCCCTCCACTATGGCCTTCTTGGCCATCACCACTGCAATAATGAAAGCTATGTCATCATCTCCCTCCTCCTCCTCATAAAATATGGCTCTACATCTCTTCCTTGTGCTCCTCCCTCTACTCGAACATGTACCCATCTCACTCACCGTTGTGTAACTCTCTTGTGCTACTTGGATTCTATCAAAACCTCTCAAAGCTAGAGCCCACCATATCGTATACTTGGGGGTAACCCCCTGCATCATCAATCAAAACAATAACTCCCTCCTCATTGGGGTCGATAGCCCCTGGAAACTCCTCGATAACCATAGGTCTCACCACTACTTCCCTCAGAGTATCCACATCCGTCTCCTCCCACCTATAATGAATGGGCTCCTCAGGCACTCCCTGCTATAATTCAAACTACCTTCTAACATGATCAAAGTGCAACAACTCATGCTCACTGGCCCTTAGTGTTTATAGCCATATTGGATGTTGTAAATAAATTAAATCCTATGGGCACTCTATCTAGGATGGTAGATCTAATTAAGGTCTCCATGCTACATCTCCCACCTACGCAGCCCAATCAAAAAATATCTATAAAACCCATTGTCCTCTTCCTCTTCCCCTGCGTGGCCTCTATCTGATCTCCATCTCATAAATCTAGGGTGTTGATCACCAATAGCCCATGGTAACCCTGTTGGTTCAAGCAATAGCTATATGCTCCATAGCCCACGCCTATAGCAGAAAACCAACATCAATGCCATAGCATTTTTGAGCCTTCCAGCCCACAACTCTCTAAATGTATGTGCCAATAAGGTAGGCCCCCACTCAAAAATAGTCGATGCTCCATCATCTCATCAATAACCCTGTCATCATCCATGGAAATGACCACTCCTAGAATCAGGAAAGGTGTAACACATGATAGCCATCATCATCATGGTCATCCGAACATGACCCACTCTCGCAGTGAATATGCACATCGTAAAGCAAAACCCCGGGACTCATATATGATATCTCCAACATCCTCCCCATATAACCTAGCCATCATGCCATCCCTCTCTGCCTCAGTGATGGTATACACTATGGACCCGTGAATCGGTAATCTCAAAATATAGTGCACATCCTCCAAGGTAATAGTGATCTCACCCATAGGAAACCAAAATGTATTGGTGGAAGAGTTCCACCTCTCTATCAATGTTAAAATCAAACCTAAAAATTTGTGTATCCATCTATAAAATATCTCATAGAACCAAAGCCCACAACATCCACATGTGCCTAATCCTCATCAGACATATCTATCCTAACCTCCTCCAATATCAACGGAATATGGTCATGGATATTCAATTTCTCCTCTACCTATAAAAATAAACCATCAATTAGTATCATCGATAAAATATAGTAACACATGTCAAACAAAAACACTCACACCCATATTTTTGCCAACAACATCTAAAACATTAAAACATTTATACTTCACAAAAATTGTCAAAAATAACTTAAATCACTAGTGATCACTACAATTGCCAACAATTCTACTTTGAATTCTAGTGATTGCATAATCACCGATGATTCTGGTTAGGGCACTCGCATGCCCCAAACATGGCCCTAAGATCTTAAAAACTATTAAAAATCCATAAAAATAGGTTAAAAATTATCTTAACTCTAATGTTGGAGGTTTCCTTTTCCTTCTTAGATGATGCCATCGCTCTCGATCTCCCAAAATCACCTCGAAAAACTTTTTTTCACTCACCAAATTCATTTTCACGCCATGGTTAAAATGAAAATTCAATAGGCTCGGGTAAATATAAAGCCCTATTTTCACCCTGATCCAATCGTCGACATTTCTACCCCCAATCGCGGGTGATTACCCTAAACGCTAGTGATTCAGTTTGTTTACAATGACCATCATCATTTACACCCTTGAGCACAACAAAAACACCCTTTACACAAGTTTTCACTTTGAAAGGACCCATATACTCAATTCAACAAGAGAATACCAACTCCGGGACTCTCATCATACGTATATGGGACACGTGCCCTTTGGCCCCCCATCACTTGACCTTCCCATCAAACTAAGCCTACCCCCGTGGATCACACGTCTATAGGCGTAAAACCCTTTGGTTTCCCTGTCAAGTTGATCCCTTGGTAGCACACCCTCTTTAGATACCCCCTCAAACTAGGGAAACCTTTGAAAAATAAAACACATACAAGAAACTAGTGTTTCTTGTATTGCGTTATAGGTCGAATCACCCATAAAATCAAAACAATCTAATCATTTTTGTCTAACGCCTTGTTAAGACGTTAAAAAAAGGGGAAAATGTAGACACCAAAAATCTACACATCCTGTCCCTGCACAAATAATCAATTAAATAATATTGTTCACATACCATTAATGACTCAAGTCCTCCATTTAAATGATCAAGCTTATCGTCGCATCATTATGACATCCCTAAAACCTAATTCATTAACCACATACCCCTTTAATTAATTAATTTACCTCACATTCCCTAAGATCATATCACCCATCTCGAATTTAATTAATTAATTAGTTAATCCACTCCACCCTCACACCTCACCATGAAACTCCCCTAACTCACTAGTTGTAACTAGTCTAAATAGGTAACCTTCTATAAAATTTACTCTAACCACCATTAACTTATCCCTATAAACCACTTCCCACTCCTCACTAGTTAGGACTAGTTTAAATTTGGAAACCTACCAAATTATCCCTACTCTATCCTAACTACTTCTATCTACCTCTAAACCTCACACTCGACCTCTCCAAGTTATCTATCCATGATTCCCCTAAATCCCCCGCATCCAAGTTCAAAATGGAAGGTTTATCACCTCGTATCTCACCCTAACTCCAACTTCCCAAAAATCGGTGATTCCCTCAAACGTTGATGATCTATAAATACCAATTCTTTTGGATCTCTTGAGGACCATTTTCATGAACCATCTTGATGAACCAGAGCATTATCATGTTTTCTCAAGTATTCAAGTAACATTACTAGGCTCTCATCAATGTCATTCTACATCTAATTTACTTTTCAAATTTTGGAGCTATTCAGGCTCGTTTATTAGACACAATCACATACAACCAGTATGTCATCACCATTTATCATTCAAAGGTTTGTCCCCACCACTTTCTATTCTATTTTAATTATGAAGTAGACTCGTTAGGCTATTACATACTCCTGTTTCTGCATCAACAAAGGTTATAATTCTGTTTTAGACATTCAACTTATTTATTTTATCATTCTATTATTATTCCACAAAATCACCTGTGATTCCTAATCCCTCATCTTATTGCTTGCTTAAATAATAATTTTTCATTAGGATTTATTATTATTTAATGCATGCTTTTGTGTTCTTGATGTTTGTGCCAAGATGGATTTTATAGATGGCCATATCGTAATTGATCACCCTATCACCAACATTAACTCACTTCGATTGTCCAATGCCCCTACATTGGTGTTGGACAATATCTCGTTTGATTCATACTTCTTCGTGGAATACTATATCTCGAGAACTTGATTCATACTTCACTGAAGATGATGATTTAGTCTTCTCAGTAGGCTCTAACATATTTTCTGAAAACTTAGATCTTGACTTGAATTATGGGCTTGTTACTTTTTATTATCATTATCATCATTGTATGTAATAATCTAAATAAGTAACAAAAAATTTGATCACATATTGTACTCCATTTCATAAATAAAATATTGAGTGTTTTAAAATAAGGTTGACCTCCACATAAGGAATTCTTTTGGCTTCTGGGAACTAGCCTTTGCCAGGGAACCTACCTACCTATTTTAATAATTCCATTTTGTGCAATGTCTTTGATTTTTAGGTCTAATTACGGGGAAAGTAAGCCTAACTTATTTTTCACGGAGTGTAACCAATCACACACCTATCACATCCCGCGGGTACCTTAGAAACCCTGCCATACTTGATGTTGAGTCAGTTTTTCACCATTGTAATATCATACCAACCGGGAAGGAAAAATTGTGCTCAACAGAACCCTGGTGATGATTCAAATCTGTGCCAAAATAGTAGAGGTTGTGGGTCAAAATAGAGTAGTTGATAAAGCCACGGACATAAGAGTACAAGCCGCAAACTTGGAACAAAGGCCACGAAGAGTTGGAGTATGCAACGGATGTTAAATAGAGAGACTAAAAAAATGAAATGCCTCCAAAGTCTCGAATAGGAAGTGAATGCAAGAACAAAGGTGTGGATTGAAGAAGAGGAACCGTGGGTGATGATTTAAAACTATGAGAAACTAGTAGAGGTCGGGTCAAAATAGAGTAGTTGATGAATCCACGGAAAGAAGAATACAAACCACACTAAAAAGAACAAGGTTGGAGATGTTTTAGCAAGTTGTAATACATCAAACACAAAGAGCCGCGGGTGAAAGAAAATCAAAAGAAGTCCACAGATGTTGATATGAAGCCATGCTTTGCAATGAAGGTCCCGAAATGAAGTAGAGAGGTAGGAAAAGCTGCAACACATAAGGAAGAACTGTGGAAGCTAAAATTTACACAAGAATGAGAGGAGAAAGCTGCGTATCAAAGGAAATGATAGTTTTCCATGTGAGACTAAAATCACCATATCTTTTGATCTGATGATCTGATTTTTGCAAACCTTATATTCTCTAACATGGAAAAGATGTTGTTCTAGGTGACACAACTACCAACATTTAATGTAGTATGGGTGCCCATCTTTTCTCCAACAAGGAAAATGGTGTGTTACAGTGGATAATCAGATATGCCCGAGTTTTCTCGAGAGAATTTAATGTTGGTGGTTGAATTTGAGTTCAAGTTTCCCTCTCTTTTTCCTCTTCTTCTCTCCTTCTTTTTCTATAAATGTAAGAGCTCTACTCATAAAAAATAGATCCCTCTTTGTTGTAATGGCACCATGTCAAAATGGTGGCTGAATTCTTACGAGTTCAAACATTGAGTTTGGTTTTTGCAATGTATTTTCACCTTCTCGCCATGAATGTTAATGAATTGTGCATCTTTTGATCAATAAAATCGGGTTTTGTGGCTATCTGTTTTCCCTGGTCTTGTGTTTTATTTTTCCTTGCTTCTTTGTTCACCTTTTTGGTAGGATCTATGTTTCCTTCACTTGGAGTCTCCATTTCATATGTTTTTAACTCGGGAATGCATGGTTTATGTTGTTTTTGAATGTGGCGCGCTCATCCACCCTCTCTCCTACATTTTCCCTCTTTCTTTCACCCTTGTGGAGAGTGATTGACCTTTTCCTGGTGCTATCACCTTCTTAGCTTAGGATTTACTCTTTTTCTGCATCTCCTTCTATCCCTGGTCCCTTAGAAAGTTAGTTTAGGATTTTATTTTAGTATTAAGAGTAGTGTTAGCATTAGGATAGGTAGTAGAAGTTTGACCTTCTTCGAGGTCTGTCTCATTTTTTAGGTCCCATAACTAAGAGATAGTCCCATATTACCTCAGAATTCTTGGTCATTCGCAATCATATCCAGTGGTGTAATTTTGAGCTCCAACAGGTTCCTATCTAAATAATTATGGTCCATAAGTGAGGTAGAAGTGCCAATAACTCCAAGAGGGAATGGTGAATCTGAAGTAGCAACGAAGAAGGAAGGTGGAGTATCATGTGACTATGAAGAAAACCTCCCGATGTCTGATGAATCATGGATCAAAGTGCCTACTCCTTGAAAACTCTGTAGAGGACCGGAAGTAGGTGGATCAAGAAATGACTCCTCAAGATGTGTAACGTGATAAGTAGATGGTGAAGGTGGGTCCTCATCACTATGGAAATCAACTGTACTAGAAGAGAATTCTTCATTATCAAAAGTTTGCTCGAGCTTAGAAATATCATTAAGAGCAAGTGAATTAGATGAAGAATCTAAAGGAGGTACAAAGTGAGAGAAGGAATATAACCGAGTATGATGATAAAATAAACCAATTGCAATGCTAGTATCACTGTGTAGCTCTCGACATATATAAAATATAGAGAAAACTCAATCTATATGCCCTAACCAAGGTGAGTAATATGATAAAATAGCAAGAGATTAGTTGTAAGTGATGGAATACTAAGAACATTGTTAAATGTTCCACCACTCACTTCAACATACCCTCTCCCAAAACCAAAGTAGAAGTGTCATCACCTAGTCAAATAGAAGACATGTCACATGGCTCTAATGAAGTGAAATCTATGTGTGATGAGGCCATATGATGAGATGCACAGAATCAATAACCCATGTAGGAGTAGGTGACACAACTACAACTAGAGATCTTCCCTTTGTTTTCTCCTTACTGATTCTTTTTCTTTCTCTTTCCCTTTCCCTTTTCCATTTTCATTTTCCTTAGAATATTTATGATTTGATGAATAGACTCGGGAACTCCTATGTTGTTCTTCTCAAGAAGACTTGTGAGGAGGTCAATCTTCTTCTTCAAACATTTTTCTTCATCATGCTTACTAGTGCAATACCCAAATTTGATCCTTTCTTTCGGAGGCTTAGCACTAGAAGATGAAGTTGAAGAATTTGGTTTGGTGGTGGGTTGTTCCTTCTTATTCTCATGATCCTTGTTGTTTTGTTTCTTCTCTTTTGAAGCCTTTTTTGTTTTTCATGACCCACAAGAAGAACATGGGATTTAGTGGATTTTAGAGTACCCATTTGAATTAGTTTATCTTGTTCCCTAGTAAAGTTAGCAATAAACTCATCAAAGGAGGGAATTTTCCATTGTGCACCAAGTGCAATTTTTGTAGCATGGAGGCAGAGAAAAAAACATAATAATTGGAACCATGTTTGGCAAGGACTGAAAGAATAAGTTTCAACTCCTTTTTGTCAATTCCACATTATTTCAATTGCAATCTCATTGATTTAAAATTGGTGAAGAAGTCCCAAAGAGTGTAAAAGTTGTGAGGGTGACAATCAACTCTTTTTCTAGTTCGTGTGCTCTTAATTCATCATTCTTCCTAAAAAAATGTTCTAAGGTATCCCAAACTTCCTTGGGTGATTTGGTTGAAGTAATATAAAAGTGTAGTTCTCGTGACATAAAAATACATAAAAACCAAAGGATTTATCACATTTTTCAAACCATTTCTCTTTCTCTATGCAACATTTGTTGGTTTAGTTTGTAATCCCATTATTATCTTGCAGAGCTCTTTGTTTCGCAAGACAAGTGATACAAAAGTCTTCCATTCTTGATAATTGAAGGGAGTAAGTAAAGTAACTGAATTTAGATCCATTCTAGATAAGGGTGAGCGAAAAATAAGGAACCATAAGAATTATACACCCACCTATTTGCGGTACTTTATAAATAGTGCATTGATTACAAAAACTAATGACTTAAAGCAAGAAAAAGGGAAAATGAAGTTTCGTATGAGAAAACTCTTATCACATCATGGTTTGGGGCTCCCTTATTGTAAGGTTGTGGTAGTTCCGCTCATTAGCCAACAAACAATAATAAGAGCACTACAAGGGTGGAGCAGAAAAAGGGGCCGGAAGAGACAAATAAACCTAAATTGAGACAAAAATATAGCTTTCCTTATATTAATTAATTTCTTGATTAATTTTTAACCTAATTAAGTTAGATTAAAAAAAAGTTTAATAAAAAAATAAATAGAAAAAAAATTACCTTGGCCTAATAGCCATCCCAACTCAGCAAGCTGGTTGGCAAGAAGGGTGAGCTAGGAGTGAGATTCAAGATGGCATGGAGCTCCACGTGAGTGGATTGTATTCCACATGATGAGCCCATACAAGTAGGGAGAAATGACATGTTAAGGTGAGATAAAGTGGTAGTCTTGTGAGCTAACAATGTCCTTGTGATTTTATGACCTCAAGGAACAATCCGGTGAGCTTGGCGATGAGACTCTGGATAATGGATGGAAAGTGGGAAGATGCAATGAAAATGGATGCAATGTCGACAAGATGCTTAGACTAGGTGAGTCATAGGAAGGGTGTAGGGAAGACCGGTGGCAAGATGGGGTCAAAAAAAGTTGGGAGATGAGTTGCTGCAATGAATTTAGGGCGTGTAAATAGAAATAAGATCACACGGATCATAAAGGGACCTTGACAAAGTGAGTGGAATAAACCAATATAGGGTCCAAATGTAAATATGAGCTCGGGGTGTGTACACAGTGAGGAGATCACTCATGAGAGAAAGCAATGAGTGAACAAAAGCTCGAGTGGTTGAGCCAAAGTCCTAAGGTGTTGCATAGTCAAAATAGAGATAACACGAATGAGTAAGCGGGGAGGAGGACTCGGAGGGTGAGCTACCACAAGTGAGGTGGGTTGGAAACCATGGTGAAGAAAAAATGAGTTGGTAAAATGCATGCTCTATGGGGTGAGTTGGATGGGAAGCTGTTGATGCAAAATCACAGCACCCCTGGATGTTGATCAGATTTCTAGGTTGATCACTCTAGCATCCAGTGTGATTGCACAACATTGAAACCTTTCTCCAAGTGTGGGACTTGCAAGAAATGAGAAAGGAATCTCCAGAGAAGGTTGGTTCCTGCTCCTAAACTACCTACCACAAGCTATTCCAGTGCAGGAAAGCTAATCTAATCCTAATCTAACCATGCCAAGGAGACAGAGAGAGAGAAAAGAGGGAAAAACAACAAAAGCCTACACTAAAACGGTGATACACCAGAGAAGGAGAATGTTGAACATCTATCAAAACTGCCATGGAACAAGAAGAGGTGAGCAATGGGAAGGATGGACAGATGCATCACAGGCCCAAGGATAGATTTCACATAGAAAATGTCCCAAAACTCCATGAACACAGCTCCAAACCTGCAATGAACATTCAAACTTGCACAAATACCTGCAATGAAGAGAGGCAAGAAGAAAACAAGCGAAAAACAAGCAAGGATGGACAGATGCATCACAAAACACGTTTTTGTTGCTTCAGAAGTTTACACAGAACATCATTTCAATAGTAAAAGGCAAAAATGCCATTACAAAGCAAGGGAGGAGGTTTGAACTCCATTTTCAACCCTGGAGAAGAAAAGAAGGGAGGGCAGAGCCGAAAAAATGAACAACTTGTAAATCCCTTTAAAAATGAGCCAAATCTGGCTTTTTACAATGCATGGGTCGAGCCCAGGAGAGAGAGAATGTAGGAAAACATGCAAGCAACCCAACCATTGACTAAAATCCATCCTTCATTAAAATAAGTGGTTGAAACATCACTTTTGGCCATCTTTCAAGAAGAATGCGACCCATGTGCATTAAATTGGTTGTTGAAACATCAGTTCTGGCCATTACCACGCGCCAGAGATGTTTCTTGATTTTCTCTCTCCAAACTAAACCAAAATGCAAGATTGACCCTGGAATCATGTAGAGAATTTCATCAGCTTTCCATTGATATAAAGAACGTGAAAATCTGAGCTCTGGATCGAAATCTATGGCGATCCAAGTTTTAGGGCAAACGCCCAAAAACGGATGTTTGAATTTTTCTGCGCTCTGCTGGTCGGATGCCACGTGGCAAGCACTGATTGGATGAGTAATTCTCTCTCCTCTACCTCCCGCAGGTTTCCCTTTGAAAATTTTGGCTTTTCTTATACTTTGGAAAAAATTTCATTTTCCCCGCGCCCGCCACTTGGGACACATGGCATCATTTGGTTCGTCGACAGGGGCGCGGGGAAAACCTTTACCTTTTAGTTTTTCGGCCAAAAATTTTGCTAAATTTTCTAAGTCCTCCCCGAGCTCTACACTTCCCCACCTTAGGACACATGTCCTGTGTCTATTGGCTCAGGCCGACCCTTCAAACCTCGCCCTTTGAACTTTTGGGCCCAAAAACACTTAGTCAAAATTTTTATTACGCCTCCCCTTGTGACACGCGTCACATTTTGATTCGTTGGCGGCTTTTCCGGGTCTTCGCGTCCCTCGCGTATTTTTGGCCTGGATGTCCTAAACCGTCTGGGACAAATTTCTCTGATCCGCTCGATTCGGGCTTCCCTGTCCCTCCGAGGCGAAGACACGTGGCACCTTTCCATTCGCTCTCGCTCTTTCGGCTCTTCGCCCATGCTGCATTTTTGGCCCGGATGTCCCAAATGAAAGTCCTCTGTTTCGGCTGAACTAGCCGGTTCGCGTCTTCCTCATACTTTTGTCCCAACTGTCCCGGATTGCCAGGGACAAATCTCTCCGACCCGCCCGAAATGGATTGACTTGCACTAAACCGCCGATCCGTCGTGTCTTTTGCATTACTTGGCCCGGATGTCCCCGATTGAGCGAAACAAGACTTAGGCATTTTTTTCCTTTTCCGGCAGAATCAGCTTTTCGCATCCCGTGCGTGCCTACGGCCTAGATGTCCCAATTGCTGCGTGGACCACCTGGAGGCTTTTCGGCCGGTTCGCGCCCGACGTCCCAACTGTCCCAAGGACCGCCTGGACTAGGACTTAGCCGATTTTCATGATTTTTCCGGCTCCAAGCTTGGTTTTTTGCAAATTTTTCAACCTTTTTTAGAACTTGCTCTTTTCTTCTTGGACAGGAGAGTTAGAAAGAAGCCGAGGGGACCCCAGAAACATGATTTTTTGCCTTGAATCAATCTACCGCACTGGGGGTGAATAATCGATGCATGTTATCAAAATTACCAGGGGGTGAATTTTGGATAATGATTTTAGCGACTTCAGTGGGTCATCTGCCTGCTAGATGAAGGATCAGTAGCCTAAAGCAATCCATTGGGCATGGAGTCATGAGTAGTAGCCTCAAAACTGATCTCGAACTTTGAAAACTTCCTCTCGAGCCTCTTGGAAACCCATTGAACATGGAGTTGTTCTCACCAAAATACCATTGAAATGGGTGTGCAAGAGCAAAACCAGCACCAAAAAACTATGTAGAGAATGAAAATCATACATGATCCAAATGGAACATGTAGAGTGTGCACAAGCACTTTTCGCTGAAAGCAAACCTACCTACTCTACTCTAACTGGAAGCAAAGGCAAGCTAAACAAACCCTGCAATTGGTTGTGAGAAATAGCTTCCCTTTCTCAAAAGTGGCAGCCATGCAATTGATTTGGAGCTGATCATGGCTGTTAGGATGAGTGGAAAATCAACCAGAAGCTGGTCTTCCACCCAAATCATCAAGGTATTAGTGAAGGTAAATTCAATACCTCTTTTAGTTTCTCTCGCATTTGGATTGAAGAGGTATGATAGCTGATCTTTGGTACTTTGTAGCTCACCCTCATGCTCGAAGCAAGCATGACTGGTTGTGACTTCTCCTTTGGGTCCAATGAAGCCAAATACCGATTGTACAAGGTCCGATCCGTTTGATATGCCCATAGCTCGATTTTCAACTCCAAAATGGAGTCTTCTTGTAGACCCTCTTGAATGGATGGTGTGGAAGCGATGGTGAAATTCTTTTGTCCTTTCTCTTCCTCCAATGAAGAACATGAAAGATTTAAATCTTCCAATCTTGATTCCAAAGAGCTGCTATAAGATGCAGGCTGCTGCAAATGAATGTTCTCCTTCATGACAAAGTAGACTCAAGTGTTTGGAATGTGGATGATGAAAGAGAGAATGGTGGAAACTCAACCGGCTCTTCTCCATCAAAATAGTCCTCCAAATCGATGAGATAAACTACCTCATGGCTGTCCACCGCAAATGCTCCACTTCCTCCATGGTGTCCTCTTGATCTCGTAACTTGACCACCATGGTTTCTTTCACCCTCCAACATTGAGTTTGAGAGATCAAACTCATCTTGATCTAGAACTTGAGAGAGGTGAAGTAGAAAGAAGAGTGAAGGTTCTCAGAGCTCGCTTTGTGCTCAAAGCCCTTGGATCTGCACTTTTCTCCTCCACAACTAGAATGTGCTCCTCTTCTTTTGGATCTGGAGCAGCTTCTCCTTCCTCTAATGTTTGAAGAAAATCTTGCTCTTGATTGAACTCTTCCTCCAGCATGAAGTTTGTCAAGTCAAACTCTTCAATCTGCTGCTCTAGAGGACAAGTTGGGACTGCAAGATCTTCTTCTTCTGCTGCAACAAAATCAGTCCTGACCACCATTTGTTCTCCAACTCCCATCTCTTCTGAAGGCTTAACCATCAAGGGGATCTTTTTCATCCCAAATTTGGCAGCCCAAACCCTCAAGTTGTCTGTCATTTCTTTTCTTCTTGGCTCTTCCTCTTGCTGTCCTTGATGACTAATTTTTGTAATTTCTTCTTCCCCACATGGAAAATGTGAAAGGATGCTTCAACCACCAACAAAATTGCATTAAAACAACATGGGCACCCTAAAAGTTCATTCCCCAATGTTTTTGACCATGCTGGAGAAGAATGCGAGCCATACTTCATCAAAATGGTGGTTGAGATGTCAGTTCTATTTCTTTTCCCCATGCCAGAGGTGTTTTCCATTTTTCTCTCTCTAAACCCCACCAAAACACAAAATTGATCCCTTCATCATGTAGATAATTTCACCAACTTTCCAATGACACCAAGAACGTGAAAATCCAAGCTTTGGATCAAAAGTTATGCCCTTCTGAAGATTTAGGGCAAAACTAGGGCAAAAATGAATTGGCGGGCCGAAAATTTAAAATTTTCCCTCTTTTTGACCTTTGGGAAAAATTTCCCAAAAATTTCTGCCACCCAAAGTTCTGATGCCATGTGGCATGTCCTAATTAGACGTGGGCCTTCCCCTTACCATTTTACGCCTTTTTGGTTTTTGGAAAATTTTCCAAAAATCTCCATCGGCCCGATGCTCCAATGCCACGTGTCATCTTCTTATTGACCCTCGGGGGCACGCTTCAAAATTTTCCTTTGACTTTGACCATTTCCTGAATGGGACACGTGACGCCTTGTCATTGGCTCGGGCATGAACAAGCTCTTTCTCTTATGCGGGCCTACCTTAAGGTTTTGTTGGCCATATGAACACGTGGCGTGCCTTGATTGGCACGGGCCATCAAGGGTGGGCTTCCATTCAATTATTTTCCATATTTTGGAAAAAGGGAAATTTCCTTCCGCCCCTCTGCCTTCTGATGCTCCAAGGACACGTGGCCTCCTCCTATTGGTTGGTGGGCCTTCGGGCCAAAAAATTCCTTTGTGCGCCTCACCAATACTTGGAAAATTTTTAAAATCTCCCCGCTCCCCGCCATTCCGATGCCACGTGGCAACTTCCTTTTGGTCGCGGACCTTCCTAGGGAAAATTTCCCTCCCAAACTCCACCGAGCCATAACTTGAAAAATACAAGGAGTTAGAGGCAAAATTTTACCTTTCTGGAAAGCTGAGAAGATTCTCTATCCAATGAAACCATTTCCAAAAAAAAAAAAATTGAGTGTTTGTAAGTGAAAAAAATTTGACTGAGGCACAAGGAAGGAAGAAATGAAGGGGAGTTAGAAAAAAATAAACAAGGGGCTTATTTTGGATAACAATTTCATTTCCATATCTCGTGACAACTTGTGATAGTCACTACTAATCAGCCAAGCTATTTCTCTTCCTTCTCTTGTACATTTAGGGTTTTACTTCACTAAGAATACTTTACTTGCATTTATTCCATACTATTATAGTCTATTTAATACATCGTTTTAGTCCTCCTAATTAGATTAACATTAATACCCTAGTGTCCCCCTCTAGGCCTACTAAATCATTATTTTTGTTAATCATTTTGGTGAACTGAATTCCATCTTTTGTTTATACCCATTGCTTCAGCGGTCACTTTGGACCTCTCCATTATTGTGAGCTTTGTTTTCCTCTTTGCCATACCTCTAGATCTATGGTTGACATTGTAGACACCAAATTTGGGTCGCACTCCCCCTTCACCCCACAAGTATATTAATTTAATCACCTAAAATTAAATTAATGCCAATTATGACAATATTCATTATTTAATTACTTTAATTGAACTTATTTCCACCTCACCTAGACACCTCACCCCACCACATCACCTAGACACTTCATCATAGACCTATTCATAGCATGTTACCTTTAACTAAAACTTAGTCCTACCTACCTTAATTAACTAAGACTTAGTTCAACCCTAAAATCACACACCTATTCTTCCTCTAACCACATGCAAACTTAATTATGTGGATAAAGCCATTTTGGATCTCAGTAATAATGGGCAAAAGCCGACCAAAATATAGCCAAGATCTGCTATTTTGGCAACCTATGATATCTTGCCTTAACCGATGCGGTTAATCAAACCTATGACGATCACCCTAAACCATTGTCGGTTACCATATATTCACTTTGGTAACCTTGTTTTATGGGTTGGAAGAATCATTCAAGTTTTAGAGAAGAGGGATCGTATGCAAGCACACACGTGAGCACTCTTGTACATCTAGATATCCTCAACAGTACCAAGAACTGATTCGAAAGGAAAACATTCACGGTAATGTTATGGGAAGCACAACTACGACACCGACCACTAGTTCCATGGATCAACCATTTCCTCCATCCAACCACTAGGTCTGCAAGTACAAGTAATTACATTTAGATATGTATCTTTCCATACTTAGTTAGGTTAGTTTCTTTATCTTTATTTAGGAGTCCTAGTCTCCTTTGCATCTCATCACCTCTCACCTTTCCCGCCAATTCCTCCACCTAATCACTTTCAACCTCTCGGACCTCTATACTTGACTCTAGACATCTCCGAGTATTCCCGACACTGTCATCAACCTCACCATTCTATGTCCATTCTCTGTGTAATCACAAAGAATCTCCAAAACCAAAACTTATTGAGTTTCTATCACCGACCCTATCAACGCTCGGTCGGGTTTAAACCATCATTGGTTTCCCCTCAACCAACATTGGTTATACTAGATCGATGTCGTTCTCTATACCTGGTAAATCTACCTAAAAAAACCCCATAACATTTACCTAAATAAACCAAATCTCCTAAAGCTTGACCCTGACTTGTCCCAACCACCTAATTTACCTGTTTGACTTCCAGATCTGATCATAACCTAACATGTTAGATTAGATTTGCTTATTGTACTTGAATGAGACACCTAAATCATATCAACTACAATAGGACATTATTGGTTTATATTATTTCTTGCATTAAGTTGTTTTAAACAGTGGATTGACAACCATCTAGGAAGTATCACACTTCCCGGATCTAGCATAAGCTAGGCAGTCCACTGAAATATATTTCTTAATATTCCTATTATGGTCTTGTTTTGTATTCGTAGGTAGTTCTTCCTAGAAAAAGGAAGTTCTTGCAATCAGCATTGGATCGGGAAATTAGAATGCGTACACTCTACCTTCCACCTTCACTCATAGGTATTCCTCCTCACCCTTACCTTATCTGTTTTTCTCTTACGTATGCATACTATTCGGTGAAACATTTTGGCATGCCCTAGTGGGACCCTCTCTTGGGTTCATTGCATTTTCTTCATATAGGGAAAAATTTTGTGTGTTTCTTTCCTTTTGAAAAATACACATTTAATCTTCTCCCTGGTAATATTCTTTTCTTCTAATTGTCTAAACAACATTTGTCATTTGGTGCTTAAAATGAACCAATTCTTCCTTCTTGCATTTGCATAGTAGTGAAAGAGCATGTTCTTGACCTATTCATCATTTGCTTCATCGAATATAATTGTCAATTTGGGTTATAATTTTTTTGCATTTCATCCTTGTATGCTGCATTATTAGCTCACATTTAAAAATGAGGGCAACCTATATGCTGGAAGTCATGCCCAATTGATGGTTGACACAATTGAACCGTAGAAAGAACATTTCTCTCTTCTCTCTCTTTTCCAAACTACACAAATTTGAATTTACACATCTTCTTAAACAACATCCCACCTAGAAGAAGCTATCAATGATCACATGATTAGAGGATTGACAAAGGACGATTAGCTGGTTATCTTTGTCCAGTCATCACCTTAGAGAAAGGACTGCCCCGCCATAACATAACCTGAAACCTCAAATTTATATTTCCTTCTTCATAGGATGCTTTCCCAACCAAAAAATCAGTTCTAAATTCACAAGTCAGTCTTAATAGGATAAGCTAAAACAAACATAATTTCACTTTTAGGATTACGTGTTTTTATTAGCTTTGTTCTTGACTTACGTTTTGAGTTGTGAGAGTTAGGATAATTCATTTTTGTTCTTCCTTTCGAACTCCCCATCATAGTTGGAGTATTCTGATTGTTTATGAGTGTGTCAGGACCTCATCTTGTCATTCTTAGATTTTTGGGTTAATTCTTCATCTAGTTTAATTCACGAGAATCCATTTTTTATTTCTTCTAATTTCACGATAACCGCATTGGTCCAAAGTGACCGTCATCAGTTTACATCTGACCATCATCGGTTTACCTAACCGGTGTCAGCTTCTGGATCTTTTGGTTATTTTACCTGAAACAACCTTCATCACCTATTCTTTTCTATTTTTGGTCCTCAGGACACCATCATATCCCCCCAACATTCTTGATATGTATGACAAATATAATTTCCCATTGCACATTCATCAATTATGTTTCATTTGCTAAAACTGGTATTTCCCATAGTGATCGGTATCGGTTATTGTAACCAGGAATCGGTTCCCTATAACTATCATTAGTTGTAGTAACCATCATCGTTAATTTTTGTGTTTGATTTTTAATCAAACACTCACTGATTCCCATGGAATTTATCCTTCTCTGCTTTCGCTATTTTGTGTTTTTTACCGAATGCAATCTTACTAGGTCAACACTAATTCACATGGTGTTGACTCACAGCCAAACTAACACCCTTATATTTCACACTAGCCATCAACCACTCCCACCTAGTCCATCGCTGCCATCCATCCTGTCACCTATGGATCCAACTCAACTTATCCCCATTGCTACCAAAGACAAGGAGTTCATAAGGCTCCTTGATCAGAATCCCGTGGCCTTACAATACTATCTTGCCCACTCATCTACCCGAGACTCCTCAGGATAGTTAATATATGACATGCCTGTATCTATCCCTCCTGCCCTCACACCCACTTCTACGTTAGCTACCACTAGCTCAGCGCTTCCCTCATCAGTATTACCCCTATGGTCTCTATGGCATAGGTTCCACCTCTCGCCATAATCATGTTATGCCAACGAAATCTATTGTACTTATGGTGTCAACCATTCCTTCACCAAATACCTTGAGCATAGCCCCATCTACCCCCTTTTCCTTGTATATACCAATTACATCACAACCACCTTTAGTTTTGGTAACCCACACCCCTTTCCAAAATCTGGTTCTTTCTATCTCTCAGTCTCTACCATTCATTACCATGAGAGTTTTTGCCACCAGCCCACCTATTTACATGCATCACCAACAACTCCCATTCTCATCTATCACTTATTCAAGGTACATTTCACTTGTATCTATCCCCCTTCATAGTTTTCATATTTGAAACCCCCATGTACTAGGATGCCATCCAAATCATACACCCATCATCAACCTCCCTTTACTGCAGGAGGCACCCATTCCTCACAACCCACCAATGACCTCATTATTATGATGATGGAAAATATGTAGACATTAGAAGCACTAGTTTCTAGCTCTAGTAATTCCATGACCTATGATGAAATCTATAATGAGCCTATTCATCCATCCATTCCTATTCGCCCATACCCGTGCATTGGGAAATTCCCAAGTTCAACCATTTCAACAGTAAAGAGGACCCGCAACAACACTTGCGGTCATTCAAACATGGGTGCTACCTAATTTCCCATGATGATGCTTTTCTCTTATGAACATTTCCCATGTCCCTAATAGGACCCACCTTTTATTGGTACAATGTTTACCTAGACATTCCATCTACTCCTTCAACCAAGTGGCTCAAGCATTCTGGACCACTTCTCGATCAATGTAGTCAAAAATGTCACCATGACTGACCTATATTTGACGTGACAATATGAAGATGAATCTATTGCATATTTCATTGCTCGATGGCGAAATCTTATCAACTAGTTAACCTTCCAGAGTTACCTCAAATTGAACTTATCGAGTTGTTCACTAGAGATTTTGCTAGACATATTTCACCAACTCGCAGTAAAACCTTTCAAAACTTTGACGAAGTGTTCACCATGACACGAAAGTTGGAAATTTGTGCCATTAAAGAAAATAAAATCCAATTACGAAACAAGAACGCCCCATTCAAACCAAATGATTCTTCTTCATCTTCAAAACCCCAAAATAATTATTCAAAAGCTAAAGGATCTGCCAACATGGTAGTTCTCAAAGTGGGTCCATCTCATCCCTCTAATCAAGCCCAACCTTCTTCCAATATTTCCCTGTCCAAACCTTTTAGTTCTGGTGGGAGCAGTGGAAGTACACTTCAATTGGAGAGCCCTATTCTTCAGTCTTGGAAAAGCTTCTTAAAGTTGGAGCCATTACACTTCCTCCCATAAAACCTCATACTAGTTTTGATCCTCGCTCGTCCTATGCCTGCATGGTATAAGGAACACACATATTGTAATTATCATTATGTCTTGAAGGCCACAACATCAAGAATTACATAACTTTTAAGAAAATTATCTAAGAGATGATAGATAATGGAGACCTCGTCATGGATAACCTGAATGTAGCAAAAATCAGAATTTGAACATCTTTAAGAAGTCGTTTCTCTAACCATAAACCATCATCTAATCAAAATAGTGAACCTTCATCTAGTGACAACAATGTCTGTGAAGTCCATGTGGTTTTTGATATCATACAAGTCATTCCTCAAATTCCACCTATTTCGTCTATTGAGGAAATTCTAGCACGAGCTCCTCTACCCACAGAGGAGCATACCTCTTCCACTCCTTCACCCTCAGAGGAGTCCCCTTCATCTCCCTTGCTCTCATGGAGGAAACCATGCTTTCTACCGATTCCATTTCACCTGTCTACCTCATAACCCACCGAACAGTCAATAGTATTAACTCTCCCATCCACATGAGAATCCTCATTGCCTTCTCCTCCACTAAGGAGAAGTCTACCTAACCCCACCTACCATCTCTCCTACCCATGGGAGATTCTTTAGACATACCACTACCTATTGGGGGAAATTCTCCCTCAGCATCCCATGACCCCATTGACATGATCTCAAATCTTTTACCCGTAAAGTATGAGGCTATCCAATTCTCTATCTCAAAGACATATTTTACATTGATTTCCACCAAACCAAATCCATCTTATCCTAAAGCGGTCCCATTTTCACTGGATGATCGCTTGGATTACGTTGATAATTCCATGATCCGGGATGTCTTCAGCCCCCTTTTGACTCAAATATAAAATTTTCCTGAAGATAGTTCCATGATCTACCTAAAGGTATTTCTAACAAATAGATCGACCCTGACCATGCCTATTGAAATGGATTCTTCCTAATCCCATATACCTACATCCAAACCTTTAGCCAACACTAAAACCATTCAAATACCTAAGAACCTACCCACACCTATATCTTCATCTATATCTAGACCCATCACTACCTTGGGTGTCATGCTGATGTCAAGCCTTACCCATCCACATGTCAAATTAGATTTAGCCATGTCTTCCCATGGGTAACCCATCTTCTTCCCCATTTTATTTCCCTTATCTTTCACATACTCCCACCTCTCCTTTACCCAAGAAGGTGCAACCCAAAGACAAGAACCCACTAGCTCTTCCATGGGTAACATGAAGGGCATAGCTATACCATCCCATCTAACCCGTCACCATTCAAAACTTGTAACATGTCAGTAGTGACCTAATTATGTTCTTGTACCTACCAAAGCATCTACCATTACCCCCACCTCTCTTTCACCCATGACCCCCTCCACCAATGCTATAACCACCTCCCCAAACCTAACTCTTCTATTCCTACTGCCGCCGCAGCCTCTCTACAGCTTGGCCCATCTAATTCCCAACCAAACGATACCTCTCCTGTCCAATCATCTAGTGATTCATCTATCCCCACTACCCGCATACCGACTATTGATCCCTTGGAAGGTTTTTTTCAATGCCTCACTATGGGGGAGTACCAAATTTACAATATCAACACATTCCTCACTCCGTAAGAGTATAGAAACATTCGCCAACACCCTCGTTATGACTACCGCACAGGCGAGGTTTTCCCTTATGGTCCTCCCCACCTTTACACTAACTTAACATATGGGGGCTAGATACTACCACTTATTCACCCAAACCTCTATCCCAAACACGAACCTTTTAATCTGACCTCCAATCTCTTACTAACCACCACTTCACCCACACTTTCCTTCACTACTACACATAGAAAGGCTTTGGCTTCCATTTTTACAAACAAGGCCGCCATACCGTCATTTCATGTACCAACCATAAACACAACAATCACAAAGTGACATTGACTTTGCTGCACCATCTTCCAAGAAGGCCCACATTGACCTCATTGAGGAAGACAAAAATTCTCCACCCCATTCACAAAAATCACCACCTTAACCCACGGAGTCCATAGATCCCAAATCTTTTCCTCCTAACTTTTTTTTCATGAACATGATTTCCCGGGGCCCTCGACTTATCAACACAATGAGAAGGATCCTTCTTATTTTCCCTTCATATATCCTGACATGATCGATGATGATACACCTTCTATTAATGTCATTCAATGTTAGGACGATGAGTATATACTCACCTACCTTCAAAAGCGGAAGAATCTTATATTCACCGGTCGTTACCTTTCGAGACGCAAACCCACACATTCTAAAGATAGGCTAATCTTTAGATGTTGCTAAACATGAAGCTTTTACGACTTTCCTCCAAGATTATAACAACACTTTTGCTTAGTCCTATGTTGATATGCCTAGTATTGACCCAAACATTTTGGTCCACAATATCGTAACCATTCCTGATGCCAAACCCATAAAACAAAAGTTGTAGAAAATGCATCCTTGCATTGCTCTTCTTATCAAAGAGGAACTTCACCGCCTTCTCTCGGTTTCCTTCATCCTACCCATTGAATATCCTTATGTATTTCTAACATCGTTCCTATTATAAAAGTGACAAGGGAACTTCACATTTGCATGGAATTCCATGACATCAACTTAGCTTGCCCCAAAGACAATTTTTCTCTAATGTATTGACCAACTGGTTGATTCGACCACCGCCATGAGATGCTATCACTCATGGATGGTTTCTCAGGTTATAATAAAATATTAATCACTCTAGAAGATCAATACAAAACTACCTTCATCACTCCTTGGGGGACCTTATGCTATCGAGTCATGCCTTTTGGCCTTAAAATGCTAGTGCTACATATCAACGAGCCATGACTTATATCTTTCATGACATAATGCATTGCATATTAGAAGATTATGTAGATGACATTTTTGCAAAATCCAAACATCGGCAAAATACCCGCAGTCCTTAAGGTCATATTTGACCGCCTCATCAAGTATTGTGTTTGCCTTCAACCTAAGAAGTGTGTCTTTTGCGGTGGTTTTAGGAAAACTCCTTGGTTTCATCATTTCTTTGGATGGCATAGAAGTCAATCATGCTAAAGTAAAGGCTATTGTCGAAATGTCTCTGCCTACTAATATCCGTAAACCTTGAAGTTTTTAAGGTAAGTTACAATCTATTCGTCGGTTTATTTCATGACTTTCCAATCGCTATCAACCATTTAATCATCTCCTCAAAAGGATGTCTCCTTTAAATTGGATGATGGATGCCACAAAAACTTTGATTCCTTAAAATAAAACCTTCTTCAATCATCGGTGCTCATTCCCCCTAAATATGAATAAGCCTTTTACCTATATATTTCTTCTACTAACCATTCCTTAGGTGACATGCTTGCTCATCACGACGAGCAACACAGAGAACAAGTGGGTTATTACATAATTTTACCCTTTTGGACTATGAAACTAGGTACACCCATGTTGAAATTTTTTTCTTAGACTTAGTTTTTGTCACCACTAAACTTCTCCATTACTTACTCAACCACAAAACCTTTATCATCACTAACACTGACCCCCTACATTACATGTACACCAAACCCTACCACCATCAATGTGCTATACATTGGTTCATACTTCTTGCATACCTTGACCTAAAATTCATCCATAAAAAGTTTGTCAAAGGCCAAGCCATCGATGACCAACTAACATACGCACCTCTCTCTGGAGATCAACCCTCTAACTTTGATTTCCCAGATGAATCCATTGCTACCCTCTCTCTAGATGATACCACTTACTAGATGACCTTATTCTTTGATGGTTCCAAATGTCAGCATGGAGGTGGTGTAGGTGTTATCCTCATTCCTCTTGATGGTAAACCTATGAATTTATCTTTCAAACTAGATTTTGATTGCACTAACAACATCGCCAAATATGAAGCACTCATACTAGGCCTTCAAACCATGATTTCCGTAGATGTTAAATCAATTAATATCTTTGGTGATTCCCAATTGGTTGTAAACCAAGTCAATGGTATATACCAGTGTCATAATGAAATAATCCAAAAGTACAAATGTCATGTCGACATACTTTTGACTACCTTTGACCATTATGAACTTCAAACCACCCCACATTCTACTAATAAATTTGTGGATACCATGGCTCGCTCCGGCTTCTTAGATACCCGTTTCACTGCCGACTATAAAATCTTTATCACAATACAAAGGTTGCAATCACCCTCGTATTTATCTCAGGTGTAAAATCCGTAGGAACTATTGCTTTGAACCACTTGACCTTTGGCATAAGTAGTTTGTAGAATACCTTTCCTTTCCATTCTACCTCCCGATCTCACTCGTAATGGAAAACACACCTTTCTTAAAGGTGTCTCTCATTATGTCATCATGGGTGGTCTTCTTTATAAATGCGGATTCAAAGGTATTCTCTTATGATGCCTTACAAGTTCTAAAATTTCTTACACCATCAAGGAAGTTCACGATGGAATTTGTGGAGGTCACTTTAGTGGCTTAGTTGTTGCTAAACACATTCTTCACCTAGGCTATTATTGGCCAACCCTAAACTGTGATTTTTGTGACTATGTCAAACGTTGTGTGAAATTCCAGTAACATACTAATCTTCATCATACATAGTCATGCCTTACAGGTCGCATGAGACCTTCGGCCTTTCTCTAAATGGGATTTGGATCTTGTCGGAGAGATCAATCCTCATTCTTCACAATGCCATCAATGGATTATAACTGCTACTAAATACTACACTAAATGGGTAGAATCTATTCCCCTCATCTCCACAAAAGCCAAGAAAATATGTGAATTCATCAACCATTACATCATTTGTCGCTTTGGTGTCCCTCACCGCCTCATCAATGATAA
The DNA here is from genome assembly GCA_018340775.1 of Taxus wallichiana var. yunnanensis. Taxonomy (NCBI): domain Eukaryota; kingdom Viridiplantae; phylum Streptophyta; class Pinopsida; order Cupressales; family Taxaceae; genus Taxus; species Taxus wallichiana. The sequence continues at coordinate 628,078,787 of CM031237.1, read as the reverse complement.
TGAAAGTAATTCAAAAACAAAACCCTATGAAATGTTTACGACACTTTTGGCATTCAAATCAATTTCTCGTCACCTTATTACCCAAAAACAAATGGCCAAGCAGAATTGACCAATAAAACCTAGAACAAAATTTTGATGAAAGTAGTTGAAGATATCTGGGAAGGATTGACATACACACATTCCTTTACCTTGTGGGCTTACCGCACTGGTATTCACACTTCGAATGCTACCACACCTTTCTCTTTGGTCTACGGTACCGAGGCTGTATTTCCTCTTGAATTATAGATTCCATCTCTCCGCATCTCACTCAAAGACATGCTCAATGATGATGACTTTTACTAGGACCGTTTGACACAACTTGAGTTATTAGATGAACATCATCTCAATGCTCTTGATTAACTCGAAATCTACCAAAAATTATCAAATGTGCCTACGATAAATGTGTCCATGAATGAACCTTCCAGGTTGGTGACCTTGTCCTAAAGGAAAATCAACATATAACCAAATAAGAGAAAAGTAAACGGGGAAAATTTACTCCTAATTGGATCGGACCCTATATCATTCCTCATATGTATGGATCAGGTGATTATCATTTGTCTTCACTCAAAGGTAAACCCAAACCTAAGCCCCTCAATGCCTTGCATCTTAGACCATTTTATTGTTGAAATCAAGTCCTATATCACCTTCTATCTATTGACCGCTCATCCCTTGAGCGCTATTCACCTTCCATGTTCCCTTTTTTGAGGATCAATGACTAAAAAATAATCATGTGATTACCCATCACCTTTCGGCCTTATCTTCAATATGAGTACCACAGATCTACTCATGGCATGATTCTCATGGATACTTTTCATCTTTTCAAAGATGGAATCCCATGGTCGTTCATCACTTGAAACCTTCTCTTTCATAGTTAACCTCTATGTGTTATGGTTTTGTCTTCTAAACAAGAACCTAATCTTCCTCTATAGTCTTGTCCATGACTTAAAATGTCCAAAAGAAAAATGGGATTCACCTCCTTGAGTCAAAATTCTAGAAAAATATGAATCCCTCAAAAGGGACATCTCTTCTCTCTATCTAACTACTATAAATAGACTGCTCCTTGAAGGAGAGCTACATAAAGTCATTACAAAAATATAATAACATATTGAAGCTTCCCGCATTGATCAACTTCACGAAGTGATCAAAGAGATAATATACTCATCTCATCTAGACTTCCTATATCAATTAGTCTATAAAAAAAAGAAAAGAAGAAAATAATAACTTTTTCATCACACACTAAGTTACGCTGAACCACCCATTTTCACCTCATTTCCTTTTTATCCTATTTTTCTATCCGCTCAAGGGAATTTCCGCAACTGTAACATTTCATGATCATGTGACTTTCTTCACCTTTAGAATAGTCCATTATGCAACACCTTTAGGGTCTCACATTCATAAGCCAATCTTTGGTATGATAGAATCATTAAGGTTCTTATCAATTAGGCGTCTCTTTTACCACCTCTTACCATTCACCTTCCTCATTACTTATTGATTACCCTATATAGGACTAAACCATCGACACCTACATTTTAAAAATTTCCCTATCACCTAAGACTCAACCATGCATATGACCTAGACTTAACCATGCCTATGACCTAGACTCAACCATGCTTATGACCTAGACTCAATCATGCCTAAAACCTACCAACCCATTCCTCTAATTCATCATATTCTTCCCTAGCTTATGGGAGAACTACATTGGCTTGAGGCCCCTTTTCGTTGGGGCTATGTAGGCAACACTCCTAGGGCATGGGGCCCTTGGAGGTTAGCTTAGCCACTCTTTACCCTAACCTATTTTCCCCCATTTTCTTATTCATATTCTATCTTAAATTCCATTTTTATAACACTTGGAAAATTACGATATATAAATATCTACCATGTTATCATGTTATAAAAATATTCAATCAATCATTTCACATTTCCATAATATCAAAGATTTTAGAAGTCTACACAATAACATACATATAACTCATCATTTATCTCCCATGATATCAATAACTTGGACATTAAATCAAAATTACAAATAAGACTCCATCGTGCCTAAACCGACCTGACTCCATCATGCCTTAACCGACCTGACTCCATCATGCCTGAACCGACTTGACTCCATCATGCCTAAACTAGCCTGACTCCACCATGCCTAATCCACCTAGTTTCCACCCATATACATATAACAATGGAAATTTTACAACACAAGTACATCATCCATAACCATCGATCTCACCATCTATAAATAACATTCTGTGTATCCATCAAATATACACTGATACAACATAATACAAGTATCTCTCAGGTATAGCCTCAAAATATTCGCACACTGATCATCTGATATAATAATAAAAATATCAAAAGATCTTATATACAACCTCACTATCATCAAGCACATAGGCCGATATATATATAAAAAATAATAAACAAAATGATGATGTATAGGGATCTCAATCGTTGGCCCATCTGATGTCTAGGCTAGTCTCATTTGTCTCCTCCTCTCCTCTAACCCTTGCCCTACCATCATCTCTCCACCCTCTATGGGTCTAGCCCTCACCTTCACCTAGCTCGCAAGTGGGTGGGGCCTCCATTAACTAGTAGCCTCACCCTAACCCTATCTCTCTGGGCTCACTAGCCCCCTGTACTCTCTACACTATGGGTGTGAGATCTCATGCTCTCTCTCGAGGCCTCATGTACCCTACACTTTGCATAGGAAGGGACATCTATCCGGAAACAGTCAAATGATCCTAATAATAGTATCGGCCTCACTAAGGGCATCCCTAAATCTAGCCATCAACATTGTCTGTGGGGGTGTCATCAGTCTCATAGTAACTCATGAGCTCTATCCTAATAATGGAGGCCTTAACCCCTATACCTGTGACCCCTACCCTCCTCCTTGTACCATGGGACCATGTCCCGCCACTTCCTATAAAATGGGACCCTATCCTTGTACCTTTAAGGGTACCTATGCTATGACATGGGCTGTAGGGCCACAATCTATGCACATGGGTGGCCAATCGACCATGGTACTTACCCCCATCACCATCCCCAACTGTGCATGTACCTACCACGTGCATGTACCTACCCTTATGCAACCTGCTCTTGAAGGGATACTACTTGTGCCTGTAATGTGGCAACATTTTCCTTAGCACTGTCGCCTATCCCTACACTACTCCCAGCCATGTCAGAAGGGTAGCCACATGCCCCTATAATGTGTCCCTCTGAAACATAACCATGGCTAGGTCAAGCCGCACTAGCCTTGATGGTCTTTGCCTATAGTTTGTCTTTACCCACCACTGCCTATATCTATCTATAACTCCGACGTCATCAATCCTCCGGTCCACCATCTATTGCTCCTGTCCTTTCGGCACCATCAGCTATGGTATAGGCATATGGATCTCCACGTCATCTCTCATATACTGAGGGAATGGTTGAGGCACATCCTGAGGCATCCCAAACTTCTATCGACTCTATCCATGGGTATCATATCGTGCTCTCGGCACGGTGCCACTCTATCCATATGAGCAACTATATCTCGTCTAAATCTCACGCCTCTACCTATATGAAGGGAAGCCAACATACGGCCTCCAAATGATGTCCACTCTAGACAACCCCTCTAGTACATGCCTATAATATGCTACATCATGAGTAGCCCGATAGCCCTCGCACTCTCCAATAACGGGCACCCAAGACTGTAGCCAACTCAAACTAAGCCCACATCAAATGTATCAGGACGGGGCATACCACTAGACACACACATACGATGTGCTTGTATGCCCAACAGTGAAGAAGAAATGTACAACTTAAACTGAACCTCTGTAGCCTCCAATAGGCCCATAGCTCCCTATATAACTGCACCAACAATGTTGCTGCCCAAAAAAAATGAGTCCTATCCTCCATCATGTCATGGAGAACCCCCATCAAGTGCTTGTGGGAATCTCCCACCCTCCACATCTAGTAGCGCAAAACAACACACTACCTCCATAATCAGGATAACCAACCTCATCTCCTGAGGATGGGCCGCATACATGTATCCATAGCCGAGGTTCGCGCTATAGAACCTCATATCCACCATCCCCTCTCCAAACACCTCCAACATCAACTCCTCTAATACCTCGAAGAAATCAAATAAACCTGCTCTCCCACTATAGGTAGCCGCAGGATCCTATATACGTCCTCCAGGGTGACTGTGATCTCACCTGTCGGCAAATGAAATATGTTGGTCATTGAATCCCATCTGTCGATGAGTGCAACCATCAATCTCAGCTCACGAACTATGTGCCTGTAGTGTCAAACCCCAATCAAGTCAATTTCCATCACGTGCTTCTATTCTCTCGTGGTCACACTCAACCGTACCACTAGTAATAAAGGTAGTACTCTATCCCGCATCTCGCAGCCTGGTCCCTAGCCTACATCCAACAAACCACAACATTGTTAAACCTTGACCATACCCAACATAACTCTTAACCAACCAACCTATTCCCAAGAATCTCACTACAAACTACCCCTTTTCCCCCATCCTAATTTCACATCCCTCCACTCGTACCTATTTGTACCTATTACCCTATCCATTCTCAATATACCTACCTTTATATCTCATTACCTATCTTTCCCTCAAACCCTATCTCATTTATTGCCATATTTTCCCTAGATCCGATTTGACATTGGTCACTCTTGATCGAATCGGTCCATCATAACTGGCATTGGTCACCTAATACTTGACCGATGCTGGGCAAGGCCAGCCCGACATCGACCAACCCTTGACCATCGTCAGTCCTTTGTCATGGTGTCAAAATCTGCAAACCCCTACCCTTCTTTCAAAAAATCCACAACTACCTAAATACCTACTCTAACCCACCCAAACCTATCCTAGCTTCATTCCCAATCCTATTTAACCTACATTGGACCTTCCCACCCCTCATTTCCTTCATTTTTACCCACAAATTTCAAAAATTAAAATTACACCCAAATTTTAAACAAAACCAATTTCAACAACCTATTTCAATAACAAATGAAGGATCGAGATAGAATCCTACCTCATCTCGGTGCCATCGGCATGGTGGTATGTCCGGACGCCATTGTGCCAGTGGTCCACCCAAACCCTCTCCCACCTTTGCCATCACCAAAATCACCTCCCCTCCTCACAACCAATGAAATCACTCAAACCGGTCTCGTGGACCCACCAATCTAATTCCAACCACCCACTACGAGGCTCACCAACTCAACCCTCCATCTTGTTCGTGGCTTTCCAACTTTCCACCTTTCCTCTCAGTAACTTTCTACATTTGGAAAATAACAAATGATTTTGTAAAAAGTGGATTTTTCCTTTTTTAGCCCCAATTCGACATGACCAATGTTGGTCATATCTATGCCCTAGCCAACCGATGTCGGTCACCATATAACTAGCATCAACCACCCTTATAGTTGTTTGTTAATGCTAGGCTTCTTTGTCCTGCAACTAATTATTACTCACACACCTTTTATCATTACAAACCCCTACTAACCCTTACCTATAATCCCAAAACCACCCCCACATTTCCTTAGTTGCATCTCGGGATTTTTTATTTTACCTATACCTTGGCCTTACCCATGTCATGACCTATTTTCCTGAACTCTGATCTACTTGGTGTGACCATTAACCTTATGTACTCACTATACCTTGCGATGTTGTTACCTATGTTGTTTTAGCCTAACAACCATACCTTTCCTATTGCCATGTCATTTATCCCGACCAAACCTTTGGTGTACCGAAACATACCTAAATGTTCCTGCACTTAACCTACGTTGTGTTTTTGGACCATATCCTATACCTTGGACACATGAAACACTTAACCCTTGTTTGGATAAACCTCTCGACCTTAGATGATGTAGAGTTTGCAAGCTCTTCAACTTGGTACCATGTTGCAATCTATACGTGTGCATGCATTTGATTGTCAATTTCCCATTACTCGATTTTGATCTTGGCCTATTACCAATTACCCGAGTTGAACACTACCCTTCCCCACCTACCTTCACCTCTACCAACTAAAAATTTAGAAACCCATTCACTGATTTTGTATTACACCTCATCGGTTCTGGTTTGAGGGGGATCACCTTCAACCACACATGGGGCAATCACCTCCTATTTTTTCAGCATCACTTACTATTACAAGCTACACAACAAAAATGGGCAAAATGTAAACACTAAATTTGGGTCACACTCCCCCTTCACCCCACATGTATATTAATTTAATTACCTATAGTTAAATTAATTCCCATGCTGACAATATTCATTATTTAATTACCTTAATTGAACTAATTTCCACCTCACCTAGATACCTCACCCCACCACATCACCTAGACACTTCATCATAGACCTATTCATAACATGTTACCTTTAACTAAGACTTAGTCCTACCTACCTTAATTAACTAAGACTTAGTTCAACCCTAAAATCACATGCCTATTCTTCCTCTAACCACATGCACACTTAATTACGTGGAAAAATCCATTTTGGATCCATAACAATGGGAAAAAATGGCCAAAAGATAGCCAAGATCTGTTATTTTGGCAACCTAGGATATCCTGCCTTAACCGACGCCGGTCAACCCAAAACCAGACGCCGGTCACCCTAAACCATCGTCGGTTACCATATATTCACTTTGGTAACCTTGTTTGAGGGGTTGGAAGAATCATTCAAGTTTTAGAGAAGAGAGATCTGCATGCAAACACGCACCAGAGCACTCTTGCACATCTAGACATCCTGAATCAACACCAAAACTGATCTAAAAGGAAAGAATTCACGGTAACATTCCAAGAAGCACAAATGCAACACTACCACCAGTTCCATGGATCAACCATCACCTCCATCCAACCACTAGGTCTGCAAGTACAAGTAAGTACATTTAGATATGTATCTTTCCATACTTAGATCAGTTTCTTTATCTCTATTTAGGAGTCCTAGTCTCCTTTGCATCTCATCACCTCTCACCTTCTTGCCAATCCCTCCACCTAATCACTTATAACCTCTCATCCCTCTATACATGACTCCAAACATCTCTGAGTATTCCCAACACTGTCATCAACCTCACCATTCTCTGTCCATTCTCTATGCAATCATAGAGAATCTCCAAAACCAAACCTTATTGAGTTTCTATCAGCCCGACCCTACCGACGTTGGTCAGCCTAAACCGTTGTCACTTTCCCCTAAACCAACATCGATTATACCGGACTAATGTTGGTCTTTGTACCAGTGAATCTTCCTAAAACAACAACCCCATAACATTTACCTAAATAAACCAAATCACCTAAATCTTGACCTGACCTATCCCAACCACCTAATTTACTTGTCTGACTTCCAGATCTGATCATAACCTAGCTTGTTAGATTATATTTACTTATTTTACTTGAATGAGATTCCTAAATTAGATCAATTACAATAGGAAATTATTGGTTTATATTATTTCTTGCATTAAGTTATTTTAAACTAGTGGATTGAAAACCATATAGGAAGTATCACACTTCCAGATATAACATACACTACAAAGTCCACTGACATATATTGTTTAATATTCCTCTTGTGGTCTTATTTTGTATTCGTAGGTAGTTCCTTCTAGCAAAAAGGAAGTTCTCGCAATCAACATTGGATCAGGAAATTAGAAGGCGCACACTCTATCGTCCATCTTCACTCACAGGTATTCATCCTCACGCATACTTGATCTATTTTCTCTTACGTATGCATAATATTTGGTGAAACAAATATACCTACCTCTATAGCTGAAAACCCCTTAGACACATCTACATAGGTTCCCCTTCATGAAATCGAAACTATGGTTAGAGATAAATCATATGATGAGGATACTAATTTTGACCAGGAACAACTTGATGCTATGATGGATTTTCGCCAAGATTTATGTGAGAATCCCACTCATCTCCCTCATGTTTTACATGCCCTACTCACTGCTAAGTGAGCTCTGAAAAAATCCCAACATGTTTCTTCCACCCCTATGGTATCTACCCCACTTTTTTATGTTTCCAACCCTCCTATAGAAACTACCATCCCTCTAACCCACCAAGGTGCCTCTAATGGTCTGCTTGGTTTCTCCTCTAATATTCCGACCTTGCATCATTATAATAAGATCTAAGAAACCAAATCTACAAGTTATAATTTGCTACTTCTAAAGGATCTCTATCTCTCGACTCCACCTCCTTGTTACATTCTCCCTTTGCACCATCCATCTCTGCTTACCCGTTTCCACCTAACTTCATCTCTCCCAAACTACCCATTTTTAAAGGCCACGGTGATCCACAAGAACACCTCTGTGCTTTCCATGTCACCTATCATGACTACGCTACTTATCATACCATCCTCACCAAGTTATTTCCACGTAGTTTGTAAGACTATGTGATGTGTTGGTTCTATGACTTACCACTAAATTTGGTGGTTTCATTTATGTTTTTGGTCGACGCTTTTATCACACATTTTTCTATCAATATTGGTTCCACACTCTCTTATGCCTAGCTAGCTCATCTTAAAAAAGGCACCACCAAACAATTCCTTGATTACATTTTATGATATAAGAACAATGTGGCCAAGATGACCAATGTCCTCATAGACTCAGAACTACAAGATTTATTCGTCCAGTCTCTTGCCATCTCTACAAGATAGTGTGCTCTTTGAAAATTTTCCATCGTTTGACCAACTTTTTCACTCTCTCAAATTGTGTGAGACCAAACTTGTCTCTATCGGCAAGCTTAAATATCAGGATGCACCTTCTTCTTTAACCCACATGCCAAGAAAGACTATTTTCAAGGTGCCCACACATAAATCTAGTGATCCACATTTTGTCATTAATACAGATCTCCACTCTAAGGGAATTATGCCCTCACCATACCACCATCCTTTTACTAAACCTAGTACCCAAACTAAGTGTCTTATTGCGAAAAAATCATTGATAGTAATCTCATTAGTTTTCCACCATCTTTACAACTCGATCCATCCCGACCCAAAGGGAATAAATTTGATGACCGTGCTTCTTGTGATTATCATCAATACATCAGGCATTCCAATAATCATTGTTTCAAGCTCCGACATCTTATCCAAGACTTATTTGATAATGGCCATCTTGAACTCCCGTAATCACTCACATCGCCCCTACGAATGATAAATGCAAACTCCAAATATTTAAAAACCACTTCCCAAACATGATACTAAGCCAATCGATTCATCTTCTAACTATATCTACCATACATTGTCTTCTCCCCCTGGACCTCTCGAATTTATTATTGCTCACACTTGCTACTTCAGCACCAATTATCTCCTTCTCCAATGTTGACTACCATGCTACATTTATATCTCTATTTATTTACATATACAAGCATCTATTGGGTCAACCTTTATCAACAACACTAAAGTTGATCCATCTTCCCCTATTAGTGCATGTTCTCTATCCTTCTTACGCTCTATTGGGTACCCTCCATCACACATCGACTATCCGTTCAACTAACCATATGGTGTTGTTAAGTTACATATCATAGTTGGTCCTCTCACTCTTCTCATCCCTTGCCTTGTTAGTCAAACAATCAAAGGATGTGATTTACTGCTTGGCCTCAATTGGATTCATAAATCTCAAGCTATTATTTCTACGAACCATTTGTGTGTTAAATTTGTTTACGAAAAATAAGTTATTTCCATTAACGGCGTCCCTCCTTCACCTCCACAATCGTTAGCTTCTTGTTCCACTCCTTGTGTGTCTCCCCCTCTTACTCACACAAATCCTTTACCACCGCCTGTGCATCATATTCCTACTTCACCACCTCGATTGGCCCCTACATGACCACTCCATTCCATTAGTCCTACACATCGACATAGGCCTATTCCTAGGAATACTACCGTATCTTATATCCGATCACCTCCTCATTTTATTCCACACCGCTCATCTTCTCCCTTACATGCAACACCTCCTTGATCTCCATCTCCCACACAATTTACTACACCATGAAATTCATTTTATATAGATCCATCGCATGCATATCAATTTAATTCCCCCACAAAACATTTTTCTCCCATACAACCATTACTCGAATATCATCCTACAGTTTCATCATCCCACCCCGGTCGATGGAACTTCATCCTTTGATGTCATCGGTTGATTTCCCTTACTAGACTACTTGGGGGCATTACCATTACCAAATCCCCCTTCTTCATATTAGCGTAGTTGCACCTCTACGCTTTATGTTCTTCTTCACACATATGCATCCTCTTAAACATTCTAACACCCTCGTTACCCGATGACACACTCTTGTGCTTTGGTTCACAAAAGATGTTTAAGAGAATACCATTACACTTAACCCCACCCACCGCATGCTAGGCTATATACATTTTCATTCTATCACCATTTCTATAATAACATATGTCCTACATTATTGTTGTCGCCAAATCACCGAACCCTCGAATGGCTTAATGTGAATAGGAAATTCGGTGTGATTGGGACACATAGGATCACGTCTCAAGCTATGGGACTTGGGATTGATGTGAACCTCCAGAGAATGCTGGCTTCCTCTTCCTAAACTAAGTGTTGTACTACTCCTAGTGTAATAAAATTGTTATATAGACCTATGCTAACATTTTCATGGGTTTTAGGGAAAGATATTTGTAAGAAATGAAACTATACTAGGGATAGTGATGCACAAAATAAAGGGTGTTTCTAGACTCAAGAAGGGTTAATTTAAAGAGAGTGTGTGCACCACAAGTCAACTTCACTCTACTGCAACCTTGAGAGGGTAACAAAATACCATAGAATACGAAGCATATGTTCCCTTTGTTAAACTCAATCAGACACAACAATCTATCCGTATTCTAGTGAAGAAGGATGAATAGGAACTAGAACTCAAATGCATGCAATACTCCACCACTTGATAAGAACAGAACTCCAAGAACCTACAACAAAAATGTGGACTTGCATAGTGTACTTGTAAGCATGAGAAAAGGCACAAAGAAGTATAGAAGGATGAAAGGACCAAGATTAGTCACAAAACACACACTTTTATTACTTCAATAACATGCACAATGCATCATACATTCAGAAGAGGCAATGGTTTCCATTACAGTCTTGGAAAGGAGGCTTGAAAGTTCCCTCAACATACAAGGACAACTTGTAGAAGAGAGAGGAATCTTGAAAAATTTGCACTTGTCTCAGATATCTAATTGTCCAACCTATCTGACCTATTGGAACCCCTTGGAATGAGCTTCCAACTTACATTTATAGAAGAATATGTGAGAGAGAAGAGGAAAGGTCATAAATTTCTTCCTAAAATGAAGGCACATGATGTATTTATTACAGTTGGTTGAACCACTTTAGAAGCTTCCATCATGTGCCATTAATACCCAGTTTGACTTAATCCTCTCAATTAATTAAAAGAATATTTAAATAATAATAATAAATATTATTATTAAAATATTTAAATAAAAATATTAATTTAATTAAAAATAATGGTGGGACCCCCATTGACTAGTTTGCATTGAAGAGGGAGGGGTCCATGTGAATGGGTCAAAAAGAACTAACTCGGTGGTTGGCTCACCAAGCCAACTCACCGAGTTGGTCATGAGCTCCTCTGTCCCTCATCGTAATAGATTTGAGCTCCTACCGCTGTGATTGAGCTAAGTTCCTAAATCAAAGCTCCTTTGTATACACCGATGAGCTCCTATTCACCGAATCCCTCACATTGAATCGAACCACCATTCTACATTGAGCTCCTCCTTTGATTCATGCATCAAGCCTAGATGTTATTCACGAATTCTTTCGATATTCATCAAAGTTATCCTCATCAATGAAACTTGACAACAAGTCACACAACACTTAACAATCTTGGTCCGAACTATCCAACATTCCACTCTCTCGTAGAACCCACTTGTTTCAACCAATCTCACCGAATCAAACTCTATTCATCACCCCGACTCTTGAATCCCATGACTTGACCCTCATATCTCGTCACATCGATCTCTTACAACCGAACGAATCTTCCAAGATGATTTCGAGGTGGCTATGAATTTGACATATTTATCGAGCTCAATTTTGATCCATGTTTTTCCCTATGCGGTGAGCCTCACCGATTCAAAGCAAATCACCCTTTTGAAGAGTAATTCTCTTCCAAACTCGCCGAGTCCTTTCAAACTCATTTCATTGAGCCATCTTGGCTTGCCCGATGTACCCCATTGGAACAAGTTTGATCTCGGCGAGTGCCCTACCTCTGAAACTACATGGCTCGACCAAAAATTGAGCCTTTGAGATGGCTCAATTTTGTACTCCCTCCGAGCTCATCATCTTAACTCGTGTAATGCTGCTATATCTCTTGGATCAACCTCTGTAATGAAATGGAAAGCTATAATATGACCGTACGAGCTCCCATTGATGTTGAACTCACACTGCTTTGAGCTCTATGTGAGATGGGTTTGGCTTGGTCTCTCCTCCTTTACGTCCCCGATCACCATGCACCGGTTAAGGGTAAATCAAAATTCAACTCGGCCGTAGGGAAATCTAAATGAACTCACCATGTCAGAATCATATCTTAGGGCTCTCCGAGCCCTTTCATCTAAAATTTTATATCACTATAAATATGTATCATTGTCCCAATCATATAACTCATAAAATAACTTCCTGAGCCACTCCATTATTCAAACCAGCTCCACAAAGGAGGCCGAGCCCTTCAAATCATCACCTAGAGCTCATTGTCAATTTGTCTCCTATTGAATTCCCCCATCGACTTGATTGTATTGAACCCACCACTAACCCACTTGGTCCTTAATGAGCTCCCCTTCATATATGTATTGAATCTCACACATTAAGCATTGAGTTACTCCATGGGTTCCTCATCACTGAGTCGAAGGTGAAGGCCAAGCTATTTCATTCCACAATATCATTGATTAACCGATGTAGTGTAGTGCCCCGAATTTGGCTCATTCACATTTGTGTATGACATGCCTACACCTCCAAGCTCAACCAATGAATATTCTTAAATATATATAATCTTGAATTACATCTAGTAATCTCAACGTATCACCTAGAATTCACGTAATCTATCAACTTCATAACTTCTCCAATGACTCAACACCTTATCACTTGAGATTACTCAGAACTCACTATGCATTATGATCGGCCTTATCTCCTTCAAAATTGGTGATGAATTCTCAACAATTCACTCCATCTCTTTGCATTAGTATGAAATTACTACTTGTCCATGTCTCCGAATCAACTGATGACTCGATGATCTTCACGAGCTTATTCTTGTATTCGATCCGGTCATGGCACTACTCATCAAGTTGGATCTTCTCGCTCCAAAGCTCAACCGTTGTTTTTTTCATGCCAATATCCCGATCAACAAGGTTCCTACAATGTGGGAGCCCACAAGTCTCTGTAATGGTGGAATTAAGACTTTAGATGTCATTTTACCAACACACCAACCTAGCTAGTTGGTCCCGAATCCTCGTAATTCTACTACAGTGCTCGAAGACCCTTCATGCCAATGTTTAAGATGCGGGATTTAAGCGTCATTTATCCATTTGACCAGATAATGAATAAAAATTTCTCTGGAAGCCCATCGTCTTCTAACTTGCTTCAACTTGATTGAGTGAGCTAACTCATCGAGTTCCCCATTAAGTTGTTTCCTTCTTTCGCATTGCCTCGTGAACCCAACCTTGTGGAATCAACCTTGGCGACCTGTGTCAACATCTTGATCCTGGTACCATTCAATGAGTTCTCTTTCTTCTCTACATGTAGATGCCTTAGCTCGATCATCATACACACTAAGATTTATTCCTACAATGAGTCGAGTCCATGAATGACTTACTTGACCCATTGACCCAAGATCACCATTAATTGTGACTATGAACTTCGGAAACAACATCTTCACTATCGAGTTCAACTTGGTTCTCAACCGGGATGACTCATGGATTCGAAATGCCTCATATGAGTCCGTTTCAAGCTCGGCATACCCTTTAGATAGATCTTTGAGCCACTCGATACTCCATACCTTTAACTTGAATGCTCAAATCACTCACCTAAATTATATCCTACAAATCATTTTATTTGTGAACTGTTTTCATTGATCCTTTCATCGACATTGAATCCTTAACTTCCATGTTGAACTCTCCTATAAGTCTGTGCACATTCCTTACGAGGCAAGCTTTGAACTTGAGCCACATCACTCACCTAATCATTTGTCATGACCATCGACCAAGCTCCTTTGTTGGTTATTCTCCTTACATTGGCCCAACACTCTTCCACCATAGTTTGTCATTGAGCGACCTATTCGGTGCTACGAGTTATACCATTAGCTCACCCTTTCGAGATGTTCCATGTACTCCACCTTCAAGAAAACCATGACATAGGTATCAAGATCCTAATGAGCTATACCCTTAACACTTTGAGCTTCATCATGTAAGCCTCCAAGGAATGAATCTGAGCTTTGTCCTTCATAATATTCTTATAGCCGAGTTGGCTCCTTTGGATGACTACCGAGCCATCCTACCTCTACCTTAGTGAATTGTTCCCTACCGAGTTGAGCTCTGTATTGAAGTAACTCCACCTAGCCCGAGTTACCTTCTGAGATGACTACACCAGCTTGACTGAGTTGATGAAAGAATCGACATCGCCTTGTTATGTTTTCATAAAAAGGCCAACCCCTTCCCACCGTCGAGCTACACACCGAGCACCCTATCTAAGTTGGCAACTGAGTTGAGCCCGAGTTGGGCTCGAGTTGATCCTATTTAAAGCTAGGAGAGCTCACTTATCAATTTATTAATTATTTTAATCATTTTATCTCCATGATGACCAGAAATGGGCCCCTGGGACCAATGTCATAATTTATTTGTAATAGGACCCTGTTGTCTAATTTTGTCATGTGTACAAAATTGGATAACATTTTTGGCGAGTTCTTAGAGATAATTTCATGCTAAACATGATTCCAATATCCCTAAGTTATCAATTGGGCATGGAGTCAATGTTGAAACCTTGAAAGTAATTTGATCTTCTTTGATACATCCCAAAATCCCCTTGAGAAAATATGATCTTGGACCTCCCTGAAATGCTAGGCATGAGGTATACTGAATCTGTTGAATGCTTGACATCATGAACACTGTAGAATTTTGAATGAAGTAGATGTATGAAATTCTTATGGAAACTTTGAACCTTCCTTCCCTTGAGAAACTTCGAGGATGATACAATGTGCAAGAACAACAAAAAAATGACAAAAAGGAAAGCAAAAGAACAACACACAATAATGTGCATAAGAACTTGGAGGAAAACACCTAACTAAATTATACAGGGGGTGGAACACTTCTCAAAAATAATATTTGAGATGTATCCCATTCACATGAATGGGAAGTTCTTCTCCATTGAGTCTAGATAAAAGAAATTAATTCATGTCTTTGTAACTCGTGATGATGTATGGCCCATTCCATAGAGCTTAAAACTTGGCATGATTTCTTGGCTTGGCCCTGTCTTCATCCCATTTGAGAACTAAGTCTCCCTCTTGAAAATACTCGCGATGTCTTCTTGTCAAAAGATTTCTTAACTTGATCCTGATGTTGCTCCAAAGTATTCATAGCCTTGTTTCGTAATTCCTCTAACTCCATGAGTTTAGCAAACCTTACTGACAAGGAATCATTCTCCATGGCTTCAAGTTGATGAGCTAACTCCAAAGAAGGTAACTCCAAGGAGAGAGGAAGTTTTTCTTCTCTTCCATATACAAGAATGAAAGGAAAATTTCGATGGCCCTTTTAGGTGTGATCCGATCTGCCCATAAGGCAGTCTTAAGCTATGTATGCCAAGTCCTCTCGGTTAGTTTCCATTGTGTGCTTAATAATCCTTATGAGGTTTTTGTTGCTAGACTTAGTGAATCCATTTCCTTGTGGATAATAATTGGAAGAAGTCTTGAGGTAGACCCCATTTTTAATAGCCCATTCACTCAACTTCATACCAAAAAAATCCATCATGTTCTCTGAAATGATAGTAAACAGAACACCAAACCTTGTCATTATTCCTTCCAAGAAATCTTGAACCACCTTCTCATTACTCCCTTTCAATGCTACCACCTCGTCCATCGAGTAAAATAGTCTATGCGGTAAGGACTCATTTATGTCCATCACTAGATGGAGGATTAATCATTCGGATGGATTCCAACCCCCATTGAAAAAAAGGGTTAATCCATTTCAATTGGATGTAGCGGAAGAGCTTCCAACTTTTTCTTTCCCATGAAAAAGGAACATTCCCTACATTTCCTTACCTAGAGATGAGAATCTTTGAAAAAATTTGGCCAATATTAGCCAGCTCACATGATCTTGGTAACAATTGTTCGTGCATAATAATGTCCTCCAGATAGGCCATTATGAAACTCTTCTAGTATCTTACTTACCTGTTTTGGTCCTACACACCGAAGGAGAACACCATTCAAATCCTTTCAAAAGAGAACGCTATCTATTAGAACATATAGAATAGACTGAAGATGGAAAGTCTCTCAATTTTTTTATCCATGTTGATAGGATATACTCCTGAGAAGAGGAAATTATTCATTTTAGATAACCAATCAACTTGATCATCACTCTCATCAGTGTTTAGGAGCATCGCGTCCTCATCACCTTTTGATTCCATGTCTATAGTAAGTTGTTGACACAAACCTTTACCTCTGAAAAGTTTGGTAACTTTGATATGTACATCATACTCCATCACCTTCGTGATCCATCCAACATGCTTTTCATTCATCTCTTTGTTCAACAAAAATTCCTTGACACTTGGATGAGACACCATCAGATGAATTCTGTTGTTGGAAAACATGTGCTTGAATTTCTTCAAGGCTCAAATAATTGTAAAGACTTGTGTTTAAATGAAATAATATTTGAGCTCATAGTCTTTGAGGGATTGATGAAGAAACCAATTGGTTGCTCCATCAGTTTTTGTTTTTTGGGTGACATTACCTAAAATTCTCTCTTTACCTAAAAAAGTATAAAGGATAAAGTATTTATCAAACCTAGGGTTTACCAGCATGGGAGCTTGAGAAATGGCCATTTTGATGGCTTCAAAGCTCTCCATTCTTTCCTTTGTCTATGAGAATGGCATATTTTTCTTAAGCATGGCTATCAGTGGTTTAGCCAACATCGTGAATTGAGGGATGAATCTCCGCATGAAAGTTATGGTTCCTTAAAAATATGGAGACCCTTCTTGTGACTTGGGAGAGATAAGGATGTAATCAAATGAATCATGGCTAGATTGATTGATATTCCTTACGTTGAAACAACATGCCCTAACAACTTTCCCTTGTGCACTAAAAATACATTTCTTGGGGTTAAGTGAAACCTTAAATTCTCTTCACCTTCGAAAAATCTTCCTTATATGCGTGATGTGATATTTTGCATGCTTATAATATATAGTTATGTCATCAAAGTAAACCAAGATGATATCATTGATTAGCCCTTAAACTCCATGTCCATGGATATTTAGAAGGTAGCCCGACATTGGACAATCCAAATGACATTTTGTTGTAGGCATATGTGGCCCACTTGGTAGTGAAATCCGTTTTGAATTGATCGGGTTATTGGATCATAATTTGATTGTAACCCAAATATCCATCAAGAAAAGAAAATATTTGAGATCCTGCCACCGTTTGAAGGATCTGCTCCATTGATGGAAGAGGATAATGGTCTTTCAATGACGCATGATTCAAGTCCCACGAAATCTACACACAATTGAATCTCTATGTTTTTCTTCATCATGAGAACCAGATTGGATACCCACGAGGAATGCTTGATGGGAAAAATTATGCACGCTTTGATGAGTTTTGTTAGCTCCTTTCTCATTAGTGGCTTGATTTTGGGATTAATTGGCCTCTGTTTCTAACGAATTGGCTTGGCATTAGGATCCAATTCGATGGTATGTTGTGCTAGACCTAGATCAAAACCATGTAGGTCTTTATAGATCCACGAAAAAATGTCGTGATACTATTGAAAAAGTTTGATGAAGGCTTCTCTCTCTTCAAAAGTACACACTTTTCCGATCTTTAAAAACTTTTCATTTGCTACCTTGACTTCCTCAAAATATTCTTCCTTGACCACCATGTTAGAGCTTTATCTTTTAGCTTGATCATTTGAATTGAAAATGGATTCTAGAGTGACTAAGCCTTTTGGTAGTTTGTTGCTTTTCAATTGTATGATTTGATCACCATATGATTCTTGTAACTTATCTTGATTTTTCATAGCAAACTCTACCTCTTCTTATATGAAAAGGAATTTTTTTGTCACTATCAAACACTTGCGCCTATTCACATTATCGGGATCGTAGGTCGAACCAACATTTTAAAAAATACTTCCCTTCTTTAATAATGTTAACAGGTATGTCGTATTATGATCCAATTATAGCAATCCTATCAACATCTTGATTTTTATTTCTAGGAACTTCATGGATCCGAAAAGCTTTGAAATATTCAATCAAGTCACAAAATTGGTTCTTGTATGATCTTAAAAGATAATTTTTGGATGCACAATGTGCCGTCACTTGATGAACAACTAACTCACTATCTACAAAAATAGTTAAGGTTTTGACTCCCTTCTTTTGGGCTAGCTGAATTCCTTACACAAGGGCCTCGTATTTAGCAACATTGTTAGTGCAGTGCAATTACCGCAACAGAAAGATGAGAAGTAATTATATCCCTCTGGAGAAATTAACATACATCCAACACTAGATCCATTCTTACTTTTCAAGCCATCAAACAATAATTGCCACAATGTTCGAATCATTTGATGTTTTGACAAGTTACGGTATGATCGTATCCTCTTCATGAATAAGAGGTACCTAATCCCATTTCTTCCAACAACAACAAAACCACTTCTTCTTCTCGTCAAAACATTAGCGTAGGGATCATACTAATGATCTCTTCTTATCGCATCAACACATTATCGGGAACTTCTTCAACAAGAGTTGTTAGTTCATGATCAACATCTTCTTCTTTACGGATCTACAATAGTATAATTCCCATTTATAGGACTAGTGTTATAGGGTTATACATGATTATGGTAGATTGGTTCCACCCTTATAGTCACTTTGGTTCTGTATCAAGTCCTAAGAATCATATGTGACCAATTAGCTGATAGATAACCACCCATCTTGGTAGTGAAATCTCATGATAGGCAGATGACAAAGAGAGGAGGGAGATCAATGACTAATATGTCTTGGGTGAATGAAAAACTCGAGGCATGCATGGATAGTAAGTTGAAGTCCTTTGATAACTACAATAGATAAACAATGTTCCATCCATCTCGAACAAATCCTCTTGCAACTGGCATGTATTGTATACCTAGTACATCTGTAATTTGCTTGGGCATGACTGAGCTACTAGCATAAAAATCGATCATGCAATTATGCACCAGGTGGTTGCCAATGATCAGGGAAATATAGAATGTCACCAGTTTTTTTGCCTTAGGAATAATTTTCCCTTCTGGTTGACACAAACTTGCAGCAGACGCTGCTCCACAACTTGATGATTCATCAGTTGTACCAAAACTATATAGATCCTCTCACAACAAATTTCTTTGAGAAGGAATTGAGAGTGCATCCCACATAGTAATACTCAGGTTGGTAAACTTCATATGTTCTACTATGACGAAAGGAATTGCTCCAACTTTTCCAACACTTCTTTGGGTGTTAGGATCCTTTGTAAGAAAGTGCTTCTTGGGTACATGTAATTCCGTAAGAACCTTATTTCCTCACAAACTTGGCTAATAGGTGTTTTTGGCGGTTTCTTTCCTGCATCTTTATCAACATCCACTTGTGTATGAGGCCGTGAAATGGATTCTTGATCAGATTTAGAAGGTTGAGGTTCCATTTATCTCTTCTTGGAACGAGTGTTTGCTACCACTGATGAGGAATTTGTATTCAACTCACAAAAATCTTTTGCTTTCCAGTTTAGCAAAGTGGTTTCTTCAGGTGCATGTAGTTGATATGATGTTTCTTGCGTAGATAAATTTTCTGTTAGCTTTGAAGGGGAAGATACACTTTGAACCATAAGGGCATGGCTAATAACTCTATTGGGAAAATGATTTGATTGTGGGGTTGAGAACAAGGATAACACCATTCGTAATCTTGAACAAAATTATTCTGAATAGGTACTATGTCTCTAGATGAGCTAGCCGCAAGAGGATTCCAAAATTTCAAAGGCATGACATTTGTAGCTTGACCTACAATTTTATTTTGAGGCTTATTATTCACTTGAAAAGGAGGACGGTTATCCTGATACTACTAGTTTTGTGGCTGGTATGGACGATTATATTGAAATTTTTTCCACTTGAATGCAATAAGATCATTTCCAAAAGTTTACAGTAGTGACTTGACATCAAATAGATCATTCGAAGAGGCATGGGTAGACTAAGCTGGTTGAGTAGAGGCTGCTAGAATAGGAGCAATGGTAGGTTGATTGTTTATAAGATCCAGAGACAACAACATTGGCGGTCGTGGAGCTATATTTCCATCCTAAATCAAGGAATTTTCCACTCTTATGGAAACTTCGTAGGCATCAAGTAATGTAGTCCCTCCCATGGACTAGATCATAACTTCTACATCACTATTCAAGGCTCACAAATAGTACAAGAATGCATTATTTGGAGAAGGCTTTATGAGTGCCAAAATCCTATTCTAGGTCCTGTGGAATTAGAAGTTGAAATCACTCATGTATTCTTGGGGAGATCTCTTCATGGTAGTGAGTTGTTCCAAAAGTGATAGGTGATCACTCTTGTCTTCAAATTGTTTACAAATATTTTCTCCTAACTCATCCCAAGTGGTTATAGTGCCAACACTTAACCCTTGAAACCATTGAAGTGATTTTCCCTTGAAAGAGGTAGCAAGAAGTCTAACCACAACATTGTCCTCCGTGATATTATGTACTGCACAAATGTTGGCTACATCAAGAATATGTTCCACTAGAGTAACGTGAGTTTCCCTTATGTAAAAGGGTAAAATTTTGAGTTCCGCAATAGGTATAGGGTCACGTTGAGCCAACATAAGAGGACTACTTGCATTGAAAGGGGGAAAAACTTGGTTTCGTGCCATAACAACAAGAGGTTGATTATTCCTTGGTGGAGGAAACCTTCGTATAGAGGAGTTGAATGACCCCTATGAGGTAAAGCTACAATTGGTGATGTCGAAACACCTCTTCTTCTTCTCTTGTAGGAGATAAGGAAAGTTTGATATGCTGATAATTTCCTTGCTTTAAAGAAGATCTTATCTGAATTCTTCACATAAGTTAACACACCGAGACTTAGAATCCATAGATATAGAGTTGCATGGTACTTTAAATTTCATAAATGAGAAGAGAAGTACCAACACACTCCCACCGGCATGCCAATAATTGTTGTCACAAAATCACTGCACCCTCCGAATGGCCAGAATGTGAACAAGACGTTCGGTGTGATTGGGACACATGGGATCACCTCTCAAGCTATGGTACTTGGGATCAAGGTGAGTCTCTCGGAGAAGGTGGCTTCCTCTTCCTAAACTAAGTGTTGTACTACTCCTAGTGTAATAAAATGGTTATCTAGACCTATGCTAACATTTTCATGGGTTTTAGGGAAAGAGATTTACAAGAAATAAAACTATACTAGGGATGGTGATGCACCAAATAAAGGGTATTGTCAGACTTAGGAAGGGTTAATTTGAAGAGGGTGTGTGCACCATGAGTCAATTTAACCTATTGCAACTTAGAGAGGGTAACATAATACCACATAATAGGAAGCATACGTTCCATTTGTTAAAATAAATCAAACACAACAATCTATCAATATTCTAGTAAAGAAAGATTAACTTGAGAAGGGTGAATGTGCACCAAAACTCAACTGCATGCAATACTCCACCACTTGATAAGCACAAAACTCCAAGAACTTGTAACAAAAGTGTGGACTTACACAGTTTACCTGCAAGCATGAGAAAAGGCATAAATAAGTATAGAAGGATGAAAGGACTGAGATTAGTCACAAAAAACACACTTTTATTACTTCAATAACATGCACAATACATCATACATTAAGAAGAGGAAATGGTTTCCATTATAGTCTTGGAAAGGAGGCTTGAAAGTTCCCTCAACATACAAGGACAACTTACACAAGAGAGAGGACTCTTGAAACATTCGAACTTGTCTCGGATATCTAATCTGTCAACCTATATGATATGTTGGAACCCCTTAGAATTAGATTCCAACTTACATTTATGGAAGAATATGAGAGAGAATAGGAAAGGTCATAAATTTCTTCCTAAAATGAAGGCACATGATGTATTTATTAAAGTTGGTTGAACCAATTTAGAAGCTTCCATCATGTGCCATTAATACCCAATTTGACTTAATCCTCTCAATTAATTAAAATAATATTTAAATAATAATAATAAATATTATTATTAAAATATTTAAATAAAAATATCAATTTAATTAAAAACAATGGTGGGACACCTCGTTGACGATTTACATTGAAGGGGAGGGGTCCATGTGAATGGGTCAAAAAGAACCAACTCGGTGGTTGGCTTGCCGAGCCAACTCACCAAGTTGGTCACGAGCTCCTCCATCCTTCGCCACAACCGAGTTGAGCTCCTACCACCTTGTGATCGAGATGAGTTCTTAAATCCGAGCTCCTTTGTATACACCGAAGAGCTCCTATTCACCAAATCCCTCACATTGAATCGAGCCACCATTCTACATTGAGCTCCTCCTTTGATTCATGCATCGAGCGCATCTCCGATTCACAAATTCTATTTGATATGCATCAAGCTATCCTCATCAACGAAACTTGAAAACAAGTCACACAACACTTAACAATATTGGTCCGAACTATTCACCATTCCACTCTCTATAGAACTCTCTACTTTTTTCAACCGAGCTCACCAAATCAAACTCGTTCCTCACGTTGATTCTTGAATCCCTCAACTTGACCCTCATATCTCTTCACATTGAGCTCTTACAACCGAGTGACTATGCCAAGATGATTTCTTAGGTGGCTATGAATTTGACATATTTATTGATCTTGATTTTGAGCCATGTTGTTCCCTATGCAGTGAGCCTCACCGATTCAAAACTCACCCTTTTGACGAGTAATTCTCTTCCAAACTCACTCGAGTCCTTTAAACTTCATTCCATCGAGCCATCTTGGCTTGCCCCAGTGTACCCCATTGGAACAAGTTGGAGCTCGATGAGTGCCCTACCTCCAAAACTCAATGGCTCAACAACACATTAATCCTTTGAGATGGCTCAGTTTTGTACTCCCTCCGAGCTCATCGTCTCAACTCGTGTAATGTTACTACATCTCTAGGCTCAACCTCCATAATGACATGGTAAGCTATAATATGACCTTATGAGTTCCCACCAACACTAAAATCCACAATATATGAGCTCTATGTGAGCTATTTTTTGCTCGGTCTCTCCTCCTTCACGTCCCCTAATCACCATGCACTAGTTAAGGCTGACTCGGAAATCACCTCGGCCCTTTTTCATGGCACTCTGCATGAACTTGCCATGCCTTTGCAGAATCATTGCATAGGCTCTCCGAGCCATTTCATCCGAAATTTTATGTCTTTCTTCTCTACATGTCGATGCCTTAGCTTAGATTGTACATGCTAAGATTTATTCTGTAATGAGCCAAGTCCATGAATGAATCACTTGACCCATTGACCCGAGATCACCATTAATTACAACTATGAACTTTGGAAAAAAACATCTTCACTATCGAGTTCGACTTGGTTCTCAACTGGGATGACTCGTGGATTCTAAAATGCCTCGGTTGAGTCCCTTTCAAGCTTTGCATGCCCTATAGATCGATCTTGGAGCCACTTGATATTCCATACCTTTGGATTGAATGCTCAAATCACCCACCTAAATTATATCTTGCAAATCATTTAATCTGTGAACTATTTGCATTGATCCTTACTTGCAAGCATTGAATCCTTCACTTCCATGTTGAACTCTCTTGTAAGTTTGTGCACGTTCCTTATGAGGTGAGCTTAAAACTTGAGCCACATCACTCACCTACTCATTTTTATGACCATCAACCAAGATCCTTTGTTGGTTCTTCTCCTTGCATTGGCCCAACACTCTTTTGCCATAGTCTATCATTGAGCGACCTACTTGGTGCTACGAGTTATACCATTAGCTCACCCTTTTGATCTGTTCCATGTAATCCACCTTCGAGACTACCATGACATAGGTCTTAAGCTCCTAGTGAGCTATACCCTTAACACTTTGAGCTTCGTCATGCAAGCCTCCAAGGCATGATTGCTGAGCTTTGTTCTTCATAACAATCTTATAGCTGAGTTGGCTCCTTTGGATGACTACTGAGCCATCCTACCTCTACCTCGGAAATTTTTTCCCTACCAACCCAAGATCTGTATTGAAGTGACTCCACCTAGCTCAAGTCACCTTCTGAGATGACTACACTAGCTCGTAGGGTTAATGAAATAATCGAAATCGCTTTGTTATGTTTTCTTAAAAAGGCGAACCCCTTACCAGCTGCCGAGCTACAACCTGACCACCCTATCCAAGATGACAACTTAGTTAAGCTTGAGATGGGATCCAAGTTGATCTTGTTTAAAGCTAGGAGAGCTCACTTATCAATTTATTAATTATTTTAATCATTTTATCTCCGTGATGACCAAAAATAGGCCCCTATGACCATTGTCATAATTTATTCGTATTAGGACCCCGTTGTCCAATTTTTTCCTGTGTGCAAAATTGGATAACAATTATTATGCACATACCTCATCTCTTAGTCATCTCATACACACTACACTAGTCATCATATCATCTATGTCTATTTTTTCATCTCTTCCTTACATTCTATATTTATGCTAGGTTACATTATACATGGGTCTAGCTTTACCTATCATCACTACATATTCTATCTACACCTATATCCATATCTTGCATTACATAGCACATCCATCCATCCACTTCATTCTATACTACACTAGATTCCATTATATATGGGTCTAGTTTCATCTATCATCCCTACATATTCTATTTCTATATACACCTATTAGTGCATTCCATACATTACACATGCTACATAGCTTACAGTGCATTGCTTACACCACGCATTTACATCACATATTCATCCCTTGGTCATTTATACTATGTTTTCTTCTACGCGCTGCACTCACTACCCTATTAAAAACTTTAGGTCTTCGCTCGCCCATACTCGAATGTCGAGGGTTTCCCATTCAAATGGACCTTACATTAACCAATGTGACATTTTCCTCATGCGTCGTTTCCAGCATTAGTGACATACACCTTAGGTTAAATTTTCACCTATCTTATCATCTTGTAGTGGTATACACTTTAGGATAAATCACCACCCCCATTATCATCTTTTAGTGGCATACACTTAGGTTACATCAACCTTCCCTCCTTGTTCATCCCATAGTAACATACACTCTAGGCTACATCATCACCCATCTTCATCCTTTCATCTTATAGTGATATACGCTTAGGGATAAATCATCACTCTTCCATTCCACAAGTCGTGGTATACGCTTAGGCTATAGGGTCCATGCACATCTTTCCATATGTCTCATCCCCATACACTCATTCTATAATGATATACACTTAGGTATAAATCATCACTCCTCCATTCAACAATTCGTGATATACGCTTTGACTATAGGGTTCACGCACATCTCTCCACATGTCACATTTCATCACCACTACACATACACACTCATCACATCGTGCTAGATGCAACAAACACCACTTGACATTTCCCTATGATGTAATATCATTTACAGTTTATTCTTGAATACCGAGGGGGAAAGAAAAATGAATCTCACTGCATACAATTCCATCCACTCGGGGGCACATTGCTCCTATCATTCCATCTTGCATTCCATTCCATCCATCTAAAACATACTACATTGTCTTGGGGGCATTTACTCTTGCTTAGTAGTGTTTTACATGATCACTTTCATACACATGTTAGATTTCTTGCTTATACGTCATTATCATACACACATGTGCATTCATGCCTTTGTTTAGTGTGATCATAGATATAGGACTCTACACGTGGCATGGATGCTCACCATCTACCCTTCCTATACTAGTCTCTCGGGAGGATCCACATTCATCTTCTCTAGGTAATATTGTTCCATTTTGTATTTAACACCTTATACTACATGCTCATACATGTTTTGACATATTGATTATCACTCTAACATACTAATGGGTGTTCCATGTGTAACACTTGTTTTGGCAGATTACATGTTTCCATGACTACTTGTTTGTTTCTACTTTTTTCGCTTTGTTTTCCATTATATGTAGGATTTTCCCTTTTCTTGTGCTCACACTTGTTTACTATTTGTGGCCATGATGGCCTTGTGTGTCTTGTGACATTGTGAGTGATGTCCCATGTTTGAAACCCACTTTTTTAGTCTCGCTTGTTTTCTTTTGTATTTACACTACTTTATTTGGTAGTTTCTATATTGTCGAGTTCTATAGGTCGAGTGCGGTTGGGTCCTCTTATGGGGCCGCATTCTCCTTTTTGCGATGTTGCATGTGCCCCTAAAGAGGGGAGCATCATTGATGGTTTTATACTAACACAACGTATTTACACCGGCTCAGACACAACAAGTGAGTTTAAACCAGTCTACGAACTCCATACACAATGGCCATAACAGGACATGGTATCCTTCTACAATTATGTGGAGTGGTTACAGGCTTGGGGGTTACAGTGGGTGTGTCTCTCTACACTTATCCATCCAGTGGTGTCAGATCACCCCAAAAATATGGACAATACAAAGACCTCTTCACACATTTCAGCAGAAGTGGTTAAATTTGAAGGACACAAAGTATTTACTCCTTGTACTTCTTCAGCCAGGGTGGCGCGAGATCACCCAAAAAACTCGTGACAATATAGGATATCCTTCTACACCCTTTTTCTTGACATGGATCAGGTGCACATGTTCCATTTACACTTTTTATAGAATATTTTACATTTTTGTACTTTACACATGCATATTTTACATAGTGTTTTTACATACATCATTGACTACTTGATCATTTTCTCCTTGTAGGTCCGCCATATGAGAAAAAGAAGTCAAATTTGGGGTAACAACAACAACAATGAAAATGACAATGAAAAAAACAACACACCACTATAGGCATTTTCCTTTACTAACAATGTAGGTACACTACACATAATATCAGCTACACATGTGCTTTGCCCTAGGTTCACTCTCATCACTTTTTATGCACATTTTTCATCTTTAGAATCCATGATCCTCCACATTTTTTTTTTGTCATTCCATGCTTGATTCTAGTCCATCGTATGTCTTCCTCTACAATCTACATGGATATCAGGTACACATCTCTATCTACTTTATGTTACCGAACTTTTCACTCACCAAAATAAAGTGGGGGAAAATGTAGACACAAAATCATGCACTTTAGGCATTATTTAGCCCAGTCTTATACTACTATTTAGATTTTTTTCAAGTGGATAAAGTAATAATTAATCCTACCTTTTGGTCATCTTTATTTTATATTTTATTTCATCATTCCTGCATATTTTATTGCACTTATTCATCCATTTCACAACTACGATGTCATTATAGCCCTCATCGAGATTTTTGACACTGTCTCTAGCCATATTCGGTAGATACTTAGTCTAGATCACTCCAAGGTTACACAAAATTAGCTAAGTCATCTTCCCCTCTCATTTGCTTAGGTTTTCACATCGTTAAATGATCATTGCTTGTGCACAACATACATAATTATCAGAATATAATTTGTTATAGTAGTACTCTAAAATTAAGATTTAAATATGTTTATATTAAATCACTAATTCGATGAGCAAGGGCTGATTTGGGCCTTAATAATAATTTTCACCACCTTCCACAAATGCTTAAAACCTACATTGAAAACTAAAATTTTCCAACTATTCTTACAACCAAAACATAAAAACACACACACACTAGCCATCAAGCTCCAAAACAACCAAGATTATCCCAAATCAATGCAAGTATAACACAAAATGAAAAATGGATTAAAAACTTCCATAAGAAACTAATAAAATCATGAAGTTGAGTGTATTAGAAATCAAACACTTGTGAGAGACACGATTCCCAACAACAAGCTCGATACCTTATGAGAGAGAGTGAGGATGCAGATAAAAAGAATACATACACATTAATGAAGTTACCCTTGAATGCAGAAACATGACATAGCTCCAAGTAGTAAGCAAGAAATCAAGGGTAAGTGCATCGAGATAGGGCACCAAAAATGACCAATTTTCTTATTTGAAGCGAAACACAAGCACACTTTAAATTACTAGGAGTGGTAATTACCAAGCCTAAAATGTGAGTACATTATAACACAAGTAAACTATAAAGAGAGCACATTATAGTGCACTCACATTCCCGTTAGTAATACAATATATGTGCATTTGAGAGCTATATATGTACAAAAATAATTGTTTAAGCATAATAAATAATAAAGTATAAAGATTAAATGTATAATCTTTATACTTTATTATTTCTTATACTTTAAATTTATTTTAGTAAATATAAGAAATTAGGGTCACTCTACACCTTATGGAACTAGTATCACATCTCTCCATAAGTCACAGTTTAGAAGATAGTTTTTCACATTCTAAACTGGCAAGTACATACACATTTTAAAGGATTTCAGCATTCATTCTAAATTTCTTAGAATTTAAATTTTATAATCGATATCTATCTTTTTTATATTAGGTAAAAGAGAGTAGAGGGGACCCTACCTCGTACAAGTATGAAACTCCTATAAAGAGCCAATAATAAGGAAAATAGCAATCAACATAACATATAAACTTGACAAAACATTACGACAACCACCATCCAGGTAAACTAACATCACATATGAAACTAATGACTAAAAACAACAAACAAGCCAAAACCCGAATTCATTCTTCTTCTCGTAGTTAGCCAATAAATTAGCTCATTCCTTTGACATGGACTCAATGTTAGTGCCTAGACTAATGAGATCTACCTCAGATAGTCCTCTCATTCTTTTCTCAGATGTCTCTTGATCCTCTGTTGGCGATAAAATTTGTCGGGGATAAATTGGTGGATTTCTTACCAATGCTCTAGGAATCTAAGTTCCTCTACTTAACTAGTGCAGCTGTCATATATGCATGCATGAGTAAAAAGGTGGATTTTCTTGGTGGCCTTTCAGCTAGGATCCAATAGGGGCACTCCACTGACCCTGCGACAAAAGCTTGCAGATACTTGCAAGGGAGGAATTTTCTAGGAGAGAGGGAAAGGGAGTGAGAATATTAGATAAGAGGAACTAATGTTGTAAGTAGAAAATTAGAGTCTTGCATACATCAGTTAGAACTTTCATCACATGCACTAAAATTAGGAAGAAACAATACTAGAAAAAATAACAAGACTAATTAGAATTTAATGAACAAAAGGTATCAAAAAACCCCTTAGAAAAAAAGGATAAAAATTCCTTGTATTGATGCTCAAGAAAGATGAATTAATTTACATTATGTGACTAAGGTCACCTTTAGCTAACTCAAAGGCATTTGAAAAAGTGCAAAACCCAACGAAGAATTAGAACACTTGAAGAGAGAGAAAGTTGAGGGGAAGAAAGAGAAGAGAGAAGAAGAGAGGATGTCACTCTTGATGAATTCAGATGATCCTTGTTGATGGAAAGCTCCAATGTGGTGAAATTATGGATCTTCAAACTCTTTGCACCCTGTAAAACTCCTTCAAATTGGCTCACGAATGCTTTGGAAAGAGTGTTTAAAAACACTTGTTGAATGGTTCTACCGATGACCACGAACACGACTCATGAAGATTCCCTTAGAAGAGATAGGTCTTAAAAATGACCCTTCTAGGATGAATGAAATATCCCACCGATGCCCACAACTTTCAACTTGTGACCTCGAACCATGAGTGTCAAGAGACACTACCAGGATCTCCCAAGATGAGTTATGAAAGATCCATGAGAGATGCCAAAGATGCTTCTTGTAAAAATTTTGTGACCCACTAACGAAGATGACATCTCTTAGTGAAGGAAATATTCAATGACAACACCCATTCTATAAACTTGAGTCCCATCATCTCTTGACACTTACTATTTCTGGAAAAAGTAACTTACTATTTTTAGTAAGTATGAAAAATCAGATCCTCCGATCCTCGATGGGATGTTGCAACTCGAATTTATCTTTCTCCCTATGTTTCCCTTACCTTCTAGACCAATTTACTATTTTTAGTAGGTGCTCATGGGACCACTTACTATTTTTAGTAAGTGTCAATTTTGGACCAAGATGACCATTTCGATGAAATTTGACCGCAATTCCTCTTGTGTTCTTTGTCTCCTTCATAGGTTCTTTAGTTGATAAATTTCCCAAAATAACAGTTACCTATGAAGAAGACCATCTATTTTTTGAAAGTAAGATTCTCGGTGGTCGATCACTTTGGAACAATTTTTTTGATATGGGTTTTTTCCCAATATTGCCTCTCTAAAATTTTGGACTTACTCGATCGGTGGCTTTCAATATTTTAAAGTTTCAAAAATTTGACCAAATAACACTTTTGAACACGATAACCATTAATGGGCATTGAAAGTTATAGGCCTAGCTTTATTCTCTGTTTGTGAAAAAAATTATATTTTCATTGTGGGTTTTTGTTTCTTATTGTATTGGTGAAATTTCTCTTCAAATCGATTGCCGATTTGAAGGGAAATTCAAATTTTGTCTATGTTGAGCCGAGGGGAAGATTTCTTCATTGCAAGAAATTTATGTTGTGAAAAGGAGATTTTAAGGTGAGGTTTTGATGGCCTTTTAGAGAGAAGAACACAACAACAAACAGTTCTTCATTTCATGCACCAGTTAGCAAGATACATTCAGATCTTCGTCTCACGACAATGGACTCTTTTGAAGAATTTTTTCTCTTTTCTCCTTCATTCTTCTAGCTCCTTAGATCAATCTCTCCTTCAAAAGATTTGAATTCTCATGGATTTGAGGATTTTGTTGCTGTAGTGAATCTAGTTTGAGGTATAGAAATGGTGTATTGAGCTTCTAGACAAGTTGTAGAGTAATGGTAGAGTATGGAGAGTAAGAAGTTAGAAGTGGGAAGGTTAGCTATGAATTTTTTTAAAAATTTTCTTTAAGAAATTACATTTGAGGATGAGGCACAATTTTATGTCCCTCAAGAATTAAGGGACGTGAGGGACATCAATTTGCACATGGTGCCTCGCGATGATACTTGGGGAAGTTTTGGTGAAAAAGCATGCCTTTGGAAGCTCCTAAGGGCTGGAAGATGGTCGCATGGGGGACCAAGAGCCATTCCTTGGGATGGGCACATTTTTATGTCCCTCATGTCCCCCAACACAAAGGGACATGAGGGTCATCAATTTACACGACATGCCTCAACTTGACACTTGTTACGAGATGTGACGGTTGAAGATTTAGATTTCGTAAGCACTTGGGGGTTAAAATGATGATTTGGGAGGTTGTATGGGTGACCAGGAGAAATTTCTCTAGAATACTAGAGCTAACATGTGTATTCATCAAATTTTGACTAACTCCCAAACTTTCTCTTAGAGGGAAACTTCAGATGACGATATCTTGAGCTCTCAATGGAATGTTTTAGAAATTTTTATATGATCTTGACTAAAAATCTCCTTCTGAATCCAATGGTAGGGGTATTAGGTTTTTATTATTCTATTTGAGCCACGAAAAGAGGATTTTTCATCTAGTCATCTACCTCTTCCTATAAAAACCCATTTATAAACATATTTTTCTAAAGTTTTGTGAAAATATAATTTCACCATCATGTAGGGCTTGGAATTCCCTTTTTGATGATGTATTTTTTGGCTCCTAATTCCATCCAGAGCTCTTGGAATCACCTCTTAAAGCTTAGTAGCTGTTTTGACCTTGTGCACCGCTTGGACTTGTGAAGCGTGTTTTTGGTGGCTGTCCCAACTTCTCCAAATCCTTCCTGAATCCTCCTAAATAAACTACATGAATTTTCTAGGCTTTCTATTTACCTCAATGTTAGATTTGTCTCCTTCATTCCACTCTAGGGGTTCCTCCAGTCTTGGGAAGGCCAGTGTTAACCCTTGCCATAACTGCCCAAAATTTGCATTTTCCAAGAACTCATAAAATCAACTAAGGTGGTTAAATTGACTTTCCTATATAACCTAAGGGACTGATTTCATATCAACCGGGAGGTCACCTGGATTGACTAGGTAGGCTTGGGGTGCTTTGGAAGGGTAAAACTTGAAAGTTTCAACACATGGGTATAGTTGTCATACTCAAAAATTATCAATTTTTTTGTTACACATTTGCATGACAACAATTGGCTCTAGCTTGGGGACATGGTGTGGATGAGCATAATAAATACGTGACATGAAGGATCCTATAATCTCAGCGTTACAATATAAATACCAATTCCTTATCCATTAGGCCCTACAGAGTCATGTACAACTTACGAGAGAGAGAGAGAGAGAGAGAGAGAGAGAGAGAGAGAGAGAGAGAGAGAGAGAGAGAGAGATAACAAGAAGAGAAAACAGATACACACCCAAAAAATGACGGAAAGAAAAAAAAAAACACACAATAGGAAGGGAAACACACCTAATAATCACCTATGATGCAAGGTGGGGAAAAATCACTTTTGTTGTAGTGCTCTTCTCTTCTCAAGGGTTACCCCGAGTGGAAAACAATGAGTGATGTTGTTCTACAAAGCCATTGACCAGTTCAAGAAAGTAGCCTCCTCTCCTTAACTATTTATGAAAGCTAGGTGCTTTCATGATTTTTTGTGTATTTGGTAGGAGTGATTCTACATGAGCTTCTTGATGCTCAAACATTTTCTTAGAAATTCTTCTTTTATTTCCTTTGAAATCAGTTTCATAGTGCCAGTTGCATTCTGTGTTTATCCACATAGTTGATCCTCCATTTAGCATCCCATTGCTTCCCAAAGCTGATTTTAATTCCATTTTTAAAAATATTCTAAGTTCTTTTCTTTCCCAGATCTATGCTTATTGACCTCTTTTTCATGAGAAACCTCACACTTATCTTTTATCTCTACTCCACTATGAGGTTCTTGAAGATTGAATGGAGGATAAGAAGTAACCTCATACTTGTCTTGTATAGCCATGGCATGAGCTAGGAGATCAAAAATTAACTTAGGGTCTTCGTACTTTCTATTGCATCTAGGATTTCTTACACAAAGTTATACATTATTACTTCCTGCAATTCATCTTTGTATGTCCTTGACGAATCTTAATTTTGAAGCGCAAGGAAACTATCTAGATGGATTAATCCATTCCCATGAAACTGATTACATTCCACTACTTTTTTCTCAAGGGAATATTTGTCTTCAATAACTTCAACACCATCTATTTCAGATTTTTCATCATAGAAATATTTTACTTTTTCAAATGGGAAAGAAAATACCTCCATCTCATTGTTGTATCCATCAACTATTATCTCGGGAGAGACATCGAATTTCTCATCTTTCTTCATTTCAACATGGCCAACCTTCACACTGATTGAGGCTTCCAACTCAGATTCAAGCTTGTATTGTAGATTCATGACTTGCATCAAGAATTCAAGACTGAGCTCAAGATCTTCTATCTCTTCAGCGGCTCTTAAGAGATATTACATAGATTCTTTTTTTAGACCTTTCATGGGATCATCACAAGATGGTATTATCCCTCCATGGATGACATGATTGAGATCATATTCATCTCCAAATGGGAATGAGAACATCTCCTCTTCATGGGTAAGCGTATAAGTTGGTTTCTCCATTTGAGATTCACCAAGAACCATTTCCTCTTCTTCATGGTTTGTAACATCTAGAAATTTTGGGCTGCCCCCTTGTAACTAGAATCTACTCAATGTTTCTTCAAGTTCCATACATCTTTGGAAAGGAATGTATTGACCTATCAAGATGGGAATATCCTGTTCTTATTTATTCATTATGAAAATATTCATCCTCTTGCTATCTTGATACAAGATGTTGGTTCCTTGAATTCTGGAATTTCACAATGTGTACCTCATCTTCTTCTCTGGAAGAAATTTCTCCATGTCTCCCTTCAATAATATTGTTACAGAAGACTAATTCATCTAAATTTTACCCCCCAACTGCTGAAAAAAAATTCTACTTAGAAACATTTCAAATGAAGCTAGAATGTATGCTACCAAAATCATCTCGAAACCTTCTTGTCTGGAAATTTGGTGAGAGCCACCTATGAATCTTTGACCTTCCCTATAAGTGGGACCTATTTTGAATCCAAGGAGTAACAAGATCCATCGGGAGGAGTCATGGTGATTTTGAGAATCTTATCAACCTTTATAGGTATTACGTTTTCAG
The DNA here is from genome assembly GCA_018340775.1 of Taxus wallichiana var. yunnanensis. Classification (NCBI taxonomy): domain Eukaryota; kingdom Viridiplantae; phylum Streptophyta; class Pinopsida; order Cupressales; family Taxaceae; genus Taxus; species Taxus wallichiana. Next base: position 628,044,411 of record CM031237.1, on the reverse strand, counting down.
AGGAAACAAAATCTATTATGCAGTTGTTCAATACATATTATCCAATGAGAAGGGAGACATAAAAAGATTCAACTGTATCAATCTTGGATGCAATCAAAGAAAACATGTTTTGTGAGGGAGGTATAGGTGGGTTTGGTAGTATTCCTAGAGAAATAGGAGTTACAACGTTGGATGCTAAATTACCACTCTTGATATATTGAACAAATATCTCGAATTGTTTGGGGTGAGTCCAAAAATATTCGGTTTAAGTAATTTGCAACTTTCCTCTATTCGTATATTCTAAGAAGTCAAAGGGAGCATATGTGGACAAAGGGGGTGAAAGGAATCATCTTGGACTAGGAAATTTTGAAATACTAGATTTTACAGAGTAGATTTAGATTTAGAACTGGAAGAAACATTGGAAGACTTACTTGGAATAGCGGGTGACATCGTGCTTGTTACAGGATCAAGTTTCTCTAGTGTAAACTCCATACAAGGTGGGAGTGGAGATCCTCAACTGATTATTTTGTTTTGCATGGAGTTGTCACATGAAGATCATCAGCCTCATCACCTTTTTTTTTTCTTTGCAGCAGTGGAGGGAGGTTATCCTTTCTCAGGTTGAGAATGAGTGAATACCACACATGAGAAACTGGGTGCATCTTCTTCATCATCTTCATCACCTCTAGAATACTCATAGAATATGATTTGTGTATCATTCTCAAGTTCATCAACTTCTAGGAAATCACCACCTTCACTTTCTTATTGTTGGTCTAAAAATTTGTCGGGAGGCAGATCTATGGATAGATGAGCCAACCGTGTGTAGGGCATAGCCCCTCTTTGAGACAGAAAAGCGAAACTGGTTTATTGCTATTATACCAAAAGGAATCTATGCAAGTCCTATAGTATTCTGCCTTCAGGGGTTTGGGATCTCGTCCCAGTAGGGGTATTTCTGATTGTGGATAGAAAGGAATGAAGGGAAGGATGGAGATAGGATAGATCGAAGGGAGAAAATAAATGAATTCCAAAGTAGAAAGGTTAGAGGGTTTATGTTTTGGGTTGGTAGTAAACAGAGCCAAACCTACTTGTATAAACAAACAAAGCAATACTGATGAGAAAATGAAAAAAAAGTAGAGATAGATCTAAGAAAAGCAACATAGATCTGACTTAAGAAAGATCTAATGCACATAACACATCCATTGAGCACAAAGTCTTAATTTTTGTATTAATATTTTATGTTACAAAAAGTACAAAGCCTTTTCCTTTTCACTTCTATTTTTCATCTAAAAAATTTCCACCACCTGAATACAATAAGTATCCAAGTATATATAGAAGGAGAAGGAGAGAGAAGGCAAAAAGGAACCAACAACTATTTACAAAATATTTATGAAAATATCTAAAAGTCAATTGTTGACTTTGGGGCAATTTGGTGGATGACAACATCTCATGGTGCAAAGCATGGATGATGTCATCATTTGTCTGCCAACATACTTTTAAATACTTTACAAAAATGGGAAAAATCCTAGGTGGAAGGAGCCTATTCGTTATCATCCTGTGGTGGAAAGGAGTATCATGCTTCGCTTAGGAGGAAATGTGAAATTGAGCGCGATACTCCATGAACTTGCTAATCATCGGTTGAAGTTGATCCTGAGCGGGACCTTTGGTGTGATTGCCGATGACCTCGCAAGTCTCTCGTTCATCTCTGAGTCTCTCTGGGAGCTTGAAGTATTCATTACCTACCTCCATTAGGTATCTAAATAAATCATGGTAGGCCAGAAGGTTGTTGATAGACTTTGCGTCAAAATTGGCTTCTGACCCTAAACCTTGTGATGTGATCTCCTTGAAGAGCCGAATAGTGTCATCTACCTTCCTCAAGGCATATGATGGCATGAGCAAGCTCGAGGACATCCTTAGGATGATCTGCTCCATTTGATGCATTGCATCAAAGGCTTCCTCCTTGATTCTATCAATCTTCTCCAAGATAAATTCCATCTGGTCAACCTAATAGTCCAAAGCAGTAAGGACTTTGTTGGGTGCTCTTGGGTGATCGAAGATGCCAAATTTTACTAAATCATTGACTGGGCAGTTGAGCATATTTTGGAATGTCTCATGTTGTAACCTGGCATGGTCCAACTCTTTAGAGATAGGTCCTACAATCACCTGGAGTTCCTTGTTAGCCTGATCAATATTTTGATACAGCTCTATGAACTTTATAATTACTTCCTCACTATCCTTGAGGATCTAGTCTCTCCAGGTGGATACTTGCCATACCTTTCTCACCAATCTTGGTGTACTCATTTATCTTTTCCTGACTAAGGGCCTCAGGAGTTTTGGTGGTAGCTACAGGAGGTGCACTGCCCATTTTTGTAGGGCTTGGAGAAGATGTTTTTTGTTCTTTCAGCATCCTCTTCTCTTCCTTTGCTTCCTAAAGATTTTTGCAAAGGGCATCCACTGTAGATAGGGCCTCTCCTTGTAGGATTTCGTAGGATGTCCCCATTGTGACCTGTGTCACTATATAATCTGTAGGAGATAGATCTTTTTATCCTTTGTGGGATCAGGGTATGCGATCTCCATAACACTTTCACCTAAAGCGCTCTAAGATAAGTGAAAGTGGGGAATTGCATAAATAATGCCCCCACTTCTCTCGTGGCAAGAACTACACTCTTGGTCATTTGACCGTGAGTCATATTGGGCCTCAAGAGGTAGGTGATTCGTAGAAGAAGGCATCATTGATTTTGCTGAATTGTGTGATGTTATTTTCTAGTCTCAACTCTGGATAATACTCATATATTTTTACTTGGGGCCACACCCCACATCGACTTAGTGCTGGGTAGTCTCTTTCGGAGGTACCAACATATACCACATAGGAGTTCATGTAGAACCTCCCAGTTGTTGAGAGTTGTTGAAGCTACTCGAGGATAGTGCTACTGATGATCTCTGCCCATTCAAAATGTTGATCATGAATGTTTTTGCTCATTGTTTCCAGATATATGAGCATCCATTTGTGAAAGTAATGGGCATTAGGAAGCCCAAACACCCTACTCAGGAAGGTGATGGTGTCGCTCAGCTCCTCTGAGGAGTTTCTGCGATGAATAACTTACGGCCACCTAGTTATCACCTTCTTGTTTTTCAGATATACTTCATTCATAAGCTACATGTATTTGTCTTCATTTTCATTCCATGCTTTTATGTAGTATTCTTGGCTTATTGCCATAAAATGCCGGTGGTGGGGGATACCCAACATTATTTCAAAGTGCCAAGCAGTGAGGTTGATTATTACCTTGCCCTTCTCATTCTTGACACATCTTGTGTCCTTATTGTAACAACGACCCACCACCATCATGAACTCATTGTTTACTGTGCTCACGGGAATTCCTGCAGTGAAATGTAAACCACTACCAACCAATTTTTCCATCCATGGAATACCTGTGACCTTCTGGTTTTGGCCCGAAGTCCTCCATATCAATGTGACCAAGTTTTGAATCCCTGATGTCCAGGTCACACTCTGCAAGGGATTCAGGCATCCTGACCCTTTGGTATTTGTACTTCATTTCTTCTTCTGTGAGTTTGGCCTTACCCTTAGACTTGGTTGGCTTCTTACTTGATGAGGAAATGTGCAAAACGAGTTCAATTTTGCTGATCTGTAAGAAGAATCGGGAAGTCCATCGCAGAAGAGCCATGTTAGCTGTTAAATCATCCATCAAAGCTTTACAGAATGAAAAGTTATCAATTTACAAGCCTCTAGGCGCAAGGCACAATTCTATTGCAAGTTGCAGGGTTAGAAAAGTGAGGTGCACTTTAGGAGGATGTTGCATGGAAGAAAACAACGTAAAAGGGTGCATGGCATGGAAATATTACACAAAACACTCAGATGTTGGTGTCAATGTATGTGTGCCTGCACCATATGAAGGGTTTTAACTAGGCGCAGGTTTATTTAATGTTACAAGGCTTCAGGATGTGCCATTGGCATAGATGTGATACATGTTGTAGAACATTATGATGTGCCAAAGGGTGCAGGTTTAAAGGATGCATCATTGAGGTAATGTGCGCCAGTGTTTTAGCTTTTGGCGTGGCGCAGGAAAGGTCTGCATGACATTCAAATGTAGGTGTAGGTGGAGTTGCGCTTGCACTGTGTTAGGTTTTAGGAATTTTTATAAGGTGTGGGAAAGATGCATGTTACAGGTGGGGACAGTGTGCCTCTTTGGTGTGACTGTGTTTAGTGTAACAACGATGGCGTTTGCACCAAAGAAAAACTGTGGTTTCTGGATTGTAATAACTTTGGATTTTTCACCCTCTTTTGTGACAGGTTTGGGGTCTTTTGCCTCTTTCAACTAAGATTTTTCAGTGAGGGGAATAGAGAAAAGAGGGTCAGGGATTCATTTTTGAGACAAGGCCCTCCAGGCCAATAGATCTGGAAGGAGGGTAAAACCGTTTTGAAAAGTGGGTTGATTTACAAAACGGGCAGGGGTTGTATTACTTCTTAGGTTCATTTTCTTTGTTTTTAATAACAACAACCTCTCAAAAACAACACAAAAACCCCACAACAACAACAAAAAAAGAGAAAGGGCCACTTACCTAGGAATATATAAGATGGAGGAAATGATATGGGGTCCATGAACGCGCAGTAAAGTGACACACGAGGTTTGACGGTCAGTGAGAGGAATTAAATTTTTCATATTTTTCAATCATGAAAATGACAGGTCGGATGTGCCTATATATAGCAAAAGGTGCAATAAATGTGCCACCAAATTTTTGTAAGGCGCACCTAAGCGAGACGCCAACATGAAAATATTTGCGCCCTAGGCGCGGATTTGGGACTGTCAACATTACTTGTTTAGTCCTTTTGTGCACCATTCAGGGGTGCAACATTTTTAATATCGACAAGATGGCACATGCGCCTCACCACAGGCATGAAAGGAACATCATGGGAAGGTGCAACATTTGGAATGTCGACACTCTAAAGGATGCACCAAAGGAAAGGAGGGGGCGTAGTTTCATTTGATGTTGTGTGAATAAAAACTGCGCCCAACCAAAAAAGGACCAAATGACTAAGTTTGAAAAACTAGATTCTCCGAGAAAGGGATTTTATGCCATTCCGAATGCTAAGGGACCTTGATGGGGGACTAGAATGGAAAATTGGTATGGTCACCTGCAAAATTGCCCTTGTCAATTTTACAGGATAACACTTCTTCAAGCTATTGTTCATTTTGTTGAATACTACAACTTTCATTGATGGGTGGGGTCTCAAGGCAAGCCTTGAGGGTGCTCCTGTAATTTTATTTTTGTCATTTCTTTGAGAAGATAATTATTCAAAAAATTCCCTCTTAAAGATGCCATCTAGTTCACAAATTTTTGCAGCAACGGATTTGTTCTCTCATCTCCAGGATTATGGGATTTAGCCTTTGAGGGATTTTTTATCTTTCTAGAGAGGATGAGATCATCATCAAGTTCGATGGCCATTCTTTGTGCTTCTGCAATATTCCTTGGTTGAACTCTTCATAGGAAAAATCCTACCTCGGTGATTGAGAATTTATGAAGAACCTCTTGATGTTGTGTTTAGATGGCAAATCCTCTCCTAGTATCCTAAGAAGTAACCGGTCAAAACAAGCCATGAAATCTCTCATAGTTTCACTTTATCCTTTCTTCATTTGAGCTAACTACACCAAGAGGTCCTGACAGTCTTAAGTTGATTTAAATATTTCCTCAAAGGCAATATTGATGTCATTCTAACTAGTGATGGATCGGGTAGGCAGGAGGTAGAACCATTTTGCTATTTTTTCTTAGAGAGATTCCATGAAAAATATTACAACAACATCTTCATGTTCAACTCCAAGGATCCCACATGATGTGGTGAAAGTGATGATGTTTTCTTTAGGTATCTATGTGCCATCACCTTTGAAATTTGGAAATTTCTTGTGGGAACCTGTTGGTAGGTTGTGAAGAGGTGGTTTGAGAGTGAGTGGGCCTGTATTTCTTCCCCATGGAACAATGGGTTGAGATCTTTCTACTTTGTTTGCCATCGTTGTTTCTATTTTTGATCTTGCTTCTACAAATTCTTATTCCTCCGAGAACTCAATGCTCAATGGTGGTTGAAAAATGGGAGAATTTGAAGGGGAGTATCAACAAGAGTTTGGATGGGATTTCCAGGTGAACTACTTGATGACCCAGATGGGGATGAGGCTTGAGAAAAGTAGTAGGGATTATCTCTAGCTCGTTGTTTCTTAGTTTGCAAAGCCTCGAAAGTGGGGTCAAAAATTCCTCTCGATCTATTCAACATGGTGTATCTTCTTTCACCAACTTTTGGAAATTTTTGTAGTGGGAATAAAAAGGAAAGCTGTGGAATATGAAAGGTCACGTGCAAGAATTGTGTGTATCTTTTAGCAATGGATTTTCATGAACTCTTTTTTTGTTTTTTCAATATTTGATTTTTTTTTTTTTTTGAATTTTTGGACCTTGTGGTTGTATTTTGGGTATAGATGCTACCAATTTTGTGCCACGGTGGGCCCCAAAAATGTTGGTGAGAAAATTTGCCAGGGACAAATTGGTTGATTTCCTTCCAACACTCTAGGAATCCAAGTCCCTCTACTTAACCTAGTGCAATGTTGTATATGCACACACAATTAAAAATGTGAATTTTCATGGTGGACTTTTGGTGAGGATCTATCGGGGCACTCCATTGACCTGTGAAAAATATTGCAGAGAATCTTTGGAAAGGGAGAAATTTTCTAGGATAGAGGGAAAGGGAGTGAGAATATTAGATAAGAGGAACTAATGTTACAAATAGAAGATAAAATTCTTGCATACATCAGTTATAAATTTCATCACATGCACTAAAATTAGGAAGAAACGATAATGCAAACAACAATAAGACCAATTAGATATTAATGAACACAAAGTATCGAGAAAACCCTTAGTCAAAAATGGCTAGAATCTCCCTCTTATATTGATGTTCAATTAGAAATTGTACATAGTACGAGAATGGAAGACACCGAGAATAAGCGGCAAATGAATAACTCTTTTCACTCATAAGTAAGAAAAATCTCTCTCATGAACTTACTAGAATATAACCACTAGAAGAATTTCAAAGTTAGCACCCTTTGGAATGAAGAGTTCAAGACAATTTAGAGAGTGAGGAGCAACTCTTCATCTTCCTGATGACCCTCCATATGCCTTATTTATGACTTTAGACTATTCACATTCCTACCAAATATTAAGTCCCTTTTATAAAATCCAGGTGACCTAATTTACATTATGTGTCTAAGGTCAACTTTACATGACTCAAAGGCATATCAAAAAGTGCAAACCCCAATGATTATTTAGAACACTTGAAGAGAGATAAAGTTAAGGAAGAAAGAGAAGAGAGAGAGAAGAAGGATGATGTCACTCCTGATGAAGTTAGATGATCCTTGTTGATGGAAAGCTCTAATGCGGTGAAATTATAGATCTTCAAACTCTTTACAACTTGCAGAATTACTTCAAATTGGCTCACGGATGCTTTGGAAAGAGTGTTTAAAAATACTTGAATGGTTCTCGTTGATGACCATGAACGTGACTCATGAAGATTCCATCGAAGAGTTAGGAGCTCAAACCGACCTTTCCAAGGCTAAATGAACTATCCCTTCGATGCCCGCAACTTTCAACTTGTGACCTCAAACCATTAGTGTTAAGAGACACTACCCGGGGTCTCCAAAGATGAGTTTTGAAAGATCCATGAGAGATGCCAAATATGCTTCTTGTAAAAATGTTGCCACCAACTAACAAATAGGACATATTGTGGAGATTGGAATTAAATATCGAGTGAGGGAAATATTAAGTGACAACACCCATTCTATAAACTTGAGTCCTTCCATCTCTTGATGCTTAATATTTTTGGAAAAAACAACTTACTATTTTTAGTAAGTATGAAAAATCACCTCCTCCGATCCTCGATGGGATGTTGCATTCGAATTCTTGTTTTTCCCGTGTTTCTCACCTTCTTGACAAATTTAATATTTTTAGTAGGTGCTCGTGGGACCACTTATTATTTTTAGTAAGTTTCAATTCTGGACCAAGATGTCCATTTCAATGAAATTTCTACTGCAATACCTCTTTTTTGTTCACCGTCTCCTTCACAGGTTCTTAAGTTGATGAATTTACCAAAATAATAGTCACCTATGTAGAATACTTTCTATTTCTAGAAATTGAGCTTCTAGTGGTTCGATCACTTTGGAATGAAGTTTTTGGTATGGGGTTTTTCCAAGTATTGCCTCTATGAAATTTTGGACTTACTTGATCAGTGGTTTGGGAGATTTTAAAGTTTTAAAGTTTTGACCTGGCACTTCTGAACATGGAAACCATTAATGGACCTTGAAAGTTACAGGTATGGTTTTACTCTCTGTTTGTGACAAAAATTACAATTTTTGTTGTTTTTCTTCTTATTCCACCAGTGAAATTTATTTTCAAACCGATTGTCGGTTTGATGGGAAATTCAAAATTTGTCTTTTTTGAGCGGAGGCAAAGCTTTCTTTGATGTGAGAATTTTATGAAATGAAAAGGATATTTTAAGATGATTTTTTTATGACCTTTGAGATTGAAGAAAACATCAGCAAACAATTCTTTTTTTTGTGCACCGGTTAGCAAGATACATTCAAATCTTTGTCTCACGACAATGGACTCTTAAGATTTTTTTTGCTGTTCTCCTTCGTTCTTCTGGCTCTTTCGATCAATCTTTCCTTTTAAAAGGTTTGAATTCTCATGGATTTTAGGATTTATTTTCTGTAGTGTATCTGGTTTGAGGTACAAAAATGGTGCATGGAGCTTCGGATAAGTTGTAGAGCAATGACAGTATGGAGAGTAAGAAGTTAGAATCAAATAGGTTAGCTATGAAACATATTTAAAATTTTCTATAAAAACTTGCATGCCGGGGATGAGGTGAAATTTTATGTTCCTCATGTCTCTCAAAAATTAAGGTATGTGAGGGACATCAATTTTCACACGGTGCCTCATGATGAAACTTGGCGAAGATCTGACGGTGGGGGTTTTGGCCAAAAACATGTTGGAAGCTCCCGAGGGTTGGAAGATGGTCACATGGGGGAAAAAGGGTCATTCCTTGGGATGGGTGATTTTTTATGTCCCTCATTTCCCCAAGTGTAAATGGACACGAGGGTCATCAATATGCATGGTGTGCCTCAACTTGACAATTGTCATAGAGCCGACATTTGAGGATTTGAGCTTCCACAAACACGTGGAGGTTGAATTGACATTCCAAGAGGTTGTATGGGTGACCAAGGACTTATAGGGGATAGGCTCATTTTTATGTCCCTCATGTTACTTTTCTTGAGGAATGAAAGAGACATGAAATTACACCAGGATCCTAGAACTGACATGTGTCCTCATCAAATTTTAACTAACTCCTAAACTCACTCCTAGAGGGAAACTTAGGACGGCGATATCTTGAGCTTCCAATGGAATAATTTGGAAAAAACAAATATAATCTTGACTGAAAATGTCATTTGGAATCCAATGGTGGGGGCCTTAGGTCTTGACTCCTCAATTTGAGCCCCGAAAAAGAGTATTTTTGATCGGGTCATTTACTTATTCTGGATAAAACCCGATTATAAACCTATTACACCAAAGTGTTGTGAAAAATATAATTTCACCATATTTCATGTATTTAAATTACCTTTCTAAATATTTCTTGTTTGGCTCCCGACTCCATCTAGAGCTCTCGAAATCACCTCCTGAAGCTCAATAGCTCTTTTGACCCTGTGCATTGTTTAGACATGTGAAGCTTATTTTTGGTGAAACTATCCCAGCTTATCCAAATCCTTCCTAAATCATCCTAAATCAATTCCATGATGTTTGTATGTCATAAATTAAATTCCATGTCATATTTGGATCCTTTGTTCCACTCTAGGGGGTTGCTCTAGTCTTAGGAAGGCCAGTGATAACCCTTCCCACAGCTGCTGAAATTTGCATTTTCAAAGAACTCCTAAAATCACCTAAGGGGGTTAAATTAAATTTCCTAAATCACCTAGGGGACTGAGTTAACATCAAATAGGAGGTCACTAGACTGACTGAGTAGGCCTAGGGTGCCTTGGAAGGTTAAAACTTGAAAGTTTCGACACAGGGATATAGTTTCCATGCTAAAAAATTATCAAATTTCTTGTTGCACATTTGCATGACAACATCCTTACACTCATCTATAAGAATTGGCCAACCGCCCCATAGTTTGGAGGTTTTGAATAATAGTCTTGAAATAAAAATTATCCTCTGTGTAAACTGTTGGAACATAATCTTTAATGAGATCCACGTGAGTTTCCTAACCATTGCATTTTTCTTTCACAATCTCATTCTGCCACCATTTAGAACCACGAGCCACATCCTCTACTTTCATCTTCATGACATGCCAATCATTAAGGATGAATTAAATAGTAATTTTAGTGAGTTGGGTATCACTCTTAACATTCTCAAGGTCTTTGATAAGCTTGGAAAAAACCACTCCTTGCTCAACACCCGAGATTCACTTGAGTTTTCCCGGGATTTGTCAATGACCTGTTTCTCCTTCTAGATAGTCTCACACTTCTCAACCTCTTTCAAAAAAATATCCTTAAATTATTTATTCTTATGGTATTGAAGACACTGAACCAATTCAACCTCTTTAACATTTTACTCCTCCTCATCACTTTTAGAGGGAGGCTCACTTGATTCCTCTTCCCGAGTTGGAGTCATCCTCAAAAGTATACTATTCTAAAGCTTTCGACAACACACTCACACCCTTAACCTTTTTTTCCATATCCATAGCATATATTCTCATAATAGCCATGATAAACCCTTGGTGTAAGGGCATATTGATTTTACATTTTTAAATTGATCCAAAGTTGCCTGAGTGAATGTAGCATGTAATATGGGAAATAGTAGCTATGCCCGTGCCTAAGAAAATTTAACATAGGAAGATGCTATGCAAATATACATTTATGGTGACATTCTAAAGTGAAAAACTATATCAGGTTTAGTGCAACCTCATTGAAAGGGGAGGGCAGAGAATTCCTTAAGATTCCAATAAAATGATTGGTGAGCTTTTCCTTACCTTACAAGAAGAACTTCAACTCTTTTACAAAATCATTTTTAGGTATGTAAATTTCACGCCCCTTATTTTTCATACCCATGACATATTCCACCATGTTGATTGATAGATAAATCTTAATTCCATGAACAACCACACTACCAACAATCCAATTCTTCGTAGGCTCCCGGGAAGCCTCGAACTCCTTCCTAAGCTAAACATTATGGCCTTCGAAAAATTTCAGAAAAGGGGCCATACCAATTATTTCAAACACCTCCTTAGCCTCAGGTTTAAAGTAGCTAGTATCTCATGGCTCTATGCAAACTAGGTCTCCACCCATTTTCTTAAAAATACCTCTGCTTTCACTACTACATGTACTAGGCTCCAAAATTGAAACCCTTACGTGCTGATTTTGTAAGCTTTAGATAAGAAAATGTTTACATGAGTGCCACCCTCGCTTATCATTATTAAAAATACCCTGCACAAAATCCTAGTAATCCTACCCATAAAATCATAATAATTCGAGTTCCCTTCCTAGTCATGTCACAAAACTCAATTAATGATGTTTGTGTCACCATATTCTTTCTCTAATTTGGTTCGAATAAGAGGATCAATATCAATAAGATTAGAAATCAATTTCATGTCCTCACTCAAAACCCCTTTATTAGAAAAATGATCTGCTATGTTAGATTCCCTATAGATATGTTTGAAATTAATTCCTTCAAAATTAGCTACCATATCCTTAATGCTAGCAATGGAGTCATGAATAGAGATAGAGGTAGTACCCTTATTCAAAATGCTATTTATAATATTAAGAGAGTCACCTTCTACCTCCAACCTTTGAATTTTTTTTTTTTGAACAACAATAGTGACTCCCAGGAAGGCATCAAAAACCACAATAATATGGTTGTATTGAATCCCCAAATTTCAATAATAACCAAGAATGAATTTTCCATTATGATCTCTGAAGACCCCCCCATAACCCTCTTTCCCTGGGTTTCCTTTAGAAGCCCCGTCAAAATTCAATTTAACCCAATCCTTCTTGGGATTTTTCCATCCTTTCAATCTTGGGTTCAGTTTAGGTGGCTCAAGTTGGGCCTTCAACAATCCCCAATTTTTGGAAATTTTGTTTTCAGTGTTAAGAATGGTCTTCTTATTGTTTTGAATAATAGAAAAGTTAACATTAATAGAGTTGTAACATTGAGCTACAATTCTCTTCTCCACCTCCTTCTTACCCTTAAAGATTCTCATATTCCTCTCCTTCCATATTTCCCAAAAAAGGTGCATGAGGGTGAGAATCCACAAGTGCTTTCAGACCCTGGCTTCTAAAAGGGCTGCACCATTGATTCCATAGAATTTTTAAAGAAGAAGGAAAATCCAATTTATCTCAAATAGATTTAGTAAAGTATTTTTGACCTTTTCAAGAAAAGAGCATTCAAGGAACAAGTGAGCAGAGTCTTCAACCTCCTTTTCACACAACACACACCTATTAACCATATGGAAATTCCTTTTATTGAGGTTGGCCACCATTAGAATTTTGTCATGTAATACAAACCATATGGAATGACTTCCTTGATCCAAAAACTTTCCCATTTAAAGCTTCTAGAATCAATCTCATTTTCAAAATAAGTATTATAGGCACTTTTAACTGAGAAAGTACCATTAACTTCCTTTGACCAATATATACTATCTAGTTCATTTCTCTTGGCCACTATAACTCCACATAGCTGGTTGTTAAGAGAAATAACCTCGTTGTTGATAAGACCCTCTAGTTGTATGTTTTTCCATAAACTATACGGATCCTCCAAATTAAAATAATTGTATACCTTGATTCCATATTTCTCAGAAGAAACCTTATGGAGATTGGGAAAGGATTATTTGAGAGGAAACTCACCCAACCATTTGTCTTCCCAGAATTTAACAATGTACCCATCACCAATTTTCCACTTGCATCCTCCCTGTGATAATGTGTTTAGCCCAATTAATAGATTTATAGAAGGTAGATCCTTCAAAATCAGCTGTACTAAAGCACCACTCAGTAACACTAAGGTTTTTCTAGTATTTATTCCTAACAATTGAGGTCTAAACACTCACTTGCTTAACAAGTCTCCATGCCATTTTGGAAAGGAGATCTTTGTTCATATTTTCCCAGTCTCTTATACCAAGACCTCCTAACTTCTTAGGCTTACAAATATTCTCCTAGGAAATGAGAGGTATTTTAGATTTATCTTCTGACCCACTCCACAAAAACCTCTTTTGAATACTTTCCATCTTACTAGCTCTAGGAATTCTGTAAATGGACATAGTATAAACAGGAATATTTTGAATAGAACATTTCAGGAGGGTGGCCTTACCATCTTGAGAAAGAAGGGATCCCTTCCAGCCATCCAATTTTTTGATAAATATATCAATAAGGAAGTTCTAGTCTAAGTTTTTGGGTCTTTCAGTCCCAATAAGCATCCCTAAATACCCTTGTGGGAAAGGTTTTTATCTCACAACCAAGGATACATGATATCTTCAAACATCTCTCCTCTGGAGTATTGAAAAAAACATAGATCTTTTACTAAAGTTAATAAGATGATCCAAGAATTCTTCATAATATAACAATAATATTTTTAAATTCTTGAGCTCCGGAACCATGGCTTCTCCAACCAATATGGTGTCATCCAAAAGTGTTGATGAACAACATTTTCACTATTAGTAGCAGGGGATATTCCTCTAATTCTTCCTTCATGATTTTCTGGTTCGAGCTCGCTTAATGTTTCTTCCATTAGGATAAATAACAATGGGGACATAATATTTCCTTATCTTAACCCTCTTGTGCTATTAAAAAAACCACATGGGGTGCCATTAACCAACACTGATAATTTAGTTGTGGAGATGCAAGTCTGGATTAAGCTCCTTAAGTCCTCATTGAAACCAAACCTTTCCAAATTTTTTTGAAGAAAATTCCATGAAACTCTATCATAAGCCTTTTCCATGTCAAGCTTTATAACCATGGTTTCTTTCTTATTATGCTTAATAAAATGTAAAGTCTCCTGGATTGTGACTATGTTGTCTTGAATCTGCCTTCCCAACACAAAACCCCCTTGCTGATATGAAATTAGGGATGGAAGGAGAAGTTGAATTCTAAGAGCCAGAATCTTAGAACACATCTTATAGATGCTATTGTAAAGACTGATAGGTCTGAAGTTTTTAAAATCAGTAGTATTATGACTCTTGGGAATGAGAGATAAAAATCACAATTCATATCTTTCAAAATTTTCTTGTTTTTGAAGAACTCTTGGATGGCTAAACAAACATCATTCTTTACAATTTCCCAAAAAAAGTAAAAGAAAAATCCTGGTGCTTTATCCGGGCTCATAGTCTTCAACATGAATTCAATTTCCTCAATATAAAGAACCTTAACCAACATGAAATTATCAATATTTGATACCAGTTGTGGAGTGTAGTCTAGAAAAGGGCCTTCCATGGTGCTATTAGAAACAATTGATGAAGATAGAAGTCTGCTATAGAAAGAAACCTCAGTCACTTGGATTTCACCATGATTAGTTAAGGTAGACCCTCCTTCTCTAGCAATGTTGGATATCCTATGTGAACCCCTTCTTTTCAATATAGACATATGGAAGAACTTTGTGTTCTTATCTCCTTCTTTGAGCCACTACACTCTTGAATTCTGTCTCGGAAATTTTCCTCTATTAAGAGAATATTATGGTAATCAACAAGCAACTCTTTTTCTTTTTTCTAACCCTCCTCAAGCCTGTCATAACTTTAATCTTCCAATGAGGCTTGTAGCACTATTATTTCACTCTCAAGAGAGCTCTTATTTTAAAAAATATTACCAAAGCTAGTTTTATTCCACCCTTTCAATTTTTTCTTCACATTAGCAAGATTTTTGAAACTTTGAACATAGCAGTACCTTGAATCTTGAGATCCCACCACTCTTTGAAAATATTTTTATATCCTCATGTTGCAGCCACATCTTTTCAAATCTAAAAGGAGTTCTTCTTCTCTCCTTGTCTTTCACTTAGAAGAGTAAGGGATTGTGATATGAGCCTATTCTTGGAAGGGAAAAGAGACATGCCTCCTTACTCAACCATCCCTAGGAGGTGAGAGCTCTATCCAATTTGAATTGTATTAATTGATCCCCTTTTCTCCTATTAGACCAAGTATACTTACCCCCTTTTAGCTCTATATCCATAAGTTTGTTTTCCATTATGAAGTCTGAAGGTCTTCCATACTTTTAGTAAGGTCAATATTTCCTCCTTTTTTCTCACCTAACATTAAAGGAGTGTTAAAGTCACCCATCACAATCCATTCTGTCTCAGAGATAATTCCATGGAACTTGGACAACTGATTCCAGAAGTTTTTCCTTTCTCTTTTTTGATTAGGTGCATAAATATTTGACATTACCCACATTTCCTTGGTTTTCTTATCTTTGAAAAGCATGGCCAAATGATTGTATTTTATGAGTAAGTTCCATCCATGAAGTTTATCCGGATTCCATAGGATGGAAACACCACCAAAAACCCCTTTAGAGCTCACCACCACCACCTCAAATTTACTCCAATTTTTTTTTTTTAGCTAGGAAAACCACTCCTCCATATTTGTTTCTGAATAACAATAATCCTTAATAATCAATATCTATTTTGGGAACAAATATAGTCATTTTATATATTTTGGGGCCTTCTTGATTGGTTGTTGACATTAAAATAAGGATTGAAAGGATTGTTTCTTGTCAAAATCCATTTGATGACATAAAACAATATTTAATCAATTCCCCATGTGATTGTACCACTTGTACATGATATGAATACTCTCCTATATATTTCTGCTGCCACTCGTGCACTTGGAGCCTTGCTAGCACAATACAATGATAATTTCAATAAACATCTAGTCTATTATATCATTCACACTTTGTTACCGCATACGAACATAACTATATTCTTATCGAAAATATATCGTTAGCTTCGATCATCATTATCAACAAGTAAATACATGACATGATCAACATAAAAGTTTCTAATATCACTAAATTCAATCCCTTACTCTTTTAATCTTTCTCAAAAACTTATTCGACTATATTTATTGATGGGTCATGCTTGAGTGAGTTTAACCTCAAATTTATTAATAAAAAATCCATAAAGGGACAAGTCATTTCAATAAGCTCATTGATGCACCATTATTCAACTACTCCCCAATTAACGAAGATGTGGTATAGATATTTATGTAAAAAGAGTGTATGTGTGGTGTTTTCATTTTTTTCTAAGTTTCATTGATGTCAAAATATGAAAGAGACATGAAGGTTGATTGGTAGTGTCTCAAGTTGAGTTGTTTGGTCTTGGTGATGTCTCATGGTGTCTTGAGAAGTATAGTGACATGTAAAGGTATTTCAGTGTTGTGGTGATGTTTTTGAGGTGTCAAGAATTATGTTGAAGGCACTTTTAGGTGTGCAATAATGGAAAAGTGATGAGGAGGTTAGTTTGGGTGAAGCAAACATGTTCAAGTGGCATAATTAGGAGGCCTAATTGGAATGTATGGTATGTCATGATGAAGTACAAGTATGAATGAGTTGTTTGAGATTTTTGAGAGCATGAGGATCATGTAGATGATGTGTAGGGACACTCACAAGTGTCGAGAGTGAAGGTATATGGCTAAGCCATGTTTTCTAGGTTAGCACTAGACATATTCTTAAGCCTTAGGTGACCAAATGAGATTAGTTGAGTAAAATTTAGCATGGAAATGGAAAGGTGAGAATTTTATAAGGTGAACTAGGTTGTCATAGGGGTTTGGTCCAATTTTTAGGTGGTAGTTTGCAAAATTAATCAATATATGTCATTTTTTCTCCTACCAAAGTTTTGAAAGTGAGAAACCAAGCTCGAATTGGCTGTTTAAGTTCATTGGCACATGGAAAGTCTACATGGGAGGATAATATATTCATGGTAGTTTGGTAAAAGTACTAGCTCAATTTTATAGGTATTAGTTTATGGTTTAATGGGAAGAGATCTATGAACAATCGTCAAGAAGGTAAATGACTTTTAAACTCTCCTTAAACCCTAGTTCAAAATTAATGGAGAAGATATTGTTCTTAGTAAAAATAATGTATTATTTTTGAATTTTTATTATTTGAGGTTGTAGAGGACTCAAAAAAATTTCTCTAGATCCAATTTAGGTGTCATGAATGTATGTGGACCCCACTCAAAAATGTAAGTTTTTGAATAATTTGATTTTCTCCAAAGTTGTACACTTGTGATTGACTAAATTAGTGTTTGAGGAATTTGGGAAGCCATAATACATGTAAATGGTGGTTTTAAATCATGGTTGAGACCTTAGGATGCTTTTTTGGTCTATTTTGTAAGATTGATTTTGAATAGTTTTGGATGATTTTAGGTGACTGGTTGTAGAGGCATTTTGGTGGTGTCTCGGTATTATTTGTGGTAAAATGAGAATTTTTCGATGACCATAAGGTCATGATATTTCCATTGGTATATCACACTTTCATATTTGAGGTGATTTAATGGTGTTTTTTCTTCAATATTTGAAGACTAGCTTTGTAGGTCTTATACCTGGTGAAGAAGGTTTCTCCAAATGGTTGTGTCTTTGCATGAGTTGATGATGCAAGGTGATTCAAAATTAATTAAGGTTTCTAATGTTCTTATAAAACATGTTTGAGTGGGTTTCAAGTTTTTGTGAAGGTCATTTTTTCTCAAGAACATTAGTGTTGGTGAGTGGACTACTTGAGTATATCATGGCTTCTTGTGTCCTAATGAAGGATTTGGGTATGAAGATGATATTGCCAACCTATATGGTCCATTGTGTGATGTTTATAGGATGTTATTAATATATATTAAGTGATTGTTTCCTATGATTTCCTACCTAGTTATATTAGTCTTTAGTCATGTATAAAAGGAAGTTATATTGCTCATTTGAGTTAGTTGTGAGAGAAAGGAAAAGTGCGAGCTATAGGGGTGATTATAAATGTGAACGATGTATTCGTGACCATCAAGAGTGGGAGAGAGTGTGTGTGTTGGCCATTGTGTGATGTTTTTTCATTGATGTCAATCCCTATTAATGGAAAAGGTTTTCATGATGTAGTATGAGTCCCCATATGATTTTATTCATGTGTCTTGTATGAAGATCATGTGTTTTAGTGAGTTGAAGGTAGTCTTGGTGAATGGTTGAGTGAGCTAAGTCAACATTCGATATCTTATGAGGTGATTGGTTATTGTCATGATGTAATTCACAGTCCACGAGGCATGTTTTAGATGTATATGGGCTGTATGAGGTTACTAAGGTTAGGTAATGTGGTTTAGAAGCATATTAATAATGTACCTGATGTGTGTGATGAGTTTCAAGTTAGAATTCGAGGTTATATGCATATTTGAGGTCCTTGGGAAGATACAAGTGAGAAACATGTAGTTTAACACCAAGTAAGTTGATGTGGCTGGAGAATTTTAGGAATATCTGGGCTATGTGGTGATTATGGATAATTAGAGGATGTTTTCATGGAGCTTCATACAATGTTTTAGGTCAAAGTGCTGAATAAATTTTAAGTTATGCAAGTTTTGATGAAACCTGGTAAGTTTGAGTGTGTCTTTATAACAAAGTTAGACCTTTCGATGCTCGCTTTGAATTTTTTGATTTACAAGAGGACATGAGATATTTTGTATAGGTTCTTAGGTCAATTATGAATCTTTAAAAATAATAATGAGGTGGTTTTAATGTCACGTTTTTATGAATGATCGTTAAGAAGATAAAGTGGTTTGAAACCCTAACTAAACCCTAACTAAGAACAAAAGTATTTGTGGTTTGAGTATGAGGCTGATTAAAGGATTATAAGTTTATTAGAAGTGTTATAAATTTTATGAAATTTCCATAAAGTGGTTAAATTTCATGGTTTAGACATGTTGAAGTGATTTTGTGGCCTAATGAAGTTTCCATTGTCTTTGAAGGGTGTATGAAACAAGCTGTTTAGAGAAGTACAAAAGCATTAGGCCCATTAAATGAAATAATATGATTGGTTGAGATGAATTGTGACCATGTATGAGTGTTAAATGTTATTTTAAGCATGTATGATGGGTTATGGGTCATGACTAAGTATTGTTTTGATGTAAGAACATTTTTATCTTTGTGCCCATGGGTTTTTAGCCATTTTTAGCACATATAATGAAGTATTTTGCTAGGAATACCTATTTGGGTAATATGTGACTATTATAATTAATGTATTTAAATGTTATAAATATTTATGGGTCGAATTTATCATAAAGGACCTATCTCCTTCAGGTTTATGAGAAGAAATTGCTATAAAAGTGAAGTTTGAGCTCATTTGGTGAGCTAGTCTTGCATGGGTGAAGAGTGTGACCCATAGGTGAGTGAATTACTGGTATGAGGGTAGAGTTTTAGATTTTATCAGATGCATGAAAATTTTAGGAATGATTGAGATCATGTGTGAAAGATATTATGGGAAAGAAAAATTGAGAAGAAAGAAGATTGTGCAAGACTAAAGACCTAGGGTTTGTGAACTGAATAAGTGATCTCAATTAGTTGTGGAAGCAACAATATCAGAAATTAAATGTCTCAGATCACTGATTTAGTGCTTGGTCATCCTAGGGGCTTATATCCTCCTTTTGGAGTGGATGATTCACTAAATTAAGTGTTGGTGTTCCTTGTAGGGTGGGTGTTCCTTGCAGGGTTGGTGCTCTACTAAACTAGGGATTGGTGCTCCTTGTGAAGTTTGTGATTCACTAAATTTATTTATTGTGTATAATATAAAAATAATTTTAGTGGATCTCTTCCCTGAGGGTTTCGCACATATATTTTATGTTCTTGTGTACTCTATTTATCTTGATCTTGTGTATGGTTTTTATATGCTTAAGTAGACACACATATGGTTCATGGTTGAATATATGATTGAATGAATGATAATGAATAATGGACATAAAATGAAAATAATTTTTTTAGGAATGTTTCACCCCCTCTCATTCCATTTTTCCTCCAACAATGTGTATATGTTTTAGAGTGTGTGAATATGTTAGAGAGATGGGTCATTAGGCCTAATAAGCTTCGTGAAGAAGCCATGAGCGAGTTGGCCTATAGAAAATATTTGAAGAAGAAGGAAGGAAAGAGAGATTCATAGATTCATCATAATTTTTGGTATAACATTTCAAATGCGACAAACATATCATGTGGATTTAGTTGGTGTTGATTCATTTAGGGGGTTGGTTCCTTTATGTAGGGTTGGTGCTCTACTAAATCTAGGGGTTGGTGCTCCTTATGGGGTTGGTTCCTCACTAAATGTAGGGGTTGGTGTCCCTTGTTGGGTTTTTTCTTGAATAAATTTGAATCATGGATCTAATAAATATTTATTTCAATGGGTTTTCTTTCCTTGAGGGTTTCCCACTCATATCTGGTGTTCATATGTTCTTGTGTCTCATTTGCATGCATGGATGTTTTTATATTTTAATGATTCATGTTAAGATGGTTTGAATGATTAAAATAAATGGAATGTTTGATGAATGATAAATTAAATGTTAATGAAAGTTCTAAGGATCAATCATTCACCCTCAATGGTTGTGCTTCCAACATATGGTATCAAAGTGGGGCCTCGGAAGAAATTTTAATAGCTTGAGGTGATTTTTGAAAAAAATATGGTAAAGCTATGGAATTTTGTGGTCAAAGTATTGAAGGAGAAAATAGGTTTCTCAAAGGTGGATATGGACAATAAGATCTCATATGTCAATGAGATTTCAAGTAGTACAAGGTGTGTAAGTTCATTCAATTGTCATTATTTTTCATGCAATGAGTTTGGTCATAGAGCTATGGACTGCATTCAACATTAATCATAGAGGCATAATAGAGGAAGGATAAAAGTATTGTGTTACAATTGTAAGAAAATATGTTAGATTGTAAAGGGTTACATGGTAATAAATAGAAGGATTAATAAATGAAGAGAGGTTGTTTGCTATAGATGTCATAGTATGGGAAACATTACTAAATTCTATCCTAATAGATGTAAAGGACCTAACAAGGTATATGGAGCTCCTAGAATGCATAAGAAGAATCCAACATTGGTATGGAGACCTAAGTCACTAAGGACTGATCATGTTAAGTCCAATAATTTAGATGAATCATCGTCAAGGAAGGGAAAGGGTCTGCGAAAAGAAGAATGTCAAGAAATCAGATCATGTTGATATGAAGAAGGAGGAATCTAAGTCATTCAAGCATATCATGAAAGAATATCCTATTGGTGAGGTTAATAAGGAGCCTAAGAAAATTAAGTTTTTCAAGAAGCTAAATCATGATGACCTTGTTGATTAAGCTAAAATTTAAATACACAAGCCTAATATGATGCTATAATAGTAGTAAATAAATGTAATAATGAAATACAAAAATATACCAAAGTAAGCTAAGTAATAAATAATAAAACCCTAATGTGCAAAGAAGGGTAAGATGCCTTAGTTGATTCATAGTGTTGTCAAAGGTTCATAGGAATGGAAAATAAAGAAAGATGAAGCACTAACTATCACACTGGAGCATAGGAAGATGTAGATCTAGATAAATAAGCTAGATTGGGGTGCACAGAGAGGGACAAGGGTGGTGTGGGTGCCGGGTACTAATTCTAGGTAACCGGGTCTGAACAAATGATTAGAAACCCTAATTCATAGGGTTGTGAGATGCTCACTAATGCTAACCTTTTGTCACTAAGGATTCACATAATGATCATTATGGTTGCAATAAACCCACAAATAATTATAAACCTACAAAACCCTCAAATAGACATGAACTCTTGAAAAATAAAAATGCATAATGAGGGGTTGTACTATCCTCAACCACCATAATGGTGGAATTACAAATGAGCAATACAAAACATCTCATACCCAATGTAGTTCTATGTGTGTGTGAGGAATTGTGCCCTAGGTTTCTCTTGTGCTATCGCACTTCGATAGTGAGAAAGTAGTTAGATGTAGAATGTAATAAATGTGTGCATGGAATAAAATGAAATTCCCTCCTATGAAGTGTATGCAGATGAACCAACCCTTGTGTCCCTTGTGATGGAGCTAGATATATGAAATGGAGCTCTTAGATTCCTTGATGGATGCAACCTTAGGTGGTGATAGGTAATGCTTAGTGCTTGGTCCTTTATTATGGTCACATAAATTTATATTTATATAATTTGTTTGCTTCAATTTCATAATTAAATCTGAAAAGGCCGACTACCAAGAATATACAATGCTTAAATGGCTAAAAAGGACCCAAAAAGTGTGAGTAAAGTACAAAGAGGACATGAGTGCCCAAATTGGACAAGGGCACCTGACATTGGCGTCTGGTTTGGGCGTTGGTGTCCGGGATGAAAAATACTAAAGTTTAATAGAAATCTTGAGCAAGGAAAAGTTTAAGACCAAGAAAAGTGATAGAAAGGAAAGAAAGGTGGCCAAAGACATGGGTTAATTAGTACTATTCTTACTAAGGAATCATGTGAATAGTATTATGGGATCGGGACTAGATATTTATCCAAAGTGTGTGATTGTGTGTCTAAATTTTCCCCCACTTTATGTTGGTGAGTGGAAAGCTTAGTAACATAAATTATATAGAGATGTGTACCTGATAACCATGTAGATCGATGCAAAAAGTGTGTCGAGGGAATATACAAAACGTGGAATAATAAAAATGTGAAGTGTGGATACTAAGGATTAGGAAGTGCAAAAAAAAAGTGATGATGAAAATGAGCCTAGGGTGGAAACATATGTGTAGATGTCATGATGTACTTGTTGTTGATGTTAATGTGTGTGATGTTGTTTGTTGTTGTTGTTGTGGTGATGTTGACTACCACTTCCCATATGGATGGACCTGTAAAAGAGAAGCCAATAAGTAGTCAAATGCACATGTATATGATCAACATATGTAAAAATTATGTAAGGAAAATATGTAAAGTGTGAAAATGTGAAAAAGGAACATGTACACCTAATATATGATGAGAAAAAGGGTGTAGAAAGGATCCGGAAGATGATGTTAACGTGAAAGTTTTTCAGGTGATCTCATGCTAGTTTAATGGAAGAAGTGTAGGGAGAACTATCTCGTGTTGTTCGCCAACCTTTAACTACTTCCCACTACCTAAAACACCATTGCGAGATGGTGTGTATATGGTACGGACTCTACGCCTATAAAATCTACTATGTAAATTCCTAGTGCTAAAGGAATCTATGCCCTCTCAAATCCTCTATGAAATTTCAAAAACAGTGAAATTGTCCCTTGGTTACTGACACTCTAGGAAATCCCACTATATTACCCCTGGTTTCGGGCATCTAGGAAAGGATGATGTATTGAGGATCCAATTTTTATTTTGAGTCCCATCGAAAATGAAACCGCGTTGTACCAATACCATGTTATCTGTTTGTATGGGGTGACTGATTCACCCATATGATTCCCCCCATCATTTGGGGTGAATGTGATGTCGTTGTAGGAGTATGTGGCCTAAAATAGGATTGATCACTGTGCTACAATTGTGCCTCTGTAGGGGTAAGGGAATGTGCTTGGTAGAAACCAAGTCACACAAAAACAAGTGGTTGTTGTTGCAAATCAGCAACACCCCCGGATGCAAATTAGGTTTCTAAGTTGATGTTTCAGATTGCTGACAACATTGAAACCTCTCTCCAAGTGTGGGACTTGTAAAATGAGAGAGGCATCTCTAGATTAGAGGCTGGTTCCTCAAAATCCTCACGATCAGATCATTATTTGCACAATTGCGAGAGGTTTGAATCCTAATCCTACTCTAAATTCCAAGGAGACAGAGATAGAAAGTGCAAAAATTGAAACTAAACTAATAGGTGATACACCAAAGGAGTGGTGAACACTTATTTTCATGAAAATTGACACAATTTCATGAAATGCAACATGAAAAATCATACACGGGTTGATAAGATGCAATTAGAGGTGCGAAATGAAGCAAGACAATACAAACAAAGGGTGAAAATTGATCACGAGTTTGACTTTGTCATTTTCACTTTGTCAAAATCCTTGCATTTGCAACATCAAGAGGTAGAAACCTGTTACAATCACGAAGAAGGTCGATACTTGCAAAATCACTTTTTGAAGGTGAAAGAAGAAGCTTGCTATCCAAAAAAATGTTCAACCCTCAAAAAATGAGCCAAATCTGGCTTTTACAATGCATGGGTCGAGCCCAGGAGAGAGAAAACATGTAAAAAACGTGGGAGCCATTCCCCATTGAATGAAGATGCATTAAAACAACATGGGCATCCTTACAGACCCATGCCCTGACATTTTTGGCCATGCTGAAGAAGAATGCGACCCATTTTGCATTAAAACTGGTTGTTGAAATGTCATTTCTGGCCATTACCACGTGCCAGAGACGTTTCTTGATTTTATCTCTCCAAAATAAACCAAAATGCAAAAATGACCATGAAATCTTGTAGATAATTTCACCAGATTTCCATTGATATAAAGAACGTGAAAATCCGAGCTCTGGATCGAAAGATATGGTGATTTGAAAATTTAGGGCAAAACAGGGCCAAATCGGGTGGCGGGCAAAAAATTTGAATTTTTACCTTTTTGGTCATTTGGAAAATTTTCAAAAAATTCCCACACCCTACTGGTTCAGGTGCCACATGGTACATTTTAATTAGTTGCGTGCCCTTCTGCTCCATTTTACTTCATTTTTCCTTTGGAAATTTTTTTCAGAATTTTCCACGGCCGATGAGGTGAAGACACGTGGCGAGATGTGATTGGCTCGGGCCTATCTCTTCTAAATTTTCCGCATGAGTTGATTCGATATTTTGGCTTGGACACATGTCAAAACCCCATTAGGTGCGGGTTTGACCCTCCAAAATTCCCATGCGGGCTTGCTCTGAATTTTTTGCCCCAACTAGACACGTGGCGAGATTTTATTGGCTCGTAATAAGGGGGGCGGGCTTTTTTTCTTGAATTTTCCATTATTTTCCCATTTGGAAAATTTCCCAAGTTCTCCCACGCTCTACGGCCGAGACACATGGCACGTTCTTATTCGTTGGTGGGGGCAGCGGACCAAAACTTTGCCTTTTGGATTTTTGGCAAAACACTTTGCCAAAATTTCAACTTTTCCTCGCCCTCTGAAACTCGGCTCCTGGTGACACGTGTCGTGTTCTGGTTCATCGGCGGGTAGGCAGATCACAATTTACTTTTGGATTTTTTGGTGAAACATTTTGCCAAAATTTCTAACTCCCCTCCGCGCCCCACTTTTCCGGTCCCTTAGGACACGTGTCTTGTTTTAATTGGCCGCGGGGCCATCTCTCCAATTTTCCTTGCGTAAACACTTAGCCAAATTTTCCAATTTTCGACACTGGACGCGTGGCAGCTCCTGATTCGTCGGTGGGTCCCGCGGGAAAAATTTCCTTTTGAAACCTATGCCAAAACACTTGGCAAAAAACCAAATTCTCCTCCGACCCCCACCACTTCCTGGACACGTGGCATGTCCTGATTGGCTGCGGGCCTTCTAGGGGAAAATTTCCCACAAAAACTCCACCGAGCCATAACTTGAAAAATATGAGGAGTTAGGAGGAAAAATTTACCTTTCTGGAAAGATGAGAGAGAGCTCTATCCAATGGTGCCATTTTTAGAAAGATTTGAGTGCCTAAAAATCAAAAATGAAGACTGAGGCACAAGAGAGGTAAGAACATAAGGAGTTAGCCACAAAATGAGCAGGGGCACATTTTGGATAACGATGGCTAGGAAAAAAATAAGTGTTATTACAATAAAATACAAACATTCATGTACAAGATGAAATTTAAGGTATGCGAGACAATGTGTAAACATGCAATAAGACAATATAGATTTGTGAAAAGTGGGTTGAAAACATGGGACATCGCTCATGATTTCACAAGACAATCAAGGCCATCATGGTCGTAAGTAGAAAAGTGTGCACACAAGACAAAGGGTAAAACCCACAAATAAGAGCATAAAATGATAACAATGGTAAACAATTTAATAGACAACAATAGAAAAAAATAGTCCTACATAAAAAATGCTACAATGAAGCAACCATTATCATGTTAGAAAGATAAAAAGTATGTCAAACCACGTATAATCGATAAAAAATTTTGTTATGAAAAATGAAATAATAACACTGTAATGTATGAAAGTGGATACCACTAGGAGCATTTGTGGGGTGGTAATAGGTACAACACCAAACATCCTTAAACCATGGAATGGATTTGGAGAATATGTGGTCATAACTAGAAAGCAAGTGAATGTGAATGTGTGTATTTAACGCCCGCTAAAACAACCCACTTGAGACACAAGAAACAACCTAGGGTTAGGGAAAATTATGGAATAATTTTTTTTATTAAAAGAATCTACAACCAGTTACAAGACACCAATTTCCACTAATAGGTTCTAGAACAATTCAGTCTACTAGAACATACTTTTCTTTTATTAATAATTATTAGAGATCATAATGTCCAAAATTTAGGGTTATAAGGTTTAACTAGGTCCAGAGGGTAATTCCTCACCATACCCACTCTCTAACATGAGCTTAAAGATTCAACTTAATTTTTTTCATACTTAATGCATTAAAATTTTTCCTAAACCATTCCCATGGGATAGAAATTTCCTCACCTTTCCATTAATATAAAGAAGTCCTCCTAACTCCTCATAAAACTCAAGTTATGGGCCGACGGACCTTGGGAGGAAAATTTTCCCAAGGGCAAGCCTGCGGGCCTAGGGAAGAAAATTTTCCCATGCGCAGAATGGGGAGAATTTTAGCACTTTTTCCCTCTTCGAGGAAAAAGCACGATTTGCCTCCACGCACCCATAGGCCTGAAGAGGACACGTGTCATCTTGAGAAGCTCTAGCGGGAAGTCAGCCGTCGAGAGAGATTTAAGGCATTAAGCTTTTTGGGTCGTAAAACACTAAGGGATCAAATTGATCCGTGCCTCCGCCGACGCCCAAGGTGCCACGTGTCAAGATCGATTGCACAGGGAAAATGGACTTGTGGGGGACACATCGAATGCTATACTTTTGGGTTTGGAAATGGAAGGGAAAAATACCCACGCACCTATGCCTATCCCCAGACGACACCACGTGTCATCACCTATTGGCCATGCGGGCCGGCATGGAGGCGAGAGGAAACTAAGAAAAATTTCCCAAGAATGTTTTTCCTGAAAATGCTAAGTTCAAAAGAGGATCTGCCCCTCCATTGTCACCTCATGGTGCCAAGTGGCAGCCTTTGATTGGCTGCGGGCCGGCGGGGTAACAGAGAATTTTTTAAATTTTTCCAAAATTTTTCCTAAGTCCCAAGGGAAAATTCGGTGCAGCAGCCCACTAAGGAAAATTTTTCCAAAATTTTAACGCCAAGTGAAGAAAACTTCAAAAGGCCATAAATTTTGATAGAAATCTCAGTTTTGGGAAAACGAGGACTTTATGGAAATATCTCAAAGCCCTATTTACACAATAAGCATTAATTTTAGATTTTGATAAAGTTTAAGGGGTTAATTTTAAGAAAACGGCCTGCAGGCTTATATAGTGCGAGCTGGTAAATTTTTGACTTAAAGGATTTGTTCAAAATTTGATTCTTTCCTTCACTCATCATGCCCAATAGACATGGAGGATTGTTCTAGGATGGTTTTAGGATGGAAAACCAGATTTGATTGGTTTGATTGAGTTGCAAATCAATTTTACAACTTTTAACAGCAAAAGGGACTACAAATGGATTGAGCCCGATTTTACAAGGTCTGAAATATTTCCTTAAGTGTTTTAGTCCAATTGAGTACATTGATAACATAGCATGCTAGATTTTAATGTTTCAATGTTGATTATTGTTTGTAGGTTTGAAACTGTGCATTTTAGAGAAGTATTTGCCAGTTTTAAAATTTAAAACAGAGATCAGATTTAAAAGGGCTATTTATCATTTTTCATCTTCCAAATATGGAGATTCATTTCCATTCCAGCCTAAGACATTTAGTTGATACAAACAAACCATTTAACAGATAAAATGCAAGGTTTGATTTCCAATTTTAACATATTTCAAAAGAACAGAGTTCCATATATTTCCTTCATATGTATTCCTCTTTCAATTTTCCAAACAGAGGTTTCAAATCACAAATTGATGATCAATTTCAATGCAACAATGCAAATTGAAGAAAAGTATTGCAATCCTTTATTGATTTCAAAAAATAATACAACTTTACATCTTTCAATTCCTTGAATGTAAATAACAGATTTCCAATTTCTTTCTTTCAGATGTTCAGAACAGAGTATATCTCTTTCACAACTTGGAATACATAACTTTCATAGCTTAATACAAAGTATCTTTCCATTACAAATAATATACATATCATCCACTTCAAGGTGGGAAAGGTTACAATGAGATTTCATTTCACATGGAACTATCAAACTGTCTTTCTCCTCTGCTCCAGAACAATAACATAAATTTCTCCTTTTGGATCACACAAAAGGCGAGTGGAAAGGAAACGCTCTCCACCCAACAAAGACATCCAATGAAAAGGAGAATCCATCCTTCTTCATTTGCCCCGAGCCCCAACCATAACCTAATAAAAGATGTGATTCAACCCATGGCAATAAGGAATCCACAAAGCACACACGTAGCATTTTCACATTTTAAACACGGTTCAAAAGCAGAACATAGTTTACAACTACATTAAAACATACAAACAAGACTAAGGCTCCATCAAGCAAGCCAAAGGAGCAAGGAACTATGGGGGAAGCTGCTTATGCCTCCCAATGGGAATTGGGTATCCACCTGTAACAAACCGCCAATATAAAACATCTCCCATATATCCTTATGCCCCCATAATCCCTCCTTATGCCCCCACAAATTTCCTTATGCCCCCACAAAGTAAGAAATGCAATGCCATTTATTTTCCAAGGTAGAAACCCAATCCAAACTCCCTCCACAAGAATTCTGATGCCACTGGAATTCCCTTATGCCCCCACATGGATTCCCCATAGCCTTCTCCTACACCATTCCTAGGAAGTCTACCCAAACAACCCACAAACATGCTAAAACATTCACACAATAACATGTACATTCATAAAGAAAAAGAGTATTTCAAGAGCCAAGCTCTTACCTCTCCATGAAGGAGTTGTCTAAGTTCCAAAACAAAAATCTTTCCAATGCCAAAATACAGTCCAAAATCAACAACCAACAATCATGCAAAAGTCTCTAATCTCCTTCTAAAAACAAGAGCTCCACACAGTAAAAATTCACCCAAAAGGAAGTATGTAAAATGTTCAACAACCCAAAATAAAGCAGGGAGTTCCAATTTTATAGAAGAACAAAGAGAAGAGTTGGATCCATGTAGGATTCCACATCACACATCCTCAATTCCAACACAAAAGTCAAATTCATTCTCAATGCACAATAAAGAGGTGGGTGAATAATATGACAATAAAATTTATCACTCCAAAAGCCCACACCCCATAAGGACATAATTTAATAATATGTAAGACTAGTGCAATTAAAAATTACAATTAGTCATATCAAAATGCATAAATAAGGTCTAAATTCAACCCTCCAACCATAGGCATGGTTGGTAAATAAAATTAAGAGGTATGAGACAAGTTTTACTTGTCCCACAAGCCTCCAAAATCAGCCTCTAAGGAAAAATTCGAATTTCTAAGAGGGTGGAGTGTTTCACACTCAGAAGTAAACTTACACATCACTTACAAAGTCACTTACACATACAACATTTAATACAAAATCCAACCACTTCACTAATTACTTTCTTATGACATATTGATTTGTTTACTTTAACAACATGATTATTCACAACATTAACACAACATTTAATAACTAATGAAAAAGGGTAAAAGCACCACAAAATAAACACATGCAAACATTAATAAAATAAACCACATTAATAAATACATAAAGCCCCTTGGTCACATTCAAAGGTAATCCCCCATGGGAATCCCTAACAAATAAACCACACACACACACACACACAAAACATGTTGCCATGGTGACCTTGTTGAATTCATCTAGAATTCCAATGTGGTTGGTCTCGATCCCTCGATGTTTGTTGTGATAGTTTAACCTACAAAATACAAATACCTCCTTTGGCCTCGTGGCCATATCAGAACATCCAACATGATATAAATATAATCACAAAATCATCTATACATATGAATCACAACAACATCAAGGAAATCAAAAATAGCACTTACAATTTATATCAACTATATCATCATCATATAATGTCAATTTGCTAGGTCTAATCACAATATCCAAACATCACATGTCTAAACAACATTCATAATATATCCATGTCAAATAGTATATCATCATCCACATATGAAGTGTCTCTAATAATCATCATGCATCATAACTAAATCAGATCAACAATAATCCATGGTCCAACATCTAACATCGTACTAAATCAAAAACATAATATTGTCCATAATGTAATCAACAGTATTAAGATTAGTATCAAAAGGTGTCAAAGGGAAGTGGGCACTACAGTGTATGATAAAGATAATGACATACAAGTTATCTAGCTAGAATTTGTAATAAGATGAATATGTAATAAGTAAATGTAAGAAAGAGTGAATGCAATAAATATATGGAGTATGTTGTGGATGAGGTGAAGTGGAATGCGGTGTGAATGATAGGAGCAACATACCCCCGAGTGAATGGAAAATATGCAATGAGCTTCATTTATTTATGCCCCCTCAACAGTGAAGAATGAACTGCGAACGAGAGTGTGTCATAGGGAAATGGTCGAAATGTGTGCGAGAAGAAAGATTGTAACATCCTCATTTATGACTTAGAAAATAGGGGATTTTTTTTTGAAATAGATAATGTTCTCTATCTAAATTTACATAATTTAGAACACACATTCCTTTCTAATCCATCACATAACAGAAAACCATATGCAGCTGTAATGACTCGGTGTTATACCGATCTCTCATTTCAAAAATCAGATTTTAGACTGATATCTCATGTTTATCTTGTTCTTGTGTATACGATGTATACTTTGGTTTCTTCATCCTCAACGGGTCATTAAAGTGTTACTATCTAGGAATCCTATCTGAGTATATGTTATTGATAATCATATGAAATCTTACAACCTTAGACCAGGTGATATATGACAATGCAAGCGATAGCTTGCGATACTTTGGCCAAAGTTTTAAACATTTTTACCATGTTTACATCCCTAGATGACATAATCATTGAAAGAAATATGTCTTTCACCCCACTCTAATTGTTATCTAGATTATTCTTCCTAGAATTCCATCAAGCCAATTCCGAATCAAGTTTTTACACTAAATAGGGACGACTCACACTAATGTTACATTCTACTCGCTAAGGCTAAGTATACATACTCGAATCAACTTACGTTGATTCGGGTGTGTTTATTCACCCTAGGTAAATATGATTTGACTACAACACTCGACTATATGACTATCTCAGTTTAGAGTAAAAATATGAACTAAAATTCCACTTATGACAATCAAGTTAGACAAGTTGAGTGGGAAAATGAGACACAACTTGCTTCACAAGTATCTACCTAATTACTTTTTTCATTAAGTGGGTACTTTGCACAATGAAACTATACTACAACAGCCCACTAAGTACTATATCACGACTTTCATACTTAAGGGTCAATTGTTAATTAAATTATTCTTGTTAATTAATTTAATTTACATTACACACATATATAAGGGATCAAATAAGTTTGAAAAGATGTTTCCTTTTAATAAGGGTATCATAATGTACCCTTTCAACAACTGAGTGTATGTAGATCATTTGCATAAGGTTATGAACTCATAATTAATTATCCATTTGTTTATTACATTCCCTTAACTCGATCAGATTTAAGTAGAAGATCATCATCAAGTCTTCTTTTATAAGTTGTCTAATAGTACGCATATTGTATTATTCAAAATATTGACTTAATGATTTCCTTTTCATTAATTTCCCTTTCTTAACATATAACAAATGTCTCCTCTCTTTTCTATTTATTGGTTCATGTATAAAATAAATCACTTTCTTTTTAAACATTACAAATTCAAGCTATCAATATAAGTTAAGATCGTAATAATATCCTTAATAATATTTCCTAATGTCAGATGTTGATTCACAAGTAAATAGATTTAATACCCATTAAGGTGTTGATTTATTCATTCACATAGATAAAAGCCATATCCTTGTCCATTATAAATGGGATAAATAAATTCCTTCTTTATTCACTTAGGATCCTATAGACTCATTTAAAAGTTCCAAACACTTTTATTTGGTTCAATTCTGATAAGGAATACACTAATTACAAAATGCTCTGTATCATATTATCCACTAGGTCTTAGTAAGTAACTATATAGTCTTTTATAAATTAACTAGTTTAATTAAGTAGTTCACTATGATAGTTTATAATAAGGACTCGTTAGATAGTCCCCATTTATTCCCCCTCATAAGCCCAAGTTATCTACTATGTCATGTGTACTTTGACATAGATTTATATATCAATCATCATAGAATAAAAACTAAAAAATATCATACAACTCTTAACGAAATAGCAAGTCAATTTGACAAGGAAAAATTGGATTTCTCAAATAGCTCTAAATATTTCATAAACATTTCAATAACAAAAAAATATCATCTTCCAACCATTACTGATTTTCCATGGCACTAGGCCTTCATGAATCATAACAAAATCCTTTCATAACTTTATCAATTTCAGATATCCAATAATCGAACATCATTAGTAAAATAAATGTAATTTCCTATAAGTCTTTCTCCTTTCACTTTTCACGAAATCCATCTGCACATTGTTAGCATGTGTCAGTTCACAAGAATTGAGCATGATAAGATCTAACACATTAGAAAAAATGCTACTATCTATCAATTTCATAAAAATAATCCTTTTATTTAATGAAATTGTTCTAAGTTCCCTATTTCGGTAACTTAAAGAAAGCATGCAAAAATGCCACAATGCCATTTTAGGAAAAGAAGTCTATGTACCCTTTTTATGAACCTTTTTCCCAAATATGAAAAAAATTAGATTTAATTTGAGTTTAAAATATTGGTTCCATAGTTAAACACAATGAAAAATTGTTTTGGGATTTCAAACAGGTAATCATAAAGATTATGTGAAGGAAATTACAAAATCTATCTACCCTACAATAATCAATTCTACCATCACTTAAATTTATACTTTAAGATAATGATATCGAATACATTTCAAGTAGCAAATAAAACATTATCTAACGGCCGAGCCACATGATATAACCATAAAAAATTTCATCTAAAATAGGGACTAAAATAAACAACATAATTATCCAATCATTAACTATCACGCATTCAAAGGTGGGTTCACCATTCCGTATATTTTGCTAAAATAGTCAAGGTATTTTTGTTCCGCTATCAAACAAGTGCTTTTATAAAAGAGTGATGATTCTTTATTTAGTCACACTAGGTAATCGAATAAACTAAATATGAACCAATAATTGTCCACAAGAAATCAAATTACTAACAAGTGATTGTTCGTTGATTGAATTCGAACTATGACAAAGTAAAAACTAGTATTCCACAAAATTATAGTGGACTTCATCCAAGTAATTTTTAACAATTCCTTGACCACGTTTGTCACATAGTTAAGAAAGTATGAAAAGGTAATTAAGTTGCAGAAGATGATTTTATCTAGCATAGTTAACCTCTTCAAGAGGTAAATGTTAACCCTACAGTCCTTGAATTACCGACTAAGCTTTAACCTTTCAAGGTTTATATGTAAAAACTCGAGTCAAAGAAATAATATCGATATTGAGGTCGATAAAACTTAAATAAAAACCCAGGATACCAATACTAAAATTGAGTTTCTCGACTAAAGGACGTCCATATAAACCAAGTGGTGAGACTTCAAGTTTATAAAAGGGAACCATATAATAAAATAAGGGTTATAGTTCTATAACCACCACACTTAACACAATACCCCAAGTAAGATTTCCTAAAGAAAGAAGTAGAAATCGACCTAGTATACCCACGAAGGGTTTATAAATAATTTGGTCTCCTTAAGATTGAAACACGACTATAGTAATATGGTGGAGAAGACCGAACAAGATACTTGCAATAAGATAATATCCGAGAAAGATGTCAAGTCACCACATTTATTGATTTTTATAATGAAAGGTTATCGACCCATAATCGACTCCTTTCCAAAATATGAAAGGATTTCAAAAGAACCAGATAAACCTATATGCAACCACCTTAAAGCCTTAATGTCACATAGTCATTTAAACAACCAAAACCATTTATGCTAAGGAAATGATAAGGACCCTCAATAGTCGATTTAGAAGTAAGGTAAAAATAATTTCGTTTATCAAACATAATCACATACAAACACATGCAAACAAAATCATCCACAACCATTTATCATATGTTCTCATAGATTATAGTTACAATAAGAAAATAATAGTTCCACACAACAAGACTTGGTTCCCATAAATTTTTTAAAATAAAAACCAGAGATACTATAAGCATATATTTTCCAATCACAAAAATTGACTAAGAAGCAATAACAAAAAAATGGAAGAGTTCTTTTTCTAAGATTGATAAACACAACAAGTATCATATTAGGTTAGAGCTTATCATGCCTAGTATTGCTCCTGTGAAACTCTTCTTATTTCCTTGAGTTTCCTTTCAAGCGTTTGTAATAAAATCCACAAAAATATTGCACTCAAATCCAAATAAACCCATCATTCCTGCTACCCATTTCATTTATAGAACTATAATAAATTCCTTCCACTATCTCAACCATGGAATGACAACATTAAAGATGCAACTGAATTAAACTTTCAGTTCAAAAGATGGTAAAACGACATGAAGATCAAAAAGAGCTCAAATAAAAAAATGAATGGTTAACCAAAACTTCCCACTTTTCCTCCATTACATCGTAAATTTTCCCAAGGTGGTTTTCCACCTTTTTTGATATCAATAAATACCATAAAAGACTGTAAGTCATCCATTTATCTTCTCAAACCTGTTAGTTAATTTAGCAACAATTAAATGTTCACATTACATGCAAAAACCTCTATTTAACTATCTAGAATATGATGCCCAAAGCAAATCTATTTTGGATTCCTCTAAGGATGGTGTAAGCCCCCATTTAATGTTAGTAATTTCCTTATAATAGTGTGGGTTGGCACCCAAAAAACATGCCTAAACCCTTAGGTTTTAAGTCATTAGAGTCAGTGCATAGGTTAAGTTTAAGTCCCGCATAGGTTTAGGTCCACATTGTTTTAAAATAGTACCAACCTTATTCTAGATTAGGATGCTTAATGGATCCCTCAAGTTAGCTTAGGAATTAAAATCCCATTAACATGAATACCTTAAATTTTATCCTAAAATAATATGTATTTAAGATAGTTAGGTTTAAGCCAAATAATTATCACAATAATGTGATCTCTATTAGGTAACTTCCAACATGTGTGTGTGTGTGTGTGTGTGTGTGTGTGTGTGTGTGTGTGTGTGTGTGTGTGTGTGTGTGTGTGTGTGTGTGTAAATTAAACCATGAACAAATATATTTACCATCATATGAAACATCATAGGGTAATCAAATCTTCCTGAAAGAATACAAGCACAAGATGTTGCTAGGTGCTCCCATGGCATCATTTCCTTCAAGCCAGCTGAGATGGCATGTTTACAATTATGGAAAATTCAATTAGACTTAATAAAACAATCGTATCACTTATTGATCATAGGCATGCCTTGGATCACTGAAATTGATCCAAGGTATGACTATCCCTTCATTGAAAATGAATAAACCAAGGTTCACATTAATTAATGTAACTTAAGTACCTTACCAACATATTCCATTGGACAACATTTAACTTAAATTACCTGATTTATACAGATCATACCTCCAACATAGCTTAATGAACATATGGTTAAAATCCAACATTAGTATAATTCTATTACAATAAGATTTCAATAAAGTTAGAAGGTAAATATTTAATCAACAACAAACATGACCAATCTGTTAAGAGAGTAACCCGTCTCAGAACTAAATTCATATATCAACATTTACAAATTAAAGAAGCTGGTTAAGATATCATTCATGGTAGAGGCATTACATACCTCCCCCTAAAAAGCATCATCATCCCGATGATTAACTTAGTCCACACAAATTTTAAGATCATAGGAATAAATATAACTTATTCATTCATCAAAATTCTTAAATAGATATCAGATTTGTAGAAATTTCAAGTTTCCTTAAACTTATTACAACATTAATTTGTTGTCCTAGTTCATACAGAAATAAGTATTTGCCCAAAATTGGCAAGTATAAATGATAATTTTCAGACTTAAAGTAAGATAAAAAAATTAGGATTAATTTTGTTAAAAAAGATGAGGAAAAACAACTTCTATGTCCTCAAGATTTTCCCAAGTTGCACTTTTTTACTAAAATGGTCTCATTGAACCTTACATTGACTTATTCCATGATATCTCAAGTGAAAATTTTATGTTTCCATCACCCTAACGGGTTCAACCACGATTATTCCTTGGTTTTGGATCTGCGAGGAATTCCAATTTAATACATGTGACAAGTCTGAAACGTATTTCTTAAGAAAAGAAATATGAAAAACATCATGCATTCGTGATAATGTGGATGGTAATGCTAAGCGATAAGCTATAGGGCTAATCACTTCTACAATATCAAAAGGTCCCACAAAACGAGGTGATAACTTGGCTTCTTTTCCAAAAGTAATTGAACTCTTTTTAGGCTTAACACGTAAAAAGACCTTTTCACCAAGTTCAAATTTCTTATCAACCCTTTTCAAGTTTGCATAACTTTTTTGCCTATCAGCAACTTCCTTTAATTGTTCATGGTTTAATTTTACTTCTTGTTCCATTTTGGTAAGAATTTTAGGTGCAATTACCTTGGTATCTTCAATGTTGTGCCAACTTATAGGCGTTATGAACTGTCTATACAATGCTTTGAATGGTGCCATCTTAAGAGAGGAATGATAAGTATTATTATATGCAAATTCCACTAAAGGAAGGTATTCTTCCCATTTGTACTGTTGGTCTATACAAGTACATTCTCAACATATCTTCCATTACCTGATTTACTCTTTCTATTTTACCATCCGTTTTAGATGATATGCAGAAGTAAAATTAATTTTCTTTCCCAAGGCTGCATTGAGTGTTTGTCAAAAATTTGAAGTCATTCTTGGATCTCTATAGAAATAATCAAATCAGGGACACCATGTAATCTGAAAATTTCATGAAAAATTATTTTGCAAGTATAGGTGAATCATCTCTTAAATTTCTAGCAATGAAATGATCTACCTTTGTTAACTTGTCAACCACAACTAAAATAACATCATGCTTATTCTTAGACATAGGAAGTCCCTGAACAAAATCCATACTAACTACTTTCCACTTATACTTGTGGTATGCTTATGCGGATACTGATAAATCAGCCGGATGCATATGTTCAGATTTAACACGTTGACATTTGAGGAAATGTGAGACAAATTCAGTTATGTATTTCTTAATTCCTTTCCAAAAATATTGCTGTTTTACATAAACAAGCATTTTTGTAACTCCAAGATGTCCTGAGTAAGGAGAGTTATGAAATTCAATCATCAATTTCTTCCTTAACTCATTTTCTGAGGGTACATACACCATGATGTTCATACCTTAAGATTATCTCTTTATCAAAATTGAAAACTTTGTATCTAGCATCATTAGGATCTACAACAAGCATTGTTTTTATTTGCTTAAAATATAAATTAAAATTCACGGCGTTCTTAACTTCATCTTTAAACTAAGTTCTCAAAGTTATAAGTGCAGAAATATGTTTCCTACGACTTAGTAACTTTGCCACTCTCTTTCTTTACCTTTAATGTAAATTATGTCAAAATCATATTGTGACGGAAACTCTAACCATGTTTGTTGTCTTGCATTCAGATTTGGCTGAGTGAAAATATACTTTAGCCCTAGGTGATCAGTTTTTAACTCAAAAGGTCTACCTAAGAGATAATGTCTCCATACTTGAAGTGCATGAACTATGGCAACAATATCTAAATCATGGGGAGTATAATTTAACTCGTGTAACTTGAGTTTTCTACTTTAATAAGCTATGACGTGATCATTCTGAAGTAATATACCTCCCAAACCTTCTCTGGAAGCATCTGTAACTACTGTAAAGCTTCCATTTGGATCTGTAATAGTTAGAATATGTGATGTAGTTAGATTTTCCTTTATAGTTTTAAATGTTGTTTCACATTGATCAATCCACACAAACTTTTTATCTTTATTTTGTAACAAAGTAATTGTGGCAACAACCTTTGAAAAAAACTTAACAATTTTTTTGTAATATCTTGCAAGCCCCATGAAGCTTCTGAATTCACAAACACTCTTAGGTGTTGGCCATTCAATTATGACAACAATTCAATCTTTTCTTATAACATGTCCTAAATAATTTACTTCTATTTCATAAAAGGAACATTTTGACAATTTACCATACAATTTTCTCTTCCTCAAACTTCAAGTACAATCCTTAAATGATCATCGTGTTCTTCTATGATTTTAGAATAGATAAGCATATTGTATAAGAATACAAGAAAATTTTTGTCCAAGTATTCTGAAATATATTGTTAATCAAATTTATAAAAGTTATAGGTGCATTTTGCAAACCAAAAGGAAAAACAATGAATTCATAATGTCCATACCTTGTTCTAAAAGTTGTTTTATGAATATCCTTATCTTTAATTCTTAATTGATGGAATCCAAAGCAAAGATATATCTTTAAATAAATTGAAACACCAAACATCCGATCAAACATATCATCAATACTAGGAAGAGGATATTTGTTTTTGATTTTTGCTTTGTTTAACATTTGATAATTAATGTAGAATCTAAGTGTTTCATATTTATTTTTGAAAAATTACCAGTTCTCCCCAAGGTGAGACACTCGGCCTTATCAAACGCTTAGAAAAAATTTCTTGTAAATGAGCCTTAAGTTCCACTAATTTAGTTGTAGTCATGCGGTAAGGTGCCTTGGAAATAGGTTCAGTTCTAGGTTTGGTTTCGATTGTGAAGTCAAATTATCATTTTGGAAAAAGAAGAGGTAATTATTCAGGAAACACATCATTGATATCTCTTAACAAGTGGATATTTTTCCAAGGAATTATCACCTTCTTTTGTTGTCTCGAAATCTTTTTTGCATATAATGTGTAGCCTTTATTATTGGCATTCTTAAGTTGCATATTTGACGATTTCCTAAATCACATTTCTCATTTTACCCCTTGAATGTCTATTGTTTTCTGTAGATATTCAAGGCATTTAATGTGTTTGTCATAACAATATACTTTTATCTATGATCAACAAGCCAATTTACACCAATTATGACATCATATGACCCTAGAGGAGCAACATAAAGGTCTACCTCTATAATAAAACTCAATAATTCTAAGGCTGCGCCAAAAATACATTTACTAATACTATGGAAAATATTATTACAATAATGAACAATCCAATATTTTTCCATTATTCCATCCCTTTTTTTTTTAATTTTGCAGCTAATTTGTTAGAAATGAAACATTCTTTAACACCAGTATAAAAAAGTATAATAACAGGTGTACCAAATAATTTACTTGACACTTCTATGGGCATAGCACTGCTTTTCAACTTATTTATCATCTCTTTGCAACATGTATCTTATGCTCTTGGTTTATGTTATTTTTCTTTTGAGTGCAATGATTTGCATAATGATCTTTCCCATGATTAAAACAACCTCATACAAGTCCTCTTTTTGGTTCAAACTTATTTTCAGATTTGAAATTATTGTTTTGTTTGCCATATGTTTTTTGTCCATTCTTTTTATTCCTTACAAATTATTTCTGTTATTCGCTATAGGTTTGTTTGTTGTTGTTTTCTTACATTTATTAACCACAAACTTGCTTTTAGTGCCAAACTTTTTCCAGGACACCTTTTAGGTGCAAGTGATGAAGTAGAGTTTGAGATTTTCTTCCTAATATCATCTTTGTGCATAGAAAGTGCATTCAATTTATTTTCTTGCATTATCACTTTTTCCATAACTCCTTCCATGGTGGTTGGGCTATGTACAACTACTTCTTCATCAATGACATGATTCAATCCCATAATAAACTTGCATATCCTGAAATTTTCATCGGTTTGTATGTGGGAAATACTTGAGAAGTTTCTAAAACTTCTTCCAAGATTCGATTATAGTTAACTTTTCTTGTACTAAATTCTAAAATTCTGTCTTTTTTATTTATTAAAATAGAGTTGTGGTAACTAGCGCTATCTAAAATAACCCTTAGATTGATCCCATGTAATGCTTTCTTCTTCATGTTAAGTTCAACCTTACGGCTGTCCCACCGTGAGGATGCTTCATGGGAAACCTTATAAGCCTCCTATACTAATTTGGTTTCTTTCGAGAAGTTCCTTATTGCAAAGTATTTCTCCATTTTGTTGAGCCAATTTTCAGCCCCATTCCCAAGTGTAGTGCCATCAAAGTTTGGTGGACTTATACTTTTTATGTCATTAGTAAGTTCAATTGCCAATCTTTCCCTTTTATTTTTAGGATAATTAGGTGAATTTGCATTTGTAGCATTATTATTGGCATTTTTAGCATTGTTATTTGTTGCATTATTGTTATCAATGCCAAGATTTCTAGCATTAGTGTTTTTTCCTGGTGGTGGATGATTTTTATTATCAACATCATCTTCCTCCTCTTCATTTTCCATTATTTTTTATTCAAGTACAACAAGACAATCTCTTATGCCTAACAAGGAAGTAAGGATCTCATCAAGTTTTTTTCTTGTAGCTTCCTCTCCACATGGAGGCATATTATTTACAACACCTCCCCTTGTTCTAACCATTTTCTGTTAACAATAAATTAAGTTTTAATCAGTTATGGACTCAATAGGCCCAAGCGATGCAACCTTCAACTATGATACCAAAATGCAACATCCTCATTTATGAATTAGGAAACAGGGGAATTTTTTTGAAACACATAATGTTCTCTATTCTAAATTTACATAATTTAGAACACACATTCCTTGCTAATCCATCACATAATAGAAAAATATATGCAATTGTAATGACTCGGTATTAAAACCGATCTCTCATTTCATGACTCCTATTTTAGACCAATCTCTCATGTCTATCTTATTCTTGTGTATACGATGTATATTGTAGTTTCTTCACCCTCAACGAGTCATTCAAGTGTTAATGTCTAGGAATCCTATCTGGGTATTTTTTTGCTGATACTCATCCAAAATATCACAACTTTAGACTAGGTGATATAAGACAATGCAACCAGCATTTGCAATACTTTTTCCAAAGGTTTAAACATGTTTACCATGATTACATCCCTAGATAACATACTCATCGAAAGGAATGTGTCTTTCACCCAACTCTAACTATTATCTAGATTAGTATTCCTTCACTTCCGTTAACCAAGTTTTAACACTAAATAGGGAAAAATCACATACACTAGTGTTGTAGTCTACTGTAGTCATTTTTACTCCTATCACAAAAGGAAGAAATCCCATGTGTGCCAGCCTATCACCCAAGAGAAGCCGAGTGCTTACCTAAGGCATGTGCATGTACGAAGTCTCTCTTTTATGTGAGTTGAGTGGGAAGCATTATCTATGATTAGTGTAAGAGTATTTAGGAAAGAAGTTGAGACATACAAGAACCATACGGCTCAGTAACAGCCTCCAGATCCTTGTAGTCAATTCAGATTGAGTGCTTTAATAGATTCCAGAACATATACTATTACAGAAAGAAAGATACAACCATTCATTTGTAGCATGAAAGGAAAGAGTACTCATATGAACGAAATATACATTAAACCGATTGATATTCATATCTATTTA
The DNA here is from genome assembly GCA_018340775.1 of Taxus wallichiana var. yunnanensis. Lineage (NCBI taxonomy): Eukaryota > Viridiplantae > Streptophyta > Pinopsida > Cupressales > Taxaceae > Taxus > Taxus wallichiana. The sequence continues at coordinate 628,002,530 of CM031237.1, read as the reverse complement.
TAATAGGTAACCTCAATATATTCATTGGTTCATTACAAGTGTCATATAGAAATTTTGCATGAGTCATGTGCATCCTTTGGACGTATGTAGCTAAGCTAATAGAAAAGAAGAATAATAACTTCATGTTTAGTACATCCTTTCTGAACGAGAATATCCACTCGCAGTAATTCTACGAGCTTCACTTACACTCTAACCCACTATTCCTATGTATATCCGGATGATATATCTCTTTGTGTGTGTATATATATTTTCCACAATGAGACACTTATATTTATCACTTTCCCGGGTTGAAAACTCACCTTGCCATACCCTTAGATCTGTCACCAAGTGTCGAATGTGGTCCTCCATGTGGGCATGTTCCTTCAAGCTTGAGCTCTCCACTCCATCTCATGATGATCTTCTAGAATATTCCATCTGTGGCATGCTCTTTCCTAGGCCAACCTGTTGCTAGGCTGACATCTTATCCACATGTAACTGATCACGCTTTTCACGTGTTCTGCCTTGGGCACTCAAATTGGCTAAGTCCTGAACCTCCTTTCACATGTCGCGCACGCTATTTACTTCCTTAAGCCTTTCTCTTGCGTGCTTTTTTTTGCGTGCCATTCTATAACTGGGATCCCACACACCTAAGCACCTTCATACTTGGTCAATATTCTAGGGGCCCAACATCACCCCACACTACGCCTGTTCTCTGTCCTCAAAAAAATTTTACTTGACCAAGATGCAAGTTGTTTTATGGAACCAAGATGTAGACTTATACTTTACAAAATGAATAAGGAATGAAAGAATAGGGGAAATAATGAAGAATGGGGGAACATCAATTCAATAGGCTGGGAAAGTCCTTTTGCAGATATGCCTCCGACTTGTTCCCAACTTCAACCTTGCCCTTCACCTTCTGGCATAGGTCACCCACCAGGGTGCTCACTTCATCAAAGCTTAGGCCAATTCCTGGGTGCCCAAAGTGTCCACAATATTTTCCATCTCTTTTCCTAGGTCTTCAAGTGTGTCCATCCTTCTGGTGATCTGAGGGTATAACTCCTTTAGTCATGTTTTGATTGAGCCCCTTAGTGCCTCAATCTCCTCTAGATCTTCTTTCTACTTTTGCCAGGACTTTATCCCTCTCCACCCTGTTTCCTTTATTTTTCTCCTGGAACTCTTTCAACTCTACTTCGTGGGTAGTGACCAAGGCACTTACTACCTTATCCCTATCATGCATGTGTCATATGTGGCCTGCATTAGGCGGTGACCTTAATCTCCGTGAGTACTTGGCTGTACTCGGGAACAAGTGCTACCACCTTCAACTGGTCTTCCTCCTTCAAGCACATAGCCACTTCTTTTGCAGATTCCGGTGCTAAGGGTCACCTCTCCATAGTGAGGACACACATTAATTCTTCTAAGCATTCCAAAGTTGATTCGTACCTCGAGGGATTAGTGTTAGGTCTGGGTGCTTTAATATGATGGTGCCCTTGATTGAATCCACCTTCTTGTAGACCTCATGCACCTTTACTTTTTCTTCCTTTAACTCGTGCTCGAAGCTGCATGCTAATTAATTCCTCTTGTTTTAAACTCTTGGCCTTCTCTTGATTCTACCTCCTTTTTCCCAAACTTCACCTCCAATGCTTTGATTCTGTCATTTTACATGAATAGCCTAGCCTCGGTCTTGACCGAGACTTTTTAGAGCATTACATACTTGCTCGTCTCACGAAAGTTCTTGAGCATCTACTAAGCGGTTATCTCCCTTAGACTCTGGAAACATGATGAGTGCTTTACGGAAGACTTTAAAGTCGGCTCATCAATGTGTGACTCAAATGCCCAAGAGAGCATCTTCTTAGTCTGGGGTACATGCCATATTTTTCAAAAGACCCCATGGCTAAGAGCCTTTCCAAGTACAAAGTGTTTCTAAAACCATGCACATAACACCTTCTTCATGTCATCCATATAGCCCATTACCTATCTCTGTTCTATATCCATAGTTCTTCTACCGAGCACGCACCTTTGGGGAAGCTAACTATCAGAGCGGGGCATCCTAGGCTGTCATGTTCCTTTTCAATGCTCTCCTCCTTCCCTTCCTTAAGAACTATGTCCGCATTATGCTCTAACTCTTGGTCTACAAGGGCTTCGAGCATATTTTCACTTCTCACTCTGCTACCTTAGTAATATGCTCTTTTGTAAAACTTATGGCTCCCTACTTCTCCTTGGCATCCTTCTCATCTACCTTCATGTCTTCAGTGCCTTCCTCATCTTGTGCACCCTTACGCTGCATAAATACAAACTCTTGCTTCTCCTCTCCACTCTCTTCCTCCAAGTCATAGACACTAAACACATGTGGTTCCTTGTCTTTCTCAGGCTCTTCTTCCTCATCATCATCTCCTTCACTCTCATCTTCTCCTTCTCCCAAGTATTTCTCCAAGCTGTTGGTCACCTCCAAGTTAGCTTCTTCATCCACCCTCTACTTCTTCCTGAGAGGTGGCTTTTGATCAAGAGATTTGGCCTTCTCTTCTTCCTTTGGTGATTCTTCCATGGTGGTGGGTTACTTGGGCACCTCTACTTCTAGCATCTTCTCCTTCACTGGAGACTTCTTTCTCCGTATGTAGGTGCTTGGCTTGGCACTTGTAGATGGCATGCTCACTGTCTAAGCAGTCGACACACTTGGTGCTCCTTCCTCTCCTCTGCCTCTGTTCTTAGACGCTGGCTTCTTCTTCCCTAAGGGGTGTTCAGGTATGGAGATTTTTTCCTCCAAATATGTGCCCTTTTTGAACTTCAACCTTGTGCGCATGTAAATATGTGCCGCGTATCCTCTAATGATGGGAAGTGTCATCGACCTAGTCATTTGGATCTCGTACGACACGTACTTCACCATGTACGTGCTCTTACCCGGGGTAATTCACCTTCTTCCTCATCTCCCTGTGCTTCGGTCTAACCTTCCTAGTTCCAGCCTTAGCTTCTTTGATTCTTTAAATCTGTTTACTCCTACTTGGAAGTATTGGGCAGTGAATGTGAAAGGAAGATTGCACTAAGGGCTCCATGATTCGTCAATAAGCTTGAATCTTCCTAAGCAGTAGTCTTTGGTACACTTGTGAATTCAACTTCTCCCTCGGTGGTCTTTGGGAGTTGTTCAGGGATCCTCCACTCTACCCTGAATGCATTCCTAAAGTGCGTATACCACTTTTCTAGTTGTGCTTTGTGGGGAGCCATTATTATATCACAAGCATACTTCTCAAACCTCTTCACGGGTGAAGGGTCTTTGGCTAGGTACTCCCACATGAACTTGTCGATGAATCGGCACTCCTATTTCTACAAGCAATATGGTGAGCAAGACATTGCCAAAGAGGATCCTATCCCCTTCCTCCACGCACTTAACAATCTCCTCTATAATGTTCATGGATAATTTGTATATCGTCCCCTCTGTAATCTTCCTACAGACATGTAGCCAAGGTTTTTGACCTACGTCCATCTTTCTTGGCCATTCAACTTAGTCACTAGATGCACGGTCATCTTCATAACAAGGTCCTTGATGTCCGAAATATCGTGGTACCATGCAACCCTTTCTTGCAGGCATACTCAATGACGGTCTCTTAAATAGCCTCCTTGTCACCAAGGCCATCTTCTAGGATATCTCCCTCACAAATGAGGTCAGTAAATTATGAAATCAATTGGGGTGTCATGCACATCTTGCACCCAAAAAGTGGAAATAGTCTTCGTGCACCCGTAATATCAACCATTGGTACAAGTGATCGGCTTCCCAAAAATAAGGAAACTCATAGAGTTGTAACAGCCCTGCCTTCGCCAATTTAACCTTAACGTCATCGTCATATATGGGCAAACCTTCAGGTGTTCACTTGTTGGTGGGGCGTACCAATTCCAACACCATTTCTTTCTCTATGGTGTTTGTGCGGTGATTATAGTCACTAATAGGTATGCTTCTCAAGTGGGATTCCCATTCCTTTCCCATCATCACCCCATTTGGGTATTGCATCTCTGCATACCATTCTTCATTTGTGTCTACTTCGGGTTTTGGTTGTTTAGCCTTGGCTTTTCCCTTTCCTTTCTTGGGTGCCATGGTCAAGGTATTTTTATCACTCCTACCCTCTCTTTGTTACTCTGTCTTTCTTCTCCCAACCTTCAATCTCAGATCCATGATATAACTCTTCTAAACCCATGCCCTAGTTTTTCAAACCCTAACTTGGATAAAATCTTCACAAGACAACGCCTTTTCAACTCCTTCCACGCCCGTGTAATTCCTTCTGGTTCACAATCTCAAACTGGCTCTTCGTGTTTTAATCACATAGATCTTCCACTTGATCGAATCTGAAAACCCTAGTTTATAACACTCACTTATATCTCTAACTCTTCATTTTCGCAAAGTAAAAATGAGAGTGCCCGACCCTTTATTTATAGTTTTTCCTTTTTTGATCATTAAATGCTACTTTACCTACCCCCATACTTTGTTCATTTAATGTGGATTTTTCAAACAAAGTTCATCTTCAGCACCTTCACTCACGTGCCCTTCCTACGCAAAAACTCCTCCAACCTTCTGGCGTGCAACCCAACCAACCTAACAGGAGACTCTTGAGCATGCTTAACCTATGCCAAAGGCACTTCTTCTGTCCAGATTATTGCTTTCACCTACCTCATGTTGCTTTAACTGTGCTTCCTTTTCCTTTGTACGTGGGATCTACCAGTAGCTTTATCCTGGCACCAACCATTCTATCTTTTCTCTTCATCTACCTCTTTCAACCGGGCTACACAACAAGGCTCTTCAACACAACTTCCTTGGTACTTTTAATCATGCGCTTCTTCACTTTTCTCCACCCCACACTTAAACAATGCATGGTCCTCTGCGCACTCATAAATTCTCCAAAAATAGCAATAAGGTTACGGTGCCCAAGGCACAAAAAAAAAAAACAACAACGTGAAAGGGAAACACAAGAAAGGAAAACTACATAAAGGAAACTTCTAAACTAGCTGGAAAAACTACCTTATTTACATACACCAAGAAGACTTATTTATAGTAGGGCTTCAACCTACCGCCATTGAAGTTTCAAGGCAACTTCGTCCCATCCAATGCTTGTAACTCCGGCACACCGAATCAATGATGTATGAAATTTTGTACGGGCCCAACTAATGGACTTTCAACTTTCAACTTTCTAGGATGGCGCAGAAAATTGGAATCATATAGTAACACCATCTATCTAACCTCAAACTTCTTGTTTCTAATGTGGCAATCATGTCAAGCCTTTTCCTTTGCCTTTTCCACTTTCTGGCTCCATCAGGTAAGTGATCGTCTCTCATCCAATTTCATTAGCTCATCAATCCTTTCTTCCAACACTTGTTCATCAGCTAATCCTCTTGTGTATGCTATTCAAAGAGAAGGTAATATAAATTCAACCAGTAAAACGGCTTCCGCACCAAACACCAATTGAAAATGTGTGGATTTATTTAGTCTTTTATACATTTTCCTATAAGCCCATAACACTACTGATAATTTTTCATCCCAATCAAGTCTTCCAACATCACAAATCTTGGTCAAGGTATGACTCAGTATCTTTTTGAATGCTTCCATGGTGCCATTAGCTTATGGGTGATAGGGCGTAGTCTTGTGATGAGCCACCATGAACTCTAATAACAGGATCCTTACGGTCTCATTTAGAAAATGTGTACCCCTATCATTGGTCAAACTCAATGGGCATCCATACCTTGTGATAATGTTCTCCCATAAGAACCTTTCATTGTTGCTACCATGAAATCTTTAGTTGGGGCTGCCTCTGCCCACCTTGTGAGATAATCCATGCAAGTGATGACATAATGTGACCCAGTCCTATGCATTCTTTGGTGCAATAGGTCCCACAAAATCTATCACCCATTTTTCAAAAGGCTCCAGTGCTAGGGATAGGGCACAAAGGCATTTCATCTCTCCTTCCTAGTTTTCCAATGCACTGACAGTGGTCACACACTTTACAATAATCTCTACAATCCCTGTACAAGGTTTCCCACCATAATCCTGCCATTAATATCTTGCGTGCGGTGGCATCACCTGCATAATGCCCACCCGCACTTCCTCCGTGTGCTTCTTCCATGATGGTCAGGCACTCATGCTCTAATACACACTTGCACAAAACTTCATCTCGTCCCAACTTGTATAAGTCTCCACTAATCAACATGTAGGGCACGATGCGTATGGCCAACTGATTCTTCTCTAATTCCTTCTTTCCATCTAAGCACAACACCTTCTTTTAAGAATACCAAAATCTCCTCCAAATGCGAGGGTGCACACTGCTGTGATCTAAATAGTTGGGCATCTGGCATTGCTTCCTTAATACTTTGCACATCCTCTCCTGAATCAATCCTTGACAGATGATCAGGCCCATAATTGCTTTTTTTGGGCTTCACTACAATGGTGAATTCAAACTCTTGAAACAACAACACCCATCGACATATGCACCCTTGAAGAATGGGCTTGTTTACTAAATACTTTAATGTGATGTGGTCGGTGTATAATACAAAGGGTTTTGCTACAGCGAGTCTTGTATAAACTTGAAAAGCACGTATATCATTGATAATGCCTCGCACTCGGTTGTGGTATAATTCTACTCTGCTGGTGTCAACTTCTTGCTTGCAAAACTGAGAGGATGATCAAAAATCCCTTCACTTGGTTGTGTAAGTACTGCTCTAATGGTGGTCCCTAAGGCATCTACATGGACAAGGAAGGGCTTGTCCTAAGAGGGAAAATGTAACATAGGCACGGTAATAAGCCTATCTTTTAATGTATCAAACACCCTTTACTGCACCTCTTCCCAATGGAAGGCACTTTTGTGTCTAAGTAGCTCCTCTAAAGGCATGGTGATCTTGGCATATCCCTTAATGAATTTTCTGTAATACCCCATATGCCCAAGGAATCTGCGCACTGTGCTCTGGCTAGTAGGCTCCCTTAACCCCACAATAACTACAACCTTAGTGGGATCTACCAGCAAGCCCTCCTTACATATGATATGCCCCAATAAGGTCCCAAAGGGTGTAGCAAACACACACTTCTTAATGTTGAGGGATATCCTCAACTACCTACACCTCTCAAACATTAATCTCAAGTTGTCACAATGGTCCTTAACTAGACCATATATTGTCCAATCATCCAAATAGACCTAAAGAAATTTATGGATGAAGTCCTGGAATTCTTGCACTATTATGTGCGAAAAATAGCAGAGCACATTCTTCAACCCAAAGGGCATGACTATATATGCAAAACTTCCCCATTTGGTGGAGAAAGTTATCTTCTTCGGTATTCCTTTGTGTCTGGACTTGGTACCCTAAAAATCCATCCAGTAAAGGAGTAGATTTCATGCTCGGTGACTCCTTCCAAAATTTCTTCGGTGAAGGAGGTTGGAAATGGATCAATGAAACAAAGCGCATTCAATTCCCTATAGTCCACACAAATCCTAATTCACCCATCATACTTATCCACTCTAATTCTTCCACTTTGCCTTAATGATCCCAAAAGCTATCATCTTGTCTATCTCCTCCTTAACCTTCACATGCAAATTGGGATTCATTTAGTAGGGCCTTTTCCGACCGAGCGTACACCCTCCTTGGTTTTATCTTCATCTCCCCAAGGAATGGTGAATGCCTTTGAGCTCATGGTACCCATGAGGGAATAAATCCTCGAATTCACGTAACAGTGAATGATATTTGATACTTCCTTCTCTTTCTAGTAATCTCCAATAATAACTTCCTTAGGTTCTTCTCCTAAACCAAGTTTAACTTTCTTTGTCTTTAATGGCTCATGGTAGGCATACGTGTGAGCATCTATACTATCCACTACCTCATGGATTCCTCTGAGAATGGCTAACATCTAAGCTATCGATTCCTCTTCATCAATCACATATAATAAATTTCCCTTCTCTTTTTCCAAACATGCATACTCAAGTTGTAACTCTTCTTCTTCCTCAATTTCTTCAAAACGCACCTCTAATCCTAGTTCACCTAGTAATACCTTGCAAGGCCTTATAAATCAATGGCTTAGTACTCCGATACTCAAATGTTTGAATAAGGTCAGCTACGAGCTCTTGCAATTCCTTGTCGGCGGCGTGTCTCTGAATGAATTTACCATGCGCGCGCACAACCCTACGAGTGTAGAATACAACTTGTGCATCCGGAGGGATGGTGGAAAAGCTTCCGTGCCTTCTCTCTAGACCCATTCACACTCCTAGATATGGAAAGAGGTAGGCTCCTCTCCATGGTACTCCTTGATGATGGTGGGTACACTACCCTAGAAAATCGATAGAGAGAGAAATTCTTACCTCGTGCCACTCTAAAAGGCTCTCTGATGTGTGGCCCACCACCTAGCTCTTTGTGCTAAGAAAGACATAACTCAACATCTCCCACTTGTTCCTTCTCATTCTTTCATTGAGCTTCTACCTCATGCAAAAAGATCTCGGGGAAGCCTCCTCCCGAATACTTGGTTAGTTCTTTTCCTCAAGGTGCCTAACAGTGCACACCTTTGTTACCTTGGTCACCGACCCTCTCAACTGCCATCCCATTAATTCATAAGTTCCATGCGCCCAATTGTCAAAAGCCAAAATGATGGTATCACTTACTGACTGAGTATCTTCAAACTAGATAACTCCATTAGTATGGTGTACCATCTCAGGGTCTCTAATTGAGCACACATAAATATTGTCTAGAACTTCTTCTCCCAATGGTTTAATATAGGGCATCGACTTCCCATCAACTAGGGGTATAATGACCCGTTCCTATTTGTTCTTGAAACTAATGTACCCTTTGTTGAACCAAAGGTCCACATTATTCTTGTAACACCAAGGGTGCCCAAGTAGTGCTAGGAAATTGTTCTCCTCGGTGAGTGCCAAGACTTCAAAGTCCCTAGTAAACTTCGCTCCTTGAATAGTAATAGCTGCATCCTTCAAGACACCGATGGGCATTACCTTAGTCTTGTTTACCATATACAAAACATTTGAAGATGGCTATAATGCAAGTCTTCCCATCTGATGCCATGCATCCAAAGTTAGCACATTAAATTATGTGCCATTATCAATAGTATATTGCTGAAGAGTCATCCATCTACAACTACATTCAATGTAATCTCCTTGTCATAGTCGAGGCTATGAGGGGGAAGGTTCGTGTGCAAGACCTATCTCTCATGCTCTTCTCCGGTGCATGGTACCTTCTCTCTCAACCAGGATCTTGGCAAAGGGATAATGTTCTCCTTAGCATTTTACACACCACCTTGACCTCATCTAGGTCATCCTTTTGCACCTCGACTCTCCTTCCTTGTTCCTCCTTTCTAGATTGTTCCTGTAGACATTGGATCTCCCCTTGTAAGATTTGAATAACATCCATGGTGTCCTGATATATCTCCTTCTAATACGCGAGGTCTGGATATTTTCCATGAGCAACCTCCTCCCTCGTAACTAGGGTCTTCTATCTTAGTACCTCTCTTACGTGTGTGAATTCTACCCTTGTTGTTACCAATATAGGCTCCAAACCTTCATCCCATGTTACAGAAGCATCCACTATATGTCTTCCTTATTGATGTTGACCATCGTAGCACCCTTGTCTTTCCAAAGTGTTGTTGATTCATATGCTCAAATAAATCTGAGCACTCCTCATACTTATGCTTCTTTCCATACCACGAGCATTGAAACAAGTCCAGGCACTCATGCTTGTAATGTTCTATAGATCCACGGTTGAAACATGTTTCACGTGGCAAATCACTACTTCCTCCGTGGTTACCACGACCATAGAATCCTCCTTGAAATCCTCTTCCACGCGGGCCTCAATTTATGTACTCCTTGTAATGGTGATCATCATTTTTAGATCCACTGGAAATGCTGGTTTGGCGTACCCCATGATCAATGGCCTCATGGATTTGGTCAATGAGCCTACATTCTTTAGTATCATGGGTTGTGGAGGTGCAAATATTGCATTAACAAGATACATTCTTCCTTATCGCGTGTTGTAGCAAGGGACATCTACTTGCTTTGTGGTCCCCATGACAAATCTCACAATCTACTATCACAGTGCGTACCATCCTCTAGGGAAATTATCCTTAACGTGCCCCTCTATTTCACAATCCGTGCACCAAAACCACTGCGAGTCTCATGGACTAAGTTTGTATACCACTTTTCCAATTGTTTAGCCATAGGAGCAATCGAGCCTCCAAGAATGGGCTAACGCCAGTTAATACTACCAACACCCTCGGCACGTAAGACAACTTCCAATGCTTTGCATGGATCTATAAAAGTTTTATGAGACAAGGCCCTTCTAAAAGGGGTGATCAATCCTCCAACAAACCATTGTGCATGCTGTGAAGGGTGAATATCATATGATAATTTAGACAAGAGAGTTTTAAAATGTGCATCATACTCCCACACACTCTCTGCTATTCCTTGCTGAATCTCCTTGAAAGAACTGATGCTTTTTTGCTCAAACTCAGGAATGTGGAACTCTGACAAGAATACGTTATTTAAAGCAGTGTAGTCTACCACCATTTGATGAGGATCATACTTCCTATACCAGCTATGCGCGCGCCCTTGCAATGTGGTCACAAATTTACTAGCCTTTCGTTTTGGTGTTGTGATACCCTTCACCGCCATAGCAGTTCACACTTGTGAACATGTTCCGTAACATCCTCAATGCCCCTGTGATATGGTAAATGTAGATACATTTTAAAGAATACTTGAGGTGGTGGCTGGGGTCCTTATCCTGAACCGAGCCTTGATTCACTCTGGTGTTTCCTCCACCATCTCGATCCACCAAGTCCTTTGGGTCATGTACCTCCGAGCCACCAGAACCACTGGGTCCAATAGGGCCTATAGGAGCTGTTCCAAGCACCCCCATGGTCCCACTAAACTATGCATCGATCATCTGTGATAACACCCCACTACCACTAATTTTTCCCACGCCACTCCCTGATGCGAGCCCAAAAGCTTGTACACTCGCCCCTTGTCGAAAAAATCCTCCAAATACTGGAACATATGCAGCCATGAAGAAGGAACTAAAAATTATACCTCCAGGCGTCGATCCATCTCTTCCACTTATATCAACTGGGTCAATAACACTTCTTCCTAGATCAGGAAAACCAAGCACAAGGGCTTGGTCACTGGGTGGGTTTAGATATACGTCAATGACTCTCCTCTCTCCGTGTGAAGAACTCTCACCGAGGCGAAGGGGGTCTCCCTCATGTGCTTGCTTAGATGGGGTAGCACAAGCTGCTCGGAGTTCCACATCCTCTATGTGAACTTCAACTCCTTCCCGCAACGTATGTCTCCATAGATCCATCACACTAGCAGCCTTACATCATCTAGTAATATCCCTTTCTCGCACTTTGCTATACTTGAGCCATCTTTCTTCCCTCTCCTTCTCTGTCATGATATTTTCCATCTTCCTCCACCCAATTTCCCTTACCCAACACTCAGAATGGTTTATCCGGCCATTGGGAGCACCTCTAAACTCATGGTAACCATCAATATCTTCATAGCTAGAGGAATAGCATGTAGAAATGTTCCTCTAGGTTCTCACAAAAATTCAAACTCAGCAACCTCTAGACAAGAATACGTAGAGATGGCATACTCTAGAGTGTAGCTAGCTAGTACTCCTCTCCACCAATGATCTACAACACGGGTCCATGTCAGATTTGCATCCTGCAACCTTTGGTAGTCTTCTTTGGTCCACACATGTGATCTATAATGCCAACTTGATCTAGACACATAGGCTAAAAGCCATTCATATAACTCTACTGGGAAGCAACAAAAAAAAGTCTCATACAGATCATGGTAGACGTTCTCTTCTACCCATTTATGTGTATTAAACTCAGTCAAGTGCCGAATCTCTAAACAAATTCATCCTCTGTGCTCTTGAACCATATTTAACATTTTCCAATGTTAACCGATCCATCATTACTCTTTACAGAGATCATGATGCATGATATATCCCAATACAACTTGAAAAGAGGTCTTGACAGTAGAACCAAGATGTAGTCATTTTTACTCCTATCACAAAAGGAAGAAATCCCATGCACGCCGACCTATCACCCAGCAGAAGCTATGCACACACCCGAGGCATACACGGGTACCGAGTCTCTCTTTTATGTGAGTTTAGTGGGAAGCATTATCTATGATTAGTGTAAGAGTATTTAGGAAAGAAGTTGAGACATACAAGAACCATAGGGCTTAGAACAGCCTCCAGATCCTTGCAGTCACTTCAGATCGAGTGCTTTAACAGATTCTAGAACATATACTATAACAGAAAGAAAGATACAACCATTCATTCGTAGCATGAAAGGAAAGAGAACTCATATGAATGAAATATACATTAAACCCATTGATATTCATATCTATTTATAATAGGTAACCTCAATATATTCATTGGTTCATTACAGAGTGTCAGAGAAGCAGACCACAATCATGTGCATCACTAGATGTATGTAGCTAAGCTAACAGAAAAGAAAAATAACAACTCCATGCTTAGTACATCCTTTCCTAAACCAGAATATCCACTCGTAGTAATTCTGCAGAGCTTCGCTTACTCTCTAACCCACTATTCCCTATGTATATCCAGATGATATATCTCTCTTTGTGTGTGTATATATCTTTTCCATGGTAGGCACTTATATTTATCACTTTCCTAGGCTACCAACTCACCTTTCGCACCCTTAGATCCGTCGCCAAGTGTTTAATGTGGTCCTCCATGTGAGCATGTTCCTTCAGGCCTAAGTTGTCCACTTCATCTCATGATGATCTTCTAGAAGATTCCATCTGGGTCATGCTCTTTCTCACAGGCCAACTTTATTTACTAGCACGGGATCTTATCTGTGCACAACCGATCATGATTTTCATGTGTTCTTCCTTGGGCACTCAAATTAGCTAAGTCCAGAACCTCCTTTTGCGTGTCGCGCACACTATTTACTTCCTTAAGCCTTTCTCTTGTGTGCCTTTTCCTTACATGCCATTCTATAACTGGAATCCCACACGTCTAAGCACCTTCATACTTGGTCAATATTCTAGGGGCCCAACATCTACTCATGGTGAATAAGGGTAATTAGACATACTTGAATCAACTTAGTGTGTTTATTAACCCTAGGTCAATACGAGTTAACTACAACACTCGACTATATGCCTATCTCAGTTTAGAGTAAAACTATGAACTAAAATTCCACTTATGACAATTGAGTTAGAGGAGCTAAGAGGGAAAATGAGGCATAGTGGTTGTTTCACGATATCAAACCTAATGAATTTCACCGTTAAGTGGGTACCATGCAGCAACAACTATACTACAACATCCCACTAAGTACTATAACTCGAATTTCATACTTAGGGTCAATTATTAATTAACTTATTCTTGATAATAAATTTAATTTACATTACACATCTATATAAGGGATCAACTAATTTTGCAATATGTTTCCTTTTAATAAGGGTATCGTAATGTACCCCTTTGATAATTGAGTATATGTGGATCAATTTTGCATAAGGTTATGAACTCATAATTAATTATCCATTCGTTCATTAGATTCCCTTAACTCGATCAGATTTAAGTAGAAGATCATCATCAAGTCTTTATTTATAAGTTATCTAATAGTACACATATTGTATTATTCAAAAGATTGACTTAAAGATTTTCTTTTCATTAATTTCCCTTTCTTAACATATAAAAAATGTCTCATCTCTTTTCTATTTATTGGTTCATGTATAAAATAAATCATTTTCTTTTAAACATTACAAATTCAAGTTATCAATATAAGTTAAGATCATAATAATATCCTTAATAATATTTCCCAATGTCGGATGTTGATTCATAAGTAAATACATTTAATACCCATTAAGGTGTTGATTTTATCATTCACATAGATAAAGGACATATCCTTGTCCATTATAAATGAGATAAAACAATTCCTTCTTTATTCACTTAGGATTCTATAGAATAATTTACAAGTTCTAAACACTTTTATTTTTTTAATATTGATAAGGAATACACTAATCACATAATGTTTGTAGCATATTATCCACTCGGTCTTAGTAAGTAACTATATCATAATTATAATTTAAGCTAGTTTACTATGATAGTTTATAATAAGGACTCCATTAGATAGTTCCCCATTTATTCCTCTCATAACCCCAAGTTATCTACTATGTCATGTGTACTTTGACATAGATTTATATATCAATCATCATAGAATAAAACTAAGACATTTATCATATAACTCTTAACCAAACAACAAGTCAATTTGACAAGGCATAATTCGATTAATCAAATAGCTATAAGTATTTCATAAACATTTCAATAAAAAATAATAACATCTTCCAACCATTACAGTTTTCCATGGAACTAGGCCTTCATGACTCATAACTGAAATCCTTCCATAAATTTATCAATTTTGGATATCCAATAATCAAACATCATTATTAAAATAAATGCAAATTCCTATAAGTCTTTCTCCTTTCACTTTTCACGAAATCTATTTGCACATTGTTATCATGTGTCAATTCACAAAAACTGAGCATGATAAGATCTAACACATTGGAAAACATGTTATTATCTATAAATTTCATGAAAATAATTATTTTATTTAATGAAATTGTTCTAAGTTCCCATTTTTGTTAACATAAAGAAAGCATGCCAAAATGCGACAATGCCAATTTAGGAAAATAATTTTATGAACCCTTTTTATGAACCTTTATCCCAAATATGAAAAAGTTAGATTTCATTTGTGTTTAAAACATTGGTTTGATAGTCAAACAGAATGACAAATTGTTTTGGAATTTCAATTAGGTAATCATAAAGATTACATGATTGAAATTAAAAATTCTATTTTCCCTACAATAATAAATTCTACCATCACTTAACTTCATACTTTAAGATAATGATATCAAAGACATTTAAAGTATCAAACAAAACATTATCTAATGGATGCACCACTTGATATAACCATAAAAAATTCCATCTGAAATAGGGATTGAAATAAACACCATAATTATCCTATCATTAACTATCACATAGTCAAAGGTTGGTTTACCTTTGCGTGTATTTTGCTAAAATAATCAAGGTATTTTTGTTTCCTGCCTATAAAACAAGTTCTTTTATCAAAGACTAATGATTGTTATTTAGTCACATAGGGTAATTAAACAAATCGAATACAAACCAATAATTGTCCACAAGAAATCAAGTCACTAACAAGTGATTTTTCATCAACTGAATTCAAACTATGACCAAGTAAGAACTAGTATTCCACAAATTATAGTGGACTTCGTCTAATTAATTTTTAACATTTCCTTGACCACATTAGTAATAGATTCAAGACACGTAAAGAAAGGTAATTAAGTTGCAAAAGCTGATTTAACCTAGCACAGTCAACCTCATCAAGAGGTAAGTATTAACCCTAAAGTCCTCGAATTATTGACTAAGCCGAACCTTTCAAGGTTTAGATACGAAAACTCGGTCATAAAAATAATATCAACATAAATGTCGATAAAACTTAAATAATAACTCAAGGATATAGATACTAAAATGAGTTTTTTCGACTAAAGTTCATCCATCTCAACCAAGCTAGTGAGACTTAAATTTTCAAAAAGGAAACCACATAATAAAACAAAGGGTTACGAGTTCCTATAACCATATAGCTTAACAAAATACCCCAAGTAAGATTTCCTAAAGAAAGAACTACAATAAAAAGGCCGAACAAGAGACCTAGTATATCAAGAAGGGATTTTTATAAATAAGGTTTTGTCTCCTAATAACTCCTTTGAAATCGAAATGACTATAACCCACATAAAACTAAATGCAACCACCTTAAAGCCTTAATGCCATAGATTCACTGAAATGACCAAAACCATTTATGCTAAGGAACCTTAATGGTTACATTCAAAAGCAAGGACAAAATAAATTCATCTATCAAACATAATCACACTCAAACTCATGCAAATAGAATCATCCACAACCATCTATCATATATTCTCATGGATCATAGTTACAATAAGATGGAATAAATCCACAAACCGAACTTGGTTCCCATAAATTTTTAAAAGAAAAACCGAAATACAACAACCATATATTTTACAATCACAAAAATTGACTCAAAAACAATAATAGAAAAATGGAAGAGTTATTTTTATAAGATTGATAAACACAATAAGTATCATATTAGGTTAGAGCCTATCATTCTTGGTAGTGCTCCTGTGAAACTCTTCTTGTTTCCTTGAGTTTCCCTTTAGGAATTTGCAATAAAATCCAAAAAATCTCTTACACTCAAATCCATAGAAACCCATCATTCCTTCTGCCCATTTTATTTATAGAACTATAATAAATTCCTTCCACTATCTCATCCATGCAATGGAAACATTAAAAATGTAAATGAATCGAAATTTCAATTCGAAAGATGGTAAAACGACATGCAAAGAAAATGAGATTGAATAACAAAATGAATGGTTAAACCAAACTTCCCTCTTTTCCTCCATTCCATCTCGGAGTTTCCCAAGGTGGTTTTCCACCTTTACCGAGATCAATAAATTCTAGGATTGTAATTCATCCATTAATCTTCTCCAAACCATCAATTGATTTATCAAAACTAAATTTTCCCATTACATGTAAAAACCTCTATTTAGCTATCTAGAATATAATGCCTACAAAATCCGTTTTGGCTTCCTCTAAGGGTGGTGCATGACCCCCATTCAATGTTATTAATTTCCTTAGAATAGTGTGGGTTGGCACACCCAAAACCATGCCTAAACCCTTAGGTTTTAAGTCACTAGAGTTAGTGCATAGGTTAAGTTTAACTCCCCATAGGTTTATGTCCACTTTGTTTTAAAATAGTACCAATCTTATTCTAGATTAGGATGTTAATGGATCCCTCAAGTTAGCTTAGGAATTAAAATACTATTAACATGAATTCCTTAAATCTTATCCTAAAATAATATTTATTTAGGATAGTTAGGTTTAGACCAAATAATTATCACAATAATGTGATCTCTATTAGTTAATTTCCCCGTGTGTGTTTGTGTGTGTGTGTGTGTGTGTGTGTGTGTGTGTGTGTGTGTGCGCATGCGTGTGTGTATGCACATCACAAGGGGTAATCAAATCTTCAGTTAAATTGTCCAGAAATAATATAAGCACAAGATGTTGCTAGGTGCTTCCATGGAAATTATTTCCTTCTAGCCAAGGTTGAGATGACATGTTTGCAATTACGGTAAATTCAATAAGACTTAATAAAATGATCATATCACTTATTGATCGTAGGCATGCCTTGGATCACTGAAATTGATCCAAGGTATGACTATCCTTTCATTAGCAATGAATAAAATAAGGTTCACATTAATTAATGCAACTTAAGTACCTTACCAACATAGTCCATTGGACAACATTTAACTTAAATTACCTGATTTATATAGATCATACCTCCAACATAGCTTAATGAACATATGGTTAAAATCCAACATTAGTATAATTCTGTTATAGTAAGATTTCAACAAAGTTAGAAGGTAAATATTTAATCAACAACAAACATGACCAATCTGTCAAGAGAGTAACCCATCTTAAAACTAAAGTCATATATCAATGTTAAAATTAAATTAAAAACTAGTTAAGATATCATTCACGATAGAGGGATTACATACCCCCCTAAAAACCATCATCGTCCAATGATTAAATTAGTCCACACATATTTTAAAATCTTAGGAATAAATATAACTTATTATTCATCATATTTCTTAAACAAATACCGGTTTGAATAAAATTCAAGTTTCCTTAAACTTATTACAAAATCAATTGGTGTCCCATTTGATACAAAAATAAGTATTTTCCCAAAAATGGAAAATATTAATGATATTTTTCAGACTTAAAAGTAGATATTAAATAAAATTAGTATTAATTATGTTCGAAAATATGAGGAAAAATAGCTTTTATGTCCTCAAGATTTTCCTAAGTTGCACTTTCTTAACTAAATTGGTCCCATTTAACCTTACATTGACTTATTTCATGATTTTGCAAGTGTAATTTACGTGTTTCAGCACCCTAACAATTTCCTCCATGATTATTCTGGGTCTTGGACATGTGAGGAATTCTAATTTAATACATATGACAAGTCTTAAATGTATTTCTTAAGCAAAGAAATATGAAAAACATCATGCATTCGTGATAATGTGGGAGGTAATGCTAAGCGATAAGCTATAGGGCTAATCACTTCTACAATATTAAAAGGTCCCATAAAATGAGGTGATAACTTGGCTACTTTTCCAAAAGTAATTGAACTCTTTTTAGGATTAACACGTAAAAAGACCTTTTCACCAAGTTCAAATTTCTTATCGACCTTTTTCAAGTTTTCATAATTTTTCTACTATCAACAACTTCCTTTAATCATTCATGGATTAATTTTACTTGTTGTTCCATTTCAGTAAGCATTTCAGGTCCAATTACCTCTCTATCTTCAATGTTATCCCAACTAATAGGGGTTCTACACTTTCATCCATACAATGCTTCAAATGGTGCCATCTTAAGAGAGGAATGATAAGTATTATTATATGCAAATTCCACTAAAGGAAGGTATTCTTCCCATTTGTACTGTTGGTCCATACAGTACATTCTCAACATATCTTCCATTACCTAATTTACTCTTTCTATTTTCCCATCCATTTTAGATGATATGCGAAACTAAAATTCAGTTTTCGTTCCCAAGGCTACATTTAGTGTTTGCCAAAAACGTGAAGTCATTCTTGGATCTCTATTAGAAATAATCAATTCAAGTACACCATGTAATTTGAAAATTTCATGAACAAATATTTTTGCAAGAATAGGTGAATCATCTTTTAAATTTCCAACAATGAAATGAGCTACCTTTGTTAACTTTTCAACCACAACTAAAATAACATCATGCTTATTCTTAGACATAGGCAGTCCCTGAACAAAATCCATACTAACTACTTTGCCACTTATACTATGGTATGTTATGCGGATATAGTAAACTAGCCAGATGCATATGTTCAACTTTAACACGTTGACATTCGAGACAATGTGAAACAAATTCAGTTATGTCTTTCTTCATCCCTTTCAAAAAATATTTCTTTTTTACATCAAGCAAGCATTTTTGTAACTCTAGGATGTCCCGAGTAAGGAGAGTTATGAAATTCAATCATCAATTTCTTCCTTAACTCATTTTCTGAGGGTACATACACCCGATGTTCATACCTTAATATTCCTTCATTATCAAAACTGAAACCTTTGTATCTAGCATCATTAGGATCTGTAGCAAGCATTGTTTTTACTTGCTGAAAATACAAATAAGAATTTATTGCATTCTTAACTTCATCCTTAAAATGAGTTCTCAAAGTTACAAGTGGAATATATGTTTCCTATGACTTAGTGCATCTTCCACTCTATTTTATTTACCTTTAATATAACTCAATTCAAAATCATACTATGACAAAAACTCTAACCATATTCATATCTTGCATTCAAATTGGGAAAAGTGAAAATATACTTCAGCCCCCATGTGGTGGGTTTTTAACTCAAAAGGTTTACCTAAGAGATGATGTCTCCATACTTGAAGTGCTTGAACTATGGAAATAAGATCTAAATTATGGGAGCATAATTCAACTCATATAACTTGAGTTTTCTACTTTTAAGCTAGGACGTGATCATTCTAAAAGTAATATACCTCTCAAACCTTCTTGAAGCATCATAACTACTATAAAGCTTCCATTTAGATCCAAAAGCAGTCATAATAGGTGTTGTAGTTAGTCTTTCCTTTAGAGTTTTAAATGTTTCTTCACATTTATCACTCCACACAAAATTTTTATCTTTCTTTTGTAATGAAGTAATTGGGCGAAACATTTGAAAAATCCTTAACAAATTTTCTGTAATATCCTACAAGCCCCATGAAGCTTCTGACTTCATGAACATTCTTAGGTGTTGGCCATTCAATTATGGCAGAAATATTTGATGGATCAACTTATTCCATATTTTCTTATAAAATTTCCTAAATAATGTACTTTATTTTATAAAAGGAACATTTTGACAATTTACCATATAGTTTTCTCTTCCTCAAAATTTCAAGTACAATCCTTAAATGCTCATTGTGTTCTTCTATGCTTTTAGAATAGATAAGAATATCATCCAAGAATACAAAAATTTTTCCAAGTATTCTTGAAAGATATTGTTCATCAAATTCATAAAATTTGCAGGTGCATTTGTCAAACCAAAAATCAAAATAGTGAATTCATAATGTTCATACCTTGTTCTAAAAGATGGTTTTATGAATATCATCATCCTAAATTCTTAATTAATGGTATCCAAGATCAAACATCTATCTTTGAATAAATTTATGTACCACACATATGATCAAACAAATCATCAATCCTAGGAAGAGAGTTTTTTTGTTTGCTTTGTTTAACATTCGATAATCAATGCATAGTCTAAGTGTTCCATCTTTCTTTTTGAAAAAAATTACCGATGCTCCCAAGGTGAGACACTCGGTCTTATCAAACCCTTAGACAAAATTTATTGTAACTGAGCCTTAAGTTCCACTAATTCAGTTGTATTCATGTGGTAAGGTGCCTTGGAAATAGGTTTAGTTCTAGGTTTGATTTCTATTATGAAGTCAAATTCTCATTTTGGTGAAAGAGACACGGTAATTCTTTAGAAATACATCACATTGAAATATCTTAACAATGAATATTTTTCCAAGGAATTATCACCTTCTTCTGTTGTCTCAAAAATTTTTACTGCATATAATGTGCAGCCTTTATTTTTGGCCTTCTTAAGTTACATAGCTAATAGTTTCCTAACTGAAATTTCTCATTTTACCCCTTGAATGTCACTGTTGTTTTCTATAGATAATCAATTTATCTAATGTGTTTCTCATAACAATCTACTTTTTCTCTATGATTAGCAAGCCAATTTACACCAATTATGACATCATATGACCCTAGAGGAGAAACATAAAGGTCTACCTCTGTAGTAAAACTTGGTAATTCTAAGGTTGCACCAAAAATACATTTACTAATAGTATGGACACCATTATTACCATAGTGAACAATCCAACATTTTTCCATTATTCCATCTTTTCTTTTTAATTTTGTAGCTAATTTATTGGAAATGAAACATTTCAGTAGCACCAAGTATCAAAAATATAGTAACAAGTGTACAAAATAATTTACGGAACTATTATGGGTGTAGCTTGTTTTTCAAAGCTTGTTTATCAACTACTACAACATGTATCTTATGCCCTTTAGTTGTTATCATTTTTCTTTAGAGGGAACTGATTCACATAATGATCTTTCTCATAGTTAAAACAACCTCCTATAGGTCCTCTTTTTGGTTCAAACTTATTTTAACTTTTAAATTATTGTTTTGAATGTGATACATTTTCTTTCCATTGTTTTCATTTCTTACAAAATTGTTTATGTTATTCACAACAGGTTTATTTGCTGTTTTTTCTTATAGTTATCAGCCACAAACTTGTTTTTAGTGCCAAATATTTTCTAGGCCACCTTTTTAGGTGCAAGTGATGAAGTAGAGTTTGAGATTTTCTTCCTAATCTCATCTTTATGCACAAAAATTGCCTTCAATTTATGTTCATTCCTTATGGATTTTTCATAACTCCTTCCATGGTGGTTGGGCTATGTACATCTACATCTCCACCAATGATAGGATTCAATCCCATAATAAACTTACATATCCTAAATTTTTTCACAGTCGATTTGTCTTATGGGACATACTTGAGAAGTTTTGTAAACTTCTCCTAGTATTCAGTTACAATTAAATTTCCTTGTACTAAATTCTAAAATTATGTCTTTTTTTAATCATATTAGAGTTTTGGAAAATAGCATTTCTTGAAGTATCCCTTAAATTGATCCCATGTAATGCTTGCTTCTTCAATGTTAGTTCATCCTTACGGTTGTCCCACCAGGAGGATGCTTCATGGGAAAGTTGGTAAGCCCCTATATTGATTTGGTTTCTTCTGAGAAGTTCCTTATTGTAAAGTAATTCTCCATTTCATTGAGCCAATTTTCAGCCCCATCCCCTAGTGTAGTGCCATCAAAATTTGGTGGACTTATCCTTTTTATGTCATTAGTAAGTTTAGCTGCCAATCTTGCCTTTTATTTTCAGGATGATTGCATTGCATTTGCATTTGCAGCATTATTATTAGCATTTGCAACATTTTTATTTGTTACATTATTGTTATCAATGCCAAGATTTCTAGCATTAGTGTTGTTTCCTGGAGGTGGCTGATTGTTATTATCAACATCATCTTCCTCCTCTTCATTTCCCATTACTTGTTGTTTAAGTACAATAAGATGATCTCTTGTGTCAATAGGGAAAGCAAGGATCTCATCAATGTTTTGTGTTGTAGCTGCCTCTCCACCTAGAAGATTATTTGTTACACTTACCCTTGTTCTAACCATTTTATGTTAACAAGAAATTAAAATTTTATCAAATATGGACTCAATAGGTCCAAGAGATGTAACCTTAACCTTGATACCAAAATGTAACATCCTCATTTATGACTTAGAAAATAGGGGAATTTTTTTGTAAATACATAATGTTCTATAATCTAAATTTACATAATTTAGAACACAAATTCCTTGTTAATCCATCACATAATAGAAAACCATATGTAGTTGTAATGACTTGGTTTTATACCGATATCTCATTTCATGACTCGATTTTAGACCGATCTCTCATGTTTATCTTGTTCTTGTGTATACGATGTATACTTTGGTTTCTTCACCCTCAATGGGTCATTCAAGTGTTACTATCTAGGAAGCCTATCTGAGTATCTATTACTGATACTCATATAAAATCTCACAACCTTAGACCAGGTGATATAAGACAACACAACCAACAACTTATGATACTTTGGCCAAAGTTTTAAACATGTTTACCATGTTTACATTCCTAGATGGAATACTCATCAAAAGGAATATGTATTTCACCCCACTCTAACTATTATCTAGATTAGTCTTCCTTGACTTCCATTAACCAATTCCAAATCAAGTTTTTACACTAAATAGGGACAACTCACATACACTAGTGTTACAGTCTACTCATGGTGACTAAGGGTAAGTAGACATACTCGAATCAACTTATGTTGATTGGTGTGTTTATTCACCCTAAGTCAATACGAGTTGACTACAACACTCGACTATATGCCTATCTCAGTTTAGAGTAAAACTATGAACTAAATTCCACTTATGACAATTGAGTTAGACGAGTTAAGTGGGAAAACTAGGCATAACGGATGCTTCACAATATCCACATAATGATTTTCATCATTAAGTGGGGTATTGTGCAACAACATCTATACCTGCAAGCAATCCCACTAAGTACTATAACTCGACTTTCATACTTAAGGGTTAATTGTTAATTAACTTATTCTTTAATTAATTTAATTTACATTATACACGTATCTAAGGGATCAACTAAGTTTGAAAAGATGTTTCCTTAAGAAGGGTATCGTAATGTACCCCCTTTCAACAATTGAGTGTATGTAGATCAATTCTGCATACAATTATGAAATCATAATTAATTATCCATTTGTTCATTAGATTCCCTTAACTTGATCAGATTTAAGTAGAAGATCATCATCAATTCTTCTTTTATAAGTTGTCTAATAGTACGCATATTGTATTATTCAAAAGATTGATTTAAAGATTTCTTTTTGATTAATTTCCCTTTCTTAACATATAACAAATGTCTCCTCTCTTTTCTATTTATTGGTTCATGTATAAAATAAATCACTTTCTTTTTCAACATTACAAATTCAACTTATCAATATAAGTTAAGGATCATAATAGTATCCTTATTAATCTTTCCCAATGTCGATGTTGATTCACAAGTAAATAGATTTAATACCCATTAAGGTGTTGATTTAATCATTCACATATGATAAAGGCCATATCCTTTTCCATTATAAATGAGATAAATAAATTCCTTCTTTATTCACTTAGGATCCTATAGATTCATTTACAAGTTCAAACACTTTTATTTGGTTCAATGTTGATAAGGAATACACTAATTATAGAATTCTTGTAGCATATTATCCACTTAGTCTTAGTAAGTAACTATATCAAAATTATAATTTAAGTAGTTTACTATGATAGTTTATAATAAGGACCACATTAGATGGTTCCCCATTTATTCCTCTCATAACCCCAAATTATCTACTATGTCATGTGTACTTTGACATAGATTTATATATCAATCATCATAGAATAAAAAATAAGACATTATCATACATCTCTTAACCAAAAAACAAGTCAATTTGATAAGACAAAATTCAATTACTCAAATAGATCTAAGTATTTCATAAATATTTACTTAAAAAATAATAACATCTTCCAACCATTATAGTTTTCCATGGAACTAGGAATTCATGACTCATAATATAAATCTTTTCATAACTTTATCAATTTTGAAGATTCAATAATCAAACATCATTAGTAAAATAAATGTAAATTCCTATAAGTATTTCTCCTTTCATTTTCATGAAATCCATTTGCACATTGTTATCATGTGTTAGTTCACAAGAAATGAACATGATAAGATATAACACATTAGAAAAACATGCTACTATCTATCAATTTCATGAAAATAATCCTTCTATTTAATGAAATTGTTCTAAGTTCCCTATTTCTGTTAACATAAAGAAAGCATGCAAAAATTCCACAATGCCAATTTAGGAAAAGAAGTCAATGTACCCTTTTTATGAACCTTTATCCCAAATATGAAAAAAAAAAAAATTCATTCAAGTTTAAAACATTGGTTCCATAGTCAAACAAAATGACAAATTATTTTGGGATTTCAATCAGGTAATCATAAAGATTATGTGATTAAAATTCAAAACTCTATCTTCCCTACAATAATTAATTATACCATCACTTAACTTCATACTTTAAGATAATGATATTGAAGACATTTCAAGTAGAAAACACAATATTGTCTTATGGCCGAGCCATTTGATATAACCATAAAACAATTCCATCTGAAATAGGGATTGAAATAAACACCATAATTATCCAATCATTAACTATCACATAGTCAAAGTTTGGTTTACCATTTCGTGTATTTTTCTAAAATAATCAAGGTATTTTTGTTTCCTACCTATCAAACAAGTTCTTTTATCAAAGACTAATGATTGTTATTTAGTCACATAGGGTAATCGAACAAACCAAATACAAACCAATAATTGTCCATAAGAAATCAAGTCACTAACAAGTGATTGTTCGTCGACTGAACTTGAACTATGACCAAGTCAGAACTAGTATTCCATAGAATTATAGTGGACTTCATCAAGTAATTTTTAACAATTCTTAGACCATGTTGGTCACAGAGTCAAGACAAAAAAAAGGTAATTGTAGAAGATGATTTAACCTAGCACAATCATCCTCTTCAAGAGGTAAGTATTAACCCTACAGTCTTCTAATTCTCGACTAAGATAAAATTTCAAGGTTTAGATATGAAAAATCAGTCACATAAATAATATCGACATAGAGGTCAATAAAACTTAAACAAAAACCTTGGCTTGGATACTCAAATCTGAGTTTTCCGACTAAAGGCCATCCATATCAACCAATCTGGTGAGACTTAAAGTTTCAAAAAGGAAACCACAAAATAAAACAAGGTTATAGTTCCTATAACCACCGACTTAACACCATCCCCCAGTAAGATTTTCTAAAGCAAGAAGAAGAAATCGACCTAGTATACCCATAAAGGGTTTATAATTTTTTCTCTTAAGCTTGAAACATGACTACACTAATTTGGTTAAAAAGGCCGAACAAGAGTCATGCAATACGAGAATATCCATGAAATATGTCAAGTCACCACATTTATTTATTTTTATAACCAAAAGGTTATTGACGAGAATCGAATCCTTTTGAAAATACAAAAGGATTTCAATGAGACTGGATAAAACTATATGTAACCACCTTACATCCTTAATTCCACAGAGTCTGAAATGACCACAACCATTTATGCTAAGGAAATGATAAGGAACCTCAATAGTCACATTAAAAAGCAAGGTAAAAATAATGTCATCTATCAAACATAATCACAGACAAACTCATACAAATAGAATAATACACAACCATCTATCATATATTCTCATTAATCATAGTTACAATAAGAATGGAATAACTCCACAAAACCGGACTTGGTTCCCATAAAATTTTTAAAAGAAAAAATAGAGATACAACAACCATATATTTTCCAATCACAAAAATTGACTCAGAAGCAATAATAGAAAAATGGAAGATTTATTTTTATAAGATTGATAAACACAACAAGTATCATATTGGGTTAGATCCTATCATGCCTGGTAGTTCTCTGCGAAACTCTTCTTATTTCCTTGAATTTCCCTTAAGCATTTTCAATAAAATCCAAAAAAACTCTTGCACTCAAATCCATAGAAACCCATCATTCCTTCTACCCATTTCATTTATAGAAATATAATAAATTCCTTCCACTATCTCAGTTATGCAATGAAAACATTAAAAATGTAATTGAATCAAATTTCAGTTTGAAATATGGTAAAGCGACATGTAGAGCAAATGACCTTGAATAAACAAAATGAATGGTTAACCCAAACTTCCAAATTTTACTCCATTCCATCTTAGTGGATTTTTCTTTACCAAGATCAATAAATACCAGGACAAAACATAAATCATCCATTAATCTTCTCCAAACCATCACTTAATTTAGAAACAACTAAATTTTCACATTACATGTAAAAAATATATGTTTAGCTATCTAGAATATGATGCCCGCAAAATCTGTTTTGGCTTCCTCTTAGGGTGGCACAAGACCCCATTCAATGTTATTAATTTCTTTATTACAGTGTGGGTTGGCACCCAAAAACCATGCCTAAACCCTTAGGTTTTAAGTCGTTAGATTCAGTGCATAGGTTAAATTTAAGTCCCCCATAGGTTTAGGTCCACTTTTTTTTAAAATAGTACAACCTTATTCTAGATTAGGATGCTTAATTGATCCCTCAAGTTAGCTTAGGAATTAAAATCCCATTAACATGAATACCTTAAATCTTATCCTAAAATAATATGTATTTAGGATAGTTAGGTTTACACCAAATAATTATCACAATAATGTGATCTCTATTAGGTAACTACCAACATGTATGTATGTATGTATATGTGTGTGTGTGTGTGTGTGTGTGTGTGTGTGTGTGTGTGTGTGTGTGTGTGTGTGTGTGTGTGTGTGTGTGTGTGTGTGTGTGTGTGTGTGTGTGTATATATATAACTTAAAGCATTAACCAAGTTCTTTACCATCATATGCAACATAAGAGGGTAATCATATCTTCCTGAAAGAATATAAGCACAAGGTGTTGTTATGTGCTCCCATGGCATCATTTCCTTCGAGCTAGCTAAGATGTCATGTTTGCAATTATGGTTAAGTCAATTAGAATTAATAAAATGATCTAATCACTTATTGATCATAGGCATGCATTGGATCAGTGAAATTGATCCAAGGTATGACTATCCCTTCATTGGAAATGAATAAACTAAGGTTCACATTAATTAATGCAACTTAAGTACCTTCTTGGCACATTTCATTGGAAAATGTTTAACTTAAATTACTGATTTATACATATCATACCACAACATGGCCTAAAATCCAACATTAGTATAATTATGTTAAAGATTTCAACAAAGTTAGAAGGTAAATATTTAATCAACAAAAAACGTGACTAATTTTTCAAGAGAGTAATCCGTGTCATAACTAAAGTCATATATCAACATTTGCAAATTAAAGAAGTTGGTTAAGATATCATTCACGGTAGAGGAATTACAAAGATGGTGATGGTAAGTTGTCCTATGGTGGTATAAATTAACTTGTAGCAATTAATATGCTATTCATCAATCTAGAGTAATTTAATTATCGAGACATAGCAACATAAACTTTCAATATTTCTAGTGTTGTATGCATAGTTATAGATGTTTGAGGACTGTAAAGGTAAATTTCTGTCACTACAATTAGGAAATAACAATGATAGAAATGAACTAAAATATGACTGGAAGTAAATAATATGGCTATGATAATGCATATAAAAATAAAATATAGATAAAGGAAGGAACTACTGCAAATCTAATAATGCAATGAATTAAAACAATAAACAAAAGGTGACGATTAATGAACAAAAAGTGGGCCTTGCCTTGGGTGATAATGCCTCCTATGACTTGTGTCTACAAAAAATTAACAGAACTCAGATTCTTATTTCATCATCATGAAGATTACAAATGGAAGAATACAACAAAATTTCTACTTATGGATCTAATTCACTCTATATTTCTACTCCTTACATCATTAATCTTTCTGTTTTATATCCTTCATTACAACATTAGGAGTTATAGTTGGATTCAGTAAAAGATCTTAACCAAGCAATCCAAAAATTTGCATGTAACTTAACTTTTAGGAGATGTTCTAATACAATCACATAACTTAACTAACTGATCAATTGAAAAACAATTATTAAATTATAAGTTCAATCAACTAGTTCTTTCTTTTATTTGCAACACATAATCAAGTGATGGATTTGAATCTTCTTCTTGTTTGCATAACTTCTTCTCATTGAACACATGAAATCTTAGGCAAAGTGTCCACATTGTTCAATCTTCTCAGAAGCATGACTTTACATATGTGTGTGACATTCTATGGCTACGGGCGCATGTCTGCAAATGGGTCCCCTTGGCTGCATGTTAGTTGTTACGGATGACCTATACACTGCGTGATTGAGTTCCTTTGGTTACATGTTAGTGGATACACATAAAAATATTTGGAAATCAAGGTTGATACTTATTCAAATCACTATTTAACATCACATTGCATCCAAAAGAATAAATGCATACCATAATCCACAAAATAGAGTAAACTTAGTAATAATCATATTAACTAATATATGTGTCATAAGTTCAAGATATAGTGGAAATGTTCAATAGTATAACTGGGAAATACAAGTTCAGGGGTACACATGGATTAAACAAAATACAAGAGATGAGGTGTTTAAATAGGAAATAAAATGACTCATCACACCCCCAAACTTAATTTCTTAAATGTCCTCATTCAATATTATTTGGGTTCCTCATCCGGATTAGAATATGCCTAAATTATTCTGCAGAGGCACCTAAATTTAGTGGGTATAGATGTTCCTTCTAGCTTGCTAAAGAAGTACCCTGCATTCTTCCTATATATTTCCATTATCATGTCCTGTGTGTCCTCATCCAATTCCCTATTTCCAGACCAATGTGGTATATGATAGTGGAAAATTGGTGGATAATAACCAATAGGAAACCAAGTTTTCCACATCCCTTAGAGACTTCAATATATGCATTTATCCTCCTGAAAGTGGGGATGATATTATGATAAGAATGCATTTCCTTCCTCTACATCTCTTGTGAAATTTCCTCCCATCTTGCCTTGCAAGCACTGTACCATTTCCATGATATTAAATTTGATGTAGTTTATGGCTTCATCACGAGTTTCCTATCTCATTTGATAAACCCTCTATTTGATTTGCTGAACTTGCATATACTTCGCATATTATTCAATCATGGATTTGGTATTTCCTACCTCTTTGCTTGTCATCAATGATTGCACTTTACATAAGTGCATGTAGTCAACCATTTGCTTCTCTCTATATAGCTCATTTTTAAAATAGGAACACAATGCCCTAATTTGCACATCCCTAATGTAGAGTATATGGATCCAGTCTCTTTCATACTCCAAAGCATAATTATACATATATAGCTCACATAGAAGTAACTGGATCTCATGGGGAATTTTCATATATATCCTAAATAAAGGTATAGATCCATTAATATCAAATGGGATATCATTGTTGATACATGTATACTTTAACTACAACATTTTTTATTTTAAGAAGACAACATAAATGTTAGACGGTGGTCTACATTTAAATATTTCATTTGTTACTTTAACTATATCTTCTTATTTTTTCTTCAGTCTTACAATTTGATTATCTTTGGCCCTGAGTTGTCTATATTTTTCTTCAAGATCCTGTTGATGTTGGAAGAGTAACTCTTCCTTCTCCCTGTTCCATCTACCCTGCAGCCTAACAACATAGTCTTCAAATTGTTGCACCCAGTAATCTAACAAAGTTTTTTGAGTGCTTATGCTTCAAAAAAGGGTTTCGGGATTTTTGAAAACTTACGTGATAATAACCTATGGTTACAAGCTATCGATGGAAGTGTTGGGGAAACAGGGTCTACAAATTCATGATTTGTATCTTGGATAACTGCAGGACTATTTACTTATATGGTCTCAATATTATCATATTGGGGTTCTGTCTCAAGTTCATTAACAATATTTTCTATTGTTTCCTCAACATGTGGTGGAAAATCATCCACAATATCAATGTCAACAATATGTGGTTCAATAACTACATGATCTAGTGCTTCCTCATTGCATTCTTCCTTATATGTAGCAAAATATGGTGTATTGTCAACTTCATTTATCAATACTTCACCTTCATGATGTTTATGGGTTTCCCCAACATGAACAACCTCTACTTGATCCCCAATTGGTTTAGCAGGGATCTCATGAACAAGTTTTTCATCATGTTCCTCCTCCTTTGTTTCTTCCATTTGTTTAGTGGTGCCTTCCATATCCTATTGTTCCTATGCAATTTCAGGACCACCTTGCTCCATATCTATTTGTTTAGGTTCTTTGGTCTGTTTAACATCCTCTACATCATTTTCCGGTGAGATTATAACATTCTTCATAGGATTTGAGGTTTTGGGATTTTTAGTTTGAATCCTATGGGATCTTTGAGATGGTTGGGGATTTGCTTGAGGACTTTTGTTTTCCTTAGAGGAAGAGGACTTAAGTGTAGATATATTCAACAAAGTTTCAGCAACAAGAATCCTGTCAGGAGAGATGGGCCTAGGGCCTTTCTTTGGAGATGGAGGTTTTTCATGAACAAGTGTTTTTATAGGTATAAAGGTTTATGAAGGAATAGAGGTTTCTGTGTAGGATTAGAGGTAAAAGCTATGGTTTCGAGTAGAGGTGTGGAAGAACTAGCTGTGTTTTTCCTCTTTTTCTTCCTTTTTCCCAACAAATCATCAATGTGTTTTCCCTAGCAAACTCTCCCCATTTTATTGTAGGGTGCTCCCTCTCTAATGCATTTTTGACAATCAAGGTAATAAGATAGTGATGAGATAATGTAAACCTCCCCCTCTGAGACTCCTTACTCATTTTATTTAAGATTTCATGTAAGAAATTAGGGACATTAACATGTCTTCCATTCTTTAAATGATTAAGCAATTTAAAATGCACAATATTCAATATTGAGTACCTACCCTCACAGGTGAAGTATTTTATAATGTAGTTTGCAACATCATCCCAAAAAGGTTTTAGGGAAGTGCGCAATGTACCTTGTCTGTCACTTACAAAATTCATCATCATCACCAAATTCCATTCGAGCCTCATCTGGATTTGGCTTTACAACAAATAACTCACCTTCTGCCAAAAGTCCTGTTATTGCAGCTAGAATTTCATCATCCACCTTAATTGTCAAACCCTTAATAGTGGCCTTTCCATCCTTGAATGTGGTAGTAAACTCTGTCACCATGGACTCGTTGAATCCCTGAAACTTATTAATATAGTCCATCCATCCACTATCATGTAAATATTGTAATATTTACGGTGATTGTGAAGATGTGATGTAGGCTCATTTTGAATCAGGCTCCTCCCATGTTGAACTTGGCACACTTCTTGAGCTTTGAGAGGAAAAATCTTGTAGTTTACGGTGATTATGAAAAAATGGGTAAGTGTAAGGCTGTAAAGTACTTGATGTTTTCAAATTTTGCAACCGAATCACATGTAACATGAAAAGACATGCATTAATTTCATTTGAGGGGTGCAAGCATGTGAGGTGAGGTCATGTGATGAAGTGGGAAAAAACTTATATGATGAAAGGAGGAAGAATCTTATGTTTTATAAATTCACTTATGACATGACACAAATATTAATCACATATAATTATTCTATCACTACTTTATTAAAGTGAATTAAGTGCACTTATCTCAAGATTTACGTTGGATGATGGTGACATGTGCTTCATCATAATTTGTGCCTTTGGCTATATGTAAAGTCATCATGACGCTAGAGGTTGAGATGCCATGATGTTGCAGATGTTGTTGTTACAAGTGTGTATAAAATTCATACTTTAGGATCGTTATTGAAATCAAATAATTTCTAGAGAGGGAATATTGACTTGCTCTGGTACTAGTCATCTTCATCACTACTAGCTCATAAAATATTTTCCTTTTATTTCCTTTGTGCAATCATAAGTTCTACAAACAGGAAAATAAAGAAGGGCTTTGTTGCATGCTTTGATATAAGTGGACCTTTAGTCTTTACACCATCTCCTTATGTCAGATACCATGCACTTTTTGCAACAAATACAAAAATCCTACAAAATATAAATTCTAAGAAAATAAAACATGTTAGTTGAGTGGTGCTGATCACCAAGAAGGATGATCACATCACTTTTACTCACATTTGGAGTATTTAGCAAGGTGAATAAACATAGGTCACTAAAATTCTCATTCTTCACAACTTCAAAATATCAACCAATAGGTTCAACTTTTGACTTTAACTTTGATGTTCTCATCTCCATTTTGTTTTGAACTCCTTTAAATTGCTATATGAAGGTGCTCCTATCAGTTGTCTTTTTGTACAACCTCAACCTATGACCATTCACTAGTAGTTTGAATCTCACAGGATCTATGGTAGGAGTTTCACAACTCCATTGAAAAATATTTTCTCAATCTCATATGGTCCTAGCCACCTTGTCCTAAGTTTTCCCATGTGGTCCTTGTACTTGGAGTCAAATAAGATAGCGCAATCACCTTCTTGAAATTGTATTTTCATGATTAATCTTTCATGCCATTTGATCCTTTGCTTTTGTACCACTTCTAAATTTGGCACAACCTATCTCCTCATTTCATCCAGCTCATTGAGTTAGAGAATCCTCTACCTTTGAGATTTAGAAAAATCTATTCCTAGTTCAAGTGCAGTCCTTAATTTCTTATTGTCAAATTCAATAGGGATAACAATAATATTACCGTACAAAATATTGAATGGTGTAAAGACTATTGTTGTCTTTAAAGTTTTGTTGAACACCCAAATTTACTCTTGAAGTCTGTCTACCAAATCTCTCATGTGGAGTG
This sequence comes from Taxus wallichiana var. yunnanensis, assembly GCA_018340775.1. Lineage (NCBI taxonomy): Eukaryota > Viridiplantae > Streptophyta > Pinopsida > Cupressales > Taxaceae > Taxus > Taxus wallichiana. The sequence goes on along the minus strand of CM031237.1, from coordinate 627,969,330 downwards.
TAATAGTTTTTATCAAGATGGTTTCTTTTTCCCTATTTGTTACCTCAAATTGACCATTAGATTGGGGGTGATAAGGTGTAGACTTCCTATGTCTGATTTCATATTCCTTATCTAGATCGAAAATAAATATAGCGAGTGTAGTGTGTACCTTTATCTATAAAAATTTCTCTTGGTACTCCATACCTCATGAAATTGTGGTCATATAAGAATTTAGCAACTTTATCACTCTTATGATTTGGAAGTACTTTCAATTCTATCCATTTAGTGAGGTAATATGTACACACCAAAATGTACTCTTTTTGTTAATATTTAGGATCTATTAGACCAATGAAGTCCAACCCTATTTATTAAATGATTGTAATACTAAGCGAGGCTATGGTGGCATCTCATCCGAATTGGTAGGATTACCCATTGTTTGGCACTTATCACATGTTCTTTTGTATAATGTTGCATCCTTATATATTGTAGGCCAAGTAATACCATGTTGTCAACACTTTTGTGATGTTCTCTTTGTAGTAAAATGTCCTCCACATGGTTCACTATGACAGGGTTTGATGAAATCATATGTTTCTTTATCATATATACATATCCTCGTAGGATTTTCTTTCCCCATGTGAAATAGAAATCCAACTATCCAAGAAAAATTCACACATTTTTCAACAATGTATTTCTTTTCGAATATAAATAGTGTGGAAGTGTCTTACATGAGACCAAATAATTAGCTTTATCAACATACCAGGGTGTTTTGGTGGAAATGGAAAAGAGGTGTTCATCTATAAAAGAGTCATCCACCACTTTTTCTTCATTATTGTTCTCCATTATTGAAATAAATTCAGCTACAATGTTGTCCTTACCGAGGTTTTTTTTGCGATGGTGATATCAAACTCTTGCAAGAGTAGTAACCATCTCATTATTCTATTGCTTACAACTGGTTTTTTATCAAATATTTAATTGTTGCGTGATCAATATGAATGGATATTGGATAACTTGTGATGTAGTGTCTAAACTTATTGATAGCATAAACCACTACTAATAATTATTTCTCCGTGACTGTTTAGTTGAGTTCAACGTCGTTGCAGGTTGTTACTGACATAGTAGATTACATAGTTTAGGATTCCATATTTCTATCCTAGAACATCTCCAATGGCGTGATTTAAGGAATTAATATGAATGTGAAATGGAAAAATCCAATCTGGTCCTCTTAACACAGGTGTTGAAGTCAACATTTTTTTCAAAGTATGGAATGCAACCTCACATTTCTCAGTCCACTCAAAGGAAACATATTTTACTAGTAGGAAAAATAATAGTGGTGCAATCTTGCTAAAGTCTGTATAAATATTAGATAATACCCAACATGTACTAAGAATATCCTTACATATTTCTTCTTCTTTGGTGATGGCAGATTTATAATGAAAGATATTTTTATTGGATTTACCTAAATTCTTGCAGTTGATAGATAATTCCCTAACACCATTCCTTGAGACATCATCATGTATCATTTTTCATTGCTTACAGAGACGGGTTATGCTCCTTACATATCTTAAGTAATTTGTCCAGATTCTTCATTTCTCTATCAAATATAATGACATATAGTGTAAGATCATCCATATATACCTCAATGAAATCATTTGTTAGATCTAAAAATATTCTCAAAAAAACTCTACGAAATGTAGCAGGTGCATTGTAAAAACCAAAAGGAAAAACCGAATATGCAAAATTTCCCCATGGGCACATGAATGTGGTCTAGTCCTAGTCCTCTAGTGTAATCTGCATTTAGTTGTAGCCATTATAACCATCCAGAAAATAAAAATATTTCTTGCTAGCAAGAGTGTCAAATACCCGATCAATTAAAGGAAGCGGAAAATGATCCTTCTTTGTTGTTGCATTCAACCTTCTATAGTCCATGAAGATTTTCCATTTTCCATTCTTCCTAGGTACAATGACAAGGGGTGACACCCATTGACTGTATTTGAAATTGGATATATGAATCTAGAATCCAATATTTTTTTAATTCTTCTTTCACTATATCCCTCACTGTTGGATTCATTCTCTTTTGTGGTTGTTTAATTGGTTTACACGTATCTTTGATGTATATATTATGTGTACAAAGCTTAGGATGTATCCCATGCATATCTCCATAGTCCCATATAAATGTTGTCTTGTTTTTCTGTAGAAGAGCAATTAACAGATGCTCTTGTTGCATGCTCAACATTTTGTTCACGTTAAATATCTTTCGAGAGCAATTTGCACTTGCTTAGATAGGTCTGTCATGGAGCATATACTATTGCTTACAGAATTCAATATATAAGCATGTGGAAGAGGTTGGTGGAGGATGTAATTCTTACATTGAACTTTCATAGTGCTTTGTTAGTAATTTGGAGGTGGGTTATTCCATTGCTTTCCTCCTCTCAAAGGCTGATACCATGATTGAGGAGGTTTTCCATTATTGTTGTGGTTGGCCTTGGAATTGAGGTTGCCACTATTTTTGATATTGGTTAGGATATGGGGCCCAACCTTGAGGGTTAGCCCAAGGTGGGGGCTGCATATATGAATTATTAGACTAATTTTAAAATGAATGCATAGGGTCTTGTGTCATACCTCCTTGCCTCGATGGCCATGGTTTTATTTGAGAAACATAGAAAACTTGCCCATCCTCTATCTCCAACATCTTGAAATCAGGTGAAGCCTCCCTTTCTTGAACAATGCTAGCCAATTCTCTGCATCTACAGTTAGATTTCCTCCTTCTACATGCATGATAGTACTTTGTGAGTTCTACTTCTACATCTTCCTTTTTCTTTTTGGCGTGTAGAGAATCTAGCTGATTAGCCATATCATTGACAATCTCCTACTTCATTTTTTTAAACATGTTGAAAATATCTAAGTTGGATATGTCCCCTATTATTTTTGGTAGTGATCAACCTCTTGATCTTACACTTCTTACTCTCTTCATAGTAGCTCTTGAGAAATTATTGCAGGTGTCACAAATGTATGTAAAATTGGCTTTTAAAATATCTCCGAATCTATCGGATCCAGAGCATCCATTTCCTCCCCACTTTGAGTCCCTTAAAAAGAGTAATTTGAGAGATTCAAGTGGAATTTCATTATTCCTTGACTTTTGAACACGAGCAGGAACCTTTCCAAATAGTCTTCCAATGGCTCATCCTCTTTTTATGGGATTATGTATATCTCATCATGTCCTCTGTTACTTGTTCTGTAATAGTCCTGGTACTTATTATGGAATTTATCCTTCATTTGTGTCCACATGGTTACAACATTTCTTTCTAATCCCATGAATCATCTCAAGGTTGCATCCTTGAGTGAAGTAGGAGATAGCTTCAATTTATGTGCATTAGTAGTATAATAATAAATCATGCACATAACATCAAACTCAAACAGAAAGGTGTCTAGGTCTTTTGACATAGATCCATGAAAGTTGGGAAAAGATGAGGGAGAAATATTCTTCGTGCCAATAACTGCATTGTTGTCACTAATGGGGAAATCAAAGGTGGTTGTCCCATTTTGAGCATTCTGATTTACTTCTTCTGCCATCTCTAGCTACTTAAGAGTAGCTACAGAGCCTTCACTTGGAGGATTATCTTTGAACAACAAACTAAGTACAAAGCTTTCTTCTTCAAAATCCACAAAGGTATATAAAGAGATCTATGCTACTTGTGGAATAGGTAAAAATATACCACGGGCATCCCTTGGGTGGTGCATACATCAACTACTCAACTCTATTAATGGAAAATTAGTTGGGGGTTCAAGTGAACTTCCTAAAATCTAAACTGCTCTAAGAAATGAAAAAATTCTTCAAAAACCTTATAACTTGGTAGTATCCTGGAAATTCTGCCAAAAATGGTGGTGCAAATTAACTTGCAATAATTAATATGTTGTTCATTAATCTAAAATCATTTAATTATATGACCTAGGGACATAAAATTTCAATACTACCTAGTGTTTTATGCATAGTTTCATATGTTTGAGGAGTGTAAAGGTAAATTATTGTCACTATAATTAAGAAATGACAATACTAGAAGTGGACTAAACTACGACTAGTAGTAAATACTATGGATATGGAAAAGCATGAAAAAACAAATACCGATAAAGGAAGGAATTATTACAATTCTAACAATGTAATGAATTAAAACAATAAACAAAAGGGGAGGATTAACAAATTGCAAGTGGGCCCTACCTTGGGTGCTAATCCCTCTTAAGGCCCATGTCTACAAAAATTAACAAAACTCAGATTCTTATTTCATCATCATGAAGATTAAAAATGGAAGAATACAAAAAAATATCTACCTATGGATCTAATTCCCTTTGTATTACTACTCCTTACAACATTAATCTTTCCCTTTTTATATCCTTCATTACAACATTGGCATGAAGAGATAGATTCATACTAGGAGTTACAGTTGGCTTCAGTAAAAGATCCTAACCAAGCAATCCAAAAATTTCATGCAACAGAACTATTTAGGATATGTTCTAATACAATCACATAACTTAACTAACTGATTAATTGAATAACTAGTTCTTTGTTTGAGTTGCAATGCATAATTAAGTGATGGCATTGAATCTTCTTCTTGTTCACATAACTACTTCTCTATCAACTTATGAAATCTTAGGAAAAGTGTCCACATTGTTCAAGCTTATAAGAATCATGACTTTATATATGTGTGCGACCTTCAAGGGCTGCGGTCGCATGTCCTGCAAGCGGGTCCCCTTGGCTACATGTCTCTACTACGGATGACCTCTATCTTTTGTGAATGAGTTCTTTTAGCTATATGTTAGTGGATACACATAACAACTCTTTGGAAATCAAGGATGATACCTATTCAAAGAACTATTTAACATCACATTACATCCAAAATAATAAATACATACCATAATCCACAAAATAGAGTAAACTTATTAATAATCATATTAACTAATATATGTGCCATAAGTTCAAGATATAGTGGAAATGTTCGATTGTATAGATGGAAAATACAAGTTGGGGGTACACATGGATTAAACAAAATATAGGAGATGATGTGTTTAAACAAGAAATAAACAAACTCCTCATCATGTGATGTCTAGATTGAATGCGACAATGTAAAATTGATGAGGTGGTAGAATGTGTGATGATTTATCCTAAATCCTATATCGATAAACATGTGAGGAAGATGTCCATAAAGTGTGATGATGTAGCATAAAGTGTATATCACAATATGTATGGATAAGGTGCTAGAAAGAGGTGATGATTTATCCTAAAATTGTATATCACAAAATTTATGAGTAAGGTTATGGTTAATAATGACACATGGTATGATAAGAATATTGCTTGATCATATGTGTGGGTGTGATAAGGTCCATTTGATTAGTAAACCCTCAGGAGTTGAGTATGGATTAAGGGACTAAAGTGCGTCATTGGGTAGTGAGTGCAACACATAAAAAGGAGGCAAGTAAAATGTGTATTATGTGTAATAGTTTTCGTGGTGATTGAATGTCATGTGATGTGTAAGGTACAAGGTGCGTAATGTAAGCTATGTAGATTATATAAGTGTGAATGATCTAAAATATATACGAATGTATTGTGGAGAATGTCTATGATGTATAGGTGTATAAAGTAAAAAATGTGAATGATGCATAATAGATGTAGGAGGAAAATTATCTATATGTAATAATGTGTAGAACGTGTGAGGATGTGTAACATGTGGTGGTTACTATGCAGCGTGTGAGCTTCATGTGTATAGTATGACCTCAATAGTTAAGTGTGAACAAAAGTACCAAAGTGCGTCATAGGGTAATGTCGATGCAAATGTATGTGTGGATGTAGGATGAATGTAAAAGACTAGATGTGATGTGTGTAAGATGTATGGTAGTTAATAAGGTGAAAAAGGTGTCGGGGGAAGATAATAGGTGCATTCCTCCAAGCATGCAATGGAGCATGCACTATCCGATAAAAGTGAAAGGTGGGGAGTCTCCGCCCGATAGTGGTGGAGATGAAGGTGTGTGATTATTCTCTAAGAGTGGTGATATATGAAATAGACGTTGTATAGGTGAGTGAAGTCTATATGCATGAGAATGATGATAATATTTTGGGCATCATGGTGTGAATAAATATGTAGGTGATGGAGAACTATGTGTAACATAACATGGCGGTGATGGACACTGGTGTGGAATAAATCGAGGGGTGACTTGTATCTAGATGTATGAGATTTCCTAGCGAGGGATTTAGAATGATGTAAATGAATAGTAGAGTGATGAGACCGCATAGGTCATGTGTAAGTAGGTGAGATAGGAGAATATTGTGCTTTAGGAGCAATAAATCATGGATAACTAGATATATTAGGTGATTCATTAGCAACTACAAGAGGAGAGTGAAACCATGGAGTAGATGAATGTACAACATTGATAGAAATGAATTGATTGTTGTGAATGAATTTTAGATGTAAATGATTCATGGAGATGATAGATTGAGACCTATAAATCCAATTGAGGCCTAAGAGCATGTCACACCCATCGACTGCTTGGCCCACAAGGAAGGGCACCAACATAGTAAGAGGACAAACTATAACGCAAAGCTTGACAACACCATAGGATTTGTTCATTGGATATGAAATTTGTGAAATCAGATAGCCAATAGCAACAAGAAGTGGAATAGAACACACACTAATGGGCCATGAGGGATCAACCTTGGTATTATTGATAGAGGTAGATCCAATAGAGGTACTTGATGTGTAAGTGATTAGAAGAGAATTCCACATGATAATCGTGGTCAGAGAAAGAAATAATTGGTGGAGAAGTGTCAGTATGAGCAACTAGGAAATCAAGAGCCCCTAATGTAGGAGGAGGCAACTGCGTGATATGTATGATTAGTGAAGGTTCAACCAATTTTTTTCATTTCTTGGAAAAAGATTATTGAATATTTTAAGATTATGAAGGCTTTGGAATCTCAAGTTTGTTGTCATTGATAAGATCTTAGATGATGGTGTGAAGTTTGAAACACCTATTTATAGAGTGTCCCACACATTGATGATAGTCGCATCGAAAGTTCTCATTGTAATTTTGACCTTTTGGATGAGATGGGTCTAATTTAAGAGGAGGACATAGCGTAATAAGATTATTCTCAAGAAGTTGTTGTAATATAATTTATGGAACAATGGTTAACTTTGTAAATTTACACCTAGGAAGTTGTGATTGAAGCTCTTTGGTGGTGGATACTGCATTGACAAAGTGATTTTTGTGTCAGTTGGCTTAGTTATTGATGGTTTGAATGTTGCTTTATTTTGAAAATGCGTAGAAGATGAGGCTTGCTCTTGATATTTAAGCTTTCCTATAGATAAGAGCTTAGTTTCACGAAGCTTAAGAGTATGACATAGTTGATTGAATGAGGGAGATGTATCAAAAAGAAAACTCACATGGAGAGATCGTAATATACTTTGAATGAATAAGTCCCAAAGCTTAGAGTCTGCAAGTACATTTCACATCTTAGCTAAGTTGTTTTTGTATCTTAAAACATAGTCCGCTAAGTTTTTCATTAGATCCTTGTTTTAGTTGGAAAATTTAAGCATAAGAGATCTTAGAGCAAATGTTGATAGAGAAGTGAGTGAGAAATACATCAGCCAAATGCATGAAATATGTTCTTGAGTGAATAGGAAGATCATAAAACTGAACAATCACATAATCTTTAAGATTGCAAAGAAAAATATTTGTTAAAAATGTGTAATCATCTGCATAGTCAAGTAATGTGACATAAAAGTCTCAAATATTCTCTTGTGGGTCACCATGGACTTTGAAGATTGACAACTTAGGAGATTTGAAGTTTCTTTGGTAGTAGATATGTGAAAATTACGGGTGTAAAAGGAGTGTGAAGAAGTGAAGTGGAATCAAGAGATGGAGATACATAAGAAGTGGAAAGTTGTAGTTGGTGAATTTGTGTCTGTAGATCCTAATATAAAGAAGTTAAATTAAGAGTATTTGAAGAGGATCCAGGTTATGCATTGGGAGTATTAGGTGGAATGATAGGATCAGTAGTGGTAGGAATGGATACTGGAGCGAGAGGCTGAGTGGAGACCATGGGAGACAAAGAGTTAGAAATAAGTGAAGCTGCAACAACATCATAAGTATTTTTAGTAGTGACCAAAACATGTAGAATATGTGGAAGATGGGTGGGATTATTACGTAAAGCTTGTTAAAAATCAATAAGTGTGTTCAATTGTACTTGATTGAAATTAGTATCCTCATCGTATGATTTATCACTATCAGATGCTTCGATTTCGTGAAGGGGAACATTATGAGAGTTAGAAAAGGGATTTTTCAGTTATAGCCATTGATGTAGAGACCTCAGCCATTGATTTAGAAACCCTACTAGAGTAGGGAGGAATCTCAAGATTCTTAAGAGACCCAAATCGACCACTACAGGTGAAGGGGCATAAGAAGAAAACCTTGGAAAGAAGGTGGATTTGAGTGTGGGGTTCACCAAAATGATTATGCTAAACTATAAATACACAAGGATAAACTGATGTTATATTATTAGTAAATAAATGTAATAATGAAATACAACAATATATAAAATCAAGATAAGTAATAAATAATAAAAACTTTATGTGTAAAGAAGGGTAAGATGCCTTAGCTGATTCGTAGTGTTGTCAAAGGTGTACAAGACGGAAATCGAAGATAGCCGAAGCACCGAGCATCGCACTAGAGCATAGGAAAATGGATATGTGGATAAATAAGCTATACTAGGGCACTGGAGAGGGATAGGGGATCCTAGGTGCTATTTCAGGTCCTTGGGTCTACAGAAATGATTAGAAACCCCAATTCTATGGGTTGTAAGATGTTCGTTGATGCTCTCCTTTTGTTGCTATAGATTTCCATAATGATTTACGAGGTCAAAACAAACCTAAAAAAGTATAAACATGCAAACCCCTCAAATAAACATCAAATCCTAAAAACGAAAGATGCGAACGAGGGTTTGGATTGTCCTCATCCACCAAAATGGTGGACTTACGATTGAAAGCACCGCACTATATCTCGAGATCCACTATAGTTTTGTGTGTGGATTTTTTCCATAGGGTGCTCTTGTTCCAGTTGCACTTGGATAGTGAGTAAATAGATAGATATAGAATGTAATAAATTTGTTCATGGAATAAAATGAACTTCTCTCTTATGAAGTGTATGGAGATGAGCTAGCCCTTATGTCCCTTGTCATGGAGCTAGATGAATGAAAACTTAGGCGGTGATAGCTATTTCTTAGTGTTTGGTACCTTATTATTATCACATAACTTTATATCTATATGATTCCTTTAATTGAATTTTGTAATTAGCTTCAAAAGGTAGACTACAAAAATATAAGATGCTCAAATTACTATAAAGGACCCAAAAAGTGTGAGTAAAGTAAAAAGATGACAGTGCACCCATATTGGGTGAGGGTTCTTAACACTAACATCCCGGTCTAGGTGCTAGTGTCCAGGATGAGAGATGTCGAAGTATGAATAGATAGATTGAGAAAGAAGAAGTGTGAGACCAAGAAAAATGATAGAAAGGAAAGAAATTTGTCCAAATACATGGGTTAATTAGTACCATTCTTAATTAGGAATCATATGAATAGAGTTATGTGATTAGGACTATATATTTACCCAAAGTGCATGATTTTGTGTATACACTTGTGAAGAATTATCAAGAAATAATCAAAATGAGTCCTAATCTGCTCTACAAGTGCTCTTTGGACTATTTTCCATGAAAGAGAACAAATCAAATGTTGTAGAGCTCTAAGAGTACATGTTGTGAGCTCATGTAGAGAAAGAAAATGATGTGTTCATCAATCGGAGTGACTAAGAAGACCGGGGAAAATAATAAAGCTATTCAATCGGTCTCATGGTTGCGATTTGGATGAGAAGAATATGGATATTTGGAATATCTCAAGTTCATGGTGTTTTAGAGCCCTAAGTGATATGTTGTGTCTTTATTACGCTTCTTGAAGGCATTCATCATCTAAGTGAAGTAATAATAAGGTGTGTTGTAGGTATGTTGGTCATGTTGAGGACTTGGTCAAGATGTTTGAGGTATGTGTTTTCATGATATGCTTAGTTTCTATGAAAGAGATGTGTGTTAGTATCCTATGATCCTAGAAGATGTTTGAAGGAATCTTTAGTTAAGTATGAAGGATTTTCATTGCATGAAAAATGTAGTTTACATGTTTAAAGCATTAGGGAAGTCATGAATCTAGGTACTAAGCTTGAAAAGATCATTGTAAGGTGTAATTTCATTAATATGAAGAGGTTTATAAGTTTATGGAGACACAAGAATACCGTGAGAGCTCATAAGAAGAGGTTTGAAGAGTAAAATATGCTTTGATGGGAAGAAAATTGTGCTTAGTAACCTAACTCGGGTTTGTGGTAAGAATCTTATGAGCATTAAGAAGACTTTTGTAGGTTTTAAGTATTTGAAGGATTCTAGAAACCTTGGAAAATACATAGTGCTATGTGTTTTTAATCTTTATCTTCACATTTAAGGTCATAATCAATATTGAAAATAGTGTTCCAAGGTGTATGCTTAAATAAATTATTTTGAAGACTTGACATATCTATGAAAAATGCATGAAGAAGACTTATGATGAGAGAGAAGGAAAATTGTTGTGTATAATCATGTTGCTAGAAGGTTCTTATCGAGAATTATGAGTTATGGTAGCTATACATACCCAAAATTGTAGGGTACTGCACCGTCGGAACAACGTAACACGTACCCCAATGATGATACAGGTCTCCTCGCAAGGTGTTCGGGATCCGGAAAGGCTCTCCAAGTATGCGTTATCATCCCACATGCCCCGCTTAGCCCCTGCGTGCTTTGCTTTTCTCTTTTCCCCTCTTTTCTTTTCCTTTTTCTCTTGCTTATGAAACCGCGCTGGCCCTACCAGGCGGCGGTCTCGTGACCACCGCCCCGATCAGGGAGACAGTCCTTTATGTGTTTTCAAGAATTCTCTTTTAACATGACTCACGTAAATTTCAATGTTTACCAACTTATTTTCACTACCTTAGGCTTGCATTAATGATTCTGGTTCCCTGGAATAGTGTTTTGCCATTGTTTATAGTTTAAGAGTTCAATTTGGTTTTTACCTTGGGTAAATGCAAATGCTATAAATAGTTGGCTTGTGCTCAAGCAGATGGCCCTCAAATTTTCCTCCGAATTCCTCATTGCAATAGATTAGTCTTTCATTTTTCTTAGAATTTTTAGTTTCTTTCATTGCATCCTTAGTTAGTGTTGTTTTGCTGTTAGGAAGCCACATATCCATCTTGTGCAAGTGTTGTTGATATTTCATCCAATCCATTGGAGTAGAATAGTTTGTTTTCAATAGGAAGCCATTAAAGTTGCATGTTTTATTCTTCAAGTAGGATAGTTTTAGGTTCTGGACGTTTTATGTTGCATGACTCGCAATAAATCCCGCTAGGAATTACATAAGCCAAGCTCTGTACTCTTGTGCTATCTCTCTCCTACTAACATTATATTCATTCTCGTATCCTAAGTGCCTTTGTCCCAATATCTACTTGTTTATGCTAGCATTACATGCTTTTTGGATCCACGTGAACATGAAGGGGCGAGGAGGTCACACCGAGGGACAAGATCACACACATCATTAGATTCGCCACATTGTTCGTAGAATCTAGGTTTTATCTTTCAAAGTTCTAAATTAAAAGCATATCAAATAGAGTAGCCAATCACTTTATTTCAGTCAATTTTACTTTCGATATTACTAGGGAAGCTGTGAGGATTGATAGTTTTTGAGAGACTATGATTCTTTCCTCACTTTTGAGGTAGGATCGAGAGTCTTTCAAATAGATTAGATCAGTTATTTCATTGTTTAGAATAGATTTACAAGCGCGCTGAGGCAAAAGTAGCTATACTCGGTTACTTTGTTTGTTTTAAAATTTGACACTAGGTTAATTGTCAATTTCTAGATATATTAAAATAGCTGCTCCTTCAAATTCATTTATAAAATTCATCAGAAATTAACAAAAATATAGAATTTATATATGTTATAGATATACTTCGCATAGTTAATTTTATTTTGCTGCATTTAGTTTACATTATTGCTTTTGTATGATAATCACGGGACCTAGAGAGCCCAGGGAATACGTATTCGAGCCAATCATGCCCCAATCCAATCTCATCACAGCCATAACTGATGTAGATCAGAATCTTAGGATTCAAGTCTTCCGAACAACCGTAAAATTACAAAAATCAGTTTCCAACTACACGGGTTAAACATAGAAGACGACAAGCACACACATTTTGGTCAAATCAACCAAAATATAGATTACTCTAGATACATATCCGCATGACTGTGGAAGGGTTTGAAAGAGAGCAGATATTCGGTTGTGATCCTTTTGTCCCAAATCCAGATGAAGGAGACACTCTCACGTATATAGATACCAGCTTAAGAATCGAGTCGCACGTGAGACACTGTGAGATACTCGAAAAGATCACACAATTAATAATTCTAAATATAGAGGTTGAAAAAGCATATGAATATTGGATAGTAGGGATTAGGAATTGATTCGCACATGACCATAAGAGTCCACAAGTAACCACGAATCTACGGTTGTGACCCACAAATCCCACACCCAACGAGTCCATAGGTGAATCGAGACATAGAGATCTTTGGCCTACGTACATTAGTATTCGAGATATACTCCACTTCCACCTATCATCATCGAAAAGTTATCCTCTGCTAGACACAAAAACTAACAAAGCTAAGGAGTTCGGACTAGGCAGAGAATCACCCATAGAGTCAATTATATTTACCATCCTCCCTATGACCTTATCTCGGAGATACACGAAACTATCCGAGTCATTTTCCACGTATTCCATAACCTATAGATCGAATCATGCCAAAGCTCGATATTGATTGGAGCCTTTGAGTAGTCATCCTTACCGATCGATCTATCACACCAGTTTAGGTTAGGAGGGCCTTCTTTGCCTTAGATTCACAATTTCCACTAGTGCACGTTAAAGACATCAGATTACCTAATTAGCTTGTTTGCATCCCACACATATTCAATCCCCACCGGATGACTTAGCACGACCTCGGGAGGTCGGGTGTGAGGAAAAGTTACTTATAGATTCCCATGCTTGCTTTCACTTTTCTATCATACAAAATTGGTGAACCCAACGTGAACCTTTCTACTTTTTGATTTGGAGTCATATTTCTACTGGTTCTTTTAAATTAAACGACATTTTTTTATCTCATCAGCTTTCACCATCACCTTCACTCCTTCCCATTATTCTGCGGGTTTTCATATACCGCCCGAATATGTTGGGATTCGATGTGTATGGTAGGCCTCTCTTAGGTCTTGAGGCATACTACGCTCAACTGAATAGACAATCATCGCCCTCACTCTCAGTATGGGGTGACAACTACTCAACTAACCAGTTGTCAACACAAACTCCAAGGGTTAGATATAGCCCATCTTTCCAAACAAAGGAGTTGGATCAATTTTCTCAAACACAACAAATAGAGCCTTCAGGCTTGAACAATATGATGCTCACAGGAGAGTCTAGTTTGTCTCCTCAGGTACTACTTAGACCACAAATTAGTAGACAAGTTGACCCATACCTAGTTTTAGATAATGAACATTCAACACGTTATGCCAGGAATGAACAATGTTCCTAAGGTATGTACCCACCTATAGGGAATCTACAAATACAACCCGAGGTCTCTTTTCAAGGAAATACCTCCATGCCATTACATATAGGAAATGCCCTCGGGGAAACTTGGCAGGGCAACGATCAGTTCATAGCAGGATATCACATGCCTATACAACACCATGATATACAACAAACGCCGCTAAGGCAAAACACCGTGACTTCACCAAATGAAGTCATTTCAATGTTAGTAGAAAAATTGAGGGGGTTAGAACTTGCTCAAGCAAATCACCATTTTCAACTCATGCAGGCAGGAAATTCTAAACCTAGCCAAATAGACCTCCTCACAGGAGTAGGTACGTTAGGCGTGAACCCTCAGTATTCACAACAAACGCCGACTAGAACCGTCATTTCTAACACCGATCTGACACCTCCCGGTCTAGTACAAAATAATCCATTCTTGGACAATACCCCTTTATACTTACACATGTACTCCAAATCACCACAAGGGGATATGTTCTCCTCTCCTAACATGATTCCTCAAACACAGGGGTTTCCTTACACCCCCGCTAACACGTACGCTACACCATATCAACAACCCATTCCACCTCCACTCCCTCAACAGGCACCATCAATGGTTGAAACCTATGCGATAGGGACATATTCGGAATACTTGAAAGAGCCCTTAGATTTCACCATACGAAGTGTCATGCTTCCAAGACCTTTTCCTGATTTGCCCAAGTACAAAGGTGAGGGAGATCCGAATGCACATATCAAAGCTTACGCCACAACCATCTCGAGAACTACTCCCATGGGATGGGGTTATTGCTAAAATATTTCCCAAAACCTTGGAAGGTATCACTCTTGATTGGTATTATAGAATACCTGAGGCTTCCATCCATTCATTCAAGCAACTCGTTTCAGAGTTCATTAAGGCATTTGACATGAACAAACTATTAAGAACAGGAATCAGGGAATTCTTACACATCAAGCAAGAACACAATGAATCTATTGCCCATTTCATCCAGAGGTGGCATATAGTTCTTTATTCTTCGGCAAGTGCTCCAAATATGGACCAAATGGAACTATGTGATTTATTCCTTCATTCTCTCAGCAGAGAAGTGAAGGAAGAAGTCCAGTTCCCAAGAACTTACGATGAAGTACTTGAGAGTGCTCTCCAAATAGATCAAGCGGCAATTGATAGCGGTCGTAAAACATATGGAGCAAATGGGAGGTTAATCACTTTTAACCAGAACACTACAACTTATCCTACTACCACGAATGTCAATCAAGGACCTAAAATCCTTAATAAAAATCACGGAGTGACAACAGATGGAGTAACTAATCAGGATAGAAAGGTAAATGTTGTGAATACTCCACCACAAATAAACAATCAACGAAACAATAACTTTACTCCAACAATCAATACAGTGGATTTTAATCATCCACAACAACAACAACAACAATGGCGAAGCCCTACACGGGATCCAAATCAAAATTCAACTAGGTATTAAAACTAGAATTCAAACCAAAAACAACAAATGTAAAACTTTAGTAGGCAACGGTTTGATCAAAGTTTTAGGCCACAATATACACCGAGCCAACAAACTAGGAATTACAATCCTAACTCATATTTTGGTTTTCAAAAAATCCAAGGCCATGACACTAGAACGTGCCATGACTACAATAAATTTATGCAACATTTTCCAGAGGAACAAAGAAAACTTTTATAGATATGTTCTTGGCAGATCCTACGTCACCAAAGACCAAATACTTTTACGGGGTAGTTTCCCCTCAAAATGCACCCCCGTAGATCTTCAATGATCCACTTCCAAATGGGACAAACAAGGGTGTAATTACAGAAACAATGATCATGAAGCCTCAACTTCATCGAATCAGTTAGTTGTGCCACAATTAGGAAGTCACCACGACCTAAGATAGTCGGTTTAGTGGAGTTAGATGCTTTGAACTACCCATAGATTATGTAACAAGGACATGATAGTATTCCTCTTAGCTAAGTCCAAGCTACCCGCTAGAAAGCAGACAATATCCAACGAGTATTAATAAAACCCGTGGGTGCTTATGACTTAATTAATGATCTAACGAAAACCTTCTTCCACATCTCCTTTTTGGATTTATTGAAGAAATCCCTTCTCACTGTGGCTACTCTTTTAGAAGCATTAGGTTTAGGTCATCTAATTAGCATCACTCCACTCCCAAACACGGGTAAACCATATAGACTTTGATATCTACCCTCTAGGGCAGCCGGATAGGGACACCGAATTCATATTCAAAATAAAAAAATGCCAACAGACGCGAGATTGCACTCCGAGGTGATCCGGCCTTACACTTGTAAGTGTGGGTTTATAACAATTATGTGAAATGTGCAATGGTTGACGATGGGGCTTGATTAACATAGTCCCTTTTTCTTTCCTTCAAAAGCTAGGGTATTGAGAAACGAATTGTTCCACAACTCGAAATACACTAAGAGGCTATGACAACCTTAAATCCACTTCAATTGGAACTATAATACTACCGGTCACCTTAGGACCCAAAACAATCCTGACTGAGTTTTATATTATAGATCGGGAAACTAACTATAATATGATCCTCGACCGACCATGGATACACCGTATGAAGGCAATCCCTTCTATGCTATTTCAAGAAGTAAGATTCTTGCATTTCGGAAAGGTGTTCATAGCCAGAGGTGATCTAAAACCATTTGATGTACACACCGCCTGACCTAAAGAAAAGACCAGGCATGCACCCGAGTTTGAACTCCCAACAAACCAACTTAATAAACCTACCAACGCGAAACCAGAAGAAAAGTTGGTACCTACGACAGATCTTGAAACTATGAGCCTAGCCAAGACAACCCTAGCCCCCAAAGATGAGGCTAACATTGTAGAAACAGTATCATTAGGAACTACTGCAAAAATTGTTGAATTACTAGAACAGGATCTACCAATGTTCCTACCATTTGATTCTGTAGGCATGGGGTACACCCTAGGTGTCGGTTCTCTCCCAGCAGTAGATCTCTGCATGGTAGAGGTAGAAGATGTTAATACAACAAATATCCCAATGCCCATATTCCTAGCTAAGTATTGGAATCTCCATTTTGATGGAGCTAAATGTCATTACAGAGCTGGGGCAGGAGTAATCCTTCTCCCGAAGGAAAAGTCCTACCATTTTCCTTTAAACTAAATTTTGAATGCACAAACAATGGTGCTGAGTATGAAACCCTCCTCCTTGGCCTCATTGTAGCTAAGAGAATTGGTGTCAATAACATCGAGTGTTAGGAGACTCATAATGGTAACAAATCAAGTTCTTTGAGATGTATGAAACCAAAGCCGAGCACTTACAACTCTACAAAACAGCTGTACTGAATTTAAGCAAGGAGTTTGACTTCATATCAATCGAAGCAATCCCGCGAGAACAAAATCTTCTCGCTGATTCAATAGCAACCTTAGCATCACACTTTACTCCAAATAGTAAGTTAGAGGACACCCATTTCATGGTATCCCTTCGTACTGAACCACTGATAAAAACAATGTCAAATCCTCTTTTAAATAGAAATGAAAAAAATCTACTATCCTAGACCACATCAATAGTGATACATCCACTCTTGATTTCTTGAATGCCTATGCGACGTTACATCTCACCCATCACGTGGTAGATTTATCCCTAATCCCGCATTCATCCTCCTACTTCGGAAATCCCATGACAGAGCTTCCCCCACAAAAGGAACTCAGCATATACATAGTTGAGAACGGAGATGATCTAGAACTACCCCTAGCCCCGCCTTAGTTTGAAGAATGTAACGCTTCTTTAATTGAATAAACAATTGATATTAACATCGGAACAGAAGACGAACCAAGGATATTGAAGTTAGGATCCTCGTTAACTCCATTAGAAGTAGAAATACACACTCAGATCCTCAAGGAACATCGAGAAGACTTTTGCATTTAATTATAAAGAAATGACAGGGGTCAGCACCACACATCGTGCGGTGCACAACCTCGTCACTAAATCTGATGCAAAACCGATTAAACATAAATCAAGACCAATGAAACCCAAGGTAGCTCTCATGGTGAAAGAGGAGGTAATGAAACTCCTCCAAGTAGGATTCATCAAACCAGTCGATTACTCAATGGGTATCTAATATTGTTCCGTTCTCAAAAAGAATGGGAAGATACACATTTGTGTAGACTTCCGAGACATTAACAAGGCATGTCCTAAAGACGACTTCCCATTACCATCTATAGATGTCATCATTGACGTAACAGCTGGATTTGAGCTTTTATCTCTCATGGATGGATTCTCGGGATACAATCAAATCAGAATATCCGAACAAGATCAAGCTAAAACCATGTTTATAACTCCTTGGGGAACCTATTGCTATGTTATGGCATTCGGTCTCAAGAACGTTGGCGCTACGTACCAGCGGGCTATGACATATATATTTCATGATCTTATTCATAAAATTGTGGAATCCTACGTAGATGACTTGTTGGCCAAGGCCAAGAAGTGTTGTGACCATCCGGAAGTACTTCGTGTCATTCTTTCACGTCTGATAGAATACGGAGTCACGCTAAATCTAGAAAAATGTGTCTTTGGTGTGACAGGAGGGAAGCTCCTAGGTTACATTATATCATCACGCGGGATCGATGTTGACCCAACCAAAATTAAAGTTGTTCTTGAAATGGTCCCACCTTCGGATGAATCTGGAATTAGGTCATTTCTCAGAAAACTTGGTGCAATCCAGAGATTCATCCGGACTTAAGTTTCGCCATTCATCCAATCAATAATCTACTCAAGAAATATTATAGCATCGATTAGACCGAAGACTGCAATTAAGCTTTCAACGTAGTTAAGAATTTCTTGTTATCACCACCCACGCTAATGCCACCTAAGCCAGATCACCCGTTAATTTTATATTCGCGAGCCACCAATGTCTCGCTAGCCTATATGCTGGCTCAAGAAGATGATGACAAGAGAGAACATGTGATCTATTTCATTAGCTAGACATTTCTTGACTATGAAACATGCTATACACAAGTAGAACGAGAATGCCTCGACGTAGTCTTTTGCAACCAAATGCTTAAGACATTACATGTTAAATCAAGAAACAAAGGTCATCAGTAAAGACAAGTAACATTTACGAACTTTCCCGACGCAAGGGTCCTTTTCTAAAAATGCTAGACGCTTTATAACCTTAATGGGTAAATTTGAATAAAAATTCATAAATCGAAGTCGGTTAAAGGACAAATCATCGCAGATTGGTTAGCTGATAATCCATTAGACAGAGGCGATCTAGTAGATCTGGACTTTCCCGATGAGTGCATATACTACATCGAAACCTGGCCTTCTATCTCTGAGTGTCCTTGGTACACCGATATTATTAATTATATCATGGACCATGCATATCCGTAAGGTGCTACACCACAATGGAAAAGGCGTTTATGCATTATCATAGCTAAATACGCATATAGAGCAAGTGCTCTATCGAAAAGTGTTCGATGGAATGTTGTTAAGGTGTGTCGACACAGAATAATCCAAGAGGATATTCCACGAATCTCATAGTGGAATGTGTGGAGGCCACTTCGGTGGCCATGCCACTGCTCGAAAAATACATCGAATGGGATATTTCTGGCCTACTCTAGAACATGATGCAGTAGAGTTTGTATGAAGGTTTTATAAGTGCCAAGAATTCTCTCACGAGATTCACATGCCGGCACAAGCTCTACAACCAATCGCTACTCCATGGCCCTTTTCTACGTGGGGCCTAGATTTAATAGGGAAATTCTCTCCCTCGTCTACAGATGGCCATAATTTCATAATCACGGCCACCGAATATTTTACCAAGTGGGTAGAGGCTATGCCTCTTACTACTGTGCCGGGTTCTGTAATCACCAAGTTCATTTTGAACCAAATCATTTGCAGGTATGGTATCCCACAAGTCATTATCTCAGATAATGGGACTTCTTTTAAGAATGATGAAGTTCACGAATTATGCAATAAATTTAAAATAAGCCATCATACGGCCTCCTTGTATTACCCTCAAGCCAATGGACAGCTGAGGCGACAAACAAAACATTAAAAGCCATTCTCCTTAAAACGGTGAAAGAAAAAAAACGAGATTGGAATTTGAAGTTATATCCAGCCTTATGGGCCCATCGAACCTCAATAAGAACACCAACAGGAGCCACTCCTTTCTTGCTAGTATTCGGGGGAAGCAGTTCTCCCGCTTGAGGTTGAAATACCCAGTCTTTGTATCTCATTACAAGGGATTCTAGACGAAGACGCTTACAGAGAAGCACGTCTCTCCCAACTAGAAAGCCTAGATGAAGCTAGGATAGATGCCGAACAGTGGCACAGAGTCTATCTTTGACCGAATGTTAGCAAGAGATAACAAGAAAGTCTATGAACACAACATATATGAAGGTGATCTAGTTCTAAGGCTAGATAGCCGGATCGACAAAAAAACCGGTGAAGGAAGGAAGTTCCGGCCCAAATGGTTGGGCCCATACCGAGTCATGAAGGACTATGGAAATGGTGCATATCTCCTATGTACGCTGGAAGGTGAGGAATTTGGTGAAACGGTCAATTCCCTACACCTCAAACGATTCTACGTGTAAGCAATTAGTACTATTTGTATAATTATATCTACATTGCATCTTCATATAGTTAGGATCATCTTGTTCGCTTGTTTCATACAAATTTGTGATCAAGGAATTTATTCTCAAAGCAATTCATTACAAACTCATGATGTTGTTGGCATAAACACTCTAATCATACTTCTCTATTTCCATGATATCATCAAACTATTTCGGAATCACTTCATCAAATAAAGCTAGATATGACAAGGTCTCAATGGTAACCATACCAAGATCTGCGGGTTTATCCTCACTTTTGGTTTCTTCTTAGGATAGGTATCTTGCCTATGGTCTATTCTAGAAGCTTCATGGTGTCACATCTATCCCGTACGTATATCTCTTTGGAAATAAGAACACACTGACATTTTTCTCAAATAAACAAGTCAAATATAGATCAAACAGAAAATTTTAAATTTACACATTTCCTTTCCCCACCAACCTTGAGTGATGAGCTTTCATCTCTTACTAGTGACATAGGGTTGGGAAAGGATGGAAATTCCCTTACTCACCTATGCCTTGCCTATGGTGATAAACCCACGCTTCTTAATAGTAGCATGGGGCAAGGTGTGGGGGGTCCTCTTGACAAGTAAACGCAAAAGGTCATAAACAAAAAATTCAAATCTTGAAGTCTTAAGTCAAAAGCAAATGAATTAGATGTCCAAAATCCTAAGAGAATTAAGAATCCTAAAACCCAGATTTTGTCTACCATGTGGCCATCTATGGATCTAAGTCTAGATAAACCGCAAAGCAAGTTACATCCCAAAACTATGAAGTCACTCGAGTGGAGTAGGCTTGTAGTATCCTAATTTGATTCTGGCAAAGCTTTGTCTATCTTTCATCAATATCATTTCAACACATTTCATAACTTGTGCCCTTTTCAGCCTCTTGGTGATGAGCCCTCGCATCTTACTAGTTACATGGGGTTAGGAGAGGGGCAGGTTTATCTGCTTATCATACCAGCTTATCTTCACCACTTTGCCAAAGTAAATATGAAGTGTCCAAAATTGCTTACAGAAACTAAGATTTAAAATCACATTGTATCTACATTATCATATATCAAAGATCATGAAATACAAAAGGAAAGTAAACATTTGTATCATTTCAGATCATTTGTTCTCCATTGCATACATTCTAAAAGCATATAAGCATAATATCATAGTTCACATGAGGAAACGGAAATGCAAGTAAGCCATAAATGCCAAAATTCTGATCCAAAAAGAATATATATAAATTCCGTAGAATGCCATCATGCGCTAAGTATGGTCAAAATGCTCAAAGAGCCCGAGATATACAAAAATATCATGCAAAATCAAGGGGAGCCAAGTGGCTTCTCAACCCCCATGAGACCCCTCCGAGGTGCACGCCCACACCTAGGACTCGCACACCGGCACTCGAGTGCATGAGGGCTTAGGATCCCGAGGGGCAGCCCAGTCTCGCCACGAGATTGACTCCTCATCAGGCGCTTGGCTGTCCTATACCCTGCTAACTCCGTATGGAGAGTCGATACCATCCTGGCCATATGCCAGATAGGAGAAAAGACATCAAGATGTCTCATGCTAGCTGCTGAGGGCTCCCCGGCATCCATAGATAGCTCCGCATGGGTCCTCTCCATGGGAATCATCAGGGTATCGGTGCATACCCTACGAATCAGGTCCCACCACTCATCGGCGGTCTCTGCAAAAAAGGGAGAAAACAAATTAGAAATGAAACAAGAGATAAAACACAAGTGTAAACAAAAGGAGAGATAGCAACTAAGGAAATCCTAAGTAAAAAAAAACATTAAAAGGAAGGGTGGTAACTTACTCGGATCACCAGGCCTCCAGGATGGATCTCTAGGTTCAAGACCGCCACGAGATGCCGCCACCGACCGAGGTGCTCCCCCATGGTCTGGAGCGATGTAAAGCATCCTACAACGGACTCATCCTCCCCTACCATGGCCCCGAGAGAGTGGCTCCTTTGAAACCGCAGTCACTCTCTCTGCACTCTACTCGCCCTCTCTACCTACATGATATCCTGAGTGTCATGCCACTTAGGATCACTGTCCTCCTCAGTCTCCTCCTCTGTCTCTCCCCCTGTAAACTCCTTGGACTTGGAGTCTATGTCGATGGGGTCATCGCTGCTATGGGCAGGACTCGCGACAATCTGAAGTAGGGGTGCCTGAGGAGCACTGGCTCTCCTCGGGCACATATTACCCTCCTGGCTACAATAGGAACACCAGGTGTAACAACTATCCAACCCCGGCCTCTAGGACCCCCTCTGGCCTCTCGAACTGACCTGTATACTGGCACTACTAGGGGAAGCATGCCCATGTAAGGTAGGCCAAACTGCTGAGGAACTCGGCCAAAGGGGTGTATCTCCACTCGCCCCACTCTGTCAATAAGCTACCCTGTGGTGGAGCAGGAGATCAAAGTAAGAGCCTCCTCCCCATATGCCTCGCCATGGTCGATATGGTGTGGCCTCCATGTCATTGGTGGTCGAGAAGTAATTGGCCGATGAGGTGCTCTAAGCACCGACATATCCGTCCATCCGGCTGCCCTCATAGCTCCGAATCTATCACCTCTACGCCCGCCATAGGGGATGAAGTTCTCATAGACCTAACTCATGACTGTGGTCGGGCGGCTCAAAGATCGCCCTCGTAAACAGACTACCCCCGTATAAGTCATGGTAGGTAGTCCCAAGTATATCGCTCCCAGGCGTAAATCCAACCATGACCCTTGATTTGTGCAATAATGGGGACTAGCAATATAGCAAGCAGTGTCTCCCCCTTGTCCTTGATCAATCTCAAGGCAATGATCCCCATAATTGCCCGACGAAGCAAGGGGATGGGAAAACTAGGAATAGATCGAACTCGACCACCTTCTTCGAACCCATGGAGATGACCGCATCTCCCATGTAGGAATCCCACCGTGCTATCTCGGGGCCCGTGAACTCGCTGTCTCGAGGGTGAGTCGCCTCCCAATGATCGGGACCCTGCAATACGGTAAACATCCTCCAAAGTGTGATGGTCCACTCACCTCGGACCCTCGGTAATTGGAAGGTGTTCGATCGCATCCCATTAGGAAAATACTTCACCGAGTATGTGATCTGGATGGTGCAACATGTGGTACTACAATATACGTATTATACCCGCCCTCTGAAGAGTATCTTGCTCGTCCTGTGAAAGGGCGTCTAGTACTGTTGGGAGCTAGTCACACTCTCTCTCTTAGCTCCACTGAATGTACTCCTCTCTCGCCTGCATACACCCAAAAACACACAAAAAAAGTAAGTTAGCATCCGAATGACATTAGAAAAATCATGAAAACACATAGAAATGCTAAAAATGCAAAAACAACCTCAAACAAGTGTTCTTTTAACATTCTATAAAGAACCACCACCCTGAGTAGGGCGGTGAGTTTCTGCAACCGCCACCTCAAGGTGGCGGTCTTGTAACCACCGCTCGAACAACACGGCGGTCGTGTAACCACCGCCCCAAGCAGGCAGCAATCGTGTCCCGAAAACCCACGCGGGTTTTTAAACTTAAAAAGGCCAAAAACATGAAAAGAGACCATTTTAACTATAAAAAAATCCTACCCAGTAGGTGCCCCTCCTAGATGGACCTTTTGAACCTAACATTTTCAAAAATACCCCCCCACAACAAAGGTTTTAGCATTTTAAAATTTTGGGGGTAAAAACAATAAATTGAGGAGAACTAACATGTGATCTCGCGGGTCAATGATCTACACGCGGAGGCATGATCACTATCTCGCCACGAACGTTTTGACTCTACTCTCATAAGAAACCGTCACCGTGGGTCCCAGAGCTCAGAATCAATCAAATCAACACACGTAAATGAATAGGAAAATGGGCCCACTTTCATATATATATAATCAACCTGACTTGTTTTGAATGTTTTTTTGCAGGTTTGGAGCGCCGACGGAGGTAAGTTATTACCCCGCACAAATGGTATGTCCTCATTTCCCATTATTTTAGCGTTTATTTTCCAATCTATCTTGTCTATCTGCACTTGAGTTCTCTTTTCGTTTTGGCAGGAGCAGGAATTTTGGATGGCATCATTTTGACACACGGACGTATCAGGTATGACTTCCAACTTCCCATTTCGGGACCACCATACTCGGACCCACCATTTTATGCCTCTTCATGGATAAAACGCTTCTCCGAGGGGGTAATATGTACGTACCCAAAATAGTAGGGTACTGCACCATCGGAACAACGTAATACGTACCCTAATGATGATACAGTCTCCTGTAAGGTGTTCGGGATCCGGAAAGGCTCTCCAAGTATGTGTTATCATCCCACATGCCCCGCTTAGCCCCCACATGCATTACTTTTCTATTTTCCCTCTTTTATTTGCCTTTTGCTCTTTAGTTACGAAAAACCGCCGCCTCGATCAAGGTGGTGATCCTGTAATCACCACCCTACTCAAGGTAGCGGTCCTTTAAACATTTTCTAGAATGCTCTTTTAACACGAATCACATAAATTTCAACGTTTACAAGATTTTTTTCACCACCTTGGGCTTGCATTAATGATTTTGGTTCCCTGGAATAGTGTTTTGCCATTGTTTATAGTATAAGAGTTTAATTTGGTTTTTACATTGGGTAAATGCAAATGCTATAAATAGTTGGCTTGTGCTCAAGCAAATGTCCCCTCCAATTTTCCTCTAAATTCCTCATTGCAATAGATTAGTCTTTCATTTTGCTTAGAATTCTTAGTTTCTTTTTCATTGCATGCTTAGTTAGTGTTGTTTTTGTTAGGAAGCCACATATCCATCTTGTGCAAGTGTTTTTGATATTTCATCCAATCCATTGGAGTAGAATAGTTTGTTTTCAATAAGAAGCCATTAAAGTTATAGGTTTTGTTCTTCAAGCAGGATAGTTTGTGTTCTGGATGTTTTATGTTGCATGATTTGTAATAAATCCCACTAGGAATTGCATAAGCCAAGCTCGTACTCTTGTGCTATCACTCTCCTACTTGCATTATATTCACTGTATCCTAAGCTGCCTTTGTCCCAATATATACTTCGTTGATGCTAGCATTACGCACTTTTTTAGATCCACGTGAACACGAAGGAGCAAGGAGGTCACACTAAGGGGACAAGATCACACACATCATCGATTCTCCACGTTTCGCAGAATCCAAGTTTTAGCTTTCAAAGTTCTAAATTAAAAGCATATCAAATAGAGTAGCCAATCACTTTATTTCATCAATTTTACTTTCGATAATTCCAAAGAAGCTATGAGGATTTGATAGTTTCTGAGAGACTATGATTCTTTCCTCACTTCTGAGGTAGGATCGAGAGTCTTTCAAATAGATTAGATCAGTTATTTCATTGTTTAGAATAGATTTACAACTACACAGGCAAGTAGCTATACTCGGTTACTTTGTTTGTTTTAAAATTCGA
Organism: Taxus wallichiana var. yunnanensis; assembly: GCA_018340775.1. Classification (NCBI taxonomy): domain Eukaryota; kingdom Viridiplantae; phylum Streptophyta; class Pinopsida; order Cupressales; family Taxaceae; genus Taxus; species Taxus wallichiana. The sequence continues at coordinate 627,943,649 of CM031237.1, read as the reverse complement.
CACTAGGTTAATTGTCAATTTCTAGATATATTAAAATAGCTGCTCCTTCAAATTCATTTATAAAATTCATCAGAAAATAACAAAAATATAGAATTTATATATGTTATAGATATACTTCGCATAGTTAATTTTATTTTGCTGCATTTAGTTTACATTATTTCTTTTGTATGACAATCACGGGACCTAGAGAGCCCAGGGAATACGTATTCGAGCCAATCATGCCCCAACCCAATCTCATCATAGCCATAATTGATATAGATCAGAATCTTAGGATCTAAGTCTTCTGAACAACGGTAAACTTACAACAAATCAGTTTCCAACTGCACGGGTTAAACATAGAAGACGACCAAGCACACATGTTTTGGTCAAATCAACTAATATAGATTACTCTAGATACATATCCACATGACTGTGGAAGGGTTTGAAAGAGAGAAGACATTTGGTTGTGATCCTTTGGTCCCACATCCATATGTAGGAGACACTCTCACAGATATAGATACCAACTTAAGAATTGTGTCGCATGCACGCGCCCGTGAGATACTCTAAAAAGATCACACAATGAATAATTCTAAATATAGAGGTTGAAAAAGCATATGAATTTTAGATAATAGGGATTAGGAATTGATTCTGCACATGACCATAGTAGGTCCATAGCAACCATGAATCTACGGTTGTGACCCACAAATCCCACAACCCAATGAGTCCATAGGTGAATCAGACATAGATGCTGGCCTACATACATTAGTATTCAGATCTACTCCACTTCCACCTATCATCATCGAACAGTTATCCTTGCTAGACACAACAGCTAACAAAGCTAAGGAGTTCTGGACTAGGCCAGAGAATCACCCATAGAGTCAATTATATTTACCATCCGCCCTATGACCTTATCTGGAGATATACACGAAACTATCCTAGGTCATTTTCCATGTATTCCACAACCTATAGACCGAATCACGCCAGAGCTTGATATTGATTGGAGCCTTCGAGCAGTCATCCTTGTTGATTGATCTATCACACCAGTTTAGGTTAGGAGGGCCTTCTTTGCCTTAGATTCGCAATTTCCACTAGTGCGCGTCGAAGACATCAGATTGCCTAATTAGCTTGTCTGCATCCCACACATATTCAATCCCCACTAGCTGTCTCGGCACGACCTCGGGAGGTTGGGTGCGAGGAAAAGTTACTTGTAGATTACCATGCTCGCTTGTCACTTTTCCATTATACAGTAGCCCTAGAGGTAGAATAACGTGTAACAACTCTTGGTATAACTATGAGATGGATAGTAAAGATGTTTGAGGTATGATTGAAAGGATTGAGACCGGTGTGAGAAGATGGTTACCTTACTTGTGACACATTTAATGGTATGTTAGGTACAACTGAATTATATTATACATTTTTGATCTTTGGAGAACCTTCTTAGGATTATTAAAAGCTTAGGGGTATGTTGCAAAGTATTTGCACTCATTTTTTCTATTTTTTCATAAGTTTATATTTCCTTATAAGGTGCATCAAAGGTGTGTAGGTAGTGTTATATAATTTCCTCTAGTGGAGGAAATTAGATAACAAGAATATTACCGCTGTGATTAATTAAGTTAGTCTCGAGAATCTTGAACCGATACAAAAAGAGTCAAGCTTCGCAATATGGGAAAGACTTAGGCAAATCATGATGAAAAAACAAAAAGGGAAGCCCGAAGCGAGTCAACACAGAAAATTAGACGAGTCACTTTAACGTGCCACGTGTCATCTTAGTGAAATTCCAAAGAGAGAGGAAAATATGAAACTCCAAACTCTTGTGGGACTTCCACGTGGATTTAGTGATGAGGGGCCTGCAAAAGAAAGGGTCTTTGTGTTAATATATAATGAGTCCCATTACAAACTCAAGAAAGAAAAAGGGACTGCATGAAGTTGCCACGTGTCATCTCGATGCACTTTCAAAAGCCAAGAAAAGTGGAAGATGCCGGAGATGTGCTTGGCCTATACGTGAACTCAACATGGATAGAAACCAAACCCAATCGCCCGACCTCGAAGTTCAAACGAGCATAACTTTTGACCCAGAACTTTGATTTTCACAAAATTGGACTTTTCAGGAAAGCTCTCGACATCCTCTATGCCACAAAAAGAAGATTTCTTATTTTTAGTAAGGGTAGGTGGGTGAAAATAAAATAAGCATCTCCAACTCCAATAACTAAGCATGATGCATAAAAATCAAGAAATGTAGAAACTGATGGAGCTTTAATGGTGATTTTTAAGGAAAACATGCCTAGGTCAAAGAATCAGTTGGGAAGTGGTTGGGAATGTAATTAATGAGCATCACCATCACTTTCTCCAGCTATAGTTTATGGGGAAGTGTGAGGGGGATTTTACAAATCTATTTGCCATCATTTCATCTCATTTATTGCATCTTACAGGTGGTTGAAAAATCAATTTTGGGATTGGAATCTTCTCTCTTCCTCATTCTATATATTATAACTGGGTTTCATCTAGGATACAAGTTCTGGGGAGTTAATCGGTTTTCTTCTCTATCTCAAGATACCTCTTCTGTAAAAGGCAGAGGCATGGAGCTCTAACCTTTTCCTAGGTTTTTAATAGAAATTTGGCCTCTCTTCTATTGTAATACTGTGCACAATTTTTGGAGTAATATAATATGCCCTATGCAGCATTTTGTCCATCCTTCGCATATCCGTGTTGTCTCTAATCGACTTTATTTGTAAATAGAAACCGTACATCTCTTAATGTTATTAATATCCTTGAAGTTGTGCTTATGTAGTTTGAGGTAGTGTTCTGTGTGATCTTCTCTAGCCCATGGTGTAATTTCATCCACCCTTTTCGGCTTGCTCACCTTTTCCTTATTTCAGCGCTTATGTTCGATTTGACTCCACTTTTCTAGCGCATCACTCCCATTATTTTTTATGTTTTGTTTCATTTTTCTGACCCTCATCTCATACCATAGAGAAGATCCAACTTATTTAAAATATAGAGGCCACCTTAGGGCACATGTCTCACCAACCTAAGGTTTCCTACGACTGGCTGGCATTTATCGTTAAGGATAATCGTCAATAGTTTTCTGCATGCCCGATGGGATGGTTTCAAGCACCTTATGATTTTATTTCATCAAGTTGGTGTGTTCTTGGTGAGATTCAGCCTTTGGAGGCACATACAAATCACATTTGGTGAGTTCGTTTGGACTAAACAACCCATTATATGTTTGCAAACCTTTTCTTCTCGTCCATTTCCATTTGTTTCTCTTCCATCCCTCTCATTTTATTTCATTTTATGAAGTTGTGTAATCTTAAGGCGTCACTCCCACAAAGTGGAATTCACATTTTCTATAGTATAATCAACCTCTAATGAGATTCAAAACTCCTCCAGATCAAAAATATGACCGATTCGTAACCACTATGCTTACCCATATGGGCTATGCCAAAATTAGTTTGGATTCAAAACTTATCAAGAACATAGATAGGCATAAGAAAACAATAATAAAATGGATGATCCTATCATACTAGAGAATCTCCAAAGAATGGAGGCTTACATAGTCCAAGCTCAAAGCTACGACACAAATGAAAGCATCTAGGATTGGTTGCAGGGCACCTTGTCCATGGGAAGGCCCTTTTCCAAGACACTATAACCCGCAGGACAAGCTTGATTTCTTGGATGAAATGTTGCCCCAAATTACACAATGGATCGAGGGTATTGAAACATATGAGAAAAGTACAAGACAACCTTTTCAATGGGTAAGTCAATCACCAACTCTTTGTTCTTCTTTCTCTCCTTCTCAAGCTTTACCATTTCAACATTGTCAGGATTCAAGCCCATTATATGCTGCTCCAAATGTTGAGTTCCCTTCCCCATTTCCTAGTCTTCCATCCCATCTCGATTCTTCTGCCCTTTTCCCTTCACAACAGTCACTCCCTCCATGCAAACAAAAACTTCCACTTCCTTCTCCACCACAAATGGTTACAAAATATGTGGTAAATCAACCCAACCCTCCTCTTGTTGTCTCAAGTTTATCTTGGGAAGAAAGTAGTACTAAAACTAGTGAAGAAAAACCAGAAGGAGAGTCCAATCAAGAAGAAATAACTGAAGATTGGAAAATATGGGCTCATAGTTTCAGGATTGATAAGATCCCCTTTCTGGTTAAACCTAAGAAAGAGGTAGCCCCAAGCCTACAAGAAGAGGATCATGTGCAAACAAAAGAGGAAAATATCCCTAAAGTGCAAGATGTTTCAATGGAATGCAATGACCCTCATTGTCCTGCATGCCTAGAGCTTATTGCACTATTGGAAGGTTACATTGAGCCACCAAAATCATCATCATCAGTTGTAACCAACCATGGAGAACTTCATGTTGTGGAGGAGAAAAAATCAGATTTTGGATCCTTGAATGAAGAAGAAATCATAGGAGCTTCTTGCTTTCTTTTAATGATACATTTTTAGATTCTTCTTCTATCACATCTTTGCAAGAATCTGATTTTGTGGAGGAGTTTGATCTCTCAAACTTTATGTTTGAGGAGGAAGAAAAAGATGATGACAACAAGATCAAATCAGTCATCATGGAAAGGGTAGTTTTGGAAGAAGTAGAATTGTTTGTAGAGGAGAAGCAACATTCAAATCAGCCTGCAAGCAATCACCTTCTTCCAGAAAGTCTTGCAAAATATCCCCATTCATGAGGATGAGATTCAAAGGAATGGGAAAATCAAAAGGATCAGCCCATTGGTTCCTAGGGCCCCATGCCCAATCAAATATCTAGTAGCATGGGAGCCAATGGAGAAGCCAACACCGGTCATGCTCACTTCAGAGCATGAGGATGATCTTCAATACACCAAGGGTCAGCCGCAACACCTCCAACCAAAAGATGAACATCTTGAGGAGGTATTATTTTTGTTTATTGATACCTTGGATAGAAGGGTGGAAGGTATTTTTTCACTCTTGTTATAGGCCATAACCATTGTTAAATTAATTACATGGCCACACTTTTTAAAGAAGGGAAGCTATTTCTCCCTGCATGTAGCAGGCTTTGTTTAGCTTTTCTTTGTTTTGGTTAGTGTAGGAGTAGGAGTAGATTTGATTTCAAGAGGATAAATTATTCTACACACTTTACATGACTCATTCGAGGCATGTATCATTTGTCTCTTTTGTATATATATATTTTTGTATTGCTCCTGTGGTGCAATGCACCAGATTTTTAGTTAATACAATAAGCTTCTACACCCGTACAAGTAGTCAAGAGTTCACCGGTAGCTCAAGACAAAGTGATTGGCTTTATCAAAGAAACATTCAACATTCCAAAGAAGAATGGAAGTCAAAGCTTAATAGAGTTCCATGATGTCCAAATTAATGAGTAATCATCACCCAGCCTCAATGGATTGTAGCTAAATGAATGAATGAAATTCAATGTCAAAAACAATTTTCTACTATCACGAAAACAAATTTTAGAGTTTCCTTATGAGAGTTGAAAATTGCAAGGATCAGCCTAAGCAGCTACTGTAAGCAAGAACCATCACTTCAAATACTCTGGAATCAAAGTTCAAATCAGCTTAGGATGATGATGTAGACTCCATGCCCAATGGACAGATACAGAAAGCTGGTTCGTTCCATTTAGTAGGCTAATGGTCCCCCGTCGATCACCAAAACTATTACCTAATTTCCTCAAAAGGAGCAAACTAGATAACAAGCAGATTACTATTGTGATTAATCAAGTTAGTCCCGATAATATTGAACTAATACAAAATATTCAAGCTTTCGACAATATGGGGAAATACTTAGCCAAATCATGATGAAAAAATGAAAAAGCAAAGCCCAGAGCGAGTCAACTCAAGAAAATTAGAAGAGTCATGGAAAGTGCCACATGTCACCAAAGTGCAATTCCAAAGAGAGAGGAAAATTGAAACTTCAAACTCCCGTGGACTTCCACATGGAGTTAGTGGTGAGGGGCCCACCAAAGAAAGGGTCTTCGTGTTAATATTTAGCAAGTCCCATTACAAACTCAAGAAAGAAAAAGGGACCTACGAAAGTTACCATGTGTCATCTCGACACACTTTCAAAATCCAAGAAAAGTGGAATAATATGGAGATGCACTTGGCCTTCATGTGGAGCTCAAAGACGGATAGAATCCAAACCCAAATTCCCGACCCCATAGTTTTGTTATCCCGTGAAATTGGCAAGGGTAATTTTACGGGTAACCATCCAAAATTTTGTTCTGGTCCCTCGTCAGGGACCCCTCCGTGTTCGTAACGTTGCAAAAAACCCTTTTCCGGGAAATCTAGTTTTCCGAACTTAGCCTTTTTTGGGTCTTTTTGGTCGGGCGCACCTAATGTCTATGCAACATAGAGTAAGCATGCACCCCTTTAAATCCTTTGGCACACGGTTTGAAGTGTCGACACACATTTTGGTGCGCCTCACCATGTTGCGCCTTTCTTGCATGTGCCAAGGCGCATGCACCTTTGTGTCAACAATACTTTTGTTGCACCATGTTTTGGTGCACCAAAGGCGCACTTATTTCCATGTTGACAGCACTTTTGGTGCGCCAAGGGTGCACATAACTTCGTGTTAACATGTGTTTTGATGCGCCAAAGGGCGCAAGCTTTCCCGTGTCGACAGGTGTTTTGATGCGCCACTTCAAAAAGTGGTTGGCACATTTATTACAACTTTGCCTATATATAGGCACATCCACCCTGTCACTTTCACCAGTCAGAAAACACGTGATTATTCTTTTCCTCTGCACCTGTCAGCACACTGTCATTCTCATATCACGTCATGGACCCAGTTTCACCTCTCACATTATATATATTCTGGTAAGTGGTCCTTATTGCTCTTGTGTTTTGTGTTTTGGTTATTGGCTGTTTGTTTGTGGGGTTGGATAAAATAGATCTGTGAAACCATGAAACCTCCCTTTGCTGTTTTTGTTGTCCTCCCCCATGCACTTCTCCCTCTTTCCAGATCTGCTGGTAAAGAGGACTCTGCCTGGAAAAAATCACTTGGATCTCTTTGTTTTAGCCCGTTCATCATCCAAGGGACCCTGCAGAAGAAACTTAAACACATGTAACCCCTCCAGAGGAAGAACAAGACTTAAAAATTGATAGACTACTTTTTTCCTCTTTGCGCAAGTCGCCACCTTTGCAACATGAAGTACAGTCACGCCAACGGTGCATCCACCATGCCTGCTGCATAAAAAAACAAGTGCGCCCTCAAAAGCGCACTTTCCTTGCTTGTTACACCCGCTAACCTTGCACCCTCTTGGCGCACCAAACTCATGTGTAACATTGAAAAAACTTGTGCCATTGGCACACCTTGCATCCATGCAACACCAACCTTACTTGCGCCAAGTACAAAATTGTTAACGGTGTAGGCACATCCCTTATTACAGCAACATCATGTCATGTAGACCTTCTATGCGCTGCGCCAAGTTCCCCTGTGGCACACGAAAAAATGATGTTACATGCATTAAACCTGCGCCCTTTGGCACATCCTGTACCCATGTAACATGAAAAATATCAGTGCCTGTTATAAAATGCATATATATGGCGCAGGCGCACTTCCACTTGCAACAACAAAAATGTCATCTACAGCGTCCATACGCACCCGCACCCTTTGGCGCTGATTTATCCCTTACAGCACCCCTTTTCTGTGTGCCATACTATTTAACCCTGCAACCTACAGTATTCATGCACCCCTGCGCCCTGAGGCCTTAAAATTGCTAACTCTTCCTTCTGTCAATGCTTTAATGGAAGATCAAACAGCTAATATGATTTTCCTGCATTGGGTTTCACTTCTTCTTCTTGCAGATCAGCAACTGAGTTCAGGACTACATATGTCAACATCAAGCAAGAGACCTACCAAGTCTAAGGGCAAAGCCAAGCTCACAGAGGAAGAAATGAAGTACAAATATCAGAGGGTCAGGATGCCCGAATCCCATGTAGAGTGTGACCTGGACATAAGAGACTCAGAACTTGGTCACATTGATATGGAGGATTTCTGGGCCAGAACCAGAAGGGTCATAGGAAGTCTGTGGATGGACAAACTGGTAGGTAGTGGACTGCATTTTGCTAGAGGGATCCCAGTTAGTGCTGTGAACAATGAGTTCATGATGGTAGTAGCCCGCTGCTACAACAAAGACACAAGATGCATCCAGAATGAGAAGGGTGAGGTCGTGATCAACCTCACCGCTGACACTTCGAAATAATGCTCGGCATTCCTCACCACCGGCACTTTGTGGCCGTAAGCTAGGAAGATTGCACCAAGGCTTGGGAAGATAATGAGGATCAGTGTATGCAGTTGATGAATGAGGTATACCTGAAAAACAAGAAGGTGGTGACCAGATGGCCACAAGTCATTCATCGCAGCAATTTCTTAGAGGAACTCAGTGATACAATCACATTCCTGAGCGAGTATTTGGGCTTCCTGATGCCCACTACTTTCACAAATGGATGCTTAGATACCTAGAGACGATGAACAAAAATATGCCAGATCAATGCTTCGAGTGGGCAGAGATCATAAGCAGCACCATATCTGAGCAGCTCCAACAACTTACCACAACAGGGAGGTTCTACATGAACTCCTACGTAGTTTATGTTGCGGCCTCAGAAAGAGATTATCCAGCCTTAATGCGGTGCGGGGTTTGGCCCCAAGTCAAAATATATGAATACTATCCAGAACTAAAGCTGGAAAATAGTATCCCCCAGTTTACAAAGATTAACGATGCCTTCTTCTACGACATCGTCTACCTTTTGAGGCCAAACATGACTCACGGTCGTACGACCAAGAGCATTGTTGCAGCTACAGAGAAATGGGGAGCCTTGTTCACACAATTCCCCACCTTTACCTATCTAAGGGCAGCCAACTTCTTGGGGGAACCAACCAAATTACCAAGATATGCCAGCCCCAAGTTGATCATGTTGGAGCTGTCAAGACAACTTATAACCTACCATGAGAAGTGCCTAAAGAGAAAGAAGGGTGGAACTCCTTTCCCCCTCACAGTGGGTAGGTATACTTGTCTCTCTCACCACAAAGCACGGATATGTTTGTAGAACTGGAGCTGCTAAATCTAAAGCACAACTTCTTTGCAAGGCCCACTTTTGACCCAAGGAATTGCCTACCCAGAGCCAAACTTGATCCGATCCATGTTCCATGTATCAAGGATATTTATATCAACCTATATCATGAGGTCGAGCTCGGAAGGAAAGACCATTGATGCTTGGCCTTGGCTGAAATCATCCACTACTCACGGCGTAGCCATCGTCCCAAAAGAGGTTGATCAGGTATATCTTGACACGGGTGGGGACGACTGGCCTTTCGCTATAATTGACAGAACCAAAGTGCCTCAGACAATAGAAGAAAGGGTCAAAGAAACTCTGCGAAGAACAGAGCACTGGTGCAGGATGAATGGTCTCATCTACCTCGGAGTTGATTTCACCACTTCTCCATTGGGCAACACACCTTCCAGGCCAAAACAGCTACCAAAGAGCAAAGGGAAAGACAAAGAGGGTGAGTTAAGCTCCACCAAAGAGGAAGCTCCTAAAAGTCCTCCTTCCGCTTCACAAGAATGGGTTGTAATCCCGGAAAACCTGGAAAAAGAAGCAAGTGGAAGATGTTCCGATAGGCACATCCACTCAGGATGTTGCCACTACTATAACTTTTGAAGTCCCTTCTATCCCTTCTCCCTCTCCTCCTTCCCCTCCTCAAGTGACCCAAGCGACCATTCCTTTGGTCGTATCCTCTCCCCCGTCTTTTGCTGTTCCCCCTTCCTCATCGTCCATCTTCTCTTCTCTCGCGGAGCTGTCCCCCACCATTTCTTCCCTCATCTCTCAGCTCCCTTCCTTTCCCATGTCTACCTCCCGTGAGCACTTCCTCGGCCTCCCTCTCAATGCCGCCTCCAAGTGTCTCCACACATTTTCCTTCTACTACTGCAGCTGCTCCCTTTACTATTTCTAGCCCCTCTCCCATAAGTCCAGCATGGATCTCTCAGCACCTGAGCCAACAAAAGAGGAAAGTTCCCATCGCACCGATGGACTTCTCCATCATCCCATCAAAGGGGACCAAGAAGCAAAATCCTTTAACCCGCTTCTCTCAGAGTGCGTCAGGAGAGAGAGTAATGGAGATAGCATACCCCAATCCTTTAAAGGATAAAAAGGATCTGTCTTCAACAGATTACACAGTGACCCAAGTCAAAATGGGGAAATCTTCAGAAAGCCTTCAAGGAGAGGCCCTATCTTTAGTTGACACCCTTTGCAAGAAGCTCCAGGAAACAAAGGAAGAGAAAAGGCTGTTAAAGGAGCAAAATAAACATCTTCTCCACGCCTTGCAGAAAATGGGTAGTGTGCCTCCTACAATTGCCGCTGAAACTCCTGAGCCTTTGAGCCAGGACAAGATTAATGAATATACCAAAATCGGCGAGCAGGGCATGGCAGTTTCCGCCTAGAGGAACCAAATCCTCAAAGAAAGTGAGGGAGTGATCGCTAAGTTCATCGGATTATATCAGAATATCAATCGGGTGAACAGAGAGCTCTAGGTGATAGCAGGACCCATCTCCGAAGAGCTAAACCATGCCAAGATGCAGAATGAGACCTTTTAGAAAATGCTTGACTGTTCAGTCAAAGATCTTGTTAAGTTCGGTGTCTTTGGACACCCCAGAGCCCTCAACAAAATCCTTTCTACTTTGGATTATCGGGTTGATCAGCTGGAGTTTGTCCTGGAGAAGATCGACAAAATCAAGGAGGAAGCCCTGGATGCAATGCATCAGATGGAGCAAATTGTCTTGAGAATGTCTCCGGGTTTGCTCACTCCTTCTTTCGCCTTAAGAAAGGTAGAGGAAACTATTTGGATCTTCAAGGAGATCGTTTCACAAGGGCTAGGACCAGAGGTCACTTTCGACGCCGAATCCATCAACAACCTGCTGGCCTTGTCGTGACTTCATTGGGTACCTGATAGAGGTAGAAAACGATTATTCCAAACTCCTAGAAAAGCTCACGGACGAGCGGGAGACTTGCGAAGCTATCAGTGATCGACACAAGGATCCTTCCCAGGATCAACTTCAACCCATGATCAGCAAGTTCATGGAATACCGTGCCCAGTTCCACATCTCGTCACCTGAGCAGCAGCAAAAGCAGGATACTCCCTTTCAGCCGTGGGATGACAATGAATAGTTTTCTTCTTCCCGACTTTCTCCTTGTAATTATCTAAAGTGTGTTGACACAAATGATGACATCATCCATGTTGCACCATGGGATGATGTCATCCACAAAGTTGTCAAAAGTCAACAAATGACTTTAGAATCTCTTGTAAGATATTTTTGTAATTAAGTGGTTGGTTTGCTTTTGTCTTCTTTTCTTCTCTCCTTCTATATATACTTGAATACTGGTTGTATTCAGGGGTGGATATCTTTTAGATGAAAAATAGAAGTGAGAAGAAAAGGCTTTGTACTTTTTGTAACAGAAGAAAATATTAATACAAATATTGAGACTTTGTGTTGAATATGTGTGTTATGGGCATCTGATCTTTCTTATGTCAGATCTATGCATTTATTCTGTTGGATCTATCTCTACTTTTTTGTCATTTATTCATCAATATTGCTTTGATCATCTATGAGAGTAGGTTCGGCTCTGTTTACTACCAGCCCAAAACATAGACCGTCTGACCTTTCTACTTTGGAATTCATTTCTTTTCTCCCTTCAGATCCGTCTTCCTTCCTTTCCTTCCTTTATTCCTTTCTATTCTTCGTCGAAACTACTCTACTGGGATGAGGTCCCAAACCCCCTGAAGGTAGAATATTGTGAGACTTGCACAAGATTCCTGCTGGTAGAATAATAATAAACCAGTTTCACTTTGTTGACTCAAAGAGGGGCTATGCCCTACACACTGTTGGCTCATCTATCCATAGATCTGATCTCATGACAGATTTTCAAACCAACAAGTTTAAATGAGCATAACATTTGACCTAGAACTCTGATTTTCACAAAATTGGACTTTTCGGAAATCTCTCGACATCCTCTACACCAAAAAAAGAGGTTTCATATTTTTAGTAATGGTAGGTGGGTTAAAATGCAAGAAGCATCTCCAGCTCCAATAATCGATCACGATGCACAACAATCAAGCAATGCAAAAACTGATGGAGCTTTAATGGTGATTTTTAAGGAAAACAAGCCTAAGTCAAAGAAGCATTGGGAATGTAATTAATGAGAATGGCCATCATGTTCTCCAGCTACAATTCATGGGGCAATGTGAAGGGGATTTTACAAATCTATTTTCCATCATTTAACCTCATTTATTGCATCTTATAGGTGGTTGAAATATCAATTTCTGAATTGGACTCTTCTCTCTTCCCCATTCTATATATTATAATATGGGTCTCATCTAGGATACAAGTTCGGGGAGTTAGTCAATTTTTTCTTCTCTGTCTCGGTCCTCTTCTCGTAAAAATGAAGAGGCCTAGAGCTCTAGCCTTCTTCCTGGGTTTTGTAATAAAAATCTAGCCTCTTTTCTATTGTAATAGTGTGAACAATTTTTGGAGTAATATGATATGCCTGTGGTGCATTTTTTCCATCCTTCGCATATCTGTGTTGTCTCTTATTGAATTTATTTACAAATATAAATTGTGCATCCGTTAACGTTATTACTATATTTGAAGTCATGGCCAAGTAGTTTGAGGTAGTGTTCATGTGACCTTCTCTCGCCCGTGGTACAATTTCTTCCACCCTTTTCGCTTACTCACCTTTTCCCTATTTCGGAAGTTACATTATGAGTTGACTCCACTTTTTAGCACATCGCTCCCCTTAAGTTTTATGTTTTGTTTCATTTTGTCCGACCCTCATCTCATACCACGAGAAGATACAACTTCTTTAAAATATGGAGGTCACTTTAGGGCACACATCTCACCAACCTAAGGTTTCCTATGACTCTAGCAGTTCATCAATTAATGATAATCGTCAACGGGTAGTTTGAAGAGTGAGCATGCATGTATGAGCCTAGGGTTTGTGTCTTGAGATATGATATAGGTTAGTAAATCTTGAGTTGGAATTTTTTTGGATAAGACCAATATGATCTTGCCATTATGGAGACCTAGATGGACCTATATATGTGTTTTATTGAAGGCATGATCTAGAGATTGACATGGCATGATGAGATTTGGCAATTTCGTCATAGTAAAAGCATGTAGATTCAAACCTAGTGGACAATATTACAAAGGTTTACTAATCCAAGAAGATTGATTTTTGTGTTGGGGTCAAAAATGAAAGCATGGCATTAAGAGGAGCTTGGTGACCCTAAGTATTTGATTTCATAATTTTCTTGTTGGCTCTATGATTAAATCCATACAAGAAGGTTGCATGTTTTGTCTTGGAGTATTATGAAAGTTGTTTTAAGGGAAATTTAATGTGGTTTTGAGAATCAAAGGAGTATGAAATGTTGCAAATAAGGATCATCAAGGTGGTTTAATAAGATATTAAGTGATGAATGAAGGTATAACAATATTAAAAACATAGATAACATGAAACAAGATAGATAAATCTTGTCATTGATATGAATACCTACTTGACAAGATTACAAAGTCTATCAAAGTGCATTTATTGAGACCTTATCATAGAAGAGTTCCTTTTTTATGTTAGAACCATGGTTATTTCATCATGTTGAATGTGTGTTGGTCCAAGAATTTCTATAGGATCTTAAAGTAGGTTTATGATAGGTTGTGGTATATATATTTGAGGCATAAGAAAGTGACCATGAGTTTGAAATATATACAAAGAAATATACCATGAATTTGGTAAGTAAAATATAGGTTTGATCAGTTATAAATTTGAAGGTACAATATGTGTGATCCAAGACTATTATGATTTTAGAGCCATAATGAAGATTGTGAAAAGTTCTTGTTATTATTGTATAAGGAGTGAATGATCATGTTCAAGACATATGTTCTTACAGATGATGTAGTCTTGTGTCATAGTAAACAAGGTTGTTTGCAGAGTTGGAGAATTTATATAAGGATTAGGTTTAGTCGTGAAGGTTTGGGGAGACTCAAAATAGTTGGAGTGGAAAGAAGGCATGGGAGTTTTGAAAAGTCTAAAATTTTTGGTATAGATAACTCAAGAACAAGGTCTATATTTACTCTTCAAAGCTCAAGTGAAGTGATAAAATGGCCTCAAATGGATCTTGATTGTCGCACATACAAGGTATGCAAAGTTTTCTTGATATAATTGATAAACACATGTTCCTAGTGTTGGTTGAGAAGTTCTATCTAGAGCATGAAAGGGAAGTTTTCATGACGATGTTTGGTAGTCTAGTTTCATGAGATGGCAATATCATCCAAGAATGATTGAAGCATTAAGAAGGGTGTCTTGATAAATGTGTATTATCTCAGGGTGATATTTCTAGTTCATTATGCATGGATCAAAAGTTAAGTTATCTAGCTCTATCTTGAAGGTTTGGTTGGTATGTGTCTATTAAGAAGTAAGGGGATATGAGAAAAATATGCATGAGTAGTAGAGTTCTTTCAAGAAGATTTAAAATGTCTAGAAGGAATGAAAACTACTTGGTGCATGTTTTCAGAGTGTTAAAAAGGTAAGCATGATGTTTCTTGTCTTAGTAGAATTTGAGAACTTCCATTGTGCATTAATTGAATTTGGTATGTAGTTTTCATACTTAATATGCCTAAAATATCAAGAGGAACTATTCAATTGTGAAAAAGATAGAGGGAACTATCAAGTTTTATTAATATTTCTTGTTTTAAGTTCTTATTAAAAATGTGTGTTACCAACATGTCAAAGACTCATGGGAGTCCATTAGGCATGTTCTCAGCTCATGAAGGAAACAAATGGAAGTCAAGATAGTCATAAGGTACATGATGTATTCAAGTGTTCTACATAAGCAAGGTATGAGCCAAATTATGCCATTTCACTCTTTATATTTGTCATATGGTGCTTGATTAAGGTCTATGTTAGATTTGAAAGAAATGCATCTATTAAGGGGGATCCATGTTGTTCAAGTTTTTCAAATCAAATATAAGAAGGTAAAATAGACCTTGGTTGATTTTTTTGATGCTTCCAAAAAAATTTGATGAGCCTATTGTGTATTTAGATGAAGAGAACTAAGTTGTTTCAGGTATGTTTCTTTGTCATTAATGTAAAAAGGGGAGAATGGGCTGATGGTATGTGAATACCTTAGGGGGATAATTTTCTCTGTGTATTTTTCCATTAATGAAAAATGGGGATATTGTTAAAAGTGTATTTTCATTGATGTCGAAAGATCTGTATATTTGGTGGTGTTATTGTTTTTGAGTTTCATTGATGTCAAAAGAGGTAAGAAACACAAATGTTGATTGGTAGTGTCTCAAGTTGAGTTGCTTTGGTATTGGTGATTTTCATTGTGTTTTGAGCAATGCAGTGACTTACAAAGGTGTTTTAGTGTTGTTGCAATGTTTTGAGGTGTCATGAAGTATGTTAAAGGATTTTTTTGGTGTGCAAGAGTGGAAAAGGTGATGAGGAGGTCGGTTTTTAAGCAAGCATGTTCAAGTGGTCTAATTAAAAGGCCTAATCAACATCTATGGTATATCATGATGAATTACATGTATGAATGAGATATTTGAGCTTGGTGAGAGAATGGGGATAATGTGGATGATGTGTAAGGAAACTCAAAAGTGTCTCAGAGTGTAATTATAAGGCTAAGTAGTGTTTTCTAGGTCAACACTAGACCTATTCTTAAGCCCTAGGTGACCAAATGAGATTGGTTGAGAATATTTAAGAATGGAAATGGAAAAGTGAGAATTTTTGAAGGTGAAGTAGGTTGTCATATAGGTGTGGTCTAAAATTTAGGTGCTAGTTTGCAAAATTAAGCAATATATGTCAATTTTCTCTTATCGAGTTTTTGAAAGTGAGAAACCAAGCTTGAATTGGTCTGTTTGATGCTCATTGGCACATGGGAAGCATACGCATGGGAGGATAATATCTTCATGTTTTTGGGGAAGGGTCCAAGAAAAATTTTCTAGGCATTAGTTTTGGTTCAAGGGGTATAGCTTTATGAACAATATTTAAAAGGTAAACAAATTTTAAACCCTCCTAAAACCCTACTTCAAAAGTGATGGAGAATGTCTTGTTCCTAGTGGCCCAGAATATATTTTTTGTGTAATTTTAATGATTGGATGTTGTAAAGGAATCCTTCATATTTCTCTAGGTGTAAGTTTTGCCTAGTTTCTCATTCTTAATGAAATTGATGCACTAGCTACTGAAGAAACTAGCAAAACTCAAAAATTATGGAGGGTTTATATTACCTCGAATACGATGTGATGGATACAGACACTAAGTAATTGATGGATCCTTGCTACAAGATGAAGAAGACCTGTGAAAAAAATGAAAATGATATTGATTAGATAGATTTATGTGGGGGATTCCTAGAAAATTCCTTATCCCAAAATATTTTGGATTCCTTTCATGAATGTCAACCCCTGTTATTTAGAAAGAGTGAAATAAGGCAAGAACAATAGATAACATGCGAAATGAAATAGTATTGAATATGAGAAATGATTAAAACTGATCTAGAAGTTGATATGACTGAAATAACTACAAATTAAATGTTACTGGTCTGGGTGGATGGCGACCCATATTGTTGGTAGCTAGGTCGTCGCCGGTGACCCGGGAGGATGGATCTCGAACTTGTAGATGAGATATGCAGACCTATAAGGTCCGAGTACAATATTAAAGATGATAAAGGTATGAGTGTTATAAGAGGATCTATAGAAATGAACCAAAGATAAAGATGTGGGAAAAAGGATAGGGAAGGACAATTTGGATAGATTATTGGATGAATAAGGCCCCGATTGATAGTGACTAGGAGGGATCGACGAAGATTGTATCGAGAGAAATAAAGCTAAGGATAAGTGGATGAATATGGAAACTTACAGGAAAAGGGGCTATAGGAGAAGGTTGTTGAGTGTTCCTTGGATGTTGTAGAAGTTGATCTATACCTGCAAAAGGTTAGGAACAAAGAATATACGATAATATGATAGATATACCAAAAGAAAGATAACGATGATGGAAAATATCACAAAGGATGATTGTGAGTAATGTAGCATGCCGAGGGATGTCTAGAAAGTCTGTAAATGTCTCAAGAATGCTCAGGCATGAGGAAGGATGCTTAGTTCACAAGAAGGATCCAAAGTGCATGCATCTAATCTTAGAATAGAAAAGAAGGATTAAATTTTATAGGGGTGACGACAACTGGGATTGGTCGTCACCAACTGTGGGGAAAGTTTACCCAATGGGATAGCTTCTATGTTTTCTGGTGTGATTTCCCATTTTTAAGAGTTGGAAGGGTGCTTTAAATCACGTAGGTGGGATTAGCTTTCTTGGGGATAAATCATGGGTAGTTAGGGCATACAAATAAATAGGAAGAAATCTAGGAAAAAGTGAATTAGGGAATGGATGAAGATTAATGGTTAATTAATTAATTGATAGGAACTAATTAATTAATAGGAGTTAAATGGGCATGATATGGTTTGGATATTAATTAATTAATTAATAGGAATTAATTATTTAAACTTATATGGATGGCATAAAAGGGAGTTGAATTGAATAAATATAGACACGCGGGTGATTACGGGGATAGATACTAAATTTAGGTGTCTAGATTTTCCCACTTTTATTGAGTGGTTTGAGATAACAAGCCATGAGAAAAAAACTATCGAGTTTGTAGAGAATTAAAAGTATTGATGATGAGATCCTCCTCAAATGAGGGATCAATGATGTCAAGGGAAATTAATGACACGTTTGAAAAAGGTAATTGATGAAGGGCGGGTGGGTGAAGAAAATATGGGCCCCGGGAAAAAGGTTTGCAATAATAATAAAAACTATTACGGTGACTCCAATATCACCTCAGTAGAGGACAATTGCAGTCTCAACGGAGATGGGCTACAACATTCTACGGAAAAGTGAGTGGGTGAAGATATCTACAGTATGGATGTAGGTTGGGATGACCAATATGTCATAGGAAAGTCATAAAAATATGTGTAACTAAATGCAAAAGGTATGTGAAATCCTTTCATACATGAGGAATCAAGAAAATAGGTATGCATCCACAAGGGACGAGGATAAAAGGTATGGTGCCTAGTGGGACACAAAAATTGCCAAGAAGGAAAAATGACAAAGAGGGTGGTGAAATAATTATGCCCCAAAGGGGAAAGAAGTATGGCCACAAGGTGGACTTTGTGTGCAGATTGGATAAGATTGTGAGGTAAAATGCCCAGAGGAAAAGTAAGTATGGCCACGAAAGGTGGACTTTGAGGTCGCAAAAAGATAGGCTCAAAATATTGAAATAGGATGCCCTAAAGGAAAATAAAGATGGCCAAAAAGGTGGAATTTGAAGAATTCCTCAAGAAGAGGATGAGGGAAAGTTCAAAAATAAATTATTGGAAAGGTCAATCAATAAAGGATCGAGGCAAATCGATGGTGACCAAATGGTTTGATGAGGACAAGGTTTTGGGGCCAATATAAGCTTCAAATTCGGCTAACAAAACTCATTTTTGTACATTCCCTTGAGAAGAGAGCTTAGAGTGATTGAAGAGAAGAGTGAAAATGAAGGACACAAGAGTCTGTAGAGGATGGTAAGTAATAAAACAAAAACTTGTTTTTAATTAAATTTTATGTTTTATTTAATTTTTGGCATGTTTTTACAAAAAATTGGATGATGCCAGGGACGGTCGGTGGAGACCCAAAGCGGTTCACTCTAAGGCATGTTGATCTACCCTAAAATACATCGACACAACTTGGGTCATGTTCGATTAAGGTTATATTGGATATTATTAGGATACAATGGATTTTTAATGAATTTAGATTCGATTTTGAATAGTTGATCGATGTTTGCATGTTTTATTTGTGATTACAAACCAGGGAGACCTTATACTTGAGATATTAGGTGCATGATCTATATAAGCAGATTAGAGGAGATGTGACAGATGCCGAGTGGGATCACTTGGATGCAGTGGGGTTAGGTGGCTTCAAATATTATCAAAGGATCCCATGAGATGTGGGGCTGATGATCACTTTAGTGGATAGATGGGATTGTTGGAATTACACATTTTACTTCAGGATAGGAGAGATGATAGTCACCCTGGAGGATGTGTATCATATTTATATATTGCCGATATAGGTGGAGCAGTAGTTCCCATTACTAGTGATGACATATGGCAAGTGTTGACGTGGATATTTCGAACCGATGCGCCCACATTAGATTTTATTTATGAATTTTCTCATATGAGGTGAGGTATGAGGCTAGCGTACCACAAAGTCGTTTGATATATATGGTGATGATGGTTATGTATTGTTATTCATTGCTAGACTCGTGGATATTAGTTTCCATGGGCATTGGCTAGTGTAGTGGCAGACATAGTGGACCACCTAGATAATATTTTATTTTGGGACTACTATGCTAGCACAAGTTTACCATGATATTTTGATGTATAGGTCAGGCAGAGGTCAGGACTAGATGTTGGTTTCTTTTTGAACTATTGGGCGTATGAGAAAATAATAGTGGTCTGACTACCAGTGGATCCCATGGGTCACCTGGGGATCACATATAGCTAGAAGTTGGATTTATAAGGAGGGCTAATCAGACTTTTGGGATAGGAGTGAGAGGAGTGTGGAATGGTAAATGGATAGGTTTATAGAGCTCGAGATAGATCACATAAAATGACAACTGTGTATGGAATTTTACTTATGGGTGGAGTGGATGTAGAGTTGGTGGGATAAGGAAGACACTATGGATTTAGGAGGAGATGACAGGAGATGATAGAGGCCATGTAGTTTGATTGAGTATGGCAAAATTTTGGCATCATCTAGATGGCTCCTAGGATCCTATTTTATATATGAGGGAGGGATAGAGAGGGATTTTCTCGTGTCACATGTGGTAGATCCATTAGAGGAAGAGACACCACCTTAGGATGAGGATGATGATGTGGAAGTCAGATAAAAGTTCACCGATTAGATGACCATGGCTTGGGCAGCTGAGTTTCGGGGAGAGAGGAGATAAGGAGGAGGAGGAGATAGAGGAGATGGAGGTTGATATAGAGGTAGCTTCAAGCAACAAAAGAGATTGAGGAGAGCCCACCAAGGTGGCTCAATTTTTCATAGAGCTATAAAAGATGAAAATTAAGAGAGATATTGCGATCCAATAGAGGGACGCAGAATACATAGAATAGGGACTAGTACCATCGATAGAGGGAGGCCTACACGGTGGTCCGTTTCAGAGATCTTGTTACCATATTGATTGTCAAGGTGTAGGTGGAGGCCATGCTACACTGAAGGGAGGAGGAGAGATGACACCTCCTGGAATGATTTACATAGATAGATATAGACCCTTATTAACAAATGCTAAGTATTATGAGGGGATCATGATCAAGAAGCTACCAAGGACACTTTGATACGAGATTATCTATAGAGGAGGGCGTAGGTGGAGTTGGGCCATCCTGGGAGCATAATGAGTGTATCATAGCCATTTTGAGGAGACGGCTAGGTAAGAGGCATTGAGGATGAAAGATAGACATAGTGACTTGTTTCAAAGGGGAAAGATTTTAGGCTTTCTGATGTTAACTTTACTAATTTTGATAACATTTATGCTTTGAGAGAGTGTCGTTAGATGGTGTATCAATGTATTAGTTAGCTACGTAAATGGAATTTACTAGTTTCAAAACATGAACTAACTACCCAAATATCATCATACTAAGAGCTAAACAAGACTAAATACCAAAATTATGCATTAAAATTTTGAAATAGAAATCAAACTAATATGCTAAGCATTATAATATCTACTCTTTAGATCACCAAAATACTAAATGAACCTAGATAGATCCATGACAATCAATGTTGATTGTTTGATCTTCAAGGGTTTGGGAGTGAAAGCTCATCAAAATATGGCTACAAGACCATTTTGATTATCTCCATATGACCTAAAATATTGGATGGATGAAATGCAAGAATGAGGCTATTAGCTCAAATGAAAGATGCTCTAAGATGAAATGCCTATAAATTATCTATAAACATGTAAGGTGTAAGAAGAAAGGTATGAGGAGGGCTCTTTATATAGCCTAATGGATAAAAGAATCTCTACATCCCTTTACATGTGGGATAATAGAGAGGTGGGGTTAGTTGTGGATATAGATGGTTGAAAGGGGGTTGAGTCAACCTTAGGAGAGTTTATTTTGTCCTTTAGTGACTCATGGGTTTGAGGGGATTTACTAATTAACCAAAGTGATTAATTAATAGGTGTGCAAGCTTATATAATCTTTAAAAAGAATAATTAGCATGATTTAGACTATGGGAGGAATTTAATCAAATAAATGATGGTTTATTGATTTAATGGAAGACGAAGATAATTAATTAATAATAATTAATTAGGCTAGATAGAAAGTGGGATTAATTAATGGAAGGTAGTTAATTGGCTTTTTTATGGATAGAAGAGTTAATTAATTAATGTAATGTAATTAATTAATAGTGATAGAAGAGAAAATTAGAATTTATTGCGATATGTTTTCAATTTTTGGGAAAGTATATAATTAGTGCAATTTATTTAAATTTCTCGAGCTAAATTATATGTGTCTATATTTTCCCCTCTTTGGGGTGGTGTAAGTGATGCCACTTCAAAGATAGTAGTAAACGGTAAAATTTTGAAGGGGTAGAAGAAAAATTAGTAGTAGTAAGAGATGCCCCTCAAGTGTCGGTGGGTTGATGAAAGAAGGCGATCGATGATTGAAAAAGGTGAGAGAAATGGATAGAAGAATGGGTACGTGCGGGATGCCCCTGTGAATCAAAAGAATAATGTTGATGGGAGAATGATATAGAAGAGAAATATTTCATCTAGTTTATTGAAACAACAATAGTGTCATCATATTGCCAAAGATCTATGTCATCATTCCTTATTAAAAATATAAACATACGATAAAAGTAGAATGACATGAAAAGCAATAATACAAAAAAATTTCCATTGCTGAAAATTCCAACTCCATGCAACATAAAAATGCAATGCAATACAAGAAAGTAAAATATTCCTAAATCCTTGCAACATACATAATGCACCGTAATATGAGAAAGTAAACAAGCTCATTTCACAGGGAAAACAAGCAGACACGCATATTCCAACCAACAATGGTCAAGACGGTTGTACACATTTTTGTTATCAAGCTGAAGATCCTCAAATGTTTGTGAGTGATGACAAGGGTTAAAAATGATGCCCCTTTTACAGATACATGCAAGGGAAGATGATGAAGGATGTTAGGTCCAATGATAAAACATTATACACAATGAAACACTACCAGCAACCAAATGTGCCCTAGAATACCGACCAAGTAAGCAGGATAGCTTTGTAAATGGTTGTAAATTGGATGATCCACGAGTCATTTGATCTATGAACACATGAAAATTCTAGCAAGATATGGAATGAATACCATGCTCAAGACACAAGCTTCAGCCGTTATGAGATGGTTTACCCAGTTTTGTAAATTTTAAATTTTCTAAGATTTTTGAAAAAGTTTTGATTTTTTTGGATTTTGAATTGATTATTTTAAATGTTTTTAGACTTTTTATGGTTTAGATAGAGAAGAAATTAGAAGAATCGTAAAGAATCTCCTGTCGGGAGAAAAATAAATTCCTTAAGGAGAAGAAAGAAGCAACAGGCGGAAAATAATGCCCCAGACAACGGAAAGATTAAAAAATAATTATTTGATGGAGTGTGCAGAAGAAGTGACATTGCCTAGGAGAAATAAAATTGTCCTAGTGAGAAGAAATGAGTACCAGGTGGAAAATAATGCCCTAACACGGTGAAAAATTAAATAAAATAATTATTCACGACGAGTAGAAGAAAAATTAGAGTGTGATGTTATATGGTTTGATTTCACACTTTTGTATGTATCATGATGATAGTTGAGATGTTTGTACCACATGTGTTTTATTTTTACATGATAGATCCATAAATGATATCAATTGTATTGTACATGTGATGCTCTAGATTATTGGATGGGATGGCACGATGATATTGGTGTAGGGGGATAGATTTTGATATTTGTAATCCCTCTTGCCCCCATTTGATGATTAGCTTAGCATTCATGTATGATGTATACTTAGATTTTTATTTATATATGATGTATAGATGATGTTAAATGTGATGAAATTTATGCAGATATGATGATGTGATAAAAACTATGTACATGCGACAAGCGAGACATAAGCAGATGTTAACAAACCTAACCAAATATACTTGTGCTAACCAAAATGAATTAACACAACTATGTACAATTATTTACAACATGAAAAACACACTTCATATGTACAAGTAATAATGAATCTAATCTAAGAAAGAAAAGATGAATCTTATCCAAGTATGTCTAAGCAACAAACAATACAAATGTACAAACAAACATCAACTATACAAGAAAACAATGTACACAAACAAAGCAAGAAACAAGATAAAGTAAGTAAACTAAAGTTATGTTTTTGTAAGATTGTTTTGTGAATCACTTTTATATTGTTTTTATGTTTTGTGTTTATCTATTATTTTTCATTTTGATCATATTTGAATGTTTTTATGATTTTCGAACATATTTGAATGTTTTTGCGATTTTCTAAGGTTTTAAGAAGCTCTGCACAGGTAACCAAAAAACATGGATGCCCCCAGTGTTAGATGGATAATATACAAGGGCAGGCATCACATGTTTATAAACAAGAAGGTGAATTTGTGGAAGTGCCCTCAAAGCATTAGATGGGGAATGTAAAAAGACCATCCCTTCACCAATTTATAAGAGGAAGAAAAACCAGATCAAGACTTGACATGATAGGGTCATAGGGAATTTCAGATACAAAGCGGGACTAGCCCTAGGCAAAGTAAAAGTACCCTCTTGATACAAGATGCTTTTGAACAATGAATCCTCCCAAGGCACTGAAAATTGGTTTTCACCAAAGGACCCATTCAAAGTGCCACAATTGCATGGTTTTCACATATGGATGACCTTCTTTCTCTTTATCTTTTTCTCCTATTTTAATTTTTTATATTTTGATCATTTTTACTTTTTTTTGTTGTTTTCTTTTTTTAATTTTTGCACCATGTTTAAGCATAAAAATGCTTGAGGTGCATGACATTCATAAGATCATGGAGCTCATCGCCATTGGGATGGGAAAGTTTGTATGCTCCTGTTCTATATTTTTCCACAATGACATAAGGTCCTAACCAATGTGGTTCAAACTTTCCTTTCTTCTCTCTTTCCACCCTTGTGTTGAAATAATTTTCTTTCATGACCAAATCTCTGACCTTAAATTGATGAGGTATGATCCTTTTGTTATAATTTCTAGAGACCCTATTCTGATACACCTTGAGATGGTTAAGGGCATGGATGCACTTTTCATCCAAGAGTTCTAATTCTGCCATCCTGGCCACTCTGTAATCCTCATCCTTGTCTAGATAATCCCTAAGAGATATTCTCGGGAATAAATATCTATTTTCTATGGGATCATAGATTTTGTCCCAAAACTAGGGAATAGGGTGTGCACCAAGTAGGGGTGTGAATGGAGGTTCCAGTAAGCCCAAAGGGCGGGTAAATTTCTAAATGCCAATTGTGACCTATAGTACTCACCATCTTTTCCATTATCCGGACTAATGTTTTGTTAGTGGCTTCACTTGCTCATTACCTTGAGGATAATGTGGTGTAGACCGCTTTAATTATATTTGAAATCGATGACAAATATCTTTCACTGCCTCTTATTTTTGAAATATTTTCCATTGTCAAGAACTATGGCCACCGTAATGACATACCTACAAATAAGGTGATTTATGATAAACATTAAAATCTAAACACCCACGTAACATAAGTCAAAGGAACAACTTCCACCCACTTAGTAAAATATTCCGTAGTTGTGATTATATGGGTATGTTCGTTAGATGAGGTGGGGGTGAGTTTTCCTATCAAATCCAGTCCCCATTTAGAAAATGGCCATGGGGTTGTTGGGGGAAGAAATATCTATTTTCAATGGGATCATAGATTTTGTCCCAAAACTAGGGAATAGGTGTTGCACTAGTAGGGGTGTGAATGGAGGTTCAGTAAGCCCAAAGGGTGGGTAAATTTCTAAATGCCAATTGTGACCTATATTACTCACCATATTTTCCATGATCTAGACTAATGTTTTGTTAATGGCTTCAGCTTGCTCATTACCTTGAGGATAATGTGGTGTAGACCGCTTTAATTATATTTGAAATCGATGACAAATATCTTTCACTATCTTATTTTTGAAATATTTTCCATTTTCAGTAACTATGGCCACGAGAATGACATACCTACAAATAAGGTGATTTATGATAAACATTAAAATCTAAACACCCGTAACATAAGTCAAAGGAACAACTTCCACCCACTTAGTAAAATATTCCGTAGTTGTGATTATATGGGTATGTTCGTTAGATGAGGTGGGGGTGAGTTTTCCTATCAAATCCAGTCCCCATTTAGAAAATGGCCATGGGGTTGTCAGGGAAGAAATATCTATTTTCAATGGGATCATAGATTTTGTCCCAAAAACTAGGGAATAGGGTGTTGCACCAGTAGGGGTGTGAATGGAGGTTCTGTAAGCCCAAAGGGCTGGGTAAATTTCTAAATGCCAATTGTGACCTATATTACTCACCATCTTTTCCATGATCTAGACTAATGTTTTGTTAGTGGCTTCAGGTTGCTCATTACCTTGAGGATAATGTGGTGTAGACCGCTTTAATTATATTTGAAATTGATGACAAATATATTTCACTGTCTTATTTTTGAAATATTTTCCATTGTCGATGGCCACCGTAATGACATACCTACAAATAAGGTGATTTATGATAAACATTAAAATCTAAACACCCGTAACATAAGTCAAAGGAACAACTTCCACCCACTTAGTAAAATATTCCGTAGTTGTGATTATATGGGTATGTTTGTTAGATGAGGTAGGGGTGAGTTTTCCTATCAAATCCCGGTCCCCATTTAGAAAATGGCCATGGGGTTGTCGGGGAAGAAATATCTATTTTCAATGGGATCATAGATTTTGTCCCAAAAACTAGGGAATAGGGTGTTGCACCGGTAGGGGTGTGAATGGAGGTTGTGAAGCCCAAAGGGTCGGGTAAATTTCTAAATGCCAATTGTGACCTATATTACTCACCATCTTTTCCATGATCCTGGACTAATGTTTTGTTAGTGGCTTGGTTGCTCATTACCTTGAGGATAATGTGGTGTAGATCGCTTTAATTATATTTGAAATCGATGACAAATATCTTTCACTTGTCTTATTTTTGAAATATTTTCCATTTTCAAGAAGAACTATGGCCACCGTAATGACATACCTACAAATAAGGTGATTTATGATAAACATTAAAATCTAAACACCCATAACATAAATAAGAGGAACAACTTCCACCCACTTAGTAAAATATTCCGTAGTTGTGATTATATGGGTATGTTCGTTAGATGAGGTGGGGGTGAGTTTTCCTATCAAATCCGGTCCCCATTTAGAAAATGGCCATGGGGTTGTCGGGGATGAAATATCTATTTTCAATGGGATCATAGATTTTGTCCCAAAACTAGGGAATAGGGTGTTCACCGGTAGGGGTGTGAATGGAGGTTCCGTAAGCCCAAAGGGTCGGGTAAATTTCTAAATGCCAATTGTGACCCATATTAATCACCATCTTTTCCATGATCTAGACTAATGTTTTGTTAGTGGCTTCAGCTTGCTCATTACCTTGAGGATAATGTGGTGTAGACCACTTTAATTATATTTGAAATCGATGACAAATATCTTTCACTATCTTATTTTTAAATATTTTCCATTGTCAAGAACTATGGCCACCGAATGACATACCTACAAATAAGGTGATTTATGATAAACATTAAAATCTAAACACCCGTAACATAAGTCAAAGGAACAACTTCCACCCACTTAGTAAAATATTCCGTAGTTGTGATTATATGGGTATGTTCGTTAGATGAGGTGGGGTGAGTTTTCCTATCAAATCCACCCCCATTTAGAAAATGGCCATGGGGTTGTCATTGGGGAAGAAATATCTATTTTCAATGGGATCATAGATTTTGTCCCAAAAACTAGGGAATAGGGTGTTGCACCAAGTAGGGGTGTGAATGGAGGTTCTGTAAGCTCAAAGGGCTGGGTAAATTTCTAAATACCAATTGTGACCTATATTACTCACCATATTTTCCATGATCGGACTAATGTTTTGTTAGTGGCTTCACTTGCTCATTACCTTGAGGATAATGTGGTGTAGACTGCTTTCATTATATTTGAAATCGATGACAAATATCTTTCACATGCCTTATTTTTGAAATATTTTCCATTGTCAATAACTATGGCCACTAGAATGCCATACCTACAAATAAGGTGATTTATGATAAACATTAAAATCTAAACACCCGTAACATAAGTCAAAGGAACAACTTCCACCCACTTAGTAAAATATTCCGTAGTTGTGATTATATGGGTATGTTCATTAGATGAGGTGGGGGTGAGTTTTCCTATCAAATCCAGTCCCCATTTAGAAAATGGCCATGGGGTTGTCATCCATGGTAATGGATGCGACGGTGCATGGATGAAATTTCCATACTTTTAACATAACACACATTTCCTCACATAATTATAGAAATCTATTTCCATAGTAGGCAAATAGTAGCCTAATCTTAGTAATTTCTTTGCTAAAACCATTTCATTTGTATGGGCACTGTCTGACCCATCATGTACCTCTTTGATTGCTTAGATTGATTCTGTTACATCTAAATAATGTAACAGATTCCCATTATAGCCACGATAGTAGACTGCTGTACCTCCCAGGAGGGTGTAACAGATATCCGGTGGATAAGGATTTATTTTTCGGAGTGGGAGATGTTAGGAGGAAAGGTATTGTGTTTAAGATAGGCATAGATGTGCACATACCATGGGGAATAGGAACCAACAACTTCACAAGCCAAGCAGGATTCCAACATGTCATACGTAGGTTGGTGTAGATTCTCAAAAAGAATGGCATATCATTTTCTCTGGTGGAATTCACAACATCAAACCCATGGTTTTCATTACATCTGTGGAGCAATTCTATTCTCTTGGAATTTGTTCAAATGTAATATGTACAAAGTATTATTTCATAGTTTCCACCAGTTTCTTATAGGAGATGATCTTTTCATCCTTGAATTTGTATTCATTGTTGACTTGTTTGATGATCAATTGTGAGTCTCCAATGACCTTGACATGGTGGATATCCCATTTGATTGCTAGCTTCATCCCAGTGATGAGCACTTCATATTCTACAATATTATTTGTACAAGGAAAACTTAGATGGAAGGCTTGCGGTATGGGGTCTCCTAAAGGGGTAATTAGCACTACACCTGCTCCCGAGCCATGGAAAGTGAAATATCCATCAAAGTGCACTTGCCACATGAAAAATTCCTCAATATACATTAATGGTGCGTCTGACAAATCCAGACTCATGGGTTTTGTTCCCGGTAACGGTGATTCTGATTGATCGACAAGAACTTGTCCTTTAACCAATTTTTGGTGTACATACTCAATGTCAAATTTTCTTGGTAGAATGATCCAATTAGCCACTATGCCCATGTGGGTTTTGATAATGAGATAATTAAGTGGGTCAACCTTGGATATAATCTTGGTTTTAGTATTCAATAGGTAATGCTGAAGTTTTTGGAAGGTAAAAAAATACATCCAAACAAGATTTTTCGATATGAGGGTAGTTGAGCTCATAAGAAATTAGAATACGACTGAGATAGTACATGAGTTTTTATTTATTTCCAAGTTCATATTGGGTGAGAAACACACCAATACCAAATTGAGTATTAGAAATATACATCAAGAGTGGCTCACCAGATTTGAAGGCACAAGGATAGATGGATCAGCTAAGTATTGCTTAAGTAATCCGAAGGCCTACTGTTTCTATGGTCCCCAAATAAAGTCAACATCCTTTTTAATTATATGGGTGAATGAATGACATTTGTCAATGCAAGTTAGGAAATTAAGTGGTAGATGGCTTGTATCTTTCCTCGCAAGTTGCACATTTTTTTGATGTTTTTGGGAGGAGGCATTTCAAGTAATGATGGTAACTTTAGGTGGGTATACCTCAATCCTCGCTTTTTGATAAAATGAATCCAAGAAACTTTCCCGACAATATGCCAAAAACACTTCTTTGGATTCAATCTAACCTTGTATTTCCATAGGCACTTGAAGATACACCGTAAAATATCGGGTGATCTACTCTCATCTTGGATTTCCCTAGGATATCATCCACATAGTCCTCCATGATGTCATGAATCATATCATGGAAAATCATGGTCATTGCCCTTTGATAGGTTGCACCTGCATTTTTAAGGCCAAAGGGCATTACCTGATAACAGAAAGTCCCCCAAGGTGTTGTGAAGGTTGTCTTGTGCTGATCTTCATCGGCTATTTTGATCTGATTGTAGCCTAAAAAGCCATCCATAAGAGATAACATTTCATATCCTGTAGTTGAGTCAACAATCATATCAATATTGGGCAACAAGAAATCATCTTTTGGGACGAACCTTATTAATGTCTCTAAAATCAGTATAGATTCCGATCCGCATGAGTTTCTTTTTATGGGAAATATATTTGATATCCACTCTGAGTAATCAATAGGTCTAATGAAGCTTGCTGCTAGGAATCTTTCCAGTTCTTCTTTAACTAGAAGAGCCACTCGTGGGTGCATTTTTATGAGTTTATGTTTGATGGGCTTCGTGTATGCAGGCACAACTAGATTATGCACCACCAAAGCTAGATCCAAGCCGACATATCTTTACAGGACCATGTAAATATATCTACAAATTCCCACAGAAGCATGGTGAATGTATTTTTCTCCCGTGCTAAGAGTGAAGCTCCCAGCTTGACTATTTTTGGGTCTTCTTCTGTTCCAATATTCACATCAATGGTTTCTTCTACTAGTAATTTTGACAAATCCTCCATATACATAGGATCGAGAGGAAGGTTGAGATCTTCTTCCAAGGGTGTCTCTACAAGATTTTCACCCTTGGCATGGTCACTTTTCTTGTCCATTGACTTTTTTACTTATTTGTTGGTTAGCACCTCAAAGAGGTTTTCACCGAGTGACTTGGAATTTTGGTTTTGGCAAGGGTTTTCATTGGAACTTTTTCCCTCACTTTTTCTTAAGTTTTGCTAACCACAAAGCTCATCTTCCTCTCTGAAGTATGCGTAGGTATCTAAGTCAATGTAGAAACCCTTATTATGGTCTCCAATTGGAATTATATCTCAAATGCCCATGAAGTATGAAATGGCCTCATCATTTTCAAAGAGGTCTAGTGGTATGTGACATTTTTGGTCCCATTCGACAAGGGAAGGGTAAAAAGGTCAATTTTAGGTTCATTTGGGGTTAAGGTAAGGACATTGGTATCCATGAATAGCTTCGTAGAGGCTAGATCCTTGAATTGGGTATAGTGGACATACGTAGTGTCGCTGTCTAAATAATCAGAGCTATCTTCACACTTAGAATAGGTAGTGTCTTGATCATTGGGGTGCAATCCATAGGTTCGAATGCCAATACCGTATCTTTACATCTTGAAATTTGGGAAAGGAACTAGTTATCTTGGTCCTTTCTCATTCTTTCCAAATCCTAGACCCTTATAGCCCATGTAATACATCATTTTTAGAGACTTCTTATACTTCGGGATTTGGTAACAAGTTAGCCCAAGATCTTCCATGACCCAAGTTATAGGTGGGTCAAACAATTTCTCCTTAGCAAGTAACCCCAGGTAGGAATGTCCCAATAGTTTTCTCATCTCTAGGTCATCTAAAATGATAGTCTAGTTGGCCTCTAGTTTTAGGTGACAATGATAGGTTTGAAACTAGGAGATCTTGTTGCACATTATACTCTCCAAAACCGTATTCCGTAACTTTAATCTCCCATGAACCAAAAGGAGAAGTTGATGTAGAATCTTCACCTGGCAAAAGAACTTAGGAGTCTGAATCTACCCATGATTCCATAGCTTCTTATTAAAGAGGAACAAATATATGAGCAGATGGACACATATAGGCACCCTTACACATAAAACTATTGAGATATTTTTAGTGAGCGAAGGGATATGGATCTACTTGTATTGTAACTCATGTTTCAATTTGATGCACTAATGAAATGTTGATGATATGGCCTGTATGGCATGAATCCATGGTCGGCCAAGAAGAATATTATATAGAAGTTTCAAGTCTAAGAAATGAAAATTTGTATGATGATAAGTTTGTTCTACCTCCATTCGTAATGTGATTATCCCAACTGATTCCCACTCCATGTTGTTGTAAGTGGTTATGGTAATAATATGGGATTCTAGATCTTCTTCTATATGTCCCAGTTGTTTAATTAGTTTTAAAGTGCATATATTCAACCCTGATCCGTTGTCCACAAGCACCCTTTTTATCTTCCAGCAGGTAACAAATACCTCAATATATAGGGGGAGATTATGCACAAGATCCTCACTAGGGATATCCCTATGATTAAAGGAGATGTATTCAGTTGGTGCAATGTTTGCCACCATGGCTTGAATATGTGAAGGGTCTACTTCCAATGGCACTCTTGACCCCTAGAGAGTTTTGTACAATATTTCCTTATGTACGTTCGATATTTTAAGAAGATCCAAGATTGAAATCTTGGCAGATGTCTTCTCAAGTTGTTCTAAGAGATTATACCAACCATCTTATAGGGTTGACGGAGAGGGTTCTAGGATTGTGAGATGGGTGCACCTTGTTACCGTAGCACAATCCTTTCCCTTGATCCGAATGGTATTCACATGGTCATTGGAAGAGTGAATACATCCAATGAGTGAATCATAGTGATTATTTTCACTCTTAGTATAGAGGTAGTTTGCAGCCTTGTAACTTTTGGATGAATCTCCTTGATCTGGCCTTTTCTCATCTAACCTACCATGTTTAGGGAACGATTCTTTAAATATCCCCATATTTTCATTTGGTGTTTTAGTTTTCTCTAGGGCGTCAACTTCTATATCTCTTTTGTCAATGAGATCTTGGATGTAGTGGGAGATCCTTAGGAACTTGTCTGTCTTGTGTCTCTTGAGACGATGCAAATAAAAATAGTCATGTTCTTTGTACCATGATGGTTTAGGAGCATTGTCAACAAAAGGTTATGTCATGGGATAAGTCACCATTTGAGCTGCATCCAGATTGTTTCAATATTTGCAGACAAAGGCTCATTGAGAGGAGTGAATGTTTTATGTTTAGGTGGTGGTTGAATAGGTCTTTTGGTCGGTTTAAAAGGTTGACCAACTTGAACCGTTTGTACTTGTTGGGAATCTATGATTCCATCTCCCACCATGTTCTTATTTTTGTTAAATATTTTCAGCTTCTCTGTGGGTTTGGCATTTTGATTATCCCTAGAAGGAAATTTAATGGTTCCTTTGGCAATGATGGATTTTTCTATTTTTATGCCCTTTTCAATGACCTCTTAAAAGGTATGAACACAATGCATTTGCAAATGGAAAGTAATTTCAAGGTTTAGATTGGGCATGTAGATACTCACAAGTTGTTTTTTAGGAAATGTACGGTGGAAGCAAGCTGGCTATCCCTCGCCAACATTGTATTGAGGTGTTGTTTGGTACCACATAAGTTTTCCATGGTTATGTCACTTTCTATGTTATATGAGAAATTTTTAACAAAACTTTCTTCCAATTTAGGCCATGTGAAGGTAAACCCATGAGATAAACAAGTGAACCAATCCAAGGCTTGGCCCCCTAGACTCTTCGAGAAAGAGTTGTATGAGGTAATTGTCAGTGTAGGCCACTTCTTGGTAGGCCATGTAAAAATATTTTACATGGTCTTGTGGGTCACCTTTCCCTCTTTGTTTCTCAAGTTTTGGCATGTAAAAATTTTTAGGGAAGGGTTGAAGCGTCATGGATTTATCAAATGGATGGGGACATAGCTCTTCATATTGGTATTTCCTGCTATTCCCAACATTACCTTCTTGAAGGCTTGTAAGCATCACTTTCATGGACTGCATTTCTTATGCAAGTAATTGCTCTTTAGTAGGAGAAGTAGGGATATATACACAACTGTATTCCATATTGTCTCCTTCTTGATTTTCCATGTGAAGTTCACTAATTTTGACCTTAGGTTTAGTCTTATGCACATTTTTGTTCATTTCTTTTGTACATGAGATGTGAGAAATGCTAATTGTCTACTAAGGTTTGGATTTTTTGATGAATAACGACTTCTCCTTTAATAGGTTCTTCTTCTTCTTCGTGGCATGGAGGTTGTTCTACATTATTGTGTTCTATTCTAAATTTACATTATATCTTGATGAAGGGAATTTAATAACCCACCACATTATCATTTCCTGCATTTGATGTAGAAGCATGGCCATGTGTTAGGATATCATCCATATTAGTGAGAGGTTGTTCCTTATCATTAGCCTCATTCATGGTTGGTACTATTTCCTACTCTATAGGCATTTTATCCCCTAATTCCACAACTCATGCTAGCACTGCTCTTTGTTTCTATAAAGGAATTCATCTAGAAAGGTGAGGTCAATGTCAAATTCTACGTGTGGTGACTCTAACTCATCACCACTATGATTGACCATATCCTCTACTTCTTTTTCTGCAGAGAATAAAGGACCAAGATCATGGCCAATAAAGGGATTTTACCCTTGTCTATTTAAAGTTTCCCAAGTTTGTATTTGTCTTGTTTCCAAAGCCTGTTTTGAGCCCTAATCTTGTTTTAGGAGCCATGATGTATGAGAGTTTCACTAAGGTGTTTTGAATGTTCTCAAAAGATATTGATCAAGTCTAAGTGAAACACAAAATAATGTCAATAATTATAATGAATGTCAAAGTATCAATGTGACAAAGTGATTTCTCTAAATGAATAAGTTAATAGCAAGAAACAAGATACAATCACACAATGCTTAGTTCTAGACCAATCAATCAAATGATATACTTCAAACTCTATTTTCATGCGAGAAAGTGTTGAAAACTATACACTAATATTACTGTACACTTTCCACAGTTGTCTCACAGGTGGTGTGGAAAAGACTACCGGGAAATGTGCTTTTCTCATATGGGTGGGATTTTGACCCATAGGTTTATGGGATGGTTTTGGCACATGGTTTTGATACCCATGGTTTTATAAAACTACTTAAGTAGTTGTCTATTTATATGATTTTGTGCATATGGTAGGTATTATGTAACATTGCAGATGTGTTTTGAATTTGGGTGTGAATTTTGTAGAGTTTGTTGAGCATAGCTCCAAACAGATATGGGTATTGTATTGAGAGAGTGGTGGCTTGTAATAAAATATGAGTAAGTGATTCTTGGTGGACGTAGCCCAAATTGGGTGAACCACATTAAATACTATCTCTTTATGTTGTGTTATTTTATTCTATAATTTTATTTGAGATCTGTAATATTTTTGCATATTAGTTTCTACTGTTGCAGATTCTGTGAGGGATTATTCCGCATATTTTATCTCTTATTTCCTAACAATTGGTATCAAATCCTGGTTTGGTTTGTTGAAGTGTTGAATTGTAGGGAAATTTTTATCTTGAGTGGGAGCTATGGTAGATGATGGAAGATATAGGGTTGATAAATTCAACGGGAAGAATTTTAGTCTTTGGAATACGCAGATGGAATATTACCTTTAACAAAAGGATATTCATATTTTGTTATCCGAGAAGGTGAAAAAAACCTCAAGCATGACAGATGCGGAATGGGATTTGTTGGATAGGAAGGCACTTGGGATAATCCAATTGTGTATTGCATCTTTGGTATTATTTAATGTTTCAAAGGAAAAGACTAGAAAAGAATTGATGGATGCATTAAGGAAGTTGTATGAAAAACCTTTTTCCTCTAATAAGATAATTTTAATGAAAAGTTTATTTAATGTGAAGATGTCTAAGAATGGTTCAGTAGTAGATCATTTAAATGATTTTAATATGGTTATAAATATGATAGCTTCAGTTATAATAGAATTTGATGAAGAAGTTAGGGATTTATTAGTTCTATGCTCTTTACTTGAGAGTTGGAATAGCTTGGTAATGGCGGTAAGCAACTCGGTTCTAGCTAACTCAAATTTGAATTTTGAGGATGTTGTAGGGGTGATTCTAAGTGAGGAAATGTGAAGAAAAATATTTGGTGAATTTTCTACTTCAAGGAATGCTTTGACAGTGGAAACTAGAGGGAGACAGAAGAATAGAGGAAGTTGTGGAAAATCAAAGGATCGGG
Organism: Taxus wallichiana var. yunnanensis; assembly: GCA_018340775.1. NCBI lineage: Eukaryota > Viridiplantae > Streptophyta > Pinopsida > Cupressales > Taxaceae > Taxus > Taxus wallichiana. The sequence goes on along the minus strand of CM031237.1, from coordinate 627,908,402 downwards.
CAAGGTCAAAATCCAAAAGAAAGATAGTATGCTAGCACTATGGAAAGTTTAGGCATGCAAAGAAGGATTGTTGGGAGCTTCGAGACAAGAAGAAACAACGTGAATAAAACAAGGAGGTAAATGTGGAAATGGGTAATGTATGTCAGGATGATTTGATTATTTCTTTGCACAATATTACCGAATCTTGGGTTTTGGATTCAGGGGCTTCTTTCCATGCTACTTCACATAGGCATTATTTTGTTGATTATGTTCAAGGAGATTTTGGGCATGTTTTACTTGGTGATGAGCCTTGCATCATAGTTGGAAATGTTTTATTCAGGTTAAGATGTAGAATGGGAATACTTGGCTATTATAGGATTTCGAGACATGTGCCTAAATTAAGACAAAATCTGATATCGGCAAGGAAGTTGGGAAGTGATGGTTGTATTATGATATTTACAACAGACTCTTGGAAGGTTACCAAGGGTGCTCTTGTGGTGGTAAGAGGTAAGAAGGTTGGAACCTTTTATTTAACCACTTATAGCACTAATGTTTGTAATCTTGTGGCTTTAGAAGAAGATACAACATTGTGGCACTATAGGCTAGGTCATATGAGCCATAAGGGCATGGAGATCATAAAGAAGGATTTGCTAAGATATACAAAAATAGGTTTGGAGTTCTGTGAGGACTGCATATATGGGAAAATAGAAGCAAGTAATGTTTTTGAAGGTCGGACCTACAAAGAAAGAGATTAAGTTAGAGCTAGTGTATTCGATGTGTGGGGCCGGCTCGGGTATCATCTCTTGGGGTCCAAGTTACTTATGTTACTTTTATTGATGATGCAACAAGGAAAGTTTGGGTATATTGTATTAGAAACAAATATAATGTATTTGACACTTTTGTTAAATGGAAAGCCTTGGTAGAGAATGAAACAGTCTTAAGCTAAAATGTCTCAGTCGGATAATGAGGGGAGTATTGCAACAATGAATTTGATTATCATTGTTCTAAGAATGGAATCCATATGAAAAAGATGGTTCCAAGAACTCCATAGTAGAATGGGGTGTCAGAAAGGATGAATAGAAAAATAATGGAACGTGTTAGGAGCATGAGGTTACATGCAGGACTGCCTCTTTCTTTTTGGGTAGAAGTGGTGAGCATAGCTATGTACTTGATAAACAGAGGACCTTCAAGTGCCTTGGATGGAGGCATACCTAAGGAGGCTTGGTATGGTAAGAAATTTGATTATTCATTTCTTAGATTCTTTGTATGTGAGATGTTTGTCCATATAGAGACAGGGATGAAAGGACCAAGCTAGAGGCTAAATCATAAAAATGTAATTTCATTGGTTATGGTGGTGATGACTTTGGATATAAATGTTGGAGTATTAAGGGCAATAAAATCATTCGATCTAGGGATGTGGTATTTCATGAGAAATTCATGTATAAGCAATAGTTGCATGAAAATAGGGAAGAATCTAAGAAGGAATATGTAGAGGTAGAGGATCTTCTAGATGGGAAAGTGACATATGAATAAGTTCAGAACCTCCTCAAAAGGAACCCCAAACTCCTATATTGAGGAGGTCTTTTAGGGTAAGAAGAGAATCGAACATTTTCTCCTTCTCTTTATTATTTATTACTCACTTGATAATGGAGAGCTAGAGATATTTGATGAAGCAATGCAAGTAGATGCCAGGAAGAAGTGGGAGCAAGCCATGGATGAGGAGCATTAGGCTCTCATGGAGAACCAGGACATGGGATTTGGTAAAGCTACGAAGGAAAAGAGCATTACTGAGAACAAGTGGGTGTTCATAGTCAAAAGAGGAAGGAGGAAAGAAAGATATAAGGCCGGTTGGTGGTCAAGGGGTTTGCATAGAAAAAGGTATAGATTTTGATGAGATTTTTTCTCCTGTAGTAAAAATGAATTATATTGGAATTGTTTGAGGAATGGTTACAGCAGAAGACTTTCACTAGGAACAACTTGATGTAAAGATTGCATTTCTCCATGGTGATTTGGAGGAGGAACTATATATGCAACAACCAGAGGGCTATGAAGTCAAAGGTAAAGAGGAGATGGTGTGTAAACTAAAGAAGAGCTTGTATGGATTGAAACAAGCTCCACATTAATGGTATAATAAATTTGATAGCTTCATGATGGAGCAAGGTTATATTACATGTCATTCTAACTATTGCATGTATACAAAGAAATTTGAGGATGGTAGTTATATTATCCTTTATCTGTATGTGGATGACATGTTGGTTACAAGTAAAAACATGTAGGAAATAAAAGTACTCAAGAAGCATCTAAGTGAATCCTTTGCTATGAAGGATTTGGGGAAGCCAAAAAAATCCTTGGTATGAGGATATCTCAAGATAGGAAGGAACGGAAGCTGAATTTATCTCAGGAAGAGTACATTAAGAAGGTCTTGGAGAGGTTTAATATGTAGGATGCTAAACCGGTTGGGACTCCTTTGGCAGGCCATTTCAAGTTATCAAAGGAGCAGTGTCCCAAGATAGAGCAGGAGAGAAACTAGATGTCCAAGGTACCTTACTCATCAACGGTTAGTAGTTTGATGTATGCCATGGTATGCACCAGGCCTGATATTTCCCATACTGATTAGAGCGGTGAGTAGATTTATGAGTGATCTAGGTAGAGATCATTGGCAAGAAGTAAAGTGGATCCTTCGGTATTTGAGAGGGACCATGGGGATAGTTTTGTGCTATAGTGGATCAGACACCACTTTGTGTGGTTATGTAGATTCAGATATGGCTGGAGATGTAGACAACAAGAGGAGCATAACATGTTATGTTTACACTGTAGGTGGGACAACAGTAAGCAATATTTCATGACTACAGAAGTTGGTGGCTTTGTCAACCACGGAGGCTGAGTATGTTGCTGCCACAGAGGCAAGAAAAGAAATGATTTGGTTACAACAATTACTTGAGGATTTAGGGCATAAGCAGGAGGAAGGAAAGCTGCATAGTGATAGTCAAAGTGTTATACACCTAGCTAAGAACTCTTCTTTCCACTCTAGGACGAAGCATATACAGTTAAGGTACCATTTCATCAAAACAACTTTGGAGGAAGAGAAATTTTATCGCGAAGATTCATACCAGTCGAGAATCTTATAGACAGGATGACCAAGGTGGTCATAAAGGAAAAACTGAAGCTGTGTTCAACTTTGGTTGGTCTTCATGGAAATTAGTGAAGGGTTGAGAAGCTTTCTCAGAGGAAAACTAGTATCCAAATGGGATGTTGTTAGGTTATGGAGCTTGTTTTCATGTGAGAAAGTGTTGAAGACTGTACACTAAGAGTATTGTACACTTTCCATAGTTTTCTCACGGGGTTTGAAATTGCATGACCCTCGAGAAATTTTTTTGGCCTTAAAATGTGCCCGATATACCGAGAAATGTTCTTTTCTCATATGGGTGGGATTTTTACCCATAGGTTTATGGGACGATTTTGGCCCATGGTTTTGATACCCATGGTTTTGTAAAACTACTTAAGCAGTTGTCTATTTATATGGTTTTGTGCATATGGTAGGTATTATGTAACATTGTAGATGTGTTTTGAATTCAGGTGTGAATTCTATAGAGTTTGTTGAGCATAGCTCCAAATAGATCTAGGTATTGTATAGAGAGAGCAATGGCTTGTAATAAAATATAAGCAAGTGATTCTTGGTGGATGTAGCCCAAATTGGGTGAACCACATTAAATACTATCTCTTTGTGTTGTGTTATTTTATTCTGCAATTTTATTTCAGATCTATAATATTTTGCATATTAGTTTCTCTTATTGCGCTTCTATGAGGGATTATTACGCATATTTTATCTCTTATTTCCTAACAATTTTCACTAAGGTGTTTTGAATGTGCTCAAAATATATTGATCAAGTCTAAGTGAAACACAAAATAATGTCAAGAATTATAATGAATGTCAAAGTATCAATGTGAAAAAGTGATTTCTCTAAATGAATAAGTCAATAGCAAGAAACAAGATACAATCACACAATGTTTAGTTCCAGACCAATCAATCAAATGATATACTTCCTAAGTCTGTTTCCAAAAAGGTAGTTGATGTTTTAAGATGATTAACAAAATGTCACTACTTATGTCGAGTTCAAAGAAATGAACAAGGCTTAAGTAATAACAAGGAGTTAACATGATCTCCAAACAAAGTATACTAAAATCATGCCCAAATCCAATCAAGACCTATATTCCAAAAAGATTTAGTTACAATTGTGAGTGACACAACAATGTCACCAAGATATGTTAACCAAACTTTGTGAGAAAGTAAGGTATTGATATCAAGATGATATTGATATAACATGCACAAGTGGTAACACTAACACTTTTTGAAATCAAGGTAATAATTGGAATCAAACAAAATCTAGAGTATACTTAGGAATTGTTAAAGTGTATATAGTGTAACATCACAATATAGATATTTAGGTCAAGTTTACAAGAAACAAGACGTAAATACCAAAATTGTAGTGATATGATATAAACAAGATAACCGTTCAAAGGAGAATCAAAGTGATGAATAAATCCTAACTACGATGACGATATTAACTTGGGTATCAAGATAAAAAAGGATACTAATGATATAAAAAAGTATCCACACACTTTAGACATTTAAAAACTCATCTGTAAACATGGATGAGTGTAAATGAACACAAAAGTGGTGAATACAATCAATTAACAACACAAGGGTAGTCACTCTTCTTGATCAACGAAGTGTCAAAAAAGTGAAGGGAGTAGATTAATTGGTGTTGAAAAATGTTGGCCTCACTTCGGAAGAGTTTCACCTCGCCTTAGGAAAGCGAAAAACAAAAAAATTAACAGTTCACACATTTCGTGATGAATGTTGGCTCTTTACAACAACAATTTGGTCAAGTTGGTTCCAAATACTGAATGAATTTTCTAAGTGGTTTACTCAACTAGGTGTCACAAGTTATCTAAGAGTGAGCTCAGTTTTCCAAGGTTTCCCAAGGATTATCCCGGATTTTGTTTACCCGTTCATGCATAGTGGGCAATAAATGAATCCATCGTTTACTCTCACTGGGGTTGAGATACGGATAAATTTGATGCTAAATCTCACAAATGGTAAAAAATAGTCAAGTAGGTTGTGCAGAGAACTTCCCGTTTCCCCACAAGTTTCCCTCTTGCGTGGACTACTTTGGAGTACCTAGGACCCCCTCATTGTTGTAGCTTAAGGCTCATGCCAAAGGGGTTATGTCCTAGTTTTAAGTGGATGAGGAGTACCCTTAACCGAACCTGCAAATTAAGTGTTTTGAATGTGGTGTTTTTTAATCTTTTAGACTTAACGTGGTTTAGTCATTTGCTATTTGGTAATCTAAAACACGTGTAGTTAGAAAAGTTTGTTTTGAACTCCTTTCTTTGACAAGAATTTTTAGGTCCTACACTCAAGTGTTAGTAGTTCTCCAAGAAAATCACATTATTTAAAAGAGGATTAAGAGTTTATTTTTATTCTCAAGATCATCTAAAGATGTAAGAGAAGATCATACACAAAAAAATCCAACTAAAAAAATGAAAGCTTTGCAATTAATGAACCATTCAAAATCTTGATAAATGTTCATTCCCTAGAAAGCAAAAATGAAAGATGAAGTTTCCAATTAACCAAATGTTAGAAAATAAAGACTAAAGTTGTTTTTGATTCTCAAGATCACCCTAAGGTGCAAGAGAAGAGCATACACAAAATTTATCCCAACTAGATAGAAATGGAAAACTTCAAATCAAAGGACAATAAAAAATGCTTTGTAAAAGGTTCATTCCCTTAAGCAAAATGAATAATTAAATTTCCAAGTTAATCCAAATGTTAAAAAGATAGAGATAAAATTTGTTTTTGATTCTCAAGATCACCAAAATGTGCAAGAGAATATCATACACAATATTTGGTCTAAATCAAGTAAAGCATGGAAATACAACATTCATCAAAACATTAGACATGTTAGAAAATGACTAGTTTTACAATAAAGGGAAAACCTACAAATTCTGTAAGTATAAATCCTAAATTTATGTTTTCATTGCATATTTAACTTCAATACATTTCCAATGAAAAAAACGGAGTCATTTCGAGTTTGGGAGTAGAAGTTATGGCCTTTGAAAGATGGGTTACACATATGCTCTTATGCCCACAGTATGCACTTGACATGCACTCAAAAATGTAAAAAAACATCTCTTAATTTGTAAAATAGTGAAATTTTTCCAACCAAGATTCAATTTTACAACAATCCATCACATTAATATATTAATAGAAGACTAAACGCTATCAAACATTAACATTCATGATAAAAAAACTTAACATTTTCAAGAAATTGACAAAACTAATATGTAGAATATTGAAAAAGTAAGCTCTAAAAATGAAAACATGATGAAAAATTGATATTTTCTCACCAAGATTCAATTTTGATAGCAACCCACCACATTAATATGTAAAAATAAGACTCAACACTATCAAACACTAACCTACAGGTTCAAGAATTTAAGATTTTCAAGAAATCAACAAAACTAACATGTAGAATGTTGAAAAAGTAAGCTTGTCAATTCCAATTTTGATAGAACTTCACCTCCTTTATACCTAAAAGTAAGACTCAACACATCCAAACTCAACAAAACAAGTTAAAAAAACAAGTTATGTCAATATATGCAAAAAGAGGGTTAGTAACCAAAATTGAAACTTAACTACAAAAACTTAAAATTAAGTGCAAAGGACAATGGAGTAAGTCCCACCGGGTGTGCTAAATGTAAATAAGATTTTTTTAGCTATGTAAATAGAATTATAACTAACACCTAGTATTTCTAAAACAAATCTAAATCAAAATCTATGCATAATCATGCTTAGAGCTTAAACAATACTAATCTACCAACATCCTTGCATTAAAACTTTGAAATAGAAATCATACTAATATGCTAGCATTAGAATATCTACTCTTTAGATCACCAAAATAATAAATGAACCTAGATAGATTCATGACAATCAAAGTTGATTGTTTGTTCTTCAAGGGTTTGGGAATGGAAGCTCATCAAAGAATGGCTACAAGACCATTTCGATTATCTCCATATGACCCAAAATCTTGGATGGATGAAATGCAAGAATGAGGCTATTATCTCAAATGAAAGATGCTCCAAGATTAAATGTCTATAGATTAGCTATAAACATTTAAGGTGTAATAAAAAAGGTAGGATGAGGGCTCTTTATATAGCCCAATGGATAAAAAAATCTCTACATCCCTTTACATGTGGGATAATAGAGAGGTTGGGTTAGTTGTGGATAAAGATGGTTGAAAGGGGGTTGAGTCAACCTTAAGAGAGTTTATTTTTTCCTTTAGTGACTCATGGGGTTTGAGGGGATTTATTAATTAACCAAAGTGATTAATTAATAGGTGTGCAAGCTTATAAAAGCTTTTAGAGGAATAATTATCATGATTTAGACTATGGGAGGAATTTAATCAAATAAATGATGATTTATTGATTTAATGGAAGAGGAAGCTAATTAATTAATAATAATTAATTAGTCTAGATAGAAAGGGGGATTAATTAATGGAAGGTTGTTAATTGGCGTATATATTTGGATAGAAGAGTTAATTAATTAATGTAATGTAACTAATTAACGGTGATAGAAGAGAAAATGAACATTTATTGACGATATGTTGTCAATTTGTGGGAAAGGATATAATTAGTGTAATTTAAGTATTTAAATTTCTTGGGCTAAATTATAGGTGTCTAGAGATGGAAATGATATATATATATATATATTGTTTTGTCATGGATCATTATGTGTTTATTATGTAATGTGATGAATTGGATTTGATGTGGTAATGATGGTTTTAGATTATATTTTGTGATGATGGATTTTAGATCAGATGGTTATTTAAGATGTGCATGTGTATGGATAAAATGATGATGTAAATGTGTGTTATATTAATGAGGATTAGGACTATATGTTTTGTGTTTGAATTTGATCATGTGATTAGAATGTGTATGGATAATATTTGAGGAAAAAAAAATCAGAATGGATGTGATTAATGATGAATATAGGTAAGAGTAAGTGTGTTGTAAGATAGATAGATAACACATGGGTGATTGAGATAAAAAAAGGTATGTGTTGCAACAAAACAAAATAGGGATGAAAGATAGATGTGATAGGATTAAGGATGAAACATAACACAATGGTGGCGACCCATGTAAAAATATATGCCACATAAGAGAACATGTGAGGAAAATATTCCTCCAACTATATTAGAGGTAAACAAGAGGGGATCCAAGTAACAAAAGGCACATGCAACCAAACCAAATGCTAGTAAGTAACCAACGATAGTTAGTTATATCAACGATCATAAGGAATAAATAGATGAAATGAACTCATATACCTAGTGTTGAAAAAACAAAGGGGATTTTAAATGTACTTGTAGGGTTCTCCAAAAGTGGTGTTCTATAAGACTATGCCCCAACTCTAGGAAGGAGAAAGAGCAAACTGATCAATGCGGGAAGATTTCTTAGGATGCTAATAAAATGGAAGATTGATCAATGCAAGAAGCCTTCAATGCCATAAAAAAGAGTATCCATACTTCAAGGGTATGGTATACTTTATACATGATAGGATGGTAGAAATCATATATGATAGTTGTCCTTCGAGGGATCGGTCTATTATTTTTCATTTTTTTTACATTGTTTTTTTTTTTTTTGTGAACATTTGTCCTTTGAGGGATTAGTCTATTTTTATAACTTTGATTTTTACAAGAGCATCCATGAATTTTGATTTTACATGGGGAAGAGTTGGGATTATCTAGGTAGACCATTGAGGAGGGAATAATAAGTGTACAAGGGACACCCCTGGACCCTTTGCATGGTTACAATAGGTGAATAAGACAGTCATGGATGTATTGCTCATAAAGTTCTCACCAAATGAGAGAACCTATCCATAAGGAATGTGCTATGGGTAGAGCCATGGTTCCCATATTTAAGGTCACATGTATGAAGTGACGGAAGACCACATAGTTCCAAATTACCACAATGAGAGATGGAAGGGGCTAAGATGGAGGAATGGTTAAAGGATATGACTAAGGAAACATTGGTAAATGTGCCAATAGTAGAATGATCAAAATTTCAATGTGTTAATAGGTTCCACTTCCAGATTACCATAAAAGGGAGGCCAAACTATAGGCTCCTGACCCATAATTATGTGTGATAAAGTATGGTCCAATCCAGTTAGGGAAAAAATTTCCACGGTTGCTCCTTTCAAGAGTGGTAGCATTCTAATTTTAGTCATGATAGGATAGGATGAAAGATGGGATGAGATAAAAAAGAAAATAATGAAAAACTATACGCTTAAAAAAAGCAAAAAATTATGCATCCCTGACGAGACGAAGAGATGGTCCCCCAAGGGAGAGATGAATATGACCATAACAATGGATTTTAGATGAGAATAAATGATCCCTTAATGGAGAGACAAATATGGCCACAAAAGTGGACTTAAAATGTGAATATATGGATTAGATAAGATTGAATGAGATAACTAAGGTAATGTCAAGAAAAGGAGCTAATTGGATAGCCAAATGATGCTAAAGTGAAGTCCCCCAACATCCATGAAGTTGTCCGATGGATCAGAGGATGAATGGATGTGCTTAGGATGTGAGGATGTAAGGGGGCTAAAAGCGAAGGATAGATGGTCCCCCAATGAGAGATGTCACATCACATTAAGTAACTTGAATGTGGATGCAGATAGATTGATGGATGTGGATGATGGAGTAATATTTTTAAGAGCACCAATGATAAATTTGGATTTTGACTGGGACAAATGATCAAGGATCATAGGGATGATTGGTTGTAGGAAAAATAGCAGATGGAGAAGGATGATTCTCTTGGATGATAAATTCATCCCTCTCAATAAGATCATGGATGATAACTTGGAGGGCCTTACAATGCTCAGTGTTATGGCCCGAGGTACGATGATAGGCACAAACTGATTGGGATTGAACCATGAAGGTTTCTTACTATGAGGGTTAAAATCTTTGATAGGTGGAAACATGATGGCAAATGTCTGGATTAAATGTTTAAGGATCTTTGTGTAACATCAAACAAAAGTAATGAAGGAAGATTACTCTTATGAATTTGGGTAAGAGACTTTGGCTTGGATTTAGGGGAAGGAGTGGATGTAGATTGAATGGGTGAATTGGATATCTCAAAAGATGGATCAAATTTGGGAAGAGAGTTAGATTTCTCGGATTAGAATTTATTATTACAAGGTGTCTTAGATGAAGGGACTAGTCTTGAAACAAATCGGGGGTGCTTGGGATGGATTTTGTAATGTTGGATCACTAAGGAGAGATAAGGTTTAATTTCTTATGAGGGTGCATGGGAGACTTTTGGGGATGCCTACCAAGATTTGTAGATCTTGATTAAGATGACTTAGCATTGGTAGGGATAACTACAATTTTAACTAGTGGATTTGAATATGTAAGTGGTTAGTGTGGAAGAAGTTAATTTTTGAAGGGAGAACGAAAATCCTTTGTGTTTGTATTTTTGTTCGAAGGAGAGGTGGATGTATAAGATAATACATTTGAGTATGTTGATGTCTTGCTTGTCAAGGTATAGTTATGACATAGGTTAATGTATTAGTATTGGATGAATTTAATTTAGGTTGATGAAATGTTGTTGATGAAGAGGTCTTCATGTTGGATAGTTTAGAGGTGGAAATGTCTAGTTTCTTGAAGAAATGTACAAGATATTTTTGAGGTAATGTACTAATGGTTGTAGGATTTATTTGTAAGGCTATGTCCTTAGGAGGAGCATCAAAAATTTCTTTTGGAGGACCTGGAGGTGGTGTCACAGTTAGTGTAGATGTAGGAAGTAATATTTTTAGGGTATTTGATTGCGTTAATGAGATAGAAGGGTCACTTGAGGTTATTTGAAATTGAAATGTTTTCAAATATTCTTCGAATGATAAAGGTGACATTGAAGAAGAAAGAGGTGTGAATGCACCTTCAACATTGATGTAGTTAAAGGCTTTGAAATAGGTACCGACCTTAATTATGAGGATGGTATAGTAGGTAGAAGTGGGGTGGATGTAGGTGAGGTAGTTAGATCCGGTGAAGTGGATTTGGTGGATAATGAAGTGAATATAATAGGTAGCATAGTAGGAGTGGAGCCAATGTCAACCATGGAAGTAGGTGGGAATGGTTATTTCATAAATACTTCTAGGGAAAGAATGATATGTGTGTGAATGGAATCCTAGTGGTAAGAATGGATGCTTGAGGTAGATGTAGATACGATTGTTGAGGTTGTTTGGGACAAGTGTTAACAATATTATAGATGTGGGAATCATATTGATGGGGATCGATGTGATTAGTGATGAAGGAGGAGAATTTGTAGGTTCTTGATCAAAGGTGTTTAAAGTGTTTATAGTATGAGCATTAGGTGTTTTGATTATGGGAGTGGTGGGGCTTGGCTTGTTGGTGAAGTGGTGGAGCTGTCTATTTGGATAGCCCCCTAATTTATAAGTTTTGGATGTGATATTTTAAGGATAAACACTTCTCAATGTTGTGACCTTTGACTTGATGATATTTAAAATTGTGGGCTTCATGTTAATAAATGGGCTTGAGTCATGAGTCATCTACGGTTTGTATGGGAGGTATTTTGATGGAGTGGACTACCATCAACTTGTCAAATACCGAGCTATAAGATTCCCCCAATGGGGTATAATTGGGCATAGGTCTAAGGGTTTGTTGTTGAGTCCCTGTACTAGATGTGGGTGCAGCTAGAGACTTTGTGACCATGACATTGGCTGCACTCTTATATTTATTGGTGTGTGCGAGATGGTTTTTGAACTCAATTTTGGGTTTGTTTGATTTAGGTTTGAATTGGCCTTACTCAAGGGCACGAGTCTCAATTTTGTGAGCCATGGTGAAGGATTCTTCAAATGTTTGGAAAGATTGGATTTGCAATGTAGGGGAAATATGCTTCACACAAAAACATGAGAAGAGTTTGATGAGTTCAGTTTATGGAAGAGTAAATGATAGTTGGCTTATAATGTCATGCCATCATGTGACAAAATATATGATAGACTCGTCATCAAACTGTTTAATGGTGTATAAGTCATTGATAGTGATTTTGCACGTAATATTAATCAAAAATTCTCTAGGAACAATTATGTGAGTTGGGTAAAGGAAAATAAGGAATGTTGAGGAATCATGTTATAACAATCTAGTCCTAGAATGACCAAGGAATAGGGAAGGTACGAAACATAAGTTCCTAATTATATGCGATAAGGAAACATTCATGTTTAAATGTGAGGAGATTTTGTTGGGGATATTCCTTGTTGTTGAACTTAGTAAACTTAGGAAGGTCCCAATGAGGATGGTAAGGCTTAATTGGAACCGACAAATGAATGGGTTCATTACATATTTTTTTGTAAGATAATGTAACCTTGGGTCCCAAGGTAACGACCTCTAGACTAGCCAACCTATTCATTAAGGCATGAATAGGATCATTTGATGTGATGATAGGTTGGGATTGTGGTTGTGTGGTATGAAAAGTATCTTGATAAGGTGGTTGATAATTTTGTGGATGTGTAGGTGTTTGGGGAATTTTGGGGGGAGAGGGTAATTCATGGGTTGTGATTGAAGGGATGGTGGTTGAAAGAATTTTTTTGGGAGATAGGCACATGATATGACTGTTGAGATGGGACAAGTTTTTGTGGTAAATGATGAGCGGGAATATGAGTGTTAATAGGTTGAGACAGTTGGATAGGCATACTAGTAGTGGATGGAATAGAGATAGATGTGATATACAAAGTGATGTGAGTAGAATTTGATCCACCAAATAAATATATTGATAAGATCAAAAGGTCATTGGAGATTTCTGAAGTGAAAATTCATAAATAGGGCTAGAAGAAGGTTGAATTGCCTCTGAAGGAGTGAGAGATGGGAGTGTAGTTAGTATAGAAAGTTTAGATTGATAAGAGACATGAGGATTGGTTTCAAGATAAGAATAATTTTGGATGACATGGTCCTCGTGAAGCAAAGTCATGTTGAAAAGGGATTGACAACCAAAGATATGATCTCAAGCTTAATATATTTTTGGGAAAGATCATTAAAGGAAGGGATGTCATTGGATAGAGTGGATTTTTGTGTTGCCATAACTTGGGGAAGGGTAACAATAGGCATGAAAGTTTTTAACATTTGTTTATGTAATTTGTTAACAAAAAAATAAAAAAACAATTTTTTTATCAACATGATTAATTGAGAAAATGCGAGAAAAATAAAAAGGGAGGTGGATAGTGAAGGTTCCTAAGAATGGCATTCTAAGGCTGATTTCAGGATTATTTTGGCTTCAGAGAGTCTTGAGCGATTTCTGTTGGGTAATGAAATCCTAATCAGTATATCAAGTAAGAGGATGTTTAGACGTGTTAATTTAGATGAATGGGTTTAGGTTATGTGTGAAAATGTGTGATGTAGCAAGTTAAACCCCTACTTAGACTATGTGAGAAAGTAAGATGAAGAAGGAAAGGTTATTTTTAAAACCAAAATGAAGTGTGATATTTGATGAGGATATAGTAAAGAATGGAAAAATACGATGCAAAAATAAGCAAATAGGGAAAAAACAAGGAATACTGGATAACACTTTTCCTATTTCTCTACACTCTTGAGCGATGAGTGATCTTGGCCACAAACCCAACACGAGAAAGAAATAAAGTGGAGCCTCATGTTTCAGTGTTAGTGGAAGATGATAAAACCAAAATATAGATAGAAAAGAAAGATATCACCAAAAGGGCATTCCCACTAAGCATTTTAGGAATGTTTTCCAAGTTTCCCATTCTTAACGAAGTTGATCCACTAGCTACTAAAGAAACTAGAAAAACTCAAAAATGATGGAGGCTTTATGTTACCTTAGATGTGATGTGATGGATACATGTGTTAACTAATTGATGTATCCTTGCTTTGTGAGATGAAGAATACCTATGAATAGACTAAAAATGATATTGATTAGATAGAGTTATGTGGGGACTTCCTGAAAAATTCTTGCTCCAAGAAGTTTTTGGATTCCTTTCATGTATGTCAACCCCCTGTTTTTAGAATGAATGAAATAAATCAAGAACAATAGATAGCATGTAGAAATAGATTAGAACTTAATATGAGAAATGATTAAAACTGATCTATAAGCTAATATGCCCGAATAACTATAAATTAAATGTTACAGTGCGGGTAGACGATGACCCGATGTGTGTAGCAGTCGATGGTGACACGGGAGGATAGATTTGAACATGTAGATGAAATACGCAGACTTGCAAGGTTTGAGTGCAATCAAAGCTAATAAAGGTGTGTGTGTTGTAAGAGGATCTATAGAAATGAACCAAAGATAAATAGGTGGGAAAAAGGATAGGAAAGGATAGTTTGGATAGATTATTAGATGAACGGGTCCTGGTCGATGGTGACTAGGAGGGATCAAAGACGATTATATCGAGAGAAAGATAAATCCAAGGATAAGTGGATGAATATGCAAACTTAAGAGATAAGGGGTTGTAGGGAAAGGTTGTTGAGTGTTCCCTGGATGTTGCAGAAGCTGATATGTACCTATAAAAGGTTAGGAACCAAGATATAGATGATGGAAAATATCATGAAGGATGATTGTAAGTGATGAAAGGACATCGAAGGGATGTATTGAAATTATGTAAACATCTCAAAAATTCTCAAAGCGCGAGGAAGGATTCTCAGTTCACAAGAAGGCTCTAAAGTGCATACATCTTATCTTAGAATAGAAAAGAAGTATTTAATTTTATAGGGGCGACAATGACTAGGCTAGGTCACCACCAACTGTGGGGAAATTTTCCGCATTAGCCTAGATTTTTTGTTTTCTTGCATGATTTCCCATTTTTAAGATTTGGAAGGGTTCTTTAAAGCATATAGGTGAGTTTAGCTTGCTTGGGGATAAATCATGGGTAGTTAAGGCATAAAAATAAATAGGAAGAAAGCTAGGAAAATATAAGGGTTAAGGATTTAGGATGAAAGCATCTTAAATAGAAAGTGAATTATGGAATGGATGAAGATTAATGCTTAATTAATTAAGTAATAGGAACTAATTAATTAATAAGAGTTAAATGGGAATGATATAGTGTGGATATTAATTAATTAATTAATAGGAATTAATTAATTAAACTTAATATGGATGATATAAAATAGAATTTAATTAAACAAGGGGGATGCATTAAATAAATATTTTCACATGGGTAATAACAGGAGAGATATCGAATTTAGGTGTCTCTGATAATTTAGGTGTCATGAATGTATGTGGACCCCATTCAAAAATACAAGTTTAAGAAGAGTTTTAGTTTTATCAAAAGTTATACACTATAACTATTGACTAAATTAATTTTTGAGGAATATTTGAAGACATAATACATGTCCATGTTGGTTTCATATCATGGTTGAGCCCTTAGGATGTTTTTAGGTCTATTTTGTATGACTTGTTTTGAGTTGTTTTGGGCCGTTTCAAGTGACCTAGTTATAAAGGCATTTTGGTTGTGTCTTAGTATGATTTTTGGTATTGTGATAGTTTGGTGATGACCCCAAGGTCATGATATTTCCATTTGTATATCACACTTTAATATTTGAGGTGATTTGACAAGGTTTTGGCTTCAATCTCTGAAGACTAGTTTTGTAGGTCTTAGACCTAGTGAAGAAGGTTGTTCCAAATGGTGGTGTCTTTGCATGATTTGATGATAAAGGGTGATTCAATATTTCTGAAGGTTACTAATGTTCTTGTACAACATATTTAATTTTTTTCCAACCTATGGTGAAGGTCATTTTTTCTTAAGAACATTCATTTTTGGCGAGTGGACTACTTGAGTGTATTAGGGATTCTTGTGTCCTAAGAAAGGATTTTGGTATGAAGATGATATTGCTGACCTATATGGTCCATTGCAAGATATTTCTAGGATGTTATTAATATTTATTGAGTTAATTTTTCCTATGATTGATGATCTATTTGTATTAAGTTATTTCATGTATAAAAGTAAGTTGTATTGCTCATTTAAGGTAGTTGTGAGAGAAAGGGACATGACAAGCTAGAGGGGGTACTTCTAAAGGTGAAAGAGGTATTTGCGAACATAAAGAGTGGGAATATTGTGTTTGGAGATAATATAGAGTGTATGAAACTATTGGAGAGATATGTCATTATGCCTAACCAGCTTGGTGAAGAATCCCATGTGCGAGTGTACCTAGAGAGCATATTTGAAGAAGGGAATAGAGCTTTGTATAGTCATCATCATATTTTGGAGGAAAAATTAAGAGGTGAAAAACATATCAAGTGGGTTTATTTTGCATTCAAGTGATCTAAGGGGTTGGTTCCTCCATGTAGGATTGGTGTTATATTAAATCTAGGGGTTAGTGATCCTTGTGGGGTTAGTGCCTCACTAAACCTAGGGGTTGGTGCTCCTTGTTAGGTTGATTCTCAACTAAATTCGAATCATGGATCTATTAAATATATTTTTAATGGGTTTTCTTCCCTTTACGTTTTCCCACTCATATCTAGTGTTTGAAAGAGTGTGTGAAAATGTGAAGCATGAAGATCACAAGGGATAATGTGATCATTAAAGGACATGCAAATAATAGTGTGGTGAGATATTAAGAAGAGTGAGCATCAACTGAAAGTGCATACAAGTTTTGAAAAAAGGGAAAAACATTTTTAAGGAAAAAATACCCTCTAATATCATAGATCTAAAAGGGTGTACATATAGAGGGTGTTGAGTAAGCCCAGTGCCATAATGACGACCTCTCAAGTGGGGAGGGGGAGTTACATTCCTAGAATGGGAAGTAACTCCCAATGATGCTACTGACGCACTGATGCATAACAAAATCTCATACGGACCCCTAAATGACACACATACTTATGAGATGAATTTAGTGAGATGAATCACCTAATGATGTCAAATATGAATCACACTAACACCCACCTTCATCGTAACTTAGGATGAGGAAGCAATTAATGAAAGAGAAATGGGTCCCACACAAAAGAATGATGAGGTACCCATGCACAATAAGGGGATCCTAAGTAGTGAAGGAAAACACAGTGGGAAAAACATCCACCATAAGAGAAAAAATCTCTCTAATCTAAGAAAGATACCAAGGATGGGTCCTACCATACTGAGGATCCCGATAAGATATCCATGTACAAAAGGGAAATCTCTCGAAAATAAGAAGAGAGAAAAAGAGGGAGACAATAGGAATGCAACAGATTCCATGGAAGGATATAAACTCTATATCTCTAGGAAGTTTCTCATAAGAGTGTCAATGATGTAGTCATCTACCTCTAGACTAAAGAATAGCCACCCACATTGAACTATGTGCCTTACCTTAGGAAGGACATAAATAGAGTGTTGGAAGCTTTGCCCACTCCATGAAGGAAAGCGAAGGAAGAAGCATAAATATCTCTCGAGTCTGGTCCATGGAAGTGTGACATAGGTCTAGAAATAAGGTTCCAAGGAACCAAAGGTAATGCCACATGTGTAGAATTGTCAAAGTGAAGAAGAGGAACACCCTTAGAAAGGATGTCCAAGTGATGTGTAGGCAATGAAACAACCCCATAACAAAAAAAGGGATCCACTAGTAAGGGTGGAATAATGAAAGTATCCTAAAAAGTAGAAGTGATAAGATTCCCAAAAGGGGAACTCCCAAAAAGGAGATGATTAACTCCTTGAAACACCTATAGAGGGATGTGGAACTTGTAGCGCATCATAAGTGGACTCTGTGAAAATATGACCAAGGTTGAGTAGATACTCACCTTAATGAGGGGGATCAACAAATGGAAGAGAGATGTTAGATAGTTATAAGTCACCCATGCATGAAGGAAGATGAGTGAAAGGGGCCTCAAACACTTTGGAAGTTGAAAGGAGGCTAGTGAAATGACAATATGAGGTTGAGTAGGAGATTGCTCAATGTTTAATGAGATGTGGGAAGTGTCAACACTCTTTGGAATAGGGAGAGGAGAGGAGTCCTGGTGGTAATCTCGACATCAAAGCTGGGATAATAATCCTCTTCATCAAAAGAAGAATCAAGCGAGTCTATGTTAGTGGAACTGTCATCACATGAAGAAGAATAGTATACAACTAGATAAAATTGTTATGGAGAGCTACTAGAAAGCCAAGGTGAAGTAACATGGCACTCAATGGAAGCAACAAGTGTAGGGAGAGTTTCGTCAATATAGAAATTAAGATGTGAGGGAGCATAAGGGGAAATCTGTCACATTTGTCTTAGAGAAAGGGTCTCTAATGGAAAACAAGTAAAAAGAGTGAATGGAATCATGAATATGGTCAACAATGTGCTATGTAGTGGAAACAATAGGCAAAGGGTCTCCTAATAGGGACTGAAATATGCCCAGATGAACCGGGAGGATCTAAGTCAGCCATGTGAATGCGAGGACAGTGCAGTGATGGAAAACATAGAGTGACCAAAAACATGGTCACAATTGTCAAGAAATTTCTCAAGGCGATTGGAATATGTGGGTGTAGGAATTGGCCCAAACAAGAACTATGTAAGACCTTCATACAAAAAGTAACGTTCCATGGAAGCATGCCATGATGTATAGTTATCTCTCCAAATAAGAAGTTTTGAATTTGTAACGTGATCTTGTGACACTCAAGTCTTGAAAGAGCATCTGTATGATGCGAGAAATAGAAACAAGAAGTGTAAGGTTTATAAGAAGAAGGGTGCGAGATGTCGAATTAGCTGATAATGCATCTACAAGTAACACGACACTCAAGAAGAACAATGATAACCCCCTATCTCGTGGCATGTTTTAAGATAGTGCGTGACTAAAATAGGGTGCGTTATACGATGTTAGATAGTTGACCACTCACCTCGTGGTAGGTGAAAATTCACGAGAGAGTGGATGCTAAAATGAAGTACTAGTTGAAAGTAGAGGAACACACATAATAAAGCACAAAAGGAGAAGAGACAAAATAATGCGAGAATACTCATTGTGAGAAAAATGGTGTCTCACGGTAAAAAGAAGAAGAAGGCTCTCTTGCTTTGCTGAGGTTGTGGCACACACATCTACTAGCCACAAGCACGAGAGGAGCACTAAAATGTAACGAGCTATAAAAATTGGCCCAAAAATCCCAATAACCTTATATGCAGAGCCAGAAAAATAAATACTCCCCTTGTATATAATGATTTTTTTTATTTTCCCCATTTTCAATGTGGTACAATGCATAAAGAGGTAGGAAAAGGTGAAAAAAAAAAAAAAGGGTCGAGAGGGTCGTCAAAGCTCAAGGGTGAAATGGGTGGCAAGCTTGGTGGTAGCTTAACAAGAAGCTTGGTGAGCTAGACGAGCTAGGAGAGGGGCAAGCTAGGAGCTAGTTCGGTGGGTGCGGTGAGTGGCTCGTAAGGTTAACTTGGTGGGAACTCGTAGGGAAAGTCGGGCTTGTGGATGGGACCGGGAGGGTGATTCAGGTCATTGGTCAAGAGTTATGTTAGGGAGGATCCTGAGGTTACCAGGGTAGGTTACTTTGGGAGGTCCACATGGTCTATGTTGAGTTGGTCGCAGATTTTCTATACACCGAGCCATGCAACGAGATACTTAGGGAGACTGTTTGAGAGAGCATCGAGGCGAGTCATTGAGACATCTAGGGATAGAAAACCAAATGGGAGTGAGCAGAGGAAACAATGAGGATTAGAGTTCCAATTGATGGTGGGGGAGAAATGAAGTAGCTGGAAATAACATAAGTCTAGGAAGACTATAGAGTTCACGTTGTAGGAAGGAAAAACAAAACTAGGAAGGGCTCAAAGTAGAGGAAAGAAAATACCCAAATACACCACAACTCCACAATGCAAACAAAATTACTCGCATGCAACACAAATATTATGAACTCACCGAGATACACACACGTAATAAAAAATGAGCCAACTAATGCATGAGAAGGGGTGTGTATGAACCATACAAGAGTGGACAAGCTAGAATATTGAAGAGCCAAGGTATCGGGGAATAATACAAAGATTTAGAGTAGGTCAAGTGAGCATGACTTCACCGAGCCGGGAATTTGATTTGATCTACCAATGATCCAAAGCATAAAGGTGGAAAACAATACAAAGGGACAAAATGTGCATCAAATATTTATAAGAAAATCCATGCGAGAGAAGACAATGTAGTTTGAGTAATGCGTGTAAGGTGAGTTAGGAAAGATGAAGGCAAGCTAGGAGACCAGCTCATTTCCCGACTTGATGAGTGGGGCTAACTTGGGCCATAAGAGACACCTTCCACCACTTAGAGCCCAAAACCCAAAGACTTTGAAAACACTCGGATATGTAACCTGGAGCTGAAAACACCTCCAAAGCTGCATGCAAAACTAGAGAACACAAGAAAATAAGAAATAATTAACTAATGAACCATGAACACACAAACAAGGAAACCAAAAGTCACCAATAACCCCACTGAACAATGATTTTGATCCAGGAATCAATGCACTAAACACACAAACTGAATAAATATTACGGTGAATGTTGAAAAAGATGTGTATATCATGACAAAAAACTAAAAAACATGAAAAAACCAAATATTTTCATGGATACACACAACATACACTCTAATACAATAAAAGAGTTCATGAAAAACATGAAACATGAAGATCACAAGGGGTAACTGTTAGTGCAAATCAGCAGCACCCTCTAGATGTTCCATCATATTTCTAGTTTGACATTTTAACATCCAATGTGATTGCACAACATTGAATCTTTTCCCCAAGTGTGGGACTTGTAAAAGTGGGAAAAGAATCTCAGATTAGAGGTTGGTTCCTCAACTCCTCTGTTCAAGTGTGCATGACATTCTGTAGAGGGTTTACCTATAACTTAATCAAATTTTTCCAAGGAGACAGGGTTGAGAAAATGCAAAAATAAACCTAGTCTAAATAAGGTGATGCACCAAAGGAGTATTAGACACTGTCTTTCTTTGTAAAAATACACAATCCATAAGAAAATATAGAATAAAACATGCACAAATTTCCAAAATGTAATGAAATATTAGGAAGTAATGATGAACATATGAAAGGATTGAGAAGATTTAATCACAGAGCATATATCATCATTCCAGGTCCAATACAGTGCATTACAATGACCAAGAGGAAAAAAGAAGTGCAATATTTGCATGGAAAGGTAAAAAAACTCCACAAATCTACCTGATTAGGAAGAAAAGGGAAGTTGCAGAGCTAAAAGAATGTCTAACTTTTTAAAAATGAGCCCATTCTGGCTTTTTACAATGCAAAAAATGAGCTCAGGAGAGAGAAACGTGGGAAAACGTGAGAGGAGCTTCAACCACCGACCAAATGGTATTAAAATAGCATGGGCACCCTCAAAAGTCCATTCCCTGACATTTTTAACCATGCTGGGAGAGAATGTGAGCCATTCTTCATTAAAAATGGTGGTTGAAACGTCATTTCTGTTGATTTCCATGTGCTAGAGGTGTTTTCCAATTTTCTCTCTCCAAACTCCACCAAAACACAAAATTGACCCCAAAATCATGTAGATAATTTCACCAGATTTCCATTGATATAAAGAACGCAAAAACTAAGCTCTGGATTGAAATTTATGCTCATTTGAAAATTTAGGGCAAAACAGGGCCAAAATGGGTTGGCGGGCCGAAAATTTGAAATTTTCCCACTTTTTCATTTGGGAAAACTTCCCCAAAAATATCTGCACCCTTTTTCTCTAGTGCCATATGCCACGTTCTGATTGGTTGTGGGCTTTTCCAGGTTTAATTTCATCATTTCGGCTTTTGGAAAATTTTCCAAAAATTCTCTGCCGGCCGAAGCTCCGAGGCCACGTGGCATGATGTGATTTATCATAGGCTTCTAGCTCTTAAATTTTCCATTGCCGTTGACCATCTTCTCGAAATTTGGACATGTGGCACAACCCCATTGGATGTAGGCCTGTCTTCTTCATTTTTCTCTGCGGGCTGTCTTGCATTTTTTGCCGCCACGTGGACACGTGGCATAATTCCATTGGCTCGGGCCTTGGGAGGCGGGACTTCCCTTTTTAAAATTTCCTTTGATTTTGCTTTGGGATAATTTCCCAATTTTCCCCCACTCCCCCTAGTTGAAGACACGTGGCAGGTTTCTATTGGCTTACGGGACCGCATGCCAAAATTTCTCCTTAGCACCCCCGCCAAAACACTTTGGAAATTTTTTCCTATTTCCTCTGTCACTGTGACATTCCTTCGGCCTAAGGACACGTGGTCCAATGCCATTGGATGCGGGCCTTAGGGCCGAAAATTTGTTTGCACCAACTTTAGAAAATTTTCCTAACTCCCTCCGCTTGGACGCATGGCAGCATCTTATTTGTTAGTGGGCCCTCGAGGTAAAATTTCTTCTTTTGAACCCCGCCAAACACTTAGTGAAAATTCCATGTTCCCCCACCTCCTCCATTCCAAGGACACGTGGCCTCCTTCCATTGGCTCGGGATTTCTATGGGAAAATTTCCCATTGCGCCTACACTTAGTAAATTTTCCAAAAATTTTCTCCTGCCTCCCGATTGCTCCGATGCCGACGTGGCGACTTCGATTGGCCGGCGGCCGGGGTTGTCTTGGTCAAATTTCCCACAAAAAATCTACCGAGCCATAACTTCAAAAATACATGGAGTTAGGAAGAAAAATTTACCTTTCTGGAAAGCTGAGAAAAATCTCTATCTAATGGTGCCATTTCCAGAAGGTTTTGAGTGCCTAAAAGATAAAAAATTATGACTGAGGCACAAGAGAGGAAAGAATGAAGGGAGTTAGCCAAAAAAATGAGCAAGGGGCTCATTTTGGATAACAATTTTGGTGACTCAGAGGGGTCATCTACCTTACGGATGAAGTTACCGGTTTCTGAAGTGATCCATTAGGCATGGAGTCATCAAATATCTCGCTTGGTACCCCAATTGATTAGAACAATACAAGGAGGAAGATGGAGGGTAGAAAATCATCTGATGGAGCAAGGCTTGCAAAACACATTTCTTGGAATAGCAAGCTTGTGCCAAAGCACTTAGGGAAAGTAAAGCTAATCTACAACAAAACAATGTGCATAAGAACTTGGAGGAATGAAAACCTAGGCTAGCATGTACAAGGTGGAGAATTTCCTTAGTGGCAATGCTTTAGATGGATTCCATTGACTGGAATCTATAATTCTTCACCATCCAATGTAGACAATTGGAAGGCATTGTTGTCCTTACACTTTGTGACCATGTAGGGACCACTCCAAATGGCATCAAATTTTGAATGCCTCCTGTTTTTCTCTCTGTCTGCATCCCATTTTAACACTATATCTCCAACTTGGAAAGATCTATCCTTGGCCTTTCTGTCAAAGGTCTTCTTGATCAAAGCTTGATCCTTCTCCATTGCTTGGGATGCCTAATTTCTGATTTCTTGGAGCTCCATCAATTCTGCATACCTAACCTCCGTGGGCCCAAACTCCAACAACTCTAACTGCTTCATGAGTTCCAATGTTGGAAACTCAAGTGACATGTGAAAAACTACCTCTCTTCCATAAACAAGCTTGAATGGAGAATTACTTGTAGATCTCTTGGGGGTTATCCTATCAGCCCACAAGGCTGATTTCAATTTAGTATGCCAAGACCTCTGATTTTCATCAATAGTCCTCTTGATGATCCTTAACAAGTTCTTGTTTGTAGATTCAGCTTGGCCATTACCCTGAGGATAATAATTTGATGAAGTTCTTAGGTAGATCCCATTCTTAATAGCCCATTTAGTTACCTTGGATCCAATGAATGCCAATGCATTAACTGATATTATTGTAGCAGGTATGCCAAATCTAGTTGGTATCCCTTCATAGAAGTCTAGGATGCTTGATTCATTTGCTTCCTTGAGTGCTATTACCTCAGTCCACTTGGTGAAGTAATCTGTTGCTATTAGAATCCACTTGTGTCCTTGGCTTGAATTTGGGTTAATGACTCCAATGAAGTCCAAACCCCATTGCATGAATGGTGGTCACTTTGAAATTGGATGCAATGGAAGGGAAGCTAGTCTCTCCTTACTTGTGAAGAATGCACAATTCTTACACCTCTTGATCCATGCATAACAATCACTAAAAATCTTGGGCCAATAATAGCCATCCCTCATGATCTTGAGAGTTGTCACTCTTGGTGCAAAATAACCACCGGCTGATCCACTATGGAACTCTTCCAACACTCTGTGAATCTAATTTGTACCAATGCATCTTAGATGCACTCCATTCACATCCCTTTTGAATAAAACACCATCAACAAGGGCATATGGGACAGCCTACGATCTGAATTGTCTCCTTTTTGTTTTATTCATCTCTGGAGGGAATAGGCCTATGTGTAGAAAGTGCATTATGTCTTGGGTCCAGCAAGGAGTGAGGACATTATCATTTTATTCTTGAGTGCTTCCTTTCTCATGGCTATCTTGCAACGCCAAAACAACGTCTTTCTCATTGCATGTTTCCTTTTGTTTGTTTGAGACCAGCCACTCACACAATCCTTTTCCTCCGACCAACTTGGTGACTTTGATCTCAATGTCATACTCCATGACACGAGTAATCCACCTGCTCTCTTTTCATTCAAGTCTTTATTGAGGAGGAATTCTTTAACTCCCGCATGAGAAACCAGCAGTTGAACCTTGTTGTTTGAAACTAGATGCTTGAATTTCTTCGAGCTCCTAATTACTGCAAGAACATGCTTCTCAATGAAAGAATATCTCAACTCATAGTCCTCCAGGATTTGGCTGAAGAAAGCAATTGGCTGCTCATCATTGTCTTTGTTTTGCTGTACCAAAATTGTAGAAATAGTATCATCACCTCCAAATGCATAGAGGATGAAATCCTTGGAGAAATCTGGGTTAATGAGAGTTGGAGCTTGTGAGATAGCCTCTTTGATTGCTTCAAAACTTTCCTTTCCCTCTACTATCCATTTGAAATCTATGCTTTTCTTTAACATCTTGGTGATAGGCTTGACTAGGGCTACAAAATTTGGGACAAACCTCCAGAATAAAATTTATCCTTCCCAAGAAACTTTGAAGGGATTTCTTGTGGCTTATCAATGGTAGTGCTCTTATGGCTTCAACTCTTTCTGGATTAATTGATAATCCTTCTTTGGAGACAATGTGGCCAAGGAGCTTTCCTTCATGAGCTAGAAAAATACACTTTTTAGGATTCAAGGATACCCCAAATCTTCTGCACCTTTGGAATACTTGTCTTAAATGAAAGAGATGGTCTGCTACATTTTTTGAAAAAATAGTGATATCATCAAGATATATCAGCACCATGTTGTTAATCAAATCCTTGAACACCATGTCCATTGCCCTTTGGAATGTAGCTCCAGCGTTGGACAACCCAAATGGCATTTTCCTGTATGCATAAGTCCCCCATTTGGTTGTGAAGGCTGTCTTGAACTGATCCTCTTCCTTCACCATAATTTGATTGTACCCTGAATAACCATCAAGAAATGAAAACATTTCAGAGCCAACAAAAACTTATAAAATCTGTTCCATATAAGGGAGTGGGTAATGATCCTTGAGAGATACTCTATTCAAATCTCTGAAGTCAACACACAATATGATTTCTCCACTCTTCTTTCTAACTGGAACCAAGTTGGATACCCAACTAGAATGCTTGATAGGGAATATGATACTTGAGTCTATCAACTTATTCAATTCTTTTCTCATGAGAGGCTTTAGGTGCGGATTGACTGGCCTTTGTTTTTGCTTGATGGGTTTAGCACTTGGGTCCAATTCAATAGTGTGTTGAGCTAACTTGGGATTGAAACCTTTCAAATCTTCATAGCTCTAAGCAAACACATCAGGGAATTCTTAACAAAGCTATATGAACTCATACCTTTCTTTCTCAGTTGTCATTTTACCAATTTGGAGTGATATGCCTTCTCCCACCAAGATGGGCACTGAATCTTCTCCCTTGAATTGGATGTTTACCTTCTCTCTCCTAAACTGATCATTAAGATTGAAAATGGACTCCAAAGTGACAAGTCCCTTTGGTAGTTTGTTGGTCCTCAGCTGTATAACTTGATCACCATACTGCTATTCTAACTTCTCCTTATTTTTAGCTAAGAACTCAGCCTCTTCTTACAAGAAATGGATTTCTGTTGATAATTTTCAAAAACTTGCCAACTTACATTTTTTTAAGGCTTTGAAGGCCTTACAATCAC
The DNA here is from genome assembly GCA_018340775.1 of Taxus wallichiana var. yunnanensis. Classification (NCBI taxonomy): domain Eukaryota; kingdom Viridiplantae; phylum Streptophyta; class Pinopsida; order Cupressales; family Taxaceae; genus Taxus; species Taxus wallichiana. The sequence goes on along the minus strand of CM031237.1, from coordinate 627,882,249 downwards.
ATGAATGCTTGGTTGTACTTGTCTTTCTTGATGCTTTCAACAACATCAAAGGCTGATCCAACTGCTGCAAGCCTATCAACATCTTGGTTCTTTTTCTTAAGGATGGACTTGATGCTAAAGCCCTCAAAATCTCCAATGAGGTCCCACACCTTGTTTTTGTAGCACTTGAGTAGATCATTCTTTGTAGCATGCTGCCCCTTAACTTGGTTGACAATCAACTCACTATCACCAAAGACTTGCAAGTTCTTTATTCCTCTCTTGATTGACCAATGTAATCCTTGTATCAAAGCTTCATATTCAGTAGTGTTATTAGAACATGCAAACTAAAATCTAAAAGCTGAATAATACTTAATTCCTTGAGGTGAAACAAGCATAGCTCCCCCTCCTGCACCTTGTCTACTTCTTGATCCATCAAAGAACAACTACCATACCTCATTGTCATCCTTGTGGTCTGGCTTGGTGATGTTAGGAATAGGCTGATTTCCTTCATGCATGCAATAGACTCCTAGCTCAGATTCTTCTATTTCTTGATAAGGATCAAAATCATGCACCTTGCTTGCCCATTCATCAAGAGTCAAATTTGGGATGCTTCCAACCTTGGTGTCAGCTTCATCAGTTCTTGGATAATCTTCTTGATCAAACGTTGAACAATTGGCATTGATTTGGCTTGGAGTTTGAGGCTCAATGTGAAAGTTTGCAATAGGCTTAGATCTGATTGTGGCCTTAGTTCCATATCTTGTTCTGAAAAAAATGTGTGACCAATCAGTAGATAAGTAACCTCCAATGTTAGCTATGAAATCCCTTGACAAACATAGGGCAAAGAGTGGCGGAAGATCTATCACTGAGACATCTTGCAAAACAACAACGTTAGGGCATGCATGCAAAGTAAGGCTCAAGTTTTTAATCACTCCCACTGTTGTCACTGCTGTCCCATCTAATTGCACTACCCCTTTGGATATGACTTCATATTGAAGCCCCAACTGATCATCTATTTACTTGGGCATTATTGAACTACTTTCTCCGGAATTAATCATGCAGTTGTGTACTAAATGGTTTCCAATGATCAATGAAACATAAAATGGAGGGGGATTCAACATTTTACCTTACTATCCTCCATGATTCCCCTCGGTTTGGGTAGCATTTGTGAGCACCTTCTCTTACATTTGGAGCTGTTGATTTGAAGTTGACCAATCCTTCATGGCAGCTTGTAGTAAATCTCTTTGGCCTAGGATGAATAGTGATTCCCACATTGATATGTTTACATTTTTCTTCTTCATCTGATTAATGATGTTGAATGGGGATGAAGCATCCCTCTGCTATCCTCTAGCCTACACATTCATTCCTTACACATGGGCAGCAGTAGATAGCATCTAAGTTGGTTTAGGAGCTGGTTTGGGTGGTCCTTGCATGTTTGGAACTACATTTTGTTTGCCAATAGTTTGTGGAGTGGTATAAGGTTGTGTATTACTTAGAGCCAATGGTTTTCCTTCACCAAAATTTCTCCTTTTTGACCTTGTGTTGGCTGCAAAACTTTGAGAGATTGTTTGATTTATACCAAAAAAGTTTTCTACCTATCATTTTAAAAGTGTGGTATCATTTGGAGCTGATTGTTGCTGGGATGTTTCTTGTTGTTGGTTATGTCCTTGACTCCCTTCACCCTCCACACCAGTTTTGTTACCATTAATGCTTGATTTAGGGCACCATTGAAGCACATAGATTGGTTATGAGGTTCATTGCATGGGAAACACCAATCATACTCTGAAGCTATGTTTTTTTGTATTGGCACTAATGCTTTAGAGGTAGATGAAGCATTGGGATTATAGGGCTGAAATGGTCTGTTGGCAGGAGGCCTTGCCTAATTTTGATTTGCAGCTAGATTAGGTGGTCTTTGAGGCTGATATGGCTACCTGTTAGGTTGAGCTTGAGGCTGATATGAAGGCCTAAAACTTTGGGCTTGCTGCCTCTTGAGTGTAACCAGCTCATTACCTAAACTTTGCAATTGCTTCATGACTTCTTAAAGTTCATTTGAGGCACTAGAAGATGAAGTAGAAGCTTCACTTGAATTCTGATTTCTAGGAGTGGGGATAGGAGATAAAATAGGTGCTTGATTAGTACTTGGACTCTCTAAATTTGGATACAATGGCATTGGAGGCCTAGGAGCTAGCTTACTAGCTTGAATCAAACAATTTTCAGCTCTAATGGCAATGCTATAAGTAGCAGGGATAGTTGTGCCTCCCATGGATTGAATTAACATAGAAATATCAGAATTTAAAGCTTTAAGGTAATATAGAAAAGAAACTTCTAATGTTGGCCTTACTGCCATTGGAGTTCTCTCCCAAGTTCTTTGAAATCTGAAGTTGAAGTCAGTCAGCTACTCATTGGGATCTCTCTTGATAGTTGTCAATTGTTCCAAAAAGGACAAGTTATCTCCTTTTCTCCAAACTACTCATGGAGGGCTATACATAGCTGGTTCCAATTTTGGATAGAGACTGAAGCAAGGCTCTTGAACCATTGCAAAGCCTTCCCTTTGAATGAATATGCCAGCAGTTTGACAACAACTTGCATCTCATCAATCTCATGGATTGCATAAATATTAGCAATATCCTTGACATGATCACCAAGAGTGGTTTGATTCTCTCCAGTAAAGTATGGGATGTTCTTGATCTTTGCAACCTGGGATTGGATTTTGTGCATTGAGAGAAAGTGCATTGCTACCAGTGAAATTGACATATGGGTTGTGTTGTGCCATTTTGATTGGCCTTAGAACCCTTGTTGATTGGATGAAAGGTCTACCAGGTGGAGGAGTTGATAGAGTTCTGTTTGGTGGAGATGGAGACCTTTGAATTCTCCTCCCTCTTTGTCTTCTTCTTGGAGATAATTGTAGATACTCAAACAATACTTCTTCTTCTCCAACTCTTGACCTTGTGCTAATTCTTCTCATGAGTTTTCAAGCCTGTACTGCTAAAACCAGCTGATTCTTCTTCCTTGGAGTCGCCAGATGTGCAATTCAGGGCTCTTTTAAGCAAGAAAATTACAACAAATGCACATCAATTTTGTTGTAATGGAGATGAAGACCTCTAAGGTCCCACCGGGTGTGCCAAAACTATTAGTGCAAATCAAGCAACACCCTTTGGATGTTCCATCAGATTTCTAGTTTGACATTTTAACATCTAGTGTGATTGCACAACATTGAATCTTTTCCCCAAGTGTGGGACTTGTAAAAAGTGGGAAAAGAATCTCCAGATTAGAGGCTGGTTCCTCAACTCCTCTGTTCAAGTGTGCATGACATTCTGCAGAGGGTTTACCTATAACTTAATCAATTTTTTCCAAGGAGACAGGGTTGAGAAAATTCAAAAATAAACCTAGTCTAAGTAAGGTGATGCACCAAAGGAGTATTAGACACCTGCTGCTATAAAAAATACACAATACATAATAAAATATAGAATAAAACATGCACAAATTTCCAAAATGTAATGAAATATTAGGAAGCAATGATGAACATATGAAAGGATTGAGAAGATTTAATCACAGAGAATATATCATCATTCCAGGTCCAATACAGTGCACTACAATGACAAAGAGGAAAAAAGAAGTGCAATATTTGCATGGAAAGGTAAAAACTCCACAAATTTACCGATTAGGAAGAAAAGGGAAGTTGCAGAGCTAAAGAATGTCTAACTTTTTAAAAATGAGCTCAGGAGAGAGAAATGTGGGAAAACGTGAGAGGAGCTTCAACCACCGACCAAATGGTATTAAAATAGCATGGGCACCCTCAAAAGTCCATTCCCTAACATTTTTAACCATGCTGGGAGAGAATGTGAGCCATTCTTCATTAAAAATGGTGGTTGAAACGTCATTTGTTGATTTCCATGTGATAGAGGTGTTTTCCAATTTTCTCTCTCCAAACTCCACCAAAACAAAAAATTGACCCCAGAATCATGTAGATAATTTCACCAGCTTTCCATTGATATAAAGAACACAAAAACCAAGCTTTGGATCGAAAGTTATGCTCATTTGAAAATTTAGGGCAAAACAGGGCCAAAATGGGTTGGCGGGCCAAAAATTTGAAATTTTCCCACTTTTTGCATTTGGGAAAATTTCCCCAAAATCTTCATGCCCCACTATTCTGGTGCCATGTGGCACATTCTGATTGGTTGCGGGATTTTCCTGCTTTAATTTCATCATTTCGGCTTTTGGAAAATTTTCCAAAAATTCTCCGCCGGCCAAAGCTCGAGGCCACGTGGCATGATGTGATTCATCGCGGGCCTCTGCTCTTAAATTTTTGTCACTATTGACCATCTTCTCTGAGCTAGACATGTGGCACAACCCCATTGGACGTGGGCCTGTCTTCTTCATTTTCTCTGTGGGCCTATCTTGCATTTTTTTCCGCCACGTGGACATGTGGCATAATTCCATTGGCTCAGGCCTTGGGAGGTGGGACTTCCCTTTTAAAATTTCCTTTGATTTTTCTTTGGGAGAATTTCCCAATTTTCCCCCACTCCCCTAGTTGAAGACACGTGGCAGGTTTCTATTGGCTCGCGGGCTGCAGCCAAAATTTCTCCTTAGCACCCCCACCAAACACTTTGGCAATTTTTTCCTATTTCCTCCGCCGCTCTGACATTCCTTCAGCCTAAGGACATGTGGTGCAATGCCATTGGATGCGGGCCTTAGGGCTGAAAATTTGTTTGCGCCAACCTTAGAAAAAATTTCCTAACTCCCTCCACTGGACACGTGGTAGCATCTTATTCATCAGCGGGCCCTCGGGGAAAAATTTCTTCTTTTGAACCCTGCCAAACACTTAGTGAAAATTCCAAGTTTCCCCCACCTCCGCCCTTCCGAGGACACGTGGCCTCCTTCCCTTGGCTCAAGCTTTCTATGGGAAAATTTCCCATTGTACCAACACTTAGAAAATTTTCCAAAAAAATTTCTTCGCCTCCCGATTGCTCGATGCCAACGTGGTGACTTCTGATTGGCCGGCGGGGTTGTCTTGGGAAAATTTTCCACAAAAATTCCACCAACCCATAACTTCAAAAATACATGGAGTTAGGAAGAAAACTTTACCTTTCTGGAAAGCTGAGAAAAATCTCTATCCAATGGTACCATTTCCAGAAGGTTTTGAGTGCCTAAAAGATAAAAAATTATGACTAAGGCACAAGAGAGGAAAGAATGAAGGGAGTTAGCCAAAAAAAAGAGCAAGGGGCTCATTTTGGATATGATAACATAAACATCGATGGATGTGCGAGAAGACAACGTGCCGATATCTTGAGAAGAGTGAGCATCAACCAAAAGTGCATGAAAGATTTTAAAAATGGAAGAACCTTGTTGAAGAAAACATCTCCTCTAATCTTATAGATATGAAGGGGTGTACATATTGAGGGTGTTGAGTAACCCCCATGTTTGTAATGATAACCTCTCAAGTGTAGAGGGGGAGTTACATTCCTAGAATGGGAAGTAACTCCCAATGATGTAACTAAAGTAATGATGCATAAGGAAATATCATTATGACCCCTAAATGACATGCAGACCTACAATCTCACCTAATTGAGATGACTCACCTGATGATGTGGAATATGACTCAAACCAAAAATGTTCATATATTCTTATATCTCATTTACGTGCATGGATGTTGTTATTTTTTCATGATTCATGTTAAGATGGTTTGAGCGATTAAACTAAATAGAATGGTTGATGAATTCTAAAGTAAATGTTAATGAAAATTTTAAGGATCATTGATTCACCCCTAGTGATTGTGATTCCAACACTGCAAATGAGTCCCCACAAGATAAGCGATAATTGTAACATGAGGCTATGTGATATAACCTTATTGGTGGATCTTATTTCAAATGAAATTTGTATAGAAGTTTACTAAGATGTATAAGAACTAATGACACATAATTGGACCTCTCACAGATACACAATAACAAGTGTGGGGGTCATTTTAATGGAAAAACTATGACTCAAAAGTTAGAGATTCGGGCCATCGAAGAGAAGAAAATCCAATTGTGAAATAAGAATTCACCATTAAAGTCAAATGAAACCTCTTCTTCTTCCAAACCAGCGACCAATTATTCAAAGGCTAAAGGTACCACTAACACGGTGGTACTCAAGGCCACCGACTCATCCGTCTAATCGGGCTACACCCTCATATAATCTATCACTGTCCAAGCTTTTCGATTCAAACGAGAGCGGTGAAAATATACCCCAATTGGGAACCTTACTCTTGTCTTAGAGAATCTTATCAAAGCCTGGCGCCATCACCCTTCCACCCATAAAACCACACTGATGGTTTTTACCTGCTCGCCCCATGCCCGTGTGGTATAAGGAACATGATTTCTTTAACTATCACCGAGTGAAGGGTCATAGTGATGGCAATTGCATCACTTTTAAGAATATTGTCCAAGAAATGCTCGAGAAAGGTGAGTTGGTGTGGATAATCCTAATGCCACCCTGACCAAAATCTACAAATATTCAAAAAACCATTTCCCAATCATGCTCCTTCATCCAATCAAACTGGTGAGACATCCACTCACGATACCCATACCCATGAGGTTCACACAATCTTTAATGAGGTACTGTCACCTCTCAATTACCTCACATCCCTTCCATAGAGGAAATCCTAGCCCAAAATCCTCCTTCCACATTGGAACCAACCATCACTATTCCTTCACCAATAGAAGAACACCTTTCATCTCCTACATCACCTACGGAGGAGTCTTCTGCTAACATTGAGACCATCTCACCCCTAGCTTCTCCACTTAGAGAACCTCCTCCACCCATAGAGGAGCTCCCATTACCTCCTCCACCAATAGAGGAGAACCCATTACCTCCTGCACCCACAAAGGAGCACCTATTATCTTCTCCCCCCATAGAGGAGCACCCATTACCTCCTCCACGCATCAGAGGAGCACCTATCCATTCCTCCACTTATTGAGGAACTCACATCATCTCTTCCACCCATCATAGACCCAATGGAGATACCTTTGCCTCTTAGTGAGCATTCTTCGTCATTGCTACCCAACATCCAACAGACCTACTTTCAGCTCTCTTACCCATGGAAGCTGAAGCTAGGCTGATTCCCCATCTCTAAGATGTATTTTACGGGAATTCCCATTAGGTCCTCACCAACTCCACCCGCAAACATTCCATTCTCACATTTGGCTAATCACTTGGATTATGTGGATAGGGATTTATTATGGGGGTGCCTCTTACTCCTTGTCTCAACACAGATGCAGAGATCCCTTGATGACACCTCCACCATCTACCCAAACACATTTCCACCCATCAAACCACATACAACCACTACTGTTGCAACCCCTTCCATGATACATGTTAGCACTCACACCACACCCTTACCCGTAACCCGACCTATCTCTAAAATTAAACCCATACCCACAACATTTGCCTCCACCAAACCTATTACCACTTTAGGGGTCACCCGATCACTAGCCTTACTCATCGCCTATTAAAGCGACTTTAGCTACATCCTCCAATGTCAATACCACACCTACCTTGACACCCAAACCAAAGAAACAAACTCATCGGCCTCATACCCCGACTACACCAATCACACCGGCACTTGTCCTATATGCCTTAGGACCTCGGCACTGCCCAACATGGTCAAGCACCCTTCACCCATCCATAAACTAATAACGCAACCACCCATTCCTTCCTCACAAATATCTAACCTACCTGTGCACACAACACGAATCATACCCACACCCTGCAATCTCTCTACCACTAATACCCTCGATACCTTGACCATTTCTTCACTACCCACTACACTTCATTCATTGTCCCTCACACCCCAAGCACGACCTGTGTCATCTACCTTCATAGCACCCCCATTATCCCCATGGGTAACTCACCCTCTTCCTCCATCTACTTTTCCTTCTAGACCTCATACACCCACATCACCTTTACCTAAGAAGGTGCAACCCAAAAAAAAAACCCCACTACCTCACAACCACGTAGTCAAAAACAACCCCACACCCTCCTACCCGTCCATCTACTATACCCCTACCCAAATGAACCACGATCGATACCTCAAACCACACCAAAGTGCCTAAACTCATAGCTCGACCCATTCCTACACTTCCAAAAACAATTCCCGACAACCAACCACACCTATACCCAAACCCACATTCACTTCCCATTGTGATCCACTAGCAGGGTCCTATGCCAAAATTTTAACCAACCTCCTTGAGACTTTTGTTATCACATTACCACCACTCTGACCTTACGACCCCCTCAAACCCAAGCCAAAGGGGTTTGATGATACCAAAATTTGTGCATACCATCATGTGCCAGGGCATGATGTGGAGAACTACAAGGCCTTGAAAACCGTCCTTATCCAATTGTGTCCACCGGAAACCAAATTTGATGATGATGACCTTCTTGATGAGGATCTTGCTTCACCTACACCCATTCCCACACTGCCCACTCAATAACCACAACCTCCACCCTCACAGCTCCTAGAACCACACACAAAATTTGAAATTAACATGGTTTACATCGAGAGAACTTTCCACGCCACCACCCAAATGGTTGCTCCTAGCTAACCTCACGGGGCTTTTCTCCTCCAATAGGTTTTTTCCTTCATGTCATTATATCACTTACCCTACAACTTCTCTATTTGAAAACTTCCTCAAATCAACAAGGTACACATCACTACGCTGCGCACAAGCTGAGGGTAAAGAAAAGGCGGATAACCCACTAACCAATCATATACCCAACATACCATCTTCCTCCATACCTAAAATAACTATCCACGACTCCACATACCCATTTCTAATGGCATCACACATCGCACCATGCTGAAACAACTACACAAATATCCCCTCAAAATGTCCTTATATAACCTCATCCAAACCTCGAGAATCCCATCGTCAAGCCCTCATGGAGGTTCTTGATCTATCGAGGTTTTACCCAATGACCCTACACCCATAGCGTCCATTATCACACCCCACCATGTAGCTTCTCTTACCAAATTACCACCTTCATCCTCACCTCACCTTGATCACCAAGTGGCCTCCTCGCCTTCTCGGAGGAAAAGATTGTGCCATACCAAAACGATTACCGAACCTAGCCCTCTTCATCTCTGTCCACATTGATGACATATGGGTATGCCATGTGATGATTGATGGAGGTGCTAACATTAACATCATTTCATCCCATGCATTTTCTCAAATGTGCATACTTGACAATTACATGCATAAACATCCAGTCATGTTGCGTTCATTCAATGATGCTATCACCTCCACACTAGGCATTGTCATCCTTCATGTTCATGTGGGCCCCCATACTGTTCCAAAATTGTTTTATGTTTTGGAGGGGGAATTCAATATAACTTGTTGCTTGGTAGACCCTGGATCCATGTCATGGGTTGTGTTCCCTCCACTTTGCATCGTTGTGTAAATTTTGAACATGAAGGACACACTTATACCATTCTAGCTGACCCATCACCTTTCAAAACATGCAACATGCTTTACCGACCCAATGATGTGCTCATACTTGTCAAGCCGTCTACTTCCACAACCAATACCACTTCACCTACACCCCCACCTACCAGTACAACCACTGCTTTCACCACACATACCTCCTCTATGCCTATCGCTGCTATAACCTCCACGGCTAACCCATTAGCTGCCCAATCTATTAACTCTACCTCCATATCAACCTCGACACATCATCCATACTAGCTACCCACATACCAACCAATGATCCCTTGGAAGGTGTTTTTCAATGCCTCACTCTGGGGGAGTACCACCTATATAGTGTCAACACATTCCTTACTCCGTATGAGTATGGAAGCCTTCACCAACACCCTCGCTATGATCACCGTATAGGAGAATGTGTCCTTTATGGTCCTCCTCATCTTCGTACTAGTCTCACCTATGGGGGACTTAATACTACCACCTACACACTGAACCACCATCACAACCCCACCCATTTTCCACTGACTTCAAATCACTTACCAATCACTTTTTGCGCACACCTTCTGCACCTTTGTGCGTGGAAGGGTTTTGGTTTTGGATTTTACGAGCAAGGCTGCGATACCATTATTCCATGTACCACATGCAAACATAATGACCGAATTGGTATCAGCTTCCCTAAACCTCCTACCGAATAGGTCTGCATTGAACTCATTACAGACCCTAGCCCTTCTTCACCTTCATCACCACCCTCACCGACGGAGTTGATGGATCCTAAATCTATCCCTCCTATTTTTTTTTCATAAACACCATTTCCTTGGGGCCTCTAACTTATCAACGTGAAGGTGAGGCCCCTTCCACTCTCCCATTCCGTATCCGAGATGATCGATGATGACACACCTACCATTAACGTCGTCAATGTCGGGATGATGAATCCATACTCACCTACCTTGGTGCCAAATACTCGTATATTCATTAGTTGTTACCCTCGAGACACAAACCATGTTGAATGAATCAACTATCAGATCAACATTCATACTTAGGATGACCCAAACATTCTAAAGATCGGACAATCTTTAGATGCTGATGAACAGAAAGCCATCACTTATTTTCTCAAAGATCATAACCACACTTTCACTTGGTCTTATGCAGACATGCTTGGTATTGACCCCACCATAGTGGTCCACAATATCATAACCATTCCCGATGCCAAACCTATCAAACAAAAGATGAGGAAAATGCATCCTCACGTTGCTCTTCTCGTCTAAGAATAACTTTAGCACCTTCTTTATGTTTCCTTCATCTTACCCATTGATTATCCTCGTTCGATTTCTAACATTGTCCCTGTTACTAAAGCAACAGGGGGACTCTGCATTTGCATGGACTTCCGTGACCTCAACCTCACGCCCAAAAGGTGAATTTCCATTACAGTATTGATCAAGTTGGTTGACCTCACCGCTGGTCACGAGATGCTCTCACTCATAGATGGTTTCTCATGTTATAACCAAATTTTGCTTTCCCTAGAAGATCAGCACAAGACCACATTCATTACCCCTTGGGGAACCTTTTTCTATCGAGTCATGCCTTTTGGCCTTAAAAACGCTGGTGCTACATATCAGCGTGCTATGAATTACATCTTCCATGATATCATGCATCGCATATTGGAAGATTACATGGATGATCTCTTGGCCAAATATAAACATTACACTGAGCACCTTGCTATCCTCAAAACCATCTTTGACCACCTCATTAAATATTACATCCGCCTTCAACCTAAAAAGTGCGTCTTCGTAGTTCTCTTAGGAAAAATCCTAGGATTTATTGTTTCCCTCCGTGGTATAGAAGTTGACCCTGCTAAATTCAAGGCCATTCTGGAAATGCCTCTACCCACTAACCTTAAACAACTCTGTAGCTTGTAAGGTAAATTATAGTCCATTCACCATTTCATTTCACAATTGTCTGATCGGTGTTAACCATTTCATCATCGCTTAGGAAAGATGTCTCTTTTAAATGGGATGAGGACTGTTACAAAGCTTTTGAGGCCCTAAAACAATACCTTCTCCAACCACCCGTACTCATTCCACTAAAAGACGATCAACCTTTTTACCTATACATATCAGCTACCGATCATTCCTTGGGAGCCATGCTTGCTCATCACGATGAACAACATAGGGAGCAGGTGGTTTATTACATAAGTCATAATCTTTTGGACTATGAAACCTGATACAACCATCCAGAAAATATTTGCTTAGCCTTAGTTTTGGTCGCAACCAAACTCCTCCATTACCTACTCAACCACAAAACCTATGTTGTGACCAATACCGACCCTTTACACTTCATGTATGCCAAACCTTATCAAAATCAGCATGCCGCGCAATGGCTTATGCTTTTATCTGATCTTGACCTTGAATTCATTCACCAAAATTCCATTAAGGGCTAGGCTATAATTCTCTAATTTTGACTTTCCTGATGAATCCATTGCTACCCTTTCCCAAGACAAACCCCCTTACCAAATGACATTGTTCTTCGATGGTTCCAAATGTCAGCACAGGGGTGGGGCTAGTGTTATCTTCATTCCTCTAGATGGCGAACCCATGCCTTTGTCTTTCAAACTAGACTTTGAATGCACCAACAACATTTCTAAGTACGAAGTGCTTGTACTAGGTCTCCAGACCACCTATGCCCTAGATTTCAAATCAATCCACATCTTTGGTGATTCACAATTGGTCATAAACCAAGTCAATGGTATGTACCAATGTCATAACGAGATACTTCAAAAGTATAAACATCATGTAGACATATTGTTGACCACCTTTGATCGTTACACCCTTCAAACCATCCCATGTTCAACCAACAAATTTGTAGATACCATGGCCTGCTTAGCTTCCCAAATACCCGCTTCCCCTACCGATTCCAAAATATTTGTCACCATACAATGCCTCCATTCACCTTCTTATTTACCTCACGATGTTTACTCAATCGAACTAACACCCCTGACCTGAGTGACCTTTGGTATAAACAATACTCTAACTACCTTTCCCTCTCCATCTTACCTCCTAATCTCACCCGTAATAGACAATGCATCTGTTAGTGCAAATCAGCAAAGACACCCGGATGTTGATCGATTTCTAGTTTGACATTTGGACATCTAGTGTGATTGCACAACATTGAATCTTTTCCCCAAGTGTGGGACTTGTAAAAATGGGAAAATAATCTCTAGGTTAGAGGTTGGTTCCTCAACTCCTCTGATCAGGTGTATTACTTGAAAATTGCAGAGGTTTAAACTCAAAATCCTACTATAAATTCCAAGGGGACAGAGATAGAGAATGCAAAAGAATTAAAACTAATGCTAATAAGGTGATGCACCAAAGGAGTGGTGAGCATTTTTACTTTTGAAAATTGACATAGATTATAGAAATGCAGAAAAACATCATGCACAAACTGATAAAATGTAATGAAAGATCATGGATGAATCAAACAACACAAGAAGAGGACTGAAACTCATTCACAAAGCTTGCATTGTCATTTCCAATATCAAAATACATGCATTACATCAACAGAAAGGTAGAAAATATGTTACAGTCTTGAAAGAGGTCTGGTATTCCACAAAATCACTTTCTAAGGTGAAGGAGGGAACTTGTAAAACACAAAAATGTCCAACCATTACAAAATGAGCCAAATCTAGCTTTTAACAATGCCCATTCGAGCTCAGGAGAGAGAAACGTAGGAAAACATGAGAGAAGCTTCAACCACCAACCAAAATGTAATAAAACAACATGGGCATCCTTAAAAGTCCATTCCCTGACGTTTTGACCATGCTGTGAGAGAATGTGAGCCATGTTGCATTAAAAATGGTGGTTGAAATGTCATTTTTGTTCATTTCCACGTGCCAGAGGCGTTTTCCAATTTTATCCCTCAAAAATCTACCAAAACACAAAATTGACCCTAGAATCATGTAGATAATTTCACCATCTTTCCATTGATATAAAGAATGCCCAAAACCGAGCTCTGGATCGAAAGTTATGCCCATTTGAAAATTTAGGGAAAAACAGGGCCAAAAATGGTTAGTGGGACAAAATTTTAAAAATTTCCCCTTTTGCATTTGGGAAAATTTCCCCAAAAATCTATGTACCCCACCATCCTGGTGCCACATGGCATGTCCTGATTGGCTGCGGGCCCTCTTTGCTTCATTTTCCATCATTTTGGCCTTTGGAAAATTTTCCAAAAATTCCCCGTCGGTTGGATAACTCGAGGACACATGGCAGGATGTTGTTCGTCGTCGGCCTTTTGCTCTGTCTTTTCTGTCACTGTTGACCATCTTCCCTGAGCTGTACACGTGGCAGAATCCTATTGGATGCGGGTTTGTCTTCCATTTTTTTCCTGTGGGCTTGTCTTGTGTTTTTTACCACCACATGGACACGTGGCACGATCCCATTGGCTCGAGCTTTGGGGGGCGGGATTTCCTTTCTGAATTTTCCACACTTTTTTACTTTGGAAAAATTCCCAGTTTCCCCCCACGCTCTTCTGGTCCAAGAACATGTGGCGTGATCTCATTTATTACACGGAATTATAGGCCACAAACTCCCCTTAGCAACTTTTCCAAACACTTGGCAATTTTCCAAGTATCCCTCCACACTCCACCATTCCTTTCTTTGACGTGACGTCATCCCATTGGTTGCGTGGGCGAAACTTAACTTTGCACCCTCACTAAACACTTCACCAAATTTTCATATTTTCTCTGCCTCCTTGACATTCCTTTTCCCTGAGGACACATGGCGCAGTGTGATTGGGTGCGGGCCTTCGGGCCAAAAATTTCCGTTTGAATTTTTCCAACACTTGGTAAAAATCTTGAGTTTTCCTCCGCCTCCTCCCTTCCGGTGACACGTGGCCTCCTTCCATTGGATCAAGCTTTCTATTGGAAAATTCCCCATTGCGCCAACAGTTATAAAATTTTCAAAAAAAATTCTCCCCTCTGCTTTGCTCTGATGCCGATGTGGCGACTTGTGATTGGCCGGCGGGGTTGTCTTGGGAAAATTTCCCACAAAAACTCCGCCAAGCCATAACTTCAAAAATACATGGAGTTAAGAAGGAAAATTTACCTTTCTGGAAATTTGAGAAAATCTCTATTCAATGGTGCCATTTCTAGAAGGTTTTGAGTGCTTGAAAGATAAAAAATTATGACTGAGGCACAAGAGAGGAAATAATGAAGGGAGTTAGCCAAAAAATGAGTGAGGGGCTCATTTTTGGATAACAATTTTGACAACTCAGAGGGGTCATCTACTGCTGGATGAAGTTACCAATTTCCTAAAGCAATCCATTGGGTATGGGGTCATCAAATTCTTTTCTTGGTACCCCAACTAATTAGAACAATGCAAGGAGGAAGGGGAAGGGTAGAACACCATCTGATTGGAGCAAGGCCTGCAAAACACATTTCCTGGAACAGCAAGCTTGTGCCAAAGCACTTAGGGAAAGAAAATCTAATCTACAACAAAACAATGTGCATAAGCACTTGGACGAAAGAAAACCTAAGTTAATATGTACAAGGTGGAGAATTTCTTTCAGTAGCAATGCTTCAAATGGATTCCATTGACTGGAATTTTTAATTCTTCACCATCCAATGTAGACAATTGGAAGGCATTGTTGTCCTTACACTTTGTGACCATGTAGGGGCCACTCCAAATGACATCAAATTTTGAATGCCTCCCCGGTTTTGCTCTGTCTGCATCCCATTTTAACACTAGATCCCCAACTTGGAAAGATATATCCTTGGCCTTTCTATCAAAGGTCTTCTCGATCAAAGCTTGATCCTTTTCCATTTCTTGGGATGCCTAATTTCTGATTTCTTAGAGCTCCATCAATTCTACATACCTAACCTCCATGGGCCCAAACTCCAACAACTCCAACTACTTCATGAGTTCCAATGTTGGCAACTCAAGTGACATGGGCAAAATTACCTCTCTTCCATAAACAAGCTTGAATGGAGAGTTACCTGTAGATCTCTTGGGGGTTATCCTATCAACCCACAAGGCTGATTTCAATTTAGTATGCCAAGACCTCTGATTTTCATCAAGAGTCCTCTTGATGATTCTTAACAAGTTCTTGTTTGTAGATTCAGCTTGGCCATTACCCTGAGGATAATAATTTGATGAAGTGCTTAGGTAGATCCCATTCTTGATAGCCCATTTAGTTACCTTGGATCCAATGAATGCCAATGCATTATCTGATATTATTGTAGCAGGTATGCCAAATCTAGTTGTTATTCCCTCATAGAAGTCCATGATGCTAGATTCATTTGCTTCCTTAAGTGCTACTGCCTCAGTCCACTTGGTGAAGTAATCATTCTTTGTTAGAATCCATTTGTGTCCTTGGCTTGAATTTGGGTTGATGAATCCGATGAATTCCAAACCCCATTGCATGAATGGCGGTCAAGCTGAAATTGGATGCAATGGAAGGGCAGCTAGTCTCTCCTTACACTGTGAAAATGCACAATTCTTGCACCTCTTGGGCCAATAATAGCCAGCCCTCATGATCTTGAGAGCTATCACTCTTGGTGCAAAATGACCACCAACTGATCCACCATGGAACTCTTCCAACACTCTGTGAATCTGATTTGTACCAATGCATCTCAGTAGCACTCCATTCACATCCCTTTTGAATAAAACACCATCAACAAGGGCATATGGGACATCCTGCAATCTGAAGTGTCTCCTTTTGGTTTTGTTCATCTCTGAAGGGCATAGGCTTATGTGTAGGAAGTGCATTATGTCTTGGGTCTAGCAAGGAGTGAGGACACCATCATTTTCTTCTTGAGTGCTTCCTTGCTCATGGCTATCTTGCAACGCCAAAACAACCTCTTTCTCATTACATGCTTCCTTTTGTTTGTTCAAGACCAGCTGCTCACATAATCCTTTTCCTCTGACCAACTTGGTGACTTTGATCTCAATGTCATACTCCATGACATGAGTAATCCACCCTACTCTCTTTTCATTTAGGTATTTATTGAGGAGGAAGTCTTTAACTCCCATGTGAGAAACCAGCAATTGAACCTTGTTGTTTGAAACTAGATGCTTAAATTTCTTCAAGCTCCTAATTACTACAAGAACATGCTTCTCAATGAAAGAATATCTCACCTCATAGTCCTCTAGGATTTGGATGAAGAAAGCAATTGGCTTCTCATCATTTTCTTTGTTTTGCTGTACCAAAATTGCAAAAATAGTATCATCACCTCCAAATGCATAGAGGATGAAATCCTTGGAGAAATCCAGGTTAATGAGAGTTGGAGCTTGTGAGATGGCCCCTTTGATTGCTTCAAAACTTGCCTTGACTTCTGCTGTCCATTTGAAAGCTATGCTTTTCTTTAACATCTTAGTGATAGGCTTGACTAGGGCTGCAAAATTTGGGACAAACCTCTCGAACAAAATTTATCCTTCCCAAGAAACTTTGAAGGGACTTCTTATGACTTGGCAATGGCAGTGATCTTATGGCTTCAACTCTTTCTGGATCAATTGCTAATCCTTCTTTGGAGACAATGTGGCCAAGGAGCTTTCCTTCATGAGCTAGAAAAATACACTTTTTGGGATTCAAAGATACCCCAAATCTTCTGCACCTTTGGAATACTTTCCTTAAATGAAAGAGATGGTCCACTACATTTTTTGAAAAAATAGTGATATCATCAAGATAAATCAGCGCCATGTTGTTAATCAAATCCTTGAATGCCATGTCCATTGCCCTTTGGAATGTAGCCCCAGTGTTGGACAGCCCAAATGGCATTTTCCTATATGCATAAGTTCTCCATTTGGTTGTGAAGGCTGTCTTGAACTGATCCTCTTCCTTCACCATGATCTGATTGTACCCTGAATAGCCATTGAGCAATGAAAACCTTTGAGCCAGCAACAACTTACAAGATCTGCTCCATAGAAGGAAGTGGGTAATGATCCTTGAGAGATGCTCTATTCAGATCTCTGAAGTCAACACACAATCTGATTTCTCCACTCTTCTTTCTAACTGGAACTAAGTTGGCTACCCAACTAGAATGCTTGATAGGGAATATGATACTTAACTCTATCAACTTATTCAATTATTTTCTCATGAGAGGCTCTAGGTGCGGATTGACTGGCCTTTGTTTTTTCCTGATCGGTTTAGCACTTGGATCCAATTCAATGGTGTGTTGAGCTAACTTGGGATTGAAACCTTTCAAATCTTCATAGCTCCAAGAAAACACATCAGGGAATTCTTGACAAAATTGTATGAACTCATACCTTTCTTGCTCAATTGTCATTTTACCAATCTAGAGTGATTTGCCTTCTTCCACCAGGATGGGTACTGAATCTTATCCCTTGACTTGGATGTTTGCTTTCTCCTTCCTAAACTGATCATTAGGATTGAAAATGGACTCCAAAGTGACAAGTCCCTTTGGTAGTTTGTTGGTTCTCAGCTATACCACTTGATCACCATACTGTTGTTCTAACTTTTCCTGATTTTTAGCTAAGAACTCAGCCTCTTCTTGTAAGAAATGGATGATTTGTTGATCATTTTCAAACACTTTCCAACTTAAATTGTTGTCTGGAAATGAAGGCCTTACAATCACATAAATTCTTGGCTGTATTTTGTCTTTTTGATGCTTTCAACAACATCAAAGGATGCTCCAAGCTGCTATGAAAGCCTGTCGGCAGACTTGGTTCTCTTTTTCTAGGGATGGACTTGATGCTAAAACCCTCAAAATCTTCAATGAGGTCCCACACCTGGATTTGTAGCACTTGAGTAGATCATTCTTGGAAGCATGTGCCCCTTAACTTGGTTAACAATCAGCTCACTTTGTCACCAAAAACTTGCAAGTTCTTTATTCCTCTCTTTATCGACCAATGCAATCCTTGTATCAAGGCTTCATATTCAGCGAGTGTTATTAGAACATGCAAACTGAAATCTAAAATCTGAATAATACTTAACTCCTTGAGGTGAAACAAGCATAGCTCCCCCCCGCACCTTGTCTACTTCTTGATCCATCAAAGAACAACTACCATACCTCATTGTCATCCTTGTGATGCGGCTTAGTGATGCTAGGAATAGGCTGATTTTCTTCATGCATGTAATAGACTCCTAGCTCAGATTCTTCTATTTCTTGATAAGGATCTAAAGCATGCACCTTGCTTGGCCATTCATCAAGAGTTAAATCTGGGATGCTTCCAACCTTGGTGTTAACTTCATCAGTGCTTGGATAATACTCTTGATCAAACGCTGAACAATTGGTATTGATTTGGCTTGGAGTGTGAGGCTCAATGTGAAATTTTGCAATAGGCTCAGATCTGATTGTGGCCTTGGTTCCATACCTTGTTCTAAACAACATGTGTGACCAATCAGTAGATAAGTAACCTCCAATATTAGCTGTGAAATCCCTTGACAAACATAGGGCAAAGAGTGGTGGAAGATCTATCACTGAGACATCTTGCAAAACAACAACGTTGGGGCATGCATGCAAAGTGAGACTCAAGTTTTTAATCACTCCTACTATTGTTACTATTGTCCCATCTAATTGCACTACCCCTTTGGATATGACTTCATATTGAAGCCCCAACTGATCAGCTATTTTCTTGGGCATTACTAAACTACTTGCTCTGGAATCAATCATGTAGTTGTGTACTAACTAGTTTCCAATTATCAATGAAACATAGAATGGAGGGGGCTTCAACATTTTACCTTGTTGTCCTTCATGATTCCCTTCAGGTTGGGCAGCATTTGTGAGTAACTTCTCTTACATTTGGAACTATTGATTTGAAGTTAACCAGTCCTTCATGGCAGCTTGTAGCAAATCTCTTTGGCCTGGGATGGATAGTGATTCCCACATTGATATGTTTACATTTGTCTTCTTCATCTGATCAATGATGTTGAATGGAGATGAAGCATCTCTCTGCTATCCCTTGGCTGCACATTCATTCCTTGCACATGGGCAGAAACAACTGGAATCTGGGTTGGCTTAGGAGCTAGTTTGGGTGGTCCTTGCATGTTTGGAACTGCATTTTGTTTGCCAACAGTTTGTGGAGTGGTAGAAGGTTGTGGATTACTTTGAGCCAATGGCTGTCCTTCCCCCAAATTTCTCCTTTTTGACCTTTTGTTGGCTGCAACACTTTGAGAGATTGTTTGATTCATACCACAAAAATCTTCTGCCTACCAGTTTACAAGTGTGGTATCATTTGGAGTTGATTGTTGTTGGGATGTTTCTTATTGTTGGTTATTTCCTTGAATCCCTTCACCCTCCACACCAGTTGTTGTTACCATTAATGCTTTATTTAGAGCACCATTGAAGCACATAGACTAGTTGTGAGGTTCATTACATGGGAAACACCAATCATACTCTTGAGCTATGTTATTTTGTACTGGCACTAGTGCTTTGGAGGTAGATGTAGCATTGGCATTATAGGGCTGAAATGGTGCATTGGCGGGAGGCCGTACTTGATTTTGATTTGTAGCTGGATTGGGTGGTCTCGAGGCTGATATGGTTGCACTGTTAGGTGAGCTTGAGGCTGGTAAGAAGGCCTAAAACCTTGGGCTTGCTACCTCTTGAGTGTAACCAGCTCATTACCTAAATTTTGTAATTGCTTCATGACTTCTTGAAGTTCATTTAAGGAACTAGAAGATGAAGTTGAAGATTCACTTGAATTATGATTTCTACGATTTAGGAATAGGAGCTAAAATAGGTGCTTGACTAGTACTTGGACTCTCTAAATTTAGATACAATGGCATTGGAGGCCTAGGAGCTAGCTTACCATCTTGAATCGGACAATTTTCAACTTAAATGGAAATGCTATAAGCGCGAGGGATAGTTATGCCTCCATGGATTGAATTAACATAGAAATATTAGAATTTAAAGATTTAAGGTAATATAGAAAATCACCTTCTCTGTTGGCCTTACCACCATTGGAATTCTCACCCAAGTCTTTTGAAATCTGAAGTTGAAGTTAGTTTGCTCATTGGGAGCTCTCTTGATAGTTGTGAATTGTTCCAAAAGGGAATTGTTATCTCCCTTTTCTTGAGCTGCTCATGGAGGGCTATACAAAGTTGGTTCCAATTTTGGATAGAGCCTAAAGCAAGGCTCCTGAACCATTGCAAATCTTTCCCTTTAAATGAAGATTCCCAGCAACTTGCATCTCATAGATCTCATGGATTGCACAAATATTAGCAATATCCTTGACATGATCACCAGGAGTGGTCTAATTATCTCCAATAAAGTATGGAATGTTCTTTAGTGCTATAACTGGGATTGGATTTTGCGCATTGAGAGCAAGTGGGCTGATACTAGTGAAATTGGCATATGGGTTGTGTTGTGCCATTCTGATTGGCCTTAGAACCCTTGTTGATTGGATGAAAGGTCTACCAGGTGGAGGAGTTGATAGAGTTCTGTTTGGTGGAGATGGAGACCTTTGGATTCTTCTCCCTCTTTGTCTTCTTCTTGGAGATAATTTTAGATACTCAAACAATACTTCTTCTTCTCTAACTCTTGACCTTGTGGTGATTCTTCTCATGAGTTTTTCAGGCCTGTACTACTAAAACCAGCTGATTCTTCTTCCTTGGAGTCACCAGATGTGCAATTCAGGGCTCTTTTAAGCAAGAAACTTACAAAAAATGCACATCAATTTTGTTGCAATGAAGATGAAGACCTCTAAGGTCCCACCGGGAGTGCAAAAGCTGTTAGTGCGAATCAAGCGGCACCCCGGATGTTGATCGATTTCTAGTTTGACATTTGGACATCTAGTGTGATTGCACAACATTGAATCTTTATTCCAAGTGTGGGACTTGTAAAAATGGGAAAATAATCTCCGGGTTAGAGGTTGGTTCCTCAACTCCTTTGATCAGGTGTATTACTTGAAAATTGCAAAGGTTTAAACTAAAAATCCTACTATAAATTTCAAGGAACAGAGATAAAGAATGCAAAAAGAATTAAAACTAATGCTAATAGGGTGATGCACCAAAGGAGTAGTGAGTATTTTTACTTCTGAAAATTGACATAGATTACGAAATTCAGAAAAACACCATGCACAAATTGATAAAATGTAATGAAAGATCATGGATGAATCAAACAACACAAGAAGAGGTGAAACTCATTCACGAGCTTGCATTGTCATTTCCAATATCAAAATACATGCATTACATCAACGAAAGGTAGAAAATATGTTACATTCTTGAAAGAGTCAGTATTCCACAAAATCACTTTCTAAGGTGAAGGAGGGAACTGCAAAACACAAAAAAATGTCCACCCTTTCAAAATGAGCCAAATCTGGCTTTTAACAATGCCCATTCGAGCTCAGGAGAGAGAAACGTGGGAAAACATGAGAGAAGCTTCAACCACCAACCAAAATGTAATAAAACAACATGGGCATCCTTAAAATTCCATTTCCTGACATTTTTCACCATGCTGGGAGAGAATGTGAGCCATGCGTTGCATTAAAAATGGTGGTTGAAATGTCATTTTTGTTCATTTCCATGTGCCAGAGGTGTTTTCCAATTTTCTCCCTCTAAACTCCACCAAAACACAAAATTGACCCTAGAATCATGTAGATAATTTCACCATATTTCCATTGATATAAAGAACTCCCAAAACCGAGCTCTAGATCGAAAGTTATGCCCATTTGAAAATTTAGGGCAAAACAGGGCCGAAAATGGTTGGCGGGACAAAATTTTAAAATTTTTCCCCTTTTGCATTTGGGAAAATTTCCCCAAAAATCTCCGTGCCCCACTGTCTTAGTGCCACATGGCACATCTTGATTGGATGCGGGCCCTCTTTGCTTCATTTTCCATCATTTCAACCTTTAGAAAATTTTCCAAAAATTCCCCATCGGTGGGATAGCACGAGGACATGTGGCGGGATGTGGTTCGTCGTCGGCCTTTTGCTTTTTCTTTTCCATCACTTGTTGACCATCTTCCTGAAAGCTGTACATGTGGCGAGAATCCTATTGGATGTAGGCCTATCTTCCATTTTTTTCCTATGGGCTGTCTTGTGTTTTTGCTGCCACATGGACACGTGGTATGATCCCATTGGCTCGGGATTGGGGGTGGGATTTCCTTTCTAAATTTTCCACACTTTTTGCTTTGGGAAAAATTCCCACTTTTTCCCCCTGCGCTCCATTGGTCTAAGAACATGTGGCATGATCTCATTTATTGTGCGCAGACTTACGGGCCACAAACTCCCCTTAGCGCCTTCACCAAACACTTTGGAAATTTTCCAAGTCTCCCTCCATGCTCTGCCATTCCTTTGTTGACATGGCATCATCCCATTGGTTGTGCGGGCCGAAACTTAACTTTGTGCCTTCACCAAACACTTCACTAAATTTTCATATTTTCTCTACCTCCCTAACATTCCTTTTCCCTGAGGACACGTGGCACAGTGTGATTGGGTGCGGGCCTTGGGGCCAAAAATTTCCTTTCTGAATTTTGCCAACACTTGGTAAAAATCTTGAGTTTTCCTCCACCTCCACCCTTCCGATGACACGTGGCCTCCTTCGATTGGCTCAGGATTTCTATGGAAAAATTCCCCATTGTGCCAACACTTAGAAAATTTTCAAAAAAATTCTTTTGCCTCCACTTTTCTCCGATCTTGACGTGGCGACTTCGATTGGTGGTGGGGTTATCTTGGGAAAATTTCCCACAAAAACTCTGCCGAGCCATAACTTCAAAAATACATGGAGTTAGGAAGAAAAATTTACCTTTCTAGAAAGCTGAGAAAAGCTCTATCCAATGGTACCATTTCTAGAAGGTTTTGAGTGCCTAAAAGATAAAAAATTATGACTGAGGCACAAGAGAGGAAATAATGAAGGGAGTTAGCCAAAAAATGAACACGGGGCTCATTTTTGGATAACAGTGCGCCTTCCTTAAAAAGGTCTCCCGTTTCGTTATCCTAGGGGGACTCCTCTATAAGCACGTCTTTGATAGTATTCTCTTACGATGCCTCACAAGTTTTGAAATTCCTTATACCATTAAGGAGGTTCATGATGGCATATGTGGAGGTCACTTTAGTGGCCTTGCTGTTGCTAAGCATATTCTTCACCTAGGCTACTACTTGCCAACCCTTAACCATGATTGTTGCGACTATGTCAAACACTGTGTGAAATTTCAACAACATTCCAACCTTCATCATAAACCCAGTCATGCCTTACAGGTCACCTGTGACCTTTGGCCCTTCTCTCAATGGGGTTTGGATCTTGTCGGAGAAATCAATGCCCATTCTTCCCAATGTCATCAATGGAGCATAAGCGCTTTATCGAATACTACACAAAATGGGTGGAAACCATACCGCTCATCTCCAAAAAGTCAAGAAAATATGTGAGTTCATTAACCATCACATCATTTTCCACTTTGGTGTCCCTCATCACCTCATCACTGATAATGGAAAACAATTCAAAAACAAAACACTACAAAAACTTTGTGACACCTTCGACATTTAGCTTAGTTTCTCATCACCTTATTACCCACAAACCAATAGCCAAGCCGAATCCACTAACAAAAACCTCAATAAAATTCTCATAAAAGTGGTTGATGATACTGGGAAGGATTGGCATATGCACATTCCTTTTACTCTATGGGCATACCACACTAGTATTCGCACTTCCACTACGGATACACCCTTTTCATTGGTCTACGGTACCAAGGATGTTCTACCTCTCAAACTCTAGATCCCCTCACTCCGCATTTCTCTCCATGACATGCTTATTGATGATGAATTTCGTCAGGACCACTTACCACAACTAGAGTTATTAGACAAACGTCGTCCTAATGCTCTGGATCACCTTCAAGTTTACCAACAATGTATTAAACGTGATTATGAAAAACGTGTTCATGAACAAACCTTCCAAGTTGGTGACCTTGTTTTGAAAGAAAATAAACACATAACTAAAGAAAAAAAAGTAAATGGGGAAAATTCACTCCTAATTGGCTTGGACCATACATCGTAACTCATACATATGGATCGGGTGGCTATCGTTTGTCCTTGCTTGAGGGTAAACCCAAACTTGAGCCCCTTAACACATTGCATCTTCGATCATTATATTGTTGACTCGTTGTCTTACCTCACCCTTTGTCTCTCTCCACGCTCATCCCTTGAGCGCTATCCACTCCATCCACCTCCCTAATGATTAATTAAGAATCATGTGAGTACCCGTCACTTGCTATCTTCTCTTGAATATGTGTACCACGACACTACACATATCATGATTCTCATAGATACTTTTCATCTACCTTTAGATGAGATCCCATGGTCATTCCACCTCACCTTTTGAACAAGATTCCTATCCTTCACCTTGGTCTTGTCCATGATTTCAAATACCTCTAATGGGAAAAAACTCCTTGAGTCAAACTTCTAATAAAAAGATGAATCCCTCAAAAGGACATCTTCATCTCAACTAAATTTCTACTACAAATAGACTGCTCCCTCAAAGGACAGCTATGTGAAGCTTTAAAAAAAATGAGAGAAACCGAAGCTTCCCGCATCGATCAGCTTCACAAAGACCTCAAGGAGTACCATATTATTTATCCCATATAGACTTCCCACATCGATCATTCTATCAAAACAAAAACACTTTTTAGTCATGGACTTGCCCATTGTGACCTCGAACCTTTTGCCCAAAAGACCTAACACTCAAAACATATACAATTAACTACCTTTCACCCGACTTACCATTTCCACTCTCATTTCCTAAATTACCTCAAGGGACATCTTGGAATTTTGACATTTGGTGATCCTGTGACTACTTTCACTATAGAACAGTTCATCATGCAATGCCTTTCAGATCTTGTATTCATCATCCCTTTTCAAGGTATAATCTACTCGGTATGATTCTACCCAATCAAGTGGTTTTATTGGCCCCTCTTATCTTTTAACCATCTTTGTTTACATTTTGATTACCTTATACAGGACTTGGTCCTCGACGCCTATCTTTGGGGTCATATTCCCTGTCACCATAGTCGCCCTCACCTATAACATTTTAACTATCATCTACCCACACCTATTAAACCTAAACCCACTACATGCCCACATACCTACCAACTTATTTTCATCTTCTTCCCTAGCTCATGAGAGAACTACATTGGTCTGAGGTCCCATTTCATTGGGACTATGTAGGCAGCACTTCAGGGCATGGGGCCTGGAAGGTTAGCTTGGCCACTCTTTACCCTAACCATTTTTCCCACCTTTACCTGATTTCTTGTTCATATCAAAACCGAAATCTATCCGGTATCCACATCATTCGACCTACATACACTCCTCATGTTTCACATACTCTTTTACCATGACCATTATTTCCCATATTAAAACATTGAACACCATTACATTCATTTTCATTAACATGTATTACCAAAATACCAAAATACAGATCCATGCCTAAACCAACCTGACTCAATCCATGCCTAAAACTGACCTAACTCGATCCATGCCTAAACCGACCTGACTCCGTCATGCCTAACTCACCTAATCCATTCATATCATAACAACAATAAAATAAAATACACATCACAACACATAATCATCTCGAACCTCATACATCTCATCATAGACATACACATGTATCACAATAATATACACTCATCTCAAAAAAACATGTGTCTCTCATACATCATTGGCTCACAGTAAAGCCGCTATCCAATACAAAAATATCTTCGGCTCATGAGGATGGTATCATGTACAAAAAAATTTCATAATAAATACAAAATATATTCGGCTCGCAAGCCAATATCATGTACAAAATACTAATAAATACAACATCTCTTGAACGTAGGCCAGTCTCATATATAATCCATACAAAAATGACTTGACACACATGCCGGTCCATAGCAAGTCAATAATCTCCCCATCTGATGTAGGGGAATGCTCCCTATGCCTGTGTCTCTCTCGACCCCTCTACTACACCTGTCTGGTGCCTGACACCTGCCTCACCTCTTGTTGATGGCCCCTCACTTGGGGCTAGCCTCTACACACTAGTGGCCTCACCACGATCTTTTCCTTGGGCTCCCCGCCCCTATACTCTCAAGCTGTGAGTGCGGGATCTAGTCCTCTCATTGGAGGCCTGTTGTGCTTTATACTCAGCATAGGAGGGCACATCTAGCTCGGAAGCTAACAAATGATCCTGATAATATCATGCCTCTGCTAGGGCATCCCTGAATCTAACCATGGTCACTGTCTATGGAGGTGCCATGGGTCTTGCTACCTGCGTGGGTACCTGTACAAGGGGACCCTATCCCTGAACCTGCATTGAGCCCTGTGCTAGTACTAGAGCCTGAGTCGGCCCTGGAATCTATGCCTATGCCTATATCTAGGCTTGCAGGGTAGTAATTTGTGCTTGTGCTACTTGTCACTGGACTGGAGACCCGTAACTCCCCTCGCGCTATATGGCCAATCTGGCCTCTGTAAATCTAGTACCTGTGCCTATAGGGTGGCCATCTGCTCTCCATCTCTCCCCGCCTCGCTTGTGCGGTACCTATCCCTACCCTTCCTGAGCCTACAACATCGCTTATTCGGGCTGTATGATGGCAACCTATGCCTTTGAACTGTGAGTTACCCCCTGCATGATCCCAAACTATGTCACCAAAGTAGCCACCTACCCCGTGGGAATCTCTCTCGAAGCTGTGATGGTGGTAAAGTCTAGCTGCCCTAGCCTTGGTGGTACAACTCTCATTTGTCTTTGGCCACCACTTTGCATGTATCCATCTACAACCCCAACATCATCAATCTGTGTATCTACTGGCTGCTCCTCCTATCTAGTTGGCATTGTGGGTCGTGGTGGAGACATAGGTCTCTCCACATCATCTCTCTGTACTATGGGAAGGGTGGTGGTACATCTTGGACTAACCTGAACTGGCACCTAACCTACTCTATGGGTATCCGCTCATGCTCTCCTGCTCTCCTCCCCTCTATCCACAGATATAGTTTTAGCCCATCTAGCTCCATGGCCATCTGTCTGTATACGGGAAGCCCACATACGGCCTCCAAATGATGTCCACCCCAGAACAACCCTCCAACAACCTCCTATAGTAAGCTACATCATGAGTAGCTCTAGCACCTCGGGCCTCTCCCATGGCCGGTACCCACCACCTATACCCAACTCTCAAAACTCTCCATGGGAATGCATCCCTAGGGCATCCCCACTTTGGTTGAAAACAAATAATGTGCTCGTAAGCCCAATAATGTAGTAGTACGATGCAGTAAATGTTGAACCTCTATAGTCACCCGTAGGCCCATAGCTCTCTATATACCTACGTCAGCAATGCAAGTGCCCATGCAAACCGTGTCCACTATATCATCATGTCATGAAGGACTCCCATCAGTGACCTCAAGAATCTCCCACCCTCTCGCATCATCGGTAGTGCGAAGCGAAAGACACCGCCTCCATCAAAAGTACCACTAGCCTCATCTCATCTCGGATGAGATCTATACATCACTCCATAGCTCATGCTAGCACTATGGAATGTCAGGTCTACTACACCCTCACCAAAATGGGTGCTAGTAGCTCCTCAGACGCCTCTGAAGAGATAGAATAAACCTGGGCCCCCAATATGGGCAACCACAGGATCCTGTAGATGTCCTCCAGGGTGATTGTCATCTCACCCATCAGCATATGGAAGGTGTTGGTCGCCGAGTCCCATTTGTCGATGAGGGAAACCATTAGACTTGCCTCCCAGACTACATGCCGATAGTGCCTCACCCCTATCAACCCCACCTCTACAACATGTTGCCACTCCTCCTACATCGTGCTCACTCGTACTATCAATAATAAGGGTGGCACCGGGCCCTCATCCACAACTCATCTCGGGCCTGCATCCCACAAGAGAAATGTATTAGTACACCTTCCCAACTTACCCTATTTCACCCCACATCCCGACCTAATCTCTTTCCCCACCCCCATCCCATTGGCCTTGTCACTAATCCAACCTACCCAAACCCATCTACCCTACCTATCTACCCTAACCCTCACCCAAACCTACCCAAACCCATCTACCCTACCTATCTACCCTAACCCTCACCCAAACCTACCCAAACTCATCCACCCGAAACTATCTACCCTACCCCTCACCCAAGCCACCCTAAACCCTTCATGTCTCCCTTAACCCTTTTCCCTCTCACCTAATCCTTTCCCACCCTGCCCTTACTCTATTCCCTTTTTTGTCCCAACTTAACCTTAGGTCGACTGACCCTGGTTATCCCTTGACTGACCACAGTCTCCCCTTGACCAGCATCGGTCACTGTTCTTGTGACCGATACCGGTCACTACCCACCGATGTCGGCCATAAGTCGACCGACGTCGGTCACTATTGTGCCACCCACCATGACTTCCCAACCCTACTCATTCTACCCACCCAACTCACTCCTTACACCCCTAAATATCCCTCTATTACCTTCTTGCTCTACACCCTACCCTTCCCCATTCCCTTTTCCCTCTCTTTTTCCCATTTTGAAATTCTTCCCCCCTAAACCCCCATTTTTCATACTTTCTATATTTTACATCAAATTCACCAAACAATGAATCAAAAGGTTCAGAACCTACCACATCCCGCTGCCGCCATCGTGGTGGAACCTCTGGCCTCTGCGCTGCTCCTCCCGATCCCTCTCCAGCCTCTACCATCCTCGAATGACCTCTCACTCTCCTAACCAATCACCTCACTCGATCCAATCTCATGGCCCCACCTCTCACCCAATCAATCTCACCTATGTGGCTCACCAACCAATCTCTCTACCATACTCTTTTGTCCTCTTCCTCTTTTCTCTCTTCTTGTCCTTTTCTTCCTTTTAACAATGCACAAATGAATTTTAAAAACACGGGTTTTCCACTTTTTATACCCTACCCGACTCGACCGACATCGGTTTCCCCTTGACCGACATTGGTCGTATGCCCTTGTTCACCAATGTCGGTTCCATAGATCATCATTGGTAAATCTAGACTCGCTTATCGTTACCTTGCATACTCATTGCCCTCACATTGACCTCATTTTCCTTACCTCCTCTTTCTTTTGCCTCCCCTACACCTACCTGGACCACTTTACCTTCCCCTCTAGCCATCCACCTTCTTCAAGTTCACCTCATCAGTTGTTGAAGCTTCATTCTTCTACCCCTACCTCAACCTTACCCGTCTTTGTGACCTATCTACTGGACCCAAAATATTGTTTGTGACCTTTGAACCAATGTTCTCGCTATACCTTACGACACCGTTACCCGTGTGTTTTTGGCCTCGTGACGCTTACCTTGCCTATTATCGTGATGTCTATTCGACCCTACCTTTGGTGTACCAGAACATACCTAAACATTCCTACACCTAACCTATGTTGTGTCTCCTGACCTTATCCTATACCTTGGATACCAAATTCACTTCACCCTTGTTTGGATAAACCTATCGACCTTAGACGATGTAGAGTTTTCCCGCTCTTTAACCCGATAGCGTGTTACAATTTCTACATGTGTGTGCATTTAATCATTGTTACTGTGACCACGACCCATTACCTAGGTTGCGTGAGTAGACCTTTCACCCTTTTCCCTTACACCAACTTGCCTTTTCCTCACATTTACCTTTTATCAAACTACTCACCGCTTCAACTGCTGCCTCGTCGGTTCCTAGTTTGAGGGGGATCACCTTCACCCACACATGGGGCAACCGCATCTTATTTTTGTTAGCATCGCTTACCAATACAAGCTATGCAACAAAAAGGGGAAAAATGTAGACAATAAAATTAGGTCACACTCCCCTTTTTTTCCTCGACATAGAAACACCCTTTATTACATTTACCTAGCCATGACCCCCTCACCCCACTAATATTAATTTAATTAAATTAATGCATTATCTTCACTATATTTATTATTTAAATATCTTATTTAAATAATATCTACACATACAATTCACTTAGACACCTCACCAAGCTAACTCAACCTAATACCTATTCTTAACAAGTTACCATAACTAACTAAGACTTACCCAAACCCTAAAAATTAATGCCTACATTCCCTCTAACCACATTCCCGCGTGCTCACAAGAGGCTCCAAGTCTAATCTGTGGGATAACAACATGAGATCCAAGAAAATTAGGAGGATCTCCCTA
This sequence comes from Taxus wallichiana var. yunnanensis, assembly GCA_018340775.1. NCBI lineage: Eukaryota > Viridiplantae > Streptophyta > Pinopsida > Cupressales > Taxaceae > Taxus > Taxus wallichiana. Next base: position 627,851,756 of record CM031237.1, on the reverse strand, counting down.
AGTTTAGTAAACCTAGAAAATCCCACCTTGACCGACGTCGGTTACCCCTAACCATCACCGAGTTAAGCCGGACCACCGTTGGTTACCCCTTTTAACCCAAAAAAACCTTATTCTCAAGGTTGGAACTTGGAACTTGGAAGTTGGAAGCAAGAAATTTGATGAACAAGAACAAATCTTAGAGAGATAATGCATCTTCAAAGAGCCAATTCCAGCAAGAACTCACATCCAAGGAAGGAGATTGAGGATCTTCTCTGCACAACCATCCCGCCACGTTCTGATCTATCTAAGCAAAGAGGAGTGTACATGCAGCCCATGCAGAAACTTTTCTTGATCGGTGAGCACTTACTGCCTCCAAACCCATCATTAGCACCTCCATCCTTCACACATAGACCTTCAGGAATGAAATCCAAGTAAGTACAACATCATACTTTCCTGGTTATTTCATTTCATCATTATTTTATCATCCATTGTTTATCTTGCTCCCTATTGATCTTCTCCAACATTTTCACCTCCATAGACCTATCCAAACCTTGCAAAAGCCTACTCCAATCACCCATTACCTCATCCCGACCATCCAAAATCCTTTGTGAAATCACAAAGGAGACCAAAACCCCATTTTGTGACATTTCTAGATCTCACAATAACCGGTGCAGTTATACCTAACCACGGTCGGTCACCACCCTCGATCGATCTTTGGTCTCCGAGTTTGCCCACACTGACCTTAAACAGAGACCTACCCACCTAATTTTACCTACCTCACCCTCACTCACCTGTGATCTACCCGCGACCTTTATCAGACCTAAAGAGACCCAGAACCTATCACTTGACCTTGGATTCTATTCTAGCTTAGCCTGTTAGATTAGATCTACTTCTTAGTGTGTTTTTAAGTGAGATACCTAAATCATTTTAAAATAACAATAGGATTTACTTTGTTTATCTGCATTAATTTTTTTAAAGCATGGTGGACTGAAATCCATCTAGGAAGTACCATGCTTCCCGAGATCTAGCTCTCATTTGGGCAGTTCACTACCCATATTGTTTAATTCCTTACGGTGGTTTTGTTTTCATTACGGGTAGTTCTTCCTAGCCAAAAGGAAGCTCTCACGATCGCCTATGGATTCGGAAGTCATATGCATGCGCAACAACTCATCAATGACATTTGAAAAGGTATTCCTCCTATTCCCATTACCCATTCTATTTTGTTAATGATTCAAAGAAACAATCTAATAAAAGGTGAAACACCGGCACTAAAGGAAAAAACATGTGCGAGAAAGAGGAGAAAGCTGAAAAATCATGGGAAGGCTAAGTAAAGATGTCTAGGCAGAAAATATACACTTTGAATTGGATTTGGAGCTCAAACACCTTCTTGAAAGGACTTGAATAATCATTAGGGACTTTTGTAACCATTTTTTGACAATGTAGCACTTGTAATTTTGGGTGCGTATTTAAACCACACACACATTATAGATAGTAAAATTACATTGAGGTCCCATATTTGATCAGGAAGGTGACCAATATGAAATTAATAATGATGAAGATCCTATTATCCAAAAATACCACCTACAATCCCATTTGATATATTCATTGGAATCTTGAAAGTTAAAATAAAAAATCAATGTTAGTGTTCTTACAATATTACTAGAAAACAAAAATGGAAATGTGCATAAAGGAATAAGATAAGAGAAACTCAAGATAACCATCAATAAAAAAATCCACCTTCTAGAAGCTCTCTACTATTTTTATTGGCTACTACTTTTGCATTTAATTAAGCTATACCCAAACCCAATGTTAAAAATATGGGTGATGTTGGTGATCATTTTGAGCTCGCTCCTTAGTCTTAAATGTGCTTGCCAAAATTTTCATGTCCTACTTTCTAGAACTATAAAATATGCATGTTCAAAGGATAAACCCATGCTAAACCCAAAAAATCCGTGTTAGTACAATAAATCTAGTGTGAATCTTCTTTCCCAGTTGAATTAGTCATAACCACATTATTACAGAATATTTTTGTGTAAAACCTATTAAAATAGTTGGATCAACCCTTGCAAAAATATTCATGTATCATCCTTTTTAATCCTTATTCAAAATGCATTTTATTTCGACACCTAAAGGCACGTGGCATATTTTCGATTGGTTTCACTATTTGGGATTTACTTGCATATTTACAAACTTTACATAACATGCAAAGTGCAAATAAAACCCCAAAACCCGATCGAATATTCCAAGGAATATTTGAAGTCATATGGTGCAAAGTGCAAATATACCACCACTCAATGAAATTTGAACATGTATACAAGTATTATTGGAGCGGGGAGATGGAATTTTTATGCACTCTTGCATTATGCACCCAATGAAGTGAAAAGTTAAAATATATATGCACGAAACTGACAGAGGACACGTGTCAATGTTTCAAGCAAAGTCAATAAGCGGGTGTTCGGGTCAAACTTGTAGTGTTGCACTCGTTCGAAAAATTGGACAAAGATGGAAATAAAATCTGCAACCTTGTTTCTCTTTAAAAGGAAAACATGTGGGCGTATTATATTCAAATAAAAGGGGAACATTGAATGGACAGGATTTGATAAATTTATGGCTACCACCATTAATGCGCTTTGCATAGATCAAGGTAATATTTTTTTAAAATTGATCATTTTGAATTACTACCTTGCGTACAAGAAATTTGAATCCTCGCTCTATTAAGTTTATAACATAGAGATAAAAATGTGAGTATAGAGAAGTATGCTCAAGACAGTAGTATTTGGAGCCACGAGTGTAGGGAAGAATTTCATAAAGCTTACAAGAAATGGTTAGTTCTTGCATTTCATTTGTATTCTTGTCGTTTGATCTATGATTTGCAAATAATTAAGAGGGGAAGTTTAAATGCATAAGATGAAGCCCATGGAGTCAGGATTTCACATTTCCTCTAGTATCACCAGTAATTGGGACACTATTACAGATATAAATATGTTAAATGTCAACTTGGGTGACTTTTACGAAGACTTTGTGCTCCCAATAAAAGTGAATTCATGGTGGCCATTGATTCTAGCCACATTTCCTAGCCATTGCTTCCCTCACTCTATGCATTTTCCATAGCTAGTAAGGATTTGTGCTAAGAATTATGATCTGTAAAAAGGGAAGTCTTAGATGGAAGTGGTGAAGGAGTGTTGACCCTAACACCTAGAGCATTTAGATTAATGCTAGGGCTAACCAAAATTGTGAAACCAATAACGAAATAAATAGATTCATCCTTGGATGATTTTGAACCCAAAAAGAAATATTATGCTCAGATCATGAATACTAAATGGTTGTTGATAGATAGAAAGTCTACCATAAGAATCCCTAAGAAGTTACTCAGATCAAATTTTGTGGCAGAGGTTGAAGACATAATTATATTGCTAAGTATAATTGATGGTCTACATATGGTTTATGAATTTAAAGAAATCGATGTGTCCATACATTATGGTTATCTTGGAAAATAAATGAAAATATTTATGGGCAACACTCATAGCTACATTAATCCACACAAAACTCTTCAAGTTAGCCATAAAAATAAATATGGGCACCACTTCTAATCTTGAGTTTTATATGATGTCATACTTGATTTACAATATTACAAGACACAAGTTTTTCCTTGCCTCCCACAAAAGGAAAACTTCAAATATTATAGATTATATGATGTTTATCCCTAGCTAAATCTAGAAAATTGGAAAATAAATGCCAGACAAGTAAATGATGCATTTTTGCACCTATAATATGTCTTTTCAAACCATAATGGGAGTTGAAAGGAACGATAACTAGATCATACCAAGCCAAGAACAAAAATGCTAATCAAACACCATGATCTATAAGATGAAAGCAATTCACCAGAATAACTTTACATAAAACCTTTGCAAATAAATGAGAAGAAATATCATATATTATTATGGAACTCAATGCAATACATTGAGAATGGGCCTTTCTTAAATAGGTAAGGAATAACAATCTAAGAACCAGTCAAGGTCATAGATCAAGCCATAAATCAAGGAAATAACTAGTCATCAAAGAACTAGTCAAGACCATAGATTTAGGAGAGAACTAGACATCAAGGATCTAGTCAATACCATAGATCAAGGAAAGAACTATACCTAACAACTAGATAATATCTCCTAATATCTAAATAAGATAAAAGAAATATCCACACACATAAGTGGGTGAGGATAAATACAATAAAGGTAAATAAAGTACTTTGGTGAACATGAGCTAAGGTAAATACCCACTCTAACGGGAGCAATATAGAATATCTAAAGAAGCCAGGAATGCAATATTGGAGTATGGTTGCTTTTTTATTCAACATATGTTTTTACCTATATTAGAATAGTGGATTTGATGGGCACCCATAAAAATTTCCTAGATATGTAGATGACAAGTGGGCCCTATGTGAACTTTCTAGATAGTTGGCACCAATGCACAAAATTATTGTAGGCAAGCACAAGACCAACATTAAATTTCCTATCAATATTGGAGGATATTCTTTCCCCACTATTACAAAGGATAGGTTAATGGAAGAAGAGATGGAAAGGTTTAAAATGGATAAATTTGAACCTATATCTAAGTATGATATCAGATGGGTTGTTATTTTTGCTTTTGGTATCACATATGAGCATGAACCTCATTTTGAGGACTATTGGATGATTTACAAAGATGAAGAGGAGGTCAGATTTAGAGACTTTTATATAATGAACCTCATGCAAATAATTTATTTTAATATGTTTGTTATACCTCAAGGAATAATAGATGATCAATAGATAGTGATTCAATATTATATTGACCAAAATATTGAGTCACAACTAATTAATCCCATAGTTTGGGGTGAAGAAGAATCAGACAATCCACATAAGAGAATTGCTAATGTAATGAGAAGGACTTTGAATTGGTTACAAGGAAAGGTATGGACTTGTACATCTAGAATACAAAAGTGTTGAATGAATTCAGAGACTTGGGAATATTGAAGGAAGATCTTCCTCTCTTAAAAGGAGATGATAAGATTGATACATTAAGAGGAACAAATCCTCAGTTACCTACCAAGAAACCCACTCCAGGTATTATTGATGAATGGACTATTGCTACAGTGAAACTGGAACTTCTATGTCTATTTTAAAGTAAAAATAAAATAAATTCTCTTAAAATCTATGTAAAATGCCCCCATCACCCAAGAAGTGCTTATAAAAGCTTAAGGAGTGGGCATAACCAAACCGAGGACTTCCTCAAGAATACGACTAGGATCATCTATCACTGAAAGAAGATGAGGGGATCCCTAAAAAGTGTTTATCAACAATTCAAAGTACAAAGTGCCAAATAAAGAGAGGCACGAAACCTCAAGCACTTTGAGAGAGCTAAAAAGAAATCCAAGCTAATACTACCTCTAGCAAGGTATATTGACATTTCAATGAAGGAAAGTTGCTATGATTCAAAGAAACACAAAAGTAGAGAGCATGAAGTGATTGATCTTTTCACCCTCACCGAGGCTAAAAAAAAATCGGTTACTACATCGGAAGAGTAAAGAATATCACCATAGATTCAAGAAAAGTTTCATGATATTCCACTTATACCACCAAAGGTTGCAACTACACTATTATTTCCAATAGGAGTATTAAAAGAGTTGTCCCAATAAAAATAAGTCATAGTATACCCATATCTAATAAGCCTAACAACATTATAATAGAACAAGGGTAAGGGGAATCAAGTGCAATACGGTTTAAAAGTCGAATTTACCTTAGTTCAGTCAACCACATGAACAAGTGAAAAATCCAATTGAAGTGATAGATACAAATGCACTTGAAGAAGTTCCTCCACTTTAAATCATTGATGTAACAGTTGAAATATATACAGTGGGGGATAAAAGTGTCCCTCAGGTAGAGGAGCAGATGAAAGAAGTTTCCAAGCCATCAAATGTTGAAACAAAGGTTCAAATTCAAAATGTTCACATTGAAAGTTCAATACTTACAGGGAAATAAGAACAAATTATTCAAGGAATTGTAAGTGAAACATATATATAAAGAATTATCTTTACTAAATATCACCCTCAGAAAGAATTAGGAGTTATAAAGGGTGATAAGCCAACTCATGATACTGACCTTGCTAAAGAAATTATGGTGAAATCCACAAAAGAAGCTACTAAAATGGTGGAGATCAATGATAAGGAGAATGTGCAAATTGATGATAAATATCAAAGATCAGTTAATGTGTCCCAATCCATAGAACAACAAGAGGAAGAATCGCTAAATCCAAAGGCCACTAGTGTGCAAACTCATGAAGATATTTCAACTAAACATCAGTCTATAAAAGAGGCAGATGATGCAAAGAAGGAAGATTCATCCAAGGTGGAAAGTCTAGGAAAATAAACTCTAAGAGAAAATACATAAATGATTGTCACTCTAGTGGAAGGAAAAGACCAGGGAGAAGAACCAACTGATAGTAAGATTCAAGAAACAAATAGTCAATCCCAAACTCAAGGAAAATTCAAAGAAAAAATGGAAAAAATGACAATGCATGATGAATCAAAAAATCCAACAATAGAATTGGAAAATTTACAAGAAGAGGTACCATTATTATAGTATCCTCAAGATGCATCCAAAAAAATGGTAGTTTTCTCTAAAACTCCACAACCCACATCACAAGGAGAAAGTGTGGGAAATACTCTCACAATTGGGTGGTTAGGAGCACTCCTTCCAAGCAAAGAGAAGGATATAATTCAAGAGGAAACATTGGATATAAGAAGTATTGTATTCCCAAAACCTACAAGAGCTCCTAAGAAGGCCAGAATCCTAACTAAAACTCATGTAGATTAGCAAGGATTTAGGACTTTGGAAATATCCACTCCATAGGGTGATAAGTTGAAAGGTGAAATCACAATGAGTGATTATAATGTTACACATATCCCCTTGGGAAAACCTACCAGAGAAATCTTGAAACATGATGCTACAGTGGTTGTTGGTGGTTTGTTGCAAAATATGGATGAAGATAAAGAAACTAAGAAATAGTTAAAAGAAAATGTCAAAATATTGTCTTCATATGTGCAGAAATGGATACAACCTGTAGATGAAGGGAAAGAAATAACTGCTTCCATAACCCTAGAAGTCTTAAGCAAAGTAGATAAGTCCAAGGAAAAATTTTATGTTGTGGATAAATGGAAGGAGGATTTATCTAAAAAATGAAATAAGATTATAGAGGACACAATGAGATGTTATGATCAATTGACAGAAATAACTAATGATGCCGAGAGAACAAATAGAGAAATGCACCGATGAATTGTATATCTTTGGGATGGTATCTAACCCAAATTTGAGATAATAATTGAGTTAGATGATCAATTGATAGAAGAAGAGATTATTCCAATTGAATAAATTGGAATATAACATACTTACTTGGATATCATTTGATTAAGTATTGATATTCTAAAAGAAGTTAAAGAAAAATTATGTGTAGAAAGGGTCTCAATTATAGAGTGCATTGATTATCTGGATTGTAGATTTGAAAAAAATATACCTGATGAGAATAGAATTACTTATGGAAACTTATGGACAATTTCCTTAACATAGGTTTTTGATCAAAGAATTTATGAATTCCCTTTTAACTATAGTATTATTCAGAGGTTTGTTAGCATGGAACAAAAGATAACCAAATTAGAAAAGGGATAAGAAAGAGTAAGAATGTAATGAGATAATTTGATCAAATGATGAAAAGATAGTGTACAATACTCATGTTCCATGTTGGGCCAGATGAAGAAGACATCTCGAATATTTCATAAATTCGATGCATACAATGAAATATTGTTAAATAAATTGAAGCTAATCCCAATGTACCATGAACAAGCTTAGGCTTGTTTCCTCAAAACTTTCTTTCATCATTTTGTTTATCTTTATTCTTGATAATTGTATATTTTCTTGAATCTATAAATTTAAATTATGCATGTGAAACAATGTAATGCAATATGATTTCATTTTTTTATAGAGACTTGAATCTATTACAAACATGAAATTCATTATAACACTTTAAGTTTTTGCATTTGTGAAAAAAATGGGGTTCTATAGGGGCCCTAGCCCAGGAAAAGATTTGCATACATTCTTGATATTGTATCAAAAGGGAAAAAGGAAAGATACTTAATTATTCTATCATTAAGAGATCCTATCTGAAAAGAGGAATCTTCTTCAAAATCCTTTTTTCCTAACTACAAATTCTTTAGTCTCAACATCCACTTCCAAACTACAAGACATGTCTAGAGCCTTAAGCTCATCAATATTCACCCTAGGACCATATAAAATTTCAATCAGCTCTAGATTCTTCTTGTAAGAAGAAACCCATTCCTTAATATATAAACCACCCTTATAAAGAGATTTCTTCCCTGATGCTTTGAAGGTAGAAGATGGAATGGAGGTGTTTACAAAAGATGGGAGTGTAATTACAATAGTTTCTAGAACTAATTGAGTAGGAGGTTTGGAGCTGGACCCACCCCTGCATTTCTTCATGAAGAATGGTGACACTCCAGAAGGTTGTGAAGGTAAAGAATTTGTTGGCCTCTTCTCAAAATTAGAAATACACGTCTCCAATTTAGTCACTTTACGATAAAGAATAGGCACAATGTCTATGGAAGTCCCTTCATACAACACATAAGATTCTGGAGGAATTTCTTTTACTGTAAATTCCTCATTATAAATGAAGGGACATGTGTTATCAAGTGTATCCTTCATAGAAAGCCTACATTTAAGCCAAAATTGCTTCAATCATTCAGGATTCTTTTTATGCTCCCACCTAAAAGATGAAAATACATCATTTGGAAAGAAAAGAAAATGGGACTAATCTTGATTAGCCTTCGAATTAAAGATACTTGAATGGCTTGAGTCACATGCCGCAGCCCACCATAGTCTTCTTGATCTACAATATCAAATAACATCCTCACAAATGCTTCATCTGGGCTTGACAAGTCAAATATTGAATTCAGATCCTCAGATGAAATTTCCTTCAAACTGGATGCTAATGCTACTCCTGCCATCTTATAAACAAAGAATCTCACTAAGCTTCTCGCACTTGAACCTAAAATAAGAGATGTGAGTTTGTAGAAGAAATGGTGGGAATTTATAGTGAAGATGAGGTTGGTGAGTTAAAATGAGAAAAATCATGGTGAATTAATTATTGAGATTGTTTATGATATCCACATGAGGGAGATAAAAGTGAAATAGACTGATATCACTCAAAAAGGAGGTAATTGGCCTGATGTAACATAACACATGTAGAAATACTCAGCTCAGAAAGATATGGCAATATTTGTGTGTGTTTTGAGGTAGATTCCCAAAAGGCAAGAATGATTAACATCAAATCAAACCATTTGGGGGCACTCAAAAAATCATTAAAAAAGGTTTCTCAACCCACGAAATGGGAATAATCAAATTGATGATGTCAAATAAATGGAATAATCACCCAGTCATCATAGAAGAATGAAATATACACCTGAAACATTTTTAAAGATTTCTCCACATGGCACGATAGGGAATGAGATATTTTCAAAAGAAATAGAATCAAATATTGTTGCTTAGGAATATTCCTAGAGAATATTCAAGTTTGGGGTGGGGGAATAAAACAAAGAGAGAATAAAATATTGTATAGATATGAGAGGCATGTTCTCATATCAGAGGGGGGGTTAAAAATTTTCTAAATTTTAGAAGAGATAGAGATTTTGATGTGCTTTCTTGAAATCTAAATTTTAATGAGATGCTTGTGAGTTGTTTTACTTCTTCAAATTTTCTTGTGTCAAGATGGTTACAAGTGTACAACCATTGATAAACATTGAGATCATAGGTTTTATGTTCCCTTGTTAAGGAAATTGAATATCTAAAAATGAACTGTGTGCATGCTCATTAAGATTTGTTACATTTTGTTCTTAATACAATATACTTTAAATCAGTCAGCTATTTTTTCTGTTGCAATCTTATGTTTATGGCTCCTCTGAGTTACACTAGATCTGGTCTCAACAATGGTATTTTGGTAATTGAATTTGTACTATAATAAGAGCCTTCTTTTCATAGTACCAAACACAATTTTAAATTCATAATGTTTCCTTCTATTGCTAAAATTTTTGTAAGCCTTTGAGTGTATCTTAGGCATAATAGGTAGTGAGTTGTGAATATTCTGTCAAGATATTTACATGAGCTTTCATGTGTAATTTCTTGAAGATTGTATGAAATCATGCATTCTTGGGCTTCCATGAGTGTGTACCTTCTCTCCAAGGGATTTTTCTGACCAATTGAGTGTCCTTTTACCTAGAATGATTCCTAACATTGTTGGAGTTCTAAGAAACGTAAACCTACTACTGCTCCAATCCTACAATTCACTTTTGTTTTCTTTTCCTATAAGAATTTGTAAAGGTAATTTGTAAATTTTACTTCCCTTTCCATAAATATGCAAGAGTAGATGGAATTTCATGTTGTCTAAAGTAACATGAGTCCAAATGGAGTGACATATGCACCATTTATTTTGATAACTTGTGAAAGTTAAATAGTGCATTCATTGGTCATGGTCATCTAGGACTGGTTTACTTGTTTTCAAAAAAGTAAATTAAGAGACTGAATATTTCAATCATCCTTTTACATTTTTAGGTTATTATTGGTGGCTCAAACGTGCACCCATGTCTCAAATTTGAAAGAAATGAGTCATTGAGTCAACAATGGAACCGTCTCCAAGTTGTGGGACCTTGCACACTTGAGACAGACCTCTAGAGAAGGTCGGTTCTTCTACCAATATCTACTACTACTAATACTCATAATGTTGAAAGGAAGACCTAAGTTAACAATTCCAAAGGACCATGGATAAAAGGATAACATGAAAATGGAAAACTATAATAAGGCGATAGCACCAGAAAAAGTGGGATGAACACTATCTATTTTGAGTGAAAACGAAGGATAAATCATAGAGGGAGGTCACACATGCGGATAAAAAACCAGAATGCATTCACCTACTCGATTTCATGAAACACAACAAGAAAATGGAGTTGCAAGGGATTTAAAGTGACACAACAAGAACACAATGCGAAAGGGAGGAAAGAAAGAAGAATAGAAACACGTCAAGGCAGAGAATAGCCACAAAATGATGCTTTTATTACTTCCAAGGATGCACAGTCCATTACAATGGCGTATGAGGCTGATATCTACATGCAAGATCTAGATCTAGAGGTCTGCAACTCAAAATACAAAGATGGAGAACCCTTAGAAAATGCTAGAAGATCCAAAATTTCCAACCCTTTACAATGAGCCAAGCTCTTACATTTATAGATGAATCAATGAGAGAGGGAGAAGAGAAGGAGGGAAAAATCAGATTTTGAATCATAACCACCAACAAAAAGTAATAAATGCTTGCAAATTTGCCTATAATCATTCAAATGCGCTTCTTCAGGTCTATATGGCATGTAAAAGAAGTAAGGAGGGAAATATCTGCATCAAATTAGGTGGTTGGAGCAATCAGATCTGTATTAATGGCATGATAGACATTTTCTAGTTTCTCACCTACCAAATCCCACTGAAATTTGAATTTGAATGGCCTAGAGTGTAGCCCATCTCAACAAATTTCCAATAAGGATGGGCACATGAGGATCTAAACACTGGAGAATAATTTATGACTATCGAGAAGATTTGTAGTGTAAGTGGACATGTAAGACACATGGCATGCACTCGATTAGCTAAAGTTTGGCCAACTATTTATTAGTTTTGTTGTATTCTACCATGTGTCACTCATTGTCTTGTTTTACGGATTTTGTGCCATGTTGGCACATTGTAATTGGTTGTGTGTAATAAACTCAATGTATGACATGATAATACCTATAATGTAAGGGCATAGAAGAAGGCACAAAGGACACACATAGAAGAAAAATGGAGGGAAAGGGAATGCGAAGGTAACATGCACGAGAGGAATGGGAGAAATATCTTCCGGAGGAGTGCGTGGTTAAGTTGTAACTATTACAAGCTAATGTGTGGAAACAAGGAAGAAGTGCACCGAGAATTCCAGGACTTAGCTACTTTTGTGCAGAGATCCAAGGCACGCACGGAAGTACACATTACTAGGAAGAAGGTGAATATGTAGAGGGTGTGTGCATAGGGAAAATGGAACAAAGAGGAAAATCCAAAGAAGAGGAGAAGGAAGGGAGGTGCACGCTAGGGTGCTTGAGAAGTATACAACCAGGGAATGTGCCAAAAGAGGAAATGAGGTGTGTGCAAGCTGTAATGTAGATCTTTATAGCCAAAATGGAATGTAAGTTGTCTAAATAACTAGGGGAGTTATTTGGATAATTACGAGGAAGGGTTCTCTTACCGAGTCAAAGGGGCCTAAAGTAGTAGGGAAGGCCATCACCTTGGTACATGTCACCCAGTCTCCCAAATCTAGGCTTAATTGAGTTTTTAAGACATCTTCCCCAACTACTAAATGACATAAACAAAGTATGTCAACCCCAAAGCATATCACTTCACTCATTAATGCTACCTATCCCCAAAGGAGGTGTAAATTTGGGTACCAAAAGGTACATCACACATACTTTCCTAATCTATTGATCTTACAAAATATGTAGCATATATATCTTGACTTGGTATGAAACATATGGATCAAACTTCTATTCCTAATGCATATCTCTAAAAATCCAAGATATACAAGAACAAATATTTATTCTTTCACAACATAAATTGCAATTCATTATGAGTTTTATTGGGTTTCTTAATAACCAATTGGAACACAAGGTTATTAGTTTTATATTACCACATGGGTTTACTTCACAAAAATTCTCACTCTATGACATTAATACCAATCCAAAGTAGCACCCTCACCCCTTCATGGCCTAATGTATGGACTAAAAAAGAATAATATCTTGGTAGTCAATAATTTTCCATGTAGCCTAGAATAATTTAAATTTGATTGGTTATATACCCTTAATTTGAGTTCAATAAGAGCATTTCAAGATGTAGCCAAAAACTTTCTTATCTTTTTCTTGATCAAAATTATAAAATGGATATCCTTTACAAAAATCACTTAGGTCAAGAAAAACCTCATGGAAGAGTAAATTAATGTCTTATGATACAAAAATATGATTTCTTGAGGGCCTAAACTCATTGATGAGAGTGATTTGATGGAAGTATTCATTACTAGCCTTATTTTGAATAAAAATACATGTTTTCTAAATTAACATTCTTTTTGAACCTATGTTAAATAGTCAAGGTATATAAGAGTAAGCTCATAATGGCTAACACGATAACGTATGCGAACACAAATTTATAAATTAGTAATTTTAGACACCATAAAAATACAAACCTATTCTTAATTATCCCTATCACCTACACAATGTTCCAAATTAGTTCTAGAATGCATTCTAGACCACTACCCCCTCTCATTCAATTAGAAATAACTCATATTTCATTAGAATTAATTTAATTAATTCTATTATGCATAAACCATACACTTGCACACCTTAGATAATTTAATTAGCTATTTAAATTAAATAATATCTATTTATCCACTCACCTCCCACTCAAATCCACTTCACTTTCTCACTCCACTCAAGATCTATAACCCTAAAAATGTTGAAGAAAACTTAGAAATAAAATTAAATAATTCAAGAGCCAACTACTCAAATTCATTTCCCCTGAAATTATTATTCAAAATATCCAACTACAAAGATAAAATAAACTTGCTAAATAAGGAAAATTCATTCATTCACCTGCAACTCATTCAAAGTTTGATCCACAATCCATGACCTCTCCTTCAACTATAAATATGAGGCTCTTTCCTTCAAACTTAATCTCTTGAAATATTTAGGAATTTACAGAATTACTCTATCAAATTGCCACTACAATTTTCACCTTTGGAAGGTTGTCCATTTGATCATCCATTACTCATAGCATCCTTCTTCCATTTGGAACCAAGTTTGGAGCATCCACAATCAAATCATCCAAAGAGATCCAACAAGTGTGGTACTCCATTCCACACTTCAGCTATCTCATCCGAGGTTGCAAGAGAACTTGAAGGAAGGTTTTCATTGCATTGTTATTGTTGTTTTCTTTCATTTGTTTCAATTTTCCTTGTACACATTCTAGAACACCCAGTGGGACACCCATACAATTTTTTATCCTTTCAAATTTTTTTTTGTCAATCTAACTTTGTTTTCATGTTTTTATATTGTTTAAGACCTAATGACAAATTTTTTGGACATCCGGTGGAGTAAATTAAGGAAATTCCAAAAACATTAATTATGCCATTTCCCCTTCATTTTTGTGCATCTACAAGTTCCTTTCATCCGCCGTATTCACAATTACATTACCATATCCCATAAAGTACACTATCGTAACCTAACTTGTGCTACCGTAACCAATTTTGATCTAGGAAAAGCATTCATCATGCTAGTGTGCCTACTTGAGTGGGATATTGTTAACACTCACTTTAGTACACCTACTTGAGTGCACTACCATTAACACTCACATTAGCACACCTATTTAAGTGCACTACCATTAACACTCATGTTAGTGAACCTACTTTATTGTACCACTATTAACACCAACACTATTGTACCTCATTGAGTGCGCACCTAATTGTATGTACGGTGTTCTATATTTTTTTCTTTTTTCATGATCTTCCAACATATTAAGACAATTCTTATTACTGTCTAAGCACTATTTTCAACCTATTTTTGTATATTTTCATTAAAATATCTATCAATTTTTTTATTTTAATCTTTATCTAATCAAATCTAATATTCAAATTGTGTATGATCTTCTTTCACACCCTCTTGGGCGATCTTGAGAATTAGAAACAATGAAGTTTGTTTCATTGTTTTACATTCTATTTTTCTTTGCATGAAAATTACTAATCATTTGTGTGTAGGACCATTGCGAACTTGGAAAATTTCATTTTATAAAATCAAGAAAAAACTACTGACAATTTTACATGTAAGTTTCCTTGGCCAAAGACCATTGCAAATTATTAAAAATGTTAAAATAATCTAAAAACACATTGTCATTGTAGGTTTAGATAAGGGTAAAATTGTCTTCTTAACTATGGGAAGCACTTGGGCATAGCCCTAAAACTCATTATGAGGAGTACCACAGGAACCCCAAGTATTTTTAACCATGAGGAACAATATCAAGCCAACAAAATGGGTACTACCCCAACTCACTTGACTAGTATTACCCGTGAGGAATACCAAAATCTGGCCTTGGTGAAAACCTCAATCTTAATTTATTAAAGGGTATAGTCTGTAGCTAGGAAAGTAATTTTCTAGCATGAGTACTTGTTCAGGAACTTTGGTGAGTGAAAATTCTCCCTAACCCCTAGGAAGCTTAAAATACTGGGGCCAACTGATTCCATCTTGTTCCATAAACTTATCAACTCAAATCCAAATCATTCTTAGTCTTAGTCTTTGATTTTACAAATAATCCCATATTGAAACAAAATCTAATCAAACCACAATTACAATCTTTCGTATTGCATATTATCTTTATTCATTGGTTAAGAACATCTGATTGTATCGAACCCATTACATAATTAATATTCACTTTAATCATGTATTAAACCAAATCAAACTGATCTCAATCAAGATCCCAATATGTTGAGTATTCACATAATTTAATTTTAGGAAATTCATAAGATATTGAATCAAATCAAAATCCAAACCTTATGAGTTGAATATTCACTTTATTCACATATTAAGTAAATCAAATAAAAAAACGTTTACTTTGAATATTAAATTTATTTACATATTAAATCAAATCAAATCAAACTAAATCAAGAGTCTTATACATTGAATATTCACTTTATTCAAGTTTAAGCAATTCATAAGCCAAAAACTAAATCAAAACCTTATATGTTGGATATTCACTTTATTCACATATTCAGTAAATCAAATCACATCAAGTCTTATACTTTGGATATTCACTTTATCCAAGTTTAAGCAAATTGCAAATCTGAATCAAATCAAGAGTCTTATCATTTGGGTATTCACTTTATCCAAATTTAAGAAAATATTTCATCCAATTAGTCCTAAAAAACTTTAAAATCAATCCCAAATCAAATAAAAAAATCAAAATATTCATCAATTTGACAAAAACATAATTTTTAAGATTTGATCAAATCAAACAATGGTGACCACATGATGCCTCAAATGAAGCTTATTTAGAAATACTTCATAATATATCAAAAAAAACTCACCATTATGGACCTTTTAAATTCAAAGAAAAGGAATGATGAAACTTTCATCTCGTTCCTTCAATGATGGTGAGGGATCGCAAACTCATTTCATTATTTCACACTGAAAAATGGTTGATAAGGATTTTCATAACAAATCTTAATTCAAAAATGTCATTCCAAATGAAAATGTATTTTCTAAAAAATTTTAAAGACATAAACAAAGTAGGAAATCAACTTGAGAAATACATTATTATAAAAGGCATCACCATGAATCCTTTAAATCATCAATTAAGTGAATCAAGTAAACAAACAATTATACTCCTAGACAAGAAATTATTTCATGTGAAGTCAAAAGATTCCAATTTACACCTATTGGTGAAAGCCTTTCTAGTTTCCTCCATCAATTAGAAGAAGCTAACATGGTCACTTATCCACTAACAATACCCTTCAAAAAGGGAAACCAAAACCTACATGGTATAACGAATTAGAATATTGTGAATACCACTCGCATCAACGGCCATCCTACAGATCGTTGTTCAAAACTCCATCATTACATCCAAGATTTACTTGACAATGGAGACATTGAAGTCAAAGACACTTCTACTACAACCATGCCAAATGAAGAATTAGAAGTGATTCAAAACTCCTTTTCAACTCATGATACAAATGAAAAATCTAACGATAAGGGCCAATCATTGAATAAGGTTGATCTTGATTCTATCATTTCATCACTAGATCCTACGCCTCATACTATGGCTACCATCAAAATTGACACCCCTAGCCATGCTATAACAATGCTACAAGAACAGGTTTGGAAATCATCCACAATACCTCAAGCATCCACTCATATGTTAACTTTTTTGTTCCCAAACAATCGTCATCAAATGTAAAATCTTCATCTAATTCTTATAATATTATGAAACCATTAAATAAGACATCTGTATAAATCCATCTCATGGATTTGACCAAAATATCACCTATGTGTCAAGAAATTCATACTGCATATTCCATAATGTGCATATTCCTAAGGGTATCTACAAATATCCATTTCAAGTTTTAGTCACAAATATATTGTCAAATAATCCAATCTTGTCATTTTGTCATCAAGACCTTTTGAAACAAAATATCATGAATAATTAATCCTTATAAATTTAAAATATATGTATAAACTCCATTGACTTATACCTCATCCGCCCAAGTCTCATAAATTAACACTCATGAATCATATATTTATCATAAATATTTCTATTTACTCCATTAACTTAGACATCATCCTCTCTAAAGTCTAGTAAAAAGGACCAATCGAATCCTAAATTTATTCCAAATATTTCTATCTACTCCATTGATTGTGACCTTTTATCGCCTAATTCTCATAAATAAATACCATTCAAATGATGGATATATTAAAAATATTCCTATCACTATGTTGACTTAGACCTTGTTTTCCTAAGTCTCGTAAATCAAGACCACTCAAACCACCTATTCATTAATTTTTTTGATCCAAACCATTTACTTGGACCTCATCCACCCAAGTCTCATAAATTAGAGCCATTTAACTCATATAACCATATAATTATTCCATAATGATAAGTACATTGGTAACACTAATCCATGGCAAAAAATAAAAAATGTAAAAAATTAAAAAAAAAATATTCCATCACCAACACTTCATCAAAGAATTATATGAAAATAAAAAATGTAGAAGCAAAAACTACTTATCCATGAGTACTCTCCATACTAAGGGAGGCTTCTTACACGATCAAATTATCTCAATTTTTTTAAAAAATTCATCCATTGGAAAATATCTCAATCATAACATTATCATATCTTCACACTCTTCACCTATAAGACACATGTTAATCTTGTTCCTATTAGGCATTATGTACCTCATCCCTATTATGGTTTCTACCATTTCAGATATTTTTACCTATGGTCTTGTCTAGAAGCTTATTGATGGAAAATCCTCCTTCCAAACAAGCTCTCTCTTTAATAAAAAACACTAAAATTCTTTACCTAGATCTTTTGACTGTCCATCTCAGTCTAAGGTGTTGAACCCTTACGTCCTACTAGTCACATGAGGTTGATATTTTGAGGAAATGTTCCTTCCCAACAAGCACTATTCAAAAACAAGGAAAAATCAATCAAAAATAAAAAAATATAAATCATTACACCTTTCGTCCTTCATAGTCTTCGGTGTTGAGCCCACACTTCTTACTAGTAGTGTGAGATTGGGAAAGGAGGAAGGAATCCTTACTTGCCTACATTTTTTCTTTAGTGTTGATCCCTTTCCTCTTACTAGTGGCATGGGGAAAGATGTAGGGAGTCATTTCAAACAAAATAAAACAAAATAAATCCTTTAGATAATTTAAATCAAAATTTATTCATCATATAAATCCAAGAAGACAATTTAGTTTCTCATGTTAAGAGAGACATCAAATTCTTTAACCAAATCTTGTCAATCAGTAGGCCATCAATGGATCTAATTCTAGTTAAAAATTATAAAGTGAAATCATCTTGGAATTGGTTAGATAATCTTGATTGGAGATGAGTCAAATTTTCCCAAATGGATCATTATTACACCTTGTGTCTTTGCATCCATTATTTTCATTTTCACATCACTATCTCCTTTGTCTCACATCCTTCTTATCTCTTGATGTTGAGCCCTCATGTCCTCCTAATTATGTGGAGTCAAGAATGGAGTAAGATATCTCATCACTCTATCATCTACAATCCATTCTTCTAATGGAATGAAATCTTTAAAATTGTTTGAACATGAGTTTGGATAGTGCACTCTTTATCGAGTCAAAAAAATGCAAAAACATTCAAAATTCAAAAATCCAAAAGCATTCAAAAATCCAAAAATCCAAAAAAACTCACATAAGAAAAAAAATTCAAAAAATCAAATAATCAAAATCTAAAAAATGTAAATAATTAAAAAATTATGAAAAATTTAAAAAAACATCAAAAATCTAAACAATCAACACAACTCAACAATATCAAAATTTTAACTCCTCTCCTAGTGATTGTTCCAACTATCATAAAAATCCTCTTACCCCCTGTATCTATCCTCTTAGGGAAAATTCAAATCAATCTTATCTCTTGCATGTATCCTCACTTGGGGAAATCTCGACTCTCATTTTATCCCTTGCATGCATCCTTTCTTGGGAAATGACCCATTCAATTTCATATTAATCTTCAATGTGGATCCAACAAAGAGTGTCACTTGACCCCACTCTTTCAATCTAATCCAATCCCCTTGCATGTATCCTTGTTTGGGGGCATTCAAATCTTCTTAATTATCATTGTGGAACACATCAGGGGAATAATTAATTATCTTTATTTACAATTTGTGTTGCATTATTTCTATTATTTCTTAACCAATTACACATATTTTGTTATCATCTTGGTTCATTTATAGCCATGATGCATACTTTTACTATGTATATTGGGTTTGTTTTACTTTTTATATTTTATTTTCCTTGGATTAATTTTAAGTATTTTTTTATCATACTTGTTCATTTATAGCCATGGTACATACATTTACTATGTACATTGGGTTTGTTTACGTGTTACATTTTGTTTGTTTGTTTACACACATAATGGGTTAAACATCATGATTATTTAATAATCATGTTGACAAATATATTGTACAACAACAAACTAAGTTTTATCTTAAATATAATCTTAGAATGGAAGTTCAAGCTATGAGAAAAATCCATCCCATCATCCTTCTAATCATTCTCAAATCCTAAGCCTTCTCCTTCCTCATATCAAGTGGATGTCCACCTCTTTTTCATGTCACCCATCTACTTGAGGGGGAAATCCCTTAGCATAATCCATAATCACTGGGTCATCTAAATGATTCACCGGAGAAAATCATGTATCCGTACTGATTGCTGGGGCATCCAAATGCTTTACCAGGGAAAATCAAGTTGGCCCACCATACTTCCCTATCATTCACACATTGATCTACATATTTTTGCTATATTTAAAATGCTATTATTTTTAATAACACTTTAAAAGGGGAAAATGCATGCACCCTCAAAATACAGAGGTTTATTCTTAATCATCCCTACCACCTACAAAATGTGCCATATTAGTTCTAGAATGCATTCTATACCACCACCCTCTCACATTCAATTATAAATCACTCACATTTTATTATAATTAATTATATCATGCATAAACCATACACTTTCACACTTTATCTAATTTAAATAGCTATTTAAATTAAATAAAATCTATTTATTCACTCACTTCCCACTCAACTCCACTTCAGTTTCTCACTCCATTCAAGTTCTATAACCCTACAAAGGTAGAAGAAAAGTTTCATGTAAAATTGAAGAATTCAAGATCCACTTACTCAAATTCATTGACACTTCAATTCTTATTCAAAATATCCAATTGCAAAGATCAAATAAAGTTTATAAATAAAGGAAATGCATTCATTCACTGCAACTCACTCAAAGCTTTATACACAATTGATGGCCTCTTCTTAGGATATAAATATGAGGATCTTTCCATCACAATTCATCTCTTGGAAGCTTTAGGCATTTGCAACATTACTCTACCAAATTGCCACTAGAATTTGCACACCAGAAGGTTGTCCATTTGATCATCCATTTCTCATAGAATCCTTCTTCCATTTGGAAAAAAATCTATAGAATCCAAAACCAAATCATCTAAAGAGATCCAACACATGAGGTACTCCATTCCAAACTTTAGTTATCTCATTCGAGGTTGCAAGAGAACTTGAAGGAAGGTTTGCATTGCATTGTTATTGCTGTTTTATTTCATTTGTTTTAGTTTTCCTTGTATAAAATAATAAATTTCAATCAAATTCCTCATACAAATATTAAATAGTTATTGTATCATAAATGAAAACCACATATATCTCATACAACAAATCCCATACAGTAATATAATTATTTACCAATACCTCCTAAAAAAATCTATGAAACTTCATTGAGTTAAACTTGATCTAGTTTCCTCTCTTCCTACTACCATTGACATAAAAATAAAATGTCCAAGTTTCAACCACAAAGTGTCTTTTGATTCTCACCAATGTTATAAACATGTTAGGAATAGTTTTTGTATTAACTAAATGAATTCAATAATTCATTGATAACAACACTACTTATATACAATACCTATAACCACCTACAAAAAAATTATCTCGATTGAATGCTCAATTAAGATTATTCATTTATTCATTACTAAACCATATTGAGACTAATAAGGATTATGAATTAGATATTGATTATTAGGAGGTACCCCCTCAGCCAACCTATGAAGATGATGTCCATCCAATTGATAGAATCATTGGTGTCACTCAAACTATATCAAAAGTAATACATGCATCAGTTATCTCTTTTTATTTATGGATTCCTCTAGATGACAAGGAAGGATTTAGGCCCATAGTCATTCATGTACACATGAATTCTCAACCAATATAAAGTGTTATGAAATAAAATGGATCTATCCAAAATATTTTCAGTAGGGAACATGTTTCTTAGAATATATTATGAAAGACCCTGTGGGAACCATAAATATATTTGAGGTATTTTATTGTCAACAAAAAAACCTTCTTTATGGCATAACATTATAAGTAAAAGTCATATATGAGAGGATGACCACTTGGCTCCTCATAGTCCCTTCTAATGATGTAGTCAACATGTTCTTTGGGATTCCTATGGATCTTTGATGTTCCATATGTTGGAAGCATAACCAATGAGAGTGGAGTGAATCAACATGCCCTAAAAATTTCTTTCACATACACTTTAGCATTCATCAATTATCATTTCAACTTAACTGTTAATCATGCATTCACTAAGAATCATAATCATACATGAGCAATGAGAACACAAGAACATAAATACACAAGATATATGTGGGAAACATTTGAAGGAAATAAAACCCAATGAAAAAAAGCTTAGAAAACTTTTCCTATAGAGTAATGAATCAATTTAGTGAAGCACCAACTCCATACGGAGCACCAACCCCTAGAAGTTTGTTAGATTACTAACCCTACAAGAAGCACCAACCCCTAAATTTAGAAAACAGAAAAAAAAAATGCATGGAGGAATCAACCCCTGGATGACTTAGCACCCACTCAAAAACCTAGATTTTTTACACCTTGAGAATTTTTTCTCTATCAAATGATGATGATACTTGTTCAACTCTCCTTTCTTTTATCTTCTTCAAATATGCCTTATAGGATTCTCTACACACTCCCTTCTCAACTAACACCAATTAGGTCAAATCACCTAGCTCTATAATAGCATAATACTCTCTCTAACATCATTAATTATCCTATATTCTTCCTTGATGGTCACTAACACCTTATTCTCTCTGTATTACTTACCTTTTTCTTGTTTACACCTCTTACACCATCAACTACAAAATATGTCTTCTTCACTAGAATATATACATAAATGCACACCAAACACCTCATTTGGCCTTTATAAAGTATATAACATTATTAAAACATGAATACATCATACAATATCCACACTAGGTCAGCAATAGCATATGAAAGCTCAAATCCTTCATTAGGACACATAGAGACCTAATGCACTCAAAGTTCCCTTTCACCAAAGTCAAGCCCTCTTGAGCATACATGGCCTTCTCAAACAACTATCAACCATTAAACCACATAGTAAATGACCTCTAAAAACATTCTCCATGTTTGAAAAGCACTCTAACTCCAGATTATATCATGAAACCTCCATTAGGCCTAACTGCCCTTATTAGGTCTGTGACCTACAAACCTAGTCTTCACACATGAAGCTCAACCACTCATCAAAACACTTAGTCATGCTACAATAAATAAATAAGATACACTAAATGAACTTATGGTCATTACCATATGCTTGTAATACCATCACTCAGGGAACAAATTCCTGAGAATAACGTTTCACTAAGCATAGTCATAATTGTCCTCACTCCATAAAAACTAGTCAAGGGAGTTTGACCATCCAACACTTGCACCGACCCATTAAAATTATTATGATGCATGAACATGGTAAAAAAAAAACCCTCATAACTATGAGAAGGATAATAAACATGGTCCCAAGATTTCAATTTTGGTCTTGCAGACCAATCTATTCACCTTAACTATCTAGTCCAGAACTAGAAAAAATGAGTCAACTTGTGCACACCACTTCACCTCATTTATCGGATCACAAAGCTTGTCTAAAGAACGCAAATTTCATAAAAGTAATTAATTACACCTCTAGATTCATGGGCACTAAAAATAATGGTTTAGAGGCCCAAGAACATATCTACAACCAGGTTACCAAAATATGCCATTATACTACCAAAAAAATTCTTACAAAAATGACTTCCACATACCTCTTAAGGGCTAGACCATGTATAGAAACCATCATATACATGTATTATGGAATACATAATTCATATACCATCCATTATTAAACCATGTCTAATGAAACACTTGAGAGAAAACATAACTTCTTCGAAACATGAATTTTACGGTGGGGTCTACCTAATATCATGACACCTCAATGCCACTTGAGATACCGAGAGAGTCATTTAAAAATAAAATCATCAACCAAGTCCAAAAATCCATTATGGGTAATTTTTAGAAATATATTATCCATCACTACCTTATTAGGGTTTTAGGAGGTTTTTAGACCATGTTACCTTCTTAACGATTATTCATAAATCTCTACCCCTTAAACTACAAATTAATGCCAAGAATTTTTAGTTAGGACCCTTCCCAATCTACCATAAAGATATTATCCTCGCATGTAGATAAAACATAAACATGAATCCATTATCTAAACACACACTAATAAAACATCAACATGAATGCATTATGACTTTTATTTCTACTTAGATGCATCTTTTCTTATAATTTTTTGTGCGTGATATTTAATTTAGGTAGAAACTATGCATGTGTAACCCTCAATGAACACTTATGCACTCTAATTCATATTTAAAAGTTATGGTTACTGTACCTACTTGTGACCCACAATGGATATTAACACATACTACGAAGGAAAATAACATAGTTCACATCTATGTATTATAAGGAAGTCATTATACATTGGTGAGCATGAATACTTTACATACTATGTATATTGTACCCATTGACACAAGACATACCCTTTACACAATAATTATATATCCTCATAGGATTTTCCACACACTAACTTACATAATGATTCATCCACATACATACTATTAACATGATTACTAATCATTAGATGTATTTCCCTAATCCATGACTAGGTGGTTGTTAGGTATAACATGTTAGTACTCACACATTATTATTTTTATGCACTTAAGATAATATTTAGGGTGTTTTATGGTGATTTTTTTCACCAAATCACTAAAATTAGGATGTGTGTGTGAGTGAACATATATTTTGAAGAAGTGTAAGTGAGTAACAAATCACATTGATAGGATTAACTTAAATTTTATAGGGTTTTTGGTGATGTTTCATGAAGTGTTTAGGTTTCTATATACAAAATATCATATATATATATATAACACTTGGAATACCTATTTTTACAACCCCTGCTACTAATTTCAATATGAAGCAAATAAATGGAAGACTATTAAAATATGCACAAATAAAGAAAATGTAAGCCTCCATTTAATGCGTTGATGTGATTAAAATTTTTGGATGCTTGTTCAAATAATTTATGTAAGAAAATAGATGTAGGGATGTAAATGAGTGATTTGATATAATAAATTATCCAAAAAAAAAAAAAAAAACCAATTTTTAGTGAGATCTTACATTAAGGATTTCTCAATTTAGCTTAGTTTTCTATGAATAAAATTGTAACATGAGATAAGGTGTGTCTTTAGACTATTTGGGGGTTTCGTATATATATTTCTAATTTGGGATGTTAGGTACTATTGATTAATGTGGGATGATGAAGATCTAGATTAGAATTTAGTTAAATAGGATTAGGCATAATTAAGTAGGATTAACTCTCCATGGGATGTGGTGGGAATAAAATGTGAAGAAGAGGATTTAATTAATCATGCAAAAAAATAATTAATTGGATTGGTTTATATTTTAGAATATATTTAAGAGGGAAAAAGAGTGATTTTTGTGTGAATAAAGGGAAGTTTTATTAATTAATAAAGGGTCATTTTTATTATTTTTTATTATTGGCAAATAGTTTTTTGAAAGGGACTATACCCTTGAGAACAAAAGAAGGCCTAAGAGCCGGAATAAGAGTGAGAATCAGAGAGAATGGATCAAGATCCGAGTGTTACAATGAAGCTCGAAGTAGCCCAGAAACAGCTACTCAAACGAGACAAAACAACAAAATTACTGCAAAAAAGTAGTAAAGAGACCGCAAAAAAATAGCAAAAAAACAAACAGAAGCAGCAGAAGCAACCAATACTACTTCTTGGCAGCTTTGTCGATGCTGGTCTTGACTCTCTTCCAGGCATGAAACATACCCAAAGTATTCATGTGGGTAGCATCAGTTTTATCAAGCTCCTCAATGGTTCTTTTGCTCTCTTTTTCGTTGCCCCAAAGTGTAGCCGGGACACCGCTGAGGTTGGAAACACTTTTGGCATGACCCTCAATGAACTCCTCAATTTCCCTAAAGGCGGAAATGTTGTAATCATGTCTAGTTTTGGCCTTCCCTAAGCGGGAGTCTAAGGAGGTCAGCTTCTTATAAATGTCCTCAATCTGACTGCTATCAATGTTCCCCTCCCCCTCCATGCTTTTCTTGCCTTTCTGTTTAGCCAGTTCTTGACCTCATCCTTCAATAGTTTCATCTCAGCCTCTAAGGCCTCCAACCTCTTTGAAGAGCTATCCAACTGCACTTCCCTGGGACTGGCACTACTGATATTCAGAAGGTCATGTGCAATCTCTAGTTCGAAAGGCTCCTTCTCCACAGCAAGAGCCTCAAGGTTGAGCTTCCTGGAGGCCCTGGTGACCGGTCTTTTAGAGGTAGAGGTGAGGTGGGTCATTAATTAATAAATAAAGAGGGATATTATCATGATTTACATGCTTTAATAGTGAATTAAGAGTGGTGTATTTGGGGTGTCTACATTTCCCCTCTTTGGGAAGGTTTCATGGAAGAGACACTATTTCAAATAAAGTAGCAAAAATAGATGATTTATTTTGGAAGAACACCAATTTTTATAAAGGAATTCCTTCTCGAGAGAATGTGTGGTGAAACAAGAAGTAAAACGGCTTTAAAAAGGTGGAGAATAGGTTGTGATGAAAGAAAAATGATCACGATAAAAAAGGAAAAATCATGACGATAGAAAACCATCATTATGGGGGCTATAAATAGAGGGGGAGGGGTGAAAATGTTTAATTTTCACCTACTATAGTTGGATAAAAGATATTTTGGTGTGAGAGGGAGAATATGGGAAACATTCAAGCATATACTCATCATATAATGGGTTTGGGAGTACCAATATAAAATGATGCAAGGAACCTTAGTAGGTGACATATGTTTTTGTTAGTTTTTGTTTATTTTGGAATTTTTAGAGCATTTATGTAGTAAAATTGTTGGTGGGCGGAATTGTTTCTTTGTGTTTTGTGTTTGTAGTGGCCACACTTAGTAATTTAGTGCTTACACTAATAATTATAGTACAAGTATAAATAATATTCATTTATGCAAAAATCTTATATAGTTGGGTGGATGTACCTTATATCAAAGTGTGCACACATATTTGTAGTGATTTTTCAATTATAACATTTGTTCTTATAGTTATAACAATTTACTTGATATTAAGAAATACTAAGCAATTTTATTTGATGTGATAATTACAAGTGCATCTAGGCACTCTACATGCCCACAAGAGGTGGCCCACTATGCTTTGAGACATACCAATTTCACATATTATCGGTGGGGAGTGTTGGAGGTAGTAGGGATTTACTATATAACATACATATATGCCATCCGAGTGGACATGAAAATACTAAAAACCTTGGATGATAGGTGGTATTATGAGACTAATTTGTGTATCTCCTAACGAGTGGGGATTATAGTCACCTTAAAGAATGTATACATGATAATGAGGGTTCCGATTGCGGGAGACCCATATACTAGGTTGGGTTTGATTGTTCGGATAATTGATAAAGATGTAGGAAGAGATGATCACGCCACTCAAGTTTATCACTTGACTTATTTGATATATATATAAAGAGATACCATGGATGACCTATCTCTAGTTTTGATGGCTCTTTTTATTGGTATATTACTATGTAATAATTTTAGGTGGTATTTATCTATATGATATACACACATGATTTTTGACATGATTGATGACCATATAGTGTTTTCTTGGGTGCCACACATAATGACACAATTATATAAGGACATTCATCTCATTATTTCTAGATGGGGCACAATATTGAATCCTCCAAGATGATTTAGATATGGTAATGGGGGTATATAGGAGTGGGGTGACCTATTAATATAATAAGGACCACAAGATGATGAGTCACAAATTTTATGGATGAGATATGATTCAGAGAGAATGCATGGGTCATTAAGGAGACCTGGACATATTAAAGGAGGGTATTATATGATGTTGTGGATTTTGATATCACATGGAGGCCCTACCTTATTATGTGGGGCTAGGAAAATTAGTATGAGAAACTAGGTATGTGTACACAAAATGCTACTTAATTAGGCATCAAGAGTTCATAGTTAAGAGATAAAGTCGACATAGTAATGCGAAGTTTGGTTATAGAGAAGGGCTTCCTTCTAGACCGTATTTCTTTTCCAAAGTTACTCGAGAAGAGGGAATACTAGGACTTGCACACAAATGCAACAAAAATGGATATTTTTGGGATGTAGTTATAACGGTTACATGGGATGGCCATAGGAAATGACATATGCAATAGTTGTAGATGGATATACTTCTTGGTGGTGTGTTGTGAGGCCAATGAGACTCGCCTTTTTTATGAGGTGACAACACAATTTGATGGAGGTGGATATATTGGCTAGACAATGCTAAAATTGGAGTTTATAACATCAAGTGTGACAAAAATACATAACGGATAAGAGGGATGGAGGTGGGGGTGGTGTGGATCCATTATGTACCATGGGGCTAGATGATGTAGGTACATCAAGGACCTTAGTATTAGATGGTGGATATGGGGGAGGAGGACTGAAACCTATGTAGGTAAATAGAAGAGGGAACATAACTCCCAAAACATGTGGGGACAAGACACAACCTTCATGTAGTATAAAATCATATCCAAAGCAAGTAGCATGTTATAGAGCTCCTAGAGACAAAGATCTAATATTGAGAGATAGAGATTCAAGGTTGAAAATCATGAATATCTCTCGGTAGGTGGTTATAACATCACATAATGTAGAGATTAATTGAATGAATATAAGGGTATTTGTATGCAATCCATTTTTCATGGTGGAAGATTAAAAATACCTAATTATGATAATGAGGATCTCAAAACATGACAAGATGATTGGAAATTCATAAGACTACCTCAAAACCTTTTCTAGGCCCCTTAAATCCCTTATACTCCTCTTTAACCCTTCTAGAATATTCTTAAAATATTTTTTTATTTCCTAAGCCCCCTTTCACCCCCTTTTCATTTCTCGGAATGGTACTTCCATGACTATTACACTACCACCATAGTATCACCTTTCCCATTGCAATGGTTACATCCCCTTCCATGATGGTTTCATTCCCCATCACAATAGTAGAGTTTATTCCCATGGAAGTTCCATTTCATATACTAGCGGTTCTATTTCCCACTTTGTGTGATTACATAATTGCCATCTCCAAGAACACATGGTTCTTTCTCCTTATTTTTTTAGTTTATCCTCTCCTTTCCAAGTATAATTTTTAATCCTATTTTTATACCATGCACATGTTTCACCTTTTTCTTGAATCCCACTTCACTACCCTCCCTTAACACTTGAGTTCATTACCTAATGATCTAATCTAATCCATATATTTAGTTTTTGAGATCACGTAGAAACTTTCTATAAAGGAAAATTGAATGCTCATTTGCTACACCCCATATTTTAAATATTTTTCTAGAGAACATTAATGCTACTATTTTTTTGATTCGAGAGAGAGAAAGTACATTTAGGAAATGTGAGGATAAATAATAAACACACATTATATATCCAATAAAATAAACAAGCCAAGGATTATAATTTATGATTGAGAAACAAGTTATAATGAATTACATTAAAAAAATGAATTAGATATTATCTTTCATACTTAAACATGAAATTAAATTAACAAAAACGCAAGATTTAAGTGGGAAAATATTTCGGTAAAAAACCCCACTAAAAATTACTTATCTTTATTGAGAATATGTATTTCACCCAACACTCCCACTATTTCCTTGAATCTACAATAGTTACACCTTCAAAGAGGAATTATAAACTGTCATATAAATTCTCTCATGTGTATAGATGAATCTTCACATCATGTATCATCAATATTCTTGCATTTCTTGCTCACATAAGTATGTTACTTGCTTTTATTCATTGTAACTAATCTATAAGATATCACCTTGATTTATATCAAGGTGGGTGGCCTATTTGGGTCACTCTTATATTTTAAATTTAAACACTACTGACGTAGTATGTGGATTCTTTCATGCTTATGTTTTAAAAAAGTTATATGCCATAAAAATTAGTCTTTGATGGGTTTCTATTAAGTCATTTTCTCGCTTAATATTACAACCCCAACACTCCCCCTTAATGTTAAGTAGGGAAACATGTAAAAATTTCTTTTTTATAAAAGGACTTACAATCCATAAATAATCACATGAATATTTAGGCTAACATGCAAATATATAAGGTTTGTTTCAAATTTCACATGCCAAGTCAACTTTTTATATAAAATGAATTACAATCCATAAGTCATCTAAGTCATTTAGGTTAGATTTTAATAAAACATTTGTTATGTGGATTTTTAACTCCATGGTACAATAATTCAATGTTATGTGGTTTTCACAACTCCATGGTACACTACTACCGTATCCCATAGAATTAAATAATCAGTGAACCAATGCGGGTGATCTCGTGCATTTTAGAAAAGCTCTGACAAGATGGTGATTTAGTGTCTTACGAGACTTCAAGAAGCTAAGAAATAAAACAAGTGTTTCATGAATTTTATAAAAACATAGTACACATATCTCTCATATATAATGCTTCATTGGGTATTACAAGTAAACTCACATAAAATGATAATTTACTTAAAAAAAATGGAAATAGTATATGGAATTTATAATTGGAACAATCAGGCCATTAAGAGGTGGCATTGTAAAAACATGCAAAACATGATCATTCCTCCTTCATTTACCCTAAAGGGAAACTCTAAAAGGCCATAATTCACATGATCCATAGGTGAAGATCAACACTTTGTTCACATGATCATTTTATTTTTTCTCATTTGATTCAGAGGTTAAGATCAACGTCATTCACATGATCATTTGAGTCAAATTATGAAATACCCAACATAGCATAAAATTTGCATAACTTTGTAGCACACAATGGATTTATAAAAATGTCTGCAACCTGATCTTCAGTAGAAAAAAAACTAAGGTTTATGTCACCATTTAAGAATTTCTCCCGAATGAAGTGCATACGAATCTCAATATACTTGGTTCTTTGATGATGAGGTGGATTTTTGCAAGAGCAATGCAACTTTAGTTGTCACATAGAATAAGAATATTTCCTTTCACACCCATATGAAGTTCACCCAAAAGTCATTTAAGCCACATATCTTCATTTACTTCTTCCATATCACTTCTATACTTAGCTTCAGTAGAATATATAGATATTGTTGATTGTTTCTTGTTGATCTAAGTGATTACACCTAAACCCAACTTGAAAACATGACCAAAAGTAGATTTTCTAATTATAATATCACCAAAATGGTAAGAATCACAATAACCAAATAAATTTTCATCATCACAAGACAAATAATACAAACCATAATGTATTATACCTTTAATACACCATATAATTATTTTTTCCATTTTCCATTTTCCAATGTCCTCTAAAGTATCCTGTATGAATCTAGCAATAACTCCAACTGCATAGGATATATCAAGCCTAGTGATGGTCAAATAAATCAAACTACCAACAAGATTTCTATATAAGTATGATTAACTTTATCACAAACAGGTTTTGGATCTAAATTATCTTCAATTTCCATAGGAATAGGTACAAGATTACAATTAATCATGTTAAATCTTGTAAAAAGGTAAAAATCATATTGTGTTTCATATCCAACAATAATTTTTTTATTTTGACAAATAACCATGCCTAATAAATGATTTAACAATCCTAAATCAATCATTTCAAAATGTTGTCTTAGCTTCTCTTTGATTCTAAGAATTAGATTCTTATCACTACTAGTAATCAAGAGATCATAAACATATAAGACAATAATAATATGATTGTTTTCATATTTTACAAATAAATCATCGTCAAAAATAAATTTTTGAAACTAATATCTTGAAATAAACTATTTATCTTAGCATACCAAGCTCTAGGATATTGTTTAAGACCATACAAATATTTTTAAGATTACACACATATAATTCCTTACCAGGTTCTTCAAACCCTCTAGGTTGATGCATGTAAATTTCTTCTTTCAAATCACCATTTAAAAAAGCATTTTTCACATCCATTTGGTGAATCTCCCATCCATGTTGAGTAGCTAGAGCTAGAAGAATTCTAACAGTGCTCATTTTTGAAACAAAAGCAAAGGTTTCAACATAATATAAACCAAGTTTATGAATAGACCCTCTAAAAAATAATCTTACCAACATAGTTATACTTAATTTTATACAACCATCTAGATCCTACAATGCTTCTTTTATGGGAACAATGAATATTTGCCAAGTTTTATTTTTTAATAGATAATTATATCAACTTTAAAAAAATTAATCTACCTTTCATATAGGATATCCTCTTCAAAATATTAAGGTTCAACCTCGTACAAAGTTGACAATACATGATAAGAATGCTAACTAAAATTCATCTTTCTTAGATTATTAGGCTGAGAATTAGAAATCATATTTTGAGACCATTTAGGAATTCTAGACTGAGACATAGATTGAGAAGACTCCCGCTCAATATAAAAATTCATTGTATCATAATAAGTATCATCAACCTCTTGGAAATTATTTTCCATATTATCTAAAGAAGGATTATCAAATTAAAGAGTTTCAAACTTAGGAAACACAAAGGAGGGAAGAGAGGAAGATTCATAAAATGGTTTCTCTAGAACATGAACATTCCTATTTTCTATAATCACATGTTTGATAGAATAATACACTCTTAATCTATTTATGTGACCACCATACCCAAAAAAATTCAAGAGTATGAGGTAGGATCAAGTTTTTGTCTTTTAATTGTAGGAATGAGAATGGAAGCAAAACTACCATATGTATTTAAATGAGAGATATCAGGTTTTGTTTGGTCCATACTTCATGAGGTGTAGTTTAATGAAAATATTTAGTAGGAACTCTATTTAGGATATGAACAACAGTGTTCATAGCTTCAGCCCAAAGGAACTTATGCACTTTGGATGCATGAAGCATGGTCCTAGCCATTTCTATGATCATTCTATTTTTCATTTTAACTATAAATTTTGTTGAGGGGAATAAGGAGTTGTTAACTCTCTTTTAATTACACAAGACCCACAAAATACATTAAAAAAATTATGGACATATTCATTCCATTATTAGTTATGATTATCTTTATTTTCATATTAGTCATGTTTTCAATTAAGGCTTTAAAATCTTGAAACTTAGAGATTAATTTAGATTTTTATTAATGTAATAATACCAAGTCATTCTTGTAGACATCCCTTGTTTGGGATTTGTCTTTAACTTTTCTCATCTTTTTATCATTTTCCAAAAAATCCTTTTTTGATTCTAATTTCATTCTCATTTCATCTATTCTTGTCTTATTTTCTTCTCATCATCAGTCATTCACTAACCTTCATTTTACTCTCAATTTCCCCTTTTAGAACTTTCATCTCTTTTTCATTATTTCAATTTTCTCTTCTTTTCATACTCATTGTCTTCTCCATTTGATCTTCTTTCACTCATTTGGAGTTTTCATTCACTTATTTGGTTTCTTCCCCTTTCATGATTATCAAATTCTTCTATCTTTCTTATTCACCTCCTTTTGAGTTCATCTCTCATTTCATTCACAACTTAAACATTTGGATTGTATTTCCCAACGTTTAATTTTCATCTTCTTTTCGACATCACGTCTTGAGTTGTGGATATCCACGTCCTCGCTTAAGCACTTTCATCTTACAACTCGCATCTTAGCAGTGTTGTGTTTCACTTTTCCACAACTTATTTCATCACATTTTATCTTCATTCTCCTCTTACGACCTTTAGTTTGACAACATCATTGTTAAACTGTATACGTTTTCTTTCTTCACATCTCTAACTTGACAACATATTTGTTGTGTTTCTAGACACTTCATCATATCTTCTTTTCAACACTTACACTATCAGTATTTGAGTCTTATCTCTTCATTAGCCTCTTCCTTCTTAACTAATTCTTGTTAAGGGTTGAGCACATCGCATACGATTCGACTCCTTTTTCATACCCTCTTCCCATTTAGCATTCATTTTTGCTAGGTGGTAGAGTGCATTTTGTAATCAATCTATCCTCACTTCTTCACTCTAGCATTCACATTGTTAGAGGTTGAACACATTTGGAATTTTGTCACTATAACCCTCCTCCATTCTAGCATTCACTTTGTTAGAGGATAAGAACCTTCATCACATTGCGCCACTCTTCCATCTTGGCATTCACTTTTTCAAGGTTTGAGTTTATCAAACACTTTCACACGCTTCCATCTTGACATTCACATTGTTAAGGGTTGGGTCACTCATAATATTCCAAACCTCTTTCTCATCTTAGCATTCACTTTGTTAAGGGACAATTTATTATCAAAATTAATCACACACCTCTCTTCCATCACCTTTGTATTCACTTTACTATAGGTTGAGTTATCTTTCGCATATCTCTTTTGCTCCCTCCCTCTTTTAAAAATGGTGGGAACATGACACAGAGATTATAGTCCTTTTAGAAGGGGAGAATGAAATCCTTTTGGAAATTTTGATAGTGATAATGACCAAAAATATGAGGATGATTAGAATGACATCTCACTCGAAGAACAATCCCACATTGAAAATATTTTATGTATGAATAAAGACCAATTTTTTCTTTGTCTCCTTGAGATGGGAGAAAAATTACCCTCTGATTTTGATGAAGCTAGTTTACAAACATTACTTGGCAAACCACCACCTAACAAGGGTGAACCTTTCATTTTGACAAACAATGACGATGAGGCAGGACCTAGTCACATGAATAATGATGATCAAAACAAGTCCACCTCGAACAACGCCAAAGGAAATGAATCAAACAAAGAAAAATATGATGAAAGGAACAAAGGAAAATCAACTGATTCAGCCACTGATCCTACTCAATCCCTCATGAATAAAATTAATGACATGGCTAAACAACTTGCTATTTTAAATTCCAAAGTCACTAATGAATCCCATGACAAGGAGGCACCAAATAAATCTAGTGATGCTTCATTTAAGAGTCATACCGTGCACACCAAAGATAACAATAACTCTACAAGTGATGGCTCCTTATCTTTCTTACAAAACAACTCACCATTTTCCCAAGAATGGAAAATGATGAAGGATACCATCTCTAGTATGAAACATCAAGGCAAATAATTCAACTTTGAAGAAATGTGTCCTTACCCATTTGATAAGGACATTTTGTGTGTTCCTTTTCTAAAATCTTTTGAGATGCCCAAATTTGACAAATATAGGGGCAAGAGTGACCCTAGAGAGCATATCAGGGAGTTTTATATGGCTTTCCAAGAGGTGGCCTATAGTGATGTCTTCTTAATGCATCTTTTTCCACGAAGTATAGGAAGACAAGCCTTGGAATGGTTCCTACTTCTCCCCAAGGGCTTTATGTAAACTTTTACGGACCTCTCAAAGGAGTTCATCAAAAAAATTCATTCAACATAGAGTCTGAAATTACAATGATGGACTTGTGTAATGCCAAACAACAAACAAATGAAACCTTCATATAATTCCTACAAAGATGGTGTGGGATTGCTAGCCATTTCCCATGCTCCACGCCTGAGAAGCAGCTCGTGAGAATATTTTTCCCCAATCTCAATAGTGAGGTATCCTTTCACATGCAAATCAATTTCCTTAACACTTTCAAAGAAGTTATTAAGAAAGGATTGTAGATTGAAAAATCCCTTATCACAAAAGGTTTGATTAAACCTCATTCAAAAGACAATGGGAAACATAGTAACCATTCTAATAGCTCTCACCAAGAAAAATCTAAACATGTTAACCACAATCGTAATATGTTCAATTATGTTATTACAGATAACTGCAATGTCCACAACATCCAAAACACTGAGACTAGACCAAACAAAGGTAAACAACCTCTTGTTGTTTCTAGCAAAGAGGTTTCGTCCTCTCTTGATTCTAAATGACGTCATTTTACTCCTTTGGGAGAACCTCTATCAACTATCCTTCAACAAATTGTTAATGCAAATATGGTTACTTGTCCCATCACCATACCTTGGGTTGAGGGAGAACACAAGCCTACTTGGTATAAGGCTGATACTTATTATCATTTTCATCACATTAATGGTCACCCAACTGATTGATGCTTTCTCTTACATCACTTTTTCCAAGATCTCATTGATAGTGGTGATATCACTGTTGAAGAATCATCACCAAATAAGACACCCAACAAAAATCTTAAGGTGTTCTCAAACCCATTTCCCAAACATGGCGGTGATGATAAAAATGCTGACAAAGGTCCCTCTGCAAATAACACTAATTTTAGTTCAATTATCTCATTTATTGAGGAAGTACCATCTATAATGGAGACCATTAAATTCACACCTTTGAGTAATGTCGTGACCACATGCCAATGGAAGATATGGGTTCCTGTGGCAAACCAACCTTCTACGTCTTCTATAGAACCTCAAACATCCAAACCAACAGCTCCTTCAAATCAAAAGTCAAATTCTAATGCCAAATATTCCACTCTAGGTCAGTATGACTTCATCAAACAATTAGCAACCATGCCAAAGCACATATCTCTCTCATGGAACTATTAAAAGAGTCACCTAGCTTTCAAGATATTCTCACTTGTGCTCTAAATGAATTGCGTGTTCCTTATACTCTCAATATTCAATAGTTTAGGCTATGATCACAAACCTTATGCCTGAAACTCCTATCCTATCATTTTTCCCTCAATATATGTTGAACCTAAATCTGATTAACAATAACTCCTCATACATCAAAGCCTATGTTATCAATCATAAATTCAAGAGAGTTCTTATCCATAATGGAGTGGCCCTTAACATCTATTCTATAAAAATGCTTTGTTGCCTTGGTCATACAATAGATGACTTAGATGCTAACATCATTACCATTCATGGTTATGATAATACTGAGCGCCAATCCTGTGGCACCATCACTCTTCCCATATAAGTAGGCCCATAGCTCCTTGACACTATGTGTCATGTAGTTGATGGACACATCATATAACCTTCTTCTGGGTAGACCTTGGATACATGTGATGCACATTGTACCTTCCACTTTCCATCAATGCATAAATTTTCCACATAATGGTAGATATTTCACCTTGTGTGGTGATACTGACCCCTTTGAATACTGTAATTTTTTCAAAGCAAGGTACAAAAAGGAAAACTATTGTCCATCTGTTGATAGCACAACCAAACCTAGCCCAACTCCTATTATTACCAACCGTATTGACCTGGATATACTATTGAGCCCTCATGCTTCCACACCTTCCTCTGAAGTGTCTACATCTAAGGTGTCACCTAACGTTACATTCTCTCATAAAGGTTTAGGCGAGTATGCACTTGACAATACATTCCTTGTTGGAAAACTCCCATTATTGCCTCATAGCTATGGGTGTCCTAACGCTCCTCATCTACAAGAACATCCAACTTACTATCTTGGAAAAACTCTTTGGAGATGATATGGATATCTAGAAGATGAACATATTCCAATCTTTGACGACTCTTGGCTATACGATGACAGGATGGCAGAATGCTACGAATCCACCGATTACACCAAGGGCCATAAAATGATGAAAAACATGAACTGGAAAGGAAGAGGCCTTGGCCCACAAGGGCATGGTGTTCTTGAACCTATGAATATCAAGTCTAACCTTTACACATATGGTCTAGGATATGAGACATATGAGAAGAGGCCTATAGTATTTGAGGTATTATCTAGTGATGCAGACTCAGATTCGAAATTGAGACCGGTTCCACACATAGCCTCTTCGAAGACCTAGCCGAAACTACACTTTTCCTAGAATACTTATCTGTTCAAACCCTTGATGTTGTTCATCCTTTCCTCATTGATGATCAAGACCAACAATGTAATCTTTCCATGGATCTCTTTCAAAATTATGAGGCCATATAGGAGTTCCTCAGGGCTCGGGGCCCCTTTCCCTTATCGGATCGTAAGAAGAAGGGTTTCAATATAAACCCGATGCTACCACTTACTTTAGGGAAGAAATTACAATTTCCATTCCTAAAGAAAAATAAATTAAACATAGAAAAAGACAAATCATATCTCGCATAGTGAAAACCTTTCTGAGGCATTATTCGAGAAGAAAAAATGAAAAAGAAAAAGAAAGAAAAGGACGCATCTCCTCGTGAAAAAAATTTACGAGGCACTAAAGAGAGTAGATTTATATCCATAAATATCTCGACAATATACACAAGCCTCCAACATCATTTCAAGATAATTACACTTCTAAGTTGTTAGTAGAAGAGTCGACAACCATTAACATTGGAACTAAAGACCAAACCAAATTGTTACAACTAGGTGCCATTTTATAAGAAACTAAAATAAAAGCCTTCATAGCACTTCTAACCTAGTTTTAGGATGTATTCACTTGGTCTTATAAAGATATGCCTAATATTGATCCTTCTCTTGTGGTTCACCACCTTGTGGTGCACCTAGATGCTAAACTTGTCAAGACTACGTAAAATGCATCCCAAGGTTGCATTGCTTGTTAAGGCCGAACTACAAAAATTATTGGATGCAGGCTTCATATGGTGCATTGATTACTTAGAGTGGATATCTAATATGGTACCAATTGTGAAGAATACCCCAGAATCCATATTTGTATATATTTTTTGATATTAACAAGGCATGTCCTAAGGAAGATTTCCCTTTGACTAATATTGAAATGATTATCAATTCTACTGCGAACCATGAGATGTTATCCCTTATGGATGGATTTTTGGGTATAACCAAATTCAAATTTCTGAAGAAGACCAGCATAAAACAAATTTTACAACCCCATGGGGGACATTTTGTTACAAGGTCATGCCTTTTGGCCTTAAAAGCATTCGTTTAAATTATCAACGTGTCATGACTTTTATTTTCCACGACCTTCTTCATGACATAATGGAAGATTATGTCAATGATATTCTTGCTAAATCAAAGACTAGGGTGGATCATCTAGCAGTTCTTAGGTGTATATTTGAGTAGTTAAGGGAGTACAAGGTTCACCTTAATCCAAAAAAATGTGTCTTTGGTGTCATTTCAGGAAACTTCTGGGATTCATTGTCTCACAAAGAGGAATTGAAGTGGACCCTACCAAGGTTAAAGCTATAATAGATATGCCACCTCCTTAGAACCTCACGACAATTAAGGGGCCTAAAAGGAAAAATATAGTCTATTCGTCACTTCATCTCCCAATTAGTAGATAAGTGCCATCATTTCAACTAGTTTCTTAAAAAGGATGTCTAATTCAAATGGACACAAGACTGTCAAGATGCCTTTGCAAAATTCAAATAATACCTAGAATATTTGTCGGTGCTCATGCTACCTATACAAGATAAACCTATGTTGTTGTATACATCTATAATAGAACATTCCATTGGGGTATTATTAGCGCAACACAATGATAAGGTTCAGGAACAAGCTATGTATTACTTGAATACAACTCTCCTTAAACATGAGACCAAGTACTCACAGGTTGAAAAGGCTTATTTAACAGTTTCTTATACTTTTGGCAAGGTGTGACACTATCTCCTAAATCATACCACCAATATAATTTCACAGGTTGATCCTCTTAAGTACCTACTTTCGAGACCATTCATAACAAGATGCATGTCTAGCTGGATTGCGCTACTTAGTGAATTTGACATTGAAATTGTCAATCAAAAGGCTATCAAAGGTCAAGCACTGGCAGATCAATTGGCCACAACACCATTACCAGGTTCACAACCACTAAATTTTGAATTTCCAGATGAAGAATTGTTGTACATAGAGGTAACACCCTTATGGACATTATTCTTTGATGGATCTTGCAATATCCATGGTTCTGGAGTAGGAATTGTCTTGCATACACGGATGGAGACCTCATACCTAAATCTTATCGTATCAACTTCCCTTGCACAAATAACATAGCAAAGTATGAAGCATTGATAGCAGGCTTAGGCTTTTCTATCTCATGGTGCTTGTAAGAATTGACAGTTCTTGGTGATTCTCTTCTAGTCATTAATCAAGTTAATAGAGAATATCAGGTAAAAGATGAAAATCTCTTACCTTATAAAAGAATGGTTGATAGCCTTAGAGGGTATTTCCGGATTATCAATTTTGAACAAGTTCCTCATGTACAAAATAAAGCAGTGGATGCCATGGAAACTATCACTTCCCTTCTTTCATTCGACACTAATCAAACTCACAACGAGTTCCTTATTGAACATATTTTGGTGCCTACATATGAATTTCCGGAGTCCACCATGGTTTGTGAGATTGTTGGTCTTGATCATCCATGGTACCACAATATATACACCTTCATTCAAACTAAATCCTATCCTCCTAATTTTAATTTAGCTAATAAAATAGCCTTAGCACAACGTGCTTCATGCTACACCCTTCTTGCTAACACCTTGTATCGAAGAGGCTATGATGGGACTCTCTTAAGATGTATCAATCAAGATGAAGCTAATCAGATGTTATCTAAAGTACATTCGAGTATTTACGGTGCCCATACTAGCAAAATAGTCCTTGCAAAGAATATTTTATGCATTGGATACTATTGGCCCACAATGGAGGAATATGCATGTAACTTTGTGAAGAAATGTCAGGCTTTCCAAAAACACAGTAATCTCATTCATGCACCATCCCAAGCCTTGCAGCCTATTACTTCACCTTGGCCTTTTTCAAAATGGGGACTTGATTTAATTAGAAAAATAAAGCCCACATCTTCGATGGCCACACTTTTATTATAACCACCACTGAGTATTTCACTAAGTGGGTTGAGGCTATGACTCTTACTAATGTTACTTGATGTAATATTTCTAAATTCATCTTCAACCATATTATTTGTTGTTTTGGCATCCCCGCTTCTATTGTCACTGAAAATGATGGTTCTTTCAAAAATAAGGATCTCAAGGCCCTAGCTAATAAATATAATATCCGCCTAAAATGGGCTACCCCCTATCATCCACAATGCAATGGCCAATCTAAAGCATCAAACAAGACTATCAAGTCTATTCTAGAAAAGACTGTCAATAAACATGGATGTAATTGGCATACGCAGTTATATCCTACCCTCTGGGCCTACCACACTTCCTTTCATACACCTACAAGAGCTACTCCTTTTTCCCTAGTATATGGATCTGAAGCCATATTACCTATCAAATTTGAGTTGACTTCACTTCATGTATCCCTCCAACATCTCATTCATGAAGAGGATTACCATGTTGCACACCTTTTAGAGCTAGAATTACTAAACGAGAGATGACTTTGTGCCTTAGACCATATGCAGGTGTATCAGAATGGACTGCGCTGTAATTATAATCGCAAGATCAAACCTCAAAATTTTTAAATAAGAGATTTGGTCCTAAAGGAAAATAAAAAGAACAAAACAAAACCACGAGAAAAACAGGGCAAATTTGAGCCTAATTGGTTGGGTCCTTATGTTATAACTACTAAATTTGGATCTGGTGCATACAAATTATCTACCAAGGATGGAAAATAGTTGAAGGAGCCTATGAATTCCATTCATCTAAAGAAGTTCTACTCTTGAGTCTCGAAGAGTAACCCTTGTACTAGGGGTTGTCAGTGCATCCACCTATTTTTCATTTCACTTTGTTTCCCGCTTGTAATTTTTCACCTCATTGTGTGTCGCATGTTCTCCTTGGCAGGTTATCATGCCCATTGTCTACCACCATTGTTCACCTTCCATTTAACATGTCGGTTTTGAATTGGGAATTTCCTTTCCCTCTTCTTTGGCATGTGGTTCAAAATTCAAAAAAACCAAAAACATTAAAAAAATGTCTCGAAAAAACTACAAAAATAATATAAAATTGTTCAAAATCCCAAAAATAATATAAAATTGTTTAGGCAATAAAAAACATACAATCACCATTTCGTTCACCATTTTCTTCACCTGATTGTTCCCAATCATCTTTTCCAATCAATCAAGCCACTCTTTGCAATGTAACTTTACATAGGGACATCACTTGGCTTTGGCTTTCTCTTGGGGGCAACTTGACATTTGTATATATTTTCTTCTTTATTAGATTTTTTTACATTAGTGTGTTTTTGTTCACTAGCTTGTTTGCTTGTTTAACATTTGTACATATGGAATTTTGTATTGTCTATTCTTAGCTTAGTTTCTTATGTGTGATAGTTTGAATAACCAATACTCTATGTATCTGGAATGCATTTATGGACCAATTGCAAGAAATATATTCATATCCTAGTTCACATATAACTTTGGTATGGTTCTTTCATGTTCATATTGGGTTGATTATTTTACTTCTTTTATATCTTTTTTTCATTTACACGTGTTGTGTTTTCCTCCTGGTTTATTTAAGCCATGGAATTTCTTCATTTTTGTTTGCATTTATATTTCCAAACTTGCGAAAATCCAAAAAATAAATATTTCAAAAATAAAAAAATCACTAAAAAATCAAACAAACATTCACTTCTCACATAAATCATACAATTGGAAAACCCTTGAAGTAAATCATTCAACATCTCAATACAATCTTGATAAATGTCATACTTTTATCTATTACTCTAGTGCTCATGCCAATCTTACAACTATCACTTTCTTCCCTTTGCATGATATGCTAACTCTGCTTGGGGAAAGTCACACAAATTGTTTTTCCTTCATGATATAACTTCACCTAGGGAAATTTCAACTTTGATCATTTGCACAATGGATTCAACAAGAGTTTCATAAGGAGTCACTTTAACTCCGCTCTTCTAGTTTGATCCTATTCCCATTTGGGAGCATTTTTATCTACTTAGTCATCATTTTGGCATGCATTAGGGACATAACGATTGTCTTATTTTTGAAATTTGTGTTGCATTGTTGATGTTTACTCTTTTTGGACCACTTACAAGTAGTGTGATCACATCTTGGTTCCTTTATAACCCTGATGTCGACACCTACTTTGTATATTGGGTTTGTTTTCCTTTTTATCTTTTCTTTTCTATGTGTGTTTATTTATGCGGATCTAGGTTAACTATCTTGATTCTTTCATAATCATGGTGAAAAATCTATTTTGCAACAACAAAAATCAGGTTGCTCTAAAAAATTATTCTCCAAATAACGCTCATGCTACAAACACAGTCCTTTCCCATCCTTGTTTTAATCCCTTACTTTCTTCCTATCAAGTGGTTGTTCGATGCCTTGCCGCATCATCCATCCGCTTTAGGGGCATTCCCCTACCATCCCTTCTACTGGGAATCCCAATGCTTCACAATTTTTGCTCACCGATTTGCATGCGTCTATTATCTTTAAAGAATTGTTACTCTACAATGGAACTTTAAAGAGGGGGAAATGTAGACACCCTAAATTTACATTCATGTTTCCACTTGTTCCCAGTATTATGCTAATACACCCTATTATTCACCCATTTGCAATTAATTAATTAAATTGATTAATTAATACACATTGTACCCCTTTGGATTAATTAAATTAATCCCATGTACCCTTTGTACCCCTTTGGCTAAATTAATTAATTAAGTGTGTGCACATCCTAGTCATCTGCCACTTGATCAAACTCCACTTAGACTCCACTTTGACTACCCTAGTTAACTGCACTTCTAGAATCCTAGAAAGGTGGGGGCAATTAAAATGCACATACAACCACCTTTCCAGATGCATTTTTTGTAATTAATTTCATTATTTCCCTACCACTATTGCAACTACCCATAATGCTATTTTTAGCATGTTCATTTATCCATGTAACCAATTCCAACTACCTTCTATTTCTATAAATTACAAGCTTACCTTCCTTCCAATCCCTCTTGAATTTGAAGCACAAAAACTCTGTTGAACTATGTCTGTAGCATTTTCCTTCAAATCTTGGAGAGCACTCAAGAGCACCCACAAAACACTTCTGACATTATTTCTACAAGGTTTCACTAGGAGACCCTTATTTGAGGTTTGCATGAAGGTTGCTGAGAGGTTTGCATGGTTTTTTTATCTTTCATTTTGGTAATTTTCTCTGTTTACAATTATAGAAAAGTCATCAATGAAACTAATAGCATACAATAATCTACCAAGAGAAGGAAATTATAAAGGACCTCTTACATCACTATGGATTAACTCAAGAAAGTTAGATGAATTAGACTCATGATGTTTATGAAATGGTTCAACATGTTTCTTACCATGCAAGAAACTTTCACAAGATATGGTCTAATTTCAAATTAGGGATTATTATAACAAGGTTAATGTGGGATATTTCAAACAAAATTTTAAATTTCATATGCCCAAGCCTTTCATGCCATAATTGAACAACATTACAAGAAGAAGATGAAAGACATGTTTCATCAAAAATCCTTCATATCAAGCTCATTCTTCAAATAGCATTTATATTTCAATAATACAACTTAAAAATTTTATTTAGGTAATTGAGAAAAATATAAAAGGTTATTATTTAAGTTAGGAACAAATAAAACATTACTAATGGTTCCATTTGCTAATTTAACATTACCACAACATTCATATTTAATGACAAAATTATCACCTAGATATATATTATCATGAAATTCTACAACATCAGAAAGAATTTCATGAATATATGTCATATGCCTAGATGCACCACTATCTAGAATCCATTCATTTTCATTAGAGGTTGAAAGAGTAATAGTTTGCTCAACATTATTAGCTTGATTTTTAGATTGATTATGATTTCTATTCTTCTTATTTTTATTGTTGAAGTTCTTATTTTTAGCATTATTATGAACCTTATTAACATTAGAATAACAATAAACTACTTTATGACCAAATTTACCACATTTGGTACATGTGCCATCAAACTTGACCTTAAAATTTTGATTATTCTTAGGTTTAAACTTAGATTTAAAGTTTGATTGCTGATTAGTATTTTTGTTATTCTTATTTTTAAATGATTTCTGATTTTGGGAGAACAATGCTTGAGTGACATTCTCTTTTGATTCAAAGTTATCCATTACTCTTTATTCTTGAATGAGTAGAGAAGAAAAGTTATCGTAGCTTATTTTTACCACCAAAAGCCCAAGGCGCACTGGCACATCACTCGGCTGAAGGCGATC
Source organism: Taxus wallichiana var. yunnanensis (assembly GCA_018340775.1). Lineage (NCBI taxonomy): Eukaryota > Viridiplantae > Streptophyta > Pinopsida > Cupressales > Taxaceae > Taxus > Taxus wallichiana. The sequence goes on along the minus strand of CM031237.1, from coordinate 627,806,950 downwards.
ACTCACCGAAGCATGCAAGGGCACCTGGTCCCTTTTTTATGTCATCTTGTTCTAGAAGTTAGAATGATTGTACATATAATCCATATCCATAACAATTAACCAAATATATTATAACATAAACTAGATCTAGATCTTTAACCATTAAGGATGAATACTCTAACAAGAACCAAGATTAACTTTACCATACATGAACCAATAATAGATGTGTCTGCTAGGGTAAATATAATTCAGATTTTAATTATGCATTTTATTAGGATATTATTATTTTATTAATTATTGTTATATGGTTTGTTAACCATATTTGTCATATTATCTCGTAGTTTATATTGTTACATAGTTGTAATAATTATCTGTTTGATTTATTCAACTTCCCGGATGTTATTTTGGAAGCTTATGTAATCAGGTTTATTGTTGCACATATGAAACATCATTTATTTGTTTGTATATTGATGTCCAATATGTATAAATATTATAGAAAATCTTTTGTAAATTGATTTGGATGATTAATAAAATATTCTAGGCTTCCGTCCCTATTTTACATTTGGTACCAGAGCAGGAATCTGGACTTGTGAAGCAGAGAAGGGTTGGAGAGAGGTTGTAGTAGGAAGAGAAGTGTCTTGGAGAAGAATTTGCTTTCCAGGAGATCCTGTGTTTCCTCCAGCAACTTCCCAGACATCCTTGCATCCCCACAACCCCCTCTTCCATTCCAGGTGTTTGGAACGCAAATTTTTTTGCACTAGTGCCCTTGCACCATAAAAAATTTGTTGTAGGAAAAGAATTTTAATATATATATATATATATATATCCCCATTAGGTGTTTTTTCACTAAAATTAGTGACAGTGTTAGTTGTAACTAACACTATTTTATGTAACACCAAATCGAAGGACTCGCCTACCACCTTTGAGCTTCCACAGAGTTGCCTAAGCGAGTTCTTTTTGAGAGGATCGAGTTCATTTTGTAAAGTCGAGTTACATTGTTTGGAGACCAAACATTGATAGGAAAGTTGGGTATTTGTCATTGTGCATTGAGAACCAAGTTGAAATCTAGGTTACACAAGCCTCAATTGATCCAACATTGCATTGTGCCTAGCACCAATAGCTTACAGATTGAGTTGTGTATCTTTAACTAAGCCATTGAGAATTCATATGAACTCATGTAGAGCTCCCTTTCCATGCAAATAATACAAAGTGTTTCATTTGTAGTGGCCGAGCAGGACCAAGCTATGACTAAGCCGTGAGGAATTAGCAAAGTCCAATGAGCCCACACTGAGTTCTACTTCTATTCCAACCAAGATGGGATTTTTTTCATTCCAACGAGTTGAACAATCCTTACATATAAAACAAGCAACAAACATCTATTAATCCTTCCTCTATTCAAACCGTATTACATCTTTTTTACATTGGATTTGTGTTCTTTTGCATCCATCGAGAAATACACTTGATCTGAGCACTACAACCTTGTTGGATTCTACAACCGAGTTGATCACTACCCTATCTTTCATTGTGCGATGCAATGAGCACCCTGTAATCAAATGATGACTCTAACGAATGTGAACCTATAATCTATCTAAAGTGAGTTCATTTGCATCCCCTATGACCTACAACTGCAAACAATATAAAAGAGGATCAATCAAAACAAGAAGAGTGGCATTGGCCAAGAAATGAAAACAAATAAGGCATTTATCAAAACAATAAACAATGCAAGAGAGAAAGGCATATTAGATTCACTCCAGGCGGAAACCCTAAATTTCCACTCCTACTTAGTAAGCCACATGGATCCTCTCTTCTACCATGTTGAGTTGCTACATTGGTTAGCCATTTTTTGAATTAATTCAAATTGAAATTACTTCATTTAATAGTATAAGAATTACAAGTGCGTAAGTGGTTAGTTCAAATGCTTTAGGATTGTGTGGTGTTTGGTTTGACACCCACCCAAAACGCTTGATTTTATAGTTTGAATTTTAGCAAGTGTTTTAGTCCAAAACCACCAAATTCGGTGGCCAAAACTTAGCTAAACTGCTAGCTGTAACCAAACCCCTCATCTAAAAATAGCGAGAAAAAACCTAAGAAGGGTCAAAAAAATTCTCCTACTATGCTCAATTTTTGATTCCGGACAACATTTTCCAAAGGAGGGGTATCTGAAAACTTCATTTTGAGACATTTTTTATAATATTTTTCTCAAAGATTTGTATTAGGCTCAGGAGGCCACTAGGGCCCCGAAAAAAAATTACATGCCATTCAATTTTTTCATAATTTTGAATGTAATTGTATACTTCAGTGTATTGTACTAATTTATAGGTTTCCATATTCAACCAAAACCATTGTAAATGTTGTAAAATTGGAAGATATTTTTACTAAAAATATTAAAATTTGTATGAATCACTCACAAGATCTTTGATCTCATTCGCAATGTTCGGTATAAACAGTGCCTCTGGGAAGTGCTTACGGGTAAAGCCGCCGTAACTACTATTGCACTTAACACCTAATATAGCTGCAACAACATCGTTTGGGCATCGAAACATTCAATGGATGGGGAGTAATAAGAACACAAAGTGCACCCACTGAGCCCTCACATCTTCTGTTTGTGAATGATTTCATGACTTAAATCCAGGACTAAGAAATTATCTAAGTATATAGCAAATTTACACACACGTATGACGATATTTCTTTGAGTCGGTGTCAATAATCACATAGACCCCTTTGAGTATGGTCTTGGTACCATGTATCAAATTATTTCACGTACTTTAACGCCTCTTTCATGTACCACTGGGTATATCAAAAGGGTGCGTATATAGAAAGGTTTGGTATATCAAATTGACGATATATAGATTGGGAGACCTTATACCTAGATTCATAAGAGCCTAACCCTATCAATGGATTCTACAAAATGAGCACCAATGCCCCCAAATTCTTTCTTTCAGATTCACAACTACTCAGAGGAGACAACTATTCTAGATGAAAGACAAAAATCAAGACACAACTTGATTTTAAAGAGATCTAGATTGTTGTAAATGGTACTCTGACCAAATCAACTACTGATACAACACAACAATGACAATTTGATAGATCAGATCAAAAATCCAATCTCATCATCTTGTTTGGATTTTTTTATGATGTGCAACCCCACATTTGAGATGCCAAAAAATAGCCAAAGAAGTGTGTGACAAGTTGATCATGGAATACTAGTCCAAAAACAAGAATGTCCTTCTAAATCTGTAAGTCGAGTTACACACCTGAAGTTCAATAAAAATGAGAAAATCGAAGCTTTCTGAGAAGAGTTGAGGGATTGACTTCTATCCACGGGAGAAGTGGTCACTAATGAATCTCTCATTCCCATTGTTCGAGAGCTCTCCTTCTTCATACCACATTTTGTTAATAACACTAAACTTTTTAGATACAACAGTTAGTATTGATAAGCTGGTAAAACCATTGCAACAAGAGGAAGCCATGTATAATAAGGATAATTAAGAGGAGAAGACACTTCATCAAAATGGAAAGGAAAAGGAAAAGGAAAACCTAATTCCTATCAAAATTCCCAATATCAGAATCAACATCAGCAAGGGGACAAACAACAAAAGAATAAATTTCTAATCTACAAAAGAGGACATGAATTAAAATATTTTGGTATAATACTTACAAGAAAGGTTCATTATGAAACTCTGGACCTCCACACAAGCAATCTCACAAGGGACATACAAACTAAAATCAAGGTTAGAAAAATGGGAAGCTGGAAAAGAAGACCCCATCAAAAGGAAATATTGTTGAGCAAGAAGAGCATTTAGATCTGAAGACTAATTATACTGCTTGCTCGGACAAGTGAACCTTCCATGTCATCTAGTGATGTCGGTAAGTTGATTTGGGAGCCACTCAACACATGGCTGGTCACAAAGATTGGTTTTCTTCAATAAGGGACAAACCTTTAAGAAACCATGTTTCTTTATGTGATGATTCTTCATACACAGTCACGGGGATTGGGAGAATTTCTCTACCTCTTGGTTCACGCATGTTGTAGATTGTCAGATGTTCTATATGTCCCACGGGTTGACTAAAAATCTGTAGTTAGTTAGTCAACTTCTTGATCATAACTTGAAAATTGAATTTGATAGTAATTCTGACAAGAAAATGTGTCTAATTCGAGACAAATCATAAGGATCAAAAATAGTTGCAAAAGCCTCCAATGTGGGATGCATGTTCTTTCTTGATTTTGTCCAAAGACATGATCGACACTTATGGCTAAGAATTCTACCTCTGCACAATTGTGGCATCAGATACTTGTTCATATAAGTTTCAAGTATCTTGAGACACTTCACCCACATAATATGGTAAATAGTTTACCATCTCTTCAGAAGGATATAGATAAATGTCCTCATTTCCTTACAGGAAAACAACACAGAGTTTCATTCAGAAAAAGTATGTGTCAAGCTCATAGTAAGCTTGACCCAGTTCATACCAATCTTTGTGGTCCAATACAACCAAGTCATTCTAGGATCCAATGCTCCATGCTTTGTGTTGATGATTATTCAAGGAAAATGTGGATATATTTTCTTCGCAAGAAAAGTGAATCTTTTGAAACCTTCAAGAAATTCAAAATGGATGTTGAGAACAAAACTAGTCTTCACATCAGAAATATCCACTCATATCGAGGGGGGAATTCACCAATAATGAGTTCAAATACTACCTACAAGCTCAAAGTATTCGTCGACAAATTCCTCCACACAAATTGTAGCAAAATGGTGTTGTTGAGAGAAGAAATCTTACTATCATGGAAATGGTGTGATGTATGATCGATGACTCTAGAATATCAAATAAATTCTAGGCGAAGTAGAAAAGACATCATTGCATTTGTTTAACAAAGTTCCCATAGTTTTTCTTGATGGAGTAATGCCACATGAATCATGGTCAAATCAAAAACCATCTATTACACACGTCAAAGTATTCGGGTGCAAAGAAATTATGCACATACCCAAGAAGAATAGAAATAAAATGGATATGAAATCACAAACACTCATCTTCATTGGGTATAATGAATGGACTCTTAGGTAATTATTGATGGATCTAAAGACCGGGAAATTCTACACCACAGAGATATGTTGAGTTTTTAAGAAGGAAGCAGAGACTCCTCCTCTAGACTCACCTAATTTAGATTTTCACCAGTTCTAAAAACTAAAGTTGATGTTCCCACTAATGATGAAATTAATGATGGTGATTATTTGATAGAACCGTAACCAATGGGAAGAGTAAAATGTATGCAGTAGTATACTAGCATGTTACAAGATGTAAGAATGAATGATCCACGGATACATCTAGACTTGGACCAAGGACTCACAAGTAAAGCAAGAGAAGAAGTGAACTTTTATTTGATGAGTAGAGTTATTGAATTTGATGAGCGCTCTACAGTCCAGGAAGCCCTACAGTAAAAATCTTAGAAATATTCCATGGATGTTGAGTATAACTAAATGATGAAAAACAACACTTTGAAGCTTGTCAATCTTCCACCATGGAAGAAACCCATTGGATGTAGATGGATATTCAAAACAAAGTACAAAGTGATACTAGTAGCAAAGGGGTATGCACAAAAATAAGTCATTGACTATGAGGAGACATTTTCTCCCACAGCTAAGATCAAAATGATCAGGATGATCTTTTCTCTAGCTACACAGTTTGGTTGGAAAGTCCATCAGATGGACATTAAAGGTGCTTTCTGAATGGAGATTTACAAGAAGAAGTCTACATGACTCAACCTGAGGGATATGTTATACCTGGTCAAGAAGCAAAAGTATGTATACTTAGGAAATCTCTAGATGGCCTCAAATAGGCACCCCGAGCATGGTACATCAAAATTTATGAGCATCTCGTATAACATGGATTTGTTAGAAATCCATACGACCCCAATCTCTATCTCAAAAAGCAAGGGGGAGATTGTGATTTTTTTTTCTATGTCGCGATCTAGTCATCACTTTGGAATTTTAGTGAGGATGATTGATGAAATGAAGAAAGATAGTAATCGATCATTCAACATGACAGAGATCTCGGGCTGATGCATTATTGTCTTGGATTGGAAGTATGGTAAAAAGAGAATCACATCTTTGTTTCTCAGTTGAAATATACCAAAACAAAACTCAAGAAATTTAGGATGATGGATTTCACAAATATTGCTACACCTATGGAGAATAGATTACGAGTTATCTTATTCAAATCCATCTCCCCTGCGGTAAATGCCACTCTCTATCGCCGAGTTGATTGGGATTCTCATTTACTTGACATACACTAGACCGGATACCCTGCTTTGCAGAATGAGCTATCTATCCGGGTTCATGTAAGAACCTAAAGATTATTATTGGAAAGAAACAAGGCACATCTTGAGATATCTCAAGGGAAATGTTGATCTTGGTATAGAATACAAGAAGAACGACAAATTCTTCTTGTCTGGATATTCGGATTCAGATCATGTAGGAAACATTGATGATAGAAAATCCACTTCATGGTTTGTGTTATTTATGGGATATGGACCAATATCATGGGTAAGAAAGAAACAACACTTTGTTTATTGCTCTTCTCTGAGAAGATGAGTATCATTATGTAGGTGAAGCTGTATGTGAAGAGATATGGATACGTCACATACTTGAAGGACTTGGAATACCACAGGACAAACCGACCACCTTGTATGTTGACAATGAAGGTGTTCTCAAACTTGTTCACAATCTAGTTTTTCATGAAAGAACAAAACACATTGAGGTACATGTACATTTCATATGCGAGCATGTCTTGAAACACAATATACAACTTTATTTTTTTCCAACAGATGAACAACGAGTAGATATCTTCACAAAGTCACTTGCATGTGACAAGTTTGAGTTGTTCAGAGAGTTCCTCTCCTCATCCCTTGAGAAAATGCAAAATTAAGGGGGAATGTTAGGTAAATATAATTCAAATTTTAATTATGCATTGTATTAGGATATTATTATTTGATTAATTATTGTTATATGGTTTGTTAACCATATTTTCATATTATCTCGTAGGTTATATTGTTACATAGTTGTAACAATTATCATTTGATTTATTCAACTTCCTCGATGTTCTTTTAGAAGCTTATGTAATATGGTTTATTTTTGCACCTATGCAACATCATTTATTTGTTTGTATATTGTTGTCCAATATGTATAAATATTGCAGCACCTCTTTTTAAAATTAATTTGGATGATTAATAAAATATCCGGAGACCGTCCATGTTTTAGAATGTCTACAATCAATATCTAGCCACAAAGATCCATTATATTAATTATTGTACAACCCAAAAGCTGTTACATAATTAATAAATCCACCGTGAGTCATGTGCACATACAAACCAAGAGCATAACTCTAAAAACATAGAACTCCCAAATCGTGCAAATCAATACATATTTATAGGGGTGTGGAATTTCCCTTCACCACCCATGCACCTCTCAAAAATAGGCTACATGCTAATAATAGCCATGCGCCGCTACAAGCTAAGTACAAAAAGCATGCAAGCTCTCTAACAATAGATCTAATTCAGTTATCTCTTAGTTTAGATCATATTATTATCTTAGATCCATGCATGTCAATTGATCTTCTATTTTCACGAAATAACCTTTATGTATTATTCAAGTCTTCTAGAAGACATTCTCCACACTCCATGTCTATCTTTAGCTCTTCATTCCAAAATCGGCTAACTAATAATCTGTGGCATGTGACCTTGTCCTATCTCCGTGCACAAACCCCTGTCATCCTTGTGCACACTTCCTCATACACCTTTCCTCTATAATGTCTTCCATGGACACCAACCTACGTTCAGGACTTAGTCATTTTTCTATGATCAACATTACCCCACACTAAAAGTGTTGTTCATCCTCGGAAATAGTCTTCTCCTCCAAGAAAGAATAAAGAACCTATACCGGATTACACCAAAGAATGAAATAATTATGCTACTATTGTATAAGGATTGGGAAATCCTTATTCAATGATGCCTCAATTTCATTCCAAGCTTCTACCTCACTGTCCTTCACCCTTAGCTTTAAATGTGTCAACAATATTTTCTAGTTGTTTACTAAGGTCTGTCAGCATGTCTATCTTGCGCGTCACATGGGGATATACTTCCTTTATTTTATTATGTATAGAATCCTCAAGACTTCAATTGCCTCAATCTTCTTTTCTACTTTTTCTAGGATTTTATCACGTTCCACCCAATTTCCTTTGTTTTTGTCTAGAACTCTTTTAAATCTACCTCATGTGTGACAACCAACACACTTGTCACCCTACCTCTATCTTCACAGTTTTCATAGAAAAAATTGTCCATGTGAGTTGTGGTTTTCACTAACATGATAAGATCAGTGAAATATGTTATGGTCACCTTGATTTGTACCTTCTCCTAATCATTTTGTCATGTGATAACATCTTCTACCGACTCTAGGGTAAGGGGTTGCTTTTGCATCGTGATAAGGCACGTCAAATCTTATAGACAATGTAATGATAACTCATACTTCTTCAAGGGGGAACCAGATCTGGGCTCACCAATATGATAGAGTTTGCTATCATTTCTACCTTTTTGTATGCTTCATGCAACTTCCCCTTCTCTTATAGAAGCTCAACTTTTAACTACGCAATAGTTTATTCCTTTCCCTTCATCTCCTTATCTCTCTCGATAATTTATTTATTCTTTTCCTCTAATTCCTTTTCCAAATCCTTTATTCTATTATTCCTTCCAAATAACCTCACCGTTATCACCATTGATACTTTATTCAGCACATTACACACCTATTCATCAGTTAGTTGTTGTGAATCCACAATTAGATTTACCTCTTTGGAGCTCAGTAAAGTGTGCATATCTAGTAATGCACTGCATTGAATTCAAATTTCATCTCATCGATGTGGGAATCAAAATTCAAGGACAATATTTTCCTTTTTTCGTGGGTACACACTTTATTTATCAAAATATGACCAATATAATAGTTGGTCCATTGGCACTGTGCTCTTGTAGCGAGTGTTAAAGACTTTGTTAGGATCGACATCATATGACATTAGAGGCATTTGTTGGGTGGATGCACATCTTCCACTTGTGTGTGTACCCATGGAAAACCCAAGCTGCCAAACTTATATTCATGCCCCACTCCCATATTTTTCCTCTCTATCTTCTAAGTACTTTATGTTGTGCTCTACCTCCATCTCAACAACGTTCTAGATAATATTTGTGACTTTTTGCTTCACTGATTTCTCTCTACCGTAGTCCGGGAATATGTGTTTTATCCTATACATTTGTTTCCACTTCTTATCCATCGCCTTCTCCCTCATGAGTGTCCTCTAAATGTGAAATTTTTTCCTCATCTCGATTCAAGCACATTGTAAATAGGAGGGATCTTCTCAAGCTATCGTTATTCTACCTCCCCTTCTATTTCCTCATTCTGCAAGCTCTCCATATTCTTAGATTCAGAACTTTGCACCACCCTTTACTTCTTCCTTATTGGTGTCTTATTCTTTACTAGGGACTTTTTCCTACGAGTATAAGTACTCATGCCCAAACCTATTTCTTTTGTTCTTGTGGTTTTTCCCACATGTGCACTTGATTCCCTATTCATTGTAGGAGTTTCATCTCTAACCCTCTTCTTTATCTTTACCTTCTTTCTTCCTACAGGTCCGCATGAGGATAGAAAAATCATCTTATACATACATGTCCTTCTCAAACTTTGTCCTTAAATGAATATACACCCTTATTGCAATTTCCCCTAAAATCAATATTGTAATGGGCTTGAGCAAGTTTATGTCATGGGATACATACTTATGTACATACACACACTTCTTTGGGTAGACAAGTGTCTTGTGCAGTGCACGGTGCTCTGGGTCAACTTCACTCAAATCAAACCTCAAATTATTCACCTCTTTAAACCTATTAACTCACTGTGGAAATATTACACTTTGTAAAAGCAAATGGAAAATTGCACCCCATAATTTTTGTGCCATCAGTCAAAGTAAACTTGTCAATGAAAAATTGTTGGTAGACTACAAAATCAGCCTCATTCCCAACCAAAATTGAAAGTTTCTCTAGGATTCTCCATTCTGCTCCAAAGACATCACACATCCACTTGTAGAATTTATCCAAATGCACCTTGTATGTAGGTGTCATAGTATCACAAGTATATGTTGCAAATCTCTTAGCTGGGGAGGCATCTTCCTCAAGATACTCCCAAATGTTGTTGTTTGGCCCATCGGGCACTCCAATCTAAGAGAAAACAATGGTGAAAAAAATATTACCGTACATTATCTTGTCTCTATCTTGTGTGGCATCAATTATATCATCTACAATGAAGGTTGATATTGTGTAGATGGTCCCCTCAACAATATTCCTACATACATTCAACCACCTTTTATTAACTTGGGTCCATCTTCATGCAGGTCATTGATCTTTGCAATATCAAAGGCATGCCCTCCTTTCTTGTACTCATACTCCTTAGTTGTTTCTTTGAAAACCTCATTGTTGCCCAAATCATCATCAATTGACTCTCCAGTGCATATGAGTCCAGTGAACTTGGAGATTAACTATGGAGTTATGCGCATCCTCCTTCCTGCAAAGTAAAAATAATCTTCATGTATACGCGACATAAGCCACTGGTACAATCTCTCAAGATTATCAAAAATGGTAGTTCATAAAGTTACAAAAGTCTAGCCTTCTTCAATGTCTTGCATCTTGAGTCATCATACACTGGTTTGTCATCTTTAGTTCTTTCACTTATGGACCATGTTGGTATCCAAATTGATTCTCCCTTGAAAACCGAGCAACATCACAGATTTAGCAAGACACTGAGAGATAGAAATGGATAGCACCTTCATTAAGGATTTGATCTATCCTCATTGCTTTAGGCCATGCCTTTCGACCAGGGTGAGAGGACCCATTTTGTAACCTCTTTCGGTGAAGGAGAATGAAGATATCCTTCTTTGCAAAATTTGAAAGGGGACCTGAGAAAATATGATCAATGCACCACAATTTAACTCTCATGAGTTGTCACTTCTAAAGAATGGTGATATTTCCTAAACAGGGTTAAAGGTTACTAGAGACATTATGGAATCTTAATTGCTTTTACATATTTTGGTAGTAGAATTTATACATTTGTGGACACACAGGGAAAACATGGGTAGTTTAGGATGGATTCATTGTTTTTGAATAATTTTGGTGGGAGATTAAGAAATAGGATAAAATTGATTATACCAGATCTTTGAGAGACTTCACAACAATTGGAAAGCTAAATGATAGAAAGCTTTGGAATAGCTAAAATATTCCTTCAACTAGAAGGTGTGCATCAATGGAGGCCTAGATTTGCATGGTTTCACACAATCTCCAAGAATTTAACATGAAGGCTTGAGCTAAAGACTCAATAAAACATCAAAGACCCCTAGTTCCTCACCTAAGATACACTCGAAGGCTTATAGAAAATCTTTATCAACAAATGACAGTGAAGTGATTTTAAATTGTTTATCTCATTACAGGATGAAGGCTCTTCTTGAAATGAAATTGCAAATGCCACTAAACTATCATAGGGATGAGATCTGTGTGATTTGGAGGGACTTTAACACAAGATTGCAATAGGAATAAGAAAAACTACTTTACAGACATTTTGAAATAAAGAAGACACAAATTGCTCCAAGATTGACATAGATTAATTTGAAATTGATTAGATTCATCAATGAGGAAAGTTTCTTTAAACAGTCTCAGAGCTTGTCAATGGTTGTACACTCACACCAACTTGATGTGATTGAAATCTAAAACATAGGAAATTAATAGGTTTCTCAGATTGGTCTCTCAGGAAGATGGGCTCTCTCAAATTTTCTCTTAAGAATTCAACCCTGACCCTTTGCAAGAGTATTCTCATTGCATTTATACATTTCACTACTCACTCATCCCAAATTTTCCCCCAAAAAAGAAGAATATTCGAGGGACCTTTGCTTGTTACCAATTTGTCTCAGAAAGTGACGTTTAACAAATTTGCAACAAAAAGTTGCCAGTTGGAAAAATCATGAACTGATCACATTTCTCAGACCCTCGACTAATGACTAGGATGCCATGCCATAAACTTTTTTGAAATTCCTTTTAATCATTCTTATTTTTTTCATGTGAGAAATCCCCATTTTAATCATTTTTAGAGGCTCTGTACAGTTGGATCTGATAGGTAATCCTTTTCACCCTCGAGGCAACACCTTTTTCATCCTTTTGCACTGTAACCTCCATCATTTCATCCTTTTCCCTTTCTTTCCTCTGCAACTTTGTCCCGCATCCACTTCTCTGGTAATTCACATTTTTGCAAGTGCCGAGCAATTCCAACTTCAAAATATCAACCTTAACAATCCTTGGACTCACAAATTAAGTTCTAAATCCATTCAATGGCACTTTGTAGAAAAAATGACAAGGAATTTCATCAAAAATGATGAAAAATAGTGCGTATTCGCATCTCAGGAGTCTTGGAGAAAAAATGGTAGAAAAATAGATGTAATGCACAACATTGATTTTACCCCTTCTCAACTTTAGATTAGATTCATCCACGTGTTTCCTTGGTACAACTACAAAGGAGAAGTATAGAGGCAAGTTTCCAAACAAGTGTGGGCCTTCCACGTGCCCTGGGCCCAAGAAAAATGCCTTTTGGCCTTTGAAAAGTCTCAGTATAAAAGGAGGCTAGTGGAAGCCTCCACGTGTCTCCTTGGTGCACCTTTGGTATGGTCCCAAAAGTGGAGACCCCAAACAAGTGCAGGCTCACCACGTGTCTCAGTCTGCAGTAGAGTTGTTGAAAAATTTGAAGGATCAGTGGAAGGCACCATGTGTCTAGGGTCTCGAGACAGTTTTCCTTGGCCGTTGAAAAGTCCAAGCAAGGGAAGAGTGAGTGGAAACCTCCAAGTGTCCTCCTGGCACTTCTTCAAAATAAAATTTAGGGGCAGGTCCCCAAACAGGCATGGTCCCTCCATGTGTCCTAGGCCTTAGAAAGTTTCTTGAAAATTTTAAGTATAGAGAGAGAGCGGTGGAAGCCTCCACGTGTCTCCCTAGCGCAACTTTGAGATGGTCCCCAAAAGTGGAGACCCCAAACAAGCGTGGGCTCACCACGTGTCCCCTTGGCAACTGTTAAGGTGGGACCCTGAGGTGGATCCTCAAATGAGTTTGGCCCTCCATGTGTCCATGGTCGACAAAGCTGCACCGGCGCATGAAAAAAATGTCTAAGTCTGGGCAAGGTAGCAGAAACCTCCACGTGTCTCTGGCGCAACTCAAGGTCAAACCAAAAAGGTGAATTTTTAGATGAGCGTCGGCCCTCCACATGGACAAGTTTTGAGTTGAAGTGGGCCTTAGAGTTTCAAAGTGCCCCACTAAGCCGCATCCAACCAGAAAGGGCCACGTTTCCACAGATGTTGAGATATAAATTTGATGGGGAAAAACACACTGTCAAACCATAAAATGTAGGAAAATCACCATTTGCACCCAGAAATGAATCTTTCTTTAAGGAAAAGAATTTGGAAATGATATAAGGCCCAAATGTGATCCATCAAGCACATCCAATAGAAAGGACCACTTTTCCACAGGTATTGGGACAAAAATTGATAGGGAAAACAAAACAATTGTGGAAAAATGGAAAAATGGAAGGAAGGGAAAAAACTTGAGTTTACGCCCAAGTTACAAATTATTTCACATGGATAGAGGAATGGAAAAACAAATTATGGACTTAAAGTGATCCTCGACCAAAGGAAGGGACTGATCATGGAAACCAAATGAAGGACAAGAGTTTTCATGCATCAATACGGGGAGATAGAAAAACATGACAGAGCCCGTAAACTGAAGAATTTCAAGGAAAATGGGGTGAGATCAAATTGAGCACCAACATTGGCTCGACTCGGGGATGGGCACTCCCTGTGAGTGCCATAAGAACAAATAGTAGACCAAGTGCCAAAAATAAACCATTGGGAAATGGAGTCAAAGAACAAGCTTGCAGAGTAGAACAATAATAACCAACTCCCCTAAGGATGAACCAAGAAACCAACAAAAATGGCTGCCAAGGACCAGGATGAAACAAAATAGAAAAACATGAAAGAAAAAAAGAAACAAAAGACTATACACTATATACAATGGTGTATACCTTGATTCTAAGAAATCAATCAAGGAAATGTTTCAAATGCCTACCATTAACAAGAAACTCAAGAAATTCCCCATCTAAGTCTTTTAAGAAGAAGGTATGTTCACCAATTCGAATGTCAATTGAATAAGGGCCCATCCATAATGCATCAAACTTTCCATGTTTTCCCTTATCCTCATGTACTCTTTATCCCATAATAGCACAAGATCTCCCACACTGAAAGCTCTTGGAGTCACTTTCTTATCAAACAAATTCTTCAATTTCTCTCTAAATTTTACATGCCTCTGATGGGATGCCCTTCTTTCTTCATCTAACTCAACAATTTGATTTATGTGAGCATCATAGGGACTAACCTCTTGATCTTCCAGTTGTTGAAGAAATTGAAATGAAGATAATTGCATATGTAGGGGAAGCAGAGCTTGAGTTCCATACACCAACTCAAATGGGATTTTCTAGTAGCTCATTTTAATAGTGATTGATCAGCCCAAACAACAAATTTCAACTACTCACCCCACTTCCTTTTGTTCAACTCCAAAGTTCTTCTAATTATCTTCAACAGATTTTTATTGTTGGACTCTACTTGTCCATTTCCTTGGGGATTATAATTAGAAGCATATGTCAAATTGATCCCATATTCATGGCACATGGCCACCAAAGGTTTAGCTCAAAAGCTCATGGCATTATCAACAACTATTTTGGCAGGTACCCCAAATCTACAAATGATATAATTTAGGATAAAATCCATGACAATTTGGTGAGTTGCCTTCTTGGTGGGGATTGCCTCCACCCACTTGGTGAAGTAATATGTGGCCACTAGTATCCACTTATGGCCTACACTTGAAGGATCAGAAATTTCCCCAATGAAATCCATTCCCCATTGCCTAAATGGGGCTTCAACTGATACAAGATGCAAAGGAAGGGAGCTTGAAGCTTTTAGTCTTCTAGAAAAGTGTTGGCAACTTCACATTTTCTTACCAATAGAGTTGTATCCTTGAAAAGAGTTGGCCACCAATAACCAACCCTTAAGATTTTATGAGTTGTGACTCTTCAGCAAAATTCCCCCACAAACTCCTCCATGGAGATCAACAATTATCTTAGGGGCTTCATCTTCAGCAATGCATCTTAAGAGAACTCCCTCAGGGTTCTTCCAAGCTAACCCAAAATCAGTAATGACATATTTTTGGGAAGCTAACTTAAGTTCTCTTTTCTGATTCTTGCTCAAATGTTCAGGGCATTGTAGATGTTTGAGATAAAAAATGATGTCCTTGTACCATTCAAGAATTTATCATTTTTTCAAGGACATTCAACCTTTCTTCTTCAACTTCATTTACCTCAATTTTCTATAGATTGCTCTCTGCCATAAGTTTTTCAGGCCCAAACCTCTGACCAATTTTTTGTTTGGATATCCATATCATACTCTTGCAATTTGTTTACCCATCGACATATTTTTCTTGAAACCTCCATTTCTGATAGGATATCTTTCACCATGGTGTGGGGAACATAAGAAATGATTTTGGAACTCAGAATATATGGCCTGAAGACCTTTTTGCTTTTACCAAAGAAAATTCTTGCTTCTCCATGATAGTATACTTTAGCTCAGCTCCTTGTAATGCCTTACTGAAAAAGGCAATTGGTCTTTCAGCTCCCTCATCATCCTTCTACAACAATATAGATGCAATAGTACTTTTTGAAGCAAAAGAAAACATTTGGAAAGCCTTCTTATAATTTGAGTTGCTAAAATAGGGGCATTCTTTAATGCTTCTTTGATCCCAAAAAAATCTTGAATAGTTACTTCTTCCCATTTGATACTTTGGTCTTTCTTCAGCATGCTAGTGATTGGGATAGTTAGTTCAGCAAAGTTGGAGATAAATCTCCTAATAAAATTAATCTTCCCAAAAAAGGATTGAATTCCCTTCTTGGTTCTTGGAATAGGGACTTTTTGATGGCTTCTACCCTTTCAGGATCAATCATGACCCCTTCCTTTGACATAATGTGTCCAAGCAGCTTTTCTTTCTGAACTCCAAAATGGCACTTCTTGGGATTTAGTGAAATACCATACTCCTGCATCTTAACAACATTTTTTCTAAGTGTTGCAGGTGGTCACTCCTTTTTTTGGAGAAAACAGTCACATCATCTTGATATACAACAATGAAATCATTAATATAGCTAGAGAAAGCTACATCCATTGCTCTTTGGAAAGTGGCTCAACATTCATTAGACCAAAAGGCATTTTGACATATACATATGTTCCCCAAGGAGTGGTAAAGGTAGTCTTGATTCACTCTGATTCCTTCACAACTACCTGGTTATATCAGAAAAACCATCAAGGTGGATAACAATTCGAACTAGTAACCAATTGTAACATATTGTCCATATTTGGTAGAGGGTAGTTATCCTTCATTGATGCTCTATTCAAGTTTCTAAAGTCCACACATAGCCTTATATCTCCATTCTTCTTTCTAAGGTACTAAGTTTATAACCCATGATGAGTACCTTGTGGGCTGTATGATTCCTCCATCCCTAAATTTTTTCAATTCTTCTTGCATCTTCAGGAAAGGAGTGGATTGATTGGCCTTTATTTCTACCTAAATGGCTTGGCAGAAGCTTCCAAGGGAATTTCATGTTGGAAAAGATCCTCTCTGTATGATTTCAGTTTAGAATAAGACCATGTTAAGTAGTCCTAGTATTTCTTCAACAATTGGACATACGACTACTTTTCTTCCTTGCTCAAATTGCTACCTAGCCAGATCTTACGTGGTTTATCCTTCATGCCCAAGTCATGCTCTTCAACATCCCTCGAGGCTGACATGTGTCTGTTGACAATGCAATCAACATTATCAAAGTTTGATTCAAGTGCTACCAAACCTCTGGGAATAGTATTAGTCTTCAATTGAATGATGTCTTTTCCAAATAAAGTCTCCTTTCCATCAGCCACACAAACCATTGGCTCCCAATCTATATCGTTGATCAACAAATTCTCCTTGGTTCTAAAAAACCTTTACACTTGGGCATCATCTTGAACACTTGCCAGTGTTTAACATTGTCAAGAATAGATGGCCTAGTCAATACCTCAATATTATACTCACAATAGGGGATATAGTATAATTTTCAAATCTGGACCCCAATATGGCCAATTTTTCTGCTAGAGTATTATTACTTCCTATCGTGATGTATTATGTTGAAGGAGTCAAACATCTCAATGAAATCCCAGACTGCATGCTTATACTACTTCATTCTCTAATTTTTGTTGCATACAGTTTTCTAACCTATTTGACAATTAGCTTTGAATCTCCTTTAACAATGATGTCTCTAATACCATATTTCCAAGCAATTCTTAGACCCAATAACATGCTTCATATTCAGCAATATTGTTAGTGCACTCAAAGTTGAGTTTAAAAGAGAAAACAAACTCTTCCTGGCCTGGAGATATCAGAACAATACCAACACCATTTCCAAATTTAGAGAAAGCCCCATCAAACAACAAAGTCCAAGGAGAACCTACTTGATTAAGAGACTTGCATTGATCAATTTTGTGCTCTTTACCATCAGCAAATCCAACAAAGTTATCTGCATCAGTGTCTAGTGTATAACACTTCATAGGAAGCATTATTGGGATCCTCAATGAGATGTAGCATCTTCTTTTCACCATACAACTTTACAAGGCTTCCCTCAATAGGTATAGTGGAAAAAGACATATCCATTTGCACACTACCACCCACACTAGCAGCCCATTTTCTTGATAACAACATTCCCCATTTGGTAGGAAATCAACAATAACAACATCTAGTTTTAAGTTCTTTCCTGGGTAAGCTGCAAGTTACACTATCAAACCCTTGACACATCAACCACTAGCACCTCTCTAGAATCCATGGCAGTGCACTTCCCATAAGCTGTTGTCACTTTGATATCTAATTCATTCATGACCTCAAGAGGCATAACATTGCATGATGCTCCAGAATCAAACATACAGTTGTGTAACAACTTGTCTTTAATAATCAGAGTAGTGAAAAATGGATCTACATTCAATTGGGACTCAACCAAGGATGTTCCCAAATATACTTCAGGTGGCTCATCTAGTTCTTCTAAGCACTTGGGGTTTTTTCAACTCTGAAATGGTAGGAGGAGTCTCAACATTGTTTACATTTCTACCTTGGGTAATATTTTCTTCTTTCAATCCCAAATACTCAAAGGCCCTTTTCTTGTGCTCAAGGAATCCTAAGAAGCTCAACAATTGGAACAAAATCTTGATCTGACTCAAGACTTGGGAAATGTCATAAGGAATGTATTTGGGAAAGGCAACATTTGGAGGAAGACTGAGAAACTCATCTGACAGAAAAGGATTTTTCATGGTCTGAGCATGGGAAGGGATACAATTTTTGTTTGGGGACACAAGGCTTTTCCAGATGTATCTTTCTTAGGAGTTTCTTTTGAGATATTGGTGAGAACTGGAGTTTTTGGTTTGGCTTGAGGCCTGCCCCTTTGACAACTTTACTCCTAGTGTTATATTCCTTTTCATGGCCAACTACAACATTCATTAACAATTACCTATCCTCCTCAGAAGGGATTCCTCCATCATACTTTTTAATCATTAATGCCCTTAAGTATTCAAAATCATTACTAGGAAATTCAAAATCTTGTACCATATCTATTTCAAAAGTATGAGAGGGAGGAAGGGGTAATACCGGTGGATGCAATCCTAGAAAATCTATAGATTCTGCTGCACTTTGATTAATTAGATTCAAAGTTGCTCCTTGTTGTGAGCTTGTAGAGCACCCCACCATGCACACATCATCATCAGTGTCATCATCAGCTTCCTCAACTTATTTTCTTCATCACATGGGGCATGTGGAAAGAAACATCTATCACACCACTCAATTTCATTGGCTTCTTCCACAACAACAACTCTGGTAGTCAAAGGATCAGGCACAATTCTATTCTCATGGGCTTGGGGCTATCTATTTCCTGATCCCCATGAGTCCTTTTCCTCTATCATCAGATCTCTAATCACCCCTAGGATGATTTGGAAAATATTTCTTGACCTTGTGCTTTATGTTGACCTTGGGAACCTTGTCCAATCCCCTTCTCTCCCTGGCAGTTTATAGGATATTTCCTTAACATCTCGGCCAAAGTTTTCACAACCTCCTCTAGATCCACAACTTTACTTGACTGAGGCTTCTCTGGATTGATCAGCTTGATGCCTTCTCTCTTAGGAGGTTTACCAATTTCCTTGATGTTATTTTCAATCTGCAAAGCCATGGTGAAGGCTTGCCTCAATGTTGTTGGGTTCTTGTCTCTTAAATAATAGGCAACTTTCTTATCAAAAGCATCAGAGTATTTTATTAAACAAGAAACATCACTTGGCCTCAGGATCATAGGTAGCCTATTTAGGGTCTTATTGAACCTTGTATTGAAGTCATGAATAGACTCATTAGGATTCTTTTTTATATTTTCAAATTTTGATAAAAGAAACCTAGGGTCTATTTTATCTCCATACTGCAATCTAAAAGCATTCTTCATTTATGTCCATGAATCAATGGAGTTTTGGAAAATATTTATACCAGTCCCATGCATCCTCCTCTAGAGTATGAATAAAAAATTTATGTACACATCCTCAAATTCAATCTCAAAGTCTTCCATCATATTGACAAAAATATTTAAGTGTTGATCCCTAGTAATGGCATTATTTCCTTGAAATTTAGGCAATCTATTTCTAACATCTTGGGGCACAACATTTGGATATCCAGCCATACCTCTGAAATCTATAGGACCAAAAGTGTTCACAAAAAATGGAGGTCAGGTGGGGTTGGGCCATATTGTTTTGGGGAGGTGATCTTACAGGAGAAACAAAATGATGAGGAGTGAGGGGTCTATGGGGCATAGGAATACAATTCTTAGAATGAATGTTCTCTAAAAACTCTATTTCTTGGAAGATCCTATCAGCTTTGGAGAACATAGGGACAAAATGAGATGCAAAATTTTCAAATACAAAAGAAGGACCCTCTCCAGTTGGAGAATTAGATTTACAAAAAGACTACCTGATTCAGAAGCACTTGAGGAAGTATGGAAATCTTCAATGATAGGTTGATCAGTTTCCACAATTGATAACTCCTTTCTTGATTTTGATCTCCAACAACTTTCAGATTCTTCTTCCTTGAATTCATCTTTCCCAGCTCTAGAAACAACTTTTGTAGGGTCTCTAGTGAAGAAATATCTTCTTCCTTCCAACTTTGCAAATATTAGTGATAAATTGCAATTGACAGAGGTTAAGACATTGGCATTTATCAAAAATTCATTCAATATGGAGTCACCACTAAGGATTTTCACCTTAGTTGTGAAAATGCACTAAAATTGATCTGTCAAATGTCTATCAACACTAAATTCATGCAAGCTTCATAGATATGACCTTCCTTTACCCATATTTAACATTGATGATGTAAAATTAGTGCAAAAAAACCACGAAACTAGAAATATTACATGCAAAACTTGTAACTTTTCTTGATTCTTACAAATCTGGACACAGGATGACGTTTCAACAATGTATTTGCACTTTAAAATTTGTAAGAAGCATTTAATAGGGTCTGAATATACATTGCTGATGGTGCTCAAAAATTTTGCACAACTTCATGTCCCCACAAAATGTAGCGGCACCATTTTGGTGTTGGTATCAAATTGATTCTCCCTTGGAAACCGAGCAAGCAGCATCAAAGATTTAGCAAGACACTGAGAGACAGATAGATCATATTATGAGTCATTTTATAGCTAGGGAGGGGATTTTTTTGACTCTTTGTCACTCGGGCATCGGAGAAATGGATAGCACCTTCATTAAGGATTTGATCTATCCTCATTGCTTTAGGTCATGTGCCTTTGACTAGGGTGAGAGGACCCATTTTGTAACCTTTGTTGGTGAAGGAGAATGAAGATATCCTTCTTTGCACAAATTTGAAAGGGACCCTGAGAAAATATGATCAATGCACCACAATTTAACTCTCACGAGTTGTCACTTCTAAAGAATGGTGATATTTCTAAAACGGGGTTAAGGTTACTAGAGACATTATGGAATCCTGATTGCTTCTACATATTTTGGTAGTAGAATTTATACATTTGTGGACACATAGGGAAAAAAGGGTAGTTCAGGATGGATTCATTGTTTTTGAATAATTTTGGTGGGAGATTAAGCAGGATAAAATTGATTATACCAGATCTTTGAGAGACTTCACAACAATTGGAAAGCTAAATGATAGAAAGCTTTGAAATAGCTAAAATATTCCTTCAACTAGAAGGTGTGCATCAATGGAGGCCCAAATTTGCATGGTTTCACACAATCTCAAGAATTTAACATGAAGGCTTGAGCTAAAGACTCAATAAAACATCAAAGACCCCTGGTTCCTCATGCCTAAGATACACTCAAAGGCTTACAGACAATCTTTATCAACAAATGATAGTGAAGTGATTTTAAATTGTTTATCTCATTCATAGGATGAAGGCTCTTCTTGAAATGAAATTGCAAATGCCACTAAACTATCATAGGGATGAGATCTGTGTGATTTGGAGGGACTTTAACACAAGATTGCAATAGGAATAAGAAAAACTACTTGCAGACATTCTGAAAAAATAAAAGACACAAATTGCTCCAAGATTGACACAGATTAATTCAAAATTGATTAGATTCATCAGCAGGGGAAAGTTTCTTTGAACAGTCTCAGAGCTTGTCAATGGTTGTACACTCACAACCAACTTGACATGATTGAAATCTAAAACATAGGAAATTAATAGGTTTCTTGGATTGGTCTCTCAGGAAGATGGGCTCTCTCAAATTTTCTCTTAAGAATTCAACCCCCGACCCTTTGCAAGAGTATTCTCATTGCATTTATACATTTCACTTACTCACTCATCCCAAATTTTCCCCCAAAAAGAAGAATATTGAGGACCTTTGCTTGTTACCAATTTGTCTAGAAAGTGACGTTTAACAAATTTGCAACAAAAGTTTCTAGGTGGACAAATCATGAACTGATCACATTTCTCAGACCCTCGACTAATGACTAGGATGCCATGCCACAATTTTTGATAGTCCTTTTAATCATTCTTATTCTGTCATGTGAGAAATCCCCATTTTAATCATTTTCGGAGGCTCTATATAGTTGGATCTGATAGGTAATCCTTTTCACCCTCGAGGCAACACCTTTTTCATCTTTGCACTTACTGACCTCCATCATTTCATCCTTTTCCCATTCTTTCCTCTGTAACTCTATCCCACATCAGCTTCTCTAGTAATTCACATTTTTACAAGTGCCGAGCAATTCCAACTTCAAAATATCAACCTTAACAATCCTTGGACTCACAAATTAAGTTCTAAATCCATTCAATGGCACTTTGTAGAAAAAACAAGGAATTTCATCAAAAAATGATGAAAAATAGTGCGTATTTGCATCTCAGGAGTCTTGGAGAAAAAATGGTAGAAAAATAGATGCAATGCACAAAAACCATTGATTCTTCCCCTTCTCAACTTTAGATTAGAGTTGTCCACATGTTTCCTTGGTGTAAATGCAAAGGTGAAGTATGAGGCAAGTTTCCAAACAAGCGCGGGCCTTCCACGTGCCTGGGCCCAAGAAAAACACCTTTTGGCCTTTGAAAAGTCTCAGTATAAAAGGAGCCAGTGGAAGCCTCCACGTGTCTCCTTGGCACCTTTGGTATGGTCCCAAAAGTGGAGACCCTAAACAAGCACGGGCTCACCACGTGTCTCAATCTCGGTAGAGTTGTTGAAAAATTTGAAGGACCAGTGGAAGGCACCATGTGTCTAGGGTCCGAGACAGTTTTCCTTGGCCATTGAAAAGTCAAAAAAGGGTAGAGTGAGCGGAAACCTCCAAGTGTCCTCCTGGCACTTCTTCAAAATAAAATTTAGGGGTAGTCCCCAAAACATGCATGGTCCCTCCATGTGTCCCAGGCCTTTAGAAAGTTTCTTGAAAATTTTAAGTATAGAGAGGAGCTGGCGGAAGCCTCCACATGTCTCCTGGCACAACTTTGAGATGGTCCCCAAAAGCGGAGACCCCAAACAAGCGTGGGCTCACCACGTGTCCCCTTGGCACAACTGCTAAGGTGGGACCCTGAGGTGGATCCTCAAATGAGATCTGAGCCCTCCACGTGTCCATGGTCACAAAGCTGCACCGGCCACATGAAAAAATGTCTAAGTCTAGGCAAGGCAGCGGAAACCTCCACGTGTCTCCCCGGTGCAACTCCAAGGTCAAACAAAAGGTGAATTTTCAGATGAGCATTCGGCCCTCCACGTGGACAATTTTTGAGTTGAAGTGGGCCTTAGAGTTTCAAAGTGCCCCCATTGAGCCTGCATCCAATAGAAAGGGCCACATTTCCACATATGTTGAGATATAAATTTGATGGGAAAACACACCCTGTCAAACCGTAAAATGTAGGAAATCACCATTTGTGCCCAGAAATGAATCTTTCTTTAAGGACAAAGAATTTGGAAATGATATAAGGCCCAAATTTGATCCATCGAGCCACATCTAATCAGAAAGGACCACTTTTCCATAGGTATTGGGACAAAAATTGACAGGGAAAATAAAATGTGACTGTGGAAAAATGGAAGGAAGGAAAAAACCCAAATTAGTTACAGATTCTTTCCACATGGATAGAGGAATGGAAAACAAATTTTGGACTACCAAAGGAAGCGAATGATCATGGAAACCAAATGGAGGACAAAGTTTTCATGCATCAATACGGGAGATAGAAAATAGATAGAAAAAGAAAATTACTCTATGCATGGCCATCTCATTCTTCATAATCTAATTAAAAATTCCATTCTTTGTAATCAATTGTTCGCACCAATTATCAAGGATGCCCTAGTTCACAATATCTCTTTCACTAGTTATCGAAAGGTAAATATAGCTTACCCCGACACCCTATTTATATTTATTTTATTTTTACTACATTAATTACCATGCCATCTGCCTTTGTACTAATATAATAAATTCATCTTTTCCAAACTCATTTCCTCCTCGTGCCCAATCATGTGTAACTTCCTAACCTTCCAGCGCGTAAAAATACATCTACCATAGAACTCTTTATGTGCATTTTTAATGTCAAAGTACATCAACCACTGTCCTATATCAAGTAGTTCTCCTTGCGCCTCCCTCACATTGCTCTACATGTTCATCACTATACGTGGATTTTTATTTTGGCATCACCATGTATCACCATCTTCCTTGACACCTTGTCATTTTCTAAAAACCATTACCACCCCTACTACGCATGTCCCTCTAATAATAATTCCATGACACACTTTTGTTTTTCCTTGGTAGTTTTCAAACTTTACACACTTTCCTCTACTTTTAATCTCTCTACCCCACACTAAGGGTATGTGTGGTCCTCTGTCCATGAAAACACTTTATATAGTAATTAGCTTATGACACACAAGCGTGCTTATTTCAAAAAACACTGAACTAAAATTGAAAAAGCATAACAATGATGAAAGGAAACACATATAATGGAAATGCATTAAGGAAACCTAATCTAATGGAAATATTGTCTTATTACAAACACCAAGAAGACTTATTGATAATAGGGATTTAGTCTACTCCCATTGAAGTAACTGGGAAACTATGTTCTATCCAATGGATTCAACTAGCAAGTGCACGAATCAAATATATAAGTTATAACATATGGTCCCAACCAATGCACTTTAAGCTTTCAGGGTGGCGCAAAAAAATTGAGTCATAAAGAAGAACCATCTGTCCAACTTCAAGCTTCTTATCCTTAATATGTCTATCATGTCATGCCTTATGCCTATAATTTTCTTTCTTCTAACTCCATATTTCTATAGTGCACGTTTCATACAACTACATTAGTTTATCAATGTTCTCTTCAAGTTTTTTTTCATCTTCCAAATCTCCTACACACATAATACGCAAATATGGTAACATGAATTACACTGGTAGACCAAATTCTATGCCAAACACCAATTAAAATGGTGTGCCCCTTTACAACCTCTTGTAGTTTCTCTTGTATGACCAAAGTACAACAGAGACTTTATCATCCCGATCTTTCCTTCCAACATCAATATCTTTTTGAAGGCCTCAACAATTCCATTTTCTTGAGTGTGATAGGGTTTTGTTTTATGGTTTGCTACCATAAATTCTACCAATAGTATTTTGATGGTATCATTAAGAAAATGAGTATCCCTATCGGTTGTCAAACTCAATGTGCGCACATACCTATTGATAATATTTTCCCACATAAACCTTTCTACTATAGTTTTCATGTAATCCTTTGTAGGTGTCATTTTTTCCCACCCGGTAAGATAATCTATACAAGTTATAATATAACACAATCCATTCCTATGCATGGGTGGGGAAATAGGACCCACAAAGTTGATTTCCCACTTCTCAAAAGATTTTTCACTAGCAATAGGCCTTAAAGGCATCTCATCTCTATGCCCAGGATTCTAAGGCACTAACAATGGTCACATACCTTACAATATTATTTGTAATCCTTATCCAATGTTCCCTACACAAACCAACCAATAAAATCTTGTGCATGGTGGCATCCCCTACATAGTGTCCACCTGCAAATCCCCTTGTGCCTCTATATAATAGCTTTGCGCTCATGCTCAAGTATACACCGGTGCAAAATTTCATTGTGGCCTAGTTTTTATAAGTATACATTAATCAACATATAAGGCATGACACATATAGAAAGTTGTTTCTTTTCCAAGGCCTTCATCCCTTTAGGTGCCACACCTATTCTCAAAAAGACAACAATATCTTCTAAGTCAGAGGGTGCATGGTTTAATCGAATAGATGTGAATCTGACATTGTGTCCTTAATGTTATGCATGTCCTCACCTAAATTAATCCTTGATAAATGATCTGGTCTAGAATTACTCTTGTCAGAATTCACCATAACTATAAAGTAAAATTCCTAAAACAAACGGTACCCAATGACATATGCACCCCTAAAAAATGGTCTTGTTGACCAAGTACTTCAATGCCATGTGATATGTATAGAAAATGAAAGGTTTTTCCAGAAAGTACTGTCAAAATGTATGCAACGCGTAGATCATGGACAAGGCCTCATGCTATGTAGTAGTGTAATTTGTTCTTACGAGTTAACTTCCGCTTGCAAAGTAAATAAGATGATCAAAAATTATGTCTTGAGTTAGGATAATACTTGCACAAATGGCAATGTAAGAGGTGTCTACATACACATGAAAAGGCTTAATCCATGAAGGAAAGTGCAAAATAGGTGTTGTAGTAAGCCTTTCCTTTAATGTCTCAAACGTGTGTTGTTGTGTGTCACTCCAATAGAACTTGCTTTTACCCTTCAATAATTCCTCCAAGGGTGTGATAATCTTGGCATAACCCTTAATAAACTTCATGTAATATCTTGTTTTCCCTTATAATTTGTGAACCTCGCTCTGGATAGTTGGTTCCTCTAGGCCCAAAAAAGCAACAACCTTAGCGGTATTTACTAACAAGCCTTCCTTACAAATAATATTTCCAAGCAAAGTCCCAAAGGGTGTAGAAAAACACACTTCTTAATGATTAAAGAGATGTTCAAATATCGACATCTCTCAAACAAAAGCCTCAAATTATCACGGTGATATTTCATGATCTCATAGACTATCCAATCATCTTGATAAACTGTAAGAACTTATGAATAAATTCCTAGAATGCACACGCACAAAAATATGTGAAAATACTACATGCACATTATTTAATCCAAAAGGCATAACCATGTATGTAAAACTTCCCCATTCAATGGTGAATTTTTTCTTCTCTTTATCCTTTTTAGCTATCCTTACCTAATGATATCTGGAAAATTCATCGATAAAGGAGTATATTTCATGCCTTATGATGCCTTCAAATATTTCTTGAAAGCGGTGTGGGAAAAGGATCAATGACACATGCAACATTTAACTCCCTATAATCCACATAAATTATGATTATTCCATCTTTATTGATACTGATCATCATAGGTCTAACCCACTGTGACTCCTCAATGGGCTTAATGATTCTAGAATTTAGCATCTTTTCAATTTCTTCTTTCACCTTGATGCGTAGCTTTAGATTCATCATGTAAGGTCTCTTCCTAATGGTGCACACACCTTGTTTTATCTTGATTATTATCTCACCAAAAATTCATGTACCCCCTTTAACTCATGATATCCCCTAGGAAACAGGTCCTAGAAGTCGCGCAACAACTCAATTATCTTAGCAACCTCATAGTCATACCAATAACCTCCAATGATGGCCTCTTTGGGTTTAACATTCGTTCCAATGTTGATCTTCTTAGTTTTCATAGGATCATGGTAGATGCACACCTTCTCATATGTACTATCTAATACCTCGCGAGTACCCTCAGTATGCTCAACATCTAGATTCTCCACTTCTTCATCATTAATGACATAGACCATCTTTCCCTTTTATTTTTCTAGCGAGACGTACCCAAGTTGTTCTAAATCTATCTCTTCTTCTTCAAAGCATGCCTTCAAGTCGACTCACCAAGTAATTCCTAAATAATTTCATCATCCTTTTCACTATCTCCCATAGGAAAATTCTTCATAACCTATAACGCCTCATTCACTAGATGTTTAGTGAAAAAATAGTCAAAGTTATGAATCATACCTACGATCGGTTCTTTCCAATTTCTAGTCTTTTTATTCAACTCTGCATAAGCATACCATGCTCGTTTGTACCCTCTTAAGGTGTAGTAGAGCTTGTGCACCCATAGTGAAGGTGGTAAAACTTCTTGCCCCTCTATCCAGAGCCTCTCACATTGTTGAACGTGGTGCTAAACAAGATCCTTACCATGAAATTCATAGATTTGAGTAGGTGCATTGCTCTGGAGAAATCTAGCAGAGAAGGTGATTCTCAATTCTCTCCATTCCAAAAGGTTATCCTGTGAACCATCCATTAGTGCATTGTTGTCCCGCATAGAGTATATACTAGCATATTCCTTCTTTCCACTTGATCTACCCATTGAAATTCCATAGTGCATGTGAATACTTCATGATTTCCCTCACGGTGTACCTTGGTAGTTGGTTCTTTACCCAAATTCCTAACACAACGCGAGCTACTTACGCATGTATTTTCACTCCTTACTTCATGTCCAACCATTTCATAAGTGTCATGTGACCATTTTTCACATGCAACACTTGTATTATTTCTCATGGATTATGCATCATCCCACTAAAGAAATCCTTCCTTTGATGTCTCAAGCATTCGCATCTCTAATGGTGGGCACATAAATTCTTTTCAAATCCTCTTCACTTAAGGGCTCAACATAAGGTGTTGCCTTTCCATCTATTAATGGAATAATGATGTTCTCTTCCTTTTTCTCAAAACTTATATATCCCTTCTTGAAGCACATATAAGTTTTGTTCACATAACACCAAGGGCACCTAAGTAGTGTTGGAAAATTGTGCGCTTCTACAAGTGCCAAGATCTCAAATTCCCTAGTAAACTTGGTGCCCTGTATAGTAATATATGCATCCTTCAACACTGCAATTGGCATGGATTTAGTCCTATTTTCCATAAACAACACATTTGAAGATGGATGTAAAGGTGGTCTTCACATCTAAATCCATGCATCCAAAGTGATTACATTCACTTTTATACCTATGTCAATCAGAATGTTACTTAAAATCCCACCATTAACAACAACATTCATAGTGATCTCATTTTCATAATCTAAACTATGAGGAGGAAGGTTAGCATGAAAAATTTATCTTTCACACTTAATTCCATCATGCAGGGTGTTTCCTTTTAACTAGTTCCCCAAAAAAGGAATGATGTTCTCCTATTCAGCATTTTGTAAAACTCCTTTAAATAATCAGCATGCATCTAATGAAGCTCGAGATGATTTCTTCTATTATAACTTATGTGAGTGCTCTTTCAAACACTATATCTCACCCTACAAATTCCTAATAACCTCCATGGTTTCTTGATAGACCTCCTTCTTATGCTTAGGGTCTAGATACTTTGCATGTAGTACCTCCTCATTTATAATGGTAGACTTCTTCTTTGGAACTTCTCTTGAAAGGAAGCCTCAACACATGTAGTGATCTTCATAGGTACCAACTCAAGATCAAATGCTGACTTTGACATCCACTAATCTTTCACAATGTGTTGTACTCTAACCATCCCCATGCCCTTATCATTCTTATGATTTTTACTTAGGTGTTCATACAATTCTAGGAATTCCTCATAGTTATGGTTCTTTCTGGAAAAATAACAAATAATTTTTTTAGGGCATTCACACCTATAATGATTAGGGGATCCGCATGTATAACATGTTCCATGAGGAAACTCACTTCTTCCACCATCATGACCTCATCCTCTATATCCTCCATAGTATCCTCAACCCCTACCACGACCTTCATCGAGTGCCCTTTGTTGCGATCATCATGATGCTCACCTTTTTCCTTTGAATTATTTACAACACTATTTTAACATACACCAATATCAATGACATCATGAATCTGATCAATCAACCAACAATTTTCAGTATCATGAGTGGTAGACTTATAAATTTTGCAGTAACAAGACATGCTCTTTCTTATCATGTGTTGAAACAATGGGAACCTAATTGAATCATGATCTAAGTGACAAATCTCACAGTCCATAAACATGACATGCACCGATTTATGAGGGAAACTATCCTTAGTGCACCCTTCTACTTGACAATCTATGCACCAAATTCCACTGCACATCTTATGCGCTGAATTAGATGACAATTTCTCTAACTATTTTTCCATCACTAAAATTTGGGCCTCTAAAAATGGGCTAACACCAGTGTCTACACTCCCAACTTACTCAACACATGATCGCTTCAAGTTCCTCACATGGATGTATAAGTCTTAAGCGAGAGTGCCCTTTTAAAAGGTGTGATCAATCCTCTAACATACCATTGAGCATGTTGGCTTGGGTGAATGTCATAAGATAACTTTGACAAAAGGGTTTTGAAATATGCTTCATACTCTCGAACACTCTCATTTGTACCCTAATTGATGTCCTTGGTGCATTGATGTTCTTCTACTCAAATTCAAGTATATAACACTCTTTTAAGAAAACATCATGTAGCTTAGTATAATCTACACAGTCTAGTCTAGATCAAATTTCCTTTACCGTGTGCCCTTGCGGTGTTGTTGAAATCGACTTACCTTGCACTCGGGAGCTACAATACCCTTCATGCACCATATTATCTCACACATATGCACATGCTCAATTTTATCTTCTATCCCTCTATATTCTAGAAGATGAAGAGACATATCCATATAAATATTCTGGGGCTAGTGCAGACCATGCCTACCAAATCTAGATCATGTATTTCTCTCGACCCCGAACAACCAAATCCCAAGCCACCTGATTCTCCTCCTATAGTAGGTATCAAACTAGAGGATGCACTTCCTTGTGTCCCAATAGTTGTGGTAAAATGAACTCTTATGGTGCGTGAATTTTTTCTACTTCAAGACGTGATGCCAACGTTCTCTATGCCCAATTTTTGTGCTAATAACACACAAGAAAACATACCTCCAACTTGAACTCCGAATAACATAGATGACAATTACACCACCATAGATGAGTAAACTACTAGATTAACTCCTAAACTTGACTATATACCAACTCTATCTATCGCATTTACTCTCACCGCCCACACTAGCTTGTTTACTATTAAATATCATAGAAATTGGAAAACTAAGAGCAAGGGCTAGGTTGGCAAGGGGGATTCAATGCATGCATGTGGGCCTTGTATCTTCCATGGGCATGCTCTCATCTAAGCTAAAAGAGGGTTATTTTCCATGCTTTCCCAATTGGGGAGTTACAGATGCTCGGCTCCATGTCCTATGAGTGATCTCCAAATCCTTCATGAGCCATCTCCCTCCACAATGTCATTCGTTCTAAAACTTCATGCTACTTCTCTAAATCCCTCTCGTGTACCTCATTAAACTTAATATTCCTTTATTCTCTCTATATTTCTTCCACTACACTTGATCATGCCCCCATGCGTGGTGGGGTTTAGCTGGCCATAGGTTTCTCTTCCAAAGCCAAAGTCACAATCAAGATATTAATTTCCAAATAAATACCATGCAAATAATATCCTCTGGGTTCATACATGAACTGGAAGTCAACAACCTATAAACAAGAGTAAGTAGAAATTACGTACTCCAAAATATAGCTATTCAGGACATCGTGAAACCAATGATCTAGAATGCATGTCCAAGTCATATCTACATCATCCAAAGCCTAGAATTATTCCCCTATCCAAACAAGTGTATGAAACCTCCAATTTATCTTCGATGAATAATAAACCAACCACTCGTTCATCTCTATGGGAAAGATGGAGAAGAACGTCTCATATAGTTTGTAATATAGATTCTACTCAACCTATGTGTGTGCATTAAAATCAGGTCTAGTGTTAAATCGTGAGCAATTTCTTGCTCTAAATCATCTAACCACTCTTTAACATTGGCCAAGGTCAACCGGTATGTCTTCATCATGCAACATCCTGCAAAACAATTGAAAAAGAGGTCTTGACAATGGAACCAAAATGTAGCCTAGTTTTTACCACCAAAATCCCAAGGCACACTGGCACATCACTCAACTGAACCGAGCATTATCCCAAAGTGCACAAGGGTACTAGGTCCCTCTTTGATGTTAATTTTTTCTAGAAGTTAGCATGATTGTACATATAATCCAGATCCATAACAATTAACCAAATATATTGCATAACATAAACCAGATCTAGATCTTTAACCATTAAGCATGAATACTCAAACAAGAACCAAGATTAACTTTACCATACATGAACCAATAACATATGTGTCTACAATCAATATCTAGCCACAAAGATCCATTATATTAATTTTTGTAAAACACAAAAGTTGTTACATACATAATAAAGTCACCATGAGTCATGCACACATATAAACCAACAACATAACTCTACAAAACATATAACTCCCAAACTATGCTAATCAATACATATTTATAGGGGTGGTGACTTATCCTTCACCACCCATGCATCTCTCAAAAATAGGCTACATGGTAATAATATCCAAATGCCGCTATAAGCTAAGTACAAAAATCATGCAAGCTTTCTAACAATAGATCTACTTTAGTTATTTCTCTAGTTTAGATCCTATTATTATCTTGGAACCATGCATGTCGATTGATCTTCTATTTTCTTGAAATAGCCTTTTTATTTTCTTCAAGTCTTCTAGAAGACATGCTCCACACTCCATGTCTATCTTTAGATCTTCATTCGAAAATTGGCTAACTATTAATCTGTTGCACGTGACCTTGTCCTGTCTCCATGTGCAAACCCTTTCATCCTTGCGTGTGCTTCCTCTTGTGAATTTTCTCTATAATTTCTTCCACATGTGCTACCCTCTATTTTGGGACTTAGTAATTTTAAATGATCAAAAGGATCTAAATTAGGTAAATAAGATTCATTTTGGAATTTAGAATTCAAAATAGAAATGTAATTTCCAAATTTTTCATGTATGTTAATATAAATAAAATTAAACAATAACTTATCTTTAAATAATTAAAAATACAGCCAACTAACTATGTTGTAATGTTCTTAATCTTATCTAGATAATTGACTATCTTTTCATCTCATTTCATTGGATTTGTAAACAGTTCCATGATTAGTTTTATTATCTTAGAAAGGAAGATGCCCTCATGCATAGTTTACAATTAAATCCATGTCTCAAATAAATACTTCATGTGTCTTATATGTAACAATAATTAATATTTGATACTTTGGAATAATATGCACATTGGATTCTTAAGATTTTTGGGAGAAGATACTAAAGTTTTCAAGTTTACCTTATCTCTCAGTGGATCTCTTTTCAACACCACTAACTAGATTCCAAAGATTACTTATAATAAGGATGGATTCAAGCCTAACTCTCCAAATACCATAGTTAATACCATTTAACAACTGAGATTTATCCATTGATAAATTATATGAACTACCCATATTGATTGTTTTACAAAATTTGGAAAAATTAGTGTTATGTGAGTTTTAATAGTTGCAGATATCCACAATTAGAAGAAATTAAAATTCTACAGATTTGAAAGAAAGGTAAATACATACAATAAACACACACAAACAAGGTATGATAACCAAGAAGAAAGGCCAAAAACCTAAATAATAACCCGTGAGAGGATGCGAGGTAAGAACAAAGAATATATAAAAATTTCCAAGTTCATAAGCCATGAAACAAAGAAACAATGCTCCACGGGTTTTGAACTTTAAGTTCTCCTAGAATAATAAGGTAAAATATGTGGAACACGGGAACTTAGAAAAAGGATGTAAAATAAAGGAATGCATATTTTAGCATTCTCGTGGAAAATTAAGGAAAAAACTGCAACAAAGGACCACGAGAAAAGACCACAAAACAAAGAAATGCGAGAAAATGTTACGAAACAAAGGGAAGTATGTGAAACAAATAAAAAGTAGTGTAACACTTAAAAAATCCACGTAAGACACAAATAAGCCACGTAACATGTAAAAATCTATAAAGCTAATAAAATGCCACATAAAATATAGAAATTATGCTAAACACTGCAGAAAACTATGAAAGACTTGAAAACACTAAGAAAGGTCATAAATGACCAAAAACACAATTCAATCACTCATAAGGCTTTAGAATAAAGGAACACATGTATACACTTGATTTTAATCTTCCACACTTAATGTAAAGATTTAAAACTTCCAACATCAATTAAGTTGATAGGGAATTGTATTTTTACACTTATAGTCTTTGAAAAATCCGTGAATGCTCGGACAAAGGTTTTGCGGGTTTTGAAAACTTCAAGATATATTATTCAAACTAATCTACAAATTATATTGCACATATTAAAAAAATTATCCTTAAGAACCAAAAATATATTGCTATGATATTACGTAAGGAACCATGAGGATAAATAATATATATAAATTATATATCCACCAAAATAAATAAGCCATGGATTATAGTTTATGATTGAAAAACAAGTTATAATGAATTACATCACATAATTAATTATATATTATATTTCAAAAATCACTTATCTTTACTGAGCATATGTATTTCACCCAACACTCCTACTTGTTCCTTGAATCCAAAGCAATGACACCTTCAAAGAGGAATTATAAAATATCATATGCATTATCTCATTTGTAGATATAAATCTTCAAATCATTTTCATCATGTATCATCAATCGATCGCATTTCTCGCTCACATAAGTTTTTACTTGCTTGTTATTTGTTGTAACCAATCTCTAAGAGATCACCTTGATTTATATCAAGGAAGGTGGCATGTTTTGTTCACTCTTATATTTTAAATTGAAACACTACCGACGTAGTATGTGGATTGTGTGATTCTTATGTTTAAAACATAATTTATATGCCATGACCATTAGTTTTTGATGATTTTTATTAAGTCAGTTACCCGCTTAATATTACAAATTTTGGAAGAAAATCACTACATGGGGGAATCAGTGAGCAATAAAACTTTTCATTCACTTAATAAAATTTATCCATTAATCATTCAACTAACCATTAAGCATGCATCCACAAGAACATAACCATAAAAGAGAAAATGAGAGCACATAAACAAAAGAACACAAGATGTAAGTGGAAACCCTCAAGGGAAGAAAAAATAATAAAACATAATTTTATTAGAGAAATGAATCAAATTTAGTTGAGCACTAACTCAACAAGGAGCACAAACCCCTAGGTTTAGTGAGGCACCAACCCCACAAGGAGCACTAACCCCTAGATTTAGTAGAGAACCAACCCTAAAAGGAGGCACAAACCCCCAAGATGAATCAGCACCAACCAAATCCACTTGATTTTTTTCACCTCTGAAATGTTGCACTAACAACTGATGATGACACAATGAAGCTCACTCTCCTTCCTCCTTCAAATCTTCTCACTAGGTCAACTTGCTCTATATATTCTTCACCAACATAATTTGGTCTATGACCTATATCTTCAACACACTGCACACACTCTAGAAAATTTACACACTCTTCCCTCTCTTAAAAGTCACATAAACCTATTTTACCTTTATAAACACCCATCTATCTCGCACTTTTACTTACTTCCACAACTAGTTGAAATGAGATTTCTAATTTTCTTGTATACCTGACTTATGATCATAAAACATGTAGGTAAGCCATCATAGGAAAAATTAACTTAAAACATCATGATAAAAAATCCTAGAAACATCACCTAATGGATCATATATATCAGCACTATCATCTTCATACCCAAATCTCTCCTTTAGGACTCAAGAAGCCCAAATGCACTAAAAATCCTACTCATCAAAAATGAATGTTCTTGAGTACAAAAACATTCAAATTTTTTTGAAGAAACTTATAAATAATTTATAATACCAATAACAACCTCCATCAATCTTTACCACCTCTACACCATCATCTCACATCAAGAAGTCACTTGAGATCAAGGACAACCAACATGGCCCAAAACTAGTCTTCAAAAATGAATCTCAAAACCACATCAAATCACCTCAACCTTGAAATTTTAATACAAAAATGGAAATATATTGACCTCAAGGTCATCAAAAAATTCAAACGATGCCACAAATAATGTCGACACACCTCTAAAATGCCTCTCGTAATTGGGTCACACTGAAACTGTCCAAAACGCCACAAAACTAGTCATGCATGAATGAATTAAAAAATCATCCCAAAGGCATAAAAATGATATGAAAACACCATATATATGTAGAAAATATTCCATAATTCTTCTAAAACAAGATTAGTCAACAATTCCAATGCAAAAACTAAGAGAAAACAAAACTTCTTAAGAAACTTACATTTTTGAGTGGGGTCCACACACAGCCAAGAAAAATAACTTACACCTAGATAGACTTAAGAGAGTACTCTACAACATAAAATAATAATACAAGAAAAAACAATCCATTTTGATCCACTATAAACAAGATCTTCTCCATCGCTATATGACTAGGGTTTTAAGAGGGGTTAAAACTAGCTTAGCTTTTTAACAATTGTTCATAAAATTTTGGGCCTTAATGTATGAAATAATGACACAAAACTCAATCTATAACCCTTCATCACATTTCCTGAATAAAATAGACTACCATACAAATTTTTCACATGCCAATGAGCATCAGAAATTCCAAATCAATCTTGGTTTCTCACTTCCAAAAACTTGGTAGGAGCAAACATGCAATAACTTGCAAAATATTCAACATTAGGACCTGAAATTTGGACAACACATCTGAATCAACATGAAAAAACATATCCAATACTCGGATTTTCTATAATTTACTCATAAATAATTACTCTAATTTATTAGGGCATGCTTTCTCAAGGACTAGGTCTAGGAAATAACCTAAAAACCATGTCGACACTTGAACCAGCACTCTAAGACACTTATGAGTGTCTCAACCCATAATACTAATTCTCTATGTGCTATGACAATGCATAACCATCTACTCCATTCCTTAATTCATCATGTCATACATCATTTTACTACTAGGCCTCCAAATTAGGCCCACTGAACATGTTTGTTTCAATAAAACTGACCTCATAACTTTTCCACTCTAAAAAAACTACTAGAACCTTTAACATAATGCATGAAATCACTATAAAATCATTCTACCTTGTACTATACATATGTAAGTCATTATGAGCCATCGTACCTACTCAAGCGATGAAACAACACCGATAACAAATAATTCAACGTACACTACCAATCAACCTTCATGCTTCTTACCTCATTTGACATCAATGTAATCAATGAAAACACCTACAAAATCACTCCTTTGACATAAATGAAAACATAATTCCAATCATCTTTGTCATTTATGACAAACCTATTAATGGAAAAACACACAAGACTTAATCTCCCCTTAAGGTACTCACATGCCATCAAATCATTCTCCTCCTTTTAAAATTAATCATAAAGAAACATACATGCGAAACATGGTTCTCTTCATCGACATCATATTAGGCTCAACACTTGGTTGAAAATATCAACAAAAAAAACAATGTCAACTTTATCTTCTTCATCTCTATTTTTACTCAACATAGCTCCCCTTTGTAAATGCATACCTTCAAAGAACTTCTAATATGAAAAAAATTTACTTGACTCCCCCGAGTCCTTGACACCACTAGATCAATACATGAAAAACAACTTGTTTACCTTTCATATACCATATCTCGGTTTGTCACCAATCACTAATCATGTCTTATAAAACTTGTTTTTCATGATCCTTATACAACATTCTTGTCTTCATGAGAAGAGAACGAACTTGACTGACTCCCCCTATGTCCTATACTCCTCCAAATCACTTACCAAAAATATTGTCACACTATCATGACACATTTCTTGCATTTCTCTTCCTCTCGAGCTTTGTCAACTCTCCGATAAAAAAATTATGGCCAATGAAATCCCCCTAAGCACATTCTTTCCCATTAAATCAAAATGCAAAAGAAATACCTTACCTAACACCTTATGAATGATTCCAAAACTCATATTGATCTTGTAGACTGATTTTTATAGGATCACATACCAAAGTCTAAAACATATCCAAATTTCTCTATCTTTAGTCATGATACCCTGCTTTAACAAGATATGCAAGATAGAGATATATAATACATACCTTGAACCAATACACTTCATGAAATTCTACATATCCTTATGCTATCATAGTGATAAAAAAAAAACTTCCTAAATTTCATATCATCAATCTTGCTAACCATTTCATAGAGAAATTTTCCTCTTGATCAAGCCCTTAATATACTTCTTGTAGGTCCAATTGGATCTTTAAAGAATACTCCATACATTCTAGGATAAAAACACCTACTCAAAGACAACTTTCTCATCAATCTACTCCTTAGACCCCTTCAAATACTTGATTATTTATTAACCCAATATATTTCTTTCATTATCTCTTGGAGCTCAAAAATCAATTTATTAAGATCCCCTTCAGTCCAAGAATCCTTCAAAAATTTGATCAAAGTTATAGGAACACTAAGCAAGCTATGAGACCATACTCACCTTTATGGAAAAAAATCAAGATTATTTCAAGATTCATTTGACAAGAAATCCTTCATGTCTCATACAAAGATACTTTTGAAAATTTCATCATAGTGTCCAAACTCAGAACAATATTCAAATAAGGACCAAACTATACTCTCAATGTTAATACCCTAGAATCCTTATACCTGGTAGGATCACCTGATTTCTATGTAGAACATACAAGCTTGGATTTGAGAAACTCTTATCATGATACCAAACCTTCATTACTATGAATCTAACCTCAAGAGGAATTACAACACTCTTCATATAGGATAGACCTTCTTACCATGATTTTAGGTGACACAAACCTATACTAGGTCTCTAAACACACTCTTAAGCTCCAGTATTCATGTAACAGTTGTTCAATCAATCTACATACATTTTTGATGCTTTAAACCTACTAGAAACAAAAAAAAATCCTAACTATATCCCCATGAGATCAACCTTACCTCTCTTTAGCACAACAAGCACTACTCGGATCCTGTATCCTACAACTTCATGGTTTTTTCCCACTTTACCTAATCACAATTTATCCATCACTCCGGTAGCTCTCTTATATCCTCGGGTTACTCATATTACACAAGGACATGTTGGTATTATCAGACCAATTTTCATCTCAAAAAAACTTTAGCTCAACAAAATCAAACCATATATTTAAGAGAATGATCACACAAACATACCTTTGATCATATCCATCTTCTCATTGAAGTAACTTTAGACATCTTCATCAAAGTGACTCACCTAATCTATATGACCTTCAATAGGATACCTATAGATCCATGATTTACTTTTTATCTTTCATGAGCCATATGCCACTCCATCATGACACATAACTTCATGTATGATTCTTAGTGACAAACCTCTATCCATCCTCATTATTTCAAGATATCTAAACTGAGATATTGGGTATGCATACCAAATTTTCAAAATTGTCAAGATCTAATCACCTTTAAAAGAATGTATAAACCCTTTGAAGTACCTCACTAGCATCCTATAACAACAAAATATAACTCTTGGAGAAACATTGTGTCCAACATGACTCCAAATCTGCATTTGTACCTTTTCAAGAGAGATCATCATCTTCATTTACGAGTCATATTTAATATCTTTTTCAACTTCCATATACATTTCAAAATGAGACACATAACATCATGAGAGAATCCAAACATTTCTACACACCTTCATGATTGAAGACACACTTGTAATCCTATCAATAATAAGAATAAAAACCTCTTGCTCATGAATCTCAACACCAACTTTATAAGCTCCTCGTAGGAACAAACTCTCATCTTTTGATCAAGCACTCTAAGTCACTAATCATACCTTTATGGATGAAAAACATACCTGATGTATTAATAATTGTTCATAAATTAAATTTCGATCTAGTATGAGCTTCATGTATCCACATATTGATTACATTATTTCAAGTGCCCCTTAGCTTCATGCTTCCTCTAATCGATTAATTTATCTAAGAAGCTTAGTAGAGAAATCCAAAATTATGGGGATCTAGAAAAAAATCTCTAGGAAATTCCAAGATATACTTGGCACTACTCAACTTCTTCATATTTCTTCGATCATCAACTTTGTTAACATCTCTAACTTTCTCCAACACCTATCTTAGATATATTATATTTATTCACTCTTGGTTCCCATGCTTTGTATTTATTTTTCTCATGCACTCTAGGAACTTGAAACCTCTTGTTTTTTATCTAAGAACCATGAAAAACAAAAAAATTCAATGTGACAAACATGATTATAGTTCTAACATGTAACTTCATTATTACCTCTTCATAGGTATGAACTAAAACTCCTTCCATAATTCCATGAGTCCTCATACTTGGATGACCTTATACACTCTTTTTCCCGTGTATAAACTCATTGTAACTATAAAAATAACCATTAAAGGAATTTTCATACCTTGATACATTAGGTTTTCTAATAGACCTTATCTTATCATATCTCTTGAAGTTTTTAACCTTCTTATATTCTTTATAACTTGGGCCGATAATCTCATTGCTTTGGGAAACATCCTTTTGAATCACCTCTTTACCCTTTAGATCTTCCTTGAACCCTAGACCAGTCTTATCACTTATAGAATTTTGACTATCTAAGAGATCATCTAGATCCTTGGAGATCTTCTCAAACCTTTGAAATGATCTTTCCTTACTTAACTTGTTCATTCAAGTATTCCCTTAGAGACTCAATCTCTCTCTCATACCTGATGCACTCTTCTTCCTTATATTTTAGGCTTTGATATAATATCTACTTGGGTTTCTAACTGCTTGAGAATCTCATCATTTTTTTAGTGTCATCCGAATGTTTCTCCTCAAGTAGATCGATATTTTTTTCTTATTCCTTGAATTGTGCCTTAAGTTTTTAGTTATTGTTCTCTAAATGCTTCAATTCTTCTTGATTACACATCAGTTTAGTTCCAATAGTAACCTCTTCTTCTTTTGAATGCATACATGAACCTCCATACATAGAAACTTCATTCTTAGAGCTCCCAATTCCCTTAGCAATGAATAGGACTTAATTACCAACATCATCATGATCAGACTCAGAATTAGAAACAAAATCACAAGCTTCACTACTTACCTTTGATGAGCTACAATCCTCCTTGGAGTAGAATCTTCTCTTAGAATTTTCTTATCCTCAAACTTCCTAAACTTCTTCTTACTATTATCAAACCCTTGGGAATTCTCATCATCATCATGATCAACATAATGTTATTTTACCTTATACTTGTGAGGAAACTTGTTTGTAAAATGTCCTAGCTCTTGACAGTTGAAAATATTGAAGGAAACTTGTTGGGGTGATAATGTTAAGTGGGATTAGCCACTTGGGCATGCCCCAACATGATTACAATTTTTCTAATCAAAATTTAATGTGTGAAGTCTTTCACACTCAAAGAGTGAATCAGTCTAACTGATTCACCCACCCAATTTATTGGGTGATCCCTTTGGCATTGACTATCACTATCTACAACAACTATGCGGGATTGTATTAAAAAATGTGAGATGCCTATAGGATGTGATGATTAACAAAAGTATTGGATATTGAACAAGCAAGAGACATAGCTTTGTAAATGTGTAAAAAATAGCTAAGGAGTGAAGTGGAAGTGTTGGGTAAAATTGTATCATATTCATAATAAAAGATAGTGCTTTTACAGTGGAGTTTTTCCTTCAAGTTTCTCCACTTAAATCTAGTGTAATGTGTTCTTGTTCTTGTTTATTATTTTCTTTCAACTCTAGTTCATTAAAATCTATTATTTGTAATCTATTTCAAGTTATTTCTTTGTCTAATCAACTGCAAACCATAATCTATAATCTTGACATTAATGGTGGATATGTGATCTGTGGATTACATTTCCCTTACTAAATCTAACATGGTATCAAAGCTTGGTGATTGTGTGTGTGCAAGATCAATCTAGAAGTATTTTGACTTGAAAGAGAAAAGAAAATTTAAGTTTATTGATGGATCTATGAGACCCAAAAGTTCCACAGTCGTGTTCAAGCTAACCAAGTTTAAAATTCCAATTTCCACTTAATATTGCTTGAAATATTGATTAAAAATGGGCTAAATGGCTACTTAGATTGTATTTAAGCTTTTGTATGCTTAAATATTTGCTTCTACTTTCATTTTAGCCATTTACTGGATTGAATCTATCATTTGTATATACTTTTTTGTTTTCCTGCTTTAAATAGTCATTACAGTTGTTTTTTAAATGTGGATCCGAAATATCTAGTTAGATCCAGTTTATTTGGGACTTTGAAGTCTGTCCTAGCTATAAAATCTTTATTTTTACCATTTTTGTCTTTGCAAAGCTTTGGCCAATCATTTTTTGCCATTTGGCTTTGTATTTTCATTTTTACAAAGTGTGGACCAATAATATTGCTCCACGTAGCTTCCCTATTGTTATTTTCATGTTTACAAAGTCACACCCACTCTTAGAGTGCCAAGTGGCTTCTATCTGACATCTCTCTATCTTTTCAAGGCTTGAGCCAATAATTTTGCACCATCTAGCATCACCACGACAAACTGTTTGACTTCATTTGATTGCGAAGTTTGAGCCACTCAAATTGCTCTGTCTAGTGTCACATTTGTCTTTTTTACAAAGCTTGAGCCAATCAAATTACTCCAAGTATATTTTCTGTCACATTTTTCATATTTGTAAAATGTGAGCCATTTAAAAGGCTCCACATATCTTGTTTTACTTAGTCTTTTTTTTATTTCATTGCGAAGTGCGATCCAATAACATTTGGACACATATATATCTGTCAATTTTTTGGCAGAGTGCGAGCTAATAGAAAAGTGACACCTATCTTAGTTTTTGTGGTGTCAAGTTCTTTGTTTCATGGGTTTTTAACTTTCCTTTGTACCATGGAATCTCTAATTTTCTTCATTCCATGGATTCTTTTAAGTATGTGAACTGAAGTCTAAGCTAATTAAAAATTGACACGTAGTCTTTCTTTTTGCACTTGTCAGACTTTGTCAGACTTGCGAAATGTGATCTATTTGTTTTTGACATGTATTCTAATTATGTCAGGGTGTTAGTCTTTACTTTGAATCTGCTAATAAAACCGTGACACCTATCTTATTTTTTTCCGAACCCAAACTTTATTTCAAGTTTGGTTTATAAATTGTTTAAAGCCATTAATTTTTCAACAAGTGGCTTGTTTGACTTTGATTAATTGTTAGTCTGTCTCATTAGCTGCATTTGCAAAATATGAACTAATTGAAAAGTGACAAGTGTGTTTTCTTTATTTTAAAGCTAAGCGTATTGACGCATGTTTATTTATCTTTTGTCATGTTTTTTGAATCGGTTTAGACCCAAAGAGACTTTAAATGTAAATTTTTTAAGTGTCGTGGTTCCACCAAGGATTTATTTTGAAGCCGACACATGCATCACTTTGTATTATTGATATGTGCCATGTGTCGACCCCCGTATGAGATTTTATTTAACTTATTTTATTTGTTAATTTGTCAAGCTTTCTTTGTTTCGTGGGTTTTCTAATTTGTCTTTGGATTGCAGATTTCAAAGTTTTTTTGTCTCACAGATTCCAAATTAGACCCCGACTCATCTCATTTTTAGCTCGTGCAGCTTGTCCTTTAGCTCGTTGAGCCGAGTTGCTAAAGAACTTGTCGAGCTCTGTAACTTGACCTTGACTCTGTTCTATAAATTTGATCTTAAATCGACCAATTTAAGCTAAATTTTTAGACCAAATCTAGCTATTTTTTGAGATTTAATGAACTGTGCTATGATCTTAAGCTCATAATTAATTAATTAATTAATTAATTAGCTAATTTTTTTGTTAAAATAGTTTGTAACTAGAACATGACCTAGCCCTGTTAAATTGATCTAGAACTTGACCAATTCAAGCTAATTTTTATTAAATTTGAGCTATTTGCATTGATATAACAAATTAAAAGATTTGTAGCTAGTTCTTTATCTTTATTTAGCTTCTTTGAGTCATTTTTTAGATATATTTGTCTTTGTCTTTATTTACCGTCTGAGCGTCTAAAATGGCTACTTTTGTTGTTTTTCAATGGATAAGTCTCATCTCTTGAATTCAACTAATTATAGCATCTGAAAAGTGCATTTGAAAGCCTATTTTATGGCTAGAAAGCTCTGGGATCTAGTGACTGGTATTGAAAACTATCCCATAGGAAGACAAGATACCCCTGAAAGTCTTAACTCCTTTTCTCAAAGATCTCAAGAATCTCTATCCATTCTATTGCAAAGCATTAGAGATGAGTTCTTGATGCATGTAGGCCATTTAGACTCACCTTCAGCTACATAGAAGCAATTAGAGACCATGCATGAAGGAAGTAGGTTGTCTAAGATCATTAATCTTGTTCTAGAATTGTTTACAACACCCATGAAAGGGGATGAGAAAATTATAAACTATCTAGCTAAAATTAAAAACATTAAAGCTCAATTAGATGGCTGTAACTGTGAATTATTTCAAGACAAGATGCTTTAATTCATAATTCAAATAAATATTCATGAAAATTTTAGACATTACATCTCAATCCACAATCCTAAGTATCAAAATGAGAATGATTTTCTGATCTAGACACTTTGTCTTCTTTGTTGATTCAAGAAGAGAGAGTCATGGAGAAATTTGATTAAAAGAGACTACTTCTCAAGCTCTATTCTCTCAAAATAATAATCCCTCTCATACTAGACATTTCGATCCAAATCAAAAATGTAGTATTAAATCTAGATTTAAAACTAATCCTAAGACTAAATTTTTACAAGCAATCAACCATTCAAAGTAAAATTCAATGGAACTTGTAATAAATGTGGAAAATTTGGACACAAAGAGTTTAATTGTAGAGTCAAGATTAATAAATCAGTCAAGAATGCTAAGAACAAAAAGCCTAATAATTTCAAGAAAAATCAGAAGCAAAAGCAAGCAAATGTAGCTGAGAAATCTATTACATTGTATACTTCCCTCTCAGCTTCAAATGAAAATGAATGGATTCTTGATAGTGGTGCCTCTAGGAACATGACTTGCATTCCTAATATCCTTTTAGATATGGTCAAATGTGAAGAGAATATCTATCTAGGAGATAACTCTATCATTAGAGCTAAAGGTTGTGGCAATGTTAAGCTATCAAATGGTGTAATTAGGAATGTCTTGTATGTCCCTAAACTGAAAAATAATCTTTTTCTTGCTCTCAACTAACTAAAGAAAACTATAAAAAAATTGCTACA
Source organism: Taxus wallichiana var. yunnanensis (assembly GCA_018340775.1). NCBI lineage: Eukaryota > Viridiplantae > Streptophyta > Pinopsida > Cupressales > Taxaceae > Taxus > Taxus wallichiana. Next base: position 627,762,037 of record CM031237.1, on the reverse strand, counting down.
AGAAAAATGGTATGTCAAAGATCAGTTTAAAAATAGCATTTCTTCTGGGATCCAAAAGAATGGCTTGTATATATTTTATGGTTTTTTCTCTTAATCTTGTTTTTCTTCCTCTTATAAGAATGATATTCAGCTATGGCATGAAAGACTTGGTCATGTAAATTTCAAGATTCTGTATGATATGTCTAGACTAAATCTTGTTGTTGGTCTTCCTAAGATAAAATCAGAACATGAAACTTGTGAAAGTTTCCTACGTGGTAAGCAACATGCTCAACCATTTCAAAAACATCATGATCCAAATTCCTCTCAGTTATTAGAACTGATCCATAACGATGTAAGAGGTCCACTTGAGGTTCCCTCTCTTAGTGGTGCATTGTATGTTGTTTTCTTTATTGATGATTATTCTAGAATGACTTGGTCTTATTTTATTAAGAATTCGATGTCCTATCTAAATTTCAGGAATTTAAAGCTCTAGTTGAGAATGCTTCAAATCTGAAAATTAAGAGAATTAGGAATGATAATGGAGGAGAATATGTCAGCAAATCCTTTGATGAATTTTGTGTGTCATGTGGAATTCAAAGAGAATTAACCACTCCATATTCCCCTCAAAAAAATGGCATTGCAGAAAGAAAGAATAGGATTGTCTTAGAAATGGATAGGACTATGATTCATGCTTCCAATGTGCCTAAGTTCTTATGGGCTGAAGCTATGAACACTATTTTCTATATTTTAAATAGACTACCTATAAAACCTCTTCATCAAGCTACCCCTCATGAAGTATGGAAAAAGAAGAAACAGATATCTCTCACCTAAGAATATTTGGTAGTCTTGCTTCCATATTCATTCCAAAATAAAAAAGGAAGAAGCTTGATCCAACCTCCTTTTCTTGTATTTTTGTTGGATATGGCTATAAAACTAAAGGTTTGAGAGTCTATGACCCATTCAAGCATGAAATTTTTGAAAATAGAAATGTTCAAGTCTTAGAAAGAAATTTCTCTGTTGATCCTAATGAACCCTCCTCTGCTGCTCTAGAGATAGATCCCGATAATCCTCCTACTAACATTATGGAAACAAAAGTTCAAGAGGCTGATTATCCTGATCTAGATATGATGGAGATTGAGGGGGAGTCATCCCAACATGTCTTGCAACCTAAGATTCCTAGATGGGCTAAAAATCTTGTTCAAAACTCTCAGGCTGATAATCTTAGAAAACTAACTAGAAGTCAACATACCTATCATGCCTTGATGACCCATTATGAGGTAGAACCACAATCCTTTGAAGAAGAATCTCAAGATGATAGATGGATTCAAGCTATGAAGGATGAATATAATGCTTTAATCAAAAATGACACTTGGGAGCTAGTCCCTCCTCATTCTAAGAGAAGCATTGTAGGATCTAGGTGGTTGTTCAAAATCAAATACAACTCTCTAGGAGATATTTATAAGTTCAAAGCAAGGCTAGTAGCTCGTGGTTTCACTTAGAAATCAGGAATTGACTATATTGAGACTATTACTTGTGTTTCTAAGATGAGTACTTGTGAGATTTCTTCTTGTATTTTTCCCAATATGGTTGGGAGATTCATCAAACGATGTCAAAAATTCCATTTTAAATAGTGACTTAAAAGAAGAAATATATATGAGTCATCTTAAAGGATTTGAGGCTCCTGGAAAGGAACTTTATGTTTGTAAGCTTAAAAGTATTTGTATGGTCTTAAACAAGCTCCTAGAGCTTGGTATGCTAAAATTAACTGTTTCTTTCAAGACCTTGGCTTTACTAATTGCTGTTCTGATAATGATTTATTTGTTAAAATTGAAAACAATCATATTGTCATTATTGTCTTGTATGTTGATGATATTTTGATCACTAGCAATGATAAAATTCTAATTGTTAGAATCAAACAAAGATTAAAACAACGGTTTGAAATGACTGATTTGGGTTTATTAAATCATTTTCTTGGCATGATTATCATTCAATATCATAAACTTATTGTTTCATCTCAATCTCAGTATGTTATTAATATTCTTAATATATTTAACATGTTTTATTGTAGGCATGTTTCCATTCCTATTGAAGTTGGTGTTAAGTTTGATCCTAAACCAACTTGTGCTAAATTTGATCCTACTCTTTATAGGTAGCTAGTTGGTAGTTTGATCTATTTGACTATTACTAGACCTAATATTTCTTATGCAATGGGAGTAGTTTCAAGATTTATGCAAGAACCTTATGAGGATAATTGGAAAATGGAAACAAATTTTTGAAATATATCAAAGGCACAATCAATTTTGGTCTTGTTTATTCTTCTTGTAATGATGCACAATTATTTGGTCATTATAATTTTGATTATATTGGTGATGTTACAGATAGAAAGTCTACTTCTAGATATATTTTCAAGATTGGTGATTGGTGCAAGTGTTATCACTTGGATTAGAAAAAATCAAAAAATAGTGTCTATCTATTCTACTAAGGCGAGTATAGGAGTGCCATGGAAGCTGCTAAAGAAGATATGTGACTAAAAAGGTTATTGGTTGAGTTGCACATGGATGTCAAAGGGATTACTACTCTTCTATGTGAAAGTCAGAGCTGCATTTCTCTTGTAAAGAATCCAATTTAGCATCAAAGGAAAAATCATATTAAAGTTCATATGCATTTCATCAGATAAAAATTCCTTAATGGTGATATTGATCTCAGTTCTATCCAACTGAAGATCAGGTTGTAGATATCTTCACAAAATCATTGTGTTCTGTCAAGTTTTGCAAGTTTTATGCCTTGTTGGGCCTATCAGAGTTTCCCTTGAGGGGGAGTGTGCATGACAATGCCACCTCTTAGTGGCCTATTCAAACTTCCAATACTTCCTCCAATTGTAATAAGTAAATGTGTCACTATTTTGTGAAGTTACTTGTAAATCCCAATGAAGCTTTAGTTATGGGTATGCCTTTGGCTCCATAGTCTGTTGTAAGTATTCATATTGTAAAGCATTAGTCTTATGAATCTTTGTTTGGGAAGATCTGTGGATTTCCCTCATTGGCATGCTAAGCTTGAATCACTGTTGTTGATTCATGGGTGCAAACTTGGCATGTCTGATTGTCTTCTCCCACTTAACATTAAGGGGGAGTGTTGGGGTGATAATGTCAAGTGGGATTAGCCACTTGGGCACACCCCAACATGATTATAGTTTGTCTGAACAAAATTTAATGTGTGAAGTCTTTCACACTCAAAGAGTGAAGTGGTTTGACTGATTCACCCACCCAATTTATTGGGTGATCCCTTTTGGGATTGACTATCTGACTATCTACAACAACTATGTAGGATTGTATTAAAGACTGCAAGCTGTCTATAGGACATTTTGATTAACTAAAGTATTGGCTATTGAACAAGAAAGAGACATAGCTCTGTAAATGTGTAAAAATAGCTAAGGAGTGAAGTGGAAGTGTTGGGTAAAATTGTATCAGATTCATAATAAAAGATAGTGCTTTTACAGTGGAGTTTTTTCCTTCGGGTTTCTCCACTTAAATCTGGTGTAATGTGTTTTTGTTCTTGTTTATTATTTGCTTTCATCTCTAGTTCATTAAAATCTATTATTTGCAATCTATTTTCAAGTTATTTATTTTTCTAATAGGCTAGAGACCATAATATATTATCTTCGGTAGTAATGGTGGATCCGTGATGCATGGATTACATTTCCCTTGCTAAATCTAACAAAACTCATGCTTATACTTTCTTGAACCTATTTTCAATTTCCTAGAAAACATTATAATCAACTCATCATCATAAATGTCAAAAATATCATCATCTACGTTCTTCTTACCTTTTTAATTATTTTCAACTTTAAAGGTAACTTCCTTATTGGGAGGTTTATCCACACCTGTCCTCATCTCATAAGTAGTCAAGATACCATGGAGTTCATCCATTATCAAAGTACTCATATCATTGGATTTTTATTTAGTTGATACTTTCCAATAAAAATTAGGAGTGAGAGATCTCAACACATTATGTACCACCAAATTTTATTTCACTTCTTCTCCTAATACTCTAATAATATTGACCACTTGATCTACTCTAAGAAGATATGCAACAATATTTTCTTCTTATTTCATATTTAAACTTTCAAATTGATTTCTATAGGTCTGTAGATTTTCCAAATTCACCTTGGATTCACCTTCATAAATGACTTGTATCTTATCCCACATAATCTTAGCTTTCATCACTTTGAAAAAATATGACTCTTCAATCCACACAAAATAACATTCATAGCTTTAGAGTTATCATTACTATCCTTCTTACATGCTACATCAGTTGGAGGGTTTTAAGGAATAGTGTATCCATCTACAACTAACTGCCATATATCACATCCCAAATACATAATGTGAGTTCTCATCCTGATACTCCAAAAGGCATAATTTTTCCCATCAAACATAAGTGCTTTGCTAGTAGAGGAACCACTTTTCTAACTCACCATTTTTATGCTTCAGAGGATCACCTCAAGCTTGTTAATCTTGATTCGAGGAATTTTTCTAATACCAATTATTGGAAGCACAATCGTTGAGTGGGGGGATGAATCAATTATCAATAAAAATAATAATTCACTTAAGCAATTTCATCCATTAACCATTACACATGCATTTAAAAGAACATAATCATAGAAGAGTAAATGATAGAAAATTAAAAAAGAACAAAAATGTAAGTGGGAAACCATAAAGGGGAAGAAAAACCACCAAAACATAATTTTATTATAGATATGAATCAAATTTAGTTGAGTACCAATTCAACAAGGAGCACCAACCCCTAGCTTTAATGAGGCACCAACCCCATAAGGAGCACCAACCGCAAGATTTTGTAGAGAACCAACCATACAAAGAGGGCGAAACCCCAAGAGGTCTCAATACCAAAAAAATATACCTAATGCTTTTGTCACCTCTAATATGTTTCACTAACAACTGATGATGACACAATTAAGCTCACTCTTGTTTCTCCTTTAAATATGATTAGTAGGTCAACTTAATCAAGATCTTCTTCACCAAGTTGATTAGGTCTAATGAGACATGTATTGAACATATTAACAAACTATATAACATATCAGCACACCCTATACCCTATTTTCAAATTCACCGAGACCTATTTCACCTTCTACAAACACCCCTCTAGCTCACATTTTTTCTTACTTGCATAATTTTATTTTACACCGACTTATGATCCTAAAACATGTAGGTTGACCATAATAGGGAACATTCACTTAAAAATCATGAGAAAATCTTAGAAACATCACACAATGGACCATATAGGTAAGAACTATAATCTTAGGACCCAAATCTCTCCTTTAAGACTCAAGAATCCCTAATGAACTCAAAATGTGTACTCACCAAAAATGAATGCTATTGAGTAAAAAAACCTTTAAAATATTTGAAAAAACTTATACAAAATTTATAAGACCAATTAAAACCTCGATCAATCTTGAACACCTTTGTACCATAATATCACATCATGACGTTACTTGAGAACAAGGACAACCAACATGCCCCAAAACTAGTCTTTAGAAATGAAGCTCAAAACCAAAGAAAATCACCTCAACCATGCAAGTGTAGTATAAAAATGGAAATATAAATACCTCAAGGTCATCACAAAATGAAAATCATGCCACAAATCATACTTGAGACACATTCAAAATGCCTTGACCAGGTCACTGAAAATATCGAAACTACTCCAAAACTATTTATGCAAGAATGAATTCAACAAAAAATTATCGGGGCATAAACATGATCTGAAAACACCGTGGACATGTAGAAAATCTTTCATAATTCCTCCAAAACTAAATTAGTCAACATGTCTAATGCAAAAATGAACTTCTTCAAAAACTCACATTTTTGAGTGGGGTCCACATACAACTTAAACACCTAACTTGCACCTAGAGAAACTTGAGAGAGTCCTCTAAAACCTAAAATCATCATACAATCCAAACCAATCCATTATGGTACACTAGGAATAATATCTTCTCCATCACTATTTTTTATTAGATAAGGTAAGAAAAATGATTATAGTTATAAAGGGCCTTATAAAAGATGCATCGTGAAAAGGAGAAAAAAAGGAAAAAAAGAAACATGGCCCAAAAGGGTTAAAAACTTAACCCACCCAACAAATCATAACAAGATACAATTTTAATAGTCTAGAAAAGGATAGAAAACATTCCAAATCCAAAAAAACCAAGAGAGAGTAACCCTCCCGATAAAATTAAAAAATTCCCCCAACAGATCGCTAAAATCTTATAAATTCTTAAATCATTTAGCCTTGAGACACTTGGTCGAGCTAGTGTGGTGAACATATTAACCTTTACATTTAACATCCTAGTTGACCAAGGTGTGAGTTTCATCCTCCAACCACTCCCCCTTGTCAGAGCTACTAAGCCACAACTTTAACCTATGATTCTTGTGGCCTTGTTCCATCTTATCTAGCATCCCATGCATAGCCATAACCATTTTCTTTAACCCGGTGAGCTCATCTCGATATTATTTTGGACTTTATTGATACTCTTTGAATCCTCAATGAAATTATTCATGTTATTTTCCAAATCATTCCTCACCTCGCTAAGAGAATCAACATATTTTTCCACCTTCTAGATCCAGAGAGTATTATTTTCAAGATTTGGACCCCAATCGGACTCCATATTATCTTTGAATTTTGAAAAATCCCCTTTCATGCTGGACAAGGTAACCATTTTCACTCTACAACCCTTCCCTTTCCTATGTGTGTCGGTCCTCTTTTTCTTCCACACTGACCATACGAGTCAATGAAGGTGCGGTTGTCTTGAGTCATCCAAATTAGGACCCATTTCCTTGGTCAAGATTAGATTTCCAATTTTTAGAGGATAAAAATGAGGTCATGGTGTAGGGGGTCTCCACCTTACCCTGCTTGAAATCCTTAATAGACGTAAAAAGAGACATAAAAAGATAAAAATGTAGACTCATGGAGACATTATGGAAAAAAATATTGAGAATGGGAAAATGATGAGTATAAATTTTCCTATATTTTCCCTTGAGGGTTATATACCTCATTAGATGCAAAAAAATTTGAGATGCCCAGGATACGGTAATGAGTAATACCATCCACCAAAAAGTAACTTTTTAATTACCTATGAAAAATCTATGGTTTTCATGGTTTCTACTGAGTCCTCTATTTAAATATATTTAGGTCATTCATCTCCATCCCCGATGCCAAAGCAATAGAGAGTTTAGAGACCTAGATTTCCATACCTCTCATAGCCACTTTCCTATTGTCCCAAGATCTGGGAAAATTCAAGGTGAGAAAAGGATCTGACTTGGTGAGCCTAGAAATGTAATTTCTAAAACCCCTTTTCTTAAGATTCACCAAAACGAAGGATTATCCTTTAAATCCCCATAGTATTAAGGTTGATGCAAAGTCTCTTTTGCCTCACATGATATCACGACCAACATGAAAATGAGAAATGAAAACCAAATAATCGGTACAAGTAATAAATCTGAAATTAATAGTAATACTAGAAAATTGGTCACATGTGCCAATAGTCTTTCCTCTCATGTTACCATTGATGGAAAAGATCAAAGCTAAGTAAGCGAATAAAGTAACACTTAAGTTAGTACTTTTCATCATTTACAAGAGAGTTAATTTTAATTGGAAGCTCTTCCACCTTTGTCCATAGTTTAAAATCATGAATTATCACTCTCATATTTGTAAAGGAATCTGCACATTTATTTCCCCCTCTAGGGGTGTGGAGGAGGGCCAAGTTGTCATTAAAATTTAACAATTCCCTAATATCTTGAATGATATTTCTGAGATCCCAATTATGATTCATATATATTTTCATAGTGTTAATGATAAGAAAGGAGTCCCCTTCAATCTAGACACTCCTTAAATATTTCTCCTAGCTAAATTAACAACCCATAAAGCATCCATGCCCTCCAAAAGTTATTAGAATGAACTCCTAAGGGCCTAACATATACGATAATAAATTTCTCTTCATGATTGCGAAGAATACCCCCACCACCCACTAAGTATGGGTTACCTATTGAGGCCCCATCAAAGTTCAGCTTCACCTAATTGACTTCCAAATTAATCCATTTTGTGATGGATTTAGAATGGGGTGGGGGATAGAATGGAAATGTGTTGGACTAAAACTTCATCCTTGGGGTAAGGGGATTTGATTTTATCGTTAAAAAGTTTCATATTTTCCTTAAGAGAAGCTATAAGGCATTCACCCACCTTCTTAGCTGAAGCATATTGGTCCCATAGAATACTCCCATTTCTATCCTTACATAAACACCAAAGAAATTGGGGAGGGTCGTGTACCAAACAATGAAATAAAAAGTAAATTTGAAGGTGAAAGATCATTGGGAATCGAGCACATCCATGAAATCGACAAGATCCACTAGAGATTGAAAAGACAAAACATTAGAGAAAGAACAACAAAATAGAATGGGAAATGAATGAACATATAATTTTCATTTTCCTCTTGCTAACCACTGAGAGAATGCTTCTGCTGGGAATGACCATTCCTCTTTTCCTCTAATATTCACGAGTGAGGATCCTATTTTGAGATGCTAACCAATAGAAAATGTTGACCTTTGGAATAAAATTCTTGATCCAAAGTTTGTTCCAAAAATATTTATGATCCAAGGATTTGAAATTTAAAATATAAGATTACTTGGTGAGAAATCCCCTGAGTTATCCCTCTCCATACCACTTGAATCTTCTTGTTGAAACCATGGTATATGGAAATTTTGAAGTTTAAGATTGATTTCATTAAAAGTTTGTATAGATCCTTATAAATTAGGGGAGTAAGCATATAAATAATCCTTCTTCCCTCACCCCCACTTCCTAAAAATCCTAGATCATTCTTCACCCATCCGCAACAAAAAAGGAAACAAAAATTCCATGTTTCTTCATAAATCAAAGGCTTATCACCCAACTAACTATCTTCCCGAACCTGATTCTAGCACCTTCCCCACATTACACTTAATGCTTTGGACTAAAATTTTCTTATAAGAGACAAAATAATTCAAAAATCGAACGCAAGGGAAGATCATTAGCAAGAAAAAAGGTATCCATTTTGTCAATGTTCCGTAGATATTTATTTTTCAAGATATCAACCCATAGGCCTTCCTCCTTAGTAATTCTCCAAATAAATTTAGCCAACAAAGTTTCATTCATAAATTTAATATCTTTTAGCCCAATCCATCAGAGAATATTTACAGTGATCTTCACTCCGGACAAAGGAACCTCTTCTAAATCCTTTACGTGGTCACAATAATTTTATCGGGAAGCTTAAAAATAGACATGACATATATGAGGATACCTTGTATAGAAATTAGAATAAGTTTCACTTTACAAGATTGTGATAGGAGAGAAAATTTCCAAGAGGAGAGTTTCCTATGAACCGATCAAATGAGAGGATTCCAAAGTGAGTTATCCATTTTTTATGAATAAGGGGCATACCCAAATAAGTATACTGAGAAAGGATTTTTTTGCAGCCTCAAATTCTTTCCAGTTTCTCTTGGACACTAATGAAGAAAACATCACTTTTTAAAAGTTAACCAATTGATTAGATGTCAATTAAAAGTATTTTAAAAATTATAATTTCTAGCTTCTGGACTAAATCCTTTCCCAACAAAAACTTTTCATCCACAAATTAGATCAAATAGAAAAGGTGTAATCCATTTGATATTTTTATCCCTTGGAAAATATTTTTATTAGGTACCTCATTGCATAATCTACTGAGGGTTTCAACCATGAAAATGTAAAGGAAAGGAGAGAAGGGGGTACCCTATTATTGTCACCTATTAAAAAAATGTAAAATTTTCAAAAAAAAATTTGAATTTTTAGGATAAATGACTCTTTACATGGATGTAATTAATTTTTTTGGATTCAAATAAGTGATAAAAGTTCAAGATATAGTGTATTGTTTAGTTATTTGGGCTTTGTGCAGCTATTACAGGTTTTGAAGGAATAGGAGGAGTAATTCCTCCATCCCTCTTGATCCCACGATTCTCTAATAACATACAATACTCTATGTAGTAGTGGTAGTCATATTTCTATTTCCCCATCGGAGCTCATTCCATGAAGTTCATGGTTCCCCATAATTATGAGTTCTCCACAAGGCTTCATTCTTTGTATATTCATTTTTGGCACATTTCATTGTTTTCTCCTTTTTGTGGGTATTGCGGGAGTTTTTAGAACAAGAGGAATTATTCCATCCTAGATTTATTTCTCCACACTTCTTTTCCACCTAAAAATCCTTACCTCCTATAGCTTACACGAATATCTATTACCCCAGACGGAACCGTTCTCACGAGCGCTTAGTTCCCGTAATCCCTTTGCTCTCGCACGATAATAAGTTCAATGAGTTCTACCATCTCCTGTCATATCCATGTATAAAATAAATAGTTAAATTAATTCTCACGACCCTATCCATCTCGCATTACACTAACTATGCCCAAATTTCACCCATTTCGAATTCCATTGCACTAAAAAGTTAAAATTGGTCATTTTTAACCATTATAAATTGAGAATTCTCACTTTGTGCACTATCTATTTCAACTCTCGCACCCTCAAAAGATAATTTTATCCAAATTCAAAAATTCAATTAGAACCATTGTGAAGCAACCATCTTTTCTATACTAAAGGTGAGTGATTTCACTCTTTTTATATAGTTTTGTAGTTATTTGTGTTCTTGACCCTCTCCCTTTCAATACCTCTAGAAACCCACTTTTGGTCCTCCATTTTCCCTGCAATTTTCTCACACACCTCCACAATGAAGTTCTAATATAGAGGATATGAACACATCTCTTCTCTTGAAAAATTTGTGCCCAATATTGGAGATAATGTCATGAGGCATATGAAACTATATGATTTTCTTGGCTCATATTTCTTAAGATACTCCGACCATAATTTCCTAATGCATTAAAAATAGTCTAATTACATATTATCCTTCTTTCCCTACCTATGTTCAATGAAATGACACCATTCTAGATCATGCTCATTTTTATCCACATAAAAATAAATTAAAAATCCCTAGGGTTAAATAATTGCTAAGCTAGATGCCCATTACATTAATGTAGCCTTAGGAATTCCAATCTTTGAGAACTCTAAAACCCCGATCAAGGTTGAAGCTCAAAATCTCTTTGATCAAGCCAAAGATAAATATCAGACAATGAAAACCAAGTCTTGGCTCAAAACCCAAAAGAAAGGAGGTTCCAAGTTGCGCAAAGTTTCGTACAGGTCGATTTTAAGGAAGAATTTTTAGATATGATCAAAATGCTTGCAAAAATTATGGGCAAACTGTAACCAATGAATTCCAATACTCAATGTGTGTGTATATCAATTTCATATGTGAAGACAAAAAAATATTGAATTGGGGATAAATCATAAGTAAGAACACGAGTGAACAATTAGTTAATATCCATCAAAGAAAAACCATTCACATGACTTCCTATTTGATGTACAGCATAGTAGCTTACATAGTATGGATATGGTTATCACCATAAGATGATATGAAAAAATTTTAGTGTATGAATTCTACCCTCAGCTCACATATGAAAATAGTAAGACTCGCCACAAGAGATTCAATGATGCCTTCACCATGTTCCTGGTTAGGTTATGGGAGGGAAATGTAGTTGAAAGAGTCTCTTCATAGGAAATAAAACTGATCTCCACATCTAGAATCCTCTCCAACCAATTCAGGAAGTTTTCATACATTAGGACAACTATATTTTAAGGTGCACCTAAAACATTTCCCATGTATTATAGTGGATAACTCGTTGTAGTGGAGCATTTTAGGCAATTGGATATATTGCATAGGAATTTCAGGGACAAGAAGATCACTAGTATTCAGTTTCCTATCTCATTGGGAAACTACACATGTAAGTCTGCCCTAGATGCACAAAATGTTGAAAGAAAAATTTCACAATTTAAATTTCATACCTATCAGAAGAGGTCCTCATTTTTTTGCAAGGTTTTCATCTCCAATCATCTCAAAATAACCTATTATCACATTCCCACATTTGAGGAGTACTAGGAAGACTATGAAGATGAGTATGAAGTGAGGAAGAGGTACTTTGGAAGGATATCATTACATCAGATCAAATATATCAACTTGTACCATGTTCTTGAAGGCCTTGAAGATGATTATTTTTATTTTTACTCTATAGAATATATCAAATCAATCCAATATATGCCCATCCCAACCATTGGTGGTATCGGAAAGAGAGAGATGCTCCTAATGAATTGAATACTCCTATGTTAGTGATGATAAGACAATGGTTCAATAGTAAGATGAAGGAATACAAAGAAATGATGAAGACATACTTCCTCTCAAGAATCCTCTACCTCTCATAAAGATTATCCAACCCAATTGAATCTTTCCTCCTCACCCTTGGATTCAAGAACCAAGGTGTATGTAAAGAAAGATAAATCAAACGAGGCAGAGAAGAATGAGGAAACACATAATAAAGAAGTGGAGATAGAGAAGGTACAAGAATCAACCGATAAAGTTTCCCTTACTCCCGATCCATGTACCATAGTCCTCTAAACAAGGTGGGAATGTAATTTAGGAAATAAAGAAATGAACCAGAACAAGAATTAAGAAGAAGAAGAAGGTAATGAGGAAGGTGAAGATGAGGAAGATGAGGTAAAGATCATTGAGCTCAATACAAAAATATAGTTCCTCAAGGCCTAAACTAGAAGTCAAGTGACAATATTTTTCTTTTATCTAAGCTCCTACTCTTGAGGTTTCCACTTCTCAACCTCTCAATCCTAAAAATGTCATTGCATTTTCACCTCCTCCAAATCCACCTTCCAGTGATTCATTCACATGGGTTTAGCCCATGATTGATAACAATAACATAAAGGATTCATATCAGATAGTTACTCCAATATTTGATGCACCTTTGGCTTCCCTACTAGGCACAACTCCTCCTTCCAAAAAAGATAAATAAAATTCTTGATTGGTCTCACATTCCAAAGGACAACAATTTCTATAAATTTCTAAACCTAAAGGAGACAAGGATGAGAAGGAGATATCTATTTCAGACTTGGATTTGACCAAGATCCCACTTAGAAAGTCTACTCCGCAGAAGGAGAAGTACAAAATACCAAAGAAACAATTTCAAATGTCATTGAAAGGGTAGATAAAGGAAATAAAACTCAGGTTAAGCATGACGAACAAGTGTAGGATCTCTCAAACTTAAATAAATACTTTCTCTCATCGATAAGACTCCTTTAGATTCCACCCCTCTCTTTGAACTCTCACCTATTGCTGCCACTACGAGAATTGATGCCAAATCCATAGCACAAATCCAAAAGAATGTAGCATTTGAAAATATTCTAAGGCTTGGGTTGAAGGAATTTTGGTCTCCGGATTACAATTCAACGATGAAGCTTATATAATGTATGACAACATCATTGGTGCTCGGGACCAAATACACTTGGGGATAGATATAATTAAAAAGAACTTAAACTTTGTGCTGAAAGCATTCAATATCTTCCTATCATGGCACCACTGATGATAATTTCCTCTTGTCACATAATCTTTTTATGATTCCAAGATAAAATTGTAAAATAATTGGATGTATAGTGTTTAATGGAGAATAAAAGTGTTGAAAGAAGTTGCAGCTGTCTTGAGAAGCATGGTACAAAAGGAGAATCATTGAAAGAAAAATATTCCACTTCAAGTTTTTCATATTCTTAAAATTTGGTTCAAAAGCTAGATAATGACATGATTTCCATTAAAAACAACTTCTTGAGAATGTTTCAGACAAGGATATCATGAGAAGGAAATTTCAGCCAAGGAATCATCTACTTGTTTCCTAACCAAAGCTGGCTATTGAAGCTCCTTCTCTGAAGGTTCCTGATGCAGGAGCATCCATAAAAATACCTTTAGTTTCTAAATTGATGCTTCTTGGAGTCAATGTGAGTTTTGAGATAGCTTTATAGGTCCTAATAGTTCATATGAGTCCATTCAATATAGTAGTGGAGATTGGGAATTTGAATTGTCCCTCTTATGTAATTTCCCTCCAACAAGGGGAATTTGAAAATTTCAAAATCATGTAATGGATATGTGGATTGTAAAAGGGGCTTCATGTCTATTAGAGTTTATTAGGTGTTGATGGATTCATATTAGGGTGAAGGACATGTGTGATGAGCCTTGTGTACTTGTGCATCATTAAGATGCTTACAATAATGTGCAAAGGGAAATTATGAGCCTCACAGATGGAATTTCAAGAGTCACTAGGAAGGTCAGTCATAATTTGAGTCTTGGAGGGTAGTTACATGAATGGAGAGTTTGAGTAGAGAATGGTAGTAGGGATTTCTAGATTCATTCCTTGGGTAGAGGAAGAGGAGCATAAGTAAGTGATGAAATATAGTGTATTTTGTATGAAGTTTTTGAATGGAATGTCTACTTTATTTTATTTTGTCTGTGCATATCTTGGTTTGGGAAATGTATTTCTAAGTTTTTTCACCCATGTGTGATGGATAATTATTTTGGTAGATTTTACAAACTTATTTTATTGATGCTTTAATGATCTTACTATGAATGGCTAATTGATACTTACATTGTTTTGATGCATAAATACTTATTTATTGAGATGAAGGAAGAACATGACTCGGATATCTCTTAGGAGGTGAAAGATTGAGTTTATTGATTGATGCATGAGGAAATATGTGTGCAAGGATGGTGAAGGTATGGACAATAAGACTTGGAGATTAATGAATTCTTTTGCATGTTAGGAAAGGTTTCTACGATAGTGCATGAGCTAGAGATGTACATTATGTTTTTAAAGAATGTGAATCCTCTTAAATATGCTTGATGGCGAGAGGAATGAATTCTAATGTAGTGGAAAAGTGTCAACACAAGGTAAAGGGCATAAACCTTTCATTTTTTTATTGAAGTTACTCTCAAGCGAGACTGTGCAAGTTAATGAATCAAGACAATGAGCAAAATGATAAAGGAAGGTTTCGCATGGCTCTTCAAGGATCGCTGGTAAGTTTATTCTTTGTATAACACATAGATAGATCTTGTTCCAACATCTTGTGCCTTGAATCAAAGGATTAAATAAATTATATCAAGATGACTTTTCTCGGGTTCATTGTGAGGGTTTCTTAAGGATCTAGCTAGGGTTTGGTTGTTGAGCTACTTAACCACCACATTTTTTCTTGAAGATTCTATTATATGATTCAAAGGAACCTAGGAAGGTGAATAATAAGTGAATTATATGGAGTAAGGGTTAGTTTTGTATATTTCTATGAAAGTTAGAAGGAGTTTGGTAAACACGAGTTAAAAGGGCTAATCTAGAGAAGGGTTTTGTTATGAAGTGTCATTTACCTTTTGAGACAAGAATTTAAATCTTCCATGAATTTAAAATGCCAAAATGGGTCCTAAAAAATGTATGGTTTGGTATTTGAAACCTTAGGATGGTTAATCTATGCATGATAGTTTCTTAAGACAAGCCTAGTGAGGGTTTAGGAGAAAAAATACAAAAAGTATGGTAGAAGGAGTTGGGAAAGGAGTTAAATCCTAGAACTTTACAAACATATCAGTGGAAGTGGAAGGACACTAGTGAAGGTGATATTTATTTGTGGGTATCTCAAGAAAATTATTTGCATGAGTGAAGATACAACCTTGTCTTAAGGGAAGTCAAGGGTAGTCTTGTGTAAAAGAGAATAGTGTGAAGATTTGAGTTGTTTGGATGCATTTCTTAAGTACATATAAATATGTTATGAAGTGCATGAACAGTGGTATAGGCCTAAAGAGAAACAAAAGAGAAAGAAGTCAGGCTTTTATCCTTGAACTAGAGAGATAGTGAAGCAAAAGGGAATATTCGGTGAGGAGATACAAGTGCAAGGTCATTTTGATGATGAATGAGCTATGTAATGAATGGAATGGTGTTGTGAGGAAGCATATGGAGTAGTGTAAACCAATACATTAAGGTGATATAGAGTCAGTAGTCAAGACTTGAATAAAGAAAGCAATTTTTAACCCTTTTTGGGATTGTGTATGATCCTTTTACGCAGAGACTAAATGAAGTTCTTGTTTTTAACCTCTTTTAAGTTGGATATATAAATGATAATATAGTTTCTCTTTGCATCAATTCCAGTTAATGTATAATTTTAAGTAAAAGAAGCTAAAGATGAGGTAGTAGTAGAAGAAATTGAATAATTTGAAGAAGAACTGAAGAATTCCAAGATGAGGAAGATGATTATCAATTAATTATCTCCTCTCGTGAGTCGGATGATGATGATTATGATGATATATTTTCTAACATGAATAGTGAATCTTACGCTATTATGAATAGGAAAATTTGAGTAAGAAGAAAGACACCATGTAACTTGAGAATAAAGAGAAGGTCAAAGAATCCTGGTTGTTATCCCAATGGTTTTTAGAAGAGTATTACCCATTCCTACTGCAGCCAAAAAAAGTAAGTTGTTACTCCATCTAGTACTTCTTATTTTTATTTTGTGCCTAAATTTGTAATAACCCCTACACTTGTGTCCAAACACCTTCAACTCCTAAAGATGATAAACTTAAATCCCCAACTATTTCTAGCTAATAAGATCCATTGTCTTCAGGATGTTTTGATATCATAGACCATATTAAGAGAACAAAAATTCAGATCTCTAAAGCTAAGTTATATAAAACTCATCCTGAGGCCTTTTCCCAAGTGTTAAAATTTGTGAATACCAACCGTATTCCATCTTCCATGTCTTCTAAAGGTATATTTCCTACCCCCAAGTCTCCCTCTCAACAAAACTTAATGGATTACGCACCTTCCACATCCAGAAAATTTGAACCTTTCTATGTAACATTTCTAATATCCGGCACAAACTCAGCAATTGTGTTATTGATTCTAGAGCATTTGATAAAGTGATTCCCAAACAAAAATTCACTTGGTCTTAGCCTTACGTGAACCTTTGGTTCTGCTTATTCAATCGAGACCAAGGAAGTTCCATTAGTTGGAAGGATAAAGGATGCTCAAGTGGATTTTTACGCCTTTCCCAGAAAGCGAGTCAAAGCCACTATTATTGTTGTTGATATACCTCCATCCTATGGTATGCTCTTGAGTAGAAATTTTTGCAAAGAAGTTGGAGGTGAAATCCAAATGGACTGGTCTCACGCATTGATTCCAGTCAAAGGGGAGATGAAGAAATTGTTTCCAGAAAGGCAAGTTGAATATATTGTCCAGAAGACAAATGACCCTAAGGCACAAATCATGTATGAAGACATGGGTCATGGAAACTACATGGTGATGTCTCGAATATGAAGCCAAGGCTCCTAAATTTATTCAAGAGGATCCAAGTGATATATGGACTCTCAATTTTGATGGAAGTTGTTCCACAATGGATTCAGAGAAGGATTATTACTCATGTCACCTATCGGTGAGATAGGATTCATCTTAAGAGGCCTCTGGGAAATTGGAGGTAGAATATCCTTGGCGAATATCCCCTGGAACCATTTTTGCAAGACATGTGAATTTCATGTGGTTTGTGAATCAAATTATTTCCCAATAGAATCTTTCATGTTGCATGACAACAATGTCCTTATCACATGACAACAAAAAATCATTTGTCATATGATAGAAAAGTCCCTGTCACACACGACAACAAAATTTATTGTCATGCGACAAAAAGTCCATGTCTCATGACATCAAAATTTACTTTCACACAACAAAAATTCCTTGTTGCACAAAAACAAAAAAATTTGTCTCTTGACAACAAATTTGTTAAATTCCTATCATGTGATCTTTCATTTTGTAGTTTTGTGCTTCTCTTTCCTTTGTTGGAATGCATCTTTAACCTTTACTATTGTGTGTCCTTATCTTTCCTATGTCTCTAATAGTTAATGTCGCATGTCCTTATCCTTATACTTTGGATGGTACCTTACTAGTAAGGGTATACTACTAGGATAATTAACTATATTTATATAAGCGTAGTTTTGAATAGTAGGTGAAGGAAAACCCTAAAAAGTTTTATATTGGAAAATTTAGGTGAAAGGTACATTTTCGTACTCGAAAAAAATGCCTTTTTCAAATTTTCAAAATTTGGAATATTCACCAAATTATGAATATTCGCCACTAAAATTTTCCCTACAATGAACTCCACACATTCTCATACAAGCTTCAATTTTTCTAATACAAATAACATTGTTGAGTATGACACCCTCCTTCTTGATGTAACGAAATAAAAGAGATGAGAATAAATAACCTCCATTCAAAAGGTGATGTTGAGATTATTGTCAAACAAGTTTGGGGTACATTCTAGGTGAAGAATGAAAGGATGAAACATTATTGCAACAAGGTATGGGATTCCATTGAGTTCTTGGATGCTTTCTCAATTGATGTTATAACTAGAGATAACAAATCAAGAGTAGATTCTCTAGTAGTATCCGGGTCCTTACTCATCCCTCATCCAAATTTCAATCAAGATAAGTTCACTGTGGAGATGATATTTAGAAGTGTTCGGATAATGCAGAAAAATTATACATGTTTAATGATGATCAAAATTTGATTTCTTTCCTTGAATTAAATGATAATTTCAGTCAATTGTATTTTTAAGGAAGTGAGGCTAGCTATCATGAATCTACTACCTCCTCTATACCTAAAGAAGGAGTTAAAGAGGAATCAAATCAAGATGGATGTATCAAACTCAAAGGTAATAAGATACCTAGAGGTATTGTCAACTTAGAAGATTTATTTGAAAAAAACGATAGATATGTAAAATGAAAAATGTCACAAGACACCAGTCAATCATCAAAATAGGAAAATATCAATTTGGGAAGTGATGAGAAGCCAATATTTGTCAATCTAGGAAAGTGTTGTTCTAGTGAAGAAAGAAGAAAATTGGTTGATTTGTTGAAAAATTGTTAGTGTAGGATTTATTTTCCTCACTTTATTTGTATTATCCTACTTGGGATATTCCACCTCACTTAGAGTTTCCCTACACTTATGGGATATGATTTCTTAGGTGTACACTTGAGTACACTATTCTAGGTGTTGGTTACCACTTTACTACACTATTTTAGGTGTTAGCCACCACTTGAATACACCATTATAGTTATTGGTTACCACTATTCTAGTTAGAGATTTCCATGATTATAGGAGGAGGTTACACATTCACTTCCTATATGTACATCTTTCACATAATTCTATTAGATCGTATTGAGTTGAAGCTATTTCGTGTTATTATAATTATCTCTCTTGTATTTTTGTAATTTTCATAATTTTTGTAATCTTGAACCAGTAGATATTTGGCACTTATCCAATATGGTATTAGAGTTGATGTTAGGAATTAATAATATCTAATGCGGAATAATTCCTCAGAATCACAATAATAAGAAGTATGAATAGAATTACATAAATGAAAAATGCACAACACGAAGACAATATTTAACATGGTTCACCCAATGTGGGCTACATCCACCAAGAACACTTGCTCATATTTTATTACAAGCCAACAGTCTTCACAATTACAATAATCAGATCTTGTTTGGAGCTGCGCTCAACAAACCCTCCCGAATTCACACACACTATTCACCTTCACAAAACACACTCATATAAATCCTATTGTATGTCCATCTATTTATAAGTACATCAATAGGTAGCCAAAGAGGTAGTTTTACAAAACAATGGGTACGAAAAAACCATGGGCCCAAAAATAGCCCATAGTGGTTACCCATTACCCATGGGTTAATAAACCACCCATGGAAATTTGCTTCAGGATTCACCCCGAGCCCCCATTAGGGGGCTTCACCCCCCTGAACCCCTTTGACCCGCTCACCGGTGAGCGGGACCACCGTAAAAATATCCGAGTGTAACACATGGAAGGTGTACCAAACTCTAACATGAAAACAGGCTCCATAAACATAACAATCTTCCACTTGGAGACTGATTTCTACTGAGAAAGCTTCTCAACCCTTCATTGTCATCCGTGAAGACCAACCAAAGCTGAACATAGCTTTAGTTTATCCCTTATGACCACCTTGGTCATCATGTCTATAGGATTCTGACTAGTATGAATCTTCTCCAACTTCAACTTATCTTCCTCCAAAGTTGTCCTGATGAAGTGATATATCAACTGTATATGCTTCATCCTATAGTGGAAAGCAGAGTTCTTATCTAGGTGTATAGCTCTCTGACTATCACTATGCAGCTTACATTCCTCCTGCTTATGCCCCAACTCCTCAAGCAATTGTTGTAACCAAATCATCTCTTTGCTTGCCTCTGTGGCAGCAACATACTCAGCCTTCGTGGTTGACAAAGCCACCAGCTTCTGTAGTCATGAAATTCAACTCACTGTTGTCCCACCTACAGTGTAAATATAACATGTCATGCTCCTCTTGCTGTTTACATCTCTAGCCATGTCTGAATCTACATAACCATGTAAAGTGGTGTCGATCCTTTGTAGCACAAAGCTGTCTCCATGGTCCCTCTCAAATACCGAAGGATCCACTTTACTACTTGCCAATGCTCTTTACCTGGATCACTCATAAATCTACTCACAACTCCCACTGCATGGGCAATATCAGGCCTAGTGCACACCATAGCATACATCAAACTTCCAACTGCTGATGAGTAAGGTACCTTGGACATCTAGTTTCTTTCCTACTCTATCTTGGGACACTACTCCTTTCATAACCTAAAATGGCCTGCCAAAGGAGTCCCAACAGGTTTATCATCTGCATGTTAAACATATCCAATACATTCTTAATGTACTCTTCCGAGATAAAGTCAGCTTCCGTTCCTTCCTATCCGAGTTATCCTCATACCAAGGATTTTTCTGGCTACCCCAAATCCTTCATATCAAAGGATTCACTTAGCTGTTTCTTGAGTACTTTTATTTCCTGCATGTTTTTACCTACAACCAACATATCATCAACATACAAACACAGGATAATATAACTTCCATCCTAAAATTTCTTTGTATACACGCAATGGTTAGAATGACATTTAATATAACCTTGCTCCATCATGAAGCTATCAAACTTCTTATACCATTGATGTGGAGCTTGTTTCAGGCCATACAAGCTCTTCTTCAGTTTGCACACCATCTCCTCTTTACCTTTGACTTCATATCCTTCTGGCTGTTGCATATATAGCTCCTCCTCCAAATCACCATGGAGAAATGCAGTCTTTACATCTAACTGTTCTAAGTGCAAGTCTTCTGCTGCCACTATTCCAAGAATAGTTTTGATAGAAGTCATTTTTACTATAGGAGAAAAAATCTCATCAAAATCTATACCTTGTTTTTGTGCAAACCCCTTGACCACCAACCGGGCCTTATATATTTTCTTTCCTCCTTCTTCATCTTTAACTCTATACACCCACTTATTCTGCAATGCTCTTTTGCCTTCCGGTAGCTTCACCAAATCCCAAGTCTAGTTCTCCATGAGAGACTTATGCTCCTCATCCATGGCTTGCTCCCACTTCTTACTAGCATCTACCTGCATTGCTTCATCAAAGATCTATGGCTCTCCACTATCAGTGAGTAATAAATAATAAAGAGAAGGAGAAAAATGTTCAGGTTCTTTTCTTACCCTAGAAGACCTCCTCACTATAGGAGTTTGGGGTTCTGTTGAGTAGGTTCCTGAACTGATTCATGGGTCACTATCCCATCCAGAAGATCCTCTACCACTGCATATTATTTCTTGGATTCTTCCCTATTTTCCTATGCAATTGTTGCTTATACATGACTTTCTCATTAAAGACCACATCCCTAGACCAAATTATTTTCTTGTCCTTAATACTCCAACATTTAAATCCAAATTCATCACCACCATAAATAATAAAAGTGCATTTTTCTGATTTAGCCTCTAGCTTGGTCCTATCATCCTTGTCAATATGAACAAACACCTCACATCCAAAGACTCTAAGAAATGAGTAATTGACTTTCTTACCATACCAAGCCTCCTCAGGTATGCCTCCATCCAAGGCACTTGAGGGTCCTCTATTTATCAAGTACACGGTTGTGCTCACTGCTTCTACCCAAAAATAAAGAGGCAGTCCTACATGTATCCTCATGCTCCTAGCACGTTCCATTATTGTTCTGTTCATCCTTTCTGACACCCCATTTTGTTGCAAGGTTCCTGGAACCATCTTTTTCTTCATGGATTCCATTCTTAGAACAATAATCATCAAATTAATTGCTGCAATACTCCCCTCCATTATCTGACTAGAGACATTTTAAATTAAGACTGTTTCATTCTCTACCAAGGCTTTCCATTTAACAAAAGTATCAAATACATCAGATTTGTTTCTAATACAATAAACCCAAACTTTCCTTGTTGCATCATCAATAAAAGTAACATAATAACTTGAACCCCAAGAGATGATACTTGAGCTAGCCCCCACACATCAGAATGTACCAACTCTAACTTACTCTCTTTCTTCGTAGGTCCAACCTTGAGAAACCTTACTCACTTCTATTTCCCATATATGTAGTTCTCACAGAAATCCAAACTTGTTTCTGTATATCCAGGAAAATTCTTCTTTATGATGTCCATGCCCTTATGGCTCATATGACCAAGCCTATAGTTCCATAATGTTGTATCTACATCTAAAGCCACAAGATTACAATAATTAGTACTATCAGTGGATAAATACAAGATTCCAACCTTCTTACCTCTTGCCACCACAAGAGAACCCTTGGTAACCTTCCAAGAGTCAGCTGTAAATATCACAGTACAACCATCACTTCCCAATTACCCCGCCGATATCAAATTTCTCCTTAATGTAGGCACATGTCTGACATCCTTCAATAGCCATGTATTCCCATTTTGCATCTTAACCTGAATAGAACCTTTTCCAACTATACTGCAAGGATCATCATCACCAAGAAAAACATGCCCAAAATCCCCTTGAACATAATCAACAAAATAATGCCTATGTGGAGTAGCATGAAAAGAAGCCCCTAAATCTAAAACCCAAGATTCAGTAATATTATGCAAAGAAAGAATCAAAGCATCCTAGCATACATTACTCGATGCCACATTTTCCTCCTTGTTTTCTTCTTTTGTTTCTTCTTATCCTGAAGCTCCCAACAGTCCTTCTTTGCATGCCCAAACTTTCCACAATTCCAACATACAATCTTGCTCTTGGATTTTGACCTTGCCGATCTTTCGATTTTCCACGGTTTCCTCTATTCTTCTGTCTCCCTCTAGTTTCCATTGTCAAAGCATTCCCTGAAGTAGAAGATTCCCAAAGCTTTTTCTTCACATTTCCTCACTTAGAATCACCCCTACAACATCCTCAAACTTCAACTTCGAGTTAGCTAGAACCGAGTTGCTTACCGCCATTACCAGGCTATTCCAACTTTCAGGTAAAGAGCACAGAATTAATAAAGCCCTAACTTCTTCATCAAATTCTATTGTAACCAAAGCTAGCATATTCACAACCATATTGAAATCATTTAAATGATCTGCTACTGAACTATTCTCAAACATCTTCATATTAAACAACTTTTTCATTAAAAATATCTTGTTAGAGGAAGAGGGTTTTTCATACAACTTCCCTAATGCATCCATTAGATCTTTTGTAGTCTTTTCCTTTGAAACATTAAATAATACCGAAGATGTAAAGACATAGCCAGATTGTCCCAAGTGCCTTCCTATCCAGAAAATCCCATTCTCGCATCTGTCATGCTCGAGGGTTTGTTCACCTTCTCAGATAATGGAGTATAAAGATCCTTTTGATAAAGGTAATCTTCCATCTGCATCTTCCAAAGAATGAAATTCTACCTATTGAATTTATCAACCCTAGATCTTCCATCATATGCCATAGCTTCTACTCAAGCTAAAAACTTTCCCTGTGATTCAACACTTCAGCAAACCAAACTAGGCTCTGATACCAATTGTTAGGAATTAATAATATCTAATGCGGAATAATTCCTCAGAATCGCAATAATAAGAAGTATGAATAGAATTACAGAAATGAAAAATACACAACACGAAGACAATATTTAATGTGGTTCACCCAATGTGGGCTACATCCACCAAGAACACTTGCTCATATTTTATTACAAGCCAACAGTCTTCACAATTACAATAATCAAATCTTGTTTGGAGTTGCGCTCAACAAACCCTCCCGAATTCACACTTGAATTCACACACACTATTCACCTTCACAAAACACACTCATATAAATCCTATTGTATGTCCATCTATTTATAAGTACATCAATAGGTAGTCAAGGAGGCAGTTTTACAAAACAATGGGTACGAAAAACCATGGGCCCAAAAACAACCCATAATGGTTACCCATTACCCATGGGTTAATAAACCACCCATGAAAATTTTCTTGGGGGCTTCACCCCCGAACCCCCTTGACCCGCTCACTAGTGAGCGGGACCGCCGTAAAAATATCTAAGTGTAACACATGGAAGGTGTACCAAACTCTAACATGAAAACAGGATCCATAAACATAACAATCGAGTTAGCATTGAGTTTTTAGGTTAATATTCTATAAATTTATTTTCATTTGAGATCAATATTTGCAAGTATTTGGGTGTTATTTAGTGTTGGTTTTTCCTTGTTTCTGGGTATATATAGCCTTTTTGAAGCTTCGAGGTTTACATGCTCACATAGTGCATATAAAATATTGAAGATTTCTTTTTCTTTGGCCTATCATTATTGTAGGATCCTAGAATATTTATCCAGATCTAGGTGATTTCATACTTGTGAAGGCCATTTTCACTTGTAAGGTAGTAATTTGCATGCTTGTTCGGGCATGCAAAGGGTGGTTTTCCTTATCAAGATGCATTTTCGGACTGTAATTTTCAACAGCCCATACATGCATTGAAGATCTAGCTTGATTCTCTATTTTTAGGTCTCATGGCAGTTTTTTGCTACACTCAGATCTATGGAAATTTAAGATCCGAAGTGTAAAAATGTGGTTGCATCCTGTATACAGTAAAAAAATTAAGTTTAGTGAAAATTTCAAGCTCAATCTTGGGTTCATCATACCCTCCTCCTTTTTCTAAAACTACATTTTTAGTGAAAAATTGCATTTCAAGTTTAGGGAAGATTCATTTAAATAGGGATTAGTTACGAGAAATAATTATCGTAAAACTTTTAATTGGTAGCTCAATATCGAGTGCCATGTTTTGTAAAAGTTAAATATTTTGTATTTCCCAAAGCATTGGACCTATTTATTTTGTAAAATGCACTAAGTTATAAAGTTCCAAATTGTGGGGGAGCTTCTTGATAAAGTTTCTAGCGGGTGTACAGTGTGTTTCCTCTCTTGTTTGGAACTTCTTTCTTTCCGCACATTTCTTTGGTTTCTAAAACTACCACAAATTATCTTTTTGTAGTCATGGATCTAAGTAAAATTAACCCACTTACACCTTTTAACTACCATGAATGGAAATAAACAATGCTCATTGCAATCAAGACTAAAGGGTTGTACTATATCACAATGGGGTTAGAACTGAGCCTACTGTAGTTGTATATAGAGTTAAGTGGTATAATAAGTGTGATGAAGCATTTGGTATTTTATGTCTTTCAATGTATCCTTAACTCCTTTTTCACATAGAGTAAGCCAAATGTCCCAACGAGGTGTGGAAAATCTTAGAAAAATTATTTGGAAAATTTGACACTATGAGGGTCATGAGCTAAAAATAGAACTTATCACCTTAAGTCATAGAAACTTTGACACCTTGGAATAATTATTTACCAAGATTAAGTCCTTAAAATTACATTTAAAATAATGTGGAACAGAAAATAAGGATGAAAACTTGTTCTTTTTGTGCTTTCTAAACTAGGTCCTAAATACTCTGTCTTTGTTTCTACATTTTATGCTACCAAAAGGGATCTTGGAGCCACATGGTCTATGCCATCCTTAGATGACTTTATTTCAGATTTGACTAAGGAGAAATACAAGTTAATTCAAATGGGTTTCTTGAAGTCATCCAAACCTTAAGCTCTCATTTCCAAGAAGGAAAAACAGAAAGCCTCATTAGATAAAGGGTATAAAAAAAGTAACAAGGATCAAGAAAGATCAACATTCTTGCACATCTACACCAAACTATGAAACTTTGTCTTATAATAATTCCAAGAAAGAAATGAATGAATGTGGGTATTGTAAATGAATACATGATGAAATAAAATGTTTGAAGAAGAAGATTGACCGCCTCACAAGTATTTTGAGAAGAACAAGATAGGTTAACCTAAGTCTTATAAATAGTCTTCATCAACCAATGAATCCTCCAATACAAATACCAATGGAAAAGGGAAAGAGAAAGAATTGGGAAAGGAGAAAAAGGGAGAGCCCTTGTTACAGTTGTACCATCACCTTCTACATGGTTTATTGATTCTCGGTGCTTCACACCACATGGCTTCTTCACACGTAGAGTTCACTTCATTAGAACCATGTGACATGTTTACTATATGATTGGGTGACAATAGTTCTTCACAATTTTTTTGGGATAGGGTCTTGAAGTGGATGGAGTAAAAATCAATAATGTTCTTAGTATTCCTTCACTATCAACTAATCTATTATCAGTCTACCATATTACACACCTTAGTTAGGCATGCAAGTGCAGTTCACTCCAGATTCATTCTACGTCGAGAGAACTAAATAGTGAAAGTGGGTGTAGTCGATCATTAGACTCAGCTATACTCCTCTCATTTTTTTCATTATTCATATTATTCACCACATTCACTTGTACTTGATGACACTTTTGAGATTGAGCAAATTTGGTGAGAACTCCTCTTCTAGCACAGATGACTAAGTATTGATGGGGACCCATCTCCACCATCTCCTTGTCACCTTATATTATTAGAGGAGTTATTTCTTGATCCACCTACTTCTGGTCCACCTTAGACTTTTCTAGGGATTAGGAATCTTGATTTAGGACTCATTAAACATCAATAAGTCTTCTACTTTATTACAGAACCCTCCACATTATTTATTTTTTCATCGGATATATCGTTCCATTATGGAGTAGTTGGAACTTCTACTATGTATGAGGAGCATATTTCCTTAGATAAGAACAACACCTTGGTTGGAGATCCATCGAAACTTCAAATCTACCTTCACTTTTCCATGGTGATCCACTCTTCACTTGCATCTATTTTTGAGCCATAGTCACTCTATGAGGTTAATTTGTAGGATACTAGATGGCTACAAGTAGTTGTAGCTTCGAGTGGGGATTTCTAGTCCTACCTTATCTTCTTTATCTCTCTTTTGAGGGGGAGTTTTTTCCCACTGGGTTTTCTCCTTTTACTCTATCTTATGAGATATTACATTGTATGTGGGTACCTCATTAGGCCTTGTTTCTAGGACCCACTTTCATTTTTCATGGCCCACCTAAATTTTTCTTATGAGGGGTGTTATTGTAAGATTTATTTTCCTCGATTTATTTATATTATCCTACTCAGGATATTACACCTCACTTGGAGTTTCCCTACACTTATTGGATATGGTTTCCTTAGGTGTATACTTGACTACACTATATAGGTGTTGGTTACCACTTGACTACACCATTCTAGTTGTTGGTTACCACTATTCTCTGTGGAGATTTTCATGATTCTAGGAGGAGGTTAGACATTCACCTCCCATATGTACATCTCTTGCATTATAATATTTGATCGTATTGAGTTGAATTTATTTTTGTATTATTCCAATTATCTCTCATGTATTTTAATAATTTTTAGTCTTTTATAATTACATTGCTTTGTCTCGGAATAATTCACGTCTCACATTGTTCACTTATGCATTCTTGAAACCAATAGATATATGGAGATTCTCCGATAAAAAAATAAATAGACGTTCTATCCTACTCCTATGATGAGTTGAATACTTTTAAACCAAGGGAGATGTTGAACTATATTCCATTGAAACTAGGCATTCAATTTTTCCATCGAAACAAAGACAATACAATCCAAAGATCGCAAGTATTATCTATCAAGAAATTTAAAAGCTACTAAATGCCAAGATAATTTTTCCCATTCATCATTCAACATGGATTGTTAAAATTTTACCTATACGAAAGCAAAATGGGGAGATAAGGATTTGTGTTGATTTTAGGAATATGAATCAAGCTTCGTTGAAAGAAAACTATCCACCTCCTATTATGTATCATATTCTACAAGCTATGACTGGTTCCAAGATGATATATATGCTTGATGGATTCTCGGGATATAATCATTGAGGTAAACATGCAATATTAACAAAATACTTCCATTACCACTCCCCAGGGAAAATTTTCTTATCGAAGGATGCCTTTCGGATTAATCAACGTAGGTGCAATGTTTCGAGAGGAAATGGACTTAGCCTTTGGATATTTTAATAACAAGTGTATTGTGATATACTTGGATGATGTCATTGTCTTCTCTAAGAAGAGGTAAGACCATTTCCAAAACTTAAGGTTCATTCTTCAATGATGGAGAGATCATGGTATCTCGTTGAACCCCAATAAATCTATTTTTGGTGTAAGAGAAGGGAAACTTCTTGCACACATTGTGTCAAAATATGGAATCAATATTGACCCAGAAATAGTTCAAACCATTAAAAAATATCTCTTCCTACAAGTAAGAAGGGTGTTTTCTCCTTTAGAAAAATCACCTTCCTAATAAGATTCCTTACCAATTTTTTCGATTTGACTAGAAACGTAGCTCAAATGATGAAGGTAAATAAATATTTTCATTGGAGTGTTAAAGGGAAGAATGATTTTGAGAATATAAAGAAATCTATTATAAGGACACTTATTCTGGTCTGTCCATATTTTTACAAATACTTCATAATCTACTGCTATGATTCTAAGGAT
This sequence comes from Taxus wallichiana var. yunnanensis, assembly GCA_018340775.1. NCBI lineage: Eukaryota > Viridiplantae > Streptophyta > Pinopsida > Cupressales > Taxaceae > Taxus > Taxus wallichiana. The sequence continues at coordinate 627,733,268 of CM031237.1, read as the reverse complement.
ACCTTGTCTTCCATTTTGGTTAAAAATAGCTTTTAGGGGTGTGAGGTACCTATTTCCTTCATGAGTTATGTGTTGAGAGATAACAAGATGAAGTACTTCCAACTATAAATGCATGTTTTTATTGTGGTGAAAGTTGTAAAATATTTTAGGTTTTATATCATCAATCCACAATCTCTTGTTTTTGTATCTAATACAACATTAAATTCCATCGTTACTCAATAATAATTTAGTTCAAAATAAGGAAATCAGGTTGCGAGGTTCGGGAGTATGATTTGGGCATCAAGCCAATCAAGTTTGCTTGAGGAAATGGTCTCGTGTCAATTGATTGGTGAAAGTTCAAAAAGTAATACATGTGAAAAATAGGTGATGAGATACCCACAATACTTTTCTTAAGTACAGTGATGAGTAGTACTCTAATATTACTCATTTATTACATAAAGGGAATGTCCAGAACATCTCGAGTGCTAAAGAGAAAAGAGCCACAAAAATTAGAGTTGCACAATATATCCTTTGGGAGAATTCTCTTTTCAAGAAGGAGTTGATGGAAATTTCCTCGGGTGTGTGGACAAGGAACAACAAAAGAGGTTACCAAGAGCTTTTCATGATCAGGCCTGTGAAGGCCATTTTTATTCCTTAGTAACATCTCATAATATTCTCTTTCAAGGATAGTCTTTGGAGAACCCTATTTAAAGATGCAACTAAATGGGTTTCCAAATGTGATACTTGTCGAACTTTGTTGGTAGACCTAAGTTAGTCACTTTTTCCTTAAAACTAGTGATATTTGAAGAGCCTTTCTAACATGGGGAAGAGATTTTAATGGAACTCTCAACCCTAACTCAAGTGCGAGGACACACTCATGTTATAATGGCCATGGATTACTTCATGAAGTGGGTTAAGTCCATTCCAATCAAAAGAACCACTTCCAAATTTTTCTATTATTTCATCAAAGAGAACATATTGGTTAGATTTGGGGTCCCAAATAAGATTGTAATAGAAAATGACCCTAATTTTTCTTCCTATGAACTCATTGTTCCCTTTCACATTCTTGAGTATTATCCATAAAGAACCCGATAGGTTAATTCAACTAATAAGAACATGGTGACCATTATCAAGAAGCTAGTGGATGAATTACATAGAAATCGGCACAAGAAGTTGTATGATGCTATTTGGGCCAACAAAATAACACAAAAAGAGATATTTGTATGTCACCATTTTAGTTGGTCTATGGAATGGAATCTCAATTACCAGTTACCTTAGAGTTACCATCCTTGAACTTAGCCAATAAAATTGAGGATGTCCAATTTAAAGATGCCATGGAAAAGAGAATCAAGTACCTATAAAAGCTGGATGAGGAAAGGTTACAAGTTTTAGATCAGATTTCTACACATCAACAAAGAGTTAAACAAATTTTTAACAAAAATACCATGTCCTGTGAATTTTAAGTTGGAGACATTGTGTTTATCTAGGACAAAAAGCAAGAACCTCCTGAAAGCCACGATAAGTTTGACTCACTCTAGCTTGGTCCTATTAAAATTTGACACTTTGTTGGTGAAAAATATTATTATTTGAGATATATGGATGGAACTTCCCTTCCACTTCAATATAGTGGTCAATATCTGAAATTTTTCAAGTTCTAATTGAATTATATTCCTTTGTATATAGTTTTTTCCATAGTCTTGTATAGCCCTTGCTTTTGGTTTTTGTGTTTTGTGTCTCAATTTCCTTCTATATGGTCTAGTTCTGTATATTTTCCCAATAGATGTATGTAGTGGTGATGGTAACTAAAAGATTTTGAGGTTCTTTACTTTGTGTTTATTTCACTTTGTGTCAATTCAGGTCAAGTCCCAGAAAGAGCCAGTTATTGTCACCTATCTAAAAAAATGTAATTTTTTAAAAAAATAATTAATTTTTGGGCTAAGTGACTCTTTACATGGATGTACTTAGTTTTGTTGAGTCAAATGAGTGAAAACATTTCAAGAGTTAGTGTATTTTTGAGTGTTTTGGGCTTTGTGCAGCTATTATGGGTTACGGAGGAACATGAGGAATATTTCCTTCATTCCTCATGCTCCTCGGTTCTCCAATAAACCCACAATACTCTAAATAGTAGTGTTAGTTGGATATTTTTCCCTCATGGAACTTGTTTCACAAAGCTCATGGTTCCTCGCAGTCTTAGTTCTCTATGAGGCTTTGTTCTCCATATAATCATTTTTTCACATTTCATTGTTTTCTTCTTTGTTTATGGGTATTTTGGGAGTTTGTGGAACCGGAGGAATTATTCCATCATATCTTTAGTTATTTTCATTTCTTCATTGCCCGCAAATCCTTTCCTCTCGATAGCTTATGCAGAGATCACATTTCCCAGAGGGAACCATTCTCATTAGCCATTGGTTCCTCATGGCCTTGTGTTCCCAACATTCCTTTACTCCCGCACCATACTAAGTTCCTTGAGTTCTACCATCTCTCGCCATATCTCGTATATCAAATGAATTATTAAATTAGTTCTCACGACCATGTCAATCTCCGCATTATAATAACTATACCCAAATTTCACCCATTTTGAATTCAATTTCTATAAAAGGTAAAAATTGGTCATTTTAACCATTGTAAATCAAGAATTCTCACTATAAGTATTTATTTTGACTCTCATGCCCTCGAAAGAGGATTTTCCCATAACTTGCTCAATTTTTTTCCAAATTCAAAAATTCAAGTTTCCTTGGAACCATTTTGAAGGCATCATCTTTTCTATACTAAAGGTGAGTGGTTTCACCATTTCTTATTATAGTTTAGCAATTATTTGTGTTCTTGACCCTCTCCCTTTGAATACCTCTAGAAACCCATTGTTGAGCCTCCATTTTCCCTAATTTTTTATCACACACCTCCGAATAAATTTCAATGCGGAGGATATGAACACATCTCTTATCTTGAAACATATGTGCCCAATATTGGAGAAAATGACTTGAAGCATATGAACTTAGATGATTTTTGTGCCAGTATTGCTGAAGATACTACCACCATAATTTCCTAATTCATTAACAATAGTGGAATTACATATGATTCTTCTTTCTCTACCTCCGTTGAATGCACTGACACCATTCTATCTTGTGCTTCACATTTTTATCCATAATAAAAAAATATTAAAGATCCCTAGGATAAAATAATTTCTAAGCTAGATTCCTATTACATCAATATGGCCTTAGGAATTTCCACCTTTGAGAACTCTAAAACCTTCATCAAGGTGAAGCTCAAAATATATTTGATCAAGAAAAATATAAATATAAGATAATAATATCCAAGTCTTCACTCAAAACACAAATAAACAAAGGTTCCGAGTTTCCCAAAGTTCTTTATAGGTCTAATTTTAAGGAAGAGTTGTCAAATATGATCAAATTGCTTGGAAGAATGATAGGTATTCCTACAACTAATGAATTCCAATATTGGATGTGCATTTATATCAATGTCATCTATGAAGACAATGTTGGTGTGTGTGACATGCCTAGTCATCATCCACATCACCTGGTGAGTCATCTTGCCTTACGAGATTCATAGGTCTTAGGAAGTCAAATGACAAGTGTCAGATTCTGTCATAGAATCTATCATTATCATTTACGTCAGTGCATCATAGGAGTTACATTCCTTATTTGGAATTGTAACTCCTCCTTTAGTGGTGTCATATGTGTCAGTCACGTCATATGCGTCAGTGGCATCATTGATATTCTTTCCTTGTTTAGGCATGGGGGTTACACAACACCCCTATTTGTACTTCCTTTTTTGATCTATGAGTATGAGCAGACTTGTTTTCTTACTTACATTTTCATTCCATTGATTCGAATCTTGCTTATTGCGTTGGATCCTGACGTTACCATTGGAGTGCAACTGCATTGTGGTGCATTGTTTTCGACATCGGTTATCATTTTTCCCTCTTTCAGACAAACATATATTAAATTGGGGAGAAATCATAAGTGATAACCTGAGTGAACAATTAGTCAATGTGCATCAAAGAAAAACCTTTCACATGAATTCCTATCCGATGTACCTGATATTAGCTTTTAGATTATGGATAGGGTTATCACCATAGGAGGATAAGAAAAAATCACCAGTTTATGAATTCTAAAGGTCTTTGTGAGGGTTGTACCCTCGGAAAGCACCTGAAAAAAAAATTTGATAAGGGAAAATCCTGGAGAGCTACTCGTCCCTTGGATCTTGTTCATAGTGATGTTTTTAGCCCCTTTCCATCTCCTTCTTTCACTAGAGCTCTATATATACTAACCTTCATTGATGAATTTTCACGTTATACTTGGGTATATTTTCTTAAGCTTAAGTCTGAAGTCTTTGAGCATTTTCAAAACTTTAAGGCTCTTGCTGAGAAACAAGCGGAACGGTCTATCAAGGTTCTTCAAACTGACAATGGAGGTGAGTATGTGAGCAATAGGTTTGAGGATTTCTACACTTCTAAGGGGATTGCTTTACAGTGTACAGTTGCTTACAGCCCTTCCCAAAATGGAGTTATAGAAAGAAAGAACCAAACTTTAAAGGAGATGGCCACTTGTATGGTTCACTCGAAGTCCCTTCCTCCACAAGTATTGGGCTAAAGTAGTGAATTGTTCTTGTTACATTCAGAATCATGTTCCACACAAGGAAGTAAGAGGGATGACACCCTTTGAAGCTTGGTTTGGACACAAGCCTGATGTTGAGCACTTTTGAGTCTTCAGATCCAAGGCTATGGCTTGGATTCCCAAGAAGAAACTAAGGCATTGGATCCACAATCCAAACCTTGTATCTTTTTCGGGTATCCTGATGGTGTGAAGGGATATTGATTGTTGAACCCTACTACCCATGAGCTCTATATTGAGAGGAGTGTGAATTTTGATGAGTCATCCTTGACTTTTACTTCCACTGAGGTTATTTTTCCCACTAATTTAGATTTTGACTCATCAGATGATGATGTTGTTGAGTGAGTTCCTCCTCTCCCTGCTCCTCTTGATCCTCAAACTTCTGAGTCTTCTGATTCTAATAGTAGTGATGATGAGGACTATGTCCCTTCTCACTTGAGTGAAGAATCTTCGACTCTAAGCTTGAACCTTCAGACCTCTTTGGGCCAGGAAAACTTTACAGAGTGCTAGAGATTTAGTTGGAGATCCTTCAGATGAGAGACATACTTGCTCAAGTTTCATTGGACCCCACTCCTTCTTCACCTCTGCTTTTGATCCACCATCTTTCCAGGAAGCTTTTGGGATTCCTGAGTGGGATTTTGCTATGGATGAGGATTATTCCTCACTCATAAAGAATGACACTTGGGATCTTACCCCTCTTCCGAAAGGAATAAAATTCATTCGATGTAGGTGGATATATCGAACAAAGTATGGAGCCAATGGAGAAGTCGAGAAGTATAAAGTGTGACTTGTAGCTAAGGGTTTCTCCTAGGTAGCTGGGGTTGATTACTCGGAAACCTTTTCTCTCGGTTATGAAGATGACTTCCATTCGAATGACCCTTTCCATTACTGCCGCTAATAGATGGGAAGTCCACCAGATGGATGTTAAGAGTTCCTTCCTTCATGGGGACCTAGAGGAAGAGATATATATGGAACAACCTCCAGGTTATGTCCATGATCCATCCCTCATTTACAAGTTAAAGAAGTCTCTCTACATCCTTAAACAAGCCCCTCGGGCTTGGTATTCCAAGATGGACTCCTTTCTACTTACATCAAGGTTCACTCGGTGTCACTCTGACCCAAATGTGTATATTCTACACAGGATGAATCCATGCTTATTCTTGTTCTCTATGTTGATGACTTGTTGATCACAAGTAGCTCTTCCTCTATCATTGATTCTGTGAAGATCTCCTTAGCCAACAAGTTCTCCATGTCTGACTTAGGATTGCTTCATTACTTTCTTAGGATCCAGATTTCACAATCTGACTTAGGAATTATGATCTCGCAGCCTAAGTACTCTCTTGATTTTCTTTCTCGGTTTCACATGTCTAATTGTAAGTCCTCACCTACTCCTTTTCTTTTCGGGGTCAAGTTGGTTTCTGATTGCTCTTCCCCCTTGGTTGACAGTACCCTTTATCGATAGTTCGTGAGGAGATTGATCTACCTTACTCACACTCGGCTAGATATTTCATATGTTATCGAGATCATGTCCAGATTTATGCAGGAGCCTCATGAGCTACATTTAAAAGTAGCAAAGCGGATCCTTCACTATGTTTGTGGCACTCACACAGATGGTATTCATTACTTAGGAGGGACTGAGATTGACTTAGTTGGCTTTATAGACTCAGATTAGGCCGGTGATCTAGATCATCGGAAGTCTACCTCAAGCTACAGTTTCACTCTTGGTTCAGGTCTGTCAGTTGGTCCAGCAAGAAGTAGAACACCATTTCCATATCATCGACAAAAGTAGAATACAAAGGAGCAGTTAATGCTACCACATAAGTTGTTTGGTTATAGGGTATCTTGACAGAGTTTGGCATCCACTTTCGGTGGCCTACCATCATCTACTGTGACAACATGAGCACTATCTTGATTTGTAGAAATCCATTTCAGCATCAGCGGATGAAGCACATTGAGATTCACATGCACTTCATATGGGAGCTAATACATGAAAACATCATCGACATACAAGTATGTTCAGACAGATGATCAGGTTGCAGACATATTCACCAAGCCCTTCACTGAGGTAAAGTTTCTTCACTTGCGGTCTCTTCTTGGGGTGAGGTCTGTTGTAGCCACCCATCTTCTTCGAGCTATATATTCCTCCTTCTTATCCTCTTCTTCTTTCTAGAAAGATGTTGTTTATACATGGGCACCTTATCAAGCCTTTAGTTGTTGGGCCCCATTAACACATCTTTCTTAGTTTTCTAGGGAGTCTTCTTTTCTGTTTTGGCTTACCATGACCTCTTCCTCAGCTTTGATGAAGGGGGTTGTTGGTGTGTGTGACATGCCTAGTCATCGTCCACATCACTTGGTGAGTCATCTCACCTTATGAGAGTCATAGGTCTTAGGAAGTCAAATGAAAAGTGTCAAATTCTGTCATAGAATGCCAGGAGTTACATTCCTTATTTGGAATTGTAACTCCTCCTTTAGTGGTGTCATATGCGTCAGTCACGTCATATGTGTCAATGGCATCATTGATATTCTTTCCTTGTTTAGGCATGGGGGTTACACAACACCCCTATTTGTACTTCATTTTTCTGATCTAATAGTATGAGAATACCTATTTTATTACTTGCATTTTCATTCCATTGATTCGAATCTTGCTTATTGCGTTCAAGCTTGATGTTACCATCAAAGTGCAACTACGTTGTAGTGCATTGCTTTTTTATATCAGTTTTCATTTTTCCTCTTTCGAGAAAAACATATATTAAATTGGAGAGAAATCATAAGTGATAACTTGAGTGAACAATTAGTCAATGTGTATCAAAGAAAAACCTTTCACGTGAATTCCTATCCGATGTACCTAATATTAGCTTTTAGATTATGGATAGGGTTATCACCATAGCAGGATAAGAAAAAATCACCGAAGATATGAATTCTACCCTTAGCTCACACATGAAAAAATTAAGACTCACCACAAGAGAGTAAATGATACATTCACCATGTTCCTGGTTAGGCTATTGCGCAGTAAATGTAGTTGAGAGAGTCTCTTTAGAGGAAAGAAAACTAATCTCCACATATGGCAACCTTTTCATCTAATTCAGAAATTTTCATATATCGGGAAAGTTAGATTTGAAGGTATACCTAACAAATTACCCATGTATTACAATGAAAAACTAGTTCTAGTGGAGATTTTTAGGAAATTGGATATGTTGCACAGGACTTATAGGGACAAGAAGATAACTGGTATTTAGTTTCCTATCTCATTAGGAAACTACACATGTAGGTTTGTTGTAGATGCATAGAATGTTGAAATAAAAATTTCATACCTATTAGAAGAGGTCCTCATTTGATAGCAAGGGTTTCATCTCCAAGCATATCAGAATGACCTATTATCACATTCCTAGATTTGAGGACTACTTGAAAAGACGCATGCGAGATGAATATGAAGTGAGGAAGAGGTACTTTGGAAGGCTATCATTACAACAGATCAAATATATCAACTTGTACCATGTTCCTAAAGGCCTTGAAGATGATGATTTTTATTTTACTCTATATAATACATCAAATAAATCCAATAAATACCAATCCTAACCATTGACTAGTCTCAGAAAGAGAGATATGATCCTACTTGAATTGAATAATCATGTGCTAGTGAGGACAAGAAAATGGTTTAGTAGAAAAATGAAGGAATACAAAGAAATGATGAAGACATCTTCCTCTCAAGAAGCCTCTACCTCTCATAAATATGCTCCAACCCAATTGAATCCTTCCTCCTCACCCTTGGATTCAGGAACCAAGGTGTATGTAAAGAAAGATAAATCAAAAGAGATAGAGAAGAATGAGTAAATACTTAAGAAAGAAGTGGAGCAAGAGAAGGTACAAAAATCAATTGACGAAGCTTATACCCTACTCCTGATCTAGTGTCATAGTCCTCTCGAACAAGGTGGGAATGTAACTCAAGAAAAAATAAATGAACCAGAACAAGAAGTTGAGGAAAAAAGAATGAAGAAGAAGAAAGTAATTAGGAAGGTGAATATGAGGAAGATGAGGTAGATATAATAGAGCCATATATAGAAAAATCTATTGCCTTAAAGGCCTAAAATAGAAGTTAGAAGACCATCATTTTCTTTTGCTAAAGCTCCTACTCTTGAGGTTCCTACTTCTCAACCTCTCATTCCACCAAATATCACTACATTTCCACCTCCTCCAATTCAACCTTCCAATGATTCATTCACATGTGTTCAACCCATGATTGACAGCAAGAAGAGGAAGGCTTCATCTCGGATATTTTATCTCGGGTTTGATGTAGTGGATACTCTACTAGGCACAACTTATCCTTCCAAAATTCTAAAGAAACTTCTCGCTTTTTCTTAGTTTCCAAAGGAAAACAATTTCTATAAATTTCTAAACCTAAAGGAGACAAGGATGAGAATAATATATCTATCGTAGACTTAGAGATGACAATAATCCCAATTGGAGAGTCTACCCGGAAGGAGAAGTGTAAAATCTCAAAGAAATAGTTTCAAAGGTCATTGAAAGGGTAGAGAAAGGAAAAACATTTAGGAGAAGCTTGAGGAACAAGTGCAAGTTCTCTCAAACTTCATTAAATCCTTTCTCTCATCTAATAAGACTCCTCTAGATCCCACCCCTCTCTCTACACTTTCACTTACTTCTTCCACTGCCTAGAATTGATTTCAAAGACATAATAGAAATCCACAAGCATGCAACATTTGAAAAATCTTTTAAGGCACAGGTTGAATGAATTTTGGTCTCCGGATTAAAATTCATTGATGAACCCTATAGAGTATATGACAACATCATTGCTTCTCATGACCAAATCAATTCGGGGATAAATAAAATTGATAAAGAACTCAAAATTTGGGATGACTACATTCAAGATCTCTATATCATGAGAACCATGATGAGAAGGTCCTCTTGTCACATAAATTTTTTGATGATTCCAAGAGAAACTTGTCAAATAATTGGACCTATAGTGTGGAATGGAGAATCAAAGTGCTAGAAGAAGTTGCAGTTGAATTGAGAAACATGGTACAAAAAGGAGAATCATTTAAAGCTAAGATTTTGGTTGATCTCGCATGCTCTTCATTGAAATATCTATAAGGAAAAATCTCCAGAGAGGAATCTAGTTTATTAGGTCAAGGAAAGATTCAAATAATTTATCAAAGATGATCTTTCCAAAGAGGAATCAGAAAAAAGATAATATGGAATAACTTTATGAGTTACACAATGTGGTTATTGAGGCCACCAAGGACTCTCACATAATGGAGGTGTTCCAAAAGGAATGGAGTATTACTTTTGGAATTGGTTGGTTTCTAAGGAAATTTCCATAGTTTCTAAGTGTATGAGGATCTCAACAATTGTGACTAAATTCGGGTCCAAGTGCTCAAGATAAAGGTTCCAACTGTGTCTATTCCCGACATTCTTTCTTCTTCCAGTTTATAGTATTGTTTCTTGATAATAAATACTTGAAAACAATATTTGAAATAGAATCTTTACACAAAAATAAGATGGTGCTTATGTATTTTATTAATATCAAAATCAAGCATTACAAACAAATGAGAGAGATGCAATATTTATAGATATTGGACAGCTTCTATCTCATCCATAATATATGGAAGTAAATCAAGTAATCTGAGAAAATATACAAAAACAAAATATTTCCCCTAACTACCCCTATTTCCCATCATGGAAATCATCCAGAACAAACTATGCAAGATAGAACATAATCCCACAAACATTGGGATGAGAACACTATCACTTAGTTAACTAATAACTAAGGATAACTAATACCTATTGACATAAGTTTAAAGTATTTAAATTAAATACTTTAACTTATTACATTTATTCAAATATCAACTAATGGTGAATTAAGCTTAGTTTTATTCCTAACATTCCCCCCTTAATTCAGCATGGTCTCAAGTGAACAGAGAGAAATTCTCTAAAACCCTCAAATTTACCTTGAGCAAGTGACTTTGTGAAGACATCTACACGTTGCATATCTATTGGGAAATATTGGAGCTGGATGTTGTTGTTCTGAACATGTTCATGAATAAAATGTACTTGCACCTTAATGTGTTTGGTGTAATAATGAAAAGTGGATTCGAACAAGTTTTACTACTCCTTTGTTATCAACATGTAGGATAGTTGGATCTTTCTATGGTATTCCCAATCCTTCAAGTATACGTTGGAGCCATATCACTTCACAAATAGCTCCACTTACTACATGATATTTTGATTCTATGGAGGATCTTGAAACACAAGTCTGCTTCTTACTCCCCATGATATCAGTCCAGATCCCAAAAAGAATACAAATCTTGAAGTGGATTTCCTATCATCTATGTTTCTGCATGATCTGAATATGAATATCCTATCAAGAAGAAGTTATTATTATTCTTGTATTCTAGGCCATAGTCCATAGTTCCTTTGATGTACCTCAGTATCCACTTTTCTACTTTCCAGTGAGAAACCCTTGGTTCTTGCATGAACCATGAAAGATAGCTGACTGCATAGCTGATATCCGGCCTAGTGTAAGTCAAGTAGATGAGACTCCTAATTAACTACCAATAGAGAGTTACATTTACTTGTGGTGATGGATTTTTTGAGACAGTTGAAGTATTGTCTCCATAGGTGTGGAAAATGGCTTATAATCCATCATATTGAATTTCTTGAGCGTTGTCTTAGTGTATTTCAATTGTGACACAAAGATATGATTTTATCTTTTCCAAACTTCAAGTCTAAGACAATAATGTAGAAGCCCGAGATCGGTCATGTCAAATGATCATGTTAGATCTTTATTTGTTGACTTAATCATCCTCATTGATCCTCTAGTGATGACTAGATCATTGACATATACTACAACGATTACTATCTCCCCCCTTTGCTTTTTGAGATTGATATTAGGATCGTATGGACTCATGTTGAATCCATGTTGACTAAGATGCTCGTCAATTTTTATATACCATGCCCTGGGAGACTTATTTAGACCATATAGTGATTTTATGAGTTTACATACCTTTTCCTCTTTACTTGGTATGAAAAAACCTTCTAGTTGAGTCATGTAAACTTCTTCTTGTAAATCACCATTAAGAAAGGCACTTTTCACATCCATTTGGTGTATTTTCCAACCAAATTGTGCAACTAGAGAAAATATTAACCTAAAAAAATTTATCTTAGTTGTGGAGCAAAAGTCTCCTCATAATCAATGCCTTCTTTTTGAGCATATCCCTTAGAAACTAGTCTATCCTTATGTTTATCAATTTTTCCATCTGCTTTGTACTTCATTTTGAAGATCCATCTGCATCCAATCAGAATTTTTCCTTGGTGGAAGATATGTAAGTTGTCATGTATTATTTTTCATAAGTGACTTATATTCTGCATCCATAACATCTTTCCAAGGTTTAGACTGTAGGGCTTCTAAAATTGAGGAAGGCTCAATAGTTTCAACAACTTTACCCATTAAGGCTGAATTGACCTCATTTCAAGCCATATTACGAGTATTCATTTGAGTGGTAGATGTGTCGGGGATACTATCTAATTTTTCATCTCTAATCATACTTGTATACCATTTAGGCATACTTTTTGTGGTTCCTGTGGGAGGTTGAATTTCATTATCTTCACAATCATCAAAGTGATTACCATCCTCTATTTTCACTTGTAGGGATGATTTTTTCATCATGTGAGTGTATGGAAGGAGCATCGCTTATTTCTTATCAAAGAAATCAACATCAGACTAGTGTATACTCTCTTTGTTTTTGGATACATAAGTCTGTAGCCAATTTCTTCATCATTGTATCCCAAGAAGATAAGTTTTTCTGATTTCATATCAAGCGTAGTTCTTTGTTTCTTAGGAATGTGCATACTTGCTTTACACCCAAAAACTCTAAGATGTGAAATAGATGGCTTATGCCCTGACCATGCTTCCTATGGTTTTACTCCATCAAGAGCTGTAGTGGGAACTTTGTTTAGTAAATAGATGATCATTTTATCTACTACATTAGCATAATTTAGCATAGGCATATTTATTGCATTTTATTGCATTTTCTTTTATTTAATAATATGCAACATGTGCACTCTAGTCTAGTGACTTGCATTCAATATTAGTATTAGTAGTAATTACATGTGCATGTGAGATGGGTCTTATCATCTCGTAGTTGGTGCCTGATAGGGTGTCATGTCTATCCATATGAGGCTGTCTAATATCTATAAATATTACAGCTCTTGCATTGTTATGTAATCTGATTTAATGATCAATAATATTTGTGAGGCTTCCGTCCCTCTTTGGTCATTGCAATCTTATTCTATTCTATCATTTGGTATCTAAGCTATACCATTATTATCATTTGGTATCAAAGCTATACCATTATTATCATTTGGTATCAGAGTAGGTTCTATCCAAGCAAGGTTGAAGAGGAGCACTATTGGAGAGGATCCATTGGAGAAGAAGATCTGCATCAAATGAGAGCCATTGAAGCATCCTGCAACCTTCATTCCTTCCAAGCATCCCTCAACTAAAATTTAACCTGTCCACTTATTTGGAAGGTAAAAAAATTTATTAGTCATTGGCATAGCCAATTGATCCAACATATTGGTGGAATATTTCAGATTTGGAGATCTTAAAAAAAAAAGGAGAAAGATCTTGAAAAAAATTGCAGATCTAAAAAAAAAAAAAAAAAGATTTGTGAAAAAAAAAAAAAGATCTTAAAAAAAGGAGAGAGATCTTGAAAAAAATTGCAGATCTAAAAAAAAAAGATTAAATCTAAAAGTGGTGTGAAGAATTTGGGAGCAAAGGTTAAAGCAGTCTGGTCAACAAAAATCTAGCAAATAGATCTTAGAAAAAATGACATAACTTTTTCATACAATGTTAGATTGATGCACCGTTTTTTTCTAGAAAGAAAAAAGGAGGCGCACAACTTTACAGTTTATATCATCTTCAGATTCAGCCTCTACATATGACAAAAAGTCTGTACAAGTTGGATCATTTTTTCTGAAAAAAAATCAGATCTAGCTGGTAAATTGGTAAGATCTCAAAAATTAAGATTTTGATTCTTCTGAAATTTTGTGGGTTTCAAGAAAAATATTTTATGATGCTGCTGTAAAATTTTTAGAAAAACCCATATCACAGTTTGTGAGAAAAGGTGAAAACAATACTCAGATTGTTTGTTTGCATCTTGGGAACAAACAGGTCAGCGGTTCAATTCCCACTCTCTCCATATTTTTTATTAAATTATTTTTTTTGGAAAATTTGGATAAATTACTAAATTTTGGGAGATTTCCAAATTTATAAGCTCACCAAACATATTTAGAGTCACCGCTAAATTTAGCGGAAAAACACCTATTGGGGGTAAAAATATTTTTGGCCTAAATTGTGTATTTTGTGATTCTAGACCCTTTTTCTAAAAAGGGGGGACACAAAAACTTTATTTTGATGTACTTTTAAATCATGTTTTACTAATATTGGTGCATAAAGTGAAAAAAAAAAGAAAAAAAGTTGCAAACTTTTTATTTTATGTTTGGTTCTATCACATGAGATCTTTGATCTCATGCAGCAATGTTCGGTATATACGGTGCCTCTGGGAAGCGCTTACGGGTGATGCCGTTGCGACTACTACTACACTTAATGCCTAACACAGCTACCTAAATGTCATCTAGGCATCGACCCTATAAAATTGATGGGGAGTAATAAGGACACAATACACACACATTTGAGCCCTCCCATCCGTTTGTGCTTACACAAACCCCTCTCTGTCTTTGTCTAAGTACCACGTACTAAATTCTTTCACGTGCATTAACACCTCTTTCCATACTAAGGTATATTGAAAGGGTGATCTTATTCCATGTCTTGATAAGTATATTGGAAGGAGCGTATATAGAAAGGTTTGGTATATCAGCCTGATGGTATATTGAGAGGGAGACCATAAACCTGGAGTGATAAGAGCCTTACCCTTTGTCAGAAATTCAGAGTTTCAGAAATTCAGATTGCAGAAATGGGTGCACAAGCACCAAAGTTCTTCTTGTCAGATTCACAATTGCTTAGAGGAGATAACTATGTTGCATGGAAACCGAAGATCAAGATGTTACTTGAGTTTGAAGACCTATGGACAGTTGTAGATGGAAAAATAACAAGATCACTTGATGATGGAAGACAACAAGTTCAATTTGACAGGGCCAATCAAAAGGCCAAGTTGATCATCTTGTTTAGCGTAATGAGACGATGTGCAACCCCACATTAGAGATGCCACATCGACCAAGGATGCATGGGATAAGTTGAGCACAGTCTATGAGGCAAAGAACAAGAATGTCATTCTCAACCTACTATCACAACTACATACTCTCAAGTTCAAGCACAATGAGAAGGTTGAAGTTTTTTTGAGACGAGTTGCTACTTTGAGGGCATCTTTATTCACATTGGGAAAAGAGATAAGTGATGAAGACCTCGTACCAATTGTGTTGTGAGCACTTCCTCCTTCCTACAGAATCTTTGTGACAACTATCAATATGAGTGAACACACAGTCACCTTTGAGAAGTTGGTCAATCTACTCCAACAAGAAGAGGCAATGAACAACAAAGATCATGAAGATGAGCAAACACTATCTTGCAATCATAAAGGAAAGGGGAAATTTCAATCCAATCACAAGAAGTCCCAACAAAATCAAAGTCAACAAAGGTACCAAAGTCAACGAGACAACACCAAGAAGTGTCCCATTTGTAATAGAGGGGGACATGACATCAAAGATTGTTGGTACAATTCCTACAAAAATGGTTCATCAAGTAATTCAAAACCCAACAACCAACAAGGTAACAATAATTCAAATCAAGGGAAGTCCAACAATAACAACAATCAAGGGCAGAAAAATGGTAATTGGCAAAGAAAACCCAAACAACAAGGGTACATTGCGAACATGAGGATGATTCAAATGAAGGACACCACATGTATTCTGCTCAATTTGATGAAGAAACCAAGTCCACACAAGATATCTAGTATGTTGACTCGGGTGCAACTCGACACATGACTGGACGTAAGGATTGGTTCTACACACTACGTGACTCACCTAACAAGAACCATGTGTCATTAGGTGATGACTCATCATACAATGTCAAGGGGATTGGAAACATTTCACTACCTCTTGGAAAGCATGATTGCAAAATCACAGATGTATTGTATGTACCTAGGTTGACCAAGAATTTGCTATCAGTTAGTCAACTCCTTGATCACAACTTGAAGTTGGATTTTGACAGTAATAATGGAGAAAAAGTGTGCTTGATAAGAGATAAGTTAAGAGGTTCCAAGATTGTAGCAAGAGCCTCCAATGTGGGATGCATGTTCCAACTTGATTTTGTCCACAAGGATGATCAAGCTTTAGTGGCCAAAGACACACAATCTGCAGAACTATGGCATCACAGATATGGTCACATTAGTTTTGGCTATCTCCAAACACTTCAAAAGGGAAACATGGTGAAAGGATTACCTACACTCAAGCACAACACTGACAAGTGTCACAATTGCCTAGCTAGAAAGCAACACAGAGTACCCTTCCAGAAGAACACATATAGAGCTAAGGGAAAGCTTGATTTGGTGCACACCGATCTTTGTGGGCCCATGTAACCAAGTCATTCTAGATGTCAATACTTCATGCTTTGTGTTGATGACTACTCAAGAAAGATGTGGATATATTGTCTAAGAAACAAGAGTCAAGCCTTTGAGACATTTCAGAAGTTCAAAGCACTTGTTGAGAATGAAGTTGGTCACAAGATCAAAACTCTCCGCTCAGATCGAGGGGGGGAATTCACAAGTAATGAGTTCAAGACTTACCTGAAAGCTCATGGGATTCGTCGACAAATTCCTTCTACTCACACACCATAGCAGAATGGTATAGTTGAGAGAAGGAATCATACTATCATGGAAATGGTGTGATGTATGATTGACGACTCAGGTTTAACAAAGACATTTTGGGTAGAAGCTGCAAGAACTGTAGTCTATTTGTTGAACAGAGTGCCCACAGTAGCTCTTGAAGGAGTGACACCTCAAGAAGCATGGTTAAATCGGAAACCATCAATTACACACCTAAGAGTATTTGGGTGTAAAGCTAGCATGTACATACCCAAGAAGAACAGGAACAAGTTGGATATGAAAGCTGAGAAACTAATAGTCATTGGATACAGTGAAGAAGCACTTGGGTACAGATTATGGGATCTGAAAGCAAAGAAAGTATACACAAGTAGGGATGTTGAGTTCTTTGAGAAGAAACAAGCAGATGCTCCACTCAATGACTCAAAAAACATGCAGAATACACCTCTTGTGAAGACAGAATTTGATGTTCCCACTGAAGATGACAGTGATGAATTGGATGATGGTGAAAACTTGGATCCACCACAAGCCAATGGAACAGCTAAGAAGTTACCTAAATGGTATACTCAATTAATAAGAGATGCAAATTTGGATGAAGCACCTAGCACATCATCTAATCCTGGACCTAGAACTCACAGTCAAGCTCATGAAGAGGTCAATTATGCCCTAATGAGCAGAGTTGTTGAAACAGTTGAGCCATCTATAGTTCAGGAAGCCCTACAATCAAAAGCTTGGAAAGATGCCATGGATTCAGAGTATCAGTCAGTGATGAAGAACAACACATGGCAACTTGTCGACCTTCCACTAGGGAAGAAACCCATTGGATGTAGATGGATATTCAAGACTAAGTACAAATCAGATGCGACTATTGACGAGTATAAAGCAAGGTTTGTAGCAAAGGGGTATGCACAACAAGAAGGCATTGATTATGAGGAGACATTTGCTCCCACAGCCAAGATCAATACAATCAGGATGATCTTTGCTCTAGCTACACAATTTAGTTGTAAATTCCACCAAATGGACATGAAAAGTGCCTTTCTTAATGGATATTTGCAAGAAGAAGTCTATATGACTCATCCAGAGGGTTATGTAATACCAGAAAAGAGAGGATGGTATACGAGACTCATAAAATATCTATATGGCCTAAAACAGCACCGGGCATGGTACATCAAAATTGATGAGCATCTCATAAGTCATGGATTCGAAAGGAATCCTTATGACCCCAATCTCTACCTCAAAAAGCAAGGGGGAAGATTGTCATTATGGTTGTTTATGTCGATGATCTAGTCATTACAGGTAGTTCTGTGAAGATGATCGATGCAACAAAGAAGGATTTTAATCGATCGTTTGACATGATAGATCTCGGGCTCATGCACTATTGTCTTGGGTTGGAAGTATGGAAAAAGAGAATCATATCTTTGTGTGATAGTTGAAATACACCAAGACAACACTCGAGAAATTCAGGATGATGGACTACACTCCTATTGCTACACCTATGGAAGCGAGACTCGAGTTATCTCGTTCTGATCCATCACCACCGGTGAATGCAACTCTCTATCGGCAGTTTATCGGGAGTCTCATTTACCTGACATATACTAGACTACATATCATCTTTGTAGTTAGCTATTTATCACGCTTCATGCAAGAACCAAAAATATGTCATTGGAAAGCAACAAAGAGAATACTGAGATATCTAAAGGGTACAGTTGACCTTGGTCTAGAGTACAAGAAGAACGACAACTTCTTCTTGACAAGATATTCAGATTCAGATCATGCAGGAAACATGGATGATAGGAAGTCAACATCAGGCTTCATCTTCTTTATGGGATCTGGACCGATATCATGGGGAAGCAAGAAATAGAACTTTGTTTCTCACTCTTCTACAGAAGCAGAGTATCGAGCTGCAGGTGAAGCTGTTTGTGAAGCAATATGGCTACGCCGAATACTGGAAGGAATTGGTCTACCACAACAGAAATCTACTCTAGTATATGTTGATAATGAAGGAGTTCTAAAGCTTGTTCACAATCCAGTATTTCATGAGAGAACAAAGCATATTGAAGTATATGTTGATTTCATACGCGAGCATGTCTTGAAGCACAACATATAACTCCAGTTCTGTCCTACAACCGAATGTAGCGAGATGTTTTCACTAAGTCACTTGCATGTGAAAAATTCACACTGTTCAGAGATTTCCTCTCCACTTCATTGGAAACTATGCAAAATTAAGGGGGGGAATGTTAGCATAGGCATATTTATTGCATTTTATTACATTGTCTTTTATTTAATAATGTGCAACATGTGCACTCTAGTCTAGTGACTTGCATTCAATATTTTTATGTTGGATAATATTCAATATTGGTATTAGTAGTAATTACATGTGCATGTGAGATGGGTCTTATCATCTCGTAGTTGGTTCCTGATAGGGTGTCATGTCTATCCATATGAGGTTGTCTAATATCTATAAATATTATAGCTCTTGCATTGTTATGTAATATGATTTCATGATCAATAATATTTGTGAGGCTTCCATCCCTCTTTGGTCATTGCAATCTTATTCTATTCTATCATTTGGTATCTAAGCTATACCATTATTATCAACTTCGCCCAAAATGTATTTAATAAACCTTCATCATTAATTATACATCACACCATATCCATGATAGTACGATTTCTCCTTTCAACAACACCATTTTTTTGTGGTGTGTGAGGAGGATCCATTTGACGATGAATGCCATGTGTTTTCAAAAAATCATTGAACTCATTGCTAGTGTATTCTCCCCCTTGATTTGAGTGGAGTATTTTTATTTTGCTACCTGACTCTATTTCAACAAGGGATTTGAACTTCTTGAAAGTTTTAAAATCTTGGTATTTTGTAGAAAGACAATATATCCACATTTTTCTTGAAAAATCATCAACAAAGAGCATGAAATATTGAAACCTAGAGTGGCTAGGTCTCATTGGTCCACACAAATTGGTATGCACCAAGTCAAGTTTTGCCTTAGCCCGAAATGTACTATGTTTGAATGGTGCTCTATTTTGTTTTCCTGCCAAATAATGTTGACATTTATCTATACCCTTTTAAGAGGTGGTAAATCCCGACCATTTCGTATCGAAAAAGTGTGTCAATATAGCCAAAACTCACATGTCCAAGTCTTTGATGCCATAGTTGAGCTGATGATGTATCATTGGCTACAAGTTCTTGATCATTTCGTTGAAAAAATCCAACTGAAACATTCTTCCCACATTCAAAGCTTTTGTAACAATTTTGGAGCTTTCGACTTATCTCAAATTTGGCACATTATTTTACCTCCTTTACAATCAAAGTCAATTTTGAGATTGTGATCTAATAATTGAATCATGGATAACATATTTTTTGTTAAACCAGGGACATAAAGAACATCTGTAATTTTACAATTATGATGCCCAAGTGGTAGTGAAATGGAATCAATGCCTTCAACACTGTATGATGTATCATCACCCAAAGAGACATGATTTTTGTTGGGTGTTTTGATAATTATGAAGAACCAATATTTCTTTCCTATCATGTGTCAAGTTACACCCGAGTCGACATACCAAATTTGATTTGTAGAATTGGATACTTCATTTGATTGTGCAGAATATAGGAAGTCATCATCATCAAATTGATCTTCCTATTTGGCTACATTTCCTTGTTGAGTTGGTTTCTTCTTCCACTTGTTATTTTTTGTCCTTGTTTACTCTATTGTTGACCAGATTTTGTTTGTTGGTAATTAATATTTTTACCACTTGATGATCCTTATTGGAATGTGTTGTACCAACAATTTTTTAACTCATGTCATTTTCAACCACAAATAAGACATTTTTGTTGGTCCTTTTGGCCTTTTTGAGTATTACCTTGCTTCTGAGGCTGTTTACTAGAATTAACCTTTGTTTCCTTTTTTATTAGAAGTAAGTTCTTGCTCTTCAGTTTTAGTAGTTGAGTGAATAACTTCCTCTTGTTGTATCATATTCACTAACTCTTCAAAAGTTGTTGTTTGACTAGTTATGTTTAATGTGGTCACAAAAATCCTATAAGGAGGAAGAGCTCTCAATACTATAGGCACGAGTGATGTGTTAGTTACTTCTTCTTCCAAATCTTGAAGTGATGCACAAAAAGTTGTTACTCTTCTCAAAAACATTTCAACTTTCTCAGTTGGTTGCATTTTCAAGTTCAATAGTTGACTCTGGAGATGAAGTATTGTGTTCTTATTTTTGACTCATATATTATTTTCAACTTGTCCCAAGATTCTTTTGTTGTTGTGGTCTCATGAATATGAGGTTGTACCTCATCTGAAACACTAAACAAGATTATTAACTTTACTTTTTGATTTGCACAATCAAATGTAGCTTGTTGTGTAACATCTATTGTAGATCTTGTTAATGTACCAAAAACAACGGACCATAGATTTTCAAAATCAAGTTGTGCATGAATTTTTGTTTTCCATGCTGGATAATTATCAGAACGTAAAAGTTGAGAATCTGGCAAAAAGAATTTTGGTGTCGTAATTACGGCCATTGTGAAAAGTGATAAACAGTAAAAGAAAATATTGAACACTTTCCCCTTAAAGTATGCACATCCCCAAAAAAAATATTATTGTATTTATTTTGGGCTCCTTTTCGGTGTGTACAATGAATTTTTGGCACTATTAGCCTTGTTAAAAATTTGGCTCTATGGCCAATTTGTAAAAAAAATGGCTCTCTTGGTCAATTTGAAAAAATAAAATTTTGGACTCTTTGGCCTCTTTTTAAATACAAAAATCTCTATTTTTTTCAATTTTTACAAAACAAAGCTTATTAAAAATATGTACCAAGATGTATAGCTCACAAAAATACACACTTTTTAAAAAAACGAAACCTCAATCCAAGGTACCAGTTGAAAGTTATGGCTCTTTTAAGTTACGATTTCAATATCTTTCTGGGCCCCTTTCCAAAAATGGAAAAAATAATTTATGCTTCTAATTTTTTCCACGACGTCCAAAAATGGAAAAAAATTAAAAGTAATTTTTTTAACCCAGACATATATAAAGACTTACATGCATGCGCAGTCATTTCAGGGCATACCTGCAATTCACCCGCTTTGCCTAAGCATTATTATAACCCTTGGTTGTGGTTTTCTTTTATTGTTTTTCTTTGTACGCAGGTATTTTTTTGCTTGGAGGCATCTTGTTCTTCCTTCTTCCAATGCCACTTTTTTGTTGTAGGTTACAAATATTCTCCACATTCAATTTTTAGTCTTCGTTTCAGATGCATGCATGTTAAAGATCATTCAAATATCCTATCTTCTACTCCTCTGGACAGTGTAGGTTCACAGAGAAACTTCCACGTTTGATTGGATCTCCTTTTTAAATGCTCAAATACAGAGAAGAGGAAGAAGAAGACAAAGTATAGAGAAGAGGAAGAAGAAGTAATGTGGGGAGCTTGAAAATCTTGGGTCCCCACAGATAAAAAATATATATATATATATATATATATATATATATATTTTAAATGCTTCTAATTTTTTAAAAAAAATGCACGTACAGGTATTTTAAAAAAACAGAGAATGAAACAATGTCACCTTTTGCAAGAGAGTTACATCCAAGTTTACAAGGTCCTGTGATTGCACTCTAGGTGTTCTTTAACTAGAAATCAATTTGTGAACTAGGTTGTGGATTCGAGGTAGGGGTTGTGAAATGAATGGGGAATCTATGGCTCCTCCTAGCTCTGTAATTTCTCTAGATCTCCTTAAAATTCCCTAAAACTTCCTTCACTCCTCTCTTGGATCATAATATTGGTCTGATACCAAATCTTGATAATGAATACTTGAAAACAATATTTGACACAAAAGATTTACACATAAATAAGACGATGATTGTGTATTTTATTAATATCAAAATCAAACATTACAAACAAATGAGAGAGTTGCAATATTTATAGATATTGGACATCTTCTATCACATCCACAATATATGGAAGCAAATCAACTAATTTGAGCAAATATGTAGAAATAACATATTACCCCTATCGCCCTCATCGAAACCATCTAGGAACAAAATATGCAAGATAGAACATGATCCCACAAACATTGGGAGGAGAACACTATCACTTAGTTCACTAATAACTAAGGATAACTAATACATATTGACATAAGTTTAAAGTATTTAAATTAAATACTTTAACTTATTACATTTATTCAAATATCAACTAATGATGAATTAAGCTAAGTTTTATTCCTAACATTGTTTTATCTAATTGTTATGTTTTGAGGTTTGCTTTATTATTTTGAAAATAAAATTGTAAAATAAATCCAACTTATGTAATTAACTAATTAATTTATTAACACTTAATTAAATGACAATTAGTTAGAAAGGTAGTTACATCCTCCCCTTAGCCTATATAAGGCTTCTTTCTCACTTGTAAAGGGGTTGGATATTGGTGCTCTTGAATGTAATATACAAAGTTTTGATCAATACACAAGAAGAATTCCCCTCTCTCATCTGAGTTCTTCCTATTTCCTTTTCCTGCAATTTGTGAATGTGATAGTTTAATATATGTGAAATTTAAACTTTGTGTTCAATCCATGGAATGAGATGTGATGAACTTTGTGTCTATTTGCATTTTATGTTATATGGATTTTCATATGTATTAACTCACATGTTCCTAAATTCCTTTCCATGCATAAGTAAAATATAATTTGCACTCTCCTTATTTTAAAGTACTAGTTCTTCGCTTATATCTTTACAAAAGTCGGATTGGTAATATTACACAACCAAGGAGGATACATGTATCCTTGACTGATGAGTTAGATTGAACTTTGTGTCCCTAATTCATTCCTCTTACCCATATAAGCTGTTGTTATTCCTCAAAACCCCATTTCTTTGTCTTTCTTCTATATTGGAAATATGGAGTCATTCACATGCACCAATATCCTCATTCATATTTAGTTAGATTGTATATTTGTAAATACTTGGAGCTTCAAATTATGGTGAAATAAGGGAGCCCCCTTAAAAGAGGAGGGAATGTTGTCCCTAAAATATTGATTATTTCAAATGAGTAATTTTACAACCAACACCTATCTAAGACCTCTTCCATCTTGGAAGAAACCTTTTGGAGTTCCATTGATAATAACCGAGAAACTAGAAGAAGTGATGCAAACCATCACCATTTTGAAAAAATGCTCATTAAAACCAAGTTTAATCATAGGATTTGTGCATATCTAATTTTACTAAGATAGTAAAACTTCCTGAATTTTCCACTTAAGGAATGGCTTCCTAGATGACGATGACAGTGTCGAGGATTTATCTTCTAGGAAAAAAATCTCCTTGGTTGGAAGAAATGAACTTTGAAATAACATTCTTGATTCCGAAAGAATGAATTTTAGTAACAGTTTGTAAATAATGTTGCACATATATTGGGCCTAAAATCTTCAATTTCATTCGCCCCAAGATTTTTAGGAATAAACACCAAAAAGTGTTAGTAATTTGTCTAAGAATATTTCCATATAGAAATAAGTTTTGAACAGCATCCACAACATCTTGTTTGATAATATCATAGAAATGTTGAAAGAAAAAGGTTAGAAAGCCATCTAGACCCAAAGATTTATCTAATTCCATATCAAACATTCTAAAACTAATTTCCTATTCCCCATGGATAACAATAAGATATATCTTATCCTTATCCAAAATATCCCTTTGATAGAAATTCATGGATTTAACCTTAATATTTTCATCGTGTTTCAAGGTTTTTATAAATAGATCCTTAAAATAACTCGACCATTATTTCTTTGATATCCTCTTCAGGAGGTTAGCTTCCCATTCTACTTTTTAATTTCATGGATCCTTCAAAGATAAGCTTTAGTGGTATCCATGAGATGAATTTTTTTGTGTTCATGTCTCCCTCCTTTATCCATGTAACCTTAGACTTTTGTCTCCAATAAGTTTCTTCTTTAGCAAGTAGGTCATGATACTCTACCAACAAATTTTTCCCTTATTACTTAAGAACAATCAATTACTCAAAAATCCTAAAATCTTCCACAATCTTGCTTTTCTCAGAAAATGTTTCAAAGTCTCCTTGTTCGATACCTTCATCTTGGGTTTGATATGATTAAGTTTATACGTTAATTTAAACATGGGTACCCTATGAACAACCACTCTCCACCGCTCTTGAATTTTATTAGAGGTCATCATATTTAGACCGCATATTCTCAAATCTGAAAGTCTTAGCCTTTTTAGGTAAACCCAAACCAAACTTCAAAAGGATGGGGTTATGATCCAACCCAATCTTGGGAAGAGAAGAGAGAGAATAGAACTAATTGATTATACATTGATGATTAATCAAAAAAGTGATCCATTTTGATTTGAATAAGCTCTCATCCAATTCTTCTATTTGATGAGGTAAATTTAGAACCTCCCAACTCCAAATAAAACAGACCATTCATCATCAAGAAAAAAGCTAAATCCTCCATCCCATGTGAATAAGAAACACCCACCATTTTTATCTACAGAGGAGAAAAAGGAGCATTAAAATACCCCAATGATGCATTCCCATCCTTAAATAGTTGTCTAAACTTAGTAAGATTCTCCCAAAGAATCATCCTCCATCATTAGAGGACTAGGGTTTTAAGAGGGTTTAAAACTAGTTTATCTTATTAACAATTGTTCATAAAATTGTGGGCCTTAATGTTAAATAATACCACAAAACTCAAGATAGAATTATTCCTCACATGTCCCGAAGATATCGACTCCCATGCAAAGGTTTCATGTTTCAAAGTGAGCATTAGAAATTCCAAATTGACCTTGGTTTCTCACTTCCAAAACTCTCGGTAGGAGAAAAAATGAAATAACTTGAAAAATCTTAATAACATTTTCTCAAAAACTTAGAAATGACGACTCCACTTCATTAGGGAATGCTTTCTCAAGGACTAGGTCTAGGAATAAACCTAAAAATAGTTTCTAACACCTGAACCAACACTATAAGACACTTGTGAGTGTCTCAAAACCTCATACTCATGCTCTTTATGCTATGAAAATGCATAACCAGCTGCTACATGCCTTACTTCATCATGCCATACATCATTTTGTTGACTAGGCCTCCAAGTTAGGCTATTTGATCATGTTTGTTTCACTAAAATTGACCTCCTTGTCACTTTACCACTTTTGACAACCTATTATGATCTTCAACATACTACATGACTATAAACACCTAAATTTGGTATCTCTATATCATATATGCCCACGTGCATGTATCTTTGCTAGGTCATATCTAATTCCCCCTTTAATTTAATTCATTCCCCCATTTTATTTAATTTAAAATGCCCACTTAATTATGTTGTCACCTTTAATGCCCATCCAATTTATATTTAATTAATTCCTATTAACTAATTAATTAATGAATTAATATATCACATGCCCTAATCAACCTTCTATTTAGGATTCTTCTATCCTAACATGTGCATCCCCTTATTTTTCTAGTTTTTTAATATTTTCTAGCTTTATCCCTTAACATTCCTAAAAATCCCTTTCCCACCTACATGCTTTAAAGTATTCTTCCAATCCTTAAGAAATCCCAAATCACGACCAAAATCAAAAAAAGAAAACCCATTGGGGAAACTTTCCCGTAGTGGTGGTGAACCAACCTAGTCGTCGACCCTATAAAATTAAGTCTTTTCTTTCCATAATCATCAGATGCATGTGAATTTTGGAGCTTCCTTGTGACCTGTGAACTCTTCCTTGTGCCTAAGCATTCCTACAATAGTTACAGATCTCCTAGACATCATTTCAACATTCTTGCATCACTCACGATCATCCTTCATGATATTTATCAAATTATCTTTGTATTGTTTGCATCTAACATTTTGCAAGTTCAGATCAGCTTCTGCAACATCCAGAGCTCCCTCAACAACATTATTTTCCAGCTTATTTTCTTGCAGTCTCCTATTTCATCCTTTTGACCTCAACCTTACCCAACTCTACTACAATCGTCATTGACTCAACTTGGTAACCGTTGACCGTAATCTCGCTTGCCAATCAATCCTTCCTTATTAATGATTTATACCATTCCCTAGTGTTTTATGTCTCGAGAACATTATTTAGGTCTTCTTTCTAGCATCCCAGACCTCTGCTACCTTCTATTTTACACTCGGGATCTTACAGCCCGCATACTCATTCTACGCTCCTATGTGAATGTGTTTGTTTTCAAAATAATGTTAATATGAGTAAAGACTAACACCTAAATAGCCTTAACTTAGCAATAATTGAACAACAAATTAAACACCATCAAGATAAGAATTAAACAAGGGTTAGATGCTAGCATTCATCAATACAAACTTTGAAACTAACAATGATAAATATCTAAAATCCTCTATTCTCTAACAACAAATAAATGAATGGACCTAAGTAAGCTCCATGGCTATCAAAATAGTTGTCCTTAGTATGCCAAGTAACCTAGGAATGAGGGCCTATCAAAGTTGGGCTACAAGACCCCTTTGACACCTCCCATATGACCTAAGCACTTAAGAAAGAGGCTTAACTCTTCAATATGATGAACTCTCAAAAGGGCAAGGTGCAAGCTCTTAGTCTCTTTGCTATATGCTTTGCATTTGCTCTCTAAGGAGTTTAGGTGTAAGTAAAAAGGTAGGTGGAGGGCTCTTTATATAGCCCAATGGATAAAGGAAACACTTCATCCCTTTGTATGTGGGATAAAGGTAAAACATGATTAGAAATGGATAAGGTTGCTTTATTAAAGGTAACCTTACTTTAGAAGGGTTTAATTTATGCTTAGCAAGTCATGGGAGTTGGGGGGTGTTTTAATTAATCAAAGGTGATTAACTAATAGGTAGATGTAAGCTTATAGAAGATAATTAGAGGAATATTAGTACGATTTAGGCTATTAGAAGGGGATTAAATTAATTAAATATTGATTTATTGATTAAATGGAAGGGAAAGCTAATTAATTAATAATAATTAATTAGTCTAGGTAGAAGGGGTGATTTATTAACGGAAGGTCGTTAATTAGGGTATTTGTTGGATAGGTAACTTAATTAATTAGCTTAGTGTAATTAATTAATGATGATATGAGGGAAAATGAGTGCTCTTGATGATATGTCATTGATTTGCGAGAAAGGGGATAATTAGTGTAATTTAAGTATTTAAATTGCTTGGGCGTAATTATAGGTGTCTAAATTTGCCCCTATTTGGGGTGGCGTAAGTGATGCCACTTCAAAGATAGTAGACAGAAGAGATTTTGAAGAGGTAGAAGAAAAATTAGTAGAAGTGAGAGATTCCCCCTCGAGTGTCAATGGGGTGATGAAAGAAGACGATTGACAATCGAAAAAGGTGAGAGATAGAAGAATGGGAAGAGGCAAGATGCCCGGTAAGATGTAAGAATAGGGATGAGAGGAAAGCAATGTAGAATGAATATGGAGGAGGGGAGAGAATAGCTTAGCCTCAGCCGCTGTGTATTGGAACAATTTTGGTGTCATCATATTTCCATAAGAGCTACGTCATCGGTCCTTATGAAAGATATAAGCATACGACAAAGGTAGAATGACATGAAAATCCATACTATGAACAATTGTCCATTGTTGAAAGTACCAACTCCACGCAACATACAATAATGCAATGCAATATGAGAAGGAAACAAGCTCATATAACAGGGAAAACAAGTATGAATGCACATATCCAACACAACAATGGTCAAGACAATTGTACAAATGTTTTGTTATCGTCTTTCAAGAGATCCACAAGCTCATGATTGATGAAAAGGGTTAAAAATGATGCCCCAAGCAAGGATACATGCAAGGGGGAAATGAAAATGGACACGGGTCCATGAAAAGTGTTTTTGCACAACGAAATAGCACCATGCAACCAAAAGTGCCCCAAAGTACATACATAAGCAAGCGCTAGCTTTTGTGAATGGTTGTGAATCGGTGATCCACGAGTCATATTAATCGGGAATATGTGAGAAAAACCAACAGGATATGGAGAAAATACCATGCACAAGACACAAGTTTCAGCGAAGAAGAAGCAAGTTACCATTTTGTAGGGTGTTTTACTTTTTAGGAATTTTTTGAAAAATTTGCCTTGTTTTTGGATTTTTTTTTTTGTAACATATGTGAATGTTTTGGTTGATTTTAAAAGTTTTATGAAACTATGTACAGGAAGATGAGAAAGCATGGATTCCCCTAGCGATAGATGGGATGTACAAGGGCATAAGGCCACGTGCGTACCAGAAAGGTGAAGATGCAAAAATTCCCCAACAATTAGGTGGGAGTATTCAAAGGTAAACTCTTCACAGGTAGAAATGGGACCCAAGGCCATTATGGATAGGTTCAACATGATGGTGAATGTAAACCCATGAAGTGCTGGGAAGAGGCAAGGATGCCCCCAGCTTAAGTTGGCCTAAAAGCACATGATAGAAAGGAAGGAGAAGATTATTTTTGTGGAAGGGGACAAAGGTGTTCAAAAACATGGCAAAAAAATTAATCTTATACACATGGATGTTCTGAATGAAGTAGAAGAACGATGTGAATGATATGAATGTAGCTTAGAAGCCTCGCGGTAAAGAAGTGATTAGCCAAAGGCATAAATCGTGAGACGAGATATGGACTAGAGTAAGAGTCTGAACAAGGTCCAGAAAAGACACTTGGTAACATACTAATCCTGTGTACTCATAGAGATCCAGTGTGTGCACATGGATTTTATTACCTTTTGAAGTGAATATTTAATAGACAACAAGTGAAGAAACCCTAGCCAATGTGTAGGAATGATTTATTTTGATAAGTGATTTTGTGAATGGAGGGTGAAAGGATAGTCGTACATTGCTCCGCTGCACCAAGCTCCATAGCCCCGACGGAGATGTATTTGATTCTAATCACAACATTGCTCTACTGCCAGTCAGGCATCCATAGCCCCGATAGAGATT
Source organism: Taxus wallichiana var. yunnanensis (assembly GCA_018340775.1). Taxonomy (NCBI): domain Eukaryota; kingdom Viridiplantae; phylum Streptophyta; class Pinopsida; order Cupressales; family Taxaceae; genus Taxus; species Taxus wallichiana. The sequence continues at coordinate 627,703,888 of CM031237.1, read as the reverse complement.
ATTGGAAATACCCCAAGAGAGAGTTATATATTAATTTGCTTTTGCTTTGTAGCTTTTAGCTTTTTATTTTGATTGATTTTGATTGTTTTGCTTTCTGAAAACTTATTTCAACTCTCTTGTTTGACAAGGGGTTAAGAACCACTGATGGCTTGATGGAAGGAGGTGGAAGTGATTGTGATGATGACATTGGCTAGTGTCAACAAATATGTCCAAAATTTCTTTGCAATAAGTTTATTAGATGTTTGAATGTGATAGGATCTCCATGAGGTCAGTCGTTCTTTAATTTACCAAGGTGATAAAAGACCAGGGGAAAACAGATACCATAGAGATAAATGTCACAAAATGCATGTAAATAAGCTAACCAAAATATCACCGAAGGGATGAAAATGGTAGGAAGACTTGTAGAAGAATAGAAAGGAAGGGAAGAAAGAAATATCCATGTGTATGCAACACCTGATTGCAATGTTTGATCTTTGTACCTTTGATTTTTGTTTTTTTTTTTTTTTTTTCTCATGTTTTTTAGTATTTTTGTATTTTTCCTTGTTTTTTATTTTTAGATTTTTGATATTTTCTTTTTTTTGAACCGTTGTTACTAACAAAGTCACTCTGTGTGATAGGATCCAACAACGATGTTTGTGACTTCCTTGATAAGGGAGACTAAGCGTGTTTGTTTATCAAGAGTCATGTTTTCCCCAATCCCGATGATCGTGGTGAGTTCACACTCAACAAAGGACTGTGATTTATCCTGAAACATGGATTTTGTATGCGGGAGCTTGAGCTCCCTATCCAGAGGTTTATGCACTTTGTGCCATACTTGATGGTTATGTTGATGTGCGTTCTTGAATCGTGCTTGATTTACAACTTTGAGATTGTTCCAGTTGTTGGGGGATTTTGAGCTCTTAGAAGTTTTGACCTGAGCTTGATAATGAACCTGTTTGGGTTTCTTATAAGCCTATGCTTGAATTTTCTGACCTCGAGAAGGAAAAGAATACGAACATTTACGATTGATGATAGGAACGATAGAAATGGTAGTGGGCTTGCCACAACCATTGATAGAAGAAATATGTGATAGATGAAAAGGATACGGTCCAAGAATTGAAGAGGATGGGCTACCAGGAGGTGAGCCATGGATAGAAGGTGAAAGGCTACTAGGATGTGGCCCAAGAATAGAAGAAGAAGGGCTACTAGGACGTGACCCATAGATGTAAGATGATGGACTACCAGGATGTGGCCCAAGAATAGAAGATGATGGACTACCGGGGTGATCCATACATAGAAGATAAGGGGCTAGTTGGACGTGCCCCAATAATCGAAGATAGTGGGCTACTCGAAAATGTCCCACAAATAGAAGAGGGAGGGCTACTAGAAGGTGACCCACACCTAGATGAAGATGAAGGGCTACTTGGTGCTGACCCCACAAGAGATTGTGATTGAGGAATTATGATAGATGAAGAGTTATTGGGTGATGAGAAGATAGGCCATGGATCTATGCAAGACCAAGGAGTTTCATCACATAATGAAGAATGTGAAGATGGAAGAATAAGAGGAGGATCAAGTTGCATGATCTAAGGCTCTTCCTCCATTTCTTGATCAAAGGAATCAACCTTTTCCTCATAATATGCAGACGCATCAAATTCTAAAGAGAATCCTTTTTTGTAATCTACTAAAGGAATATCTTCATATGCCCCTATAAATGCCCTGATTGTTTCTTCATTCTGAAAGAGATCAATCGGTATGAGTTGTTGATCGATCCCTAGGGGTTTATTGGAAGAAATAGGTTCACTTGGTGTGGAAGACTTAGAATATGTTTGATGATTATTGATAGAAGAAGATGATGTGGGGGATGAAGAATATGTGTAGCTAGATGTCTCAGGAGTAGAAGAAGGTGGTGTGGACCTACCTATACAATGGTATGTCGTATGTAAAATAGTAGGATTAAGTCCAAAGTCTGTAGATTGTGACACATGGGTCGATTCAGATGTTTGTCTCGAAGGACTTTGAGTCACACGAATCTTCACAGAAGGAAGATTCCGTGGGGGTGATTGATGAAGAAGGTCCTACAAAGAAGGGGAGGAATGTGATTCAAGCATCACATTAGATGAATGATGACAAGGGTCCTGTGAAGAAAGAGAGGACCACAATTCAAGAATTGTATTATACTTCTGATTGGAGGGATTTGGAGTCATGTGTATCTTCAAAGGAAGAAGACGTCGTTGGGGTCGACTGATAAAAGGGGTCCTACGAAGAAAGGGAGGACCGCAACATAAGAGTCGCATTAGATGATTGATGAAGAGGATCCTACAAAGAAAGGGAGGACCATGACTTAGGAGTCGAATTAGATGAATCCGAATAGTAGTTTGGATCTGAATCCTCAGAAGAGTCAGAGGAAATATTTGGATTGGAATCCTCAGAAGAAGAGGAAATGTTTGGATTAGAATTAGAAGAAGAGTGGGGGGAACTCGAATAATAATTTAGATCAGATGTGTCCAAATCATACCACCGACTATGAGATGAAGGTGGGAACGAGTTACCCGTATGGGCTTTCTAAAGACGAAGAACCAAACAAGGTTTAGTTGTAATGGGAATCTTTTGCTTTGAATTTATAAACCTAGGTTCCATATTTTTGTAAGTATGGGGAACTGCGTGATAGTAAGTCATTTTTGGCATTGTTTTAAGCACAAATGTCTAGATCTAGATAGTGTGATGGAACTCCTTCAAAGGGAAGGAAGTGACATGTCAATTCGGGTAGCATAAGGACAACTAACTAGACATTTCATAAGTATTGATATGCATGTGTGATTTTCTGAAGAAGGTCTAAGGAAAATAGACATCGTGATGATGTAATATCGATGAGATAAAAAGGGATTGTCCTAGAAAATAATTTTTCTAAATGAATAATCACAAGGAAAAATCATGCGAGTGTGAAACCCAAATCCAATCAACAAGGAAATACACCATATGAAAATGTGATGCAAAGATGATCAACAAGATGTTTTCACTTATGACAAGTTCAAGGAAATGAACAAAACGTAAGTAAAAACAAGAATTCAATGCGATCTCCCAATCAAGATATACGATGAGCGAGCTCAAACTTGATTAAGACCTATATCTCAAAAAGTGCCAATTACAATTTGTGAATGACACAACAATATCACCAAGATATGTTAACCCACTTTGCGAGAAAGTGAAGTATTGATATCGAGGTGTTATTGATATAACATGCACAAATGGTAACGCCTAGCACTCTTTGAAATCGAGGTAATAATAGAACCAAACTAAAATGCTCAAAGTATAGCTAAGAATAGTTTAAAATGTGTGCAACGTAACCGCATACAATATAGGTATTTATGTTGAGTTTACTAGAAACAAGATGTAAATATCAAAATTGTAATGATACGATACAAACAAGCTAACTCTTCTAAGGAAGTCATGGTGATGAACCACACCTAACTACAATGATGACCTTGACATGGGTATCAAGATCACAATGGCTACCAATGACATGAAAATGCCTCTTCTCACTTTAGACTTTTAACTAACCCACCATGAAACATGGATGGACATAAACGAACATAAAAGTGAGAGAAACAGTTGAATGGCAACACAAATGTAATCACACCTCTTTTTATCAACAAAGTGTCAAAAGAATATGAAGGAAATAAATCAAGAAAAATGATGAAAAATGATAGCCTCACTTCAACAGAGTTTCACCTCACCCTAAGGCAAGTAAAAACAAGGCAAAAGTAATACGTCACACGTTTCTCAAAAAGAAGGTTCACAACTCAACACTATTTTAAAATGATCAAAGTAGGCTCCTGGCCAAAGTATATTTTCCTAGGTGGTTCTCTCACCTTAGGTGTTACAAAGTTGTCACGAGCGAGCGTGATTTACCCAAAAAGTCACACTGACTAGTTTGGGAGTATCTCAGCTTTACTTTACCCCCTTCAAGAATAGTAGGCAACTAGTGCGTCTACGTGTACCATCACTAGGGTCGCCATAACGGACAACCTATAATGCTATCTCACAAAGGAATCACTAGTCAAGTAGGTAGTGCGGAGCACTTCCTGTTTCGTCCACAAGGTTCCCTCTTGCGTGGACTACTTTGGGGTTCCTGGAACCACCCCCATTGTTGTAGCTTAAGGCGTTATGCCAAAGGGGTTATGTTCCAGTTGAGCGGAGAGGGACGTACCCTTTTCCGAAACCTACAATACAAGTGTTTTGAATATGTTGTTATTTTTATCTTGTTTAATTAGGTGTGGTTTTCTTGAACACCTTTTGGCAACCTGTATAACAACTGTATTAGTAGTTTTCGACTTTTGTTTCTATTCCTCCTTTCTTTGACAAGTGTTTTTAGGTCCTACACTCAAGCGTTAGTAGTTCTCCAAGAAAATCACATTATTTAAAAGAGGATTAAGAGTTGATTTTGATTCTCAAGATCATCCAAGGATGCAAGATAAGAGCATACACAAAAAATAATCCAACTAAAAAGTAAATAAAATCTTTTCAATCAATGAACCATACAAAATTCTTGATAAATGTTCATTCCCCTAAACCAAAAGTGAAAGATGAAGTTTCCAATTTACCAAATGTTATAAAATGAAGACTAAAGTTGCTTTTGATTCTCAAGATCACCCTAAGGTGCAAAATAAGAGCATACACAAACTTTATCCCAACTATATAGAAATGGAAAACTTCAAATCAAAGGACCATTGAAAAATGCTTTGTAAAAGGTTCATTCCCTTAAACCAAAAGTGAAAGATGAAGTTTTCATTTTACCAAATGTTATAAAATAAAGACTAAAGTTGCTTTTGATTCTCAAGATCACCCTAAGGTGCAAGATAAGAATATACACAAACTTTATCCCAACTATATAGAAATGGAAAACTTCAAATCAAAGGACCATTGAAAAATGCTTTGTAAAAGGTTCATTCCCTTAAGCAAAATGAATAATGAAATTTCCAAGTTTAATCCCAATGTTAAAAATATATAGATCAAAATTGTTTTTATTCTCAAGATCATCAAAAGGTGCAAGAGAAGATCATACACACGCTTTGGTCTAAATCGAGGAAGCATGGAAATACAACATTCATCAAAACATTAGACATGTTAGAAAATGACCAGTTTTAAAATAACAGAAAAACTTGTAATTTCTGTAACTATAAATCTTGAATTTATGTTTTCATTTCATATTTAACTTCAATACCTTTCCAACGCAAAAAAATGGAGTCATTTCAAGTTTGGGAGCAAAATTTATGGCCTTCGGAAGATGGGTTACACATGTGCTCTTATACTCACGGGTATGCACTTGACATGCACTTCAAAAATGTCAAAAAAACATCCCTTAATTTGTAAAATGGGAAAAATTTTCCAGCCAAGATTCAATTTTGACAACAACCCATCACATTAATAGATGAATATAAGACTCAACGCTATCAAACATTAACATACATACTCAAGAATTTAAGATTTTCAAAAAATTGACAAAACTAACATGTAGAATGATGAAAAAACAAGCTCTAAAAATGAAAACATGATGAAATCTTAAAATTTTCTCACCAAGATTAAATTTTGACAGCAACCCACCACATTAATATGTAAATAGAAGACTCAACACAATCAAACACTAACCTACATGCTCAAGAATTTAAAATTTTCAAGAAATCGACAAAACTAGCATGTAGAATGTTGAAAAAGTAAGCTCTAAAAATGAAAACATGGAGAAATCTTGAAATTTTTCCATTAATTCTAATTTTGACAGAACTTCACCTCCTTCATACCTACAAGGAAGACTCAACACATGCAAACTCAACAAAACAAGTTAAAAAAACAAGTTAGATCAACATGTGTAAAAGAGGGTTAGTAACAAAAATGAAACTTAACTACAAAAACTTGAAATTAAGTGCAAAGGACAATGGAGTATGTCCCACCAAGCATGCAAATATGTGCATGTGTTTGTTTTAAAAATAATGCCAATATGAGTAAAGACTAACACCTAAATAGCCTTAACTTAGCAAGAATTGAACAACAAATTAAACACCATCAAGATAAGAATTAAACAAGGGTTAGATGCTAGCATTCATCAATACAAACTTTGAAACTAACAATGATAAATATCTAAAATCCTCTATTCTCTAACAACAAATAAATGAATGGACCTAAGTAAGCTCCATGGCTATCAAAATAGTTGTCCTTAGTATGCCAAGTAACCTAGGAATGAGGGCCTATCAAAGTTGGGCTACAAGACCCCTTTGACACCTCCCATATGACCTAAGCACTTAAGAAAGAGGATTAACTCTTCAAGATGATGAACTCTCAAAAGGGCAAGGTGCAAGCTCTTAGTCTCTTTGCTATATGCTTTGCATTTGCTCTCTAAGGAGTTTAGGTGTAAGTAAAAAGGTAGGTGGAGGGCTCTTTATATAGCCCAATGGATAAAGGAAACACTTCATCCCTTTGTATGTGGGATAAAGGTAAAACATGATTAGGAATGGATAAGGTTGCTTTATTAAAGGTAACCTTACTTTAGAAGGGTTTGATTTATGCTTAGTAAGTCATGGGAGTTGGGGGTGTTTTAATTAATCAAAGGTGATTAACTAATAGGTAGATGTAAGCTTATAGAAGATAATTAGAGGAATATTAGTATGATTAGGCTATTAGAAGGGGATTAAATCAATTAAATATTGATTTATTGATTAAATGGAAGGAAAGCTAATTAATTAATAATAATTAATTAGTCTAGGTAGAAGGGTGATTTATTAACGGAAGGTTGTTAATTAGGTATTTGTTGGATAGGAAACTTAATTAATTAGCTTATCGTAATTAATTAATGATGATATGAGGGAAAATGAATGCTCTTGACGATATGTCATTGATTTGCGAGGAATGGGATAATTAGCACAATTTAAGTATTTAAATTACTTGGGCATAATTATAGGTGTCTACAATTCCAAATCGTCTCTCTCGGGTCATCGTTGACTGCCTCTGCAGAGTTTAGATCACCATCAATCCAGACTAGGTAACATTTTATTTACAATTATTTCAATCAAATCAACTCTTAGACCAGATCTTAATTATTCTCATATTTTTTAGCACTTTTGTTTCTGCATGTTACCAATTATTTCATCTCGTTATTTTGCTTCTTCTTTAAAAGGGGGTTAACATCGCCAAGAGGAAGTTAACACTTTTTAGATCCACTTTGTCGGGAAACCCCGCATATCCCATCTAATCAATCTCGTTTTTAGTATGTCTTATTTGCAAGTCATCATCTATAACAAGAATCATCCACTTGGTGCCCATTGGTCCATCAAATTGCATTAGAGGTACTATAAACCATCCATGTTATGAGTTGCTAGTTGCTTTCATTACTAGTTCATTCATTTGATTAAGAACTTTTGGTTCCTAAAACTTGTACCTACGCCTCGAGATCTGGAAGAGCTTAGTTTTGAGTCAACAACAATGGGACCATCTCGAAGTTGTAGGACCTTACGCACTTGAGATGGACCTCCAGAGAAGGCCAGTTCCTCTATCTATTTTTAGTGCTACTACTACTCCTACTGCTGAAAATGGAAATCTACGCTAAATAATTCAAGGAACTAGGGATAGAAGGATAACATGAAAATGGAAAACTATACTAAGGAAGGTGATAGCACCAAAAAAGATGGATGAACACTATCTATCATGAGCGAAAGTGAGAGGAAAGGCGTTAAGGAACTTTAGGCACACATAAGCACAAACCGTAACGTATTCACATAATTGATTTCATGAAACACAACAAGAAATGGAGTTGTAAAGGATTTAAAATGACACATCAAGCACATAATATGAGAGGTATGAAAGGAAGAAGAATATAAACACGTTAAGGTAGAGAATAACCACAAAATAATTCTTCTATTACTTCCAAAAATGCACAATCAAATACAATGGCATCAGAAGGTCGATATCCACATGTAAAATCCATATCTAGAGGTTTGTAACTCAAAATACAAAGATAGAAAACCCTTAGTGAATGTTAGAAGATCCAAAATGTCCAACCCTTTACAATGAGCCAAGATCTTACATTTATCGATGAATTGATGAGACAAAAATGAGGAGGGAAAATCCAATTTGAAAACTCAACCATTAGCAATGAATGCCTACAAATCCATCTGCAATCTGTCAAATGTGCATCTCTAAGTCTATATTATGTGTAGGAGAAGGAAGGAGGAAAGATCCATATTAAATTGAGTGGTTGGAGAAATCAAGTTTTCTTAATAATGGCGTGATATTAAATTGAGTGGTTGGAGCCTCTCACCTACCAAATCCTGTTGATATTTTAATTTGAATGGTCTAGAGTGTAGCCCATATTAGCAGATTTATAGAAAGGTTAGGTGTGCAAGAATTTGAGCACTAGATATGAAGTTATGACTATCATAAGATCTACATTGAAAACTAGATACACAAGACACGTGGCACACGCAGATTGGATTAATAATTAGCCAAATGTTGAGTAGTTTTGTCATTTTTTCCATATGTCATACACTTTGGTTCATTGTCAGCATTAGTCTCACAATTGGCTTGTGTTGATTGGCTATGTGTAGCACACTTAATGTTTGACAGATGCCACATGGCAAAAAAGGTGCGCGAGAATGAGGTGCAAAGGCATGCACGCGAAGAGTGAGGCACGGGAGGAAAACAGAGGCGGGGTGCGTGCAAATTTGACGCATGCAGAGAAATGGTAGAAATACCTAATGAAGATATGTTTGGTCAAGGCACAACTATTACAAGGTAATTTGTAGTAGTGAGGAAGGGGTGTAAAATAATGCCGAGACTTATTTTATTTAAGAAACAAGTCTAATGTGCATTTACTGTGGTGTATGAATTAATAGGAAGAAGGTGGGTGCGGAAGGATTGCACCCAATGGGGAAGATGGAACAAAGAAGAAAAGTAAAAGTAGAGGATGGAAAATAAATAAGAGAAGTATATTACGCATAAGCGCGTAAGGAATCACCACCAAGGAATTTTTCTAAGGAGATAGTTGAAGTGCGCACAAGTCAGTAATGTAGAACTTTCAGAGCTGAATAGGAATGTAAGTTGTCCAAATAAATAGGGGAGTTATATGGATAATAGGAATGAAGAAACTTGTCCAAAATGTTTGCCACATTTTGTAGGTCTCGCCTTTGGTGATCCCTTTTTACTTGTTTTCTAATTTTATTTATTTTTTTCTTCTACTAACACTATGGCACGCACGAGGTCCTCGCTTCTTTCTTTCTTGTGTTTGTTCGGTTGTTAGATCTCTCTTCATTAAAGTTTAGATAAAAAGGAAAAGATTTATCCCTTTTTCCTCTTTTCCTTATTTGATCCTTTCTGCATCATATTTCCTTTCTTTTGTGTGTCCTCATCAAAAGATCACACTCCAATTGGGTTTTTTTAAAAATCCTTTCTTTTCTACATCCTTCTTACTCACTTAGTTTAAGTAGGGATTTACTTGCTGAATTTCACAATCCTCACACACGACCTAAAACTCTTAAACCATCAACATGTCTAAATGACATCTTACTTGGTATAGTGATTGGGATTTCATCACCCAACAGAAACCGAGACTCTCCCGAGCCAAAAAACCTAAAACCATACATAGATTTCCTTCTCTTAGGTACCCCATTAACCATCCCCTTTCCTATTTTTCATGTTTCCTTAATTAAAAAAATAAAAATAACTATTTTCTTGACTTGCTTGATTTAAAATGGAACATGATTCTACCTTAAATGATTCTACATGAACCACGATTGATATCTCACGCTTTTATCCTTCTAGCCCCATCTATTACTTCTTTCTCCGTAGATCATGCCAACTAGTAGAATCTATCCCACCACCTTGGACCACCCCTAGTTCATCTAATATCACCATACCTATCTAGCCTATTGACATTCCCATTTATCTGGTACTAAATCTTCCCATCCAATCCCAACCATATTATCATCTTCCTCCTCAATATCATACACCCCCTCAACCAATATAATCTTCACCACTCCCCAACATTTTTAGACAACCCTTTCCTAACCCACCACAAAAAAACCCATTTTCATCAACTACCAGAAAATATAACCCATTTTCAATAAAAACCATACATTAGACACCTTTATCCATATCTATCCCACTTATCTCATCATATCTTACTCCCATCCTTGATATTGTGCCTATGGATCCTTTGAGAGCTATCCGCAAATCAACCGTATAACCCACCTTGACTTCCACCACTTCTTTCATATCTACACCTAGTCCTTCTCTTACCACATCCACATTGGCTTCAAGTCACCCACATCTTCATCCACACCTATCCTACCCCAACTTATGATTGCTATCACATTAGCCACATCTATCCCAAACACACCCATCACTACACTTATATCTACTACACCAAAAATCCACCCGTGTATGTCTTGAGATAATTATTACACATTTCTTTACCCATTCCCACATCCATTGTTACCACATTTACATCTACTATCACGCCAATCTCTTCTTCCAAATCCAAAAACATATCCAAGATTTCTGCTGAAACACCTAACACAAGCACTGAAGGCATTTCCACACCAAACAATCCAAAACCCGCCTCACCTCCTTCTCACATAGACTCGTCAACCGCATGTTCCAAAAAAATCATTTTTCTATCCACACTTATGCCTACCATCAATTATACACCATTATCTATATCATCCACTCCCCATCCACATTTATTTCACCATTACATATCATACCATCGTAGAATCAATCCCAGTTCCTCTTTTCTACACTTCTACCTACACCTACCACATCGACCATCAAAACCACATATCCTAAGTCATCATCTTCTCCTCCCACATCCTTTAAATAATATTGAGAGCACTAAAACTTGCAACAACCATAGGTGAACATCTTATTTCATCTACACAACCAAACATTTCTTCACCCTCCTTAGATCAAGTCATGTAAAAATTGCTTTCCCCATCAGTAACAACATCATCTTTAAATCCACCAATCGAAATCATTGTCATTCCTACCAATGGTAATCCTTCATAAACCAAACCTAAAAACCTTTATACCCTTCCATAGTGATCCCTTGTGTACCCTCACAAGAATATATAATTTCCTCTAACAAAGATAAAACCTACATCATCTATCTTAGGGCCACATCCATCTATCCTAGGACCATCTCCTTTATCACGATCAATCAATCAATCCAAATCCAAACAATCTAAATCCCTCCTAGGACCATCCTTTTGTCAAGAAAACTCCCATCCACCGACCATTCCAAACCAAAATCATCCAACCCTTCTTCTTCTAGGACACCAATCATTGTCAAATCCAAAAGCAAAACATCAAGATCTTGAAACAATCCACCCCCATCCTCAACATCCAGAACATCTCCTGTCACATATATATTGAGTCCTATGCAGAATTCCTATGACATCTACTCCAATTTTTTTCCATCACATTTCCACCTATCAGGTCCTTTGATCCAGATCATCCGAAGCCATCATTGTTTGATCCCCACCATACTTTCAACTACCATCATACCCTAGGTCATGACACCAAGCAAAGTGTAAGGCCCTAAAAACTTTCATCCATGATCTTATTGAGAGAGATGACCTTCTTGAGGACTCTCCTTCTCTATCTACCATCTCATCCACGACTGATTCATCTCCCATTTCCGCCTCTCCATCTATAGGAGCCACTAGGCCTTCTCCTTCATCCACCACTTCTTCACATGTCGATCCTCTTAGCGAGGGTCCCCCTTATTCATCGATACAGTTCACCTTGATTCATTGTCCCTATGATCTTTGATCTTATACTCCATCTATACTTATCATCCCATCTCATTTCACTTATCCTGCTATCCACTAGCTCATCCACATCTCTCTTGCTAGGGGAGAACCTTCCCCTTGTTGTTGAGTCCTCCACATTTTCTTCCACATCATTCGATCCCCCAACTTATTTGATGCTAGGGGAGTTCATTCTAGGATTTTTATTCTTGTAGATTGGATCCTCTCCATACCTGACGTTATCTTATTCTATCTAGCTCATCTCATCCAATCATATCATTTAGTTTTATCCATCATCTTCTCTTCCTAAGACTACCTTCATGGCCATATCTATACTTCCTTGGGACCACCATGGATCTATCTTAGGTTCACCATGGTGGCCATATAATCCCATCCTAAAATAAATTTAATAACTATTATTCTTATTTTCTCAAGAAAATGTATATTTACTCAAGCCTCATCTCAACCTACCTAAACTTGAATTTTTCCCAACCAAAATTTTCCTACATAAGGGGGTCTTGGTCTTATTAATCCACGGTCTTCACAACATCATCACTCCATCATCACTACAACTAAATATTTCACTAAGTGGGTGGAAGAAATTCCCCTCACTTCAACTAAATCTAGTCCAATTATTAACTTTATCTACCAACATATCATTTTCCGCTTCGACGTTCCTCACAAGCTCATCATGGACAATGAAAGTCTTTTAAAAAAATATCTTAAGAATCTTTGAAACTTATTTAACATCCAACTCATCTTCTCTTCTACATACTATCATCAAGCTAACGGCTAGGAAAAATCCACTAATAAAACTCTTTGAAACATTCTTGCAAAACTATTGACCATGGGACGTGATCGACATCTTTATCTCCCCTTCTCTCTTTTAGATTATCAAACTAGCATCCATACTTCCATGGGGGCTACACCCATTTTTATTTTGTATAGTTCTCAATGTCCTCCTTCTCGAAGTTCAAATTGTGTCTTTGCACATGTCCCTTCACGAATTCATCTCTAATGAAGACTATTTTGAAGCACACCTAGCACAACTTGAGTTGTTAGAAAATGTCATCTTCTCACTCTTGAACATCATCATTTATATCAAGAGTGAATTAAATGTGCTTACAAAAATCACATCAAATAATGAGACTTTAATTTGGGTGACCTTTTTCTCACGAAAATATGAACGTCACTACTCTAGAAAGGAGCCAATGTGGAAAGTTTTCCCCTAACTAGATTGGACCATACATTATCATGCATAAATATAGGTCGGGAGCCTATCGATTGACCTCCCTTTATTGTAAACCTGAATTGGAACCCCTCAACACATTGCATTTTTGACCATTCTATTTTTAGCGTGTCTTCCAATGAGCTCTTAGTCATATTCTTAGATCATCCCTCTATCATTAGCCTCTTCCATCTTTCATCATAGTGATTTGGAATTATATGGTCATCCATCACTTTCCTAGATGTGACCTTAAAAATGAGCACCATGTTTCTGCTTGTAGCATATTCCTTATAGATAGGTTCTCCTTTATGTGAGAAATCCATGATCATTGCATCCATGACCCTCTCATTCACCTATTAGAACCATGAAAAGGGTCCAGGGGTGTCTCTTGTACATTCATTGTCCCCTCCTAAGTGGTCTACTTAGCTATTCCCAGCTTCTTCCCATGTCAAAATCAAAATCAAAGGATTCTCCAATCAAAATTCAAAGCACTTAAAAATAGACTGATCCCTCAAAGGATAGTTGTTCGGTTAAAAAAAAATCAAAAACAAAACAAAATAAAAAGAAATAGACCAATCCCTCGAAGGATGGCTATCATATATGTTATCTTTCGCCATCTATATTACATATGTATAAAGTAGACCATACCCTTAAAGGCTTCCTACATTGATCAACCTTACATTTTATTAGCATCCTAATAAATCTTCCCGCATTAATCAACTTTCTTCTATTATTACTCTTTCCCTTTCCTAGAGTTGGGGCATAGATTTAGGGAACACCACTAACAGAGAACCCTCTTCCCATGTATAAGTTACATCTCAAACCCCTTTGTCATGTCAACATCAGGTCTATGATTTCATTCCATCCATTGTCTCTTTATGATCTTTGATATAACTAACTGACGTTGGTTACATTCTAACACATGTTTTGGTCGCATGTGCCTTGTGTATTCGGATCCCCTCTTGTTTACCTCTAATGAAATTAGAGGAATATTTTCTTTGTGTGTTCCTTGATATGATGTAATGTCATTTGTACCTATAGGTCACCATAATTTTTTTGTATTCTATCCCCAATCCTTTTCGCATCTATCTCTTATTCATGATTAAATGCACCTTTCGTTATCCCAATCACCTATCAATCTTTCCATCTATGCTAAATACATAAATATTTACTTATATTAAATTGATAATCAAATCCACATTACATTCTATCCATTCAATTCATTACCATGATCAAATTCAAAATGAACACGTGATCCTAATCCACATCATCAAACATCCATGCACACACAAATCCCAATTAACACATCACATCCAACATCATAATCTAACAATCCAAGTAAAATTAAATAATTTCATCTTATAATTTTACCATCATCATCAAATATAATTAAAACATGCAACCAATCCTCATCATCATCACATATACTATCAATATCAACATCATCATAAATCAAATAATCAACATTACACAACACACATATATCAAATCGCAAAAATGATATCATATATATATATATATATATATATATATATATATATATGTATGTATGTATGTATGTATGTATGTATGTATGTATGTATGTATGTATGTATATATATTAAAATCAAATGTATTAGTACATCATTTCCCTCTAACAGGCTCTCTCAAAGCAAATATATTAGTAAAACCATAAGAGTGAATGTCAGAAATCCTAATATCTACCCCCGTAGGATAGATCCCTTCATCTACCTATCGGCATTATCACCTCTTCCATGGCCCTCTCCTCGATGTGGTTGAGCCATACTTGTTGTTCTCCACAACGGCCTAGCTCCACCTGTCACTACCTTCTGCAAATGCTCCTAATATTGGAGTTTCTTTTTCATATTCTCGATCATGATCCCCTTATAATACTTAACCTATGCAGATAAGGCTCTATATCTATCAATCAAGATCATACCAGAGGTGACATCTCCTCCCTTGCGCTTGTGTTTGTCCTCCACTTGTAGCCTTGGTAACTAGTATAATAGCAAGATCTCCAAAATGGACTCTAAAGGCCTCGCTTTACCAATGGTATTGGTCCCTCTCCTATATAACCGTGTCACTCTCCTGGACTATAGCATCTCTCTCCACCCTAATCTGATCTAACTCGACGTGAAGTTGTGTTAACTCAGCAGTCTCTCCAACTCCTCCATCTCCACCTCCCAAAGCTTCCTCTGCATCTCCCCCAATCTCCATCTCCTTTTCCTCCTCATTTCCTCCTCCACATCCACCCTAGCTTCCCGGATAGGTCTCATCTAATCACCAAATCCAGCTCTAACTCTTACATCATTATTGGCATCCCACGGTGCAGCCTCCTCCTCTAATGGATTTGTCATAATGTAGACACAAATATTGCACATTAGAAAATATTTATCCCGGTCTTATACTACTATTTAGAAGGTTATCAAGTATACAAAGTACTAATTAATACCACCTTTTGGCCACCTTTTTCTTATCTTTTATTTCTTCTTTCCCGTGTCACTTACAATGTTTATCACCCCATTTTCTAACTTCCTTAAGTTTCTAGCCCTAAATCAATGCGCCTCAGGCTATACTAGGTCACCTCGAGGTGCCTTGGTCCCACCCAGGTGCCTCGGTCTATGCACAACCTCTTTCACTCTTTTTTGGGTCACTTCTAGTTGTTGGTCATCCTTATCTTCTTCTCAGTTGACCTTTTTGGGATTAATTGTGAAATTAAACTTGAGAAACCTATTAATATAAATCTTATAAGAACATAATGAGGGTCCTAGCTCATTTCATCCTATCACTACTATCACTTCATCTAGGGCTGCATCTATTACATCTCATGCATCCACATAGTACCATACATCTAAGCTAGGAAGTTTACATCACACACATTCTTATAGGAGGAGGGAATATATACATTCTATTTTACTATATACATATTTTAGAGCTATTATATATCGTTATTTCACAAAGTGCGACTGACACAAGAGCACCTAGGGCACACCATACACACACTCACGTAACTATAACTACATCAAGGTCCATAATTTAGTACAGCTCTCGGTGATAAGTTCACTGGTTTGGTGGATGAGGTTAGTCTAACCCCTTCTTCTTCTTCTTATGTAGGGCATCATCCAATTCATCCGATGAATCCAGTGTGATAGATAGAGAGTATTCAAAGACACTTAGAACAGTTCCTAATTATGGTTTTGATCATTTACATAGTTATTAGCACCTAGACTATAGACCAAAGCATGCCCCGAGGCTCCCAAGGTACATTCCAGTGCTCGTATCACTTTATATAGTTGGGATCTTCCCTTTGCAGGCCCTGTGTATTCTTCTACACTTCTAAGTCCTAATTCTAGAAGTCCGACAACCTGTTACAATATCATGTTATTAATGAGTCTATTCCTTACTCTTCTCTTGCATGTTAGAGTTTGATTTCACTTATAATAGTTTATTTATATTTATTTCATATCGTTTAGTTCATCTACAAGTGTTTTAGTCCTCGTATTTAGATTAACAATAGAACCCTAAATACCCCATTTAAGACCTTTATTTTTGTTAATCATTTTGGTGAACCCTATCGTACTTTCTACCATCTTCTAGGTTTTTTTCTTCACTCCGCCTCTTCTCCTATCATGCCATCCCCTTATCGGTCATGGCCCAATCTTTGTACCCCACATATACACCTACCAAGGTCACCAATATAACTACTATTGCATCTAACTTCATGCGTGTCTACACTCAAAGCATCCACCTCACTTTCTCACCCCCCATCAGAATCATTCATCAACATAGTCACTACTCGTCACACTCATATCACTCCACCAACTGGTCCACCTATTTCCATACCACCCACAAGCGCATCTCGCCACTCTACCAACTACTCCTAAAGGCTATGATATTATTGACCAACTTAAAAATACACCCACTAAGATATCCCTTTATGATTTATTATGTAATTCACTAGACTATCGACTACCCTTAAGGCTACATGTTGCACCATTCATGTTGAACGTGATCACTCTCCTGAAGCTTTTTCCCATATCATTCAATATCTTTTAATTTACCCCATTCGATCTCCTTTACCGACGAGGACATATCACCTACCACCCATAATAATCCTTGTGTGCCATTTCTCATTACCGTCGTCATTATTACTACATGTATTAATTATGTCCTCATTGACAATGGGTCTACCATTAATCTTTGTGCCCATTCCCTCTTACGAAATTAGGCATCAATGATAGTCTCATCTCTCGTAACTCCACTCTCATCCATGGTTATGATTCCTCCACTCGTACATGCTTAGGCACAATCTCCCTTCATATTCAAGTCAGAACTAAAACCATTCTTACTGAATTCTACGTCCTTGATGCTTCTTTTCAATTCAATATCCTCTTAGGCAAGCCTTGGATCCATGTCATGTAATTCGTACCCTCCACCGTACATCAATGTGTAAAATTCCTTTATGATGGTTATGAATACACTATTTCGCAGACCCAAAACCCTTCAAATATTGTCGCATTGACCCTATCACTTCTATGCATGTCCCACCACCTCAACCTATTCTATATGCTAACCTAGATAAATATGATGTCAACCAATCTAGTGTACCCACCTCTATTATTCCTACCATTCCTTCTCCTACTATATCTACTCACACTTTGGCTATTATTTTTCCCACTATCTTTTTCCATGTTCACATTCCATCCCCACCACCCTCCACTCCTACACTACATTCAAACATCCTTGATAGCGATACCCAAATAGCTGATGGACACACCGACATTTCCACCGATTTCGATGATGAGGTTGATGTTGTCAAACTCACTAATGAAACATTACAAAAATTGATTTTACTCCTCTCAGTGTGGAAAATTCTTATTTTGAAGAAACATTTATCACCGATGGCCCAAGAGAGTACCGGTTCAAAAATCCTCCATCCACTAATGCCATGGTCCTATATAAGGGCTCTGTTAATAGTTTCAATGTAGTTTCATCTACCTCTCCCCAGAAGTAGTCTCGTAACCACCCTTCACATGTACTTTATATATAAATAGGACATTTTGGGAACACATTCCTCTTGATCTCACTATTTCTGATACTATCTGTACATGTGATTTCTTACCCAAGTTTGGCATGATGCTTAATGACATATTGCCACCTCTCCATTCACCCCATATTTATTACGGTTATTTCCATATTACAATGGCTTATGGGCTACATTTTTTCACTTAACAATATTTATTACACGTAATCCCCCGGGTTTCCATTTACACTTAGACAATATTGGCTTGATTATATTGGTGGTACCCTCAACCCACTTCATTCCTCACTCTCCTTCCCCATGCCTTTTGGCACTATCTCCATTGCTAATGATTCTTCTCCTACATATGTACCTAACATTTCATGTTGGTGTGCTCATGGATGCCCACCAGATTGCTTTTACGGATGAAGAATATGTGATGAATTCCTACCTCCTTCATCATCAAGCATCTTTGTTTGATCCGCCTCATTATATCACTTATAAATCTTCCAACACTTTGCTCCTTCCAGCTTTTAATACGGATAATGATGATTTTCTTGATGGTATTTCAGAGTCCCCTTTTTCACATGGTCACTTGGGGGGCAAAGACATTATACATTACCTCATGCTCATTTTATCATGGTTTCATATCTCACCTTTTTCATCCCTTACATATCAACATTTTCATCATCTGTTATCACACCCTTGTTACCCGATGATGCACCCTAGTGCTTTGGTTCACACTAGAATATTAATGGATCACCATTACACCGAACCCCACATACTATATGATCAGACCTATTAGTATACATCTTACATAATCCTATATGTACATCACCTACTATTCATTCCTACCTCATCTATCTCATACATGCTACACTTTCCATCATCATATATGAGTCTTGTTTTCTATGTCATTCATGCATCATGCCTATTCTACATCCTACACTAGATTTCCTTATACTTGGGTCTAGTTTTATCTATTATCATTACATACTATATTCCTATCTACACACTGATTACATTACAACTTCCATACCCACATTGCCTTCATACAACCTACCTATTCTACATCCTACACTAGATTTCCTTAGACCTGGGTCTAATTTCATCTATCATAATTACACATTCCACTTCCCACATATTTATACTACATTCATAGTCCATGTACCTTGATCATTTACACTATGTTGTCTTATACACATTACACCCACTACCCTATGACACACTGTAGTTCCTCATTCCATACTCGAATTTCGAGGGTTTACCAATCAAATGGACCTTACCTACATGTGACATGTTATCATACCACATTCATCGGACTAGTGACCAACACTCTAGGCTCTATCGTCACCCACACTCATCATCACACCTCATAGTGGTATACACCTTAGGTTAAATCACCACTCTTTTCATCACTTCTACATCATCCTATTACAATCTACCATATCCTATTATATCATCCTATTTCCTTTCAATTTTCTCCATTCCAAACTATTACATTACATTATCATGTCTTCGATCATCACGTAGTGGTATACACCTTAGGGTAAATCACCACTCCCTTCACCCATTCTACATTATCCTCTTACATTTGATCATCACCTATTCTATTATCCTTCTATTATATCATCACTTCTCCTAATCATCCATTAGTGGTATACGCTTTAGGCTAAATCACCACCCTTACCTTATTCATCACATAGTGGTCTACGCTTAGTGTTAAAATCACAACCTTCTTACCCACCACCTACTCATCTATGCTTCATACACCCTCATCACCCATCTCGTAGTGACATATGTTATAGGCTAGATCGTCACCTTCTTCTTCTGCCATCTTATAGTGATACACACTTAGGGATAAATCATCACTCACTTATTCAATAAGTTATGGTAGACGCTTAGGCTACCGGTACCACACACACCTTTCGTACGATGCATTCCCATCCACTCCTTCTATAGTGGTATAAAATTAGGGCTAAATCATATCTCTTTTTATCAATAAAATCATGATATATTCTTCAGTCATAGGGTTCACTCACACCTTCTCCCCATGTCACATTTCATCGCCACTACATATTCATACTCATCGCAGTGCGCTAGACACAACCAACACTACTCGATTGTTTCCCGATGATGTACTCTCATTTATGGTTCATTATTTACTGTTGAGGGGAAAAAAATGAACCTTATTTCATATAATTACATACACTCGGGGGGCACATATCTCCTATCATTCCATCTTGCATTCCATTCCATTCATCCACAACATACCGCATTGTCTTGGTAGCATTTACTTTTTCTTCCTAGTTTTTTGCATGCTCATTCTATTAAACATGATAGCTTGCTTTCCTATATGTAATTATCATACACACCTGTGCATTCACACCTTTGTTTAGTGTGATTGTAGATATAGGAATCTACAAGCAAAGCATGGATGCTCATCTTCTACCCTTACTATACCGGTCGTGGGGGCATCCATACTCATCTCATACAGTGATATTTTTATTTTGTACTTAAAATATTATACTACTTACTTCTAAACACTTTAACATGTTGGTTTTCACTCTAACATGCTAATAGGTGTTCCATGTGCAACACTTGTTTTGTAGGACTACATGTTTTTTTAGTTGTCTGTGTTGTTTGCCATTATTTGCGGGATTTTCACTTTGTTTGTGTGCACACTTGATGTTGTTGTTTACATCCATGATGGCCCTACATTTCTTGCAACATCGTGAGTGATGTCCCATGCTTGAAACCCGCTTTGTGTGACCTCTCGATTGTTTTCTTGCATGTTTACACTACTTTACTTGGTATTTTTTTGACATTATCTATGTCTTTTACATTTACTTCCACGCATGTGTTTAGACTATCACATGTATTGGCTAGCCATCCCTTTTGTGGACACCTTGGTATCTACCAAGCACTTTCATTTTCCCCTTACGGTGGTAGAGTTCTACAGCCGAGTGTGGTTGGTCCTCTTTTGGGGCCACATTCTCCTTCCAGGGTTATCACATGCACCCCTAAAGAGGGGGGCATAATTGAGGGATTCTACTAACATAGCGTATCTACACCGGTTGACACACAGTGAGTGAGTTCATACCACTCTATGAATTCCACATAGTGGCCTCAACAGGACATGGTGTCCTTCAAAAATTCTAAGGAGTGGTCACATGCTTAGGGGTTACAGTGGGTGGCCTCTCTACAATTATCCATCTAGTGGTGTAGGATCACCCAAAAAAACCAATGCTAGTATAGAGATCTCTTCAACAAATTTTAGTGAAGCAATTAGAGTTAGAGGACATATAACATTTCCTCTCTACACTTCTTTAGCCAGGGTGGCATGATATCACCCGAAAAACTCGCGACATTACATGATATCCTTCTACACCCTTTTTCTCGACATGGATCAGGTGCACATGTTCCATTTTTCCATTTACACTTTCTATTCTAGCGTATTTTACACAACATTTTTTTACATACATACATATTTGACTACTTGATCATTTTCTCCTTGCAGGTCCGTCATATGAGAAACAAGCAGTCAAATTGGGAGTAACAACAACAACAAAGAACAACGAAAACCTGTCGTGATGGTACTTTCCATACTAATCATGCAAGTACACCAAACACATGCAACAACACACATGTGTTTTTCCCTAGGTTCAATCTCATCACTTTTATTCACACTTTTCATCTTTAAAATCCATGCTCCTCCACATTTTTATTTTATTCATTCCACACTTGAGTCTAGTCCATCGACACGTCTTCTTCTACACTCTACATGGTTATCAGGTATGCATCTCTATCTACTTTATGTTACTGATATTTCTTCTCACCAACATAAAGTGGGGGCAAATGTAGACAAAAATATTACACATTAGAAAATATTTAGCTGGTCTTATACTACTATTTAGAATGTTCTCAAGTGTACAAATTACTAATTAATCCCACCTTTTGGCCACCTTTTTCTTATCTTTTATTTTATCTTTCCCACATCACTTCCAATGCTTATCACCCCATTTTCTAACTTCCCCAAGTTTCTAGTTGTAAATAAGGGCACCTCATGTCAGAAGTGGGGTACCTTGGTCCCACCCATGGCACCTCGGTCTATGCACAACCTCTTTCACTCTTTTTTGGGTCACTTCTAGTTATTGGTCATCCTTATCTTCTTATTAGTTGTCCTTATCAAGATTAATTACAAAATTAAACTTGGTAACCTTATAAATATAGAGCTTATAAGACCATAATTAGGGTCCTAGGTCATTACATCCTATCACTACTATCACTCCATCTAGGGCTGCATCTATTACATCACATGCATCCACATAGTACCATACATTCAAGTTTGGAAGTCTACATCGGACACAATCTATTCTACTTTCTACATCTTAGAGTAGGAGGGATTCTATACATTCTATTCTAATATCTACATCCTCTATAGCTACTATAACTCATTATTTTAGAAAGTGTGACTGGAATGAGAGCACCTAGGGAATGCCATACTCACACTCACCGAAATACATCAAGGTCTCGTAATGTACTCCAACGCTCAATGATAATTCCATTGATTTGGAGAATGAGGTCAATCTTACCCCTTATTATTCTTCTTCTTATGTATGGCATCATCTAATTCATCTAACGAATCCGGTCTGAGAGATAAAGAGTATTTAGAGACACTTAGTGACCATGCCAAATTAGGGTTTTGAGCATTTACACTATTCAAAGTTCCCAAACTATAGATCGGGGCATCCGGGGTGCCCCAAGACATTCCAGTGCTTATTTCACTTCAGATAGTCTAGATCTACCCTTTGCAGGGCCCTTGAGTGTTCATCGCACTGTCGAGTCCTAGTTCCAGAACTACGACAACCTGCGACAGTCTCCTGTTATCATCTGAGTCTATTCCTTACTCTTCTCTTGCATATTAGGGTTTGATTTCACTTAGAATAGTTTATTTACATTTATTTCATATTGCTTTAGTTCATTTACAAGCGTTTTATTCCTCCTATTTAGATTAACACTAGAACCCTAAATACCCCATTTAGGACCTTCTTTATTTTGTTAATCACATAATAAGGATTGTCAAATCCTTGTCAACCTCCTCCCACCTATATAAAATAATATCATCGGTATAGTCCTGGATGACCCCAAAATGTCATCATACTTGATCAAACTAAATGGCCTCGATCATATTCTCGTAGGTCCAACAATGAAGCAAGAAACCTACATCCAACCCTGACCTCTTGTCTTCCATTTACACTGATAGTTCATGGTACACTTGAGCTAGCAAGGAAGTCCTAAAAGAGAACATTTTTGGTGCTCAACTATATTCACCACTACACCGCCTAGCACCCATAGAAACCAAGCTTCACACAAGTCCGGAAAAGCATAGCAAGACATTTCCATCATCACCAAAAAGATCAATAGGTTGCAAGTACATTGCCTTGTACCTCAGCTCATAAAAATCCCCTGAAGAAAACCTTATACGGGGCGCATTGGCTCTAAATATTCGTGTCAAAAATCCAATTCTATTATTAGTTGTGATGGGAGTTATCTACTCCCTGTATAGGAAATCGAGGATCCTATAAACATCCTCTAGGGTTATTGTCATCTCCCCTATCCTAAACCAAAAGATACCCATTTATTAGTCCCATCTCTCCACCAATGCGATCAACAACCCCACATCTTCTAGGATACTCGATAATTTCTGAACCCACCTAACCCCAATGTATCTAAGTAATCCCACTCAACATCTGTAACATATCCTCTCATCTTAACGTATAAAGTAGGTACTCTACCTCAAAAATATAGGGTCTCTCTAGTCTGTAATCATAAACAAAACATGTGAACATCAGATCCTCAATCCAAAATCTAATCAAAATCCATTATTTTTCATCAAAAATCCAATTTAATCCTAAATCTGATACAAATCCATTAAATTTCATTAAAAATCCATTTAATCCTAAACATAGCTAACCCAACCCTAGTTGATGCCGACCTAAGTCGAGGTTGACATGTTTTGGGGCTGATCAACACGCCTTAGGGCTCGGTCAATGTCGACCCACGGGTCACCACCAATCGCCACTAGCATCATCCATTTTTTCTAAAAATGAAAATAAATAAATAAAATAAAAATTAAACCAAAAACAAGCTTGAGTTTTGTTACTCACCATCCTTCGCAGCCCTCGGCGATTCCCAATAGCTTCTATGGTCTCCATTTCTCGTTTTCTCTTTAATCCTCTAATCTCTCTTATTAATTTTTGTGTGAAAATGAGCATCATCAACCAAACCCAGGCTTATATATCCACCGACACTTGGTCATCGTTGAACCCCTCGAGTCATCGTTGATTGGCCTTAGTCACCGTCGACTTACCTTGATAGCCTTCTCTTTGGATTCCTCAAACATTTTTTATGAGATCTTCTTGGGCATTCTTCAAAGTCCACCTTTGTGGCCATCTTTATTTTCCTTTTAGGGCATTTTTTTAATATTCCTATCCTATCCTTTTGTGATCTCAAAGTCCACTTCCGTGGCCATAATTACTCCCTCTTCGTGGATTTTTTCAATCCTATCCAATTTGTAGACAAAGTTCACCTTTGTGGCCATGCTTATTTTCCCCTTGGAGCATATTACTTCACCACTCACCTTTTCAAGTATTTTCTCATGTCTGTGTGAGGGCACCATTATTCTCATCCTCGTCCTTTATGGATGCATATTTTTTTGCTCAATTCCTCATGTATGAAGGATTTCACATAATTTTCACATTTATTTGTGCATACTTTGATGCTCTCCTATGACCCTATGATCATTTCATCTTGCATCCATTTGAGAGATTTCCCATTAGATTCTCTTCATTTTGTAATTATTTTCACCCACTCACTGGCCTATAGAGCATTATCACCTGTCTCCATTGAGACCGTAATTATCCCTCTACCGATGTGATATTGGAGTCAATGCAATGATTTTAATTTTTATTGAAATATTTTTTACTTGGGAATCTTTCCTTGTGCTATCCTTTTACCAATCTTTCTTCACCCACCCTTCCTTCACATCTACGTTTTCAAATGTGTCATAGATTTCCTTTGGCGTCATTGATCCCCTGTTTGAGGGGGAGTGCATCATCAACCTTTTTCAATCCTCATCATAGCATTTATCTCTCACTATTTTTTTCTCATGGCTTGCTAGTGCAAACCAATCAACAAAAAGGGGAAAATGTACACACCTAAATTTGACATCTCTATACCTTGTCTTCATGCGTGTGCGTATCTTTGCTAGGGTCCTATCTAGGCCCCCCTTTAATTAAATTCATTCCCCCATTTTATTTAATTTAAAATTCCCACTTAATTATCCTATCACCTTTAATTCCCATCCAATTTCTATTTAATTAATTAATCAATTAATATCTCACATGCCCTAACCAACCTTCTATTTAGGATGTTTTTATCCTAACACATACATCCCCTTGCTTTTCTATCTTTTTTTATCTTTCCTATCTTTATCCCTTAACATCCCTAAAAATACCTTTCCCACCTACATGCTTTAAATCATTCTTCCAATCCTTAAGAAATCCCAAATCCTAACCAAAATCACAAAAGTAACCCCATTAGGGAAACTTTCCCTGTAGTCGGTGGTGACCCAACCTAGTCGTCGTCGACCCTATAAAACTAAGTTTTTTCTTTCCATAATCATCAGATGCATGGGAATTTCATAGCTTCCTTGTGACCTATGAACTCTTCCTTATGCCTGAGTGTTCTTGCAGCGATTCTGACAGATCTCCTGGGCATCATTTCAATGTGCTTGCATCACTCACGATCATCCTTTGTGATATTTATCATCATCTTTGTGTTATTTATGTGATATTTATCAAACTATCTTTGTACAGTTTGTATCTAACATTTACTGAGTTGATATTATCTTCTCGCAACATCTAGAGCTCCTTCAGCAACATTCTTTTCCATCTTCTTTGCTTACGGGTCTCCCATTTCATCATTTTGACCTCAGCCTTACCCAACTCTGCTACAGTCACCGTAAACTCAACATGGTCACTATTGACTAGGGTCTCGCTTTCCAATCAATCCTTCCTTACTCGATGTTTTCTGCTATTCCTCGGTAATTTTTACCTCTAAAAACATTCTCGTAAGTCTTCTTCTAGCATCCATAGACATCTTCTACCTTCCAGTTTGCACTTAGGCTCTTGTAGGCTGCATACTCTTTCTACATTTAGAATCCTCTCTCTCGAGTCACTATTGACCTGCCTCTACATAGTCTCGTTGCCATCAATTCGGACAGTGTACTATTTAATTTATAGTTATTTCAATAAAATCAGCTCTTAGATCAGATCTTAATTATTCTCATATTTAGTAGTACTTTTATTTCTGTATGTTATCTGTTATTTCATCCTTTATTTCTCTTCTTTAAAATGGGGGTTGACATCTACCAAGGAAGTTAACGCTTCTTGGATATGCTTTGTCAAGAAACCCCCACATATCCCATCTAATCAATCTCCTTTTCAGTTTGTCTTATTTGCAGTCATCAGCTACAACAAGGATCGACTACTTGGTACCCGTTCATCCATCACATTACATTAAAAGTACTATAAACCCTCCATGTTATGAGTTACAAATTGCTATCATTAAAAATTCATTAAATTGATTAGGAACGAAGAAAATTTTCCACTAATGGCATCACTATAACATCCTTCTACCTTTTCCATACATCTCGTAAATCACCTTGAGCCAACATACCTACTCAAGAACTCATGAAACAACACCAAGACCAAACAATTCAATAGACACTACCAATCAACCTTCATGTTTCTTACTTCATTTTACATTGATGTAATCAATGAAAATACCTAAAAATCACTAATTTGACATCAATGGAAACATAATGCCAACAACAACCCAAACAAGGCTAGGAAAGAGGGAGATTGTTTCCTATAAAAATCACTCCAAGGAACTTGTTTTTGCTATCTGTCGCTCACAAAGAGAATAAAAGGGATTCTAGAAAATTCTTCTCACCCCTTGAACCAGCCACACATTTTATAATTTTTATTTTTCCAAAAATAAACCTATCTTTCAACATCTCCCTAATATACATCTTCCCTCATACTAGTCATCATGAGCATTAATCGAAGTAGTCTTCTGGGGTATAAGAAAATATATTCCAAATTCAACTCCATTCTACTTGCAAAAGGAGGTTAGAATTGTACTTGTTTTTTATTTACATATATGTTTTAGATTTATTTTACCTACTTATATTTAATAAAATAAATTTAAAAGAGGAATAAAATTAAAATATATATTAGATTTACTTGATTGAATTTATGTTGTTAACTTAAAATTTTGAACCGTTTGTGCTCTAAGATTCTCCCACCTATAGGATTAGACCCTAGATTTAGATAAGAGGTTTAATACTTCTTTATCAAAGTCTAGATTAGCTTAGTTTTAAGTTTTCATTTAAAAATCACAAAACCACAAAAATAATTATGACTAG
The DNA here is from genome assembly GCA_018340775.1 of Taxus wallichiana var. yunnanensis. Lineage (NCBI taxonomy): Eukaryota > Viridiplantae > Streptophyta > Pinopsida > Cupressales > Taxaceae > Taxus > Taxus wallichiana. Next base: position 627,676,373 of record CM031237.1, on the reverse strand, counting down.
TAAATTTTAATTGAAATTTTTATCAAGATAGATCATAACCTTCAAATTTTTCTAACATTAGTTATTAATCAAATTTTCATCATTATAATAGGTTACTATTAATATATATTGTAGATATTATGGTTACTAACAACTCATTCGTGAAATCATCACTTAGTTAAGAGAATTTACACCCAACAATATACAAAATTTAGATATATAATCAATAGTTACATAAGAGTAATCATTGTTGTCATTTCTTATGTTTTTGCATGCATCTAAACTGTTAGAACAAACTTTAATTTGTCTCTATAGATTCAATTTTATTTTGTGTATTTTTTACACTTTATAAACCCCAGAAAACACCAAAAACATAGTAGTTTACATTCTTTCTAGCTAGAATAATGAAAAAGAAGCATTGATAATTGTTTTTTATTACATGTAATTAAAATTTAGCATTCAAAACTTATATTTCTAGAAATTAGTTAGATTTGTGTATATTTTACTTCATCGTGTTGAAACAACTAATATAATAACTATATGAAAAAAATTAGACAACAATATTACAAAGTGAGTTAAACATGCTCAAATGATCAATTTGGTTCGTATTGCACACTAATAACACTCAATAATACACTTCTCTTGATTATTTTAGTATAAAAAATCTGTCACAAAATTGTAGGCATACATTCTCCTAAATTATGTAGTTAAACCTTATAATTAAATCCCTTAAATTTATCCAGAAGACTATTTAACAAGAGTTGTTAAAATAACTCTAAATTGTTTTTTTATTTTTATGCATTATTTGTCTAAAAACCCACTCAAACATTATCGTATTATTCTTAATAAAGTATTATATCCCGACATCCCACCTTGGTAGAAACATGGGAGAAAACACATCACTCATACTAGAAATAGAGACACTTGTCCTTATGAGGTGCACACTTTAGGTTTGCAGTTATACTAATCTAGATATATATTGAGTAGACAAAATGTGGTACTTAGTAGAAGGCACACATGAGGTTCGTGCATGAGAAAAGGGAACATTCAAAGGCATGGAAGGATAGGAAAGGACATGTGTGTAAAAGACAAGGACTGGTTTGAAATTAACCATTTTCACATGCACGGGCTATTTTTGGAGATAGCATGTAGAGCACACAAACTAAATAACGACTTGCATGTCACACATTGGTTATTTTTGGAAGAGTGGATACTAAACACTTTGCATGGGTTTAGACTAATAATAGAATTTCTTTGCCGAGTTAGCTAGAAGAGGTCTGTTTTAGCACACCGGCATGTGTGGCTATTATTGTAAAGGCACATGGCTATTTTTCAGCATGCGACCTATTTTGGGAGTTATGTAAGCAATGAAGGGCAAGTCCCCACCATTATAAATATGTAGTGATCTACATAGGATAAAATGACCATGTGAGAATTAAAATGTTGTGAGTTTATGCTTCAGATCTAATGCACACATGAGCTTATGGTATTACTTGTTGTAATAATCTTCTGTGTATTTATTTTGTTTAATATAATGGAATATATTGGTTAAATCAGAGTATTAATCATGAGTATAATTGGTTCTTGCATGATTAACTTCATTATGGATATTATTTAAATCTATTACTCTATAGATCTAGATCTGGACATGCTCTGTAGAATTTTATATTAATTATGGATATGAATGCGTTAAGTATTCATCATGCTAACATCCTGCAATAGAAACCCTAAAGAGGGGCCTGGTACCTTTGTGTGCTTCAAGTGAGTGCTTAGTCTAGGTTGAGTGATGTACCAATAGGTGCGGGTTATTGCTAGTAAATTCTATGCTACATCATTGGTTATGTTGTCGGGACCTCTTTTTCAATTGTTATCAAGATCGTTCATGATGAAGACATATCAACTAACTTTAGCAAATGTTGAGGAGTGGATACATGATCTAGAAGAATAATACACACGGAGGTTCAGCACGAGATCTCGGTTTAACGCACGTGTATGGGTGGAATAGAACCTATATGACAGCTTCTATGAGAGCTTCTTCACTATTTTTCTAGTAGAGCTGCATAACCGGTTGGTTTTTTATGCGTCTAAAAGGGATTGGAGGTATCGCGCACTTGTTTGGACATGAGAATAATTTTAGGCCCTATATGATACTAATCTAATTTGGACATGCATTATGGATACTTGGTTTCATGGTTCTTTGAACAACTATATTCGGAGTACTTAATTTCCAATTATTCTTACCCAGAGGTAGCATAATTCCAATTTTCATGATATCCGAGGGGAACTTACTTGCAGGGCATTCCACTAATGATCAAAATCTTGGCGGTAACCCTAAACTTGGAAAGTAAATTGATGATTAACTAAAACCCACCACGCACAAGGGGGGAGTAGGTTTGGTAAAATATGGTAGGTGACTTAATTATAATGAGGCGCGTGAGAGGGAGATAGAGAAGAAATGAGATGTTGTAGAGTGAATGAAGTTGAGGAGAGAGATGGCTCACGAAGGATTTGAAGTTCACGCAGATGGCATGGAGCCAGAGCATCAAGAACTCCCCCATTTGGGAAATCATGATAGGTAACCCCCTCGGCCTCACAGAGAAGTGCATCGAGAGATGACTGGGCTGCGAGCACACATCTAAATCTACCTGGAAACCTTTCCCTTGTGCTTGGTTTTCTAGTATCTAGTATGATAAACAGTCAACAAGATAATTTAGGCAAGTGGGAGAGAAGGAGTAAGTCATAGAAAGTACATCAATGGTAGGGAAAACGTCATTGTTATTGTTTGGAGGTACCTTTTCGGATGTATCATCTCGCATGTAATTCAAGCACGAAGAATTTTGGACTCAATTTTGGGAGTGGTAACACTTCGTATACTATAGGGGTACAATTTAGTAATACTATTGGGACATAGGGAAGTACATATTCTAGTTAGTCTCTGGCTACAAGTGGAGGATCAGGAGGTATAGGTGGTTCTAGCTCCGGTGGATTTTGTGGCTTGGAGGTAGAGGAAACACGAGATGTTCGGATCGGATGGGCAAGGTCTATACCAATCCCATAATATTTACATGGAGACATCTCTTCATCTTCCAAAGTATAGGGGCATAGAATATGCTAATGAACACATGTAATTATTGTGAAATACTATGGCGTGCAAAGGGAATCATAGCTTTTGAGAGCATGTCAAGTCAATTTTCCACTATGTTACAAGGGCACACACTTAATCGGTACATAAATTTTGACCCCCGATCGGACTTGTGTAGACTATACAACTTTACAAGATAATTTCCTTAAAGAGTTTCACATCCTTGAGTTCGAGTAGAAGAGTATAATCATGCTCAAGGATATAAAGAAAGGAACTACTAAAAGTGTCGAGAGTATGATGCCCAGTTTAAAATGCTTTTATCTAAAATTTATTATGATATTCACGGAATCCAACATATCCAATGGTATATTAGAGGTCTGATTACACCTTTTAGAAGGGTGTTATCATATAAGACATACACTGATCCGCATGAAGCACTTGAAGCAACTTTACATGCTAAGCGAGTCATAAGTATAGCCACCGAGGTGAGCCCATTTTTGGAAGCACATATCGCAGCTATGGCAAAGCAGTTGGAGAAGATATCAGAAAATTTAGCACATGAGATGTGCATGGAGATTTGGTGCACAGATTGTGAAGTGGAAGGTCACAACAAGGATAGTTGTCCCTGCAGATCGGTATGTTCGGTGATCGCTAGATCATGTGAGATATGTCATTTAAACCATGATGTTAGCCACTACCCATTATTCCAATGTGAAACAAGGAAGAACATCTCTTGCCACTCGTAAAATTTACGGTGTCCAAAACTCATGACAAAGAAGACTTACGGATGATTGGTCAGATCCATGATGCTATAGATATTAGTGTACGACAAACGGGAGTATCAAATAACTCTAAAGGAAATAATGAGCATCAGGATCGGGATCACAATCAAGTGCTCTATGATTGGAATGAAGGACATTTTGAAGGATTTTGTGGCGGAGGTTGAGGATACCTGGGGCGAGGAGAATTTCCTCACATAACATGTTATACATACATATCTCTTGATCACTACATGCATAGATGTCCACAGAATATTACATGTTATTTCTGCGGAAAGAATCATAGTTATGATGAATGCCTAGACTTATATGATCATCTTAGTAAGCAGCATAAATAATAAAACAAGGTCATGAGGATGGTTAGGATACAACATGGTATGGAAAATCATTGGATGCCCAAGTTGGAACTAGAATCTTAGGCATTACCTATAAATATCACTACCCGGATCAAGCGGTGCACACCGCAGAAGTGTTACAATAGAAGCCTACCATCACTAAGGAAGAAGTACTACATACACGGTACCCAAATCCTTTCCATCAAAAGGATTTTTATCAAGAAACCATGGAGGTACTTAGAAATCTGTAGGGTGAAATATAGTGTTTAAAGGAGCAATGGCGGAATATGGAGCAAAATAAAGCAACAGAGATGGTCCAATCTGATATGGATGACTTAAAAGAGGTGTGTAAGATGTTGTGCCAGGAGAATATCATTCCATTGTTAGGGAATTGGTTAAAGGGAAACACTCTGCGTGCAAGTATTGAGACTAGATGATAGATCTTGCATGCAAACCTTCCCCCTCATAGCTTAGACTATGACAAGGAAATCACTCTGAATGTTATTGTGGATGGGTGGATTTTGAGTAATATATTAATTGATACAGGCATGGAAGTTAATGTTCTTACTTTAGATGCATGGGTAAAAATGGGTAGACCTCCATTGCATCCATTTTCAAATGTATTGTTCATGGCTAACCAAACTAAGGCCACTCCCATCAGAGTTTTAAAAGATGCATCCATTACCATACATGGAGCCAAGTTCACTGGAGATTTTGAGGTTTTAGTGCTAGCAGAGGTAGATAGCTTCCCATCTCTACTTGGATGGCCTTGGTGTTATGCAAATAATGTTGATCTTCGGTTCAACAAGGGTTATATCAATTTTGAAAACAAGGAGGAAAGAGTTATTATCCCTTTAACAGATGGAAAATATGCACCCTATGTTGAGCCTTTGAGTGAGGAAGATCTGAATAGGATTTATGTACATGCCATCTAGGACCCAGAGGTAATTGAGCCATATAAATAAGGAATCCTTCAATGGGAGGATGCACGTTCTATTAGCGATACTACAAGTGTTGCTTGTGATAATTGGGCTCATAGTAGCTATTAGTTTGTATGGTGCGAAGTAAAGAGCAAATTTGCACGAGACAAATGACCTTGTTGTATCGGGAGAAAAGGTAACAACATGATACCTTGTTACACTAGAGAAGGAGATCCTATGATGTTTTTGTGCGCCATTGAGGAACAATGGATAGACCATTTGAAGAGATGGAATATGCTAGTATATACCCTACGCGGGAAAGCAGTACACTGGTGGGTGGTTCACAAGGATAATCTTGTAGGATGGAATGAAATTAGGATTGCTCTTTCTACTAAGTTCTTCAAGAGCAATGCACCTACTCAAATATGCACTTATCATGGTAATCAACCTATTCAACACCATGTTCAACAAAGGTGAGAGACTGCGGAAAGAGGGGTGGGAAGCTTTATCACCTTCATTCGGATACACAAATTTTATTCCACTTTACAAGGTTATGCACATGCTTGGTATGTATATGTGGAACTCCATAGAGAGACTAGAAATTGGTAGGATTTAATTGTAGGAATGATCCAGACATTTTAATATTTCTCTACTAAACCTCCAGTAGAAGAGGCATTAAGGGTTATAAAGTGCTTAACTATGGGGATAGTGCCAAGGCGGAATAACTCATTCAGGATTTATTTGATGAAGAAGACTTAGGAGTGCATTTTGTTGAAGAAATAGAGACAGATGCCACACTACTTAAGTGTGCTTTCCTTGAGAAGGAAAAAGGAAAGATGGTCTACTTAGTGGATGATGAAGAAGTGGAAAATCTTGATGTATAACATTGAATAAGTAGGCGTGAGGTTTTATACACTTTAGATAAGACCACGTGCACCTATCAGAACTTATGAAAATAAAAAAAGTGAATATTGGATCAGATGCTGAGCTTAAGGAGGCCATAATTGGGGACTATTGGTCTAACTCTCAAGTGGAAAAAATCATTGAGTTACTATGATATTATCAGGACTTGTTTCCTAAGGGATACCATAAACTCAAGGGCGTGTATGAATCATTAGGATAAATGAAGTAAAATCTTAAGGAAGGTGCATGCCCAAATGTAAAGAGACCCTATAGGATGAACCCGCAACTTGTGTGAAAAAGTCAAAGAATAAATTGAAAAAATGTTGAAATCTGGAATCATCAGGCCCCTGGATGAGTTAGAATGGGTTAGCCCAATGGTGATTAGTATCAAGAAGGATGGTCAGATCGGGATCTATGTGGACTACAGGAGCTAAATACGCATGTGTGACTAACCCCTTTCCTATGCCATTCATTGAGGAAATACTAGAAGGCATTGCAAGGTGAAAAATATAATTTGTTTACAGATGGATTCATGGGGTATCATCGGAGTTAGGATTTACGGGAGGATCAGGAAAAGACTACTTTTACTACTGAATGGGGAATCTTTTCCTATACCGTGATGCCTTTTAGTTTGAAAACGCGCAGTGCAGGTATTTTCATGCATAGTTGTTGAAGCATTCAAATATTTTATTCACAACTTCTTGCAGTTTATTTAGATGATTGGACGATGTATGGACTTGTTAAGGATCATTGTGATAATTTGTGCTTAGTGTTTGAAAGATGTAGACAATTGAGTATTTCTTTGAACATTAAGAAATGTGTATTTGCTACACCCTTTGGAACACTATTAGGGCACATCATTTGCAAGGAAGGTTTGTTGGTTGATCCAACTAAGGTTGCAGTCATTATCGGCCTAGAAGATCCTACTAGTCAAAGTGAGGTGTGGATTCTTGGGTCATACTGGGTATTATAGAAAATTTATAAAGGGGTATGCTAAGGTTTCCACACCCTTGGAGGAGTTACTAAAAGGAAAAGGGATGTTCTACTAGGGAGAACCACAACAACGCACATTCGAGACATTGAAGGAGAAACTTACTACAACGCCTATTCTGCGCTTTCCTTCATGGGACCAACCATTTCATGTACATGTGGATGCCTCTAGCACGGCCATTAACATGGTGTTTTCTTATCCTGGAGAAGGTATTATAGATCATCCTATCTATTTTTCTAGTAGAAAGTTAACTCCTGTAGATTAGAATTATACAACTATAGAGCGTGAAGCTTTGTCGATGATCTATGCACTACATAAGTTTAGACAATACAGTTAGTAACACCATTTGTATTCTATACCAATCACATGGCATTGAAGTATTTAGTAAACAAGCCCATTTTATAGGGGTTTATATGTAAATGGGTATTCTTATTTCGAGAATTTGATTTCACAATTGTGGTAAAACTAGGGAAAATTAATTCTAGATCGAACCATTTATCTAGAATACGGTTGGGAGAAGAAGCATAGGAAGTTAAAGATACCATGCCCGATGCATAGTTATACAGATTACAACACGTGTCATTGGAGTTAAAAGAAATTGTTGTCTTTCTATGAATAGGTATGGTGCCAGAAGGGATGAAATCCTTAGAGAAGAAACAACTTGTTATTTGCATCACACCATTTATGTTGATTAGCGGTGACCTATACAAGTTAGGCTGGGATGAAGTCTTGTGCCGCTATGTACTGGAACATGAGCACACAAATATCAGGGGGGAGGCTCATTGTTGTATTGCAGGTGGGCACTAAGTAGGTGACACCACCGCTAACGAGATCCTACTCACTTTGGATTATGGTGGGAGACCCTTTATAAATACTATAAGGCATATTTTAAGGCTTGTGATCATTGTCGGTGCCTTGGAAAACTAGGTCAAAGAGATGAAATGCCTCTAAGATCTATTACTACTTCCAAACCGTTTGAAAAATACGCTATAGATTTTTGGGTCCTATTTCACTAGCCATACGTAGGACTAGATTACATTATATCATCACTTTCAAAAACTATCTCGACAAGGTGGGTAGAAGCAACACCTAAAAAGGATTATATAGTAGCTACAATAGCCAAGTTTCTATGGGAAAATATTATTACAAGGTATGGATGCCCGTTGATTTTGACTAGTGATAGGGGAACACATTTTCGAATGAGACAATCAAAATTTTATTAGATGAATTCATGATTGCACACTATAAGACTACACCATATCATCCTCAAGAAAATGGGACTATTGAGGCTTTCAACAAGATTTTGAGCCAGACATTGAAAAAAAATTGTGATGTTGGAAGAAAGGATTGGAATGATAAATTTACGACAGTACTTTGGGCATATAGAACAACATACAAGTGGTTAAACAAGGCCACACCCTTTTAATTGGTGTTTGGTGCAGAAGTAGTTCTTCATATGGAATTCATGTTACCTTCTTTGCATATGTGTACACCTGGAGGTCCAGGTGATGAGCATGCATCGGAAGAACGAATTGACAAGTTGATTAAGTTGGATGAGCGATGAGAAATAGTATACCTGGAGTCAAAAGAAAGAAAACGCCAAGTAGAAAGCATGGCATGATAGGTACATTAGGGAAAAAAATATTGAGATAGGGAAAATGGTACTTCTTTATGATTCTAAGTTTTGGTGCCATCCAAGAAAACTCAAATTACACTAGTTTGGACCGTATGCTATCACCCACATACTTGAAACAGATTAGAAATTCTTGATGGAATACGGTTACCAAGTTACTTCAACAGGATTAGGCTGAAGCCCTACTATAAATAAGTCTTATTAGTGTTTGTAATAAGGCAGTGTTGCCTTTTAGATTAGTTTTTAAGTATGTATTCCCTTAATGTATTTCCTTCTTCATCACTATGCTTTGTCAATTTAGTTAGTGTTTTGTGAAATAAGTGTGTTTACATGCTAGAAGCTAATTACCATTTGCAGTATTTTTATGCGCAGAGGACTGCACATACCATTTGTGTGGGGTGGTTTATTAAGAAATGGTTACCCATAAAGGAAGAAAATACTACAGGTGTTATTCAAAGTTTGAAGAGTTGGTGAGAATGTAAGATTTCTTCCAAATAAGGACCATAGATGGAGATAAATGAAGGAACAATATAATGCGAGGTAAGTAACATCTGTGGAGACTACCAAGAGAAGATGCGATGGGGTACTCAGTGCATGGAAGCGCTGTTCAAGAGAATCTTGTAGCCAGAAGGTAGGAAGTTTCACTAAAAGGTTATAGCTGAGGTGTGAAGATGTACCACATGGAAAAATGTGAAAAGGGTCACTTAATGAGGATTGTTGGTAGGTGAAGGAGCAATAAATGCACCAAATTTTTGAAAATCTATATAAGGAAAGGATACAAGTTCATTTTTACCATTGTAAATCACAAAAATTTGAAAGAGAGAAGTACGACCTGAGCTGATCGAAGAGTATTGAGGTACGAAGAGTGTGAAATAAGATGTGGAGAGAAGATTTGTGCCAGGAGGAGCTTACGTCCCTATTGGTGGAAGCTTTGAGTGAAGCGAGATCATTGTGAAAGAGCTAGGGCACATGATTTCAACTAGGGCACTTGGATTTGAGCTAGGTTTTGAGTTTGCATGCTATAGAAGATAGGACGTGAGCAATTGAGGACAGGAAGTTGTGATTTATAGATGGCACCAAAGAAAGCACATGTCATAGGAGCCACAAGGAACAAGAAAGTAGAAGTGGAGGTTAAAATTGCTCCTGAGAGAAATTTTTGATAGATACAATAATCGAAGGCATGATAGTGGGAAAAGAATGGTATTCTCATGTCTAAAATTGCAAGATAAGTGATTACAACCACCGCACATCAAATAACAAAAAGCAATTAGATGCGCTATTGAGTATGAAGATGAAAAAGTGCACAACAAAGGACATGCCAATGTATGATGATGTTAGAGATAAGTTGCTAAAGCAGATTAGATTTTACCAGTTGTATGAGCTTCCCTATTTCAGAAAGTATGAACCTTTGTACCAGTGGGTGATGATGAGCAAGGTACATGATGTAGCCTATATTTCACCGAGATAACACCCTAGTCATGCTGGCACATTACTTAACCTTGATTGAGCGCTCACCCAAAGAGCACAAAGGTATCAGTCCGTCTTTAGGGTTATCAGCAGGATGTTAGCATGATGAAGGAAGAAACATATAGATTCATAACTAATCCATCATTCCATAATGCATGCTACCCTCATATCTATGAAAGAACAAGCTTAAACAGTAATCATGACTGAATTGATAACATGCACTACTCAATTACACACAAAATGACACTTAGATTCAGCCAATATCTTCCATCTATTTATAAATACATAAGCTCCTTACAGTATTTTCAATCTATACTAATGCGCGTATGGATCTGACACAGATAATTCAGTCATATGTGTATATCTCTATAGCTCCATACAACCATCACACATACATACACACACACTTTATATTCTTTATTACCCTTCACCTACTATGTACCTAACATAATATATATAGGGTGGGGAATTTCCCTTCACCACTTATCTATTCCATAAATAGGCGGCATGTTAGTGATAGCCACACGAAATTTACATGCATAGCCACACATGAAAGTGTGATATCTATAGACCTCTTGCAATTAACTGAAGTGTCAATCCTATTCTTAGCTTGTCTCCATGCAAAACACTTTGATCTACTCCTCCAAAGATAGACAATGCATGGCATGCACATCTCTACATTGTTGGTGTGTTCTACACGCCATCTTCTAAAAATAGGTCTTCATGCTCAAAATCAGCTAAGTCTTGAAAGCTGAACTTGTCTTCCGTGCGCAAGTCCTTCCTGTCCTTCTGTGCCCTTGGTTCCAGGCCTTCTATCCCACGCAAACTCCTTGTGTGATCTTTGACAAGTATTCTTTGATCAACATTACCCCACACTAATCTCATTGTCATCCTAAAAATGGGTATCTCCAAAAGTTGAAGTAAAGAATAGAAGAATGGAAAGAATAAGAATGAAAGAATGTAGATAAATAAAGAATTTCTATGAGGTTATGAGGCAGCCTCCTCTGTATCAGTTTGAAGTATCAACTCTAGATACTCCTCCTTTATTTTGGCCTCTAAAACCTGCCATTCAGTGAGTGCTTGTTCTAATTTTTCTAGGATGTCCACAACAATGGATTCCAACTCATCCCTCACAATCTCTCCTTTCTCATTTTGCAAAACTAACACAACACTAGACATTGATGTCATTCTCCCTTCTAAAAGATCCATCTTCTATGTAATTAGCTTCCCAAGCTCTTCCAACCGAGTCTTGTGTGGATCTTGTGCTACTATTAGGGCCTCGTGCTTCGTTTAACCATTAACAATATTTTTGCGCAGCCCAATGTCTCATCCTTCATCACTTTTCTGGACCTCATTATTTTCTTCTAGGGTCTTTATGTTGATAAGCACCTCTAGAGTTGTGCATATGTTTAAAGCCTGGTCTTCTTTCTTCAATACTTCCTGTAATGCTTGCAATATCCCTTCATAAGATGCAATATTTCACATCACTAAGGTGCTCTCCCATTTGACATCTTGTTTCGAGCTTGGTGCCGACATGCATAGAGGTTCATCTTCAAGTACCAAGTCCACCAACTTTCCTACATAGTGTATCGTTAAAGAATTTTTTTGGTACCTTAGCCTCAAGGTGTGGCCTTGCTCTGATGAAATTTTCCCCAATCTCCTCTGCGATGCTGATAAATACTTCATTTTTCTTCTGCACAAAGTCCCTCTCCTGTGTTATGTGTGTTATCTTTGCATCCTTTTTCTTCAGCTCCTTACGCAACACTCTGATCATTGTAGCTTTGTCCATGTTTCTTCTATCCACCTCAGCAGAAACCTTCACCAATGCATTGTTGACCTGCTCATCTAACATGACAATAGGCTTTACGTCATGTGTCTAGCTTGGGGTGCCTTCTTCAGTCATCTCGAAATGCATGACTCTTCGCATACATCAAAGTCAGGCTCATCCATGTGGGTGTGCATTGACCATGATAGTTACTTTTGAGTGCACACAGTCGTCATATCCTCATCCATTAGCTCCTAGCTGAATAAATCCTTTTGTTTTATTGTGCTCTAGAAGAGGGCACGGAAAATTTTTCCTGCATCCTTTACATACCCCATGGCTGGTGGAATGTGCTCTCCACTTGTTCTTCTAGACTATTACTTGCTTAGGGAATTTAGCTTCCAAATTTGAGACTTGTGTCTCTATGTCTTGAACATTCTCTGTAGCTGTCTCCTCTGGTCTTTTCTCATCCTCTTCTTTTTCCTTTGATTCCTCACCCTATTCTTCTGTGTTCTCTAGAAGTGTAGGAGAATTAGGCACGCTTTCCTCTAACTCTTCCACCTCCTCATTTAACTTCAATTTCCTCCTTCTTTGCATGGTTTCCTCTCCTTCGTGGGGAGAATCGGGTGATTTACACACAATGGTTGGAGTAGCACCTTGGGTCCTTATTCTCCTAAACACCCTCTTAAACCTGTGCTCCCCTTGGACTGCATTCAAGTCCTCATCATCCCCCTCTTGTGGCTGAGGTGGTGTAATGGCACATTCAACTTCACCCTTATTTATAGGATGTCTCCTACCTCTATGCTCTAAACCACCACTATCTTCACACTCCTCCTCCTCATCTTCCACTTCTATTGGCTCTGTTGGCTTAGGCACCTGGGATGTTATCCATTGTATGATTTACCTTTGATGGTGCTAGAAGTGCGAACTCACCTTCCACATACTTTTTATTCTCCATCTTTGGCTTCAACTAGAGATACACCAATGCTACCCCCACATCGACTACAACTAGACTTATTGGCTTAATATTCAGCACCTCTAAAATGATCCTCTCTGTATAAGCACTTTTCGAGGATACACATGCTTCTTCCTCAACTTATGGTAGTCACAGTCTACATTATCTGCATTCAATACTAGTTGCCACATGTCTATAAATATGTGAACAGATGCTTGGAAATACCTTGCAGTGAATGCGTAAGGTAATTTACACCAAGGGCTCTAGAATCCATCTTTCATTGGGAAGTGTGTGATGTAAAAATTTGATATACAACAAACTGGTAGGTCCTTTGGAATGCGCCACTCTTCTCTAAATGCCACATGGAGCCTGTTATACCATTTCTCCACCCTTTTCTTTACATCATCTGTCATGGCCCCTTTACATAGATACTTGTTGAACCTTTCAGTTGGTGACTTGTTCTCCATGGGGTATTCCCATACCTTTTCCTTCGGTTCATCTGGTACTCCAATCTCCATGAATACTAGTGATAGTAGAATATCCCCAAAGCCGATCTTCCTCCTATACATACTTATCTAACTATTTTCTCTGCAATATAGCCTACAATGTTATAGATTTCCCCTTCTTACATCTTACATGCCACATGTAACCACATAGTATTTACTTGTGACCACCACTCCTGATCATTCAACTTTATAACAAGGTGTGTTACAGCTTGCACAAGTAGATAGTTCTTCAATTTGTCTATATCCATTTCATGGACCCTTCCTGTGTACCCCAACTCCTATCTCGGTCTTTAAAATCATGGCTTTATCTCGGGAGATCACTTTTATGTCCTCTCCCGTGGCCTTCAAACTTCAGAATCGATGAGATAAGCACGGATGATATTTTAACTCGTGTCCTACAAAGTAGAATTCCTCGTGCACCCTGCTCATGATCCACTAATACAAGGGCTCATACTTCCATACATATGGAAGCTCATATAATTGGTAGACCCCAATTCTCTTTAAAAGCTTCTTTCCTACATCATCATAAACTAACATGTCATCCGTCATGCACTTGTTCATCCTAGCAGTGAGTAAGGAATTGAGCTCCTTCTTGTTCTCCGAAGTCCTGTGATTGTATTCACTTACTTTTCTCTTTCTAATGGGTGAATCCCATTCCTGGCTGATGATGACTCCTTCTAGATATTACATTTCTGAAAAATGGCTTTTGGGTGCCATCTCTTCCTCCTCAATGACCACCTTCTTCTTTCCTTTTACTGTTGTTGCAGATGCCTTCTTAGGTGCCATTTTTACCTTGTAAATGTCTCCTCTTTAACTCTGCAACTTTGCAAATCAAACCCTAGCTCGATTCAATCATGCCCTAGGTGGAAACTTTGTAACCTAACTCTTTTTGTCTCCCTACTTCACTCAAACCCTTCACCACTGGGGACGTAAGCTTATTTTCACATAGATCTAGTTGTCATGCTTGGTTTCACACCCTTCACACCTTAACCCGATCACTACACTCTTCACACTTATGTCTTTCCTCAAATACTCTTAGTCACAATGGTAAAAATGAATGCGCGGTCCATTGTTATATAATTTTTTCAAATTTTGATGCATTTATTACTCCTTCACCTACCAAATATCCCCTCATTCATTTACCAAATTCATTAGTTCCGCATGGTACATCTTCATGCCCCAGCTATAACCTTCTAGCGCGGCTTCCTACCCTCTGGTCACAAAATTCTCATCAGCGTGCACCCTTGCACCCGAGTACCTCATCATTGTACCTTATCTTGGTAGTTATCATGGCCTCCACTTACCTCACGTTATACTATTCTTTCATTCATCTCCATCCTTGGTCACTTTTGAGAAGCAATCTTCTTTTGACTTAAATCACACCCGTAGTAGCTTATTCCTTTCACCTTTTAATTTCGACAGTATCTTACTTGGATAACTATAACCTCCCCATACTAAAGGTATGTGCAGTCCTCTACACATAAAAATTCTTCATATAGTAATTAGCTTCATGTGCACAAGCATGCTTATTACACAAAAACAACAACTAAATTGACAAAGCATAGCGACAATGAAGGAAATACATTAAGGAAATACAAAATTGAAAACCTAATCTAAATGACAATACTGCCTTATTACAAACACCAAGAAGACTTATTTATAGTAGGGCTTCAACCTACTCCCGTTAAAGTAATCAGTATCCATGTTCCATCAAGTGCTTCTAACTAGAAAGCACCTGATTCAAGTATATAAGTGATAACATACGGCCCCAACCAATGTACTTTGAGCTTGCCTAGATGGCACAAGAACTTTGAGTCATAAAGAAGTACCATTTGTCCAATCTCAAACTTTTTATCCCTTATGTTTTTGTCATGCCATGCCTTCTTCTTGGCCTTTTTCTTGTTTTTGAATCCATCGTGCTATGGCTCAACACTCATCCAATTAAATCATCTTCTCGATACGCTCTTCTAAATCCTATTCATCAGCTAGACCTCTAGCGCACGTAATGTGTAAAGAAGGTAACATAAATTCTATAGGGAGAACAGCTTCCATGCCAAACACCAACTAAAATGGTGTGGCTTTGTTCAATCTCTTGTAAGTTGTTCTATATGCCCAAAGAATAGCTGACACTTTGTCATCCCAATCCTTTCTTCCAACATCACAAATTTTTGTCAAATTCTAGCTCAAAATCTTGTTAAAGGCCTCAATAGTTCCATTTTCCTGAGGATGGTAGGGTGTAGTTTTATGGTGTGCAACCATAAACTCATCTAATAGGATCCTGATTGTCTCATTCAAAAAGTGTGTACCTCTATCACTTGTCAAGCTTAAGGGACATCCATATCTTGTAAGAACATTCTCCCATAGAAACCTAACTATTATAGCTATTGTAGTTGTTTTATAGTCTTTGTTAGGTACTAATTCTTCCCACCATGTCAAATAATCATGCAAGTAATGATATAGTGTGATCCAGTCCTACGCGTGGCCGGCGAAATAGGTCATACAAAGTCAATGGCCCATTTCTCAAATGTTTCGGCACTAGTAATTGGTCTCAAAGGCATCTCATCTCTTTACCCTGGTTTTCCTAGGTGACAATGATCACACACCTTACAATATTCTTTACAGTCCTTATACAATGTCTCCCACCATAATCCAACAAGTAGGATATTTCAGCAACAGTTACATCACCTACATAATGGCCTCCCGCAATACCACCATGATATTTTTCCATGATATCCTTACATTCATTCTCTAATACACAATGGCATAATACATCATCTCTTCCTAACTTGTAAAGGTCCCCACCGATTAACATAAATAGTTACGCATGTATAGCAAGTTGTTTCTTTTCTAATGCTTTCATTCCTTCTAGTTTTATACATGTTCGTAGAAAGATAGCAATGTCCTATAATTCATTGGGTGTGCATTGTAACCTATATAACTATGCATCCTCTCTTGAATTGATTCTAGATAAATGGTCCGGTGTGGTCCAGAATTGATTTTCCCTAGCTTCATGAAAACCGTGAAGTCAAACTTTGACTAGTAAGCACTTCAAGGCCTAAAATGACTGCAACCTTGGTTGGATCAACCAAGCAAACCTTCCTTGCAGATTATATGTCATAACAATATCCCAAATCATGTAGAAAATATGCATTTCTGATGTTCAAAGAGATACTCAATTGTCTCGCATCATTCAAACATCAAGAAAAAATTGTCACAATGATCTTTCACAAGCCCATATATTGTCCAATCATCTAGGTAGACCTGTAAGAAGGTGTGAATAAAATCTTTGAATTCCTGAACAACTATGCATGAGAATATAGTAGGTGTGTTTCTCAATCCAAAAGGAATCACAGTATAGGAAAAAATACCCCATTCAATAGTAAATTTTGTCTTTTCTTGATCCTCCTGAGAAATCCTAACCTGATGATACCGAAAAACCCATCTATGAAGGAATATATTTCACACCCTACAACTCCTTCTAGTATTTCCTCAGTGAATGGATCTGTGATGCATGCAACATTTATCTCCCTATAGTCCACACATATTCTAATTCATCCATCCTTCTTGATACTAATCACCATTGGGCTAACCCATTCTAACTCATCAAGGGGCTTGATAATTCCAGATTTCAACATTTTATCAATTTCTTCTTTTACCTTTTCACGTAAATTAGGATTCATTTTGTAAGGTCTCTTTCTAACTGGTCATGCACTGTCCTTAAGTTTTATCTTCATTTCCCCAAGTGATTCATGCATGCCTTTAATTTCATGATACCCTTAAGGGAATAAGTCCTAATAATCCCTGAGTAACTCGATGATCTTTGCTACCTCCGAGTCTGACCAGTAGTCTCCAATTATGGCCTCCTTAGGCTCAACCTCCAAACCTATATTCACCTTATTTATCTTCATGGGTTCATGGTAGGTGCGTGTATCCTTGTCTGCACTATCCAAGACCTCACACACCCCGTGTGAATGTTCAATATCCAGGTTCTCAACTTCCTCATCATCCACGATGTAAACCATCTTTCCTTTCTCTTTCTCAAGGCAAATGCATTCAAGTAATATGGAGTCCATTTCTTCTTCCTTTTCAAAACATTCTCTAAACTCTACCTCACCGAATAATTCCTGAATATGCTCTTCTGATTTTGCACTATCTCCCATAGTTAAGCACTTGAAAAATTTAATGCCTCTTCTACAGGAGGTTTAGTCGAGAAGTAGTCAAAAGTATAGATCATTCCTGTAGTCAAATCTTGCCAGTTTCCAGTCTCTTGATGTAGTTCTGTATATACATACTAGGCGCGTGCGCATCCTTGTAGCATAGAATATAGTTGATGCACCTAGAGTGAAGGTGGTAGTGCTTCCTGTCCTATTGTCCAAATTCTCTCGCACTGCTGAATGTGATGTTGAATAGGTTGATCACCATGATAAGTGAAGATCTACGTAGGTGCATTGTTCCTTAGAAACATAGTAGACAATGTGACTCCAATCTATTCCTAGTTTATAAGATTATCTCTATGGACTACCCACTAGCGTGTTATTGTCCCACGCAAGGTATATACTAACATATCTCTTCTCTTAATTTGATCATCCCCGTGTGTTTCGTGGCCTTCGAAAATGTAGGAAGATCTTCTTCCCCTATATACCAAATTACTATGCTACCTATCCGTCAAATCAAATGAATTCCATTCTTTCACGTAACCACGCTTTTCACCTCGCGCCCTACTAATTCATATGTAGCATGAGCCCAATTGTCACAAGAAATACTCATAGTATCACTAATAGAATGAGAATCCTCCCACTCTAGGATGCCTTCTTTTGATGGCTAATTGACCTCTGGGTCCTGAATGGCGCATACATAAACTCTGTTTAATTCCTCCTCACTTAGAGGCTCAACATATGGTGTAGAATTCCCATTTTTCAAAGGTATCACAACCCTTTCCTCCTTGTTTTAAAATTTTATATACCCCTTATCAATCTCAAGTCAGCATTATTCACATAACACCAAGGGCGTCCAAGCAGGGCTAGAAAATTGTTTGTTTCTACAAGTGCTAATACCTCAAAATCCCCAGTGAACTTGGCCCCTTGTATAGTTATAGATGCATCTTTCAAAACTCCTATAGGAGTGGCCTTAGTCTGGTTTGCCATAAACAACACATTAGATGATGGCTGTAATGGAGGCCTTCCCATTTGTACCCATGAATCTAATGTAAGGACATTTACTTCCACATGTATCAATCAATATGTTGCTCAACAGCCACCCATCCACAATAGCATTCAGAGTAATTTATTTGTCATAGTCAATGCTATCAGGGGGAAGATTTGCATGCAAAATTTGTCATCTAGTCTCAAGACTTGCGCGTGGAGTGTTCCCTTTTAACCAACTTCCTAATAGTGGAATAATGTTCTCCTAGCGCAACATCTTGCACACCTCTTACAGATCATCGATATCAGTTTGGACTGTCTCTGATGCTTTCTTTTGCTCCTTTAGGTACTGTATCTCACCCTAAAGATTCCTTAGCACTTCCATGGTATCCTGGTAAACTTCCTTCTGATGAGTATGATCTGGGTACCTTACATGTAAAACCTCCTCCTGGTGATCATAGGATTCTTATGTAATGCCTCTATTGCTCGCCCGCTTCAACATGTGTAGTAATCTTCACTTTCAATGCCTCAGGTACTTCTACTATCTTGGGTATCCACTGATCTTATACCACACGCTAGATTCTAACCACCTCAAAGACCTCTATTTTCTTTCTTATGTTGCTTACTCAGATGCTCATATAAGTATGGGCACTCTTCATAGATGTGGTTCTTTCCACGAAAGAACATGTAATATTCTGAGGACATTCATGCCTATAGTGGTCAGGAGATCTACACGTATAACATGTTCCACAAGGGAACTCACCTCTTCCTCCACCACGGCCTCATCCTCCATATCCACCATGATATCCACATCCCCTTCCACAACCTCCTTCAAAATGCCCCTCATTCCTGTCATAGCATGTTTGATTATGATCTTGATCCTGGTGCTCATTCTTACCCTTAGAATTATCTATTATACTTTTTGTCGTACCCCAATGTCTATAGCATCATGGATCTAACCAATCAACCGAAAATCCTCAGTATCATGGGTCGTGGACCTACAAATCTTGCAAAAGCAAGATACATTCTTCCTTATCACGTCGTTGTAACAAAGGACAGTGACTAGCATCATGATTCAAATGGAAAATCTCATAGTCCAACAAAGAATGAGCGTACAGATCTACGAGGAAACTATCCTTGGTGTGACCTTCCACTTCACAATCTATACACTAGATTCCTGAGCACATTTCTTGGGATGAATTTGCTAATAGCTTCTCTAACTACTTTTCCATAGCTACAATATGTGCCTCTAGGAATGGATTAATGCCATTGTCAATGCTCCCAACTACCTCAACACACAAATCTTCTTCCAGTGCTTCACACATGATCAGTGTATGTCTTATGTGACAAAGACCCTTCTAAAAGGTGTAATCAATCCTCCAATGAACCATTGTGCATGTTGGCTAGCATGAATATCATAAGATAGCTTAGATAAAAGTGTCTTAAAATGTGCATCATACTCACATACACTCTCAATAGTGCCTTTCTTGATATCCTTGAGTGTGCTTATACTCTTCTACTCAAACTCAGGGATATGGAACTCTTTCAAGAAAGCATCCCTCAATGTTGCATAATCCACATAAGTTTGATCAGGGTCAAACTTCCTATACCAGCTGGTGTGCACGCCCTTGTAATGTAGTGGCGAATTGACTTGCCTTATGCTCAGCAGCCATGATCCCTTTAGCGCGCCACAATATTTCACACATATGCACATGTTCGGTAGCATCCTCTATACCTCTATATTCGGGAGATGAAGAGACATCTCCATATAGATATTTTGTGGTTGCTACGGACCTTGACCACCTGATCTAGAACCTCCTATGTTCCCTCTACCTCCAGAACCACCAGATCCACCGGAACTAGAACCACTTATACCTCCTGATCCTCCACCTGTAGCTGGAATATGACCTATAGATGTACTCCCCTGTGCTTTGACAGTAGTACTATACTGAACCCCTACAGTCTGTGAGGTAGTTCCACTTCTAGAGGTGAATCTAACATTCTGCACACTCACATTTTGTGTGGATGATGCCTAAGAATTTTCCTCTAAATAACATTGAAGTCATCTATCCTGCCATTGATGTACTTGATCCCTGACTTACTCCTACTCTCTTACTTCCCAAGTTATCTTGTTGGTTACTTGTCGTACTAGATACTGAAAAACCAAGTGCAAGGGCTAGGTCACCAGGTGGATTAAGATGCACACCCACGGTCCAGGTAGTCTCTGTTGGCACACTTCTATGTGAGGCTAAGGGGGATCTCTATCATGCTTTCCAAGATGGGGGAGTTCTTGATGCTCTGGCTCCACGTCTTCTACATGAGTTGTAAATCCTTCATGAGCCATCTCTCTCCTCAATGCCATACTTTCTGCAATGGAACATTGCTTCTCTATCTCCCTCTCATGCACCTCATTATACTTAAGTCACCTTTCCTCTCTTTGCCTCTCTGCCGCTAGGTCTGCCATCTTAAACCAAACTTGTTCCTACCCTCGCGCGTGGTGAAGTTTAGTTAGCCATTGGTTTACTCTCTAGGTTCAAAGTTACCATCAAGATCTTGATCACCAATGGAATACCTTACAAATATGTTCCTCTTGGATACCACAAAAACTAGAATTTATCTACCTCTAGGAAAGAGTACATCAAAATTGAATATTCCATAATATAACTGTTTAGAACACCATGAAACCATGTATCCACAAAGCACGAGTCTAGATCAGATCAGCATCATAAAGGGCCTAAAATTATTCCTGTGTCTAGACAAGTGTGTGATACCTCCAGTTCCACTAAGATGCATAAGCAGTAAGCCACTCATATAGTTCTACTGGAAAGATAGTGAAAAATATCTCATATAAGCTATCATATAGATTTTGTTCTACCCAAGTGTGTGTGTTAAAATCAGATCCATTGTTGAACCACCATGCATATTCTTCCTCCAGATTGTGTATCCATTCCTCAATACTTTCTAGAGTTAATCGATACGTCTTCATCACGAACCATCCTAAAAATAACTAAAAAAGGTCACAGAAACGAAACCAATGATGCAACCTAGAATTCACTAAATAACACCCTAGTCGCAATGGCACATCACACATCCTTGACTGAGCACTCATCTGAAGTGCACAAAGGTACTAGGTCCCTCTTTAGGTTTACTGTAGTAGGATGTTAGCATGATGAAGGAAGAAACATATAGATTCGTAACTAATCCATCATTCCATAATGCATGTTACCCTCATATCTATGAAAGAACAATCTTAAACAGTAATCATGATTGAAATAATAACATGCATTACTCAATTACACACATAATGACACTTAGATTCAGCCAATATTTTACATCTATTAATAAATATAGAAGCTCCTTTCAGTATTGTCAATCTATACCGATGCGCGTATGGATCTAATAAAATAATTCAGTCATATGCATATATCTCTATATCTCCATACATCCGTCACACATACATACACACACTCACTATATTATATGTTACCCTTCACCTACTATGTACCTAACATCATATATATAGGTTGGGGACTTTCCCTTCACTGCTTATCTATTCTAGAAATATGTCGCATGCTAGTGATAGCCACACATGTAAGTGTGTTATCTATAGACCTCTTGCAGTTAACTAAAGTGTCAATCCTATTCTTATCTCATCTCCATGTAAAACACTTTGATCCACTCCTCTAAAGATAGACAATGCATGGCGTGCACGTCTCTGCATTGTTGGTGTGTTCCACACGCCATCTTCTAAAAATAGGTCTTCATGCTCAAAATTGGCTAATTCCTAAAAGTTAAACTTGTCTTCCACATGCAGGTCCTTCCTGTCCTTCTACGCCCTTGGTTTTGGGCCTTCTATCCCATGTGGACTCCTTGTGTGATCTTTGAAAAGTATTCTTTGATCAACAAAGTACATGAAGACTTTTTCTATTTCGGAGGACATAGGGTAAGGATACAAACCACTTTGATCTCAATGATAACATGATTAAAGGGCACATGAGTGGATCTAAATAGTGACTTGACAGATAAAGAAGCCATCCTAGAGACACAAAAGGAGTTAGGGTATACCCAAGGTCTACACGAAATGTATATCAACAAACTAAAGAAGTGCCCAGTGGTACAGGAAGCTGCACATTTAGTGACCAAATTGAATGATCAAGAGATATGGTCATATGTAAATATAATGTGGCTACACATTGCAAGGATAATTTCATAGGGAATAATTTACAATATATTAAGCTACATTGTGGAGACTATTATCGAGGAAGCACGCACAGGTGAGAAAATCAGTTTTGGTGCTATCCTAGTATCCCTTGTGTTTATGGAGATCGGAGTGCCCGATGGGCCAAAGAACAAGATCTAGGAGTACCCCATGCAAAGCAAGTCCCTTCTAGAAATATTTGACAAGAACTTTTGTGAAGGTTCAATGAGCGGGTCATTCAAGAAGATGGCAGAGATGTGGTATGATAGGATTTGTATGAAATTCAAAGAGTGGCGCATCCCGAGGAGTTACCTTCGGTGGTGGGGAAGGTAGTGCCGTTCATGATGTATTAGCACTTTTTCATCATGCGATTCGCAATGAAAGATGGGACTTAGAGCCCATGGTGTAAACTATCATATGCCTTCATAGCATGCTACTTCTAGGCATCATTCCATCATTTCAATAATGCGTGATGCCTAAATTTTGTTACAGACAAGGTAGACTATGACTACCACATGTTGTGTAAGATGTATGTATATCCAGGTCAAACTACCTACATTGAGAGGCTAATTTCAAACATGATAAACATGAAGCCTGTGAGTTTAGTGATTGGAGACAAGTGGGGCTGCACTTATCTACCTTCAACTTAAGCCTAAGTTGGAGGGTAACAAATATGTGGAGAATGATTTCGTGCTCCTAGGGCCACCTAAGGGTAAGCATACAATGGAGAATGTACCATCTCTCGAAGCCCACTGAACCTATAGAGGTAGATGATGAGGAGGAAGAGCATGAAGAAAGTGGTGGCTTGGTACATAGAGGATGAAGGAAACCCTCAGACAAGGTAGAATCTGAGCATGCAAGTACTCCACCCTAGGCACAAGAAGAAGGAGATAAAGAATTGGAAGTAGGAGTAGACCCTGAAGAATGTTTCTTTAAGAGGGTGTTTAGATGGACAAGAACTCAAGGAACTACTCCACAATCAGTATGGAGATCACCATGACTCTCTCCACAAAAGGAGACAAGCTCAAGCCTGAATGAGGAGGCAGAGGAGTTTGAAGAGAGCACACCTAGATCTCCTATACAACCAGAGGATGTGGAAGAGCCGAAGGATGAAGAAATGAAAGATGAGGATGTGAAGAATGGAGGAGAAGGGGTAAAGGAAGGAGAAGAAGGACCAAATAATGCTCAAGACATAGAAGATCCAGCTCCAAATCTTGGTGCTCTAGTTCCTAAGGGGCCAAGAACTAAAAGAACAAGTGGAGAGTATATTGTTCCGTCTTTGGGCTATGCTGAGGACACAAGTAAATTTTTTTGTGCCCATTTTCAAATCACAGTGATCCCTAATGAGTTATATGGATGGGAGCTAATAGATGAAGATATGGCCACCATGTACACAAGGACGTAACTATTTTAGTATATGCACACACACATGGATGAGCCAGAATTCAACGTATGCAAAGAATCCTGTGTGTCAAGAAGATTGAAGAAGGAACCTTAGGAAAGATATATAACCGTAAAACCCACTGTTATGTCTGATGAACATGTAAGTAATGCCTTGGTAAAATTATCTACAGAGGTGGCATGGAGGAACATAGAAAAATTTTCCACTATCAAAGCGCTAAGATAAGAGATCAAGGAAAAAGATGCAGAGATTGCGTGCTTGAAAGGAGAGAAGGACCTAGAGCATAAGAAGAATGGGGTCCTCATCAGAATGGTAGAGGAAATCAAATACCATGTCCTAAAAGAGAGACCAAACTTGGATTCCAAGGTACCTGAAAGGTTCCCTTCGGTTATGCACTATGTGTGTACCTTATTTGATTTAGTGCTTGAGGATGGACCAGTTTGGATGCCAACACAAAAGGACCCTGAGCAAGAAGCAGAGTGAGAAAAAGCTTCAATAGTGTGAAATATTTCATCATATGAGGCACTACTCCAAACCTTACGGGAGGAGTTGAAGAAAGTAGACCAAGCATTGAATATTTGTATAGCTCCGGAGGTAGTCATAAGAATAAGGACCATGGTAGAGGACAATGAAGAGGAAATGAAGGATTAAACCGCTGGGGCACACGAAATATTGGAACTGGTAAAGCAAAAGTGTGAGGCCCTTGCAGCGGCCTAGGAGCCCCATAAGAATAGGTTAGATGAACTTGGGAAACTTATAGCACAAAAGATGGATCTTTTGGAAGGGAGAATGTCTACAATGTCTAACATTATGTTAGTATTATAGAATGAAAAGGGATAAATTACCTAGGATGAGTTGGAGTCTATTGTAGTAAATATTCCAGAAAAGGTAGAGGCCGCATTGAATGAGTGGCAAACATTAGAGGCAGAAATAAAAGAAGAATATCTAGAACTAATTCTTCTAGTTGAAGAAGAGGATGTTACAAAGTAAATAATTATTCTTTGTATAGTAATTCTTTACATTCATCCATTCCTTATTCTTTATTCATTTCATATTACAAGGAAACCATTGTTGGGGTGGCAATACAGTTTAGTGTGGGGTAATGTTGAGTAGAAAAAGTGTGATACTTAGCAAAAGGCACACATGAGGTTCCCACATGAGAATATGGCAAATTCAAAGGCACAGAAGGATAGGAAAGGACACGCACGTGAAAGACAAGGAATGGTTTGGGACTTAGCCATTTTCACATGTATGGGCTATTTTTGGAGATAGCGTGTAGAGCACACAAACCGGATAAAGACTTGCGCATCACGCATTGGCTATTTTTGGAAGAGCGGCTACTAAGCGCTTTGCATGGGTTCAGACTAATAATAGAATTGCTACTACCAGTTAACTAGAAGAGGTCTATTGTTAGCACACTTGCATGTGTGGCTATTATTGTAAAGGTGCATGGCTATTTTTCAGCATGTGACCTATTTTGGGAGTTATGTAAGTGGTGAAGGGAAAGTCCCCACCATTATAAATATGTAGTGATCTGCGTAGGATAAAAGGACCATGTGAGAATTAAAATGTTGTGAGTTTATGCCGCGATCCGATGGGCACATGAGCTTATCGTATTACTTGATGTAATAATCTTTTGTGTATTTATTGTGTTTAATATAATGGAATATATTTGCTGAATCAGATTATTAATCATGAGTATAATTTTTCTTGCATGATTGACTTCATTATGGATATTAATTAAATCTATTACTCTATAGATCTAGATCTAGACATGCTCTGTAGAATGTTATATTAATTATGGATCCGAATGCATTAATTATTCATCATGCTAGCATCATGTAACAACAAACCTAAATAGGGGCTTGGTACCATTTTGCGCTTCTGGTGAGCACTCGGTCTAGGATGAGTGATGTGTCAAAGATGCCTAGGTTATTACTTGGTAAATTCTAGCCTACATCAATATATGCTACACATGAATACCTATATAAAATAACTCAACAATTCCCAAATCTACTCCAATGAACTATTTCACTGGCCAAAAACATTTTCATAAATTCATCTACATATGAGAAATCAATAGTCTTCCTTTCACTTCTAGTGAGATTCCCACTAGTTGATTGATGAATAAGTACACCAAGAATAAAATATCTAGAGTTAACTACTATCTTATTCATATATTTACAGTTATTGTAAAATATAAATAAAATCATGGAAAAAGGTTAAGGATGTAGTGCTCATTTTCATGTATGTAACTTGTTTTCACCTAATATTTCACCCTTATCGAGGCAAGGCTCAACACCTCGTGAAACATGGGAATTTATCTAATGTGTGGAAGCATTTATCCTTAGGATAGACCTCTCGAGAAGGCCAAAGTACTTCACTAACTACTATAATTCTAATACTACTCTTGACTAAGCTACTACTTGTAGGAGAAAATGGATGAGATAAAATATACACTAAACTGAAAGGGATGGTGATAAAACTAAAATCTAAAGTGGATCTCTCATTGAGATGGAAATAAGAAGTCATATGTGAAGCCTAGAGGGAAGAAACTAGCCAAAATCAACTTTGCACTTCATCAAACTTGATTCCTTGCATGTGTGACACAATGAACTGAAACTATGTAAATATAATCCATACACATCATGAAATGATAGAACAAAGAGGTAAGAAAAGAATAACACAATCCAAAAGGTATATATGAGTCATAATTAACAAGATATCATTACTTAAGGGTATACACAATATCTTATAGTCATTTAGAGGGAATCGATTCAATCTACATGTTTATATCAGATGTTTAACACTTAGAATATTCAACAACCATTTGGGAATTGTAACTTTACATTTAGGAGAGGACTCTTTATATGAGAAATTGAGTTGCATTATATAGAGAAAGAAGAGAAGAGAAATGATTAGAAGATATCTAGAAATTAAGAGAGTCGCCCACTTCTCAACCACTAAAATATAATTCAACATTTAGTTTAAATCAAAATATGGGTGCCATTAATTTCTTGAATGATGTAAAATATCATTTAAAATATGTGTGTTTCACATGAAAACATTTAATGTGGTTTGGTGGGGTGATTTGATCAAATTTGGGCACTATTTGATCTAGAAACAAGAAAAAAAATTCTCCAAAAATTATCATTAACATCTCTATGATATCTCCATTATTCTATGTGAAACCAATACTTTGGATTGAAACTCGATCAAGACCTTTCAACTGATGTATTATGTAGGTAAACAAGAGCTCCAAATAAGAAGATATCAACATTTGAAATAGTCCTAACTTGTGGCCACAAAAATCATATCCAAAATATTTTGGTCCCCTTTGATTGTGATTTGATCACAAAATGAGTATGCAAGTGACCCATAACCACCTTGATGTTCTAGAGCTCCTCAATATATTTCCAATGAGACTGATATTTATCTATTTAGTGACTTGGAGAAAAATTTAAGGTAGTTTGAAGATCTCCAAGTTATTTTACATAGCTAATAGCCACGAGGCCATCAAATTTATCCTCAAGATCAATTTTACTATATGCCACCTCCCGATTGGTGATCTCGATATCTTTATTCCACCCAATTGGTTCCATGTTTCACTATCTTATTTGTCTCAGGATATAGGTTCATAAAGATCACTTTATGTAGCTTTGCCTTTTATTTTTGGGTCTCAACTTCCCGGGAGTTCAAGTGACTTGTGATTGGTCCACATAGGTGATTCACTTATCGTCAGCTCTTTAATCCCTCCTAATGACACTTGGACTAGTCATTGATCCCAAACCCATTTTGAACCATGATTGGTCCACGTGGACCAATCACATTCATCCTTTATTCCCATTTTTTAACATTTGCATAGGCCTCTAATCCGATTGGCAAAATTCTTGGGTTCTTAGGGTTTTAGGAATTTCTTTCATGCCTCAATCATTTTGAGATGATCCACAAAATTGTAGATCCCGAGATTACACCATGTTTCCACCTCCATGCCTTAGCATATTTTTTTGATCCCTTAACTCATCTTGAAATTTGAAAATCAGCCCAACACACCTCATTCAACTTGTGCCAAAATGTGACCTATTGAGCCTTATCTCCACTTAAAATTTTTGCACACTTTTCATGAAAATGCAAATGTGATACCTTATCCTCATGAATATGGGATTAATTTATTAGTTGAGCAAGTGACTAGTGAACTCCATGTGTCCTTTATGTAACCTTGATTAAGTTTGGAGACCTAGATCCCTAAGAAAATGAATTATTTAGATGTCATTAGATCATATTGAGGCTAAAACATAAGTTTTTCTCTAGTTTAACTATATCTTCGTGGAGCTGATTTGTGCATGCGGTTTTGATAAATTTGAATATATTAAGGTGATAAAAATACATAGTTTTCTTGATAAAAAACCTTCAAGTTTGGAATTTAAAGCAAGTTTTGTAAAATGAAGAACGGTTCTAATTTCGAAACATAACCATTATTGTAGATCACTTCCACCTTGATCACAAACATTATAAGATGGTCACCACTACATTAGGATATGGATATTAACTCCAGTAATTATGGAACTGATTGGTTTATCACTATTGCAGATATGTTGTCTCATCATTAAGAACTAGTGAGAGGTAATATATTTCCCTCCAACATTTGGTTCCTCTGTCCTCCAATTTTTTTCTCCTCACTCAACCGATTGGAAATTGAATCTAAAATATTTCCACTTTGTGCTTATTTTTATAACACTCCTATAATGTGAAATATTGAACAATTATGCACACGAGAACATTTTAATTACATGAAAAAATGAATTTTTTTATAAGATGATAAAGATGACAATTAAATATTAATAAAATACATCTTGGACTAAAAGGATTATGTAAAACACTAATAACATTAAAAAAATGAAAATGGAATAATTGAACAAATTAAATAAACTATTGGTTCATGTTTTTATGACTAAAAGTAAAGATAAACCATTTTCCTATAGAAACTCAAATTTGACACTTCTAGTCTTGAAATTGGTCTCTTTATCAAACAAGTGCAGTTTACCCATTCTTATTTGGTACATATCAAAGTATTTTGTCTATATTTATCAATTATACACACTCATATTTCAATAATTTATGAGAATTGACTAAAAAATCAATTAAGAAACTCTTCTAGTTAGCTTCCAAACTTCACATTTTAGATTGTCTCTTTAGGTTCAAAAACATATAATAGAGGAATGAAAATCCATACATTACTCGACACTAGTGTACGGTTTTTTCCTTTCTCACTTTAATCCCAAAATTTTAGTTACACGTTATTTTTGTGTTATTTAATCTTTCTCAATCAGCCTTTACAACCTAAATCACATTTGGAAGCATATATAAGCAAGTGAAACTCACTTCATTTAAAACATAACACTCTCATGGGATCTTATTGTAAAATATATCACAAAATGAACCCAAATATCCCTAAACTCTACATATACATCTGAATATTCATTAGGGAAGCACTATTTACAAGTCTAAATCTTCCCACTAGGTTTAGTGGACCACTTCCCACATTTACAAGCACTTAGAGTCACTCACTTAAGTAGATTTGAAAGAGAGAAACTTAAGTTAAGATTTTTCAAAGAAAGAATGATAAATATGATTGCACTATAGCTAGATATCATATGTTTGGTGGAGAAGGATGTGTGGTTGAGACCTATTTGGAATACTATCAATTTAGGTAGTGCATGTGGTGCCCACAACCCAAATTATGTTTTTTGCAATAATTATCATCCATGGTTGGTGTTTGAAATATTGAGTAGAGTATTTAGATCCCTTCCCCTAGTGTTACAAAAAATTACAAACAAAGACGAGTTAATATATTTAGATAAGTAACAAACCCGTGAAGTTACAGATCATAATTCCGAGTAGGTTCAATATCATATAAATAGGTCAAGACCATGTGGATGTTACTGCCCCTACCTTGTATGGTTCTTCCCTGATGCATGTTTAGGTCACAATTTCAGTTTTAAGTCACTCTCAAGTCTAAATCTCCATGTTCTATCATTCATATCACCCATATTAGTCCACATCTATAATCAATTAAGGTCACTCGATACCTTGTGTTTGTGAACTTTTATTGTATCATGTACATTTTTTGCAAGTATTAATGTGTTATTATGATATTGAATGGTTAATTTTGGAATTTAATTAATCATAATAAACCATTGTATTTTTTTCATTCCTTTTTTGTTATAGGTGTAAATATTAATCAAATCTAAAAGGGTGAAAAAATTTGTTCACCCCACTCTTGAATCAAACATCATGTCTCTAATACCTAGTGGCCCTAGAGTTTTTATTATGTTTTATAATGTTTTGATGTCACTCTTTATCATGTCAACTCTCCGGGATAATTATCAGTATTTATGTATCTTTCCCACATCTTCTTATTCCCGTACCACTCTTGCTCAATTTTTTGCCCAAGTCCATGATGATCTATTTGATAATATTATTTTTCCTATCAATGATAATCATGCACAAGGTTATGGTTCCATTAATCACTCTAAAAATCATAATTGAGACCTTACTAGCGATGTTTACTAGAAATTTGCATATTTTTTTACAAGAACATCCCTCTAAGATTGATATCCTACTATACACTACACGAGATCAACTCAAGCATGCTCCTCATCTAACTTTGAGATATCTACAATACCTTTTGGGCCCTAGAATTTGGCTAAGTACAAGAAGGAATGTGGGCGCGAGGGACCTATTTGAAGAAGGGCACACAGGTGGAAGGAACGCAGGAAGGGTCCTAATAAGATCTTACATAATACACTATGTGTGCACAAGGAAACAAAGTTTTTGGGACTTATCCATATTCATTGTTCTAGGAAGCACACAAGAAAAAAATTACCCATCTAGCATGTGGGGTGGATAAGGTGCCACTGGTGGTGTAGGATCAAAAAGGGAATATTACATGCATGCGATGGAAGGTTCTAGAAGAACATCATTGCACATAGTGGAGAGCTCAGATCAAAGGATGCATGCTCCATTGAAGGACCACTTGGACACTTGGCAGTCACTCTGTTACCTCATGAGGCATGGCGGTGAAGGTAGAAAATCTATATATAGAGGTGCGCAGAGAGTAGAAATACACACAAGCTAGAGGAGTTATTAGTGTGGTAGACTGGTGGAAGAGAGGTGAAGCTCGAAAAAATATAATGGATAATTCTATATTCTGGGATTAGAGAAAACATAGGAGTGATGGTATATTTAGAGGTATGGTTCAATATTCATCTTTGAAATGTGAATCACATAAGTGTAGTTTTGATGCATGGCTTTGCTCTACACTATTATATGGGTTTGTTATGACCTCAAGGGATGTAATTTGGTTACTTGACTCATCAATATGAATATAATACTCTATTCTAAATCATATATGTGTTCATGAGTACAATCCTTGTGCATTTCCTTTATGAATCAGTTCTTTATGCTAAGTGTTATTTCTCTTTTATGGGTGTAATGAGATGATAAAGCTTCCTAGGTTCTAAAAGGATGATGCGTGGTTATTTTCTATTCTTTTGCACTTGGATATCTATCATAAGATGATGCATTCTCACAAGAATCACATAAAGGAGAGGCTCGGCACTTGTGCGCGCCTTGGGTGAGTGCCTATTGGGTGATAGGCCAGCGGGCATGGGATTTTACTACTAATCTAAGGATATAAAAATGACTACATCTTGGTTCCATTTCCAGGACCTCTTTTAAAATTTGTGATAAATGGCATGCATCTTAATACCTATGATGCATAATGATATAATGTTTAACCTCTCGAAAGTGTTGAAACATGGTTCAATAGAATAGAGGATGAGTTTGCGAGAATATTCAACACTATATTTGAGTTTGATGCACATAGATGGGTAGAAGAGAACCTATACCATGAGTTATATGAGACATTCTTCTATTATTTCCTAGTAGAATTATATGAATGGCTATCAAAGCATATGCATCCAGATCAATTTGGTACTATAGATCATGCATGTGGACCCAAGATGCATATTTGACTTGGACACATGTTGTTGATCTTTGGTGGAAAAGAGTACGACTAGTTATACCCTAGAATATGTTATTTCTACGTATTCATGCCCGTGGTTACTGATTTTGAGTTCCTAAGGGATCCTAGAGGATAATTTTTACGTTTTATTCCTTTGGCTATGAAGATCTTGATCATTACCTTGAGTTTAGAGGCATTTCCCATGGCCAACTAAGCTTCTCTGAGCGTTGGGAGAGGAAGCTAGGGTGGAGGAAGATGGCGGACATTGTGGTTGAAAAGGAAAGGGAGGAGAGACAACTCAAGTATAGAAAATCTCATGAAAGAGAGATGACTAGACAACATGAGGTTGCAAGTTTGATGGATCTATGGAGGCAAACATTGCGGGAAGGAGTTGAGGTTCACACAGAGGATGTGGAACTTGAGCAGTTTGTGCTACCCCATCTTGGCAAGTGTAAGAGAGAAGCCCCTTTAGATTCTGATGATATTTCATCACATGGAGAAATGAGAGCCACTGGTACACATCTAAACCCACCCGGTGACCAACCCCTAGTGCTTTGTTTTCTAGATCAAGGAATAAGTATTGTTAACCGGTTGGTATCCATGGGAGTAATTGATCTATGCCCAAGAGATATAATTTCTCATTTAGAGCATCCATGGTTGTGTAATCCATTCCAAAGTATTTGGAGGAATTTTTGGACAAGGTGTAAATACACAAGTTTTATGTATTGTATCCTGGGAGTGGAGCATGACACATAACCTGGTAGTGGGACATTAGGAACACTAGGCATGACCATTTCGGGACATTTTTGACTACATGATGTGTATCTAGTGGTGTAGGGGCTGGAGGACTGGTGGACTAAGAAAATTTGGAGGATCTAGTGGGTCAAGAGGAACGGACTGGGTAGATCTAGTGGATCTAGTGGAGGAGGAAATACCAAAGGGAACTAAGGCTCTAGATTAGGAGGACAAGGGCCTTAGCCACCTCCACAAGTATTTTTAGAGATGTATTTGCACTTACCAGACTATAACGGTATTAAATATTTTGTAGAGCATGTGCATCAGTGTAAATTAATATGGCACAAGAAATGGATCACTACCTTGGAGCGGAAGGCAAGCTAGTTTGCAACAATGTTGCAAGGGCACATGCATAGTTGGTACTAGAAGTATGACCCCCATCAAATGGTGGTAGACTACACCACATTGAAGAACACATTCCTAGAAAATTTCCATATCCCTTAGTTTGAGAAAAAGAGCAATAGTTATTTGAAGGAGATCTAGCAAGGAATGACAGAGAGTTTACAGGAGTATGACGTGTGTTTCAAGACTCTCTTGTCAAAACTATCCTATGAAATTTATCCTTCTAAACATGCTCAATGGTTTTTTGGATGATTGATAACACCATTTAGAAGGGCTCTATTGCATAATGATTTCACAAACCCATGTGAGGCATTGGAAAGTTCCCTACATATGGAGCTGTTAGGAGTGTTTATCTTGGTGTTAGTCCATTTCTGCAATGGCCAAGGATTTGGAGAATGTGTCTGCAAAATCAGCGCATGAGATTCGTAGTGGGATTTGGTGTATAGACTGTGAGGTGGAGGGGCATGCAAAGGATAGTTTCCCTTGAAATTTGGTATGCACTATAGTGGTAGACTATGATATTTTTCATGGGGATCATGATGCAAGTAGGTTCCCTCTACTACAACGCACAATCTGTAAGAATGTTTCTTTCTATTGTACTATTTATACCTCTACGACCCATGATACCAAGGATTGTAGACTAATTTATCATATCCATGATGTTTTGATATTGGTGTGCGCTAGACTAGTCTTGCAAGTATTTCCAAGGATGATGATCATTGCTATGAAGAGCGTGTAGATGGAGGAGCACATGGAAGGGGTTTTTGTGAAGGATTTTGTGGTCACAGTAATCACGGAGGAGGATGAAGTGAATTCCCATGAGGAACCTGTTATAATTGTGGATCTAAAGAGCATTACAAATGTGAGTTTCGATCTGTTATAATGTTCATGGTGTAGAAAGAAACATAAGTACGAAGATTTTCTAGAGATTTATGAGCATATGAACTAGTAGCACCATAAAGACAAAGGTGTTGGGATGGTAAGCATCAAGAAATCCAATTCATAGTGGATGCCAAGAGTGGCACATGAGTCAGGACTAGAACCTGTACTGGTGATGACACGAGCAAAGGCCATGCATGCTAGGGAGATGCAAAGACAAAGGACACTGGTTTCAAGAGAAGAAGTGTTACATGGAAAGTATTCGAGACTCGCTCATCGAAGGAGGTGTATCAAGAGACTATGGACGTAATTTGGATTTTACAAGGGAGATCCAATGTCTAAAGGATCAATCAAAGCAATTGGAGAAAAGGAAGAATGCCGAGGCTCCAAAGGATGACCTAGATGAGGTCAAGGAAGTATGTAGGATGTTAAGGCAAGAGAATATTATTCCCTTGCTAGGAGAATTACTGAGGGAGAAGGTACCACGCACCGGATCAGAGTGTGAAAGGAAAGTTTTACATGCAAACCTTCCTCCTCACAGACTTGAATATGATAAGGAGATTAATTTAAATGTATTTGTTGATGGATGAATTCTAAGTAAAATCCTCATCAACACAAGAGCATAGGTAAATTTTCTTACCTTATATTTTTGGCATCAAATGGGAAGGTGCACATTACAGCCATCTTCAAATGTGTCATATATGGAAAAAAAGACTCAGGGAATGCCCATTAGATTCTTGAAGGATGTAGTTATCACCATTTAAGGGGCCAAGTTCACTGGAGACTTTGAATTCTTGGAACTCCCCGAGACAGACAACTTTCCCATGTTGTTTGGAGACCCATGGTGTTACAAGAACAATGTTGACCTGTGGCTTAACAAAGGGTATGTTAGCGTTGAGAACAAGGAAGAAAGGGTGATTATCCCCTTAACATATGGGAAGTCAACACCCTATACTGATCCCTTAGGATAATAAGTCCTTTACAAAATCTATGTGCGCTCCATCAGAGATCCTGAGATAATTCATCCCACAGAGGGAGTCATCCATTTTAAAGATGCTCGTCATTGCGTGATACCACTAGCATGGCATGTGAAAATTGGGAACATTGGACTTATGAGTTGATTGGGTGATAGTTGAGAGGATCTGTAACAAGGATAACAAAATCATGCTCAGCCAAGCACCTAGGAGGAAAGAAGTTGCCAAGTTATTCTAGAGGAGCATACCCTAAAATTTTCTTGCAAGAAATGGAATCTCAGTGGAAGAATGAGGATGAGAGAAGAGGAATGCTTAGTTACAACCTACTTAGAACTGCAACGTATGCTAGTGGGCTACACATCGGGAGAGCCTCCTAGAGTGGCATGAAGTAAGAATCACATTTTCTGTAAGGTTCTCCAAGAGCAACGCGCCCACGGTTATACAATATTACCATGGTAAAGAGACCACCTCATTTCATATCCAAGCATGTGAGAAGGCCTAGATGGGAAGCACGAAGTGTTACCTCCTTTGTTATGGGTGCATAAGTTGTATTCCACCTTACAAGGTTGTGCACATGCATGGTATATTCATTCAGATATGCGTCATCAAATAGGTAATTGACAGGAGTTGGTGGTTGATCTCATTCAAGCTTTCAAGTATAGGAGTACAAAGCCATCAGTGGATAAGGCATTACAAGTAATCAAGCACCTTATGATGGGAGATAGTGCTATTGAAGAAGATAGGCTCTGGAATTATTTCGTGAGCCTTATTTGGAAACGTGCCTCAATGAAGAAGAATCAGAGGAAGTACATTTTGAGCACGCATGCATGGAAAAAAAAAGGAAAAATGGTCTAAGTACTAGACGGTGAAGAGATGGAAACTTTAGATGTTATCCATTTTGAAGGTATGCATGAAGTCATAGATAACGTTGATGAGAAAGAACGTTCCTACCATGAGCCCTTGAAAACAAAGAAGGTTAACATTGGGACAGAGAAAGAACCTAAGGAAGCTATCATTGGGAACTATTAGTCGGAGAAATAAGTTTCAAAGGTCATTGATCTATTGTGTGAGTTCCAGGATTTGTTTCCTCATGGGTACCATGAACTCAAAGGCATCCACAATTCCTTATGGGAGATGAAGATCAAGTTAAAGGAAGGTGTGTGCCTAATTCAAAAGAGGCCTTATCGGATGAATCCAAATTTATGCGTATGGGTCAAGGAAGAAATAGACAAGATGATAGCATCTGGTATCATTGAGGTAGTGGAAGAATCAGAATGGATAATCCCAATGGTCATTAGTATCAAGAAGGATGGGAGGATAATATTAGATGTTGACTACAGGGATTTGAATGTAGTATGTGTCATTGATCCTTTTCTAACTCCCTTTATTGAAGAGATTTTAGAGAGAGTAGCTAGGAATGAAGTCTACTCCTTCTGCTGATGGGTTCTTAAGGTATCATTAAGTCGAGATTGAAAAGGAATACTAGAGAAAGACATATTTCACCACTAAATGGGGAAG
This sequence comes from Taxus wallichiana var. yunnanensis, assembly GCA_018340775.1. Taxonomy (NCBI): domain Eukaryota; kingdom Viridiplantae; phylum Streptophyta; class Pinopsida; order Cupressales; family Taxaceae; genus Taxus; species Taxus wallichiana. The sequence continues at coordinate 627,639,786 of CM031237.1, read as the reverse complement.
TTTTTCCTATATGGTTATTCCTTTTGGATTGAATAATGCACCTCTTGTGTTCTCGCACGCATAAGTATTTCGGATTTCATCCATAAATTTCTTCAATTTTACTTGGATGACTGGACTATGTATGGGTTGGTGAAAGACCATTGTGATAATTTAAGGCTGATGTTTAAGAGATGTTGGTAATTAAGGATATCCCTCAACATTAAGAAATGTGTCTTTGTTACTCCATTTGAAACCCTGTTAGGACATATTATATGCAAAGAAGGCTTACTAGTGGATCTCACCAAATTTGTAGTTATTATGGGATTAGGGGAGCCTACTAGTCAAAGCGTAGTGTGCGGATTCCTTGGGTATATGGGGTACTATAGGAAATTCATCAAGGGGTATGCCAAGATCGCTACACCCTTGGAGGAATTTCTAAAACACAAGAGTGCCTTTCATTAGGGAGAGGTGCAAAAAGGGCATTTGACACTTTGAAGCATAGGCTTGTCACAACGCCCATACTACGTTTCCCTTCTATTGTCTCCTGAAAAATAATCTACATTTTCATAGCCAAATTCAATTTTTTTGAGCTCATGCCCTTCGTTGGTGTTTAAGCCAAGTTAGAGATTCAAGAAATTAGCAAAAGTCATTCCCTAGAGCTGTTTAAACCTCTGTTTTGCTCATTTTTAGAAATCCTCCATTTCCCAGTCTATGCACATAATATCCTCTTTACAACCTCCATTTTTAACAAAATTTTTCACTTGTTCTATGGCCTAGGTCATCAAATCATTGTTTTGCCTCCATGCCTCTTGGTTCGTGAAGGAAATTCAAAAATTGGACTCAAAACGATGAAGTTCTCTTCCTCCGTGTATTTTCCACAGTCGGGATGACGGGTGTCTTTTCCCCATCAAATTTTTGCCCCAATGAATTCAAGTACATGGTTATATTGGAATGGAATTTTTGGTGAACTTAAAACTTTTGGTCATTTTTGGCAAAAATGTTAAATTTACCCGCATGCCCAAAAAAGCCGAAATTGTCGATTGAGAAAAAGGGAAGTTTTTGTCCCATGCTACACAAGTTCAATTAGGAGACTTGGGACCGAAAATATGAATCGGCCAAAAATTCAAAAGTGTGAGGGCGGGCCAATGGAGAACTTCAAATTTTTAGCCTTTTTGCTAAAAAAGGTTAAAAAGGATAAAGGTTCACCGCTTCCCGAATCCCGCAACCAATCAGAGGATGCCACATGTCGAAAGCCAAATCGGAGCAGCGGATCAGCGAAGAAGTTTGTATTTTTGAGCCTCTTTGTAGAAAAGGTGAAAAGTTAAAAAATGAACTGCAGCCCCGATCAGGCTATAAAGGAAAAAGGTCAAAGGTGAAGCCCGCCATTGAAAATTCAAAGCGGGAGAGCGAAACGGGCGGAGAAATTTGAGTTTTTCATCCTTTTTCCAAAAATTGTTAAGATGTTAAGAAAATATCCGTAACCCAATCTCCAACCATAACATGTCACGTGTCCTACTCAAATTGGAGAAGCAGGTTGGCGAAGAAGTTTGTGTTTTTGAGCCTCTTTGTAAAAAAGGTGAAAAGTTAAAAATGACACTGCAGCCCCAATCAAAGCTAAAAGGAAAAATTCAAAGGTGAAGCCTGCCGTTGATAATTCAAAGTGGGAGAGCGGAAGGGCAGAGGAATCTGAGTTTTGACACTTTTTCCAAAAAAGGTTAAAATGTTGAGAAAAGGACCACGACCCCATTTCCAATGAAAACGTGCCACGTGCCTAAGTTAAAAAGTTAAAGCAGAGGCGCAGCCAATTTGTTCCAAATTTCCAAATCTCTAAAAAATTGTAAAATGAAAAGGGCTTTCCCCATACCCACTCCAATCTCTTCCTACCACATGGACGACCTGATTTCAAAGTTATAAGAGAAAATCAAATGGTCTATATTCAAACTAGCAAATCAAATGTAACATTTGTGTTGCAAGATCTGGTTTTTAACCCACCATGAGTGTTTTCTTCACAGTGGAGGAATTTGAAGAGGTGTAAATGATTTGTAAATTTGTAACCATTTTGGCATGAGATATAATGGCTCCTCAAAGCCATTCCAAAGGGCTGGCGATTGATTTCAAAAAAGACCAGAGTGCTCTGTACCTGGAAAAGACAAAAATTCCATACTTCTTCTATTTTCCCTTCTCCTTAGAATTTCCTCTATTCTAAAATCTCTGTACAAATTCTTCTTTAGCTTCAATAATAAAAGAAGGAATTTTTGCCTTTTTGATTGAGGGATTGATTGGTACCTTGTGACCAATGAATTTCATTCAATCTTGTAGTTTCTCCTGTGGATTTTTTTTTCTTCTAACTATAAATTCATGTAAATGAAATTTCTAATTAATGTGTGTGGGCATCTGATATTCTACTCACAACATTAGTTTTCTCCTACCTCAATTTCCACTCCCCTTCCCCTTCCAAGGCAAATTTTCTTCTCTAGCGAGACATTTCTAGCTTTGCCATAGGGTTAGTAGAGTACCTCTGCTAGATCTTTGGTTGAAATAACACCATTGAAACCCATATTTCATTCATGCACCTACGGAAGCTACACCGTTCAAGTAGAGGGACTTAGATTCCCATAACAATTGCTTGAAACCCACCAATTCGTCCACAAGACAAATTTTCTCACCAATAGTTTTTAGTGCCCATCATGGGGTAGCTTTTGTAGGATCTCGCACCTAAAAACAACTTCTGTGGTCATAAAATACAAAAAAATATTCTAGACGAAAAGTTTCTAGAGATTGAATAATCATACAAAATACATGGATGTAAATCATGGATATTATGGGAAATCCTCCTGTTGGGAGACCCGATTTACTCTTTCACATCCAAAAGACATTACTACTTATCTAAGAGAAGTTATTTGGCATAATAGACAAATTTTCAATCAATACTTCATTACCATAATGATTCTAGACCTAGAAGAGGAACATGTTGTCGAATTGGAAAGGCAAGAGACAAATCCTAGAACCTTAAAGAAGATCATAAACTTTCAAGTGGTTGATAGAAGATGCACCAAGAAACTGAGGCAAGGAGGACAAATTGATCCCACATTTGAAGAGCTTGGAAGAGAGGCAGTTACTGAAGAGGAGATAAGGGCTCAACTTGAAGAAATAGAAAGAATCCAAATTGAAGCAGAAGAAAGAGCAGTAGTAGAAGCAGCCTTAGCAAGATTGGAGGATAGAAATAGGAATAGAATGGGTAATCATGAGCATGTGGAACACAAGCCTGATGTACCATGGGGAAGAAATAATGGTCCACTCACTCTTCCACAACCACTTCATGAGCTCCCAAGAGGCTCAAGAAATAACTTCCCAAAATTCAAAGGGGATGGTTCTCAACTCCCTAAAGAACATGTTACAACATTCATCACTACTTGTGGAGTATTGGGAGTTGAAGATGAAGATGTCTCAATTAGGCTCTTTATGGAGTCACTCCAAGAAAGAGCTGCTGAATGGTTCTACATGTTTCCCCAAGATCTGTCACATGCTGGGAAGATATAAGAAGTGCATTTGAACATAGGTTCAAGAGCACAAAATATTGTCAGGATCTGCTGGTCCAATTGGTTCAGATGAAGAAGGAGACCTCTAAATCAATGAGAGATTTTGTAGCAAGGTATAATAGGTTGACAAGAAGGATCCCAAAAGATGTGGTACCCCTGAAAACAACTTGAAAAGGTTCTTCATCAGTGCTTTGCCATCAGAAGTTGGTTTCTTCCTCAGAAGAGCCCAACCAAGAACATTGAGGGAAGTTCAAGACTTTGCAGTTGAGATTGATGATGATCTAATTATTTCTGGCAAAGTGAAAGGACCAAATGGGAAGCAAAAAGGTCAGAGTTCAAATTCAGTCACCACTGATCCAATGTTCCAAAAATGGCAAATGACCTAGTTGCTTTAAAGAAGCAACTATCACAAATCACAATGAGGAATGCTCCAAGGAGACCAAATCCTCCTGATAGACCAATAATTTCTCCACCTCCTCGTAGGCTTGCTCTTGAAGCACCACCAATCAATTCCATCTGTGACACTAGGGAATCAAAAGAAGGAGCAGACATTGAGGAAACTGAAGAAGAAAGCATGGATGACTATGAAAACTATCTTGAAATTGAATAGGTTGGCATGCACAATGGCCTGATTGAATACGTTGATGATGAGGAGGAAGGTGATGAAGAAGCTCCAAGTTTTTCATGTGCTATTTTCACTTGTGCACAATCCAAGAATGGTGTTTCAGCCTCAGTAGTTGCAACTGAGAGTAGGAAGAACAAAGAAGATAGCTCTTCAAATCCTCCACTAAACAAGATCATCAGCAAGGGATCACCATTACCACCTTCCATGGAATCAGCTAGAGAGAAATCAGATTCACCAGTTGTTAAGGATCACACTGTTGTGCCAAGTAAGTTATCTTATTCTTCTCCCAACTCAAAAGTTGTTAAGAGCAATTCTCTTATAAATATTGGTTCTGCAAGAACATCTAAATTTCAATCAAAGGCTACCCCCATCTCCTTCCAAGCCAATTGCTACATTTGAAAAGGAGAACCCAACACCAAAAGTAATGACGCATTTGCCATTCAAGTCCCCATCTACCATAACTTCATTTGACTTTGTAGAGCATGCTAGCAAAACCAAAGTCCATCTCTCTAAAACTGAATACCTACAAACACATCCTGCCCAATTTGACAAATTCATCAAGGCAGTCTGGGGTGGTAACTCTACATCCCCAATCTCTAATTCTAATTCTAAATGCTTACTTCCCATACCATCCACACCATCTTCTCAAAACATGTTAGCCCTCAGTGCCTCCACCACAAATAGAGTTGAGCCTTTTTACCTGTCACTTCTCATCAAAGGTTTCCAGTTGAACAATTGTATTATAGATTCTAGAGCCTCAAATAATGTGATGCTAGAAAAAGTTACAAATTCTCTTGGCCTCACTTTGACCTGGGTAAATGGCACATGCTACTCAATGGAATCCAAACAAGTTCCATTGGTAGGAAGGATTAAGGATGCTCATGTTGCACTAGTGATTACCTTGACAAGAAGATACTCCCGACCATTTTGGTGGTAGACATCCCAAGATCTTTTGGTATAGTATTGTGTAGAAATTTTTATAGAGATATAGGTGGAGAAATAAAAATGGATTGGTCATCAGTAACTATCCCAATGAAAGAAAAAAATGAAGAAGTTCTTTGTTAGTAAGAAAATGAAGTTCACGGTATGAAATTATGATGATCCAAAAGCAAACATTCTCTTTCAAGATTGTGGGCTAGGAAACTACTTCCTCACATCAAAAAGGATGTGAACTTGCCACTTCTCATAGAGGAAGAAGAAGACTGAATCTAGATAATGGATTTTAATGGCAAGTCATTCCAAAGTAGGTTCGGGAGCTGGTGTAGTATTATACTCTCCTCCAATCAGGTATATCCTTTTCCTACAAGCTGTAATTTGATAATACAAACAATACGTAGAGTATGAAGCATTTCTCTTAGGCATGAATGTAGTAGAGGACATGGGAATCAAGAAGTTGAGATGTAAAGGTGATGTAGAGGTTATTGTAAAGTAGGTCTCACAAAGAATATCAAGTGAAAAACCATAGACTCGGTGCACTATAGAAAAAAGTATGGGACTGCATTGAATCCTTTGATGCATTCTCCATTGAAGCTATCCCTAGGGAGCCAAATGAAAAGGATGATTATCTAGCAGTGTTATTGTTAGTGTAAATCAGTAGCACCTGGATGTTGATCGATTTCTAGTTTGACATTTTGGACATCCAAAGTGTGATTGCACAACATTAAATCTTTTCCCCAAGTGTGGGAATTGTAAAAAAATGGAAAAGAATCTCTAGGTTAGAGGATGGTTCCTCAACTCCTCCGATCATGTGTATTACTTTGCAGTTGCAGCAGAGGTTTAAACTCAGAATCCTACTCTAAATTCCAAGGGGACAGAGATAGAGAATGCAAAAGAAATAAAACTAAGACTAATGAGGTGATACACCAAAGGAGTGGTGAACATTCTTTAATTCTGCAAATTGACACAGATCATAGAAATGCAACAAAACATCATGCACAAACTGATAAAATGTAATGGAAGGTCAGGAATGAAGCAAACAACACAAACAGAGGATTGAAACTCATTCACAGAGCTTGCATTGTCATTTCCAATATCAAAAATACATGCATTACAACATCTGAGAGGCAGAAAACATGTTACAGTCTTGGAAGAGGTCTGATATTCCACAAAATCACTTTTCAAGGTGAAAAGGGAGCCTGCAAAACATAAAAATTTCCAACCACTTCAAAACGAGCCAAATCTAGCTTTTACAATGCAAAACCAAACCCAGGAGAGAGAAACATGGGAAAACGTGGGAGGAGCTTCAACCACCAACCAAAATGTAATAAAATAGCATGGGCATCCTTAAAGGTCCATTCCCTGACATTTTTCACCATGCTGGGAGAGAATGCGAGCCATTCTTCATTAAAAATGGTGGTTGAAACGTCATTTCTGTTGATCACCATGTGCCAGAGGTGTGTTTTCAATTTTATCTCTCTAAAATCCATCAAAATACAAAATTGAGCCCAAAATCATGTAGATAATTTCACTAGCTTTCCGTTGATATAAAGAATGCAAAAACTCGAGCTCTGGATTGAAAGTTATGGTCGTTTGAAAATTTAGGGCAAAACAAGGCCAAAATGGGTTAGCGGGCCAAAAATTTGAAATTTTCCCACTTTTTTGCATTTGGGAAAATTTTCCCAAAAATCTCCACACTCCACCACTCCTGGTGCCACGTGGCATGATTCCATTGGTCGTGGGCTCTTCCTGCTTCATTTTCCATCATTTTGGCCATTGGAAAATTTTCCAAAAATTCTCCACCGGGCCGATGACCTGAGGACACGTGGCGTGATATGATTCATTGCGGGCCTCTGCTTTCAAATTCTCCACCTGCTCTAGACCATTTTCCCTAATGGGACACATGGTGAGATCCCATTGGATGTGGGCCTTCCTTGTCATTTTTCCCTGCGGGTTTACATTGTGTTTTTTCCACCACATGGACACATGGTGTGATTTGATTGGCTCGGGTTTTGGGGGTGGGCTCTCCCTTTCAATATTTCCTTCAACTTTCCTTTGGGAAAAATTCCCAAATTTCCCCGTGTTCCACCGGTCTTTGGACACGTGGCCTGCTCCCATTCGATGTGGGCCTTGGGGGCTAACCTTTCTCCTTTCTCTAACCTTTGGGAAATTTTCCCACTTTTCCCCGGTGGCCGAAGCTCGATGCCCCTGGGAGACATGGCCTCTCCTTATTGGCTGCGGGCCTTGGGGAGTGGCTTTCCCTTTGAATTTTTACACTTGGGTGAAAAAGGAAAGAATCTTTTCACACCCCGACCCCCGATGCCGCGGTGACACGTGGTTTGACTTGACTGGTGGCGGGCCGACGGGCCAATATTTCTCCTTTCCTCTCACCAAAACACTTCACCAAATTTTTAAGTCTCCTCTCTGCAGCCTATTGGTCTGGGACACGTGGCTGATTTGATTTACTCAGGCCTTTTCTGGAGATTTTTCCATGGCGCCGATACTTAGGAAATTTTCCTAATTTCTTCCCCTTGGACACGTGGCACGATCCTATTCGTTGGCGGGCCGTTGGGGTGAAAAATTCCTTCTGAAACCTTGCCAAACACTTGGTAAAAATTCAAGTTTACCTCCGCCTCCGCCCTTCCGAGGACACATGGCCTCATCTTATTGGGTCGGGCTTTTCTTGGGAAAATTTCCCACGAAAACTCCACCGAGCCATAACTTCAAAAATACATGGAGTTAGGAGGAAAACTCTACCTTTTTGGAAAGTGAGAAAAGATCTATAAAATGGTGTGATTTCCATAAGGTTTTGGGTTCTGAAAAGCAAAAAATTATGACCGAGGCACAAGAGAGGGAAGAATGAAGGGGTTAGCCATAAAATGTGCAAGGGGAACATTTTGGATAACAATTTTGGCGACTCGTAGGGGTCATCTCTGCTCATTGGATGAAGTTGGGGTTGCTGAAGCAATCCATTGGGCATGGGGTCACCAAATTCTTTGCTTGGTACCCCAACTAATTAGAAAACTGCAAGGAGGAAGATGGAGGTAGAACACCATCTGATTGGAGCAACACCTGCAAAACACATTTCTTGGAACAGCAAGCTTGTGCCAAAGCACTTAGGGAAAGCAAAACTAAACTACAACAAAACAATGTGCATAAGCACTTGGAGGAATGAAAATCTAAGCTAATATGTACAAGGTGGAGAGTTTATTTCAGTAGCAATGCTTTAGATGGATTCCATTGACTGGAATCTGCAACTCTTCACCATCCAATGTAGACAATTGGAAGGCATTGTTGTCCTTACACTTTGTGACCACATATGGGCCACTCCAAATGGCATCAAATTTTGAATGCCTCCCCGGTTTTGCTCTATCTGCATCCCATTTTAACACTAGATATCCAACTTGGAAAGATCTATCCTTGGCCTTTCTATCAAATGTCTTCTTGATCAAATCATGATCCTTCTCCATTGCTTTGGATGCCTGATTTTTGATTTCTTAGAGCTCCATCAATTCTGCATATCTAACCTCCATGGGTCCAAACTCCAACAACTCCAACTGTTTCATGAGTTCCAATGTTGGCAACTCAAGTGACATGGGTAAAATTGCCTCTCTTCCATAAACAAGCTTGAATGGAGAGTTACCTATAGATATCTTGGGAGTTATCCTATCAGCCCATAAGGCTGATTTCAACTTAGTATGCCAAGACCTCTGATTTTCATCAAGAGTCCTCCTAATGATTCTTAACAAGTTCTTGTTTGTAGATTCAGCTTGGCCATTACCCTGAGGATAATAATTTGATGAAGTGCTTAGGTAGATTCCATTCTTGACAGCCCATTCAATTACCTTGGACCCAATGAATGCCAATGCATTATCTGATATTATTGTAGTAGGTATGCCAAATCTAGTTGTTATTCCCTCATAGAAGTCCAGGATGCTAGATTCATTTGCTTCCTTGAGTGCTACTACTTCAGTCCACTTGGTGAAATAATCTATTACTATTAGAATCCATTTGTGCCCTTGGCTTGAATTTGGATTAATGAATCTAATGAAGTCTAAACCCCATTGCATGAATGGCTGGTCAACTGAAATTGGATGCAATGGAAGGGCGAGATAGTCTCTCCTTACCCGTGAAGAATGCACAATTACCTCTTGATCCATCCATAACAATCACTAAAAATCTTGGGCCAATAATAGCCAGCCCTCATGATCTTTAGATCTATCACTCTTGGTGCAAAATGACCACCAGCTGATCCACCATGTAACTCTTCCAACACCCTGTGAATCTGATTTGTACCAATGCATCTCAATAGCACTCCATTCACATCCCTTTTGAACAAAACACCATCAACAAGGGCATATGGGACATCCTGCAATCTGAAGTGTCTTCTTTTGGTCTTGTTCATCTCTAGAGGGCATAGAACTATGTTTAGGAAGTGCATTATGTGTTGGGTCCAGCAAGGAGTGAGGACACCATCATTTTCTTCTTGAGTGCTCCTTGATCATGGTTGTCTTTGCAACGCCAAAACAACCTCCTTCTCATTGCATTCTTCCTTGATTTATTCAAGACCAGCTGCTCACACAATCCTTTCCTCTGACCAACTTGGTGAATTTGATCTCAATGTCATACTCCATGACATGAGTAATCCAACCTACTCTTTTTCATTCAGGACTTTGTTGAGGAGGAAGTCTTTAACTCCCACATGAGAAACCAGCAATTGAACCTTGTTTTTGAAACTAGATTCTTGAATTTCTTCAAACTCCTGATTACTCCAAGAACATGCTTCTCAATGAAATAAGACCTCACCTCATATTCCTCCAAGCTTTGGCTGAAGAAAGCAATTGGCTGCTCATCATTGTCTTTGTTTTGCTGTACCAAAATTGCAGAAATAGTATCATCACCTCCAAATGCATAGAGGGTGAAATCCTTGGAGAAATCTGGGTTAATGAGAGTTGGGGCTTGAGAGATGGCTTCTTTGATTGCTTCAAAATTTCCTTGCCTTCTGCTATCCATTTGAAAGCTATGCTTTTCTTTAACATCTTGGTGATAGGCTTGACTAGGGCTACAAAATTTGGGACAAACCTCTCGAACAAAATTTATTCTTCCCAAGAAACTTTGAAGGGCCTTCTTGTGGCTTGGCAATGGTAGTGCTCTTATGGCTTCAACTCTTTCTGGGTCAATTGCTAATCCTTCTTTGGTGACAATGTGGCCAAGGTGCTTTCCTTCATGGGCTAGAAAAATACACTTTTTAGGTTTCAAGGATACCCCAAATCTTCGCACCTTTGGAACACTTGTCTCAAATGAAAGAGATGATCTACTACATTTTTTGAAAAAACAGTGATATCATCAAGATATATTAGCACCATGCTATTAATAAAATCCTTGAATGCCCTGTCCATTGCCCTTTGGAAAGTAGCTCCAGCGTTGGAAAGCCCAAATGGTATTTTCCTATATGCATAAGTTCCCCATTTGGTTGTAAAGGTTGTCTTGAACTGATCCTCTTCTTTCATCATAATCTGATTGTACCCTGAATAACCATCAAGTAATGAAAACCTTTCAGAGCCAACAACAACTTGCAAAATTTTCTCCATAGAAGGAAGTGGGTAATGATCCTTGAGAGATGCTCTATTCAGATCTCTGAAGTCAACACACAATCTGATTTCTCCACTCTTCTTTTTAACTAGAACCAAGTTGGCCACCCAACTAGAATGCTTGATAGGGAATATGATACTTAACTCTATCAACTTATTCAATTCTTTTCTCATGAGAGGCTCCATGTGTGGATTTATTGGCCTTTGTTTCTACCTGACGAGTTTAGTACTTGGATAAAATTCAATGGTGTGTTGAGCTAACTCGGGATTGAAACCTTTCAAATCTTCTTAGCTCCAAGCAAACACATCAGGTAATTCTTGACAAAGTTGTATGAACTCATACCTTTCTTGCTTAGTTGTCACTTTACCAACTTAGAGTGATTTGCCTTCTTCCACCAAGATGGACACTGAATCTTCTCCCTTGACTTAGATGTTTGTTTTCTCCTTCCTAAACTGATCATTAGGATTGAAAATGGACTCCAAAGTAATAAGTCCCTTTGGTAGCTTGTTGGTTCTCAACTGTACCACTTGATCACCATACTATTGTTCTAACTTTTCTTGATTTTTAGTTGAGAACTCAGCCTCTTCTTGCAAGAAATGGATGATTTGTTGATCATTTTCAAACACTTGCCAACTTACATTGTTTTCTGGCACCGAAGGCCTCACAATCACATGGATGTTTGGCTGTACCTTGTCTTTTTGGATGCTTTCAACAACATCAAAGGCTGCTCCAACATCTAAGCTGTCTCAAAGAACTTGGTTCTCTTTTCTAGGAATGGATTTGATGCCAAAGCCCTCAAAATCTTCAATGAGGTCCCACACCCTATTTTTGTAGCACTTGAGTAGATCATTCTTGGTAGCATGCTGCCCCTTAACTTGGTTGATGATCAACTCACTGTCACCAAAGACTTGCAAGTTCTTTATCCTTCTTTTGATTGACCAATGTAATCCTTGTATCAAAGCTTCATATTCAGCAGTGTTATTAGAACATGCAAACTGAAATCTAAAAGCTGAATAATACCTAACTCCTTGAGGTGAAACAAGCATAGCTCCCCCTCCTACACCTTGTCTACTCCTTGATCCATCAAAAAAAAACTGCCATACCTCATTGTCATCCTTGTGGTCTGGCTTGGTGATGCTAGGATAGGCTAATTTTCTTCATGCATGCAATAGACTCCTAACTCAGATTCTTCTATTTCTTGATAAGGATCAAAAGCATGAACCTTGCTTTCCCATTCATCAAGAGTCAAATCTGGGATGCTTCCAACCTTGGTGTTAGCTTCATCCATGCTTGGATAATCCTCTTGATCAAACGCTGAACAATTGGTATTGATTTGGCTTGGAGTGTAAGGCTCAATGTGAAAGTTTGTAATAGGCTCAGACCTGATTGTGGATTTAGTTCCATATCTTGTTCTAAACAACATGTGTGACCAATCAGCAGATAAATAACCTCCAATCTTGGTGTGAAATCCCTTGACAAACATAGGGCAAAGAGTGGTGGAAGATCTATTACTGAGACATCTTGCAAAACAACAATGTTGGGGCATGCGTGTAAAGTGAGACTCAAATTTTTAATCACTCCTACTATCGTTATTTCTGTCCCATCCAACTGTACTACCCCTTTGGATATGACTTCATATTGAATCCCCAACTGATCAGCTATTTGCTTGGGCATTACTGAACTACTTGCTCTAGAATCAATCATGTAGTTGTGTACTAAATGGTTTCCAATGATCAATGAAACATAGAATGGAGGGGGATTCAACATTTTACCTTGCTGTCCTCCATGATTCCTCTCAGGATGGGCAGCATTTGTGAGTACCTTCTCTTGCATTTGGACCTACTGATTTGAAGTTGACCAGTCCTTCATGGCAGCTTGTAGCAAATCTCTTTGCCTGGGATGGATAGTGATTCCCACATTGATATGTTTACATTTGTCTTCTTCATCTGATCAATGATGTTGAATGGAGATGAAGCATCTCTCTGCTGTCCCTTGGCTTGCACATTCATTCCTTGCACATGGGCAACAACAACTGGCATCTGAGTTGGCCTAGGAGCTGTTTTAGGCAGCCCTTGCGTGTTTGGAACTACATTTTGTTTGCCAATAATTTGTGGAGTAGTAGAAGGTTGTGGATTACTTAGAGCCAATGGCTGTTCTTCACCCAAATTTCTCCTTTTTGACCTTGTGTTGGCTGCAACACTTTGGGAGATTGTTTGATTCATGCCAAAAATCTTCGCATGCCGGGTTTACAAGTGTGGTATCATTTGGTTCTTTGGGATGTTTCTTGTTGTTGGTTATTTCCTTAACTCCCTTTACCCTCCACACTAGTTGTTGTTACCATCAAGGCTTGATTTAGAGCACCATTGAAGCACATAGATTGGTTTTGAGGTTCATTGCATGGGAAACACCAATCATACTCTTGAACTACATTGTTTTGCACTGGCACTATTGCTTTAGAGGCAGATGTAGCATTGGGATTATAGGGCTGAAATGGTCTATTGGCAGGAGGTCTTGCTTGATTTAAATTTGCAACTAGATTGGGTGGTTTTGAGGCTGGTATGGCTTCATGTTAGGACTGAGCTTGAGGCTGGAAAGAAGGTCTAAAACCTTGGGCTTACTACCTCTTGAGTGTAACCAGCTCATTACCTAAATTTTGCAATTGCTTCATGACTTCTTGAAGTTCATTTGAGGCACTAGAAGATGAAGTAGAAGCTTCACTTGAATTATGATTTCTAGGAGTGGGAATAGGAGCTAAAATAGGCACTTGACTAGTACTTGGGTTCTCTAAACTTGGATACAATGGCATTGGAGGCCTAAGAGCTAGCTTGCCAGCTTGAATCAAACAATTTTCAGCTCTAATGGCAATGCTATAAGCAACAGGGATAGTTGTGCCCCCATGGATTGAATTAACATAGAAATATCAGAATTTAGAGCTTTAAGGTAATATAGAAAAGAACCTTCTACTTGTTGGCCTTACTGCCACTGGAATTCTCTCCCAAGTCATTTGAAATCTGAAGTTGAAGTCAATCAGCTACTCATTGGGAGCTCTCTTGATGGTTGTCAACTATTCCAAAAGGGAAAAGTTATCTCCCTTTTCTCCAAACTTCTCATGGAGGGCTAGTTGGTTCCAATTTTGGATAGAACCTGAGGCAAGACTCCTAAACCATTGCAAATATTTCCCTTTGAATGAAGATGCCAGCAATTTTGACAAAGACTTGCATCTCATTAATCTCATGGATTGCACAAATATTAGCAATATCCTTGACATGATCACCAGGAGTGGTTTGATTCTCTCTAGTAAAGTATGGAATGTTCTTCAATGTTGCAACTGGGATTGGATTTTTTGCATTGAGAGCAAGTGGGCTGCTGCCAATGAAATTGACATAGGGGTTGTGTTGTGCCATTCTGATTGGCCTTAGAACCCTTGTTGATTGAATGAAAGGCCTACCAGGTGGAGGAGTTGATAGAGTTCTATTTAGTGGAGATGGAGACCTGTGAATTCTCCTCCCTCTTTTCCTTATTCTTGGAGATAATTGTAGATACTCAAACAACACCTCTTCTTCTCCAACTCTTGACCTTGTGGTGATTCTTCTCATGAGTTTTCGTGTCAGCACTACTAAAACTAGCTGATTCTTCTTCCTGGAGTCTCCAGATGTGTAATTTAGAGCTCTTTTAAGAAAGAAACTTGCAAAAATGCACATCAATTTGTTGCAATGAAGATGAAGACATCTAAGGTCCCACTGGCGTGCCAAAACTATTAGTGTGAATCAGCAACACCCCTAGATGTTAATCGATTTCTAGTTTGACATTTTGGACATCCAATGTGATTGCACAACATTGAATCTTTTCCCCAAGTGTGGGACTTGTAAAAAAATGGAAAAGAATCTCTAGGTTGTAAAAAAATGGAAAAGAATCTCCAGAGTTAGAGGTTGGTTCCTCAACTCCTCTAATCAGTGTATTACTTGCAAGTTGCAGAGGTTTAAAATCAGAATCCTACTCTAAATTCCAAGGGGACAAAGATAGAGAATGCAAAAGAAATAAAACTAAGACTAATGAGGTGATACACCAAAGGAGTGGTGAACATTCTTTAATTCTACAAATTGACACAGATCATAGAAATACAACAAAACATCATGCACAAACTGATAAAATGTAATGGAAGGTCAGGAATGAAGCAAACAACACAAATTAAGGATTGAAACTCATTCACAGAGCTTGCATTGTCATTTCCAATATCAAAAATACATGCATTACAACATCTGAGAGGCTAGAAAACATGTTACAGTCTTGGAAGAGGTCTGATATTCCACAAAATCACTTTTCAAGGTGAAAAAGGGAGCCTGCAAAACATAAAAATGTCCAACCACTTCAAAAATGAGCCAAATCTAGCTTTTACAATGCAAAAACTCGAACCCAGGAGAGAGAAACACGGGAAAACATGGGAGGAGCTTCAACCACCAACAAAAATGCAATAAAACAGCATGGGAATCCTTAAAGGTCCATTCCCTGACATTTTTCACCATGCTGGGAGAGAATGCGAGCCATTCTTCATTAAAAATGGTGGTTAAAACGTCATTTATGTTGACCACCACGTGCCAGAGGCGTTTTTTCAATTTTCTCTCTCCAAACTCCATTAAAATACAAAATTGATCTCGGAATAATGTAGATAATTTCACCATCTTTCCGTTGATATAAAGAACATGAAAAACTGAGCTTTAGATCGAAAGTTATGATCGTTTGAAAATTTAGGGCAAAACAGGGCCAAAACGGGTTGACGGGCCAAAATTTTGAAATTTTCCCACTTTTTTGCATTTGGGAAGATTTTCCCAAAAATATCCACACTCCGCCACTCTTGGTGCCACATGGCATGATTCCATTGGTCGCGGGCTCTTCCTACTCCATTTTCCATCGTTTTGTCCATTAGAAAATTTTCCAAAAATTCTCTGTCGGGCCAATGACCTAAGGACACGTGGCATGATATGATTCATTCATGAGCTTCGCTTTCAAATTCTCCACTTTCTCAGACCATTTTCCCTGATGGGACACGTGGCTAGCTCCCATTGGACGTGGGCCTTCCCTGCCATTTTCCCTGCGGGCTTGTGTTTTTGCCGCCACATGGACACGTGGCATGATTTGATTGGCTCGGGCTTTGGGGGTGGGCTCTCCCTTTCAATATTTCCTTCGACTTTGCTTTGGGAAAAATTCCCAACTTTCCCCACATTCTGCCGGTCTTTGAACACATGGCCTGCTCCCATTCGATGCGAGCCTTGGGGGCTAACCTTTCTCCTTTTCTCCAACCTTTGGGAAATTTTCCCACTTTTTCCCCAAGAATTTGAAGCTCGATGCCCCAGGACACATTTCCTATCCTTATTGGTGGGCCTTGGGGAGTGGCTTTCCCTTTGAATTTTTACACTTGGGTGAAAAAAGGAAAGAATCTTTTCACACCCCGACCCCCGATGCCATGGTGACACGTGGTCCGACCTGACTGGTCAGCGAGCCGATGGGCCAATATTTCTCCTTTCCTCTCACCAAAACACTTCACCAAATTTTTAAGTCTCCCTCCGTGGTCCACCTGGTCCTGGGACACGTGGCCGATTTGATTCACCTAGGCCTTTTCTAGAGATTTTTCCATGGCGCCGATACTTAGGAAATTTTCCTAATTTCTTCCCTTTGGACACGTGGCACGATCCTATTCCTTTGGCCGGGCCATCGAAACCTTGCCAAACACTTGGTAAAAATTCTAAGTTTACCTCTGCCTCTGCCCTTCCGAGGACACGTGGCCTCATCTTATTGGGTTGGGCTTTTCTTGGGAAAATTTCCCACGAAAACTCCGCCGAGCCATAGCTTAAAAATACATGGATTCGGGAGGAAAACTCTACCTTTCTAGAAAGCCGAGAAAAGATCTATCCAATGGTGCCGTTTTAGAAGGTTTTGAGTGCTTGAAAAGCAAAAATTATGACTGAGGCACAAGAGAGGGAAGAATGAAGGGGGTTAGCCACAAAATGCATAAGGGGAACATTTTGGATAATGAGTTATCTTCCTTAGTGACACCTGATCCTTCTTTTGGAAAGGATAAAGTGACCATTGAGATGGTATTCAGACCCAACGTACTAGACAATGCAAATCACTAGCAAGTCTTCAATGAGGACAATCAGATCCTAGCCTTCTTAGAACAAAGGGATAACTTCAATAATCTTTTCTTTAAAGGAAGTGAAAACCCACACCGTGAATCAGTCCCCAAATAAGAGAAAGAAGGAATTGAGGGAATTGATGAAGAGGGAGTAATCAAACTAAAAGGAAAAAAATCCCCAAAGGCCTAGTTTCTTTGGAAGACCTCTTTGACAAGCATGACAGGTTCATCCAAGAGAAAGAAAAATAGTCTTCTCAGTGTCCATCTAATTTTGATCAAGAAAACATTGGAACTTTAGAGAATCCAAGGATGGTTAACATCAATAAATGTTGCTCACTAGAAAAGAAGAGAAAGTTTTTTTGCTCTGCTAAAAAAGTACTCAGATGTCCTAGCTTATTCCTATGATGAACTCAAATATTTTCAGCCAAAGGAAATGCATCACTCCATTCCTTTAAAGCAAGGAGCTAAGCCCTTCAAGAAAAAACAAAGGCCCTACAATCCAAATATTTCTAATGTTATCAAAGAAGAGGTGACAAAGATGCTCAATGCTAGAATCATCTTCCCCATCCACCATTCAACATGGGTGGCTAACATTGTGCCAGTAAGGAATAAGAATGGGGAAACAAGGATTTGACTTCCAAAATGTGAATCATGCATCTGTTAAGGACAACTACCCTCTTCCAATCATGGATCATATTTTGCAAGCAGTCACTAGATCTGAAATGCTCTCTTTGCTTGATAGATTCTCAAGGTATAAACAAATCAAGGTGGTAGAAGAGGATTACAACAAAAATTCTTCATTTTGGGGAACATTTTTACACAGTGAATGTTTTTGGCTTGATCAATGTTGGAGCCACCATCTGAGAGCAATGTACTTGGCCTTCAAATATTTGAAACATTACATTTTCATTTACCTTGATGATCTCAAGGTTTTTTCAAAGAGGAGGGGGATCATATATGTCATTTGGAGAAAGTCCCAAGTGTAGGAAACATGGCATTTCTCTAAATCCAAAGAAGTGCATTTTTAGAGTCACGAAGTGCTGTCCACTCAAAATTCCCTCGCTTTTAAGAAGTTGAAAATTAAAATTTTGAGGTTAAGTGTCTTTTTCGTTGTCCCGATAATGTGAAAAGTCACGAAATTGGGAAAATCTACGCATTTTTTGGGTCATTTTGTGTGTTTTTCGGCAGTCCTGCTTTTCGACACTTTTTTGTCCCAAACGTGAACCAAGTTCATTTAAGCTGCTAATTTTTTTTCCCGCTCTACCCCAAATATTCTTTTTTGCATTTCCCAAATGCATTTGTCCCTTTTGCCCTTGCCTTTCTGTCCCTAGTTCTCCGTTCCCTTTATAATGAACTCGGTCGATTCACATATTCCGCATACTTTTTGTCACCATGTCCCAAGTTCATGCTAATTTTTCGTTTCAACTCTAACCAAAATTTGCATATTCGCGCTTTCGTCGCATTTCCCAAAAGATTCCATTTAAGTCTATTTACTTGCTTTTCGCGCTTCTCTCTCCAAATACTATCAACATGCCAAGATCTAATTTTTCCTACTCTACCCGAATATCTTGCTTTTCAATTTGGTAGATATGTATTTAAAGTTTCATTGCCTTTCTCACTAAAGCTATATAATGAACTACCCCTATGCGTTTATGACACTACTTTCATGAATCTTCGCCACCTTGCAACAAAAATTTTGGGGATATCCATTGGGCTTGCGATTCCATCCCAAGTCTAGCTTATGACTTTGCTCTCTCCGAGTTCCCTATCAAAATGAAGATCAAATTCAGTCCCGACCAAGGAACTAACGAACAAGTTTCACCACTCGAGTCTGCCACCACCAACACATCAGTCCCACGTGGCAGAGACATAGCGAGGCGTTGAAGAGATTCAGACAACGGATCCTTAAATCAGTGGGTCCCTCCCAATCTTGAACGCTTGTCTTCTTCTCCTGATTCTTCTCCTTCTTCTCTTCTTCATCATGAATTTATTGTATTTAGTTGGGGTATTGCGATTTGCAACCCTTTAACTAATCATTAGTTAAAAGAAGTAGTTACCGGGAGTAACTAATTTGTAAACTATATAATGGCCTCTCCTCGCCATTTTGAAAAGAAGGAAGAACTTGGCTTATTTCTGAAAGTGTAAATAAATCTTAAAGAAATCAATACAGAAGGATTTTTCATTCTTTGTCTATCTGGTTTCCTTTATTCCTAAGCTATTCATTTAATCTTGTTAGATCATTTATCTGTATTATGCTGAGAAGATTTGTATTCTTGCAGATGTTATTTACAGAACTTTGTGTCTTTTCAAATTTCATCTTATTAATGTGATACAAATGATCTTATTCCAATTCACTGTACCCTCGCATGCATAAGGAATTACTCTGTCATCTATAATTCTGAATGGTGCCTTTCTTCTCGTTCTCACATTTTCATTCCTCAGTCCTTTTGTGATTGATGATCCTTATAGAAAATACTTTCATAATATCCAAGTTCCACAAGAAAATCATGCTTTGTATATGTGTAAATAGGTTTGTTTCTGAATAAGGGAACCTCTCCCATTAAAGAGGAGGGACTTCTTGTCCCCTGACTGTTGCTCTTCTTGAAGTCCTTTTTGACGACCAACAGTTTTTGGCGACTCCACTGGGGAATCATATTCCAGTTCTATAATCATTTATTGATCATCTTTTGATCTGGCGACTCCACGTTTTACTCGAGGGAGAAGGGCCCTTGGTATTGAAGATTCTCAGTTTCAACTTTTGGAACAGCAGGGTTTTCCTCTCCCTTCAACAAGGAGAAATAGAAAGGCTCGTTCAACAAGCACTCCACCTGTCCAAGATAGAATCCCTACGGGTGGTATTCCTTCAGAGCAAATCAGTCCTAATCTTCGAGCTTTGATTCTTGCTGGTGTTTCAGTTCCTCTTCAAGCCATTTTTCCAAGAATGGTGGTACCATTGCCTTGGGGCCATCATGTTGGGCCTCTTGCCCTTCCTCAGCCTTTGCATGAGTTACCCAGAGGTAACCGTAAGAACTTTCCTAAATTCAAAGGCGATGGTAAAGTACATCCTGATGAACACATCGCAGCCTTCATAGTTACATGCGGAGTTCTGGGAGTTGAACATGAAGACATCTCCATAAGACTTTTTGTTGAGACTTTACAAGATAATGCTGCTGATTGGTTCTATCACCTTCCGGCCGGAGCTATCACTAGCTGGAACAATGAGAACTAGGTTTGAAAACCGTTTCAAACCAGCGGAAGACGTGCATGCTTTGCTAGCCCAAATTTCTCAAATAAAGAAGGAATCACAAGATCCCATGAGAGAATTTGTGGCTCGATTCAACAGGTTGATTAACAAAATTCCACCAAATACTCAACCTGTAGATCAAATTCAAAAATGCTTCTTCCTAAATGCCCAATTGCCTGAAGTTAGTTATGCACTAAGAAGGGCTAATCTCACAACATTGGCCGAGGATCAAACTCTTGTTGTTAGTGTTGAAGATGATTTAATCATGTCAGGGAAGTTGAGGAGAGACCCTTCTAAATCTAAGTCTGCTTCTTCCTCCTCTTCCACTCCTGGACCTAATATTGATCCATTAGTACAAAAACTTGCAAATGATCTCATCGCCATTAAGAAACAATTGGCTCAGCATACTCCCTATGCAGACGTTCCAAGGAGGAATTTTCAGCCCAGAAATCATTTGCCTACTTCTCAAACAAGGCTAGTGCTTGAAGGACCTCCTATTAAAGTTCCTGTCAATGCAACCTGTGAAGTTGAGGAACCAGAGGATGAGGAGGTTAATGAAGATTGTGAGGAATTTGTTGAAGAGGTTGATGATGAAACAGATGAACTTGAGGGATCTCGAGTTAATTTCTTCACCACTGAAGGCATTGATGAAGGGGATGATTATGACGAAGTAGTAGCAGACATGAATAGCAAATCATACACTGTCATGACTCGAGAGTAGACAAATCAGAGGGAGAAAGTGATGCAGCCCACCAAGAAATCTAAGGAGCAGCCGACAACTATCCCTGTAATTGCAAAAAGAGGATCTCCGATCCCCATTTCATCTACACCAAAGGTGAGTCCTGTCAATTCTGCTACTAAAGTTACTTCTTTTTCCCCTAAAATTGATAAAACTAGGATCTCAAGTGATGATAACCCATCCACTTCTGGGTCTTTCGATATTATTGATCACTTAAAAAAGACTAAGGTTCAAATCTCAGAGGCTGAATATTATCAAACTCATCCCAAGGATTTTGCTAAAATGATTCACTTTGTCAATTCCCATTCTAAAACTACCTCTAAAGGCCTTTTACCCACTCCTTCTTCGCACCACAGCCTAATCTGGTAGCCGCTGTCACCTCACCCAATGACAAAATCAAACCATTTTATGTAACACTCCTTATAGCTGGCCATAGGCTCAGTAATTGTGTCATAGACTCAGGAGCATCAGACAATGTAATGCCTGCCAAAGTAGCTCACGCCTTAGGCTTGACTCTCACATGCACTTATGGATCTTGTTATTCCATGGAGAGTAAGGAAGTGCCCTTGGTCGGAAGAATTAAGGACGCACAAGTGGCTTTTGCTACTTTGCCTGAGAAGAAAGTTTTGGCTACTATCTTAGTAGTAGATATTCCTCCTTCATACGGGATGTTGCTAAGCAGAACTTCTGTAAGGATGTGGGTGGAGAAATTCAAATGGATTGGTCACATGCCCTCATACCTGTTAATGGGAAAATGAAGAAGTTATTGCCTGAGAAGCAGTCTGAGTATATTGTACAAAAAACTGATGATCCCAAAGCACAAATACTCTATGAGGATATGGGGCATGGAAACTACATGATTATGTCTCCAGAAGAAATCCAACTCCCCAAAGTCTCACCTAAAGATCCTAATGATGTTTGGATATTAGAGTTTGATGGAAGTTGTTCTTCAGCTGGTTCTGGAGCTGGTGTCATATTGGTGTCACCTGAAGGAAGCATTCATCCTTTCTCATTCAAGTTGCAATTTGAAAATACCAATAATACAACAGAGTATGAAGCTCTCATTCTTGGACTCCAGGTGGCAAAAGAACAGGGTGTGAAGAATCTTCTAGCTCATGGGGATGCGGAATTGATTGTCAAGCAAGTTAGAAACCTCTTCCAGGTAAAGAATGGAAGGTTGAAACATTACAGGAATCAGGTTTGGGACTCCATTGAATTTCTTGACGCCTTCTCCATCGAAGCAGTGCCTAGGGAGAAGAATACCAGGGCTGATTCTCTAGCAGTCTCAGGGTCATTGCTTATTCCTCATCCTGACTTTTCTCAAGATAAGTTCACCATTGAAATGATTCATAGACCCAGTGTACCTGATAATACAAGTAACTGGCAAGTTTTCAATAACGATCAACACTTGCTTTCTTTCTTAGAACTCAAGGATAATTTTGAACAGTTGTACTTTGAAGGAAGTGATAATTTGCCTCGTGAAAGTGTGCCCTTTAATGAAGAAGCCACCCAAGAAGAAGAAGCGGATCAGGATGGATGTATCAAACTCAAAGGAAACAAGATTCCAAAAGGATTGGTGAGTTTAGAAAAACTGTTTGACAAACATGATAGGTATGTAAAGTTTAGAGCTTCTACTGGACCCCAACAATCAGCCGAATATGAAAAATCAATATTGGGAGTTCTACTGATCCTAAACTCGTGAACATTGGAAAATGTTGCACCCTAGAAGAAAATAAGAAGGTAATGAGTCTTTTGAAAAAGTATAAGGATGTTCTTGCTTATTCCTATGAAGATTTAAAAGCTTTCCAACCAAAGGAGATGCAACATTTTATCCCTCTCAAACCTGGGATTAAGCCTTTTAAATAGAAGCAGAGGCAATATAATCCTAAAATAGCTGACACCATTTTTCAAGAAATACAGAAGTTATTGAAAGCCAAAATCATTTTTCCTATCCATCATTCAACATGGATTGCCAATATTGTGCCCGTTAGAAAGAAAAATGGTGAGATTCGTATCTGTGTTGACTTCAGGAATCTAAATCAAGCTTCCTTGAAAGATAATTATCCCTTACCTATGATGGATCAGGTCTGCAAGTAGTAACAGGATCTGAAATGTTGTCTATGCTTGATGGATTCTCAGGATATAACCAGGTAGAAGTTAATACCACAGACCAACACAAAACGGCTTTCACTACCCCTTGGGGTACCTTTGCTTACAAAAGGATGCCTTTTGGGCTCATCAATGCCGGTGCCACTTTTCAGAGGGCTATGGATTTGGCCTTTGGAAGTTTGAAAGGAAAGTGTATCATCGTATACCTTGATGACTTGACTGTATTTTCTAAAACAAGGGCGGATCATTTCCAGCATCTAGAGACAGTTCTGCTAAGATGTAGAGAACATGGGATCTCTTTGAATCCTAAGAAATCTATTTTTTGTGTCACGGAGGGGAAATTATTGGGGCACGTTGTCTCCAAAGATGGTATAAAAATCGATCCTGAGTGAGTTCAAGCTATTCAGCAAATTCCTCTTCCAACCAGCAAAAAGGGAGTGCACTCTTTCTTTGGTAAGATCAACTTTTTGAGAAGGTTCATCCCTGATTTTGCAGAGCTAACTTTGAATATCTCCCAAATGATGAAAGGAAAACAAATGTTTGGTTGGTCTCCTGAAGGGAAAGAAGCCTTTGAAGGTATTAAAAGGGCCATTGCTAAAACTCCTGTTTTAGCATGTCCAGATTTCAGCAAAGATTTCATTATCTATTGCTACGCCACGAGATAACACCTTGGCTGTTGTTTTGACTCAGGAAGATTCTAATGAGCACAAAATCCCAATTGCATTTATGAGCTATATTCTAAAAAATCATGAGTTAAAATACACCATAATGGAAAAACATGCTTTTTACAGTGGTTAAAGTTGTCAAGCAGTTTCATTTTTACATTCTTAACTCTCACTCCACGGTGTTGGTACCAGATACAACTATCAAGTCAATTCTCACACAGCAGGAATTTGGATCCAAGAGAGGGAACTGGGTGGCCAAGGTTCAAGAATATGATATTGACATCAAACCAACCAAGCTCATCCGTGGAAAAGGCCTGTGTGAACTCATCGCTGAAGGAGCTAGACATGAGTTACTGGAGGATAAAGTTGGTCTTCCTACCATTCTGTTTCTTAGCTCAGTTGATGAATGGTATGCTGATATCACTCACTTTCTCACCTATGGAGAATGCTCCTCTCATTTGACTACCAAAGAGAAGAGAGCCGTTAAACTAAGGTCAACCCAATATGTGTTGTGGGAAAATGCCTTGTTTAAACGTGGGTTAGATGGAAGGTTTTTGAAATGTGTGGACAAGGAGCAGCAGAAGAAGCTACTCTCAGCTTTTCATGATCAGGCATGTGGAGGGCATTACTCATCAACTGTCACTGCTCATAAAATACTTCGTGGAGGATATTACTGGCCTACCTTGTTCAAGGATGCATCAAAATGGGTTGATAAATGTGAGGCTTGTCAGACTTTCGTGGGTAGACCCAAATTGGCCTCCTTGCCCCTTAAACCAGTTGTGATCGAAGAACCTTTTCAGCAATGGGGTTTAGATTTCATTGGAACACTTAATCCCTCTTCTAGTGCTGGTCATACCCACGTATTAACTGCCATAGATTATTTCACCAAATGGGTAGAAGCCATTCCAGTAAAGAGTACTACTTCAGAAGTAGTATGCAGTTTTATCAAAGAAAACATCTTGATAAGGTATGGTGTGCCAAACAAGATCGTGACAGATAATGCTTCAAAATTTTCTTCAACTAAGATGATGGATTTTTTCTATGGATATGGCATCTCCTAGCTCACTCCTCATATTACTATCCTCAGGGAAATGGACAAGCAGAATCAACAAATAAAAATCTGGTGGCCATAATAAGGAAATTAGTCAATGAATCCCAACGGAACTGGCACAAGAAACTCTATGATGCTCTTTGGGCAGATAGGATCACACCTAAGAGAGCCATTGGGATGTCTCCTTTTCAGGTAGTATATGGAGTGGAGGCCCAATTGCCAGTTACAGTGGAGCTTCCAGCTCTGCATTTAATGAAGGCCATTGAAGATACCAGTTTCAATGATTCTTTGGATAAGAGAATCATGTATCTTCACAAATTGAATGAGGATAGATTGGAAGTTGCTGATAGGATATCTGCTCACCAACAGAAAGTAAAAGTCTTATTTGATAAGAAAGCCAGGTTCAGGGATTTCAAAATTGGAGACACTATTTTGTTGTGGGATAAAAGGCATGAACCTCGTGGCAGCCATGGCAAGTTTGATTCCCTTTGGCTCGGACCTTTCAAGATCAGACACTTCACTGGTAAGAATTATTTTTACCTTGATTATATGGATGGTTCTTCTCTCCCACTTCCTTATAGTGGGCAGTACCTAAAACTGTTTAAGTCATAGGTGATTAGGGAGTCCTGTGTATATTCATGTATAGTGTGTGTCCTCCTTTCCTTCCCTTGTTTTTGTGTGTTGTTTGCGGTGTTGTCTTCTGTATTGGTTTTCTTTTTGACTCCATGGCCCAATGGATAAGGTACTGGTCTACTTCCCAAGTTTGTCTAAATTCTTTCCTTGTCTCATTCTTTGAATTTATGCCAAGTCATCCCCAGAAGGAGCCAGTTGTTGTCCACTCAAAATTCCCCTGCTTTTAAGAAGTTGAAAATTAAAATTTTGAGGTTAAGTGTCTTTTCTGTTGTCCTAATAATGTGAAAAGTCAAGAAATTGGGAAAATCTACATTTTTGGGTTATTTTTTGTGTTTTTCGGGCTCTGTGACATTTTTGTCTCGCGTGTCCCTGTGTTCATTTAAGCTCTTTGTTCCCGATTGGCCCGTTTACCCAAAGTCCATTCTTTTCAGGTCCGTCGAAACTTTTGTCCCACATGTCCCAAGTTCACCCGGACCCGTTGTTCCCTTTTCATCCGACTCAACCGATTCACGTATTCCGCGTAATTTTTGTCCCACATGTCCCAAGTTCGCCCGGACCCGTTGTTCCCTTTTCGTCCGACTCGGCCGATTCGTGTATTCCGTGTACTTTCATCCCGCATGTCCCAAAAGCATTTGTGTGTCTTTTCCCCGCATCGCCCGAATCGGCCGAACCGCATACTTCACGCTTTCACGTCCCTCGTGTCCCAAATGAACCAAGTGCCATTCATGCTAATTTTTCCCACTCTACCCGAATATCTTGCTTTTCAATTTGGTAGATATATATTTAATGCGCATTTATTGCCTTTCTCTCTCTAAATTCCATCCTAAGTATATAATGAACTACCCCCTCTACTGCGTTTTTACACACCGCTTTCATGCTATCAAATTTAAGGTGGAACAAGTTTCACACCCCGATATCGGGACAAAAATTTCTACACACCTTGTATCCATTTTCCCTTGCGATTCCGTCCCAAGTCTAGCTTTTGCAGCCTTTGCTCTCCGACAAGTTACTATCAACATGAAGATCAAATTCCAAGGGCAAGCGAACTAACGAACGAACAAGTTTCACCACTCGAGTCTACCACTAACACGGTCCCACGTGGCAGAGACATAGCCGAGGCGTTGAAGAGATTCAGACAATGGATCCTTAAATCAGTGGGTCCCTCCCAATCTTGAACGCTTGTCTTCTTCTCCTGATTCTTCTCCTTCTTCTCTTCTTCATCATGAATTTATTGTATTTAGTTGGGGTATTGCGATTTGCAGCCCTTTAACTAATCATTAGTTAAAAGAAGTAGTTACCGGGAGTAACTAATTTGTAAACTATATAATGGCCTCTCCTCGCCATTTTGAAAAGAAGGAAGAACTTGGCTTATTTCTGAAAGTGTAAATAAATCTTAAAGAAATCAATACAGAAGGATTTTTCATTCTTTGTCTATCTGGTTTCCTTTATTCCTAAGCTATTCATTTAATCTTGTTAGATCATTTGTCTGTATTATGCTGAGAAGCTTTGTATTCTTGCAGATGTTATTTACAGAACTTTGTGTCTTTTCAAATTTCATCTTATTAATGTGATACAAATGATCTTATTCCAATTCACTGTACCCTCGCATGCATAAGGAATTACTCTGTCATCTATAATTCTGAATGGTGCCTTTCTACTCGTTCTCGCATTTTCATTCCTCAGTCCTTTTGTGATTGATGATCCTTATAGAAAACACTTTCATAATATCCAAGTTCCACAAGAAAATCATGCTTTGTATATGTGTAAATAGGTTCGTTTCTGAATAAGGGAACCTCTCCCATTAAAGAGGAGGGACTTCTTGTCCCTAACTGTTGCTCTTCTTGAAGTCCTTTTTGACGACCAACAAGAAGGTAAGTTTCTAGGACACATTGTGAACAAACATGGACCACACATTAATCCTGAGAGGATCAGAGCTATCCAAGCACTAGCCTTACCAACTAGCAAGAAGGGAGTTCATGCATTCTTCTGGAAAGGTAAACTTCCTTCATCGTTTTATGCCTAAGTTTTCTAAACTGACTAAGCATATAACTTCCATGATGAAGCCTCAAGTAGGTTTCAAGTGGAATAAGGAAGGAAAAGTAGCATTTGAGGAGATCAAGAAAGCCATTTCCAAATCTCCAACTCTTGTATCTCTAGATTTTAACAAGGATTTCATCATGTATTGCTATGCATCAGAACATACACTCTCTGTTTTCCTTGTTCGAAAAATGATGAAGGTTTGGAAGCACCCATTGCTTTCATGAGCTTTCCTTTGAAAAATCATGAGCTAAAGTACAACCAATTGGAGAAACATGCCTACGCAGTGGTCAAAGTTGTTAAAAGTTTCAGATTCTACATTCTCAATTCCCATACAAAGTGGTGATGGTCCCTAGAAGTGCAATCAAGTCCATTTTGACTCAACAAGATCCTGGGGCTAAGAGAGGAAGTTGGATTACAAAAACCAAGAGTATGACTTGGAGATTAGACCCTCTAATCTGGTAAGAGGAAATGGTTTGTGTAAGTTGATTATTGAAGATGAAGCTCTCAAAGCTCAAGCAGGGAGAAAAAGATGGTGTTTGCTCAACCTGTTCAGGAGATAGTCCACAAGCACTCTTTGTCACCACTACTGATGAGTGGTATGCTGACATTGCTTACTATCTCACTTATGGAGAATTCCCTCCTCATCTTGATTACAAACAAAGAAGGAAACTCAAGCTAAAGGTAGCCAAGTTTGTGATCTGGAATCATGCACTTTACAAGAGAGGCCTAGATGGTTGTTTCCTTAGGTGTGTAGATAAGGAGCAGTAGGAAAATTTTCACAGGGCATATCATGATCAAGCTTGTGCTAGAAATTCCTCAGCAATGGTCATTGCACATAAGATCCTCATAGGGAGATATTATTGGCATCCATCTTCGTAGACACTCAGGATTGGGTTTCTAAATGCAAAGCATGCTAATAATTTGTTAGAAAGCCACAACTAGCTGCATTATCACTTAGTCCTGTGGTGATTGAAGAACCATTTCAGCAATGGGGGCTAGATTTTATTGGTGTTAAAAATCATCATTCTAGTGTAGGGCATACCTGTGTACTCACTACAACTGATTACTTCACTGAATGGGTGGAATCCATCCCAACCAAGCAAGCCAAATCTGAAACAGTCTGTAACTTCATCAAATAGAATATCATTGTTCATTTTGGAATACCATAGAAAATTGTTGTAGACAATGCCACCTATTTCTCTTCCAAAGAGCTCATAGAGTTTTGTTATGGCTTTGGAATCTCCCTATCCCACTCTTCTAACTACTACCCATAGGGAAATGGGCAAGATGAGTCAAGCAACAAGAACATTATGACCATTGTTCACAAGTTGGTAGATGAGAATCAAAGGAACTAGCACAAGAAGTTATATGATGCATTGTGGTCCGATAGGATCACTCCTAATAAGGTAATAGGTATGTCACCTTTCCAAATTTTGTATGGATTTTAGGAAGAGATTCCCCTCATAATTGAGATGTTAGCTCTCAAGTTTCGTAAAAATAGAAGATGGTAAATACAAAGACTTCATTGACAAGAGGATCCTCTTCCTAGAAAAGCCGGAAGAAAGCAGATGCGAAGTGGTGGATAGAATTAAAGAGTGTCGGTTGAAAGTGAAGAAATTTTTGACAAGAAGACCAAAGCAAGGAATTTCGAAGTTAGAGATTTCAAGCAACATTGAAGAAGAGAGAAAGAGAAGAGGGGTAGGAGAAGAAAGCACCAAGTGTGTAGACCGCATAATCGGTGGGTGTGCCTAAAGCAGTCATGAAGCCTAGCACTTATGCGCGGAGAAAGAAGTCCCCTATCAAGGAAAAGACCCAAAATAAGAGGTGCTAGAGCATGAAGAGCACCTCACCCATGAAGAATCACCAACAAAGATTTCACCTATCAAGGAGAAGGAGAAAGAAGAATCTCTGTACTGGAATCCCCAATAAGGAAGAAGCAGAAGATGACAGATGAGGCGACTTAGAAGAGATGGAAAGTTTAGATACCTACATTGGCAACAAGGATGATGACGAGCCTAAAGGAGGTGAAGACCATCCAGTATATGATGTATATGACTCAGAGGAGGAGGAAAGTGAAGAGAAGTATAACAAGGAAGAAGATAACGATCAAGGCAAAGGGGCAAGCAAAGAAGTAAGCGCTAAAAACCAAAGAACCCCAAGCCTCACCAAGGAGAAAGTTATAGAGAGAGAAGTTTTTAAATCATGAAGGAGTTAGTGGAACATGAGTTGCAAAGGAGTGTGGATGAAATTATGAAGGAGATGGAAGAAGAAAGCGTTGGGAAGGAGTGTGACAACATGGGTGGAGATCCCAAATTGGAAGTAAGCTTCCCAAAAGCTACACAAACAGGTGGGAAAGACGTAGTGGTGGCACATGAGAAGGGAATGGTGTACATTAATGATCCTATCAAGGTGCTATGCACACACTTCTAGAATCTGTACTAACAGAGTAACTCCTGGCTATGTCATCATTTGATGAAGAAGGTGCATACCCATGAACAAGAAAGATGTTATTTTGGGTGTATGAGTCCCACATGGATGAACCAGAATTTGAAGTCATAGAGCACTAATGAAGTTTCTAGAAACTAAATGAATAAATATGTTGGTGAACGCAGCAGCTATCAAATGTATAGGTCTCAGTAACATGCTTAACAACATTCCAATCGAAGTTGAGGCTAGACTATTCAAGAGAAACGATAGAGTGAGATTCCTGGAGGAGGAATTAGAGAAGAAAAAGAAGGAGCTCATGGAAAAGAGAAAGGACCAAAAGCAAGAGGATCTGATCAATGCTCAGTTGAGGCATGAGCTAAAATAAGAAAAATATAAGGTGTGTGAAGTCTCCAAGAAGGTGGAGATGATTACAAATGTAATTTTCTGAAGCACCCTGACTTAATGCCACCCGATCAAAAGTATGAATCATCCTTGAAACGTCGGAGGATCTCGACTCGCATTCTCACGATGGAGAGGTGACCACTCATTTTATATTCTACATAATAATCGCAAGCCCTCCAAGAAAAATAAGAAAAGATGAAGGTTTTTGATATTGTGGCTTGATACACCAAAGTTCTTGTAGAAGTGAAGGTGAAGGTCAGCGCGCGCAAATTCTTGAAATTTGTTTATGACAACTACATTGATAGTGATAGAGTGGCAAGCATCTTGGTTGCCACCCATGAAATAGAACTTAAGGAATTCCAAGAGAAAAATAAGGGGAATAGAGTGGAAAGAGACAAGATCTGGCTGAGGTGGAGAAGAAATCAGAAGCAATCGAGACCTGCGCGGCTTGATCAAGAGTCGGCTAAAGGAATTATACCCCTAGATCACCCACAGGATGGATGCATTTGAGGACTTGGGAAAATAGTTGGAGGGTATTGTTGATACCATGAGTGCCAAAGGGGAGGAGCTAAGTTTTGATGAGGTGACCACCTTTATGGGTGACCTCTGTCGGCCAAGCACAAAACAAGGTTGATGTTTGGGAGAAGTTAGAGGTAGAAATAGGAAAGGATTTCCCTCTCCTCCTCCAACAATAAACAAGTTCCCCATTATTTCATTATTTCTCCCAATTATTCATTCCTTTATTCTTTCTTTCCAACCATTTTAATATCCTTCCATTATTTATTCTATTGAAGAGTGTTTCCAAGGATAGAGAACATGTGTAGTGTGGGGTGATGTTGGGCCCCAAAATTTGGCTAAGTACAAGAAGGTGCATGGGTGCACGTGACCTATTTGAAGAAGGGCATGTGGGTTGAAGGCACATAGGGAAGGGTTCTAATAGGATCTTATATAACACAAGATGTGTGTGTAAGGAAAGACATGTTTTGGTACTTAACCATATTCATCGTTCAGACAACACACGAGAAAAGTGTGACTTGTCTAGCATGCGGAGTGGATAAGGTGCCAACCTTGTGGTGTAGGATCAAAAAGGGAATATTCCATGCATGCAATGGAAGGTTTGACAATAAAATCATTGCACATAGTGGAGAGCTTGGATCAAAGGAGGCATGCTCCATTAGAGGACCATGTGGACACTTGGAAGCCGCTCTACTACCTCAAGAGGTATGGCGGTGAAGGAAGAAAAACTATATATATAGGTGAGCGAGACAGAGAAATACACACAAGATAGAGGATTTATTAGTGTGGTAGACTGGTGGAAGAGAGGTGAAGCTCTGAAAAATATAATGGATAATTCTATATGCTGGGATTAGAAAAAATATAGGAGTGATGGTATATTTATAGGTATGGTTCGATATTCATCTTTGTAATGTGAAGCACATAAGTGTAGTTCTGATGCATGAATTTTCTCTACAGTATTATATGGGTATGTTATGACCTCAAGGGATGTAATATGGTTACTAGACTCATCAATATGAATATAAGACTTTGTTCTGAATCATATATGTGTTCATGAGTATAATCCTTGTGTATTTCCTTTATGAATCAGTTCTTTATGTTGAATGTTATTTATCTTTTCTAGGTGTAATGAGATGATAACTCTTCCTAAGTTCTAAAAGGATGATGCATGGTTCTTTTCTATTATTTTGCACTTGGATATCTATCATAAGATGATGTATTCTCACAAGACTCACATAAAGGAGAGGCTCGGTGCTTGCATGTGCCTCGAGATGAGCACCCAATGCTTGCTAGGTGATAGGCCGATGTGCATGGGATTTTCTTTGGTAATCTAAGGGTATAAAAATGAATACAATACCTACATCTATTGTTTTCACACTCTCGGGGAACCTAACATCCCAATTCATAATGTCTCCATACATATTCATGTATCCACTATTATTATTACACCCCCATATCTAATGGTTTGCATGATTCTTCATCTAGCACATAAGCTCTTGAAACCCTTGTTCACTTGTTACAAGCTCAAATATTATAATTACAACAAGGTGTGTCCAATTATCCTCATGTTATAGAATATTATCAATTATTACATAATCAAATATCTCTTAAGGTGGGATCTTACCCTTTGACTCTTAGTTTTATTGTACCTAAGCTTTCTATCTATAATGTATAAGGTGATCCTGTGGAATATCTTAAGCCACTTTATGTGGTTTGCATTGATTATTCCTCTTATGATATCTTTCTTACCAATATGTTCCCTAAGATCCTTAATTAATTTACATTGCAATGTTTCATGATGTCACTACACATTTTGTGCACTCTTTCATTATCTTTGGAAAATCAATTTTTGGTACAAATTTCTATCTAAATCAGGGATAATGTTTCTTATACAAAAATTTCTAATATTTTCTAGGTCTATGATGAATAAGATGAATAATATCCTTGTTGATAGTGACTTGGAAGATATTTTTAACACAAATATTACTTTCTCATTTTCAAGAATCAATCATGTTTGAAAAATTCATATCATTTAACTATGTCATACACTCAAAAAGCGTGAAGCTAAGTTATTACATATGAATAAGCTCCATTATGTTGCTAGCATTGCTAATACATATAATTCCAAATTTCAAATAAAATCTACATTTAATGGAAATACTAATGATGTTAAGGATTATTATAGAGAAATTGTAATTGCTATTAATCAGCCTACTAAGCTACGATTCAACCCACATGATGATAATTTACACATCTATCATGTGAACCTCATATTTTCTTAAAATAATTACTTGAGTGAAATATTTTATCTATACTTCCACCATATAAGGTTTATGCAAGCAAACCTAAAAGTAAGTTTTGATGCCAAATCATATTGTGATTATCACAAGTGAATTTGTTATTCTACAAGACATATGCACAAAGATTCTTCATATTATTCATAACCTTTTTGACACCAATACAATTGAATGAGATGATCCCACTGAATATTCTAAGCCAAAAAATAAAAATCTAAATTGAAAATCTTCAATGATCCACTCCCTAATAATACAAGTGATACATCTAATTCTGAAATGAATAATCCTCATCATGGGGTACTACCACCACCCACTTGTGATCATTCCTTGGATGCTATGATCAATACTATTATTTGTGTAC
This sequence comes from Taxus wallichiana var. yunnanensis, assembly GCA_018340775.1. Taxonomy (NCBI): domain Eukaryota; kingdom Viridiplantae; phylum Streptophyta; class Pinopsida; order Cupressales; family Taxaceae; genus Taxus; species Taxus wallichiana. Next base: position 627,606,501 of record CM031237.1, on the reverse strand, counting down.
CACATTCTAGACACTAATAATTTAACGAATCTGATATAGATGACATATTTATTTATGATACATTGTCTATTGTTGTCTCTATTCATCAATTACCTATACATGTGTATTGGTCAATCCACACAATAAAGATAATGTTCTCTCTTATTCATCTCTTCAATCTCTTGGAATCTCTACTCCAAAGCTTAAATATGATTTTTTCTTTATTATCATCATATCATGTTACCTATCATTATTTCTCATATTACAACACTAATTTAATTCTTAGCTGCTAGTTATCTTATCTATAGTACCTTACGTCTAGGTCTCCCTTGGTTACGTGCCCTTAAGGCTATCCCATTAATTATTCACCAATGTATTAATTTCATTCATAATCAGTAGGTTGTTACTATTTGAGGTATCCCTTTTGAGGATCCTTCTCCTAGCATGCCTAGTCATTCTCCCATAACCTCTATCCCTAATCCTAGTACACCTACGGATAGGTCATTGGATTCACACATTGATTCACATAGCTCTAGTCCTCCTAGGTCTTATGTTAGGACTTTGGTTGCACATGTTGATTCACATAGCTCTATTCCTTCTATTGGTCCTTTGGTTACACATGTTTATTCACATAGCTCTAGTACTTCTTGACCTCTAAATATCCCTTCCTCCACATATATTTCCTCTAGTGGCTTACATTATCATAGGATGTCCTATCGATACTTTAATATGTAACATCAATCTATAAATCATCATTGATATTTGAGGGATAATCATTATTTTATTATAACATATAGATATCATAAATCACATACTATTCATTATGATGATATACATGGATATTTTCCTATCCCCTCTTTGCCACATATTAATACCACCGATCGTTGATAATTGAGTCACCTTAGTTATCACATCACGTGCACGAGCCTCCATCATCTTTGGTTGTTTCTTCACCTCCTTTGGAGGTCTTAATTGGGTATATTTCATGATATCCCATTTCTTGTACATATATATACAATATAAAAGATAAAAAACACCAGTATAATCACAAAAAGTAAAAAACGTTCACATTTTTAAAAAAATGTAAAAATCAAGATATGTTTCTCTAGTTAGAAATTTGTGTTATATTGTTGGCCATTATGTAGTTGTGTTTTCATTGATTTCAAACCCTTATGGAAAAGTGTTTTATGGTGTAATTTTATTCCCCATATGATGTTATTCAGTGTCAAGTATGAAGGTTGATTGGTAGTGACCAAGTTTGGTGAGTTCAAGTGTTGTCTGGAGCATGGTCTAGTGAGTTATGTCATAGTTTGAGCTCTCTTAAGTTTCTTTGATGTTTTACTGAGGTCATACATGGTATATTATGTGTGTTGTAGGTATCCTTGATTCTTCATGAGATCATAAAGGTCAGGTCGTGAGGTTACATGGCGTGTCGAGGTCATTCCAGGCTTGTTTTTAGTCATAGAGCATGCGTAATGAGGTATACATGTGATATTTTGACCAAATCAGTATTTTACAATCATGCTAGTGTCATGGTGATGATATAAAGGGCATGTATGGTGAGTTTCAGGTCTGTATTCAGTGATTTGGTGCTCCTATGAGGACCTTGGGAAGCAACATGTGAGAAATGAGACATTTTGACACATACAAATGAGACTGGATAGAGAGTTCCATGAATATTTGAGAGATATGGTCCAAATGAAACATTATATCATGTTTCATTATTCTTCATGAAATATTTCAAGTGATTCTAAATAATATTTTTTAAGTTATGCAAGATTTGGTGAAATTGGGTAAGTTACTGTGTGTTTTTCAAGCAAAGTTGGACCTTCTGATGCTCGTTCTAAACATTGTGCTTTGCATATATAGGGCATACATTATTAGGTAAGTTGTGAAGTTTTAAAAAAATAATGAGGTGGTTTTATCATCACATTTTTATGAACAATTGTTTAGAAGGTAAAGTATTTTAAAATCCTAGCAAAACCCTAGTTTGGAGCAGTTTGTAGAGACATGAGTATACTTGAGCTTGTTTTGATTTCTAGTGAAAAAGTGATTATTGGATGTCAGAAAGGAAACTTGTAGCGAAGTGACTATACTGAGCCTATTTTGATTTCTAGTGAAAATTTGATGATTGGATGTTGTAGAGGACTCTTCCAGATTTATAGAAAGGTATGTTAGAGCATGTGGTGATATGTGGGCCCCACTTGAATTTAATTGTTTTAGAAGATTCCAGTTTGTGGAAATGTTCTACAAATGATATTAATTCTAAATTCTAATTTATGAAATCCCATGGGTTTTTCATTTATTTCCATGATATTTTCATATCATGGTTGATGTGAAAAAAATTCAAAGTGTGCCTTATTTTTAAAGACTGATTTTTGGGGTAGTTTGGAGAATCCTTCATTATAATTAATATTGTAGGCACGACTTGAGAGGAGTTAGGACTAAATTCAAGTTTTTTTGTGAATATGGTTCAAATTTATTTCCAATGGTGTATAAAACTTGAATGATGGATAATGTATGAAAAATTTATGACTGTTCTTTGAAGGTCAATTCAAAGGTGCTCATTATGGCAAGTGCAAATGGCTACATGAGGTAAGATGATGATTATGATTTGATAAACCTTGGTGAATGTTTTTTATGGCTTATTATTCATTTATAAGTGTGTTACATTATTTTTTTAAGTATGGAAGTGAATTTTTTTGTGATGGAGTATGTTCGAGAAAAGCTATTAGTTCAGGAGACCTAGAAGAGATAAAAATCAGTTTGAAGATATTGGCTTGGTTAAAGGCCTTCCACTTAGACTTGGAAGGATTTCATATATTTTATGGAAAATTAATTCATAGATATTTCCAATGAGGCATGTTTTTTCTCATGATGAGGTTTTTTGTTCAGTCATTCAGGTCAATTTGTGAAGAAGTTTATATGTTGGATTTCAAGTCAAGTTTGCTTAGGTTGAAACATTGAGTTGGTTGAAGAATAAAATGGTTGATTTGATGATTTATATGACATGTAATGTAAATATAGGCTATTTTGGAATATATTTAATGCATTTAGAGGTCTTTATTTTATTTTCAAGGGTGTTTATAGTTGAGTTTACAAGAAAAGGTTTTTGGGAAGCTTGATTTAGTGAAGACAAACATTGATGTGGTTTGAACCAATGGATGTTTCATGAGATATAAATTTAATATATTTCTATTAAAGTTTCTAATAATTATATTAAGTGTTCACATGCCATATTTGAGTTCATATTAGGGGTCTTGATGCCCAAAGGTAGATTCAGGTTGTTGGAAACAACTATTTTGAGAAGGGAATGAACAAGCTAGCCCATTAAATGAAATAATTTGATTGGTTAATGAAATGTGTGACCATGTTTTATGTTTAAATTATATATTACTCATGTTTGGTGAATATGGGAGCTTGAATAAGCATATTTTTGGCATGAGGGATTTTTCTCATTCCAATGGTAGGGTTTTGAGGATTTTTGGTGCATGGATGATGGTTTTTGGCATGGCCGACATATATGGGTCATATGTGACCATTGTAATGATTTTATTTGAATTTTAACATGTATGGGTCGAATTTATCATGATGTACTTACCTCCTTTGGGTTGGAGAGAAGAATTACATATAAAAGTGATGTTTGAGCTCCATTTGAGAGCTAGTCTTGCATGGGGGAAAGTGTGACCTAGAGGAGAGTGTTTTGCAGGTATGAAGGCATTATATAAATTGATCATATGTGTTTCATTTTTGGTAATATTTTATAGCATATGTGTAAGATTTTATAGGAAAGACAATTTTATAAGAAAGAATAATATTGTGCAAGGTTGAATACCTAGGGTTTGAGCTAGGGTTTGTGAGTTGAATAAGTGATCTCTATTAGTTATGGTAGAAAAATTAAAGATAAAAATTATCGGGTGCTTGATTTGGTGCTTAGTCATCCTAGGGAGTTGTATCCTCCTTATGGAGTTGGTGCTTTAATAAATTAGGGTTGTTGCTCCTTGTAGGGTTGGTGCTCCTTTTTAGGGGTTAGTGCCTCACTAAATTTGAAACATGGAAACATAATTTTTGTGTTTCGGTGGATTTTCTTCCCCGTGAGGGGTTCCCACTTTAATTTTGACATTTGGTGTATTTTCTTATTCTTAATGTTATGTAGAGTTGTTTATATGCTTAAGTAAACACACATATGGTTCATGGTTGAATAAATGGTTGTATGAATGATCATGATTAATGGATGGTAAAATAAATGAAAATTTTTTAGGACTGATTCACCCTAACCTCTCATTCCATTGTGCTTCTAAAAATTGGTATCATAGGAGGTCCTTGAGAAGCAAGTTTAACATCTTGAAGGATATCCTAGAAGCAAAAATGGGTAAGTCAGCTGATCTTTGGAGGAGAAAGTATGACATTATTAAGTCCTTTTTTTACATTTCAAGAGAATATGAGTGAAATGGAGAAATATCATGATCATGCTATTAAGAGTTTGGAATCACATGTTGAAAGTGTGTCCAAATCCCTAAAGGAGAAAGAGGTTACTTGTTCCAGGTATGAGGAAATATTGAAATCCCTATAATCAGATTTAGAGAGTGCATCTAGTAGGTTGAGGATGTATGAGAAGCTTGAGAAGAGATCTAAATCTCTTTATGGGTTTTTAGAAGTTCAAAGAGCCATAGATGACAAAACAGGCCTAGGGTTTGAAGGAGAACATGTGAAGAGTGATGGAGAAGATGGTCCAAGTTCAAAATTAGATGAGAAGGTGGCCAAAAAGATTGATTTGAAAAGTTCTAACTCAGTTAGAAAACCTAATTCTTTGAGGTATGTTTCTTCATTCAATGATATTTTTTTTTTTGTCATGATTTTGGTCATAGAGCTAGAGATTACAAAAGGATTTCTTTAAGGAATGAGGTAAGTGTTTTCAAGGGTGATTGGCATTCATGTTACGAGTATGGTCATAGGTCTAAGGATTTTGGTTGGAACTTGAGTGTTTTTTAACCAAGAAGAAAGAAGAATAGTGTTGTATGTCATAAGTGTCATAAACAAGGAAACATTTCTAGATCTTGTCTTCAATTTGGAACATCAAGAGTTGTTAGTAGGTCTCAAACATCAAATGGAAGAGTTTTCAAGAGAAAAATCAGTTCCATGAATGAGTCCAAGGATGTCATGACAGATCCAAAGAATACGAAGGAGGATTCTAGTGCTATTAATATGGAAAACAAGGTTCTCAAGCTAAACTCATCTCAAAAATGTATGTTTTCTCTAGTTGAAGAAGATCACATGTGACTCCATGCTTCAATTCATGAGAAGTTAAAGGAACTAGGTGTTTGGAACACTTCAAGTGTCATAAGGTATGTTAAATGATCTATCCATGTACTTTTGATTCCTTGTCACTATCAGGTGTCTAAGTTTGTGAGTTTTTATGTGTTCCTTGTGTGAGATATGTCAAGTAGTCAAGTAAAGGATGTTAATGTTTGTAGTGTCATTGTTTAATTGAAATGTCTATATATATGCACATCACGTTAAGTAATCTCTCTGTATAATCTAAGGTGTCAAATGATATTGGTATTTGTATATGAATTATGGGTGTCAAGTTATCATTTTTTTAGTAAAGAAGGTAAATATCTAGGGGATTTAGGTTCTTCAAGGTACATGATGTCTTCATTAAAAAAGTGTGTTCTCTGATATTAAGTGTCAAGAGTAAGTGGTCTCAAAATGCATTATAAGATGCAAGGATTGGTGTGAAAATGCTAAAGTGTCTCAAAAATCATTATGTATTAGTCTTTAAGGGATGGTTTGGTCATAACACTCATATTTTATGAACTACCTTATGTTTCAAGGACTCTGCTATAGGTAAAATTATCCAAAATTATGTTATATACCTAATGAGTTTGTGTGTGTCTTTAATTTTCAAGGACTTGCTATTAAGGTGTACCTGGGTGGTTTGATGGTTCTAAGTCTAATTTTCTATACTTTAAGTCTATGTGTGCTCTCAAGTGACGTGTCTTGGTTCATGAGTGACATGTAAAAGTCATGTTCTAGGCTTAGGAGTAATGTAAGAGCTCAATCTGAGTCTGTACTATCAAGATACTTCTATGCATATAATTTTGACTACTCTTGCTTAAGATTTTACTTCCATGAAGAAGAAGAGTTCATGAAGGTAATGAGTGAGTCTCAGAAGGTGTGCCTACAACTTTGGTCCTATTCTAATGGTCTTCAATCAGAATAAATTCATGTTTTAAAGAGGTTTGTATTCAAGAATAAGATGTCCTTGTTGTCAAGTATGGTGTTCGATTCAAAAGTTACTTAAATATGCCTCTTAGTCAAAGCAATTAAAGCTTGTGATTGCAATTAGAATTCCTAATTAAGTCATTTTTAGTCTTTCTTTTGTTCATGAAGAGGAATTCCTATAATTAGAGATCACCATTGTGTCAAAGGTAATGTACCACATGTTATTGCTATAAAAGATGTATTATTACGGTCAAATAATTCTATCAATATATTCTTACTCCAAGAAGTGGTCTTAGACATCAAATAAGGTCTATGTTAATACATGAAGTTCCTAAATGTGTTTTCTATATCATGATTTTTTCTAGAGTGTCTAGTTTTGTGCCTAAGTATTAAGGTTCACTACTATCGGTTTGAAAAATGTTAGTGTATTCATTTCACTTTGGTAAAGTTGTGTTTACTTGTCATCAATTTTGTTTGAGATTTGGCATTGGTATGTATAATGTCATTTCGATGTGTTGTATGTTGCAAATCTAAGTTACTAATCCCTTAAACATGGGTAGTGAGTATCCTTCATAATTCTTAAGGTTCAAAAGAAAGATATCAAGTGCTAAAATATCTAGTCATTTCATCAAGGGTTTTAATAGTGAATGGAAGTTGCTTTCAAATTAATGAATGCTAAAATATTGTTGTGATCTGTGAAATGATCTTGAAATGAGAAATGTGCACTATAATAAGTGCTACTGAGATCAAAATGAGGGTTTCAATGTAAAATGACATATGAGTCTCATATTTTATATGACCTCAACATTTTTAGTCAATTCCTCTTAGCTAGGTGTTTTAGGATGTGTCTACAAGAGTGTCAAAAGGAGTTTATTCTAACCTAATGAAATATATAGCATGATAAATATAAAAATTGTTTATGGAGTGTCATTTTTATATTTACATGTGTAAGGTATCTATTGCACTACTATGCTTAAGTGTGAAAGGTCTTAATGACAACAAGTGATATTTTCAAGCTTGAGAAGACTAGTAAAGGAGATGTGTTAAGATAGAGAAAGTGTAATCTAAAATCCTAAAAGGTTGTAAGGTAATTCATAAGTGAGAATAATTTGGTATCTCAACAAGAAGAAATATTGAAAATTTTTCCCTTTAGCATTATGCTACATGTATGTTGCGAGATTGAAATAGTATAAAATGGTCAAGAGTCTGTCTTAGGAGTGATGATGAGTTCAAGAGCATAAAAGTTGTATTAGTACATCATTGTAAGGATTATTTGACTATACTGAGGTCTATTAAGTATGTGCATGATTATATTTGAAGGTGTTCTCCATACTTGAAGGTATTCATCTGGTCCTAGATCCATGTTAAATGGTGTATCAAAATTTGTCAAGGTATCAACTAGCTTGAAAAGGTTTGTGTAACTATACTATAGATTTTTGTTGCCTACGAAGGTAGATGATGAAAAAATACATAAGTGTGAAAATATATGAAGAGGATTATATACCTAAAGTTGGAAGTAGCATGAATGTATTCAAAACTTGTGCATCTAAGAGAGCATATTTCATGTGATAGATCATTAAGGTGATTTGGTCATTCCAAAACCCGTGGATAGAGAGTTCTTGATGAAGTGGCGAAATGTAAAATCAAGATTGTGAGTGTGATTTTGATGATTTTAATAGTTTCTCCTAGGATTTTTAGTCTGAAAGAATATTGAAAATTTGAGCTATAGGTATGCAAGTCAATAAAAATGTTCATGATAGGCTAAAAAAATGTAGTGAAGGAGGTTATTGACATTATTGTTTCATATTTTCAAAATCAATTAGGTCAAGTGCACAAATGAAAAAAGAAGATATTATGGTTTCAAGAGACCTATTCAAGTTTCTCATAATTCAATCAAGAGTATCTCGAGTTGCAATTAAGCAAGGCTACAGGTTAGAACATGAGGGTTTTTACATTCATCAAGTGTTTGAGCTTCTTTTGATTCGTTGACAAGGCTAAGAAAGAAATAAAATGTTTGTGTGTCAATACTTTTTGTGTATATAACTTTACATGTGGCTGTGCACCTTAAGAAAAGGTATGAGATAGTCAATTCAGGGAATAATTAGTTGAGGGCACTGTTATGACAGAAGGTAGAATTTTGAAATGAGTTGAAAGGGTATGAGATGATCTACTAGAGAAGGGGGAGTAAAATTTTACTCTTAAATAGGTTGAATTCAAGAAGTGTCGAGAAACATCTTTGGACAAGGGAAAAGTGATAAATCCACCCTCAAGTCATAAAATAAAGTAAGAATTCTATTTTTTTACATTTTCATGTAGAGAAAGGTGTTACAATCTAGGGGATTAATGTGAATTTTTTCATAAGATATGTTGGTTTTAGAGATTAGATAATTTGGTTAGTTTTGACTAAAAATATGCTTCAAGGACATTAGTCCTTATGGTGAATTTCCTATCTTTGATGGAAAAACAATGGCTTCTTGTAATTTTAAGACCTACAAAGAGATGAATGACATGAATGAAGAACTAAATGAATAATATTATGTTCAGGGTGACAAATTTTTATGCTCATATCATGTCTAATGGATCATCTATTCGTGTTGAAGAATTTAGAAAAGAGAGTTTTCTGTCGAGGGGAGGTAAGTCAAGTCAATTTTGTGCATTGTTGTCATTTTTTCATTGTGTTGTCATTTTTTCCATGTATTAGTAAATTATATCCTTTTTCATAGATGTAAAATGGGGAGAGAGGCATAAGAAACATGGTAAGAGTCATGTATGTGTGTTGGTCATGTTGGTTGGTTGCCATCAAGTGTTTTTGAATGATGGTTGCTTATCAATAACAAAGAGGGAGATTGTTGACATTGTGTGGTTGTTTTGTCATTGATATCAACCAAATTTATGGAAAATGGTTTCATGGTGTCATGTGATTCCTTATATGATGTTATTTAGGTGTCAAGTATGAAGGTTGATTAGTAGTGTCTAAGTTTAGAGAGTTGAGTGTTGTCCTGGAGCATGGTCTAGTGAGCTAAGTCATAGTTTGAGCTCTCTTGAGTTGGTTTGATGTTTTCATGAGGTAATACATGGTATATGAGGCATATTAAATTTTTCCTTGAGTATGCATGAGGTCAGTAAAGTTAGGTAATGAGGTTACATGGTTGTGTCAGTCATTCGGGATTGTTTCTAGCCATAGAGCATACGAGAATGAGATAGAGATGTGAGATTTTGACCAAATTAGTATTTTTAAATTATGGTAGAAGCATGGTGATGGTATAAAGGAATGTATGGTGATTTTTAGGTCTCCAGTCAGTTTTTGGTGCTTATATGAGGACCTTGGGAAGCAACATGTGAGAAACAAGTAATTTAGCACATAAATGAGATTGGATAGAGAGTTCCATGCATATTTTATCTATATGGTGAGTATATAGATAGGAAAGCTAGATCAGGTTCTCATGATGCTTCATGACAAACTTAAGGTCATTCTGAAGAATAGTTTTGAATTTATGCAAGTTTTGGTGAAACCGGGTAAGTTCTGATGTGTTTTTTAAGAAACGTTGGACTTTCTAATGCTCATTTTGGAACTGTATGATTTACATGGAGACCTAAGATATTTAACATCTTCTTAGGTCAGTTAGGAAGGTTTCAAAAAAATAATTAGGTGGTTTTATTATCATGTTTTTATTAATGATCGTTAAGAAGGTAAAGTAATTTGAAACCCTAGTAAACCCTAGCTACGAGTAGTTTGTAGAGAAATGAGTATACTAAGCCTATTTTGATTTCTAGTGAAAAAGTGATGATTGGATGTTATAAAGGACTCTTCTAGATTTCCAGAAATTTATGTTAGAGCATGTGGTGATATGTGGCCCCACCTGAATTTTCTTGTTTCAAAAGAGTTCTAGTTTGTTGTAATGTTCTCCAAATGAGGTAAAGTCTAAATTAGTATTTATGAAATACCATGAGTTTATATTGATTTCCATGATATTTTCATATCATGGTTGATATGAAAAAGTACAAAGTGTCCCTATTTTTAAGACTATTTTTTGGGGAAGTTTGGAGAAGCCTTAAGTAAAATTGATATTGTAGTAGCTACTGAGGAGTTAGGAATGCATTTAATTTATTTGTGAATTTGGTTCAGATATATTTCAATTGTGTATCAAACTTTAATATTGGAAAAGGTATGCAAAAGTTATGACATGTTATTTGAAGGTCAAATCTAGAAGGATGAAAATGGCGACATGAGCTAAGATTATGATTCTAATTTGATAAATATTGGTGAAGGTTTTTATGGATTAGGAATCATGTATAAGTGTGTTACATTCTTTTTTATGGAAATGATTTTTGTGTGATGGAGTATGTTGGGCTAGCTATTAGTTCTTGAGTCCTAGAAGAGATGAAAATCCATTTGCAAATATTAGATTGGTTAAATTAATTCCACTTGGATTTGGAAGGAGTTATTATTTTCTATGGAAAGGTAATTATGATATATTTCAATGAGGTATGGATTTTCTCACGATGAGGTGTTTTGGTCAGTCACTTGGGTCCATTTGTGAAGAAGTCTTTATGTTAGATTTCACGACAAGTTTTCTTAGGCTTAAATATTGAGTTGGTTGAAGCATCAAATGGTTGATTTGATGATTTATATCACCTAGAATGTGAATAGGGGTGAATATGGAATCTATTTAATGAATTTATAGGTCTTTATTTTATGTCAGCAAGGGTAATTATCAATTGAGTTTGTAAAACAGATTTTTGGGCAACTTGATTTAGTGAAGATAGAAGTTGATGTGGTTTAAACAAGAGGATGTTTCATGAGATATAACTTGCATATATGTGTTCTAAAGGTTATATGAATTCCACTTAGTTATCACATTCTATTTTGAGCTCATGTTGAGGGGTCTTGAGGCCCAAAGGCAGATTCAAGTTGTTGGAAAAAAATGTTTTGAGATGGTAATGAGCCATTGGGCACATTAATGAAATAATTTGATTGATTAATGAAATATGCAATAATTGTGGATGTTTAAATTATATATTACTCATGTTTGGTGAATATGGGATCTTAACTAAGCATATTTTTGGCATTAGGGTATTTTCTCATTCCAATGGTAGGGTTTTGAGGATTTTTGGTGCATGGATGATGGTTTTTTGCATGGACACCCATATGGGTCATATGTGACTATTGTAATGAGTTTATTTGATTTTTTTAAGGTTTATGGGTTGAATTTATCATGAGGGACCGATATCCTTTGGGTTGGAGAGAATAATTGCATATAAAAGTGAAGTTTGAGCTCCATTTGAGAGCTAGTCTTGCATGAGGGAAAATTGTGACCTAGAGGAGAGTGTTTTGCAGGTATGAAGGCATGATTTGAAGGTTGATCAGATGTGTTTCAAGTTGAGGAATTTTTTACATCATGTTTGCAATATTTTAGAGGCAATACAAGTTGATAAGGAAGAATATTGTATAAGATTGAAGACATAGGGTTTGAGCTAGGGTTTGTGAGTTGAATAAGTGATATCCATCAGTTGTGGAAGAAAAAAATTAGAGATCAAACATTATTAGGGGTCTTAAATTTTTTCTTAGTCATCCTAGGTGGTTATAGCCTCCTTGTGGAGTTGGTGCTTCACTAAATTAGGGGTTGGTTCTCCTTGTAGGGTTAGTGCTCCTTGTGGGGTTGGTGCCTCACTAAATTTGAAATATGGAAATATAATGTTTGTGTTTTAGTGGTTTTCTTCCCCATGAGGGTTTCCCACTTAAATTTGGTTTCTTGTGTACTCTCTTGCTCTTGATCTTGTGTATGGTTGTTTATATGCTTAAGTAAACACACATATGGTTCATGGTTGAATAAATGGTTGTATGAATGATAATGAATAATGAATGGTAAATGAAATGAAATTTTTGTAGGACTGATTCACCCCCCTCTCAGTCCATTTTGCTTCCAACATATACCTATTTTTTATCCTTATTATTTTATAGATAGCATTTTTTTCTTTACACATATGCATTTAATGGGTATATGGAGCATGATGTATGGCATATATATCAACACATGATTATTAGAGCTATCACGGTTCCTTACATACTTCTTATGGGGGCATCCCTCCACAAAAACTAGGTGTTATTATTTCATTATAGTACCATTTCACTTCCTCATTACGCTTGATTACATACATAGTGTATTTTCTATATTTTGAACTAACATGACTAACACATGTGCGTGTGTAGTTTTGAAAACTATTATTTAACATGTTTCTATATATAACTTGTTATTTCATTTCATCACATCATAATACTCTTTTATTCTGTACATGCTTGGTAATTGTGTGTGTAGTTACTTGTTTGTTGTTATGATTATATCCCAAGGGAATTGTTTATCTTACAACACCATGGGTGTCCCATGTTTGTGGCATCATTCCTTTCTTATGTGACATTGCATCTCTTAATTGCAATCCTAAGGGAATTGAATATCGTATGACATCATGGGTGTCCCATATTACAAGCACTTTGTCTTTTTGTATGACACTATTTGCACTATTATCTTTGTATTAACATATGCACTACTATTGTTGATTGATATTAGTTCTCTTGTTGACATTATAGCTACTATTATTATTATTAATATTTTTATCTTGTTGCATGTCATGGTCTCCACCATTCGCATCTCATTGGAAGGTATATATTCTTCTTGGTGACCACCACATAGACCCCTTCATGTTTTTTCTACACAAACTATAAGGATTATTATACATAGTTACACATCTATTCTTTTGAGCCACATAATTAACTCTTTATCACACATGCTTCAAAATAGGGGCATTCATCTAAGTATTTTCAACACCTAAAATAGACATAGAAAAATTCTAGACTCAAAAATAAGTAGAAATAGGAAAAAGTAATATAAACAACATCAAACATTAAAATATAGAAAAAAACATAAGGTCATAAAAATACATTATAGTCAATATCGTAGGACGTTCGACCCATTTCTATGGTTTTTCCCTAAGGGAATTTACAAAAACCTTCTCAGCAATATCATATTTTCATTTATAGGAACATTTTTTTGGCACAGATTTCAAACTCATATGACTCAGTTTAGATCAATTTCAATGGGCATAAAATGTTTCATTCATTCTTCTCCACAACACCCGGTTTTAATTTCAATTTCAAGGATATTTGGGGCATGGGTCTCCTTTCTCCATCTACTTTTAGAACATTGTATATCTATTCACATTTTACTTAGTTTTGTAGTACATGGGAAAAGTATGGGGAAATTCATTGTATTTTATAATGTGTCCTAATTCTAAAAAATGGCATAGATCTATCTGCAATGGTTTTGTCCATGAGGTCATGAAAAGGTATAAAAATAGATAAGTTATTCATAGGAAGTCCTTCCTCTCCTCTTACACTTAAAGGGGAATATATATAGGTTTCGAATGACTTTGATACATGGTATTATTCCTTCATGGATTGTTTTGGCCCCTCATTCTTCTTCTCTCTCTTTGAAATTCATGTGTTAGGTTCCATACACACAATACTACGACATCCCCTTATCACAATTAAGGACTGATCAATCCATATTATTAAAAAAAAATTAGCAATCCAAAACTCCAAGTATGTGTAATGAATGTAAAATTCTCCACTATGCAAAGAAAACAAGTGTAGTCCTTCCATATTTTACATCTCTTTATTTCACTCTTTCTAGTTTCAAATTTTATTTACATTACATATTTACATTTGAGTTAAAGTTTAATTCGTTATCATAGACATTGAATATACCCTATGTTATATATTTCATCATGGAACATGTCAAGACCAATACAACGGGATCTTGCGAAAAGACATCGAGAAAAGACAATGTGTCTACACACTAAGGTATGGTTTCCTTTAATCATGTAATTTCATTTCATACTTAAATTTGGTAATTCTATGCTTTGAAAATTCTAGTCTTAACATTTCTCTCTTGCTCATACAAGCACAATTTCCCATTCTCATTTAATATATCTCTAGGTATCTTCTCTATCTTTCTTAATCATACACATTCATTTTTTTGATATCTTTTGAGAATAGAATGCATGAAATCCATTAAGAAACTCTATTAGGAAGATTCCAAACTTCATATTATCTCTCTAAGGTTAAAAATGTACAATAAGGGTAGAAACATCCATACGTTCCTAACCCGGTGTATTGTTTTTCCCTTGCTCACTTTAATCCCAAAAATTTAGTTGCATATTATTATTTAGGTCATTTACTATGTAGTAATCCTTTGCAACCAAAACAACGTTTAGAATCATATATAATCAAGTGAAAATCACCTCATTTAGAACCTAGCACTCTCATGGACTGCTATTTCAAAAGATAACACAAAATGTACCCAACGATTCCTACACTCCACAAATACCACTACATACTCATTAGGGCAACACCATCTACAATTTTGAAGATTACCACTAGGTCTAGGGGACTTCTTCCCACATTCAAAAGTACTCAAATTCACTCACTCAAGTACAAATTTTTCAAAGAAAGGGTGCTAAATCTGATTACATTGCAACTAGATATCACATGTTAGGTGGATAATGACATGCGGTTTGAGGCCTCTTTGAAGTAGTGCCAACATTGGTGGTGCGAGGGGAGCCCAAAACCAATATAATGTTTATTTTTTAGGACTTATAATACATGGTTAGGGTTTTAAATATTGATTAAATTATTCAGATGCCCCCACACTATGATCGACAATGATCAAAAGAGAGAAATGAAGATATTTAGATAAGAAACAAACCCAAAAAGTTCTCGATCATAGTTTTGAGTAGCATCAAGACAGGACAATTAGTTCAATATTGTATGAATGTTCTTTCCTCTACTATACAACCTTGACTAAGAGAATATTTAAGCCACGATTTTTGTATCAAGGGACTCTTAGGTCTAGATCTCCTTTTTCCATAATTTAGATCACCAAATCAATCCAAAATTATTTGTAATCAGCTAAGTACACCCAATCCCTTGTGTTTGTAAACTTGTATTATATCATGTACATTTGTTACAAGTATTAATGCATTATTTTTATATTGAATGGTTAATGTTGGAAGTAAATTAATCTAAATAGCCCCAAAGTAGCTTCTATTTCATTTCTTTTTGGTTATAGGTGTAAATATTAATGAAATCTAAAAGAGTAAAAAAGTTTCATATCACGTATTAAAAACTAAGGATAAATCAATACAACAAATGAAAAATATGGTTACAAATAATCTAAATAAAATTGGAGATTAATAAAATATTGACGCTAAAAACTATTATAGAAGCCAAGTACACCTAACACTTTATATGGAACTAAAAATAAAAGAAAACTAAAGTTTCTATGACTTACTAAACGTATGATTCTCACATAATTCGCCATAAATAAATTTTAAATATTATTGACACATCCTATTAAAAGGATGGAAAATCTAATAAGTAATGTAAAAATGTAGTGTCCAAATATTATAAAATAAAACTCGCTAACAAGTATATCACATTTGGTGTCACATAATTAAATAAATTAAATATTACAAAGTTAGACTAAACATTATGAAATAAATATCATAATAAACTTAAAAGAAATAAAAATTACAAAGTGAACACAAATTTATGAGGAAAACCTCCTAAAAGGTAAAAAACCAGGGTGAAAATTTAAATTTCCATTTAACTAGGAAATTTTTACATTGTAGTCTAGTAACCCTTCTTCACCACTTCTCTTCCATTTTAAAATTTCAAATGTATTAAAATTATTGGGCCCTAAGATCCCTATTTAAGTGGGTTTATGTGCATGTCTTCCTATGAAGAACCCATCCACTTAATAAATTGATTTTAATTAATCAATTTAAACTATAACCTAAATTTTATATTAAATAAATAAAAATATTACATATTTTTATTTATTTAATTATAAACTAAATTTTATAACATTATAAGAAGACTTAAAAGGGGATTTAAACCCTACTTAATATTATTGTTCTAACACTCCCCCTTAATATTCAAAGTGTGGTTTATATGCCAACATTACATTTTTATATAATAGGATTTATAATCTTTAAACCACATTGAGGGTTTAAGTTAATATATCAATTTTGAAGGATGTATACACATTCGTCATGATAAACTTACCTTTGGTATAAAAAGGATTTGGAATCCATAAACCGAGAATTGATGATTTAGGCTAATCATGATTTGTGAGACTACATCTCTTAGTTTCTCATGGAAAATACATACTAAAGCATCTCTAGGACAATTTTATAAAGTAAGGACCCCTTTTACAACATGATGCTTTATTATTAGACTACAAAATAAAATTCTTGTGATAATTTTAGTAAGATATTAAAAGATATTCTACAATTCTTTAATTAGAGTAGAAGTATAGAGGTGAAGAATAAAGCAGATGATTGAACGTTAGGAGGTGGTATTTTCATGCACACGGCCCCTCAACGACAAATTTGAAGGCCATACACTACATGAAATACAACGACTTTATAAATATGTCTACAACTTAATCTTTAGTAGGAAAAAATTGGATATCTATATCACCGCAGAGTACCTTATCTTGAAAGAAATGTATTTTTTTATCACAAAAAAGATTCACCCTTTATTTGGTCATGGAATATCAATAATTTTGGATAACATGGGATTTTATCCAAGTATGGGACCTTGAATCTTGAGAAAAACCTCCAGAGAAGGTTGGTTCCTCTACCAATTTACTAATGCTAACACTAAAAATACCTCTAAGCTAAGCCTATTCTTACACATATAAGTTTAAATAGAGAGAGAGAGAGGGAGATGGGAAAACATAAATAAACTAGAGGTGAGAGCACCAAGAAAAGGGGATAAACACTCTCCATGAGGGAAAAAAAAGGAGAAGGAGCGGGAAGACACATGTGCCAAAACCAAATATTCATTTAACCCTCCATTTCTCAAAAATAAACAATAAAAATGGAGAAACCTACAAATACAAACAGTAAAACACATCAAAGAAGGAATGGGAGAAATGAATGCAAGTGAAATACAAGTATAGGGTAGAAAGAGATCCAAAACATAATATTTTATTTCTCTAAGTGTACATAGATCGTTACATCAAAGGGAGAAGGTTCCAAATGCATTACAAAAGTCAAAATATAAGGTCTATAACCCATACCTTCCTGGAACAAAATTTTGCACGATGCCCCTACAAATTGAGAGATTATAACCCTTTACAAATGAATGATTTTGTAAATATATAGAGAAATTTAAAGAGAAAGAAGGGGAAAAGATAGGAAATGTACCATTTTGAACTCAACCACTAACAAAACATGATAAATACCTCCAAACAGACATGGGTACCTGAAAAAATCCACTCCCCAGGTCATTTGACCTTCAAGATGGAGAGCATGGGTGCCATGAAATGATAAATCTGGGTAGTTAAAGCTGTCAAAATTACATATCTCACCTCCAAACCCATGTTGACCTTTTATAACCTCAAAACTAAATCATTTTGTGAATTTCTTAAATAAAAATGAAGCCCTCAATGAGATGGTTCCAATGCCCCCAAATTTGTATAATTTGGAGCTTTGAGTCAAAAGTTATTGTAAAAAACCAACTCCTAGTCGGCTAGGTGGATTTCTAGAGAACTCGTGGGATGGTGGAACATTAAATTTGGGCCTTAGAAAGACACTTTAATCGATTTGTCTCTTGGGAAGAGTTTCAGATAGTCGAAGGAATAAAATAACTAGGGAATAGTTCTATTGGTACTCATTTGGGCCAATATGTCTCGATTACTTAGTGCTTTATGGGTAGTGTGGAGGGCAGAGATCTAATTAAACATGGGAACAATTTCCATTGTTTCCACGGTGCCCAATTTTCTTGAATTGGTTGATGTCTTACCTTGTCCCTTTTGTCATTTTTTTAGAGGTTTGGGGAATGACTAGAATGAGGGCATTGTTCGAGTGTGGGCCCAAATTTTCCATAGTGTAGTGCCCATGCCACCCTTGTTTACTCGTCAACTAGTCAAAAAACTATCGGAACACCTAAATAGTTGTGAAGGTTCCTTTAAAACCTAAATTTTTTGCTTAATTTTTTACTTCCCTATTAATCAACCGAAAAATGTATAGAATTCCCAAACTATTATGTGTGTTTTTATTGCTTGATATACCTGATTATCCTAATTATATGTTCAATGTGAACATAACAAAGATGTGGGGAACATTAGGAAGAAAGGAATAGTTACTCATATTCCTTGAAAGGTCGATCCTTCCCTATTTGACCCAATTTTGCACAATTTTTTGTAAATTTTTACCAACTTCTAAACAGTAAGGCTTAACAAGATGGAGGAGCAATGACCAGAACAAGGAAACTTTCCCCAAAACATGATTTTAACCTAATTTTTGATCAAATCCCTTCTACAAAGGCTTATAAACATTTATAGAAAATTGAAGGGTTTACCCATGACTTGTAAAAACACCCAAAATGGCCTAGGGCTGATTTTGGATAGTAATTTGGTGACTCAGGGGCTATATTCTGCTAGATAGAAGATCAATTTCATTTTTAGCATCCATTAGGGATGAAGTTAAGTCTAAAAAATTAAAAACTAATCTAAAAACTTGAAAATCATACCCCTAGATCTGCATGGACTTAGATTTGACCTAGAACTATTTGAAGTGTTCTTAAAATCTGATTTCTTAGGAGTTTTGAATGAAACTTGCAAACTGGACCCAAAAACATTGATTTTTGCCAAGGAGCATGGAGAACTTTTAATTTGTATATGATTTTGGTGGTTGAATGAATGCACCTTGAATCTTCCCTAAAGCATCTTGTTTCTACTATGAAACCTGCTCTAAACTGGACAACACAACAACAACAACAAAGACCCAAAACTATGTAAAAACATGGAAAATTAGACATACTCAGGGAGGAAATGTGTAGAGTTTTTACAAGGACTTACTTTGCAATAAAAAACCTAATATACACCTACTCTAACCAAAGGTAAAGGAAGCTAAACAAAAAATCAATTTGTTAGGACTAATAACTTCCCTTCCTTACAAAATTGGACCATGTGATCATTTTTGTAAAAACATGGTCTTTAATGAGAGTGGAAATTTGTCTTGAAATTGATTTCCTTCCCATTTTTCAAAGTATTAGGTGAAAACATAATGAATACCTCCTCAATTTGCTCTGCATTTATTTTTGAAGGTGTTGAAGCTGACCTTTGGCACTTTGATGATCTTCCTAATGCTCTAAGGTAATCATGAGTAGTGGTAACTCCCATTTTGGATCTAAACCTACTAAATATCTTATTGGGAGAACCTTCCTCTAAATTGTTTTGATGATGTTCATGATTTTCTCATCTTCTTTAGTTGAAACTTAATGAATGGAGTTTTTAGAAGTTCTTCCTTCTTCATCTTTGATGCTTGCAAGCTGATCTAAACTCTATTTTTCTTTCTCTTGTATTAAAAATTTTATTTACACCCTTGTGTTTTTATTTTCCTCATCTCAAATCAAGAATTTTGATAGCTCAAACTCATCCTCTTCAACCTTCAAATCATATTTATTAGTAAGTATGATATCTCTCTCAGTATGCTCTTCTTCATGATTTTCCTCAAAATATGATTTTGTGAAAGGAAGTAAGTAAAGATATTAATTTTTAACATTTCTTTCTCATTTTTAGGTTTAATGGAGACTTCAACAATAAGAGGATCCTTGTGGTGAAAGATAGATGATGGAGGTGGAAAATATATGAGGTGAAAAATTTCTTCATCATCAATGAAATCTTTCATATATGATAAAACTTCTTCCTCTTAGATACTCAACTATATTTAGATCATATATTCTTTGGATTCCTCCTTAAACAAATATATTTTTTCTCCTTATAATTTAATTTTTCCTTCTCAATTCTGATTTTCGTGGAGAAAAATCAACAACCCTCTTTAATACACGGTGTCAACACACACTCTATATTTAGAATAGACATATTGTTCATTGTCTTCCTCCTACTAATCTATAAATTCAACCTTTTTTCTTTTTCTCTTAAATATCATCATGTACTGAATATTTAACTAGCTTTGGGAATTATTTTTCATCAAACTTTGAGATCAATATTTCAAATTTTGTATGAGAACTTCCTATTTGGTTTCCCTCCTGGATTGATTTTCTAATTAGTTTCTTCCAAAAATCAGTTTGGGAATGTGAAAGGAGGGGGGATTGGGATTCTAACTAATTTATTAAATTTTAAAATTATGGGGAAGTGTAATGTATTTTTTTGAAGGAGAAGGAATGCAAGGAGAAGATTTGAGAAAGTCAAGAACTTGAATCTTTTTTTGAGATGGTTAGGCTAATAAATAGGCTTCATATACCCACATGGTGATGGTGAATGGATACCTCATTGACATGGATATTCAACCTTAAAATTTCTAGCCTCTAATTATTTTAATGATGTAATAAACTTAATCATTTGAGTTAAATATTCATGCATTACCTCTAGCCTTTGTTGAGGACTAAACCAACTAGGTATAGGACCTCCCCATGGATAGGGATGCCAAAAATTAATTCGTTTATCTGGCATGATTTTGATATCATCCTTAAAATCTTGCATGATCTCCTCCATATGTTGAACTCTCCCTTCAAGATCATCTTTAGGTGTCAAATAGCCTTTAAAAATTACATAAGCTTCTTCTTGAACAATTCCATTGTTAGTTGAATAACCCTAATAATTTGTAGGATTTGTATCATAAGAATGTACCTACTATTTTTTTCTCATAAAACTAATTTGGAGGTGTGTTGTGATGACCTAGATATAGATTTTGGAAACATGGAGGTGGGTTTGAATGGTATTATTGTGACTAAGGATTCCGGTGAGGAAATTAATTTATGATAGGAAAAATTCATGGAAAATAGGACTGAAATAGTAGAAGGTGTTTTGTTGAGTGAGAAAACGGGTTATTTAGACTAGTGGAGTCACTAGATGTGTTGAGAATTTCCTCAAAAGGATTAATATCACTGATAACACACCAAACTTGATGATATCAAGTTGTAAATCTCATTATACCTATACCACGGGCGTCTTTATAACTTTTTATCACACAAAAGTTACACCCTTGATTTGATCCTAGAAGATCAATACTTTTGGATAGCATGTGATTTTATCCAAGTGTGTGACCTTACATCTTGAGAAAAACCTCCAGAGAAGGTTGGTTCCTCTACCTATTTACTAATGATAACACTAAAACTACCTCTAAGCTAAGCCCATTATAACACATTCAAGTAACTAGGGGGGAGAGGGAAAGAGAGGGAGAGGGAAATATAAAAAAACTAGACTAAAACAAAGGTGATAACACTAAGAAAAGGGGGATAAATACTTTCTATGAGGGAAAAATCATAAGTAAAAGGAGAAGGAGATGGAAAACATGTGTCACAAACCAAAGCTACATTTAACATTTTATTTCTCACAGAAAACACAACAAAAATAGATAAACCTGCAAATACAACACACACACATACAACATATAAAATCAGGAATGAAAGCAAAGAATGCAAGTGAAATACAAGTATATGGTAGAAGGAGAGACATAAGAACAATATTTTATTGCTTTAAGTGTGAACAAACCATTACATCAAAGGAATAAAGTGCCAAACACATTGCATACATCTAAATTTGAGGTATGTAACCCGTATCTACCTAGAACAACATTTTGGCATGATGTTGTTGCAAATTAAAAGAGTCTAACCCTTTACAAATGAATGATTTTTGTAAATTTATAGAGAAAGGGGAAGAGAAAGAAGGCGGAAAGAGAGTAAAATGCATCATTTTGAGTTCAACTAGTAAAAAAATGATAAATTCCTACAAATGGATATGGGAACCTAAAAAAACCATTCCCCCACATCATTTTACCTTCAAGATAGAGCATAGACACCATGAAATAATAAATATGGGTAGTTGACATTTAAAAACTATATTTCTCACCTCTAAAACTATGTTTACATTTTTCACCCTCAAAACAACATCATTTCTATACATTTCTTGAAGCCAAAATTATCGGAAAAGTGCCATGGATTTACCTTGGTTAAAATAATGCACAGTGAACAATGTGAGACGTGAATTGTTCCAAGACAAAAAAAGCACACATACAAGACAGAAAATTATGAAAATACAAGAGAGATAATTGTAATAACATAGAAATAGCTCCAACTCAATATGATCAAATAGAATAATGCAATATATGTACATATAGGAGGTGAATGTGTAACCTCCTCCTAGAATCATGGAAATATCCACCTATAATAGTAGTAACCAACACCTAGAATAGTGTAGTCAAGTATACACCTAAGAAAGAATATCTCATAAGTGTAGGGAAAATCCAAGTGAGGTGGAATATCTTGAGTAAGATAATACAAATAAAGTGTCAAAACTAAATCCTACACTAACACCCCACCATAAGCAAAAATTAGGTAGGCAATGAAAAATGAAAGTGGGTCCTGACAATAATGTCTAATGAGGTCCCATGTACAATGTAATCTCTCATAAGATAGAGTAAAATGATAAAACCTAGTGGGAAAAAATCCCCTAATTGAGAGACATGAAGATTTGAAGAGGATAGAATCCCCGAAGAGGATGATGTAGCTAATGTAGAATGCACCCCAAGAAGAGCTCGTAGGTGAATGAACTTATTATCAATGAAAGATTTGGTGAAGATGTCAACAAACTGCCATGAAGAGGTGGTAGAATATCAAATCTATGACTTGCTCATGAATGAGCTCCTGAATGAAATACGTGTGAATCTTAATGTTTTTGGTCCTATGATGAGGGACCATATTCCTACATATCTTGATGGTTCTCTAGTTGTCACAAAAGATGACTGTAGGCTACTTGATCTAGATGAAAAGATTAGAAAGAATCTCCACGAATCTAAATATCCTCAATAGCTATGTTAACAAATCCTCCGTACTCTTCCTCTATGGATGATAGAGAAATAGTATTTTTTTCTTGCTCAACCAACTGATAGGACTATAACCCAATGAGAAATTGTAACCTAAAGTGAACTTATGATACTCACTTTCACCATCCCAATCTGAGTCTATGTAGCCGACCAAGTCAATTTCTAAACCAACCTTGTAGTGAATCCCATATCTATGTGAGCCCTGAATGAAGTGAAAAACCCTCATAATTTATTTCTAATGCATATTTTCAGAGGGTTCCGAATGAACCTCAAAATAATACCAATGACATATGAGATATCAAGTATGGTGTGAGTCAAGTAAATATGGTTTTCAACAAGTTGTTGATAAAAAGTAGCATCAAACAAGGGTGTGGAATAGTCATATTTAATCTTGACTCGAGATAAGAATGGATTGAGAGATGTATTGTAGTCAACCATGAGAAATTGAGCCAAAATATCAAGAGATTACTTGGTTTTGTAAGTGATATCCTTGAATGGACTCTATGATCTCAATTCTAAGGAAGTAGTGCAGTAAACCCAATTCAGTCATAGTGAATCTATCCTAAAGAGATATCTTCACGCTAAAATAGCCAATGAAGTACTCCCAATGATCAAAATGTTAGAAACATAAATTACCAAGATATCAATAATGAATTATCCCACCGTAATAGATGTACATTGGGATCGAATGACACCGAGTGAAACTGAAGCTAGGAGGAAAGAGTCCATTTTTTCATACCAAGCACTGAGGGATTGGTTGAGGCCATAGATGAATTTAATAAGTCTAAAAACTAAAGATAAATCATGAATAAACCAAAGTGGTTGATCCATGTAGATCTCCTCCTTTATTTATTTTTGAAGAAAATAACTTTTCACATCCATATGGTGCACACTCCAACCATGTGTTGTGGATAAAGAAAGTGTGATTCTAATCAAAGTCATATTGGCTAAGGGTGTAAAGGTATTTGAGTAGTCGATGTTGGATACTTGTGAAAAATCTTTAGCTACCAACTGAGTCTTGTATTTATCAACTAACCCATCTATTGTAAATTTAGTGTGATATATCCACAGACATCAAACCATCTTCTATTCCTTAAAAGTTAATTCAAATCCCAAGTTTGATTGTTGAATAAGGAATTATATTCCTCATGCATAGCACTACCCCACTCAGGTATGCATGAAGGCTCTCAAAATGTCTCTAGATCTGTCACTAAATCATATATGGAATGTGGCCTAATCGATAGTTTATTTGAGTATTTATGTCATCCTTTGGATCCCCGCCAAAGTGCTTGCACTCTAAAGTGTCTTCCTAGCCCAAAGAGGGCATGAAGTGGGTGATTCATGTGTCAAATCCTCATCCTCTAAAATATGGATATAATTATATGAGTATCACTCCTCATTATGCTACTTTTTATCACAAGCTATTTGCGAATTGGAAGAAGTATACGAATCTACCTCATAAACACGATGTGGATGATCCGAATCCTCATACTAGTCATCAAAACTGAGAAAAGACAAATTAGATGGAGAGGTTTCAAGTAAAGAGCCTTTAGTACTCTCCTAAAACTAAAAAAATTATATCGATGATCAAATCACGAGTAGTAGGATGGATAATTTTATAGCCCTTGAGCCCCTCTAGGTACCCAAAAATATGCGAGGTTTAGATTGAGGCTCCATTGCATTGCCTTTATTTTTGGGAATGCATGCCATTTTTGGTGATCTAAAGACCCTAAAGTGATTGACTTTTAGTTTCATTTTGTGTCAAGCTTCAAAGGCATTTATACCATTCAAAACTTTATAGGAACCCGGTTATGTATATAACAGGATCAAAATAAATGACTTCTACCTAAAACTATAGAGTCAAATATTTAGAGTGGATCATACATTTTGTCATCTCTTTCAAGGACCTATTTTTATGTTCTTCCATGCCATTACGCAAGGAGTGTTATTCATTGTATGTTGTATATCAATACCCTCTCGTGGTACAAAACTACTCAAATATATTGCTAACAAAATCACCTTATTATTTATTCAAATAACTTTTATGCATTTCCCATATTGTTTCTCAAAGAAATGCTTTGAAGTACTGAAAGTGAATGAACAATTTATAACTTTTTCTAAAGAAGCGAGACCCATTTATATATGGAAAATTTATGTATAAAGGTGAGAGCATATTTGGCCCATGTGAAAGAAGGATGGGGAAAGTCCCCATGACATCACTTGTGAATCATATTTGTTAAAGCTCTCCAAGCATTGCCTTTGTAAAATTTATCTTCATGGTGTTTACCAAGAGTATAAACCTCACAAAGTCCCTTTAATAAATGAACTCTAGGTAATCTTATAACCATGTCATGCTGAATGAGATGCTCAAGATAGTTTTATTTAAGATGTGAAAAACACTCATGACATAATTTGATAACTCAATTTAAATGTGTGAGAAATGCATAGGGGAAACATTATGTAGAAAGTGTGAGAAGTTATATAACCTTACATGGTAATCTTCCCTTCCCACTTTGCTATTGTAGTGTTGCTATGTAACTCCCTAATATCAACTAAGTCTGGATCAAATATGACACTCATTCCCTTCCATATATGATTCATTTGATACACTGATAGGATATTAGTTAAAAGTGAAGGTACACTAAGAACATTTGTGAATGTTCCACCTTCGAATTAAACATACCCTCTCCCTAAAATTGAGGCTAGAGTATCATCACCCAAAGTGATGGAGGACATGTTGTAGGGATCCAAGTAATAAAAATCAACCTGTGATGAACCCATGTGGTGTGAAGCACTAGAGTCGATAACCCAAGAAGGAGTAGATGAGGATGCAACTATAACTAGTTCCTTTCCCTTATGTTTCTCTTTATATTTTCCTTTTCCTTAGTAGATTCTTGGGTTGATGAATTTTTTGATAGATTCAGGGAACCCTATGTTTTATTTTCTCAATGAGATGACTAAGGTAGTAAATCTACTTCTTCATACATTTTTGCTCATTGTGCCCAAGTTTCTTGCAATAGGAACACTTAAACTTTTCCTTCTTAGGTTTCCCATTTCAATTGGAGGTTTCAATGGTAGAATTGGAAGAGGTGGTGTATTTTTG
The DNA here is from genome assembly GCA_018340775.1 of Taxus wallichiana var. yunnanensis. Taxonomy (NCBI): domain Eukaryota; kingdom Viridiplantae; phylum Streptophyta; class Pinopsida; order Cupressales; family Taxaceae; genus Taxus; species Taxus wallichiana. The sequence goes on along the minus strand of CM031237.1, from coordinate 627,580,280 downwards.
TTCTTTCTTCTTTTCTAGATCCTTTCTCTTTTAATTCTTCTCTTTATTACTAGAGGATTTACATTTCCCAATCTCGGCAATAAGTTCTTGTGGTTTGGACGACTTCAAGGTACCCATTTCGATTAATTTGTCTTGCTCCTTAGTAAATTCAAAAATAAATTCATCTAAATATGGCATAGACCATGTGGATCAAAGTGCCCCCTTGGTAGCATAAAAGGTAGAGAAAAAGATAAAGTAATTGGGACTTAGGTTGGTAATAACTAAAATAACTAGTTATTCATCCTTTTTTTTTGTTCCATGTTCCTTTAAATGCATTCATAAGGACTTAATCTTAGTAAAGAAATATTCCGAAGTGTCAAAGCTACTAGCACTTAAGCTGATAAGTTCTATTTCTATCTCATGACCCTTCGTAGTGTCAATTTTTTTAAACAAATATTCTAAGGTTTTCCACACCTAGTTGGGAGATTTGATTGACTCTATGTGAAAGAGGAATTCAGGGAGACACCGAAAGACACAAGATACAAAAATCTTAATCAAATGTGTTAAACCACTTAACTTTCTCTGTATATTCATTAGGATAAGTTTATAACCTCATTGTGATACGGTACAACCATTTAATCCTAATTACAATGGTCATTTTTTATTTCCATTCCAGATAGGTTAAAAGGTGTAAGTGCATTAACTGAGCTTAGATCCATTTTTCAAAAAGTAAAGTTGTGGTAGTTGTTGTAGAAAATAATGAAATGTGCGGAAAGAAAGAAGTGTCCAACAAAGATGAAATACATTGTACACCCCGTAAGACTATCAAGTAGACCCCCAAACAGTTTTTACACTTTATAACTTAGCATGTTTTACAATATGAATAGGTATAATGTGTGGGAAATGAAAAATCATTAACTTCTACAAAAGTGGCACTCGGTTTCAAGATACCAATCAAAATTTATTACAATAATAATTTCCCATAAATAAAACCTATTTTAAATGAATTACACAAAAATATGAAATGCACTATTTTACTAAAATATAGTTTTAGCAAAAAATAGACGTGCGGAAAGATGAACCCAAGATGCGGCGGAGACACCCAAAGGCCAAAATGCCGAGGGGATGCAGAGGATCTGTTGTAGTCCCCTTGTCATAGTGAAGGCTATTCTTAAGAGGTTGTTAGGCCTCACTTTGGAGATTTTTTTGCATTCGTATATAGGATGTGGCCATGTCATATAAAGAAGATCTTCACTTTGACCCTTAAATTGCCACAAATATGAGTGTAGTGAACAACTTTGTCAAGGGATTAAAAAAACAAAGAAGAAGGATTTGTAATGCGTGTTTGGGTTGTATGAAACCTTTCTTTGGAGCTTGATCATGTTGTGAATTTTTTCAACAACCTTTAAGGGTTTGAAAACATGCAAGGGTGAAAACAGTCTAAAATTCAACCTCTAGAGTCTGGATCACATTTGTGAAAGTCACCTAACTCTTTCAGGGAGATTGAAATTATGTTATATGCTTGTAAAACACCTTTGAAGTCTAAAAATAATAATCTCCAAGACCAGTATACGCACTATAAAGGCTCCTGCAAACGTCAAAATCCTACAAATAGGCTATATATCCATAAACTAGGCAAAAACAACACAAACAAAACACCCAAATACTTGTAAATAATGACCTCAAATGAAAATAAACTTAGATAATAATAACCAGACAATCTCAATGCGAGCTCATCTACGATACCATATTAGAGAAGTGACACATATTTGTTGGTTTGAAGAATGCATAAGTGAACAATGTGAGGCATGAATTTTTCCAAGACAAAACCAAGCACACATACAAGAATGCAAATTAGAAAATATATAAGAGATATAATTTCAATAACACATAAAAATATCCAACTCAATATGATGAAATAAAATAATGCAATAAATTTACATATAGGAGATGAATGTGTAACCTCCTCTTAGATTCATAGCAGTCTCCACCTAGAATAGTGTAGTCAAGTGTACATCTAAACAATCATATCCCATGAATGTAGGAAACTCCAAGTGAGGTGGAATATCCCAAGTAGGATAATACAAATAAAGCAAGGAAAATAAATCTTACATTAACAATAATGAAGAGCTCGATGAGACAGTTCCAACACCACAAATTTTGTGAAATTTGGATCTTTGAGTCAAAATTAATGAGAAAATACCAACTCCTAGTCGTCCTAGGTAGATTTCTATATAACTTGTGGAATAGAGGAATGTTCCATTTGGCTCTTTAAAATATTATTTAATCGATTTGTCTATTGGGAAGAGTTTCCAATTTTCAGGGAATGGAGGAACTAGGAAGCAATTATTTTGGTACTTGTCGAGGCTCATATGTCCGATTACTTAGTGATTTTTGGGTAGTGTGGAGGGAAAGAGTACTATTGGAATGTGAAAAAATTCCCATTGTTCCCATGGTGTTCAATTTTCCTAACTTACCCCATTTCTTACTATGTCCCCTTGGTCAATGTTTTTGGAGGTTCAGGGAATAATCAAATCAATGGCATTGTTCCATGTGGGCCTTATGGGCCTGACTTTTCTATAGTGTGGTACCCTTGTACCCTTTTTATATGCATCATTTAGTCAGAAAACTATGGAAAACCTAAATATTTTGAAGGTTCACATAGATCCCAACTTTTTGTTTATCGTCATATTTCCCTTTCATCGATCATCGATTTGTGAGGAATTCCCAAACTATTCGAGGATGCCTTTAATTCTCGATATACGAGATGAACCCAATTTACTTTAAATTTTGGAACTAACAAAGATTTGGGGAATAATAGGAACAAAGAACAATTCCTCTTGTTCCTCCAAAGGCCAATCCTACCCTATTTGATTTAATTTAACCCAAATTTTAAAAATTTGACTAACTCCCTGGAAAATAAGGCCTAGCAAGATGGAAGAGTAATGACCGAAACACTGAAACTTGCCCCAAAAAAATTTTCCCAACATTTTATGAACTCCCTTATCAAAAGGATAAAAAATAGTGCTATAAGATGAAGGCTTTTCCCATGACTTGTAAAAGAACCCAAAATGGCATGGGGTTGATTTTGGATAATAATGTCTCTATATGGTTTGTTCTCTCGATGTTGAACTATATTATTAGCTAGATCAATAAAAATCTTACTATTACATAAAATAGAGTACTTCTATAGTTTCCATGGGAATTTATTCCAACAGTTGATTTATTCACATGGATTCTTTCACTTCTTCCATTACAATTCTATATTCTACCTTAGTAGAAGAGATGGAGACTATTTTTTTCTTCTTGCTAATCCAACTAATGAAACATGTACTAAACTTGAACACATATCGAGTGGTATATTTTCTATCTATTAAATCACCAAAGCATGGTTAGAATTACAATATCCACATAAACATGCATTATCAAAAGAAATATATTGTAAACCAAAATTAATTGTTCCTTTAATATATTAATATTATTTTTGCTAACTTCCAATGATCCTGATATGGTTCCTACATGAATTTTTATGCAATACCTACGTATATGCGAATTCATGTCTAGTGATTGTAAGATAAATAAAACTACCTATAAGTTTCGTAAAAAGTAGGATTAGTTTTTTCACGTGCGGTGTTTAAGGTCAAGTTTACAATAAACTACGGTAGGAATAACAACTGGTTTACAATCTACCATATTAAACATTTTAAGAAAATTAGTAGCATATTGTGATTGTGATACAACAATAAAATGTTTATCTTGAAAAATTTCCATGCCTAAAAATGATGTAATAATCCTAAATCAGTCATTTCAAAGTATTATTTCAATTTAGCTTTAATTTTAAAAATTAAACTATTTGAATTGTTAGTAATAAGAAAATCATCAACATATAATATAATAAGAATAATATGATTATTTTCAATTTTAACAAAGAGATCATTATCAGATGAGCAATTAGTGAAACCAATATCTTTGAAAAAACTATTTATTTTTGCATACCAAGCTCTAAGAGCTTGTTTTAAGCCATATAGAGATTTTTATGTTTACAAACAAAGAGTTATTTTCTAGGTTCCTCAAAACCTTTAGGTTGGGTCATGTAAATTTATTCTTTTAAATCACCATTTAGGAAGGCATTATTAACATCCATCTGGTGAATTTCCTAACCATATTGAGCAGCTAAGGCAATAAGAATCCTAACTGTGCTCATTTTTGCAACGGGTGTAAAGGTTTATACATAATCAATACTAGGTTTTTAAGTAAACCCATGAGCTACTAACATGGATTTGAACTTATCAATATTTCCATCAGTCTTATACTTTATTTTGTAAATCCACATAGAGGGACAAGTTCCAAAGTATGATTTTTTTATGAAAGCATAATATGCAACCTTCATGGATTCTACCCATATTTTGACATGGCATGCCTCTTTGAAATATTGGGTTTCTGGATCATAGATAGTAATTAATGCATGATTATTATGGTGGATTCTATTCATCTTACTAAGGTTATTAGAATTAGAATTTTGAATTAAATATTGAGCCCATTTAGGTCATTTAGTTATAGAGGATACATAAAAAGACTCTTGTTCAATTATAGAATCATTATTACAATCTATTTGTTCTTCATTACATTCATCAAGATCATTTTTTTAACTCATTAGATTCATCATAAACAAAAGAAACAGAAGATAAACTACAAAAATGTTTTTCAAGGATTTTAACATTTTTGTTTTCAATAACTTCACATTTTACAGTATCATAGATTCTTAAAACATTTGGTTTAACACCATATCCTACAAAGATGCAAGGAGATGGCATTTTATCTAACTTCTTACTTTTCACTTTAGGAATGAATATGGAGGCATGACTTTAAAATATTCTCACATGCGATACATTAGGTTTCTTATTATTCAACTTTTTCTATAACAGTATATTGAAATAAGGATTTAGTAGGGACTCTGTTGAATATGAACAATGGTATTCATAGCTTCAGCCCATATAAATTTAGGGACTTGAGCTGAGTGTAACATGGTTATGGCCATTTCAAGAATGGTGCAATTTTTCCTTCCACTATACCATTCTATTGAGGAGAATAGGGAGTGGTAAGTTCCCTTTGAATTCCAAATTTGACACAAAAATAATCAAATGATTTACTAATGTATTCTCCTCCATTATCTGTTCTAAGTATTTTGATTTTATGACTAGAACTATTTTCAACTAAAGCTTTAAATTCTTTAAATTTAGATAAAACATCTTATTTATTTTTAATAAATAAAGACCAAATCATACAAGAATAATCATCAATGAAAGTAACTACATACAAGGAACTGTTTAAGGAAGGAACTTTTAAAGGTCCTCTAACATCACTATGAACAAGTTCAAGAGGTTATGAACAAGTTTTATTTATGTTTTATTTAGTTGGTAGTTTAATTTATCTAACTATAAGTAGACCAGATATTTCCTATGTAATAGGAATTACTTCAAGGTTTATGCAAGAACCTTATAGAGATCACCATTCATGTTCAACACTAAGAGGAAGGAGTTGTGAGTATTATTTGGAGGCATCATTTGAGCTCTATTAAAACTTGATTAGATATCGGATGGTAAAAATAGGTTCCCTAATTTTTCTTAGCTCTTGAAACCACTTCACCTTTCATATAGCCCCAAGTTTTGCTCTCCCGGCCCTATTTAGGGAATCATTTATCTTGAATTTGAACTAGTGCAAAAATACCAAACTTAGTAATTATGTCTGTCTATATGCAACGAAGAATTACTCCAAATATCAGATCCTGGTTCACACGTGTGTAGGAGATATAAAGATTTTTATATTACAAACCGTGACTATACCCAAAAAATAGTAAGAATGATATGCATGCAAGGATTAGACATGGATTCAACCTACTAAATCAAGTTATCACCTTCCTAAGATCATTATAGAGGTATTTCAATCAAGTTTTATGTGGGATCAAGTTGAGGAGTATCTACTATCATAACTATAGGCTAAAATAGACCTAATTAGCACAATACAATTACAAATGAAGTATGAATCATGACAAGGAATAGGGTGTGATACTATGGCATGTCTAAGAACTCCTTAATGGGTTGCTAAATTCGCCAAGAGAAGGTAAGAGTGTTTCAGGTGAATTAGAGATTTATTGGCATTTATCCCTTAGGAAGGCTAGTAGGTTAAGAGACCTAAGGAAGGTATTAATATGAAATGGTGGAGTATGATGGTACAGAGGGCCTAAAAACCTTGTAGAAGGTTGGATGAGATTTTTAAAATACATTAAGAAATAAACCTGAAGTTAAGTTCTAATTAGAGCTTTGGATCTTAGAATCCTACTTGAGTATCTTAGTGGTGCTTTAAGGAAAGTGCATGTATAGAGAATGTATAGGGATTCAATGTATGGATGACCAAGGAGAGTATAAGAAAGGTGTTGGAGAAATGATGATGAAGATCTATGAGCAATGGAGCATGAATCTGAGCCAAGGTATGGGTTCTACTTCATATGATAGGCTATTGTAAGGGTCAAGAGTGTGCATGGAGTTGTTATGAATGAAGTGTGTGCATATAGGGAAGTTTGAGGATGCTTGGAAGGATTGATAGGAGATCAAAGGAGTAAGTATAGTGACAATATCATTGATAGAGGCTTAGTAGTGTAGGTCTTGACCAAATACAACCTCATAAGGAGAATATAAGCTAGTGATAATAGAGAGGGTGCATGAGGTGCCTAAGGGTAGTTTGAATGAGTATGATGAATGGAGTGTAAAGAGAATGGATTCCTTATAGTGATATAGGACTTAATAAGATTAAGCTTCCATAGATATAAGCCTTAAGATAAATAACAGAGCTAGGACACAATAGAATAGGCTATTGTTGACCAAAAGAGACATTTTGCTAATTGAATCCAAAAAGATAATTTGAAGTTTGTAAAATCCTCTACAATAATAGGTTTCACTCAGAAACCAAGGATAGATTATGTTGATACCTTTTCCCTTGTAGCTAAAATGAGCACAGTTAGGACCTTGTTTGCTATTTCTGCTCAGTTTGGGTGGGAAATCCACCAAATGGATGTGAAAAATGATTTTTGAATGGTGATTTAAAGGAAGAAATTTACATGTCTCAACCTAAAGGATTTGAAGAAACTGGTAAAGAAAACTATGTTTGTAAGTTGAAAAAATCTTTTTATGGTTTAAAGCAAGCTCCTAGAGCTTGGTATGCAAAAATTAATGTTTTCTTTAAACAATTAGGTTTTGTTAATTGTTCTTCTAAAAATGATCTATTCATTAAGCAAGAAGGTTCTCACATTATCATTGTATGTCTATATGTGGATGATTTTCTTATGATTGGTGATAGTCTTGCTTTAATTCATAGGATTAAAGAAAAATTGAAACAATACTTTGAAATGACTAATTTAGGTCTCTTACATCATTTTCTTGGCATGGTTGTATTTCAAGACAAGAATTCTATTATTGTTTCTCAAGAACAATATGCAACCAATGTACTAAAAAAATAATATGATTGATTGTAAACCAATTTATACACCTATGGAAGTTGGACTAAAACTTGATCCTAAACCTACATGTGAAAAAGTTGATCCTACTTTATATAGGTAGTTAGTTGGTAGTTTGATTTATCTAATTATAACTAGACCAGATATTTCCTATGCAGAGGAATTTCTTCAAGGTTTATGCAGGAACCTTATAGAGATCATTGGAATCTTGTAAAAAGAATTCTTAGATATATTAAGGGAACAATCAATTATGGGTTGCATTATACTAAGGATGAAAATGCTAACTTGCATGGATTTTTATTCTGATCATGTTGGTGATGTATTAGATAGAAAATATACTTCTGGTTATGTGTTTAAATTTAGTGCAGGTGTCATTACTTGGTGCAGTAAAAGAGGCCAACTATTTATATCTCTTCAACTGAAGTTGAGTATAGAAGTGCAATGGAAGCTACAAAAGAGGCTCTATGGCTAAAGAGGTTGTTTGATGAGATAAAGATGAAGGATCAAGGTAGTGTTCCTTTGTTCTATAACAACAGAGCACCATAGCTCTTGCACATAATCCAGTATAGCATTAGAGGATGAAGCACATTGAGATACATATACACTTCATCCATGAGAAGGTGTTAAGTGGTGAGATAGATCTCAAGTTTGTGTCAACTAAAGAGAAGGTTGTTGACATCTTCACAAAACCCCTGAGTGCTGCAAAGTTTTGTCACTTTCATGAAAAACTTGGATTGTCGAAGTTTCCATTGAGGGGGAGTGTGCATGAAAATGTCACCTCCTAATGGAACTTGGTATTTGTAAAATGAAAAATGCATTGTAATAAAGACCTTCAAACATGTTTAAAATACCTTTGAGCATGTTTATACCTCCTTAGCTTCTTTTCCAAAAAAAAGTGTAGAAAGACCTTAAATGTGGTCTTCAGTAAACTCTTTAGTTTTATTGATTTTACTGGTAAACATCTAGTGTAATCATATTGTTAAGGAGGTCCTTTCTTATAAAATTCTCCTATATGCTTGGTTTCAAGTAACCTTTTACGAGAACTTGTGCGAACATGTAAAACTCACAAATCATACTTAGCCACTAATCATGGGATGATCTTTGGTATTCCAAATCTGTAGTACCAAAATGTAACTTGAGTATGATGAAGGTGTTATAATTCCGTTAACTTATATGTTAGCCTAAAACCTTTATGGTTTAATGATTGTAAATCTTGTAGTGAACCATGGGTAGGTAATCTATTGGCATATGTTAGCCCACTTAACATTAAGGGGGAGTGTTGGAACATAATGGTTAAGTGGGTTGGCCACATCTTATTTAAATATGGGTCCAACATTATATTATAGGTTAAATATTTAATAATAAGAAATATTTATATTTATATTATTAAATATTCAAACCTAAGAATATACTTTAGGTTAAATATTTAATAATAAGAAATAGTTATATTTCTATTATTAAATATTTTAAACCTTGGTATATGTGTCAACCGACATGGTTGAAAAGGTGAGTCAGGAGACATACCCGATCACCTCATATAAAAAGGACTTTGGGTCCTCATTTGATATATTTGAAAAAATAATATATCAAAGGTTTTCACCCTTGTGATTAGGGTTTCTAAGGAGGAGGTGATTTACTAGATGTAAAAAGTTCTCTACAATAAAGGTTACTTTTCACAAAGTGGTTTTTACCTTCAGGTTTTCCACTATAAATATTGTGTCCTATGTTATTTACTTTTGTAAGTATTACTTTATTATTATGCAATGTAATGTGATGTTTATTTATTTAATATTGCATAGTTTATTAATGTTGATTAAATCCGTAATTAATAGAATCCTCAAATGTTAACAACCAATAGGCTAGGATCACATGGAACACTCCTTTACACCCGTGGAAAACTCATGTACCTAGTGCAAAGGAAGAATTTGCAGCTAAGAGGTGTAAAGGGGAGTTGGGAAATAAGGAGAGAGGGGGTTAATGTTGTCGTAGGCTTAAACAATTCACATATATCAACAAGAATAATTCCACATCCAATTAGAGTAACAAAACAATGTAAAAATTAATAAGACATAATAAATCATAGACACATAATTCCATTGATTCATTTATCAAAGGCATAGATACCTTTCCTAGTTTTACAATATTATCATGTATGCAAAGTTCAAAATATAGAGTAGAGGAACATAAGACACGAACTAGAAGAATTACAGCTCTTATTACTTGATACAATAGTGTTAATCTCAAAATATACATTTAATCAAAAATTTCCAACCCCTTGAAATGGAGAATCCATTACAATTTATAGAATTACAAATATGTATCCTCGTCTATCTACCCCCACATGGATTTTCACCTATCCTCATCACTTGTGACAATTCATCTTCCTAGGAAGTGATTATTTTTCTTGTTGATGAAAAAGAACTCTTAAAATGTTGAATTGAGAATCACTTAAGTGAATAGCATGAAATAGCAAAGATTACATTCTTAATGAGAAATTAGAACATTGAGAGAGGAGGAAAGAGAGAAGGGGTTGATTGGTCCGATGAAGATAAAGTTATGTCTCGATGGATAATTTTCTGATTTGAAGCATGATGCTCACAAATTCTTCCTTTTGTGAGATGCATGTACACTCTAGACTACTTAATGAGTGTTTAGGAACACTGTTGTGATACATTCTAGTGCAATCCAAGGATGACTATGGACATCACTCATGATGGTTCTTTCCTGATCTCACAGTGAGAGTGAGGATCACTTTCTTGTTTCTTAGGATTTCACAATTGACCCTTATGATCACAAATCAACTCTATGATGCTTAAACCTTTTCATGTTTTTCCTTCACTTACTAAAATAGGCCTTCATCATGTGGGTGAAAGGATTACCCCTAAATGAAATTCTTGTCACATGGCCACTTATTGGAATGAAATGAGGTGATGAAAATGTTCTTCCTTCTTGAGATATACTCACACTATAGTTTTTAGGTGAGTGTTTAATTTCACTACCAAAGTGGATAACAACAAATGAAAGGGAGATGATTTTGTATTATTGTACAAAAAATGTTATAAATTAATATCATTACCTTCTTTACTTTCCGACTCCATAATATATTCATACACCTCATCTTCGCATGTTTCTCATGGGAAGGTTTCTTCTACCAATAAAGATACATTTGCACATCGGTGAAGAAGAGCAGAGGGCTACAATGGATCCATATTACATGAGTAAAGATATTTTATGGTATTCACAATGATTCTCACCTTCTTATAAAAATTCCTAGAATAGAGAACCTCTGTGAGCCCACTTTATTTACCTTTATTTTTAAATATTCTTTTCAATGCCCTTGATGGCTCTAAACCGAGATTCAATTATAATGTTTCTTCCTTTGAGGAATGACCACACTACTAGGTGTTTGATTAATTTTTAAAGAGAAATTCCCATTCATATGTTTCACATTTCAATTTTGAACATAGTGACACTTTCTTTCATTTCACAATTCATTTTTGGAAAAATATCTCACTTGAGAGGAAAACATGCCTATAAGATTTCTCAATTTAATCTTTACTTGAAATGCAGACTTCTTTCTCCAATTGGAAGGATTAACATTTAAATGGTACTTGAAGGAATGAATGGGAATGAATTCCATGTTCTTGATTTAACAAAATATTGAAAATAAATTGCTAAATTGAATTAACAATGTAGATATAGATATGCAATAAAGTACATATTTGACCCAAGTAAGTAAGCTAATAAATTTGAACACCCTAAGTGCAAGAGAGATGGTAAAATACTTGGCTAATTCACAATAATTTCGATGTTTTTCCGAGCTGGAAAACTAATGAAACATGAAAGAAGAGTGTCACGATTGGGCCCCAAAAAAGTAGAATTGTCGGGAATTCCGGGACTAGGGTGCTGGGGCACTGACTGCACCTCCTGCGGGCTCCTATAACTGCTCGTAACCTCAAAAACTTAGTTTCATAGGGTTGCAATATGATTGTTGGGTGTTGTCTTTGGTCACATGTATTTTGTTGTCTGATCACTGAGTTCACTTGAAACCGCAAAGAGAAATAGCACCTACAAAGCCCCAAAACACATCGAATCCAAAAAATAAAAAAGATGAAAATGGGGATTTGTACTGAAAGAGGGTTTGAAAATTGAAAACCTGCAAGCGAGGATCATGAGGGATGATGTGCACATCAAAGGACGTGTGAACGGCAATGTGAAGAGATCTCGGGAGGAGCGAGCATCAACCGAATGTGCATGCAAAGATTCGACAAACAGTAGAACCTGGTTAAGCCATAAAACTCTCCTCTATCTCATAGATCAAAAGACGTGTACATATAGGAGGTGCTGAGTAACCCCCAGTGTTGCAATCATGACAACTTGAGTAGAGAGGGGGAGTTACATTCCTAGAATAGAAGTGTAACTCCCAATGACACATATGACGCACTAACGTTGGCCTTGCGACGCGACCGATGCGTAAGAGAATCTCATAATGACCCCTAAATCACACATGGACCTATGATCTCACCTACGTGAGATGGCTCACCTAATGATGTGGAAAATACACACACCAACACCCCCCCTTCATTGTAAATTATGATGAGGCGGAAAGTCAGAAATGAGAAATGGGTCTCGGCACAAAGCCTAAAGAGGTACCCATGTACAAGAAGAAGTCCCAAGCAATGAAGGAAAACCCAGTGGGAAAAACATCCACCACAAGAGAACAAAACACTCTCTAATCTAAGAAAGATGCCAAATATGGGTCCCGGCTCTAGACGAGCCTGAAAAGGTACCCATGTACAAAGAGGCAATCTCTTGAAAAGAAGAAGAAGAGAGAATAAGAGGGAGACGAGAGGAATGCAGAAGATGTCATGGATGGATCTGAACTCTGCAGCTCTAGGAGGTCTCCCAGAAGAATGTCGATGATGAGATCCTCTACCTCTGGATTGAAGAAGAGCCACCCACACCGAACTATGTGCCTGCCCTTAGGAAGGACATAAATGACGTGTTGGAAGTCCGCCCACTCTGCAAAGGAAACCAAAGGCAAAAGTAGCACAAAGAACTCGAGTCCTGGTGCATGGAAGTGTGACATAGGTCTATCAAGTGAGTCCCAAGGAACCGAAGGTAATTCCACGTGTGTAGAACTATCAGAGTGAAGAGGAACACCCGTAGAAATGATGTCCAAGTGATGTGAAGGGAAAAAAACATCCTCCACAACAGAAAATGGATCCACAGCTGAGGGTGGATCAATGAAGGTCTCTGGAAATGTGGAAGTGACATGATTCTCGGAAGGGGCACTCCCAACAACAGAGATGATGAACTCCTCTGAAACACCTGTAGATGGATGAGGGACCTATAGTGCATCACAAGTAGACTCTGTGAAAAGATGAATAAGGTCAGGTAGATACTCGTCCCAATGAGGGGGCTCAATAAACAGAAGAGTGATGTATGATAGGTATGAGTCATCCAATGAAGGTAGAGGAGTGAAAAGGGCCTCACACACTGGAAGTGGAAAGGAGGTGGGTGTGATGACTATATGAGACTAAGAAGGGGACTGCTTGATATTTGATGAGATGTGGGAAGTGTCAACACTCTCTGGAATAGTGAGAGAAAGAGGAGAAGAGTCCTTTGTAGTACTCTCAACATCAGAACTGGATGCACAATCCTCGTCATCAGAAGTAGAACCAAGCGAGCCTGTGTCAGTGAAACTATCATCACACAAAGAAATAGAGGAGACAACTGAATCAGCAAAGCAACAATGGTGGCAGTATGTGAAGGGTCTCCATACAAGGACTGAAGAATGCTCCAGACATGGTGAGGTGGATCTGAATCTACCATGTGAAACCAGAGAGAATGAGAGACATGCATCATCATGTGACTAAAGACATGGTCACAAGTGTCAAGGAAGTCCTCTAGATGATGATGATCAGCATGTGTAGGAACTGGCCCAAGCAAGAAGGGTAAAAGACCCTCATGGGCGAAGTAATGTTCCATGGAAGCACGCCAAGCTGAATAGGTCTCTCTCTCGGTGAGAAGTGGCAGAGATGTTGTAAGGAAATCATACGATGCTCACATTTAGAAAGAGCACTCTCCATGATGAAAAATTCAAGATGCAAGGTGCACAAAAGCAAGACGTCGAACTCGGCCGATAATGCATCGTGTGTAAAAACCCAAAAGTACAAGCAACCCTCCAAAATGTGGCACTTTATAAAAGTAGTGTGTTTACAAAACTGACAATTCCATCACGTAATGTGTGAAAAATCATGCAACTTTGACTAAGGAAGCACTCAAAAATGAGCAACGAGTCAAAAGTTATGGCACAAATACAATTCCCGCAAATGATGGAAAAAGTCAATAAACGTTGCAAATGCATTAAAAAAGTGATCAAAACGAGTGCAAAGGGTATCATGTGACTACTCGTTGGAAACGGAATCAAATTTTAGCAGGGATTTATTTTGACTGCGAGGGGGGGTTAGCCTCCTACCAACCCCGGACCTCGCCCTCCGTCTTGTGGCGTAGGAGGATATTAAATAAGCCAAAATACATCCTTATAAAATTTACAATGCCATGAATGAAATGTTTTTAATCTTTAAAACATTAAAATAAGGAATTGATTTTACCAATAATCAATTTTAAGGATTCCTCGTTGAGATGGAGGCCACGTGCTTGTAAGAATCGCAATTTTGCAACTTGTTGCCAACAAAAAAGGTGTTTGAGCGATCAATGATCAAAACAAAAACTTGTCGTGACCAAGTGAATTTAAACATTTGGTGTCACCACGTTTGAGAACTATCACCACGTGTTTGGTGAGTGGAAGAAAATGCTAGAGAAGACAGAAAGGCACAAAGTTGCGGGCGTTGAAACATCTTTGGAGCTGTAGAGGATAAAACATGTGGGAGAAGTCTGTAGATGCTAAGCTAGTGAGTCACAAGTTGAAAAATGGCCCTGTGTGTGAGGTGACAAAGCAAAGGAAATAGACCTGTCTTAAAACATGAGACCATGTGCAAAGGAAATGGCGTTGTTTGAGCTTAGAGGTCGATAGAAATCCCTCAGCCTGGCAAGGCAAAAACGACACAGTCTGAGTTCGTCCAAACCAAGCCAAAAACTAGTCAAGAGCCAAGATCTATGGGTAGGGAGGATTCCACACGTTGCAGAGTTGAAAGGAGGCTAAAGTGACTCTCAGGCCTGAGAAACGAGTTGTGCAGGTTAGCAAGGTAAGTGGTAGAGTGAATGCAAACACAAGGAGGCTCAACCCAACGGAACATGAGCACAATAGCAACTCTACGAGAAGTGTAAGGTAGAGTCGATCTCAAATGTGAAGATCTCAAGTCAATCACTATAGGTTTGGGTTCAATGCAGCCACGAGAAGATTAGAACACAAGCTGGGCAGACCAAAGCACGAGTAGACTTCAAACTACTGCAAACTGAGCCCTTTGTTAGGGTGAAAACATGATGTAAAATCCTGAAAAGCTAATGCAAAATGATGCAACAATGAAACCTGACCAAATGCAATGAGTGACAGAGTCCCAAAAAGCTGAGTCGTGAATCAATGCACAACAAACAATGGCAGGGATGGATGCTCAATGGTGGAGCCAAAAACTCCAAACCAGCCCGAGTATACACGAGTCATAGACCAATGTGAGGAAGGGCTTGCAGAATATCAAATGACCAAGAAGGAGCACCTTGAACCTATAATTTTCTCTCAACACATAAAACACCAGCATAAAACCAAACACAAGAACCTCCTTTTTTAAAAAAATAATACCCCAAAACACGCATGCAACCCTGGAGATTTGAGCGGTTCAAGGAAACTAAGCCCGAAATCAATGCAATAAGAGCACAACTAGAATATCCATTAAGACACATGCTGAAAGAGATCGTATATCATGCAGGAAGCGGAAAATATGCACAGAAACACCGATGAGTGCATGGATCCACAAGATCTACTCTGATACCATGAAAGAGGGTTTGAAAACCTACAAGTGAGGATCACAAGGGACGACGTGCACATCAACGGACGTGTGAATGGCAGCGTGAAGAGATCTCGGGAGGAGCAAGCATCAACCGAATGTGCATGCAAAGATTCGACAAATGGGCAGAACCTGGTTAAGCCATAAAACTCTCCTCTATCTCATAGATCAAAAGACATGTACATATAGGAGGTGCTGAGTAACCCCCAGTGCTGCAATCATGACAACTCAAGTAACGAGGGGAGTTACATTCCCGAATAGAAGTGTAACTCCCAATGACACATATGACACATTGATGTGCTAACGCACCGATGCACTGACACGTAAGAGATTCTCATAATGACCCCTAAATGACACATGGACCTACGATCTCACGTAAGTGAGATGACTCGCCTAATGATGTGGAAAATACACACACCAATAGTACCAATCCCAATAGTCATCCGACTAAGTGAAATTATGATCCATGCACTACACTACATTTAAAACTCTATATAGTTCTATGTGTGTGTGTGTAAAATCATTCCCTAGGTAACTCTTATTCCACACACACTTAAATAGTGAGCAATAGCTAGATGTAGAAAATGTAGATAGATGTGTGCATGGAAAAATGAACTTCCCCTCTTATAAAGTGTATGTAGAAGAATGTAGTCCCTTGTACCTTGAATGGATGCTAGATGGATTCTTTAATGCTCTTGTAATGCCTTTAGATTCAACCTTAGGTGATGATAGTATATGCTTAGTTTTTTTCCCTTCATTATGATCACATACCTTTATTTATATAATTCCCTTGCTTGAATTTCGTAATTAACCACTAAAAAGGTTGACCACCAAGAAGTGTCCAAAGTCAAACAGGCAAGAAGGTGTGTGAGACCAAGAAGGCAAATAGAAAGAAAGAGAAAAATTCCAAAGACAGTGGCCATTTATTACTTTTCTCACTTAAGAATCATATGAATCGTGGTATGTGATCAGGACTAGAAATATACCCAAAGTTCATGATTTAGTATCTACATTTTCCCCACTTTATGTTTTTAAGTGAATAATTGATATAATAAATTATATAAGAGATGCATACCTAATAACCATGTAGATCGATGGTGAAAACATGTCGAGGAGACAAGAAAAAGTGTGTCATTGTAAAAATGAATTATGGAAACTAGAGAAGAGGAAGTGAAAAGGACCCTAGGGGTGAAAGCATATGTGTGATGTTGTGTTGTACTTTTTTAAAAGTTTTTATGCTTGATGATGTGATTGTTTCTTCCTATAAGGACGAACCTACAAAAGATAAGATAAAAGCGAGTATTCGAATATGTGTATATGAAAATTTTGATCAAAACTCATAAAAAGTATGTAAAAGTATGTAAAAAGTGAAAAGGAAAATGTGCACCTGATCCTTGATGAGTAAAAGGAGATAGAAAGGATCCTATTTTTTTAGAAGAACAAGCTTTCTTAGGTGATCTCACGCCGTTTCACCAAGTGTGATTTTTGGGCGGTCTCACGCCAGTTGTTGAAGAAGTGCGAAGAATAAGTGTAGGGAAAAGTTCTAATGTTATTCTCCAACCTTTGACTACTTCCCAAAGTGTAAACACCATTACAAATGGTTTGTTCAAATTTGATCCATTTCAATCTAGTTTGATCCAACATAAAAAAAAAAAAAAGAGGAGAAAGTATGCATGCTTTGAGTTCTAAAGGATTGTGCCCATCCTATAAAAATTGTTGTGTAAACTACGTGAACCTGTGTCAATCTGATAAAAATAGTGTAAATTTTCCTTAGTCACAAGCATCTAGAAAGGGTTAGGGGCACCCAGAGACACTACTATCTATGTCGGGGTGCTTTGGTGTTTGTGTTGTCTTTGAGAACCCAAGTCATATTTTGGGTCATTGCTGAGACTAAATGTTGTGTTGTACCGGTACTAAAATGTGTTGTACTATGACTATGAATTTTTTTATGGGGTGAATAACTCCCCCAATGATGTCCCCTTATTTGGGATGCATGTGACGTTATAAGGAGTGTACAGACCTAAAGAACGACTAGACATTTATTTGAAACTAAAGCCCTACAAGGGGGAAGGAAATTTTCTTGGTAGAAACCAAGGCACATGAAAATAAAGTGGCTAGAAGTGTTATTTCAAACAAGATAAACACACATATAGAATAAAAGATGTAAGCTAGCAAGTAAGAAGAAGCAGTGTAGACCAAAAAAGTGGGTTGCAAACATGAGATATCACTCACGATGTTGCAAAAAAATTGAGGCCAAAGTGACCAAAGGTAAAATCTATAAACCACATTATACAATATCAAGAAATGACAAACATTGGAAAGAAAGATATCAAACAACCATCGTAGTAAATAGTTCTTGCAAGAAAAATTCTACACATGAAGCACCCATTAACATGTTATAAAGAAATAAAATATGTTAAAGCTGTGTATGATCCGATACAATGTAGTGTGCTAATATGAATAGGAATTAGTATAGATTAAAAAATAGCACTGTAATGTGTACAAAAGTGGATACCCCAAGGATCCTACTTCCAGACCGGTAAAAGGTACATTTACAAGCATCCATCCTATGTGTAATGTTCTTTGTAAATTCTACAATCACAACTAGAAGGAAAGTGAACACGAATTTGTGTATGATAAAGGTAATGACATACAAAGTATATGTCTAACATAGTAAAAAAGTCTATATGCAAGAATAAATAAGCAAGACCAATTTGAAACCAAGATATGCAATATGTAAAGTGATTGTGATAGGATCCGTGTTCCCCCTCAAGTGAATGTGAATAAGTATACATGAAATGAGGTTCATTTATAAATTCCCCCTTAGCAGTAGAGAATGAACCATAAAATAAGAGTATGTCATCAGGAAATGGTTTTAATTATGCACTAGAAAGATATGATTGATAAAACATAGAGTGTAGAGAGTAATGAGTTTTTTGAGGTTCATTTTAGGTTTATACCCTCATCAGTCAAGTATGAACCATGGAACTAGAGTGTGTCATATGGTAGTTATAATGTGTGAAAATGTGATGTTAAAATAATGTGTCATGAATATGTCGAGTGTGAAATGTGTGGTGTGATGTGATGTGAGGTTCATGAATTTAGTAATCCCTCAACAATCAAGTGTGAACTATAGCACAAGAGTGTGTCATTGGGTAATGACGATACAAGTGTATCAAGATGTGCAAGATGCATGTGATAGACTAGATGTGATGTGTAGAGTGAACAATTACAAATGCAAGACATATGATAATTCTAGAAGGGGGAGAGTAAGTATAATTCCCCCCAAGTGTATGTTGATCAATATGTTATCTAGTTAAATATAAATATGAGGGTCTTCCACCTAATTCTTGCAAAGATAAAGGTGTGCGATCATGCTCTAATAATAGTAATGTATGAGACAGATGATGTATCGGTGAATGAGATCTATGTGCATGAGACCTATGAGGTGATGGACACCTATGTGAAGTAGAGCGTGAAGGTGGTGAACACCTATGTGAATCAAAGTGTGGAGGTGATGAATACCTATGTGAAGCAGAACGTGGAGGTGATGAACACCTATGTAAAGGGAAGTGGGGAGGTGATGTATATCTATGTGAAGGATCCATCCGAGTGGTGGACCTAGAATGATTTGATGGACTAGTCGATCAATGATACGGTTGTAGGTCGTGAGCAAACAAGAAATCTAGGATTATATTGTGCTTTATATTTGAGAGGTCTCGTGGAGCTAGATGCTCTAGCGAGTGCAATGACCACCTCAAGAAGATATTATGGCCATGGTGTGGATGGTGAAACACCATTGATAGAAATGAATCACCTGTTGTAAATGAACTTTATACACAAGTGATTCATAGAGGTGATAGCCTAAGTTGCACGAATCCAGGAATACCTAAGAACATTTCACACCCTTTAACTGATGGTGCCATGATAAAATGCATAAGCACGATAAGAGGATGACAATAACTAGAATCTCAACATAACCATATGATTGAGGAACTAGATATGAAATTTGTGAGATTGGATAACCAATAGTGACAAGAATTGCAATAGAACATGCACTTACGCAAAATGATGGATCAACCATAGTGTTATTGATAGAAATAGATCCAATAGAATCACTAATGTGCAAGCAATCAAAAGATAATGTAACATGATAGTCATGATAGGAGAAATAAATGATCAGTGGATATGTCTTAACATGAGAAACTTGAAAATTAAGAGCACCCGATGCAGCAGGAGGCCTTTGCATGATATGTATGATTAGCTAAAGATTCAGTCACTTATTTTTCATGTTTAGGAAGAGGATTGTTGAATATCTCGGGCTTGTGATTTTCATTGATCGATGTAGAAGCTTTAGGCTCACGAAGATTGATTACATTAATATCAATAAGATCTTAAATAATATTTTTAAGTTTGAAACATCAATCTGTAGAATTCCCAATGCATTGATGATAGTCACATTTGAAATTTTCAATTTAATGCGACCTTTAGGAAAAGATGGGTCCAGATTGAGTAATGGTGAAAGCATAATAATATTTTTCTCAATGATTTGTGGTAATAGAATATGCATAGCATAAGGAAATTTAAACATGTGCTTAGGTGGTTTCCATTCAAGCGTTTTCAACATTATATACAACATTGATAGTAGCTTTAGCTTCAAATATGTTTTTAGATGTCTTGCAAGTTGATTTTCTCTTAAAGCACATCGAAGATGAAGCTTTCTCATGATACTTAAGCTTTCCTATAGTTAAGAGATTAGTTTCACATAGCTTAATATCATGACAAAAATTATTAAATGATGAATATTTCTCGAAGATAACACTCTCCTAGAGAGGAGGTAATAGAATTTGGACAAATAGTTCTTGAATTTCAGATTCTGTAAGGACATTAGAAATATTATCTAAGTTTTTCTTATATCACAAGACATAATCTGCTAGATGTTCATTACATCCTTTCTTAAGTTGTGCTAGTTGAGCATAGGATATCTTAGAGCTGATATTAATAGAGAAATGAGAAATAAAAAAATCATCTAAATGTGTAAAATATGTTACTAAATAGATAGGTACATCATAGAACCAATGCATTTCATAATCTTGAATGCTACGAGGAAATATATTTGATAGTAAAGTGTGATAATCCACATAATCTAGGCATACTACGTGAAATGCTCGAAGATTCTCTTAAGGTTCACCATGTCCTTTGAATATGGGTAGCTTAGGGGTCACAAAAATTAGGTGAAGTGAATATATTGAAATGGGGAGTGAAAAAGGAGTGTGAAGGAGTAAATTGGAATCCATAGATGAGAGGCACGATAGGTAGCCAATTAAAGCTGATGAATTTGAGTTTGTAAGTATTGATATAAAGAAGTTAAATCAGGAGTATTCGAAGAAGTGTTAGGTTGTGTATTAGAAGCATTAAGTTGAATGTTGGGAGCAGAAGTAGCGGGAATGAAAGTAGGAATATTAAGGGGTTGGATGGATGCTATATCAGCCAAGCAAGAACCAACAAGAGGTTCGAAGAAGCATCATGATATTTTTTAGAAGCAATCAAAGCATGAATAATATGTGGAAGTTGAGCAGGATTATCATACAGATCTTGACGAAAAATTTTGAGCTTGTCTAATTGTTCTTGATAAACATTTGTATCTTCATCATATGAATGTTCACTATCAAATGCTTCAATTTTTTTGAGAGGAACTTGTTGAGATTTAGCAATTGGATTATCAATTTCAACCATTGATCTAAAAACCCTATGGGTAGATGGAGGAAGCTCGAGATGCTCAAAAGACCCAAAATAACCACTACGGGTGATGGGAATAAGTAGAAGAACTTAGAAAGAAGTTTGGAATTGAGAAACAAGTTCACCAAATGATTTAACAAAATATTGAAAATAAATTGATAAATTATAATTAATTAACAAAGCACATATATAGATATGCAATAGAATATATATTTGACCCAAGAAAGTAAGCTAATAAATTTGAAAACCTAAGTGTAAGAGAGAGGTAAAATAATTAGCTGATTCACAATAATTCCAAGGTTATGTCGAGCTGGAAACTAGTGAAATAGGAAACTAGAGTGTCGCATGACCAAGCCCATAAAAATAAAAAATGTCGGGAATTCAGGGACTAGGGCACTTGTGTAGGGTCGGGGTTCCTAAGGTGTTATATACCTCCTTTGGGTGCATGTGACTACTCAGAACCTTATAAACATAGTTTTGCAAGGTCTCAAGATATTCATTGGGTGTCACCTATGCTCACCTATATGTTTCTATCTAATCGCCAAGATTGCTAAAAACCCTACAAAGAGAAAGAGCACCTATAAATCCCAAAGAAAATCAAATCTTAAAATTAAAAAGATGCAAATGGGGAGTCATACTGACCCTGGAGATCACCTAACTGAGTGAACTTAGGATCTAGGTGTTGCACTACATTTCAGACTTCATGTAGTTCTGCATTTTTGTGTGTGTGTAGAATCATTCCCTAGGTATCTCTTGTGTCAGACGTACTTGAATATTGAGAAATATATAGATGTAGAAAATGTAGATAGATGTTTGCATGGAAAAATGAACTTCCCCTCCTATGAAGTGTATGCATAAGAATGCATTCCCTTGTCCCTTGAATGGATGCTATATGGATGCTTTGATTCTCTTGTAATGCCTTTAGATGCAACCTTAGGTGATGATAGTATATGCTTAATGTTTTGTCCTTTGTTATGATCACATAGATTTTCATTTATATGATTCCCTTGCTTGAATTTTGTAATTGACCACTAAAAGGCCAACCAAAGAAGAAAATAAGATGCCCAACGACTAGATAAAGGACCCAAAAGGTGCGAGAAAGATACAAAGATGTCAGGGTGCCTAGAGGGGATGGGGGCACCTAAGTGTTGACATCCTAGCTAGGCCATGGTGTATAGACTCAGAAAAACTAAAGTGTCCAAATTGATAATGGGCAAGAAGGTGTTAGAGACCAAGAAGGAAAATAGAAAGAAATAAAAGAGGCCAAATACAAAGTGGTCAATTATTACTTTTATTGCTTAGGAATCATATGAATAGTGGTATATGATCAGGACTAGAAATATACCCAAAGTGTGTGATTTAGTGTATACATTTCTCATCTCCCACACTACACTAAAACACTATGATTTCCACCTCCTCCGAATTACAATATGTGAGATCCTTATCGGGCATGGATCAAGTGTTTAGAAACACTTCTCAAGGTATGCATTTCTTGAGATTACTTCTTTCCTCACTCACTGTTATCTTCTCACACCATGATCATGATGATCATCCTCTTGATAACTTGAACTTGAATGGATATCTTGATGTTTCATATCATTTTTCAGACCCCACGATGTTCTTAGTTTCTCCCACTTCCCAAGTGATTGTCTTTCACACCCACAGTGACTCACTATGATCCGTTTCTCATCCTAATCTAATTCATATCATGATTTTAACCTTTGGAGATATTATTATTTATGATGATGTCTCCTTCATGATATAAAAATGCTTAGGATGACTCTCTTCTATCACAATTGGAATTATTTATCTCCTTTCACTGAATTGTGTTGTGTAGAGATCTCCCATAACAATGCTTTAAGATCCTGTGGAGTGTTTCTTAACTTTTTTAGACCACAAGACAACATCCCAACCTTGTGATGATTAAAAAGTAACAATATAAGAAAAAATTGATTTTCAACATCTTTCTGGACTGAAATTCAAAACTTTCTATCTTTAGCAGGAGTCTAGCCAAGACATTGCTATCTTTAGCAACTTTGCACCATTTTCACTCACTTATGTTCCTTTCCTATCTAGAAGACTACAAATGTCAAGAATTCACCTCATTTTACTACTTTATATTTTTATACATACTCATTATGAACACATGTTATTTTCATTAATTACACCTCTTATGTCGATTGTGACAAAAATAGGCTTGAAATTATGGGTTTTATTCTATGACTCCTGCTAAAAATTTTGGATGATTCCTTCATCATGATGAGTGGTAAAATTATTTTTCATCAGATGGGGCATAATACTGAGAAAAACTCAATCCTCCTTATCTTGAAAAATCAATAATTCCATCACAAACAAAATGGCTCCAATAAAACTAGATTTTTTACGATCGTTTACTCCAAGTTTGGAAGGTTTCACCCATCGATCTTTGAGAAAATGAAAAATTATTTAAGTGTGGAATAATGTTGAGATAAAATTCGTTCCTCAATATCCCTTAAAATCAGCTACTTCACTACATAAAAAATTAGCTTCAATTAAACTATATTTTTCAAGGATGGTTTTCTCCAATTTTCAAATTATTTCACCCACCAAATCTTTGGGAGATGAATAAGGGTCTCATTTTCCTTATTTTTTTGTGACATGGTAGAAATCGATGGATTTTGGAAGGTGTGACAGCAAAAAACTCACCAAATTTGCTAACTGTGTGGAGGAAATGAGTAAAAATGGTGTTAAATTGTGTTTTATCTCACTTTTATGATGTCTTGTTGACTATAGATAAAACTTGTGTTAAATGTGAGCTTGAGTGAGGTTGAGATATGGTTTTCATGGTGTAATGGGTTGAATTGGGATAGAAGGGATAGAAAGGGGCTCCTTGGAGCAAGATGATTCCAAGTGTCATCATGGGATCAAGTGTGAGCAAGGTTGAATAAGCTAAGCAAGCACCCAGGGAGCTAAGAGAGATCACATAAGGAACCGGATGGGGGATTTCTCATCGGTGAAATTTATTATCCATATTATCACCTTAGTGAAAGGGGAAAAATTTTTAGCAATGGAGCAAGGTACTAACACGTGGTAGTATGAGGAGGGGGCTTGAAAGAAGCACATGGGGGCTACAAAATGCACTAGGAAGTTGAGTGAGGGTCACATGGAAAACCAACAATGGGAATTTCTCATGGGAACATTTTTGTCCCTATTTTCCCTTGGTGAAAGGTAAAAAGGGATAGAAAAGGGATCAATAAATAAATATTATGCCAAGTGTTGAAATTTGAGTTGGCTTGGGGAAAAGGGGTTAGCCAAATAAGCACCCTGTGCAACTAGAAGAGGTCACATGGGTAACTAGATAAAGGGATTTCTCATGTGAACACTTTCTTATCCCCTATATACCCTTGGTTAAAAGTGACAAGATGGACACAAAATTGTGCCATGGAGTAAGGTGTTGACATGTGGCAAGTCAAAATTTTGGCTAAGTATTGAGCCTACATAGTGAGAACTTAAAAACTTCACTCTCGGAGCTTGGAATGGTATTTTGAGATGAAATTTTTATTATTATGACTCCACGAGGCCTTATAAGATTAATGGAATAGGTTTCATAACTTTATTCTTCCTGAAACTCCAAAAAATGGCTCCTTTTTCTTTGGGATAGCGGGGTGTACCTAGAAAGATTGAAATGTTTCAAGAAATCATCAAGTTGTGGATCAAATATGACTCTTCAACCATATAAATGATTCTTCCATGTTTCCATTTCCTATTTTTTTTCTTCCTAAATCCCTATAGAGCTCCCATAATCATCTAAAAATTTCGGGCTCGTGATTTAATTGTTCATCCATTATACCTAAAAAACACGCTTTTGCATAGATTGTCCCTAAACCATCAAATATTCCCTAAATATTCCTAAACCACTTCCAACACCTTCTTGGATCTCTAATACAACCTATAAATTATTATGATATTTCAAAGTCTCTCTATCTAACCTCTATCTAGATAGGGCCATATAGAGAGTTGGCCCCCCAACTCAACTCACTTTATTCGATGGAGGAAGGCCTATCTATACATATGGGTGGCCCTCTCTCTCTATCTGGAAGGCCTATCTAACTCTCTGGGTCGCCCTCTCTCTCTATCTAGAAGCCTAACTATATGGGTTAATTGTTTAAAACATATATATGGCAGTCTTGGAGGATGCACATGTGTCTTAAAATAGCCAAAGTTGACCTTTCTAAGCATGTTAGTGAGTTAGTCTTCTATTGCACTTCAATGAATGGAATGATGAGCTTTATCATACCCTTTTGTAATCTTGCACATGTTTATACAATTCATTATGAGAACTTGAAATTTCAATATTATCATACACAATAGACATACTAACCGAGAATAGGGATTTGGGAAGGCTTTGGAGTAAATTTTCACATTTGGCTTGGTTGTCATGTTTCAAATTTTAAATTTTTGGGTTAGTAAAATTGCATGACAACAGATTGACTTTGACTTGGGGACATTATACATTAAGGGAAAATAGATAACCTTAGCATTCTCTTGGGTGGGCAGACTAGTTCCTTTTCAAATTGGGATATAGAGTCATCTCTTCACTACTAACATAAGCAACAAACACATAAATGGAGAATCCAAAATGCACATAACATAAAGGGGAAACAAACTAAAGAGGAAAATAAATGCACAATTAAAAGAGAAACTATGTTACAGGGGGATGTAAATTCATTTAGGTGGGAGGATATTATACACATGCCCGAAAATGAGTTGAGAGAACTACATACCATCATAGAACAATGGGTTGAATTCATACTTTGGAAGCTCAAAGACTATCATCTCGATCATCTCATGCTCTCCGATGTCCCTGCATGGTTTGAGAGGAAGGAGAGAGACCAAGATTACATATTCATATTAATACCGTATATAGAACACTTTTTTATCCAATGAACATCTTATGATATGTTTGAAATTATTTCCTTTTGTATTCTTCACTTGATGATTTGTGAATATGAGAAGCCATCCCTCCATGTTCTAAAAAATTAAGTCAAAGTTTTTTTCATGAAATAATTCATCATCCTTAATTGAATTTTATAGCATGGTATCATCTCCAAAATTAGTGGAGTATTTGGATGTGATGAGAACAAGTTGGCTAACTCTTTTCACAAGACTCTTGCACATTCTCACTTTATTGTCTTAAACAATTACCTTAAACAAAAACTAGCTCAACATTGGCCTTGATGTCATTTTTATCGCGGAGGATTTTCCTCGTGACTGAAAATATCCATAGGAGAGTCAATAATCTCCTTTCCTTTCCATTCATATTCTTCTTAAAAAAATTGGAAAGGGAAAAATCGCCTTCACATTCATACTCATCTACCGAGGCTTCGAAGACAACATTGATTTTACTTGTTTGTTCTACTCCATTATGAGACATTTTTATTCAAAAGGAGAAACACAACTTGACTCATACTTATCTTGTATTCCCATGGCATAGGTCAGGATCTCAAGACTAAGTTGAGGGTCTTAAATTTCTTCCTCAATAATCAAAATGTATTACATGAATCCCTCTTTTAAAGATGTCATATACTCATTATCATCTTCATTTTAAAAACTCTTCGCATTGGGCCTCGGGAGCTGATTTTAAATCTGATCTTCATATATAGCTTGAGGACTCACTTGAAAACATTTCCTCCTTATGATCCATAATTCTTTCCATCCATGGGTTACCTACTTTCAAGTTAAGGCATGCCTAGTTTTTTTAATTCAAATAGAGGAAAAATATCCATACTGTGTGGGAAGGTAAAACCTTTTAGTTCAAGTTTTATCAAATTGTCTTCATGACATGAAGGATAATACAAGTGTTGGAGTAGAAAATTGAGGATAATATTTTACTCCATCTTGCACACCTCCTAGAAAGTCCTATTATTCGTAGGGAAATAGGAAAACTCCATACTCACTATGGTGATTAGCATTACACTCCTTTGGTGATGATAAGAAAACAAAATTTCAGAGGGTTCATAATCTATTTGTTCATCTATAATTTTATTAAGAAAAGAAATGGTTTTTCCATATTCTCCACTTCATCATTGGGAATTTGTGAATCAAATAAGGAACTGAAATTGTAAATAAATCCATCACTGATTGCCTCAAATTCATATTCCCAAAGAACTTAAGTCTGGGATGGAGGATTTATTCCATGAACATCTTCGTGGTTGGTAGAGTCCTCGAAAATAAATGGATCATCTTTCATAGAACAATAATCTTAATCTTTTGTAGACATTATTTATCCAAAGGGTTGTGCCTCAATCCAAAATGAATTTATGAATGGAGGTTAAAGTTTCATGTTTTCTTCATCATCCTCCAAGGTGCTGATTTGAATTTCATTGGAAGGTTTAAGGATAGAGAATTCATGAGAAGTGCATAAGATTATTTCAAGAAAAAACACCTCATAATATGGGAAATCATCATAATCTACTTCCGAAGGATGAATCTCTTCTTCCTCATCATTATAGAGTGCTTCAAGTTATTCATATCTTTCTTGCATAGCCTTAGCATAATTTAGAATCTCAAGATTGGTTTTAGGATCATAATTTCCTTCTCCAACACTCAAAATCCTTTACACAAACTCTCCTTTCAAGGATTTCATTTCTTCATCTCCATATGCAAGAAAATCATCCAAAGGAAGAGAGATAAAAGATAATTTTTTGATTTTCTTTGTCAACGTTGTGAAGTTAAAAACATTAACTTTAGTTGATTATTCACGATCATGCCATTCATACAAAAATTATATATCTCTTCTATATATTTCTCATCAATATCTTAGATTATTTATCATCAATAAGTGCAAGTTCCATCTTCTTTCCTCTAGCAGCAATCGCTTGAATTGAAGCAACCATGATTTCATGAAAATATGTTCACAAGAATAAAATTTATTTCTTCTATACGTTCTTTTTATGGCTACTAAGTAAATGTTATTGACATTCATTCCTTTGGCTGATTGCAGATTTTGTTTGAAGCAAGATACTTCTTCAATGTGTTGTAATCTATGTTTTTGTAAGAGTTAGTCCAAAATGATGGTTAATCATAAATATACATATCCGATGGTCATTTTCTTCTTCATTTTTTTCACTCATTGGTTTTGAACACCAATCTTAAATTTTTGTTGTCATGACATGGGAAAGGAATGTGACATGGATTCATTCCTTAATAGAGTCACCTTCAAAAATATGATTTTACTTTGAAACCTGATTTTTGGAATTATATATTTTTATGTATTTTCCAGATATCTTTAAGGGTGTACAAGGTTAGATCTCTCCCTAGAGTCACCAAAAATATTAGAAAAATAATTTTTCTTGTTGCAAATTATTGAGTTTTCACCAATGGTAATGAGGTTAAGCCCCTTCTTCTTATGTATGGGGAGGCTCCCATTATTGAATGTAAACTACTTAAATAATTGGGGTGGCCAATAGGTTAGGGATCACACATGAACACTCCAATGAACCTGTGGAAAAAAAATTCACCTAGTGCAAGGGAAGAATTTGCAGCTGAGATAGGTAAAGGGGAGTTTGGAAATAAGCAGAGAGAGGGTTAATGCTATGAGTAGGCTTAAAAAATTCACATACATCAACCAGAGTAAGTCCACATCCAATTAGAATAACACAATAATGTAAACAATGATAAGACCTAACAAGTCATAGACACTTAATTTAATTGATTCATTTATCAAAGGCACATACACCTTTCTTGGTTTTACAATATTATCATGTATGCAAAGTTCGAAAGAGAGAATAGAGAAACATAAGACAAGAACTAGAAGAACTACAACTCTTATTACTTGACGCAGATTAGTGGTAATCTCAACAAAATACATTCAATCAACAATTTCTAACCCCTTGAAATGAAGAATCCATTCCAATTTATAGACTTACAAATTGTCTCTTCATCTACCCCCACATGACTTTTCACCTATCCCCATCACTTGTGACCATTCATCTTCCTAGGAAGTGATTATTTTCCTTATTGATGAAAAGGGACTATTACAATGTTGAATTGAGGGTTACTTAAGTGAATATGACAAAATAGAAATTATAAGATGGAGAGAGAAGGGGTTGACTAATCCAATGAATATGAAGCTTTGTCTAAGGGGACTTTTCTTATTTGAAGCATGATACTCACAAATTCCTCCTTCTATGAGATGCATAGACACTCCATACTATTGAATGAGTGTTTAGGACAGTTTGCAAGAAATTCGGGGATGACTATGGACATCAATCATGATGGTTCTTTCTTGACCTCGCAGTTGAGAGTGAGAATCGATTTCTTATTTCTTAGGATTTTACAATTGACCCTTGTGATCAAAAATCATCTCTATGATGCTTAAACCTTTTCATGTTTGTGCTTCACTTACTGAAATAGGAATTCATCATATGGGTGAAATGATTTCCTCGAAATCAATTCTTGTCATATGGCCACCTATTGGAATGAAATGAATTGATGGAAATGTTCTTCTTTCTTGAGATATGCTCATAGTACAATGTTTTAGGTTTGTTTTTAAGAACACTACCATGTGGATAACAACGGATGAAATGGATATGATTACCCATTCTTGTACACACATGGCTATGAATACATATCATTACCTTTTTAATTTTCCTAGGTATAAAATATGTTTATACACCTTCTGTTCACATGATTCTCATGGG
The DNA here is from genome assembly GCA_018340775.1 of Taxus wallichiana var. yunnanensis. Taxonomy (NCBI): domain Eukaryota; kingdom Viridiplantae; phylum Streptophyta; class Pinopsida; order Cupressales; family Taxaceae; genus Taxus; species Taxus wallichiana. The sequence continues at coordinate 627,550,404 of CM031237.1, read as the reverse complement.
AAGGTTTCCGCCACCGAGAAAGATACATTTAGATACCAATGAAGAGCAAGGGGTTGTGATGGATCCATATTACATGGGTCAAGATGTTTTATGGTATTCATGATGATTTTCACTTTATTATGAAACTTCCTAGAATAGAGAACCTCTGTGTGCCCACTTTCTTTACCTTTCTTTTGAAATATTCTTATTCAATGCCCCTTTATGGCACTTAAGTGAGATTCAATTACAATGTTTCTTCCTTTGAGGAATGACCACACTACCAGGTGTTCGATTGATTTTTTAATAAAAATTCTTGTTCATTTGTTTACCATTTCACTTTTGAATATTTGTATGCCCTCTTTCACTTCACAATTAATTTCTTGGAACAATATCTCACCTAAGTGGAGAACATGACTATAACAATGTTCAATTTACTCTTCATCAAAACATACTTCTTTCTTTAGATGGAAGGATTGACCTTTGAATGGGATCTGAAGGAATGAATGGGAATTTATTCCATGTTCTCATCTCACATGCTACACTGAAACACTATAATTTCCACCTCCTATGACTTGAAAGATGTGAGATCCTTATCAGCATGGATCAAGTGTTTAGAAACACTTCTTGAGGTATGCATTACTTGAGATGACTTCTTTCCTCACTCAGATGATCTTATCACACCATGCTCACAATGATCATATTATTGATAAATTGAACTTGAATAGATCTCTTTATGCTTCAAATCATTTTCAGCCCCCACCGTGTTTTTGGTTTCTCCCACTTCCCCAAGGACTATCTATCACACCCACAAAGTGATTCACATTGACCTATTTCTCATCCTAATCTAATTCATATGATTATATTCACCTTTAAAGAGATAATTAGTGATGATGATGTATCCTTCATGATGGAAACATTCTTAGGATGACTCTCTTCTATCACAATTGGAATGAGTTAGCTCCTTTCACCGAATTATGTTGTGCATAGATCTCCTAGGAATAATGATTTAAGAGCCGTGGATTGTTTCCTAACTTTTTCAGACCACAGAAAACATCCCAACCTTTTGATGATGGAAAAAAGCAACAATATATGAAAAATTAGATTTTCCATAACTTTTTTGACTAAAATTAGAAACTTTCTAGTTTTAGCGGGTCCTAATCAGATCTGCATTTTTAGCAAATTTACATTGTTTTCACTCACATGATGTTATTTGCCTATCTAGAGGACCACATATTTTGATAATTCACCTCATTTGAATAATTTATATTTTTATACACTTGCTAGAAACACACTTTATTTTTATTAAGTGCACCTCGGAGTGTCAGTTGCGTTGAAAATAGTCTTGAAATTCTAGGTTTTATTCCAGGATTCCCTACTCCAAATTTTGCATATTTCTTTGTCTACATGAGGGGGTAAAATGATTTTTTTATCATATGGGGTAGAATACTAAGAAAAAATCAGTCCTTTGTATCTTGAAAAATTATAAATGCCATCGCAAATGAAATAGCTCTAATAAAACTAGATTTTTCAAGAATCCTTCGCTCCAAGTTTCGGATGGTTTCACCTGTCGGATCTTTGAGAAAATGAAAAATTATTAAATGAGGGAATAATTCTGAGATAAAACTCAGTCATCAATATCCCTTAAAACTAACTACTTAATTGCACAAAAATTATCTTACGTGAAACTAGATTTTTTGAGGATCATTTTCTCCAATTTTTAAGTGATTTATCCGTCGGATCTTTAGGAGATGAAGAAGGGTCTATTTTTCATTTCACTATTATGTCATGAAATCCATTATTGTAGGTAGGAAGGTGTGATAGAAAAAAATTCACTAAATTGGCAAAGCTGTGTGGAAGAAATGAGCAAAAATGGTGTTATATTGTGTTTTATCTCACTTTTATGATGTCCTGCTGACCATAGATCAAACCCGGGTTAAATGTGAGATTGAGTGAGGTTCAGATCTGGTTTTCATGGTGTAATGGGGAAAAATGGACATAAATTATAGATTTTGGAACCTTGGAGAAATATGATTCCAAGTGTCATCATAGGATCAAGTGTGAGCAAGATGTAAAAAGTTGAGCAAGCACCTAGGGAGTTAAGAGAGATCACATGAGGAACCAAATGAGTGGGCTCACTCATGGGTTCCATTTTTTTCCTATTGTACCATTTTTTTAAGGGGAAAATGGACATCAAATTAATTAATAGAACAAGGTGCTGACATGTGGAAACATGACGAGGGGGCTTGAAAAAAGTACCAGGGGTAGAAAATACACAGGAAGCCGAGTGAGGTTCACATGGAAAAACAAAAAGAGGGCTTGTCATGGGAAAAATTTATTATCTTTATTGCTTCCTTAGTGAAAGGTATAAATGGAAAAAAATGGATAAATTAAGTAAGATGATGCCAAGTGTCAAAATCTAAGTAGGCCTAGGGAAAAGGGGTTAGCCAAATAAGGACCTTGCAGAGCTTGAAGAGGTCACATGGGGAACCAGAGAAAGGGATTGATCATGGGAAAAATTTCTTGTCCCCAAATCTCCTTGGTGAAAATTTACAATATGGACACAAAATTGTGCCACAGAGTAAGGTGCGGACATGTGGCAGTAAAAAAATTGGCTAAGTATGGAGCATACGTAGTGAGAACTTAAAAAAATCACTGGAGCATGGAATGGTATTTTGAGATGAAATTTTATATCAATATGAATCTAAGAGACCTTATAAGATCAATGGAATAGGTTTCATAATTTTATTATTCTTGAAAATCTAAAAAATGGATCATTTTTCTTTGAGATAGCAAGGTACTCCTACAAAGATTGAAATGTTTTAAGAAATCATCAAGTCATGGATCAAATATGATTATTCAACCATGTATAATATTCTTATATATTTCCATTTCCTATTTTTTTCTTCCCAAATACCTAAATATCTCTCAAAATCATCCTAAAAAGTTTGGGCTCATGATTTGATTGTCCATCCCTTACACTGAATAACCCATTTTTGCAGCACATATTGTCCCTAAACCATAAAATATTCCCTAAATATTCCAAAACACTTACAAATCCTTATTTTCTCTATAAAACCACCTTTTTATGATTATGAGATTTTATAACCTTCCCATAGGATGCACATATGCCTTAAAATAGTTGAAATTGGCCTTTGTAAGCTGTCGAGGAGTTAGTCTTTTGTTGCATTTCAATGAATGGAATGATGAGCTTTATCATACCATTTTGCAATATTGCACATGTTTATTCAATCCATTAGGAGAACTTACAAGGTCAATATGATCATACACATGAGACATACTGACTAAGAGAGGGATTTGGGAAGGCTTTGGAGCAAATTTTCACATTTGGCTTAGTTGTCATGTTTCAAATTTTGAATTTTTAGGTTAGCAAAAATGCATGACAACATAATGTTAAGTAAATGGATCTAGATCTAGCTATTTTCCCTTTAACTCTTCCTTGTTTTTTTCCTATACATGTCAAATTTCTTGAACATATCCAAAATTAGATCTTCATCCGGCCCATGTGATATAGAAATACTATTTCAGCTTGAGAAAATGTTGTCAAACTCATTAGAAATAGTTTCTTTATTTTATCTCTCTTGAGAAATTTATTAATTAACCTTTCCAGATGAATTAATCTTTGAAAATAATCATAATCAAAAACCTTAGGAAGCTCATACTTCCTTTAATGAGTTGTTTAAGAATTTTAACTCGATTATTAACATTTGCAGCTCCTAGTGTGTTTAGGCCTTCCAAAGGAAAACATCCTTTCAATATTTGAATCAATATCATCTACATATTGCTCTTCTCTCTTCTTTATTATTTAGTTCTTACCTATTCATCCTTTAAAGGTTTATATCCTTGAATTTAGGGAATCCAAGTATTCATATTGTCTCCCTTTACAATATAAGGAGATTATTCCTTCCTTCTCCACAACATCTTCTCCCATATTAACTATAGCCTCTATCTTGGGAAAAAATGTCCACATATAAAAATTTATTTGATACTTGTCAATAAAGACCTTGCTTTCTTTTATTTACTCGAGAGACATGATTATGACATTTAATGATGTCGTTAATGGCCTTTCTTCCTCTTATGAATAATTCACTTTCCCATCTCTTTGTTACCTTCCCGATAGAATAATTCTTCAGAGTCTTCACTATTTCTAGGGTGGGGATTGATTTTATCTCTTGACTGGTTGGAGGATCTTGTATAAATTTTTGCACGTACGTGAATAAGACATCAAATGTTTCTCTCAATTTATCCTTAGTTTCCTTGTCCTTATCTATTTTTAGAAAATTCCTTTGAGTTTCATAGTAACCTCCTGTTTTAAACCTTCAATGGTCTACTTTCATAAGTAAGACCACGATAATCTGATAATCTTAAGGAAAACTTCATCCCTTAATACATCATCTTGAGGAGTGGCCACCTCCACAAACCTTTCTCCTCAGGCCCTAACTATTGCTCTTGACATAGTTTTTACCTTCTTTGGGGATGTTGATGGATTCAAGGAGAAAATGATCTCAAGGTAAACTTCCCCAACCTAAACTTTTAATTTTCTCTTCTTTGAGAGGGTTTTTCCCAACCAAATTACAACTTACACACTACCTTCCCCTTTCTCTTGATGTTACGGGTAACTTGATGTGATCACTACTTCATGAGATGTAAGGAGTATGAGGCTAGAGTCATCAACCTGCATCTTTAGCATATCTAAAGATTCAGTGAGAATGTCCTTTTGTTTCTCCTTCTTCTACCTCTTATTCTTGTACTTATTCCTTCAACATGGTTGAATATGGTTGAGTACTTTTATTTGCATACTTTGTGACCTTAACTCCTTCTCCTTTAGATAGATAAGGCTCCTTTATTAGATCACCCTATGGATATTTTTTCTTTTAATACTTTTCTTATGCAACTTCATGAGTTGCAATCATTTTATCCATTATATCAAGAGTTGATTGAATAAGACCCATGGTTTTTGGTTTCTCAAAATAAACCACTGGAACCTCTTCAACATGTGGTTTCTATTTCACCCACTAAAAATTTTTCTTCAATGGAATTATCTTGGGATGTTGGGCCTCCTTTTTCTCCAATTGGTGTATTTTGAACATTATCTTTTAGAAGTTCAACTCCAGCATCTTGACCTAGGCCATGCATTAAATTAGTGAATGCATGCTCATGTGATGGGTCTGGTATTCATTTCCCTTTATCTTCATGGGCATTTTATATATGAACTTCTTGAATGGATGCATAGCCATGAATCTCTTGTTGCGAGAGGAGGTGGTGTAGTAAGAACTACTTGTGGTACTTCAGGGGTTGAAATGGGCATTTGAACATGTGAAGCTACTCCCTCAACTATTGTTTTTGGCTTCCTCCAATACATATGTTTCCACCTTTTTCCTCTTAGTTCTTATAAAATGTTGCCTTAGAGACTCATCTTCACCTTCCTCGGGATGGTTTCAAGAATTGAACTCATCATCGGTTGGATTTGATGAATACTTCTTTTCTTATTTTTACCTTAATAGATGGTCCCTTTGAGGAAGAAATGGGTACATCAACTTGGTTAGAATTTTTAGCACTAGGAATTTCATGCCTTGATGTCAAATGTGGGACTACTTGAATGGGTGTGGCCACAATGACAGGAGCATCTTGTATAGTTTTGTTTAGTATTTCCTTTTTCATGTGTGTTAACTTTGACACAAAAGTCTTTATTTTACTTGTGGAAATAGTGAGTTCCTCCACATCCTTTGAAGTTAATGGTCCATTAGTTGAAAATTGTGGGGACTTTCTTTTTAAGGGATATAAACCTAAATCTCCTTTCATCAAATGGGGAGTACATCCTTTATAACACCACTTGTTTGGTACTCCATTATAACTACTATATTTTGCAGATTCAATTCAATTCCTTTTTTGTTTAACCAACCCAAATTTATTTTAATGATGTGAGTTGTTATTTCATGTAATGATGAAATTTTTCCTTGTCCAATCAATACTTGGGAGAGGTTGTGAGGCTAAATTTTTACAAACATAATATTTTCTCACCAAGTCCCTTCCATATGTAAGTTCCTAAGGCACAACCACAATTTTGTAGTCCACAACCTGAGTGAGGGTCATCCTTGAATAATATCTTAATCTCACCTCCTCCTCATCTCTACAATCCATCTAGTAATCCTCATAATGAGGCTCATGTTCATGAGAAGTCCCCAAAATCCTTGAACTATCCACCGATATCATAATTGGGCACGGGATTGAAATTTCACAATGTCATATTTCCCATATTTTCTTCTAGAAGTTTGTATTTAGCCAAGGAGGGACATGAACACCTCCCAATACGATAGGGAACTTGATATTGTCCTTATGCTTCTCTACAATAAGTTTATGTATTATCACCAATTATTGTGACAACTCCAACAATGCCCACTTGTCATCTAAATACCGGGTAACATACATAAGGCATCATGGAAACCATTCACTCGATATAATTAAATTTTCTAAATTAGATGAAATGGAATCCAAATTTAGTGATCACTTTCCTTGCTTCTACATATATTTTTACACTCTGGGATTAAACAAACACATGAGGGGAGAAAATAAGGCATCATGTACCCTTCTAAAATGATAAATGCAATTGCTAAGGTTCAACTGGGGGTACACATCATAAACCCTAAAATTTCCAAAATCCTTTTCTCTATCCAATCTAGGAAATGATCTATGACGGTCAATATTGTAGACCAAGTAGGAGGTCATATAAAAATCCAATTTATTATTGGATCCCTCCTCTATTTGCATCATCATTTTGAGCAATTATTGATGGATGTAATCACTAATAATATCACCCCATTGAATTTACATCTTTCCCACAAGGATAATATGGATAAACTTGAACATCCAGTCATGATAAGGATATGCAGACTCTTTCCCCATAACCCTATTTAGAAAGGAATTTGGAGTATTCTAGGTTAATCTAATATTAAGGACAACAATAAATAATAGATAAATGCATAAATAAAATGACCCAAGAAATCTAAGCTATGAAAATATGAAACCCTAAAGTGCAAGAAGGGTTAGATAGAGCTTAGTTAATTCGATGAAGGTGGTAGGCGTGTTGCAGCGGTGTGAACCAGGAAAACATGAGGAGGAAACAATCACATAGAATCCTAAGAACACATAGATCAAAGCTCTCTAGTTAGACCGGGGTGCCAGTGAGAGACAGGGGGCACTGTGGGGACCCGTGGGCACCCTATTCGAGATATGGGTTCCCTAGTCTACGTAAATAACATGAAACCCTCCTATGAGGTGTCATTGGATGTTCACTTGTGTTCTCTTCTTATCACACTAACTTCAATGAACTACGTGAGATGTCATTGCAATACTTTCAATAAGGAATCATTTGCAAAACCCCAAGATGAGCATCAAATCCCTAAAAAATAAATATGCATATGAAGGGTTTGGACTATCCTCATCGGCCACAATGGTGGACTTACTAATTGAGTATTACACTACATCTTAGACCCGATGTAGTTCTATGTGTGTGTGTGTGTGTAATCATGCCCTAGGTGCTCTTGTGCCAATCACACTTTGTGAAAGTAGTGAGCAATAACTATGTGTATAAATGTAATGAAATAGTGGATGGAATAGAATAAACTTCCCTCCTATGAAGTGTGATGTAGAAGTACCAACATTATGCCTTGTGATGGAGCTAGATGGATGAAAATGGATCCTTTGATGGATGTAATCTTAGGTGATGATAGTAGCACTTAGTGCTTGGTCCCTCATTATGGTCTCATAAATTTATATTTATATGGTTATCTTGTTCTAATTTCATAATTAACCCCAAAAAGGTTGACCACTAAAAAGATAGAAATCTCAAATAGGTAGAAAGTTCCCAAAATGTGGTGGGAAAGTGTAAAAAGGTTCAAGGCACCCCAAATGGAACTAGGGCACCCTAGTATGGGGATGGGAACCCCATTCAAAGGTAGAATGATGCAAAAAAAGAAAAAAATACTAGGTAGTAGTATGTTTGAAGGTCGAAGTGATGATGAAAGCAAAGTAAAATGACTAAAGGACAAGGTTAATTAGTACTTTCTTCACTCAAAAACCATATGAATAGTAGTGTGAGACCACGACTAAATAATTCCTAAAGTGCGTGATTTTGTGTCTACATTTTCCCCACTTTATTTTGGTGATCGAAACACTCGGTAACATAAAGTAGATAGAGATGCGTACCTGATGTCCATGTAGAGTGATGTAAAGAGCGTCTTTGAAGACTAGAAAAAGAATGGAATGATAAAAATATGGAGCGTGGAAACTAAATATGCAAAGGAGAAAAAATGATGGGAATGTACATAGGGAATAAGCTGCGTGTATAATTTGTTATGTGTGTGATGTACCTACATGTTAGTATGAGGTGTGTATTATCGCATAACGTTGTTGTTTTTTCCGTTGTTTGTTGCTTTTTTGTTTTTTTGTTTCTCATACAGATGGACCTACCAAAGGAGAAGATAATCAAATAGTCAAATATGCATGTATATGTAAAAATCACATGTATATAGTAAAAATATTGTAAATGGAAGTATGAAAAAGTAAAAGGAACATGTGCACTTGATCCGTGATGAGAGAAAAGAGTGTAGAGAGGATATCCTATACTTGTGATTTTTTTGGGTGATCTCATGCCACCGGCCAAAGAAGTGTAGGGAGAAAGTTGCATTATTCTCTAACCTATAATTACTTCCCTAAATATGTGTGAAGATATCTCTGTACTCCTAGTTTTTAGGTGATCGACACCACCTGATTGAAGTAGTGTAGAGAGGAAATATGTTATATCCTCTAACCTGTAACTACTCCCCAGAATGCTAAGGACAATTTTCCTATAAAATCCATTGTGTATGGGGTTCATAGACTATTCTAAACCCACTCGCTATATAACCCACAATGTCAAGGATGGAAATTGAATTGAACTATACTGGTAGATAGCATTGAATAGTGTGTAAAACCCCAAATTATGCCCCCTCTTTAAGGGTGTATATGATGTCGCTAATAGGAGAATGTGGCCATAAAATAGGACCAACCGCATAAATTGTGCCCTTTAGGGGGGAATGGAATACACTTGGTAGAAACTATGGCACAAACAAACAAGTGGCTAAAAACAAGTGTAAGTATGAGAAAGCATGCATGTAGAGAACAAGTCAAGCTACGCAAACAATGTATAAGCGAGAAATAAAGTAAACACACAAGAAGACAATCAAAGATGAAAAAATTGGGTTACAAACATGGGACACCATTCACAATGTCACAAGACACGTAAGGCCATAATGGCTGCATATAACCAACCAAGTCTGCACAATAAACAAATGGAAAATGCCTTCATACCATAGAAAACAAAAACAAATAGGTACAAATAATAGATAGCCTTAGAAGCAAGTAATCGTGCAAACAAATGTTACACATGAAACACCCATTAGCATGTTATAAAGATAACCCATATGTCAAAAGTGTGTATAATCAAGTAATAAAAGTGCTAAGTAAAAATGAAACAATAGCACCTATAGAGTACAAATGTGGATGCCACCAGTACCATTGTAGGAGTGGTAGGAGGAGAGCATCCATGTTGCACGTGAGAAACTTGTATCTGCGATCACAACTAGAGAAGGGTGTGAACGTGCATGTGTGTATGGTAAATATAATGACATATAAGATATCTAGCTAGCATGTGTAATAAGTAAACATGAACAAGAAAATGTAAGAAAGAGTAAAAGCAACCAAGATATGTAACATGTTGTGGATGGATGGAATGGAATTCAAGATGGATGATAGGAGACACGTGCCCCCAAGTGAATGGAAGTGTATGCAGTGAGGTTCATTTATTATTCCCCTCAGCAATCAATAATGAACCAATAACTAGAGTGTGTCATCAGGAAATGGTCTAAGTGTGTGTTGTGTATAGCATGTTACGATGAGTGTGTATGTGTGTTAATGATATGTTACCTAGATATGAACATGTGATGATGTAGCCTAAAGTGTATATCACAATGATATGAATAGAGGGAGTGGTGATGTAGCCTAAAGCATGTACCACTACAAGATGAAGGAATAGGTGACCATTTAGCCTATAGTGTATGTCACTAACCTAGTAATGTTGCATGATAGAAGGTCAAGTGATGAATGTGTGTGTATGATAAGGTCCATTTGATTGGTAAACCCTTATTTTTTGAGTATGGAGTGAGGAACTAGAGTGTGTCATAGGGTAGTGAGTGCAACGCATAAAATAATATGTAGTATGTGTGATGATAATAAATGACCATATGATGTGCAAGATGTGTAAAATGCAATGTATAGTGTGCAATGCAAGATGTGTAGATAGACTAATAATGTGAGAGTACGTATAATGTAGTATGTAGGATGAGTAGTATATGATGCTAGACTCATAGAAAATAGGAGTGTGACACATATGTGATGAATACTAGTATGATGTATAGATGCGTAAAATGTTGAAACACAAATGATGCAAGATAAGTTGGGGATGCAAGATGTAAAATGGGACATGTCTTGTAATATATTTTAAGATACATAGTGTATAGTATCTATTATTCATTCGGTGTGTGGGATTCATGTGTAGTATGTATCCCTGAAAATTCAAGTGTGAACCAAAGCATGAGAGTGTGTCATCGGGAAATGGTGATACTAAAGTGTAGATGCATATGCCTATGTGAGGAGATTGATGAATGATAATGCCAATATGAGTGATGCATTGATGCTAATATGAGAGAGGGGGAATGTGTACATGTTATGCCCCCAAGTATGTGGTGGTGAATATAGTCATGTGACATTGTTGAGGAGATCATAATTGTCGGGATCAAATCCTATCGGAGCAGCATTGTAGACATGATAAGCAATAGATTGAGGTAGATCATATAAAGAACCATAGAGACATAATGTGTAGACAGTCATAGAATCTTATTAATTGGTGAATAGGACTAGTGGACAATCATGTGCATACCATCGAGAGAGATTCAAAGAGTAAGTAGGAGATGAGTCATTAGTTATGGAAATATTACCAAATGGCATAGGAAATGTAAGTGAAGTGTGATTAGTATCTATGGTACCACTAATATAGTCAATCCAATATTTCCCAAGATTCAATGGAGAATCATGAGGGGAATGTGCAACAAAGACTATCAAATGAAACACATGAAGGCCATAGGCAGTCGTAATGTGACAATAGCTATGATAAATATGAGATGAGTAAAGTGGGGGTAAGATGTTATTAATTGTTAAACCAAGTCTAGTTAAGCCCTCATGTGTGAAAATAGTATCTAAAAAGTATGATTGATCAGGATGTTATGCCAAAAGGAGTTTTTGATAAGTAGTGTGCATTTGAAAGGGGTTGGCAAAGATGTAGTTTGTGTGGTAGAAGAGAAAAATAGTCTCCATAATGTTAATCGATCCTTAGTAAAGTACTATATCATTGATAGAAGGAGGGGTTTTGAACTTGTATTCACCTGAGCCATCTGCCACAAATGTTTTATCGAAATAAGAGTCATCGACATATAGAGGAGTAAAGTTAATTTGTCCTAATGCTTTGTCAGTGAGTTTGATTACATCAACTTCATCATCAGAATCATTGTGTTAGCATCATTATGTTGTGTGGCATTATCAAGTATGTTGGTAGGTGGCACACTAGGCGGAGGAATGAAAGGGACCGTGATAGGTGGAGAAGCAACGTTGATATGTGTTGATATTGTAGGTGATATAATATCATAGTGTAGTGTGAGTATTTATAGTGGTAGAAGAATGTTGTGAAATGATAGATTGAGCAATTTCATATGTGTCAAGGTTACTATATGGAATACATTGCAAATTTGGGACAAACATAGCAATAATAGGGTCTATGTGATAGTATTTGAATGGCTTTGGCTCTGCTGCTATAGCATGTTCATAGCCATTATGTAAAAATTTGGCACATTGATGAATAGTAGATGGAAATTCTTGCATTATGTGAATCCAAGGTCTACCTAACAAGATATTGAATTCAAATGAGGCATCTATAATATAAAATTCAATGAGAATATTTCTAGGCTTAACCGGATGTGTAATGAAATAGTCCCTAAACATGTACGAGTGGTAGAGTCATAGCCTCATATGATAGTAGAATTCTTAGAAATGATATTATCACTAATACCCAGTTTCTTTAAAAGGGAATAAGCACATAAGTTGATGGTTGATCCATTATCAATAAACACTCATTTAATACAAGTGGTGCTAACAACGAAGTGATAAGAAAAGGTGCACATAGATTGCTTTTAGCAAAAGGTGACATATCCTCATCAATGAAAGATATGGCATGTGGAAAATTATGAAGAGATTGTATGAGGTGTGTAAAGGATACCACCGAGTTGTCACTTTTTATGTGAATGGCACAAAGTGTTTCTTCTAATGTTTGGTGATAGTCAGGTGCATTACGCAATAAATCATAAAGATAAATCTTAGTGGGTGTATTTTTAGGTTGTTAAATAATTTCATAGCCCTTAGAATTGGTGGGAGGGGCAGCCAAAATAATGGGGGAGGAATAATAGAGAGTGGAGCCATAGGTGATTAGGACGAGTACGAAGAGTAGTTACAACATTCATAGATGGGTTAGCCCTAGGTGTAACAAAGTGATGAGGATGTTGAGTATGCACTTACATGAAATATGAAGTAGTAGTGGTTATACCAGAAACTTTAGTGGGTACGAAAGAGGGATAAGATGATTGAGCCATAATAGAGAAGAGAAAAAGAGCCCTAAGTGGAAGGTAGTGTCGAATGTGGGGTTCACCAAAATGATTAACTAAAATGTGGAATATTCTAGGTTAATATAATATTAAAGACAACAGTAAATAAAAGATAAATTCATAAATAAAATGACCCAAGTAATCTAAGCTATGAAAATATGAAACCCTAAAGTGTAAGAAGGGTTAGATAAAGCTTAGTTGATTTGATAAAGGTGTTGGACTGTGTCACAGTGTGAACCCTAGGAAAATAGGAGGAGGAAATGATCACATATAATCCTAAGAATACACACATCTAAGATCTTTGGCTGGATTGTGGCTCCTAGAGAGGGACGGGGGCACTTGTGAGCACCCTAGTATGAGATATGGGTTCCCTTAAGCGTGAAAATAACCTAGAACACTCATCCGAAGTGTCATTGGATGTTCACCTATGTTATCTTCTTGTCACACCAACTTCGTTGGGCTGAATCAGATGTCGTTACAATACCTATAATAAGGAATCACCTGTAAAACCCTAAGATGAGCATCAAATCCCTAAAAATAAAGATGCATATGAAGGGGTCAAACTGTCCTCAGCATCCACAATGGTGGACTTATTAACCGAGAATTGCACTACTTCTTAAACATAATATAGTTCTATGTGTGTGTGTGTGTAATCATGCCCTAGGTATTCTTGAGCAATAACTATGTTAGTTTCACTTTGTGAAATTAGTGAGCAATAATTATGTGAGAAATTTAATAAAATGGCGGATGGAATAGAATAAAAGTCCCTCCTATGCAGTGTAATGGAGCTATATGGATGCAAATGGATCCTTTGATGGATGCAACATTAGGTGATTATATTATTACTTAGTTTTGGTCCCTCATTATGGTATCATAACTTTATATTTATATGTTTCTCTTATTCTAATTTCGTAAATAACCTAAAAAAGGACAACCACTAAAAATATAGAAAGCTCGAACAGCTAGAAAGTTCCCAAAAAGTGGAAGGAAATTTTAAAAAAACTCAAGGAAACCCAAATGGGACTAGGGCTCTGGGGCTCCCCAATCAGAGGTAGAATGATGCAAAACAACAAAAATAGACTCGGGCAAGTATGTTCAAGTTCGACACTGACGACGTAAAAACAAAGTAAAATGGCCAAAGGACAGGGGTTAATTAGTATTTTCTTCACTCAAAACCATATAAATAGTAGTATGAGACGGGGACTAAATAATGCCTAAAGTGTGTGATTTTGTGTCTACATCAAGGTGATAATATCTCCAATATCTTTAACAAAATCATCCCTATTCAACTTTTTAGGGATCCTTGTGGTGGAGATTCTTGGATTTTAAGTCCAATTTTTGTTTAATATCCGGAAACAATTTCATTGTTTGCATTCCAATACTCTTCCACATTTTCAATGGTTACATCTGAAACCTCTTGGACATTAGGGAGGCCTAGAAACTTTTTAAATTTATTAGTGGTAAAGGTAAAGACCAACCCACCACTCCCATCCCTAACTTATATTGTTTCTTGGTTGTAATTTTGAGTACAAACCCATACCAACTCTAGATACGGGAAGACATCGAAAAGCAAGTAGTTAGGGCAAGCCCGCTCAAATAAATATTTCTCGTGGTCTCATTTCTATCCACTGCATAAAACCTTGGTAAGAAATCAGTTAATTTTGTATTTCTTAGGTTGGTATTTGTGACTTTATCTAAGTCGGAAGTGGGGTGGGAAGTAGTATAGACATCAGATTGTTAAATCATCATTTTCACATAATAGGAGTTTAAAATTACTACTTGAAGGAATTTTTTCACATTAAACACACCACGCAACTCCCACAATGTCAAATACTACACTCGACACTTTAAACTATTCAAAAGGACTAGTAAAAACACTTACCCATGTAAATACTTATACAACCATCCATCGGATAAAGAACACTAGCAGAACACCTCTAGAACTCAACACAACCTCCACACAACACACATACAAAAATTCTACCTTCTACTCATCTTATGTCTTTGAAAACCTTTTGTTAACTCAAAACCTTGCGAGACAAAGTGGTAGATTTTTTACATATTTTAACCATATATTGTTTCTTGCATGCTTTTATTAATTGTGGAACCTACTTTCATGGATTATACCTCCATGACCAGCGATGATTTAATTTAAACTTTTAATTCCATCCCTACAAGTGGAATCACTGGATGAATCCAAAAAAACCATGTTTTATTTTCATTTGAATGATTTTCTTTCTTTCATTGGCTCGGGATTCACAATCCGCTAATGTGGCATCCATGTGAGACTTTACCTTTTCTTATTCACTTTTCTTGGGCTTCAAGGTTGTACAAACAATTTGTAAAATTGCAAACTTGCAACATGTGAAGCTACTTTACCCCTCTATAAATCTGATATATTGACATGTGTCCTCTTTATCAAGCTCGGGGGTGAAAGTGTAGTTTGTGAATTTTTAAAAAGTACAAAGTTGCGTAAAACCCGTGAAACCGCAAAGATGCATTCTTTCTATATGGTTTCTATATTCACTGAATATTCCATTTCAGGACTTAGGGATGAATTTGTGACTTGCAATTTACATCAAATTTTACCTTCTCATAAAGAATAAGAAGGTAGTGGAATGTTCTTTGGATATTATTTTCATAGGGTTCATACTTGTGTTTGTAACTTACAACTTTATAAAAAAACAAATTTTCTCCATTGTCCCACTTTCCCCTAATACCTCAAATGTTCCACTTTGTAGGCCTCGGGGCTGAACTTGCAGTTTACAAACTTGCAAATGTAGAGCTACAAACTTGTAAAAAGAACAAATCGTTCACATGGGAGGCTCCTATTCAAAAATTTAATAGAAACTATAAGGTTCAAACACATTTTACACACCATTAAACTTGTAAATTATTCAAAATATAAAAATCAAAGGAAACATTAAGATGTAAGTATAAAACCACGTTATAGGGTTGAACTATGATACAATCATGACATTAAAGATTAAGGAGCCACTAAAAACTCACAAAATAGATTAATAATGACAAAACAATGTGATTACTTTAACATACTCAATAAAACTCATAAAACATGTCAATATTAGAATAGGATGAAATTAGGCACCAACACGTGGAAGTGGAAAAAGTAGTGTTCTCGAGAAATTGAAAAGTACACTTCTATAGATGTTTGATGGAACTTAGTGTTGCATGGAGTCTAGAGAATGATAATGTTCCATGGGTTTTCGAGTTATCAAAATAAATGGTCATCCATGGAACAAGGAAAAGTTAAAAATCCACATAATGAAGAAAACCATGATACAAAATAAGTTTGCGGTATAAAGGCAAGAAGTGCGAAAGATGAGAAGAGACGGCAAAAAAGTTAAAATATGATTACGGATCAAGAGAATAAAGAAGAAAATTCCATGGATTATGTGGAGGCTGCTAAAAGATGTGAAATACCATGGAAAAAGAATAAGATTTTGCGGATCACAATGGAAATATCATAAATTCATGGAACACGAGGAAAAGGTAATAGAACATCAAAAATATGTGGAACTCACCAAATTCATTCCTAATTCAAACAAGGCACCCAACCATTCCAATAACTAAAATTTAATGATGAATGGTTCCCATACCTAGCTTGAAAAAATCAATGGCGTACAAAGTAAAATTCCCATTCCTAGTCTGCGAAATAAATTGTGAGTGGTCCTTTGTGGTTGGATCTCTTCAATTATGGTGCAAATATATTCTCATCCCTCTTTCTTCTATTATTTCTCTATAAAAATAAACTCAGTATCAATTGTAAAGGATCCTCTTCGAACCGCAGTTACCATGTCAAAATGGTGCCTAATATTTCACGAGTTATAGACCTATGATATAAAAAATTTAATGCATCTAAATCCTTCTAAGTTACTGTAATAGACTATGCATACTTATAATTAATAATATGATGTTGATTTTTTCTTGTATATTCCATTTGTCTTAGATTATTGTCTATTTTCCTCTTTTTATTTTAATTTCATGTTGTGTCTGAGACTATATTTACATGGATTTAATTTATGTGTGTCTATAATGTGTGGAATCAAATGGTTTGCATGGTGTTGATATGTGGCATGTGTCTTCCCTCTCATCCTATTTTTTTCCTTTTATGTTCTTCCCCTCATGGAGAGAGATCCCATTTTTGTTATGGTTTCATCACCATTCTTTCAGCTTAGGTTTCATTTCATGTATTCCTCCTTCCCCTTTTCCCCTATAGTCAGTAGCTTAGCTTAGGATTAGATTTAGCATTATATAAATAGGTAGAGGAATTTTTCCTTCTCTAAAGGTTGATCCCATAAATTCAAGTCTCACATTGAGAGATCATCCCATATTTCACTGAGGTGTTCAACTGTGGATTTAACAGGGTACAAATTCAGGTGGCATTAGTTTTTGGCACATCTAGTGGGACTCCTTGAGCAATCTAGAACTCAATTGTAATCTACTACACTAAAATTAGTGTGTGTTTCAGTGGTAATTTTCCTTTAGATGCAAAAATCAACACATCAAGTGACTCCTAACTATAAATCTACTAGTTTCGGTAGTTACTGTTCCGATTTCAAGAGAAGAGTGCATACAAGAAAAATTACAGTAATAGGAGAGCCTTTTGAATATCTACATCTTTCACCAAGGAGAAGAAGGAGACTTGTTCAAATAATCCCATCTCCATAACCTAGAGTTCATTTGATCCCCCTCTTCACAGACCTATCCCTCATCATCTTAGGAATCTAATACCCATTCCTTTTATGGTACATCAAAGACACTAAGATTTTGTTACATTTAATGGTGGAAGTCCATTAAATATTTCCCAACATGATGATATACCTATGGAAGCCCTCAAAAGTGTCCCTTTTTTGTTGGAGAAGAGACAACTAACCTTATAGAACATATTAAAGATGTGGCCAACATATGGTATGTTCACCATGTCACCCAAGAAAATATTGTAATCTAATTTTTGGCTACTTATTTAAAAGGCAAAGCTTTGCAATGGTACATGGGTTTAATGTTGAATCCAATTATCACATGGGATGAACTAGGAGAAGCATTGTGTAGGAAATTTGAGGACAAATCAGATCACTTGTTTTTGATGGAGTAGTTGACCACTATTAAGAGGTCACCATATGAGTTTATGTTTGATTTTAGCTTCAAATTCCAAAGAACATGGGATAGAATCCTACTATTGGTAAGAATTTCACTAGAGTATTACTTTTACACTACTTGAGAGCTCTAAATAGTGATATTTTAGTAATAATTCAATCTATGGGTGGTGGAACGCTTCTAGGTGTTTATGAAGTAGTCATTAGGGTAGAGAACAGTCTCATACAAGCTAGAAATATTGCACCAAGGCATCTTATGCCTATATTTCCATAAGTAAAATTATCTATTCCACTTCAAATAACTAAAATAGCACATATTCTAGTTTATATTAATCCAAATCAATACCTCCCCAAGCACATCCAATGACTTGCAAGAGACAAATATCCTTCTTCAAAATTATGGAAATGAACTAGTGACTCTCGGAAGGAAGAAAGTAAAAAGTTATAGGCCTTATCAAGCCCCTTATTAATCTTCTTATCATCCTAATAATCCTCCATATCAAACAAACTTCCAAGGCCAAGGCCAAATAACTCATGCAAATCCTTACCAATCATACAACCCTAATGTTGTTGGCACTTCTAAAGAAATAGTTCCCATTCAAAACAATCTAGTACAAGACTATGAGTGGTGTTTTCCTTGCAACCAAACCCAAAATCAAACTACTTGTCCAAATGACATCCTAAATCAAGCTATAATGGTATAAAATGCCTTATTTTATCAAATCTCATTAGCTAAGGTGCCACCACTACAAGGGGCTACTCAAAAGTCAACACAAGCTGATGAGACACTCATTAACTAACAAATAGAGGAGTTTTGTGGACTAAATCAGCTCTAACGACACAATCAAGCTTCTTCTTCAGATATGGAAGTTAACACTAAGTCCAAGAAAAGGGCCATGGAGGTAGAGCATTTAGTTGATAAAATTACTTCTTCAGCTCTAAATTTGTAAACGACTCACAAAAATCAGGCCTCAAGAGCTTAAGAATAGCCTAGAAGTCATCTCCACCCACTCGAGAAAAATGTTGGAAGCATAATGGGCGAGAGGAGGGTGAATAAGTTCTTTTATCCTTTATAAATAATTTATATATCACCATACATGCACCATTAACATTTATCCATCCATCAATGTGTGATTAGCAACATAAAACATTCAACCACATAAGCACAATCAAGAGAGCATACACATGAACACAAGATATAAGTGGGAAACCCTCATAGGAAGAAAACCCACTAAAAATTTTATTATATTACACAAAGTAAATAAATTTAGAGAATTACCAACTTTACAAGGAGCATAAACCCCCGATTTAGTGAGGCACCAACCCTACAAGGAGCACCAACCCCTAGTTTAGTGAAGCACCCACTCCACAAGGAGGCTACAAATACTTAGGATGACCAAGCACCAACTCATTCACTTATAGATGTTTGATCTACGATATTGTTGCTGCAACAACTGATGGAGATCACTAATTCAGCTCACAAACCCTAATACAAACCCTAGGTCTTCAATCTTGGTTTATCTTCTTCCTTCTCACCTTGTCTTGCTTCTAATATCTTTCACACATCCTCTCAAGTATTCCTTAACCTGTCATACATCTGATCATATCTAAAACTCTTCCCTCATACCTATAATTCACAGACCTATGGGTTGCATTCTTCACCCATGGAAGACTAGCTCACAAAATGAGCTAAAACATCACTCTTATATGCATTTCTTCTCTCCTACCTAAAGGAGGTCGGTCCCTCATGATAAATTTGACCCATACATCTTTATTTCATTCAAAACTTTGAATCGCAATAGTCCCTTATGACCCATATAGGTCGTCCTAGCTCAAACCATCATTTCATGTGCCAAACAATGGCTCACAACCTCTTAGGCACATTTTAAAAATTCCCTAAAATTCTTGTCATACCATGACTCAAAACCCATTACATATGAATAAAATATCATTAAAAAAATTTATATGGTCATAATTAATTGCTAGTGAAAAATTACAGCACCCCCCGAATGATCAAGTTGGGAACGAGGCATCTAGTGTAATTATTCTAACATGGGGTTATCCCTCAAGTTGTGGGACTTGCAAACTTGAGATAACCCTCCGAAGAAGACCGGATTCCTCTACCTAATCCTAATGTAAAACTAATCCTAATGCAAGAAAAATACCTAACTACACCTATCCTAACAATTCCAAGGAGACATGGAGAGAGAGAGTGCATGAAAAGGGAAATCCTACACTAAGGGGGTGGTGATATCACCAAGAAAAGGGGCAAGATACTTTGTTGAGGGAGGAAGAAGAGGTAAAAATAGAGATGGATGAGGTCAGGATAGTAGTGACACAAAACCAAACTCAATTCTTCATTTTTACTCCATGAAGCACAACCTCATAAACCTGTAAGTGAGAAAAGCATGCACAAAATACAATAACACAATGGAGAGGCAAGAGAAACACAATAAAAATGATCTAGGGTTGAAGAAACACCACAAAACATGATTTTTATTGCTTTAAAACATGCACAAACCATTACATATGATGCATAAAGGCATAATTACATTACATGCCCAAGAGAAGGCTCACAACTCAAATGGAGTTGAGGGAAAAATTTGCAAGAGTTTTCCCAGCTCCCAAAATGTTTCTCCTCAAAATGAGGAAAATTTTACAATATATAGAAGAAGATCCTCGAAATTTCCTCACCAACCAATGATTTCATTAAAGAGGTATGGGAAACCATAAAATTTGGTACTTTTCTTACACAAGCATTCATGGGCATCATACCTCATTAAGAGGGTATTTGAACAACATGTATTGCTCCCATAAATGTTTGGTTCACTCTTGCACTCACCAAATTCATGTATTGTCTAATCGATAAGTAGCATTTTCTTCCGGTGTTGGACGAGATGCATAATTATAACCAGATGATAACATGCTTTCCCTACTACCACCGATAGATTTTGAAATATGTTATCATCCGTAATCATTTCTTTTGTGCAACAAATCGGAATCTTCACTATCTCGCTCAATTTGGTAGCATCCGTACATGCTACGGTTGGTAGCGAGTTTGAGTGTTATCTTCCCCATTGTGCCATTTTCCGTGATCTCGCCACTATCCATACTATCATCCGTAGCATGTTACACGATACCAGCCGAGTAGCATCCATACCTACTACCTACTGTGGTAGCCTTTTACCACCGTGTTTTACTAACTTATAAGCTCAAACCTTTTCCACGAGAGCAACTCGGTAAAGCTAAGACACAAGTTATCTTCTCTCTAATCTTTGGGGCTGAATTTGTGACGGTTGTCCGCACGTTCCATAATTTGAATGGCTAAGTCAATTTATAATGAACTATCTAAATTAACCCGAGTGGGGTAAATTTGGGATAATAATGGTGACCTCTCGGGGACATCTACCTGCTAGATGTATGACCAGTTGCCTTGAAGTATCTATTAGGGATGGAGTCAAGCCTAACCTTGAAGATTGATTTGTTCCTTTTGAAAACCTATCCCCTAAACTTGTGTGAACTTAGCATTGAGTTGAAACCCCTTTGGCCTGCTCTGAAATCTGATTTTGAGATTTTGGATAAAACTTGTAAACTATCTTCCAAAACTAAATACTTGACCAAGGCAAGGGCTCGAAGAACTCGGACTTATAAATAATCTGTAGGGGTGGATAGATGCATTTTTGAAAGATGCCCCAAAATCTTATTTTCCTCATGGACACGCCCTGGCCAAAATGTCGAAGATAGAAATGCCCCTGCAATTGATTTTATCATGCAACAAGAGGCATATGAGCTCAACTGTGACTGATCTAGAGATACATGAGAGATAAAAACATTCAAAATTATCCCTCAATCTAATTTAATTGATTTGCATTTGGGATTACTTGAATATATCAACTGTTTCCTACAACTTTGAACCCCTTACTACGGCATTACCTCCGAAAACATGGTGAAGCGTGTAAAATCAACCACCACACAAAAATATGTACAAAGGAGGAAATCATACATACCCCAAGTGGGATATGTAGATCATGCACGAGCACTCTTTGTGGTGAACTCAAACCTACCTATCCTACTCTAACCAAAGACAAAGGTAACTCAAACAAATCCTGTAACCGGCAGAGAGAAGTAGCTTCCCTTTCTCAAATTTGTGTACCATTCAATGTATTTGCCAATGGGAATGGTCATGTATGAGAGTAAAAATTAACAAAGGTCGATCTTCCACCCGAATAACCAAAGTATCAACATCAATCAAAAATACCTCCTCAAGTTGATTGGCATTAGGATTTTGGATGTGTTTATGGTGACCCTTGATGCTTTGAATATCATCCTCATGCCCTAAAATGGACATGACCAGTTTTGGCTTCTCCCTTAGCTCCAATGAAGCCAAGTACTTGATTGGGCATGGCCCTACTAACAAATTTTTCCCATTGCTTTGAAATTAAACTCCCGAATGGAGTCTTCCTATGGAACTATCTAAAAAAGGGGTTTTTCGTATGTTGATTTTTGCTTTGCATTGCTTCTGCAAGTAGTTGATCCTCTACCTTGATGACTAGTGTGGAAATGGTGTCATCATTATTTCCTTCCTCCTCCTTGTTCGATGTGAATCTTGGAAGATACAAATCCTCCAATCTTGGCTCCAGATGGCTGCCATGAGATGTAGGTTGTTGACCTTGAATTTATTCCTTCCTAGTAGCAGCTCTTGATGTTGGATAATGAATGATGAGGTAGTGATGGTGGTAATCTCCACAGGCTCCTCTCCATTGAAGAAGTCCTCTAAATCAGATAGATAGTCTGCCTCCTCATTTTCCTATTGCATTGTCTTGGCCTCCTTCATGGTGTCCTCCGGATCTAAAATTTTCTCACCATGGTTCTCCTCTTCTTCGAACATGAAGCTCAAACTTTTATTAGACATTAGAGCTCAAAGGGGATGAATTTAGAGGGAGAATTAAAGGTTATTCTATGGCCTGATTTGTGCTCGGAGCCTCTGAAACTATATGGCTCTCCTTCATAATTGGAAAGTGCTCCTCTTCTTTTGGATTTACTGGTTGTTCTTCCCTCTTCCTCTATTGATTCTACAGTTAATGGTTGATGAATTATCTTTGAAAATAGAGTGTCCTCTTATGGAAATTATGCTCTAAACACGTTGATTATTTATCTTCTTCAACTTGTTTTTAATTTTCTTCCACTACAACCAAATCATATTTTACCACCTATTATTTTCCAACCTTGGCCTCCTCTCGAAGGCTTAACCAGCAAGGGAATTATGTCCATTCCATACTTTGAAGCCCAATTCCTTAAAAAACTTATCATTTCTTCTTTATTGGGTTGTTCTTCTTGTTGTTCCTCCTGACTGGTTTGTTGAGTCTCTCCCTGACATGAGTTAGGGAATGTAAGAGGAGGGTGGGTTGGGGTTCTACCAATTTTTGCATTGTTGGTGGTGGAGGTGATGGAAGGGGTTTTATACTTTTCTCTTGTGGAGGGGACTTAGATTTAGAAGGGAAAAGGGTAGAAAAACATAGATCGGATGGGAGACTAGGAGATGGAGAAGTGGGTTCCATAATGGATTCTTTAGGTGGGAAACTTGGGAAATGTGGATCTCGCTAAAATTGTGCAAATTGACGAGTGGGGAGAGTATTCTAGGATGACAAATTGACAGGATTAACTAGATTTTTCCATAAAATATTCTATCTCCGGGTCCACTCCATGAGCATTGGAAACATCTCGACCATGAAGTTGAGCTTATCCTACGAGTGTAATAATTGGGAATAGGGCCTACCCCTGGACAAGGGGTCCTGAATCTTACATTGAGTGCTTTTTTCCATGATTAAGCCCTTATCTACACCAACTTGGCCTCCATGCCTTGAACTTTGTTCTACATCTCAAAATCCTCAGGTGTAGGATAGTAGCCTCCATAATCTTCTTACCCCTTGTCTTCTTCAATAGCCGCATAGTCGGCATATAGCCAAATTGACCTGCATCTTTCTCATACGGTATGCACAATGTTGATCTTCATTGAAGTATGGATCTGGAGGTGGATGGTATTACCTTGAGAACATGTGTTGTAAACGGAGGTATGTCTAAATGACATTTTTTCTTGCATGTGTGAACTCCAAGAGGGGAATGAAGTCATGATTGCACAACTTCATGGAATGGAATAATATGGAGAGGGTGGAAAGAAAATGGAAATGGATGGAATGGAGGAAGGTCTACAACTTAGAGAATGGGTTGTTGACCAGATGGAGTCGAGATATGCTTAACAAGATTAACTCAAAGGAGGAAACCTTCACCAAGAATGCATCAACTTGATGAAGTGTATTCTTTTCTAAATGTTGGATAGCACACCTACAAAATATATTCTGACTAAGATCTGTAGTAGAAAACTTATGAAATGTAGATATTTCACCTTCTAGTCCCACTTTGGGTGTGCTAAAATTATTAGTACAAAATTACAAGACCTAGAATTACCGAGTTGGGAATGGGGCATCCAGTGTAATTCTACTAACATGGGGTTATCCCTCAAGTTGTGGCACTTGCAAACTTAAGATAACCCTCCGGAGAAGGTCACTTCTTCTACCGATCTTTACGTAAAATTAATCCTAATGCAAGAAAAACACCTAACTACATCTATCCTAACAATTCCAAGGAGACAAAGAGAGAGAGTGCATGAAAAGGTAAATCCTACACTAAGGGGTTGTAATAGCACCAAGAAAATGGGTGAGATACTCTGCTAAGGGAGGAAGAAGAGGGGAAAATAGAGCTGGGTGAGGTCATAAAAATAGTGACTCATACCCAAACTCTATTCGCCATTTGTACTCTATGAAGCACAACCTCATAAACCTGCAAGTGGGAAAAGCATGTACAAAATACAACAACACAATGGAGAGGCAATAGAAACACAATAAAAATGAGCTAAGGTTGAAGAAACACCACAAAACACAATTTTTATTGCTTTAAAACATGTGCATGAGTGCCATTACATATGATGCATAAAAGCATAATTACATTATAGGACCAAGAGAAGGCTCACAGCTCAAATGAAATTGAGGGAAAAAATTCAAGAGTTTCCCTAACTTCTAGAATGTCTCTCCTCAAAATGAGGCATATTTTACAATATATAGAAGAAGAGCCTCGAAATTACCTTACCAACTGATAGATTTCATTAAAGAGGTATGGGAGGCCATATAATTTGGTAATTTTCTTGCATGGGAAGTCATGGGCATGATACCTCATTAAGATGGTAGTTGAACAACTTGTATTAATCCCATCAATGCTTTGTTCAGTCCTACACTCGGCTAGTTGCATGTATTTTACGCTCTGGATGATAGCATTTTCTTCTGGTGTCGATTAGTTGCATAATTAGAATCGATCGGTAACATGCTTTCCGTGCTACTAGTCGGTATCTTTTAAAATATATTATCACCTGAAATCATCACTTTTGTGAAACCTTCTAGAATCTTCACTATCCGCTACCACCCGATAAAGCATCTCAGTGCATCTGCTCGTTCGGGCTTGATTTTGATCTACCGACGTTCTTTGTGCCATTTTTCATGACCCGCTTCGGTAACATCTATACCTACTACCTACTCATAGAATATTACATGCTACCATAAGCTTTTTTACCACCATGTTTTCCTAACTTATCATCTTGAACCTTCACCAAGGCTCAACTTGCAATGAAACAAGAGTAACTCGCAGAGCTAAGACACAAGCTATATTCTCTCCGATCTCTAGGGCTGAATTTAATGAGTCATCTACACATTCCAAGTATTTGAATGGCTAAGTCCATTTATAATCAACTATCCAAATTAACCTAGGGTTAAATTTGGGATAACATTAATATAAACTAATCAAAATATTTCATTTATTGGTGAGTTCCCTTTACAAATCTCAAAACAATTGTTTTATGCACCCTTTAGCACCCTGGAAACTTCATTTGCTAACTAAATCACTTCTACTCAACCAAAACATGCTATATGACCACTCAAAATAAATTTTATAACCTTTATAACAATTCTAAACAAGTTATAAGTCATGAAATATTCTTCTCTTTAAACCACAACTACATTTTCCTTAACCAGATCAATCTGCAAAAACTTTGTTTCCAAAGGTTAGCTCATAAAATAATTTATACATACCTTCAAGACCTTAAAATAGATTAATTGGATGCCAAATTCATCCCTATTCACATTACAGATGATAGTAAGTATCACCCAATCCAAGTAATTGCTTCAAATAACATCAAACTTTCATCAGAACAAGTGCTTTCTTAAACTGCCAAAAATATTTGTGCTCAAATAATTCCCTAGAAACTATGTCAAATGACCCCATCATAAGTAAATCCATATATAAATTGAAATATCTCTGAATCCTTTTTCCAATTCAACTTTAATCATCTCATAACTTCACCTGTAGCTCAAGTTATGCTCATTTTACTGGACCCTGTTATTTGAGATCCCATAATTGTCCTTTGACTAATCAACCTATTTGGACCTCAAAACACCATGATACTACATAAAATTACTCTCATACGTCATGCACCATCAATTTTTATGCTACTCCTTTGGACCATCTTGTCCTAAAACCTTCTTCTTCAAAAACTTCTATTTTTAGGTGGGGCCCACTCATCATCATGACCTCAACCATACATTTCTGGAAATACTTGAGGAGTCCTCTATAAAATAAAATCATCACTTTTGATTAATCAATCAAAACTGGGTCACCATACTTCACTTTCTGCCAACTACTCCTAGTTAGGGTTTAACTAGGGTTTTAGACCTCTTTACCTTCTTAACATTCATTCATAAAAACCTGAAAATAAAACAACCTAATTTTTTTAACTTATAAACTCACCTTAGAATCATCCTTGAAATCCACAAGGTCCCATGCAAAGCACACAATTCACAATGAGCATTAGAAGTTCAAATTCGAGCTTGATTTTCACTTGTTCTTGACCCTATCTCACATAAACTATCATAACTTGCAAAATTCTCATCAAGGCAACCTGAAATTTTTCTAAGAGCACTATGACTCATCCCTCTAACATATCCAATCATCATAATTTCAATACCATACATCAATCTCTCCAACCTATCTCATTTGCATAGCTACACCTTAGGGATTCTCACTGTAGAAGCTAGGGTCAACTTAAATAATGCAATAAATGAACAAGAAACCTTTAAAATGACCCAAACATACCTCATATTCCATGATACACCTGAATTCATGCTTTCATGATCTCATATAGCTCAAAACCACATTATCACACCTCCAAGTTATCATACATGCTCCCAATGAGCACTGTAACCAAGTAAAACATGTGTACTTGCACTATGCCATTGATTTCAATGCTCAATAACCCTAAAATCATGTTATTCATCATGCCAACATGGTTCCCAATCATCCAAGAATCTCACATTGTCAAGCTACATCTCCGAGGCACTGTATAGGCTTCACAGCAAGCAGCACCTCTCACCGAATCCCATGTAACAACTGATATACATATGAACCAGTATGTTAGCATCATATACAACATCATAAAATCATCATAAAACATTCACTTTATCATTAATTTTGTTTTTCATTAATGACAACACCTATTATGACCACATGCCAACAATCTCCCCCTTTGTCATTGATGGAAAACACCCTGAACGTCTCCCCCTTTTTACATGAATGACAAAAGCATACCTATAGCTCACCTTCTTCAACTTCATACCTTCATGTTTTGGTTGGAAACATAACCAAAGGTCTCAAACTAGCTCACGTTTCTTGATTTTGTACAAAAATATAATTTTTTCCTTTATTTTAGGCATGCAAGCACCATGCTCCACTGGGAAGAGAAACCATAACATCTTAACATCACCAAAAATCATGAAAGAGGAATGATCTCACCTTGTTAGGAGAAAAATCAACACTTTATACCTTCTAGGCACACAAACAAGCACATTTTCTGTTACCCTATTTTGAGCTTCTTGAGAGCATTGTAGCATCCTAAAATATGAGTCATTCACATCTTCATCATGCCAACAATTTCAATCCCATGCATCTCAAAGAATTGAAAATAATCCATCTTCTTTAGGCCTAAATCATGCAATACAAGGCATATTCATACTCTTCATACCAAGCTTAAGACTTAGAGCCCTAAACAGACTTCTTAGTGCAATTTCAACCAATTTTTATGCTCTCCCAATCTTCACTCAACTCATACTTTGGAAAACTAGAAACCCCTAGACTTATGAGCACTATATCTAGATCTCAATCATAAAAACATACAACTTTCCTTGATAAATTAACTAGAAAACACTTCAAATAGTTTTTCCAAGTCCTAATCATCTTTCTAAGTCATAGTTATTCATATTATATTGAGAAATGACATATTTTAACCTTTTATATGTGAACTTGCATGTACATACCTCATATGCATTAAGGAGCATAGTTTCACCTTCTAGAGACTTTCTCAAACACTCCCTAGTCTCAATAAGCAACATACACACCAAAATTTTACACATGACACATGCTTTGCCTCTTGAGAGTATTGTACATACTGTAGCTTGATCAAAATTGCTTGAAGATCAAATAAGAGAAAAAAACATACTCAATCATACCTTTATTTAACAACAATTACACTTTCTCAAACCACAAAATTTCATACTTCTTGATTTCATTAGTTTTTCATGGCTTCAACCTCAACTTCAAGGATTACAAACTTATGAGTTGTATGAATAAGAATCCTTGAAAGAAAATCATGATCCTTGATAGATTATACACATTCTTTGATGCTTGAACAAACTATAACAGTGTACCTTATGGACCCTAACCTCTTGAAGCATTGTAGAGAATCTTCAAATTTGATTAAAAAAACTTGTCTTGTAACCTTGACTATGCTTCATGACCTTTCATACTCAATTCATTATTAAGAGTACCTTCAACTCATACTATTTGGCTTAGAATGATTAAATAAATCTATTGTTTTATCTTGAATGCATCCACTATGCACTCATATTCATGACTCAAGATACCAAAACTTGCTCATACCAAAGATGACAGTCACTATAGCATACTTCACTCTATATCAGGTGAGTGAGATAGTAAAGAACCTTAATGACTATCACAGACCCTCCTTATATCATATCATAGTATTGGAAATAACTTTACAGTGCTCATCATACTGACTAACACTCTACCTCTGCATATCTCATTGATTCTCGAGTGATCTCTTGGTGAACCATTCTTCTCATCATCCATAACTAGGGTTTGTTTACCATAGCCTTAGGAAACCCACATGTAGCTTAACATTTTTCAAGATCAATACTTTTCTCATTGTCATGTCACTATTTGAGACAACTCATACATTTAGCTTTTAAGGACTTTGGAGAATAGTCTCTTAACAAGATGAGCCATAAATTAGACTTTTGACTGATTTTATAGACCTTTCACATTGGAGTGAGAAAAATGAAACATTCCTAATGGATTCACTTATTTATCTTTCACAATCAACTTGAGTATTGTCATGTTGAAAAAATCTATAGCATCACAAATCCACCTTTTAAATACCCGAGAAGATTTTTTCATGCTTGTAGGATGCATTTGATACCTCTATGATGTTTTAATTCCATCGTAGACCTTTCATAAAGCACACATTTAGCCACTTGTATTTGATACTATAGAAACGTCTCATATAAACACAATGTTTGACCTTATTATACAAGATCACTTGTTGACATTGTTTGAAGGATTAGATAAGCTCCATGCTACCATATACTCACACTTGAACCCCTTTGTTTTTTTTTAAATCATTCATCTTGAATCACATGGATCCAACATGTAGCAAGAAGTTTTACTTCATCACAATTCATGTCAAAACCTGTAGATTAAGTTTTCATGCTCAACTCCTACTTTTGAACGAATATCATTGTTAGACTCACTCATTGTAGAATCTTGCACCGAGTCACAATTTTACACCCTCAATCTTATATTTTTTAGCTACAGTATTCAATGGCTTCATAGACTCGAGAAGATCTTCACATACAACTCTACAAGCTTGGTGGAGAAACATTTACTCAAGGTGATGAGCTTCTTGATAATAAAAATCAAAAACATAAAAGGACAACTTGATCAAGACCTAATTAACTTCTTCTATCTCGAGAGGCATCAACTTTCTTTGGAACTAGGACCAGTTGTTGGATCTGCAAGAGTAGGCTTCTCAACTTCTTTGATCTTTAGGGTTTGAATCTCCTCTTTGAGCTTGTCACATTATTCTTCCTTGGCCTTAATAACAGTTTTCAAATCCTTGATTTTAGTCTTCAATCTAATGTTCTCCATCCTATGGAATGCTAAATCTACTTGTAGATTAAATACCACCTCTTTGAAGTCAACTTGTCCATGCACACACACCTCACAAGGATTATTTCTTAGTCTTTCACATTCCTCTTCCTTTGTGCTCAGATCTGAAATGGCCTTCTCCAACTGAATCTTGAGATATTTTATGGTTTCTTCATCCTTCTTAGCCATGGCTTTCAATTTCAATTCTTGATTCTCTTTCCTAATTTTCTTTGCCATATTATGCTTCTAGGATCTCCTCCAACCTATTAGACTTTCCTCTTAAGGACCTACTCTGATACCAATTATTGGAAGCATGATTAAATGAGAAGGTGGGGTGAATCAATTCTTTAATCATTTAAAAACAATTTTTATATTACCATGCATGCACCATTAACATTTATACATCCATTAATGTGTGATTAGCAACATAAAATATTCAACCACATAAGCACAATCAAGAGAGCATACACATGGAACAAAGATATAAGTGGGAAACCATCATGGGGAAGAAAAAACATTGAAAATATTCTTATATTACACAAATAAAATAAATTTAGTGAAGCACCAACCTCACAAGGAGTAGCAACCCCTAGTTTAGTAAAACACTAACCCTACAAGGAGCACCAACCCCTAGTTTAGTGAAGTACCCACTCCACAAGGAGGCTACAACCCCCTAGGATGACCAAGAACCAACTCGGCCACATGTATATGTTTTATCTCTCGATATTTCTACGCCACAACTGATGGATATCAGAAGCACCAACTTCACAAGGAGCAGCAACCCCTACTTTAGTAAAGCACTAA
This sequence comes from Taxus wallichiana var. yunnanensis, assembly GCA_018340775.1. NCBI lineage: Eukaryota > Viridiplantae > Streptophyta > Pinopsida > Cupressales > Taxaceae > Taxus > Taxus wallichiana. The sequence goes on along the minus strand of CM031237.1, from coordinate 627,519,422 downwards.
CCCTACAAGGAGCACCAACCCCTAGTTTAGTGAAGTACCCACTCCACAAGGAGGCTACAACCCCCTAGGATGACCAAGAACCAACTCAGACACATGTATATGTTTTATCTCTAATATTTCTCTTGCCACAGTGATGGAGATCACTAATTCAGCTCACAAACCCTAGGACAAACCCTAGGTCTTCAATCTTGCTCTATCTTCTTCCTTCTCACCTTGTCTTTCTTCTAATATCTTTCACATAAGTTCTCAATAATTCCTTAACCTGTGATGAATATGATCAGATATCAAACTCTTCCCTCATACCTTCAATTCACTCACCTATGTGTCACATTCTTCACCAATGCAAGACTAACTCACAAAATGAGCTAAAACATCACTCTTATATGCATTTCTTCTCTCCAACCCAAAGGATGTCAATCACTCATGATAAATTTGACCCATACATATTCATTTAATTCAAAAAATTGAATTATAACATTCACATATGACCCATATAAGTCTGTCTAGCTCAAACCATCATTTCATGTGCCAAAAATGGCTCAAAACCCCATATGCACATTATTAAAAATGCCCTAACATTATTACCATAATTTTTCATGACCCAAAACCCATTACATATGAATAAAATATCATTAAAAATTCATACATGGTCTCAATTAATATCAACCAATCAAATTATTTCATTTACAGGGCCTAGTTCTCTTCAAACAATCTCAAACAGGTTGTTTCTTGCACCCTTCAACAACATGTAAACTTCATATAATCACCAAATTACTTCTAATCAACCAAAACATGCCATGTGAAAAATCAAAAATAAATTAGATAACCTTTATAACACTTCTAAGAAATTTATAAGTCATGAAACGTCTTTCTCTTCAAACCACAACTACATTTTCCTTCACAAATCAATCATCAAAAATATTTTTCAAAAGGTTAGCTCATAAAATAATTTCTACATACATCAAAGACATAAAAATGGATACATTCAATGAAAAATAATCCTTCTTCACATTACATGGTGTAGGAAGTATCACCTAATCCATATAATGCTTAAAATAACATCAAACGTTTATCGAACACATGTTGTCTTGAACTACCAAAAATATTCCTTCTCAAATAATGCCATGGAAACCCTATCAAATGACCTCATCATGATGAAATCCATATATCAATGGAAATATATATTAATAATATTTCTAATTAAACTTTAATCATCTCAAAACTCCACCTGTAGCTCAAGTTATGCTCATTTTACTGGACCCTGTTATTTGAGATCCCAAAACTACCCTTTGACTAGTCAACTTGTTTGGACCTCAAAACACCATGAACCTACATGAAATTTATCTTAAACCTCCATGTACATCAATAAAAACTCTCATAAATCATGCACCATCAATTTTTTATGTTACTCCTTTGGACCATCTTGTCTTAAAACCTTCTTCTCCATAAACTACTATTTTTAGGTGGGGTCAACTCATCATCATGACCTCAACCATAAATTTCTAGAAATCCTGAGGATTCCTCTACAATATAAAATCATAAATTTTGATTAATCAATCAAAATTGGGTCACCATACTTCACTTTCTACCAATTGCTCCTAGTTAGGGTTTAACTAGGGTTTTAGACCTCTTTACCTTCTTAACATTCGTTCATAAAAATATGACGATAAAAAAACCTGATTATTTTTTGAAACCTTATAAAATAACCTTAGAATAATCTCTGAAATCCAAAAGGTCCCATGAAAATCACATAATTCACAACGAGCATCAGAAGTTTAAATTTGAGCTTGATTTTTACTTGTTCTTGACCATGTCTCACATAATCTGTCATAACTTGCAAACTTCTCATCAAGGGAACCTGAATTTTTCTAAGATCACTATTACTCATCCATCTAACATCTCCAATCATCATAATGTCAATTTCATACCTCAATATCTTCATCCTATCTCATTTTCATAGCTACACCTTAGGGATTCTCACTTTGTAGAAGCTAGGGTCAACTAAAATAATGTAATACCTGAAAAATAAACCTCTAAAAATGACCCAAACATACCTCATATTCTATGATACACCTAAATTCATGCTTCCATGAGCTCATATAGCTCCAAACCACACTGTCACACCTCCAAGTTGTTATACCTGCTCCCAATGAGCACCTGTAACCAAGTGAAACACATGTACCGCACTATGCCACCATTTTGATTTCTCAAGCACCATAAAATAATTCTATTCATCATGCCAACATGTTTCCCAAGTATCCAAGAATCTCACACTACCAAGCTACATCTCCTAGGCACTTGTATAGGTTTTCTAGAGCAATAACCTCTCATTGAATCCCACTATAGTAGTTGATATACATCGGACCAGTATTTTAGCATCATATTGTAGACACTTATTTTTGGGTATAATGCCCCTCCGTCATCTCACATTCATGCAATTTCAATTCTCACTTTTCTTTTTCTTAAATTAAATGAAATCCCATCTATTTGCTCACCTTATTTAATTAATTATCAAAGGGGATCCATGTGGACCCATTTGATAATTAGGATTTTGACATTATCCCCCATCTCTCACAAATTATTCAATCCATGGGTATTAATATACCCATCCGACACCCCTTTCTAAATTTCAAATGGAATCTATCATCTCACCTACCATGTCAATCATGCTCCCCACTCCATCTAATAATTCAAACCATGGTCCCCACATGATCACATCATATCTCTTAACTCGAGGTTACTCTACCCAACCCCGAGTTACTTGTTAACCCCAATCTAACCTCACATCCAAGCTATAAATATGGGTTTTCCCCATATTTCAAGGACCCGTATATTTTTCAAGAAGACCTAGAGAGACCTAGGCCCAGAGAGGAGAAGAAAGAGCTTAATTAAGTTCTACAAGTTTGAGGGAGAAATATTTTCCATGGTTCGTTATCTTACCATCTTGATGCCAGTTCATCTCCATAGGCATAACACAAGATAAGTTCCCTTGTTATTTTATTTACTTGTCATTTTATATTCCATTATTTTTACATGATAGCGTTGTTCATGATCTATTATTATCTTGTCTAAAAAAGGGGTTGACATCCTCCAAGGGAGTTAATATCCTCTTGGAACTAGCCCCTGTCTAGGTAACCCCGGATATTGTTATCTAATCTTATTTGTTTCATTTTTGCAGATCTAGCTTCTTTATATCATGCATCTATCTTATTTGTGCCCATAGATCCACATCTTCATCTGAGGTCCTAAGTCCTCCATCATTTGAAGTTGCTGGTGGCTCCCGATGTATCACGCCTTCACGCCGCTTGAGAAAGAAGTTTCTGTACAATATATTTGGCATGCTCGGTGGGACAGATCCTAGATCTAGTCGTTTTGTTTGTTATTTTACTCATATTTTCTAACTTGCTTGTTTGCATGGTCCTAATATTTGTTGATCTCAGTTTAGTACAATCCATCGTTTAAGTCACCTCGGAGGTACGTGCTCTTTGTTTTCTATTTACCCGCATGGGATATGAATTCAAAAATTGACCTTATGACTTGACGTTTGTTTTGGAACTTGGTTTTGCAATAAATATATATCTTGTTGTTATATTCATCATCAAAAGATTAGTATTTGGAGGATAACAAATTTATATCTGGTTTAATATTGATTAATTTTGTAGTTCATTCCATCTGTCTGGCTTATGATACTATCGTTGGTTTTATTTGGATGATCGTTAATATACCATCTCATTTGTATTATTTTATATAATAATACTAACCGTCATTATAAGGAAAATTTAAAAATAAAAAATAAAAAATGTGTAATTATTATTCAATTCAATTAAATTAAATTACAAAAAAAAATTAATAATAATTGTCACTACCCTACACTATCCCATCTCCATCTTACTCCACATCCCCCTAACCGATCCTCCCTTCCTTCCCGCCGAGCCACCCATGGGCTCACACCCCGCGAGCTCCCATCTGACTTCTCTCCACCCAAGCTACCATCCTCCACACCCACTCAGCCACTCCCACCAACCTCACCCACCATCTATCTCACTCCACCCTGTCCCCACCTACCTGAGCTTCCATACAACTCTTCTTACTCCCCGAGCTATCCCCCTCTCTACCCACTTCACCCAAATATGCCTCGTCTCCCATCCAGTTCTCCCTCAACTCCCTAACGACTCGCCCCATCTCCCACCCAACTCCTTCAACTCCAATCACTCCCCATTCAACTCCCTACATGTAACTCCCGAGCTACCATCCCCTTTCCCCAAACCCATATCCTCACTCTCATCTCCCACTCAGTCCCCTCATGTCCCAACCCTCTCTACCCTATGAATCCCCCAACTTAGCTTACATCGATCCATCCACCGCATCTTCCTCTCACATACCTAATTCGATCTATTCCCAAATCTCTTTTGCACATTCCCCCATCTCCCTTTCATCTCCCTCCTCTTCCTACCTGAGCTCCCATCTTCCCTCTCTACATTCTCAACTCCCAACACCAAACTCATCCCCTCACTGAATCACTCCACTCTCCACCCAACTCCTCAAGCTATATCCCATCTACCTAAGCTCCCTCCTGCGCTACTCTCCATCCCACGCAGACCGAGATCTCTCCCACATTTTCCCCAACTCCCACCCCGACGCTTCACTCTCGCTCACACGTCCACAAACTCCCTGCCTCCTACGCTACTCTCCATTGACCCCGATCTCTATCCCCCTCGCTCGAGCTCCCATTTGACTTCTCTCCCTCATGAGCTCTTCCAACCAACACCCCTCCACTCACAACTATCCAACTTCCTCACCTCTCCCTTCCTCTTGACTCTGTTCCACTCACCCCATATGGCTCGACTCTATCCCGAACACCCAAGTGACCCACGTGGTCTTCATCTCTCTCCATGCACACTTTCCCCAACCAAGAGGACCCCTCCATGCAAACTCCACATGCCTCAACCACACACGCACTACCACATTTACAATCAGTAGTTTCTAATTTTGACTCACCGAGTGCATTTCCTCTTTTATTTAATAATTTACTTCATAGATTAGTCTTATAGTTTTTAGTTTATCATTCTATAGTTCATTTCATAGCTTATCATTTCAAATCTATTGACACATTGCATGGTTTATCATTCCATAATTTCTCATTTCGGCACGGGTTAAACATTTAATAGTTTATCTCATACATTTATTTCATATATTAAAGTTATAATTTATCGATTCATTTTCGCATCGCAATTACTCTAATTGACTAGGAATGTTGAACTACGATTTTTATTATTTAGATTACTTATTTTTCTATGATGATGCTCTTTAGACATCGACATCGTTTTCCTTAACAACGTCAACTAATTGTTTTATTTTCTTTTAGGTAACATCTACGATACTACAACCATTAAATCACACCGTCAAAGACCATTTTGTAAAACAAAAAAACATCATTTTCACTAGCCTCATCCACAACTCTAAACGGTGCCATTTTAGGGTACCCGGGTGTTTCGGGCCACTAACTAGCACTTTCAAAATACATCACTATCACACACACTTAAATAACCAGGAAAAGTGATTCTCCAGGTATTCCTCATTTTTCTCTATTTTCTCTTTTCTGCATTGAATTTTCCCTTTTCTAAGTGATTGTCCACATCGAATGTCATATTTCATTTTGGTCTAAAACAAACCTTCTACATCCTACTTGCTTACATAGCCTAAGTAAGGGATTTAACTTCTGCATTTCACTTATCACACATTGCCTAAGACTGCACAAACATAATTAACACATCAAAACATTCCTCTCACATGGTTAACTAATTGGGACTTAAACACCCAACAGGAAACCGTCTTAGACATCTCCCAATCCAAAACTATCTAAAACTAGCCTTAGAATTCTTTAGGTACCTTCATTATCCATTTTACTTTACAACTTGAAATTAATCATGATGATAAAAATATTCTTCGATTTGTTTGTCAACAACATACATAAACAGATGTTTCTCTATTTCACACCTATTGTCACTCTCTCTCAAATCGAGACAAAACAACAATGTCCTCCACCCAATAAAGTTAATTCTTCTGACGATCTCACCCAACAAGATACTAAACTCAAAACCATGTCATCAGTCACCCAACCTCTAGTCTCCATGGTCTCACCTCATGAGAACCATGTCATCCAAAATTGTCCCCACCTTGACACCAACCCTCATATCCCTCATCAAGCTAGTCTTCCTAAACCAATTGCACCACCATCTCCCACTCCTCTCGAGACACTTGGGCATCCTTCTAACCCCATATTTGACTTCTTACTCCAAAAATATCCTAAATTGGTGGATCACATTCCACCCACATCCCATTTTGACAATTCCATTAATATGCCTGTCCACCATCTCAACCTCTTCACACTTACATTCCTACCCATCGTATGCTCCAACCATCTCAAAATCTTAACACACATATCCCCACTTATCGTCATGCCCCTATTGCTCAACATCAGCCTATGCAGCAATCCCAACCTATGACACATGTTAGTCCTTACCAAGCATCTCCCATAACCCAAAATTGTCCCCACCTTGACACCAACCCTCATATCCCTCGTCAAGCTAGTCTTCCTAAACCGATCGCACCACCATCTCCCACTCCTCTCGAGACACTTGGGCCTCCTCCTAACCCCATATATGACTTCTTACTCCAAAAATCTCCTACAATCTCTCAATCCTCCCAATCTCCTAAATTAGTGGATCGCATTCCACCCACATCCCATTTTGACAATTCCATTAATATGCATGTCCACCATCTCAACCTATTCACACTTACATTCCTACCCATCATATGCTCCAACCATCTCAAACTCTTAACACACATATCCTCACTTATCGTCATGCCCCTATTGCTCAACATCAGCCTATGCAGCAATCCCAACCTGTGACACATGTTAGTCCTTACCAAGTAGCTCCGTAACACCTACATAACCACAAATTAATCAATTATCTTGTCAAACCATTTCACAAACATCCTATCCACAAACTTATCAACCACCTTATCATACGCTTCTCCAACTACCCACACACCCACAAACACATCATTCGCCTTATCAAACTACTTTTCAAACCACATAGCCGATCCAATCTCAACCTTACAACACCTCGAGTGATTTGATTCACGCCTTAATGAATTGGTTAGCTAGTTTAGAAACCCTTACCATAGCACCCGATAACACCTTATCCTATGAACACATTTGTAATGAACCCCTTCATCCATTGGTTCCAATAAAACCCTACCCTCCTCATTAGAAAATTCCTACATTTACTAAGTTCAACAACAAGGAAGATTTCCAACATCATCTCCTAGCATTTAAACATGCATGTTTTCTTATTGTGCATGATCACAATCTACTTCTTCGCACTTTCCCCATGTCTTTTTCTAGTCCCAAGGTTGGATTGGTACAATAGTATCCCACAACATTCCTTATTCTCTTTCACTCAACTTGCACAGTTGTTCTTAGAACACTTTTCTATCAATATTGCATACAAAACCAGTATCATTGATTTACATAGCATTCAACAGTTTGAAGACAAGCCCATCACCGACTTCGTCACATGATGGCATGGTGTTATAAACCAACTATCCTTCACTATCCCACAAATTGAAAAAATCAAATTATTCTCGCGTTCGTGTGCAAAACATATATCATCTACTTTGTAGATCCAATCATTCGAACCTTTGATGAAGCTTTCACAATGGCTCACAAACTTAAAACCCATGCCATTGAGCAGGGTCATCTTAAACTAAGTTCAATTAAATCAAAAATTGAATCTACTAAACCATTCACACATAACGAAAAATTTAAGGATGTAGCTAACACTATGGTCATCAAACCCTCGTCAACATCTACATCAAACACATGGTCTCAACAAAGATCCCATCACCAACAGCCAACTACCCTCCTTAGGAGATTCATGCGAGTTATGTATTTGATAAATTGATTACCGTAAACTCCATCCAACCCGCGGACAACTCAAAGCCAAGCCTATTTGGTATCACAAAGCCCACTTTTGTAAATATCATCGAGTCAAAGGTCACGAAATTGAGAAATTTTTTTCCTTCAAACATCGTGTCCAACAACTCTTAAATCAAGGGGATATCCAAATCGATACCTCAACTGCACAAACTAATCAACCACCAAAAAATCATGTCACCCCCTTTACATCTCAACTATCAAATGCTTATATGATTGCAATCGTTAGTCAAGATCTTATCTTATCACCAACTCCACATGTTCCCACAGTGGACATTATTCCCATCCCTTATGTGGAAACTATCACACCTACATCAAATTTCACTACATGTCCTGAATCTACACCTTCTCCTATCCTTATCACATCCACATCAAATTTGACTATACCATCCATTTCTGCCACTTGAAACATACACCAATCTACCACATTCGATTCATCCTTAGCACTTATCTCAACCCCACTCATATCCACACATATCCCTACATCTCTCACACCTACTCCCTCACCCACATCTGCCTCAAATACACTGTTAATACACCTACATTACTCACAACCATCCCAAAAAAACTCAATTCTACTACATGCGCCCTTACAACCCTACCTCCGATGTTAACCCCCTTAGTAAACATATCATTCTTACCCCTTGAAACATTTATGAAAAAAATAGTCCCTTCTACTTCTACATTTAAAAATGCTCTGCATTACCCATACCCATAAGGTCTACTCCATCGGTTATCACACCACCCACATCTCCAAATCTTCCAAAAGTGCTTACATATTTATCTATGCTAATGACCCCTATACCTATCATATCAAAAATTCCATCTATCTCTACCTTGACAAAATTTCCCATGGACACATCACCAAATTTATCCCAATACTCTCTACCTAATTTTTCTATCACACCAACTAAATCCTCTCGATTTGTAACCTTATCAAAGATACCCTTTGAATCATCTACTGAACCCACATATCCACCTAAATCAAAGAAAGATGGTTTATCTTCTCCTCTACAAAATCAACTCTTTCCTCACCAAAACTGAAAAAATCCACGTCTCACAAAGATATCATTAACCGCATCACACAAACACCTATTGATGAGGCCATAATATGCTTGATTAATGTTTAATATATGATCTCATCTTACTCTCCTTTTTATTAAGTTTGATTGCATTTTTAACTTTTATTTGATCGATATGAGTTAGGATGTAATTGTATATCTTTTGATTGATTATGATTCTATTGTTAATATATCTGAAATTCTGACGAAGTGTTTGTTTGAAATTTAGTTTTGTAATAAAGCAAGTCTAATCAATCAAGAAATGAAGTATGTAGCATTCAGTATGTTTTTGGTAGCATCTGTTCCAACACAGCTTAGTTCCGAACTTCCAAGATAGTTTCAAAATCCATTACACACGGTCATCATCTAGTTTTGGAACTTTGGACTTAGTTCGAGAACTCCGGTATTTAGTTCGAAACTCCGGGTATAACTTCGTAACTCTCATGGTTTTGATATTTAATGATTTCCTATGGTTCTGGAACTTCTCTGAAGTTTTAACTGATGGAAGTTTATTTATTTTAACCACATCTGGATATTCTGCATCAACGACCCTTTCAAATCAAGAAATAATGAGAAGATCTTTGAACACAGATCCAGGGATAGCTATCTTACAGCTATCTGATCATCCCAATCTGACTCACCATCTATTATGGGCATGATTCAATTTCATCATAATTGTAGAGATAGCTATGATTGTAAATGTATATATAAGCGGCACTGTAGTAGATAGATATAGAAAAATAGATATACAATAGTGTTATCCCGTGAAATTGGCAAGGGTAATTTTAAGGGTAACCATCCAAAAAAATTTATGGTCCCTCGTCAAAGTACCCTCCACGTTCGAACGTTGCAAAACCCCTTTTTAGGAAATCTGGTTTTCCAAACTTAGCCTTTTTGGGTCTTTTTGGTGCGCCTCACCATGTTGCGCCTTTCTTGCATGTGCCTTCATGTCAACAATAACTTTGTTGCGCCACGTTTTGGTGCGCGAAAGGCACACTTATTTCCATGTTGACAAAGCACTTTTGTGCGCCAAGGGCGCACATAACTTCATGTTAACATGTGTTTTGATGCGCCAAAGGGCGCAACCTTTCTGTGTCGACAGGCATTTTGATGCGCCACTTCAAAAAGTGGTTGGCACATTTATTACAACTTTGCCTATATATAGGTGCATCCGCCCTGTCACTTTCACCAGTCAGAAAACACATGATTATTCTTTTCCCTCTGCACCTGTCAGCATGCCTGTCATTCTCGTATCACGTCGTGGACCCAGTTTCACCTCTCACATTATATATATTTCTGGTAAGTGGTCCTTATTGCTCTTGTGTTTTGTGTTTTGGTTATTGGCTGTTTGTTTATGGGGTTGGATAAAATAGATCTGTGAAACCATGAAACCTCCCTTTGCTGTTTTTGCTGTCCTCCCCCATGCACTTCTCCCTCTTTCCAGATCTACTGGTAAAGAGGACTCTGCCTTGGAAAAAATCACTTGGATCTCTTTGTTTTAGCCCGTTCATCATCCAAGGGACCCTGCAGAAGAAACTTAAACACATGTAACCCCTCCAGAGGAAGAACAAAGACTTAAAAATTGATAGACTACCTTTTTCCTCTTTGGCGCAGTCACCACCCTTGCAACATGAAGTACAGTCGCGCCAACGATGCATCCACCATGCCTGTTGCATAAAAAATAGTTGCACCCTCAAAGCACACTTTCCTTGCTTGTTACACCCGCTAACCCTGCACCCTCTTGGCACACCAAACTCGTGTGCAACATTGAAAAAACTTGCACCATTGGCGCACCTTGCATCCATGCAACACCAACCTTACTTGTGCCAAGTACAAAACTATTAATGGTGCAGGCGCATCCCTTATTACAAGCAAACATCATGTCATGCAGACCTTCCATGTGCCGTGCCAAGTTTCCCTGTGGTGCATGAAAAAATGATGTTACACGCATTAAACCTGCGCCCTTTGGTGCATCTTGTACCCGTGTAACATGAAAAATATCAGTGCCCATTATAAAATGCATATATATGGCGCAGGCACACTTCCGCTTGCAACAACAAAAATGTCATCTGCAGCGTCCATGCGCCTGTGCCCTTTGGCGCTGATTTATCCCTTGCAGCACCCTTTTCTGTGTGCCATACTATTTAACCCTGCAACCTGCAGTATTCATGTGCCCTGCGCCCTGAGGCCTTAAAATTGCTAACTCTTCCTTCTGTCAACGCTTTAATGGAAGATCAAACAGCTAATATGACTTTCCTGCATTGGGTTTCACTTCTTCTTCTTGCAGATCAGCAACTGAGTTCAGAACTACATATGTCAACATCAAGCAAGAGACCTACCAAGTCTAAGGGCAAAGCCAAGCTCACAGAGGAAGAAATGAAGTACAAATATCAGAGGGTCAGGATGCCCGAATCCCAGGCAGAGTGTGACCTGGACATAAGAGACTCGGAACTTGGTCACATTGATATGGAGGATTTCTGGGCCAGAACCAGAAGGGTCACAGGAAGTCCATGGATGGACAAACTGGTAGGCAGTGGACTACATTTTGTTGGAGGGATCCCAGTTAGTGCTGTGAACAATGAGTTCATGATGGTAGTAGCCCGCTGCTACAACAAAGACACAAGATGCATCCAGAATGAGAAGGGTGAGGTCGTGATCAACCTCACTGCCCAACACTTTGAAATAATGCTCAGCATCCCTCACCACCATTACTTTGTTGCCATAAGCCAGGAAGATTGCACCAAGGCTTGGGAAGATAATGAGGATCAGTGTATGTAATTGATGAATGAGGTATACCTGAAAAACAAGAAGGTGGTGACCAGATGGCCACAAGTCATTCATCGCAGTGATTTCTTAGAGGAACTCAGTGATACAATCACATTCCTGAGCGAGTATTCGGGCTTACTGATGCCCACTACTTTCACAAATCGATGCTTAGATATCTGGAGATGATGAACAAAATTCTGCCGGATCAACGCTTCGAGTGGGCAGAGATCATAAGCAGCTCCAACAACTTACCACAACAGGGATGTTCTACATGAACTCCTACGTAGTTTATGCTACGGCCTCAGAAAGAGATTATCCAGCCTTAATGCGGTGCGGGGTTTGGCCCCAAGTCAAAATATATGAATACTATCCAGAACTAAAGCTGGAAAATAGTATCCCCAGTTTACAAAGATTAACGATGCCTTCTTCTATGGCATCGTCTACCTTTTGAGGCCAAACATGACTCACGGTCGTACGACCAAGAGCATTGTTGCAGCTACAGAGAAATGGGGAGCCTTGTTCACACAATTCCCCACCTTTACCTATCTAAGGGCAGCCAACTTCTTGGGGGAACCAACCAAATTGCCGAGATACGCGGCCCCAAATTGATCCTGTTGGAGTTGTCAAGACAGCTTATAACCTACCACGAGAAGTGCCTAAAGAGAAAGAACGGTGGAACTCCTTTGCCCCTCACAGTGGGTGGGTATACTTGTCTCTCTCACCACAAAGCATGAGATATGTTTGCAGAACTGGAGTTGCTGAATCTAAAGCACAACTTCCCGACAAGGCCCACTTTCGACCCAAGGAATTACCTGCAGAGCCAAACTCGATCCGATCCACGTTCCACAGATCGAGGATATTTATATCGACCTATATCATGAGGTCGAGCTTAGGAGGAAAGACCATTCCCGCTTGGCCTTGGCTGAAATCATCCAGTACGGCGTGGCCATCGTCCCAAAAGGTTATCAAACTATTGATCAAGAAGTTGATCAAGTATATCTTGACATGGGTGGGGACGACTGGCCTTTCGCTGTAATTGACAGAACCAAAGCACCTCAGACAATAGAGGAAAGGGTCAAAGAAACTCTGCGAAGAACAGAGCACTGGTGCAGGATGAATGGTCTCATCTACCTCGGAGTTGATTTCACCACTTCTCCATTGGGCAATGCACCTTCCAGGTCAAAATAGCTACCAAAGAGCAAAGGGAAAGACAAAGAGGGTGAGTCAAGCTCCACCCAAGAGGAAGCTCCTGAAATTCCTCCTTCCACTTCACAAGAACGGGTTGTAATCCCAGAAATCCTGGAGAAAGAAGCAGCGGAAGATGTTCCGATAGGCACATCCACTCAAGATGTTGCCACTACTGTAACCATTGAGGTCCCTTCTATCCCTTCTCCCTCTCCTCCTTCCCCTCCTCAGGTGACCCAAGCGACCATTCCTTTGGTCGTATCCTCTCCCCCGTCTTCTGTTGTTCCCCCTTCCTCATCATCCATCTTCTCTTCTCTCACGGAGCTGTCCCCCACCATTTCTTCCCTCATCTCTCAGCTCCCTTCCTTTCCCATGTCTGCCTCCCTTGTAGTACCTCTTCCTCCCGTGAGCACTTCCTCGGCCTCCCTCTCAATGCCGCCTCTAAGTGTCTCCACCTATTTTCCTTCTACTAGTGCAGTTGCTCCCTTTACTATTTCGGTCCCTCTCCCATAAGTCCAGCATGGATCTCTCAGCACCTGAGCCAATAAAAGAGGAAAGTTCCCATCGCACCGATGGACTTCTCCGTCATCCCATCAAAGGGGACCAAGAAGCAAAAGCCTTTAACCCACTTCTCTCAGAGTGTGTCAGGAGAGAGAGTAATGGAGATAGCATACCCCAATCCTTTAAAGGATAAAAAGGATCTATCTTCGACAGATTACACAGTGACCCAAGTCACAATGGGGACATCTTCGGAAAGCCTTCAAGGAGAGGCCCTATCTGCAGTTGACACCCTTTGCAAGAAGCTCCAGGAAGCAAAGGAAGAGAAAAGGCTGTTAAAGGAGCAAAATAAACATCTTCTCCACGCCTTGCAGAAAATGGGCAGTGCACCTCCTACAACTACCGCCAAAGCTCCTGAGCCTTTGAGCCAGGACAAGATTAATGAATATGCCAAAATCGGCAAGTAGGGCATGGCAGTTTCTACCTGGAGGAGGAACCAAATCCTCAAAGAAAGTGAGGGAGTGATCACTAAGTTCACCGGATTATATCAGAATATCAATCGGGTGAACAGAGCTCTAGGCGATAGCAAGACCCATCTCGAAGAGTCGGACCATGCCAAGATGTAGCATGAGACCTTTCAGAAAATGCTTTATTGTTCAGTCGAAGATCTAGTCAAGTTCGGTGTCTTTGCACACCCCATAGCCCTCAACAAAATCCTTTCTACTCTATATTATCCGGTTGATCAGCTGGAGTTTGTCCTGGAGAAGATCGACAAAATCAAGGAGGAATCCTGGATGCAATGCATCAGATGGAGCAAATTTTCTTAAGAATGTCTCTGGGTTTTCTCACTCCTTCTTTCACCTTAAGAAAGGTAGAGGAAACTATTCGGATCTTCAAGGAGATCGTTTCACAAGGGCTGGGACCAAAGGTCACTTTCGATGCCGAATCCATCAACAACCTGTTGGCTTGTCATGACTTCATCGGGTACCTGATAGAGGCAGAAAATGATTATTCCAAACTCCCAGAAAAGCTCATGGATGAGCGGGAGACTTGCGAAGCTATCAGTGATCGACACAAGGATCCTTCCCAGGATCAACTTCAACCCATGATCAGCAAGTTCATGGAGTACCGTGCCCAGTTCCACATCTCGTCGCTTGAGCAGCAGCAAAAGCAGGATACTCCCTTTCAGCCACGGGATGACGATGAATAGTTTTCTTCTTCCCGAATTTCTCCTTGTAATTATCTAAAGTGTGTTGACACAAACGATGACATCATCCATGTTGCACCATGGGATGATGTCATCCACAAAGTTGTCAAAAGTCAACAAATGACTTTAGAATCTCTTATAACATATTTTTTTAATTAAGTTGTTGGTTTGCTTTTGTCTTCTTTTCTTCTCTCCTTCTATATATACTTGAATACTTGTTGTATTCAGGGGTGGATATTTTTAGATGAAAAATAGAAGTGAGAAGAAAAGGCTTTGTACTTTTGTAACTGAAGAAAATATTAATACAAATATTGAGACTTTGTGCTGAATATGTGTGTTATGGGCATCTGATCTTTCTTATGTCAGATCTATGCATTTATTCTATTGGATCTGCTTCTACCTTTTTGTCATTTGTTCATCAAGATTGCTTTGTTCGTCTATAAGTAGGTTCGAAGTCCTGCATTTACTACCAGCCCAAAACATAGACCCTCGACCTTTCTACTTTGGAATTCATTTCTTTTCTCCCTTCAAATCCATCTTCTTTCCTTTCTTTCCTTCGTCGTGAACTAATCTAGTGGGATGAGATCCCAACCCCCCTGAAGGCAGAATATTGTGAGACTTGCACAAGATTCCTTCTGGTAGAATAGCAATAAACCGGTTTCACTTTCGACTCAAAGAGGGGCTATGGCTCGCACACCTGTGTTGGCTTGTCTATCCATAGATCTGCTCTCACGACAGATTTTCAAACCAACAGTTTTTGGAGACTCCGTTGGGGATCGAACAGATCTATCAGATCTATGATGGTGGTGTGTTTAAAAAATCAGTGAAAATCAAAAAAATCACTACCTGTTTGCAAATTTTAACTTTTGTTCAAAACCCAAAATTTTTGCAAAAGTGATCCAAACTGAAAATTTTCTTCAGGGATCCATAGATCGGGCCTAGTAGGGGATCTTTAGTTCGCTGAGTTTTTATAAAAATCTGTATTTTTCCGTAGATCTGAGTTTTTGATAGTTTACCAAAATTTTCAAACTCTTCAAAAAGTCAACTCTAGATCCAAAAATCAGCTTACTAAGCTTTACCATTGTTTTATCCTCATTGTTCTTTGTCATTAAACCGCAATCGGTTTTCAAAAGAGGGATAAAATTTAAATATTTAGAAAAGTACATGTTGCTGGTTTTTGTCAGAAAAAATCATAAAATCAGCAAGTACAACCAAAAAGAGTTTTAAATATGATCCACAATATTGCACATAAGGAAGGTACACTGGTAGGTGAACCATTTACTCATAGCAGGAGAGCTCGTGGAGAAGTCGATCCTACTTTCGATCTGCTTCAAAGGCACAACTTTAGTATTACACCAGCGCACTTTTCATCACTGAGTTCAGCTGATCAGTCAGCCAGAAGTGCCTCACCTCCATGAAAGAACCGGTTTTCACAAGGAGCCTCCACATCCCTTTGCAGTGCTCTGTTGCTTAGCGGGACTATATTTCCAGCCCACATTCTTTTTCCACCCATCCAGATGGCAATACCATGGGGAAATGCTATGGGCCCCCTGGCTTTGCCACATCCTATTCACGTGCTTCCACATGGAAACCGAAAGAATTTTCCCAAATTTGATGGGAGTAGAAACCAAAGCATGGATTCACACATATCTGCATTCATCATGTCATGTAGTATCCTAGATGTGACCCATGAAGATGTGTCGGTTCACCTTTTCTTGGAAACTTTAAGAGGGCCCGTAGCAGAATGGTTTCAGCATTTGTCACCGAATTTATTACTAGTTGGGCCACCTTGCGGGATGCTTTTGAAGACAGGTATAAGCCTTCTGAAGATGCATTCACGTTACTGTCAAAGATCACTCACCTAAAGAAGGAGGCCAATGAAACTATGCACGATTTTATCACCAGGTTCAATGCATTAATCAACCGTGTGCCTGTTGCCATGCTTCCAACACCGGAAAATCAAAAGTGTTTCTTCGTAAACACTATGAGCTCGAAAGTAAGTTTCTTACTCCTACAGGAACAAGTAGCTACCTTGCCTCTTGCCCAGGCTGCTGCCATTCGGATAGAGGACAACTTGCTAATATCTGGCGAATTGAAATGAGAGTCGTCCAAGTTCAAAGCTGCAAATCCTTCTCAGGCCACTTCGTCTGATCCGGCATTTCAGAAGATGGCAAATGACTTGCTCACATTAAAGAAAGCTAGTTAGCTCAGGTTTCTCCAAGCACCTCATACCGGGATATCCCACGGAGGAATTTCGTTACCAACAACATCCCGCATAGGTCGATTCTCCTCAGAATCGCTTTCTGCATTGGCGCTGAGGCTCCTCCGATCAACGCTTTAGTCGAAATCAAGAAGAGGAACAAAATTACGAAGAGCCTTCGCCTCAAGGCGAAGATGATCAAGATGTCGGTGGCCATTTGGCGACTCTACTATCGGGTATATGGAATTTGATGAGGAAGAATCTGACAAAGAAGAGGGTACCCAAGGATATGCAAGCGGACAATCATATGCTGTTTTTACCCGCTCGCAAGGAAAAGAAGCAGAGGTCGCTGCCAATGTGCAGAAAGAGAAGGCTGCGTCTTCCATGCCCCCAACTATTGCTAAAAGAGGTAATCCTCTTCCTGCTCAACCCCCTGTTAAGTCTTTTACAAAGAAATATTTCCTCCTATCTCTCCTCCAAATCAGCCTTCTTCTATTTCCATGAAGACCAGTAACTTTACCCTACCATCGCGAAATGAAGGACTCATTCCTCCATCAACGCAACCCTTGGCCGTGTTTGACATAATTGACCATGCTAAAAAGACCAAGATTCAAATGTCCGAAGCTGAGTACCTTCAGTCAAACCCCGAACAGCTTGTAAGGTTGACTGAATACATCCAAAGTCAGGCTGTCATGACTAATCAGGTTTCCCCAAAAGGAATCCTTTCCACCCCTCCTTCATCCCGCATAAATGTTTCCTCGACTTCAGCATCAGGAAAAATAGAACCTTTCTACCTCTCCCTCCTAATCAATGGCCACAAATTAAGCAACTGCATAATTGATTCTGGAGCTTCCGATAATGTCATGCCGGCAAAAGTCACCCATGCTCTAGGCCTCACCCTTACCAAGCCTTTCGGCAGATGTTATTCCTTGGAAACCAAACAGGTTCCGTTGATCGGTCAAATCAAGGACGCTCAGTTCGCATTTGCGGCGTTCCCAGAGAAAAGAGTAAAGATGACCGTCCTTGTTGCGATATTCCGGCAGCATATGGAATTCTACTAGGAAGGAGCTTTTGCAGTGAAGTTGGTGGGGAGATTCATATGGACTGGTCTAAGGCTAGAATCCCCGTCAAAGGTGTAATGCAAACCTTGGAGCCTGAATCACAAAAGAAGTACCTGGTTACTAACTCGATGACCCCAAAGCCCAAATTCTCTTCGAATCATCAGGGATGGGAAACTATTTCTTGTCTACCGAGTCTGACAAGGGGGATGTCCTCATCCAAGTAGAGGATCTTAACAAGATCTGGACTTTGCAGTTCGACGGCAGCTGCGCGACTAGTGGGTGTGGCACTGGTGCCGTGCTTATATCTCCCGAAGAGGAGATTATTCCTCTCTCTTTCAAGTTGTAGTTTTTCAACATGAATAATACTGCTGAGTATGAATCCCTGCTGCTTGGCATGCAAGCCACGAAGGAAAGAGGGATCAAAAATCTTAAGGTACAAGGTGATGCAGAGCTGGTCGTAAATCAAGTTAAGAGGATATACCAAGTGAAGAATGAAAGGCTCAGACATTACCGCAACGCAGTGTGGGACAGCATCGAGGAGTTTGATGCTTTTTCAATAAAAGCCATCCCAAGAGCTCAGAATGACATGGCCGATTCATTGGCCGTTTCAGCATCCCTCATGCTCCCTCACCCAGGTTTGAAAACAGACAAATATACCATTGAGGTGGTTTTCCGCCCAAGCGTGCCGGACAATTCTCAGCATTGGCAAGTATTCAACAATGACAACCAACTCATTTCCTTTCTAGAAAAGGCAGAAAATTTTAGTGAACTTCATTTTGAAGGATCCACTTCTGCATGCCGTGAATCTGTTACGGATCAAGACAAAGAATCAAAAGGGAACGACGGCATATGTCAACTCAAAGGAAATAAAATCCCAAAAGGCCTGGTCTCCCTAGAGCGGTTGTTCGACAGGCATGATCGCTTTGTTAAAAAGAAGAGGCAAGATGATCCTATTTCCTCCCCAGAAACCGAACCGGTCAATTTAGGTTTGGTAGAACATCCACAGTTTGTGAACATTGGAAAATGTTGCACACCTGAAGAGAAGTGGAAGTTTGTCAAACTGCTGAAGAAATACATGGATGTATTGGCATGGTCCTATGCCGATCTAAAGTCTTTCAAGCCAAAGGACGTCTAGCATGATATCCCATTGAAAGAAGACGTCAAACCTTTTCGCCAGAAGCAGAGACATTATAATCCTAAAATCTCAGGTACTATCCAGGCTGAAATTTAGAAAATGCTGGACGCACGGATTATTTTTCCTATCCATCACAGTACCTGGGTCGCAAACATTGTGCCAGTGTGCAAGAAGAATGGTGAGATACGCATATGTGTAGATTTTCGCAACCTGAATCAGGCGTCCCTGAAGGACAACTACCCACTTCCCATAATGGACCAGGTTCTGCAAGCAGTAACTAGATCAGAAATGTTGTCCATGCTTGATGGTTTCTTAGGCTACAATCAGATTGAAGTCTCACCTGAAGACCAATTTAAAATAGCATTCACTACTCCTTGGGGTACGTTTGCTTACAGCAGGATGCCGTTTGGCCTGACCAATGCTGGCGCTACTTTCCAGCGAGCGATGGACTTCGCGTTCAAAGGTATGATGGGGAAGGTCATCATAGTCTACTTAGATGACTTAACTGTGTTCTCCAAACAACGAAATAATCATTCTGATCATTTGGAGCAAGTATTGATTAGATGCCGAGAGCACGGGATCTCCCTGAATCCAAAAAGTCTGTTTTCGGAGTCACAGAAGGAAAATTGCTAGGACATGTTGTTAGAAAAGAAGGGACAAAGATAGATACCGAAAGAGTTAAGGCTATTCAGAGCCTTACTTTACCCACAAGCAAGACTGGCGTTCACTCTTTTTTCGGAAAGGTGAACTTTCTCAGGCACTTTGTTCCGGATTTTGCTGAAAAGACTCGTCATATATTAGACATGATGAAAGGATCACCAACTTTCCAATGGAGCGAAGAAGGGAAGAAGTCATTTGAGGAAATAAAAGCCTCTGTTGCTCACACGCCAGTCCTGGTATGCCCCGATTTCTCCAAGGATTTTATCATGTATAGCTATGCATCTGAGCATACTGTATCTGCCATCTTGATGCAAAAGAATTCTGAGGATGTTGAATCCCCAATTGCGTTCATGAGCTCTCCCCTCAAGCCTCACAAATTAAAAATGTCTCAGTTGGAAAAGCATGCCTTCGCCATTGTCAAAGCAGTCAAGAATTTCAGGTATTACATTTTAAACTCTCATACAGTGGTGCTGGTCCCTGACATGGCAGTCAAGTCAATTTTAACTCAACAGGAGTTAGGAAGCTTGCGGGGGAATTGGATTGCAAAAGTCCAGGAGTATGATCTAGATATAAAACCAACCAAGCTGGTAAGGGGTAAGGGCCTATGTCAGCTTATGGCTGAAAACAAAGATTCAGAAGACCCTGAAGAAAAGGATGATTACACCAATGGAGCACAAAGCCAGCTGGAGAAAACCGATTCACCACCGATGGTCCTATTTGTCGCAACCAGCGACGAATGGTATTCGATATTGCTTTCTTTCTCACCTATGGCGAATGCCCATCCCATCGACTATTGGCCGACGCTTTTCCAAGATGCAGCCACCTGGGTAGCAAAGTGTGAACCTTGCCAGCAGTTTGTCGGCAAGCCCAAATTGGCTACTTTTCCCCTCAGGCCGGTCGTTGTCGACGAACCATTCAAGCAGTGGGGAATTGATTTTATTGGTGCACTCAATCCCCAATCGAGTGTCGACATAGTTATGTCCTGACGGCAATAGATTATTTCACAAAATGGGTAGAAGCCATACCTGTCAAACATGCCACTTCCGAGGTTGTTTGCAGTTTCATCAAAGAAAATATCATTGTCAGGTTTGGCGTTCCAAACAAGATTGTTGCTGATAACGCTTCCAACTTCTCCTCACGAGAGGTTGTTGGTTTTTGCTATGAATATAGAATCACTTTGGCTCACTCCTCAGATTATTACCCTCAAGGAAATGGTCAGGTAGAATCCAGTAATAAAAACTTAGTAACCATCATACGAAAGCTAGTAGATGAGAATCAACGAATGTGGCACAAGTCATTATACGACGCTTTGTGGGCGGACCGCATCACTCCCAAGAGGTCTCTCGGCATGTCGCCTTTTCAAGTGTTATATGGCACCGATGCTGAGCTTCCCATTTCTACTGAACTCCCTGCTCTGCGCTTGGCACGAGCAATCGAAGATGAGACTTTCCAAAATTCTCTTGAGAAGAGGATCATGTATCTAGCAGAGCTCAAAGAAAAGAGAGTAAGAGTGGTCGACAGGATCACCGAGCATCAGAATCAGGTAAAAAGATTGTTTGATAAAAAGATAAGCAAAGAAATTTCCAGGTGGGAGATCTCGTCCTTTTGTGGGACAAACGAAGAGAGCCAAAGGGCATGCACGGAAAATTTGATTCCCTATGGAGGGGACCTTTCAAGATCAAACAGCTCAATGGAGAGAACAACTTCTATCTCTCGTATCCAGATGGAACTGGACTCCCACTTCCCTATAGCGGGCAGCATCTGAAAATCTTCAGGAAGTAGAGCTTGCTCTCTTCTTTGTACAGTTACTTCAGTTGTGTGTTTGTTTTTGTCATGTGTTTTCTTTTGTTGGTTGTGTGTTTCCCTTTTCGGTCGCCCTTGTTTTTGACTCTGTTGCCCAATGGATAGGCACATGTGGATCTGGGATTCTCTACCCCTGATTTCCGTTCAGAGATAGTCCCCAGAAAGAGCCAGTTGTTATCCCGTGAAATTGGCAAGGGTAATTTTATGGGTAACCATCCAAAATTTTGTTCTGGTCCCTCGTCAGGGACCCCTCCGTGTTCGGAACGTTGCAAAAACCCCTTTTCCGAGAAATCTGGTTTTCCGAACTTAGCCTTTTTTGGGTCTTTTTGGTGCGCCTCACCATGTTGCGACTTTCTTGCATGCGCCAAGGCACATGCACCTTCATGTCAACAATAACTTTGTTGCACCGCATTTTGGTGTGCCAAAGGCGGACTTATTTCCATGTTGACAACACTTTTGGTGTGCCAAGGGCACACATAACTTCGTGTTAACATGTGTTTTGATGCGCCAAAGGGCGCAAGCTTTCCCGTGTCAACAGGTGTTTTGATGCACCACTTCAAAAAGTGGTTGGCACATTTATTACAACTTTGCCTATATATAGGCGCATCAGCCCTGTCACTTTCACCAGTCAGAAAACATGTGATTATTCTTTTCCCTCTCGCACTGTCACAAGATGCCTGCTGCGTTCTCGTATCACGTCATGGACCCGATTTCACCTCTCACATTATATATATTTCGGTAAGTGGTACTTATTGCTCTTGTGTTTTGTGTTTTGTTATCTTGTTTGTTTGTTTATGGGGTTGGATAAAATAGATCTGTGAAACCATGAAACCTCCCTTTGCTGTTTTTGCTGTCCTCCCCCATGCACTTCTCCCTCTTTCCAGATCTACTAGTAAAGAGGACTCTGCCTTGGAAAAAATCACTTGGATCTCTTTGTTATTAGCCCGTTCATCATCCAAGGACTCTGCAGAAGAAACTTAAACACATGTAACCCCTCCAGAGGAAGAACAAAGACTTAAAAATTGATAGACTACCTTTTTCCTCTTTGGCGCAGTCGCAACCTTGCAACATGAAGTATAGTCGCGCCAACGGTGCATCCACCATGCCTGTTGCATAAAAACAATTGCGCCTCAAAGTAAACTTTCCTTGCTTGTTACACCCGCTAACCCCGCACCCTCTTAGCGCACCAAATTCATGTGCAACATTGAAAAGACTTGAACCATTGGTGCACCTTGCATCCATGCAACACCGACCTTACTTGCACCAAGTACAAAACCGTTAACGGTAGCAGCACATCCCTTATTACAGAACATCATGTCATGCACACCTTCCATGCACTGTGCCAAGTTCCCCTGTGGTGCACGAAAAAAATGATGTTACACGCATTAAACCTATGCCCTTTGGCACATCCTATACCCGTGTAACATGAAAATATCAGCCCGTTATAAAATGCATATATATGCGCGCAGCGCATACGCTTGCAACAACAAAAATGTCATCTACAGCTGGTCCATGCACCTTACGCCTTTGGCACCGATTTACCCTAGCACCCCTTTTCTGTGCACCATACTATTTAACCCTGCAACCTGCAGTATTCATGTGCCCTGCGCCCGAGGCCTTAAAATTGCTAACTCTTCCTTCTGACAACGCTTTAATGGAAGATCAAACAACTAATATGACTTTTTCTGTGTTGGGTTCCACTTCTTCTTCTTGTAGATCAGCAGCTGAGTTCAGAACTACATATGTCAACATCAAGCAAGAGACCTACCAAGTCTAAGGGCAAAGCCAAGCTCACGAGAGGAAGAAATGAAGTACAAATATCGAGGGTCGGCTTAGCCCGAATCCCAGGCAGAGTGTGACCTGGACATAAGAGACTCGGAACTTGGTCACATTGATATGGAGGATTTCTGGGCCAGAACCAGAAGGGTCACAGGAAGTCCGTGGATGGACAAACTGGTAGGCAGTGGACCTGCATTTTGCTGGAGGGATCCCAGTTAGTGTTGTGAACAATGAGTTCATGATGGTAGTAGCCCGCTGCTACAACAAAGACACAAGATGTGTCCAGAATGAGAAGGGCGAGGTCGTGATCAACCTCACTGCCCGACACTTCAAAATAATGCTCGGCATCCCTCACCACCGGCACTTTGTGGCCGTAAGCCAGGAAGATTGCACCAAGGCTTGGGAAGATAATGAGGATCAGTGTATGTAGTTGATGAATGAGGTATACCTGAAAAACAAGAAGGTGGTGACCAGATGGCCACAAGTCATTCATCGCAGTGATTTCTCAGAGGAACTCAGTGATACAATCACGTTCCTGAGCAGAGTATTTGGGCTTCCTGATGCCCACTACTTTCACAAATGGATGCTTAGATACTTGGAGATGATGAACAAAAATCTGCCAGATCAACGCTTCGAGTGGGCAGAGATCATAAGCAGCACCATATCTAAGTAGCTCCAATAACTTACCACAACAGGAGGTTCTACATGAACTCCTACGTAGTTTATGCTACGGCCTCAGAAAGAGATTATCCAGCCTTAATGCGGTGCGTGGTTTGGCCCCAAGTCAAAATATATGAATACTATCCAGAACTAAAGCTGGAAAATAGTATCCCCCAGTTTACAAAGATTAACGATGCCTTCTTCTATAGCATCATCTACCTTTTGAGGCCAAACATGACTCACGGTCATACGACCAAGAGTATTGTTGCAGCTACAAAGAAATGGGGAGCCTTGTTCACACAATTCCCCACCTTTACCTATCTAAGGGCAGCCAACTTCGTGGGGGAACCAACCAAATTGCCGAGATACGCCGTCCCCAAGTTGATCCTGTTGGAGTTGTCAAGATAGCTTATAACCTAACATGAGAAGTTCTTAAACGAAATAAGGGTGGAACTCCTTTCCCCCTCATAGTGGCGGTATACTTGTCTCTCTCACCACAAAGCACGGGATATGTTTACAGAACTGGAGTTGCTAAATCTAAAGCACAAATTCCTGTCAAGGCCCACTTTCAACCCAAGGAATTACCTCCCCTGAGCTAAAATCGATCCAATCCACATTCCACAGATCGAGGATATTTATATCGACCTATATCATAAGGTCGAGCTCAAGAGGAAAGACCATTCCCACTTGGCTTGGCGTTGGCTGAAATCATCCAAGATGGCGTGGCCATCGTCCTGCAAAAAGATTATCAAACTCGTTGATCAAGAAGTTGATCAAGTATATCTTGACTGATTGGGGGCGTGGTCTTTCGTTGTAAATGACAAAACCAAAGCATCTCGCATAATAGAGGAAAGGGTCAAAGAAACTCGATAAGAACAGAGCACCGGTGCGGGATGAATGGTCTCATCTACCTCGAGTTGATTTCACCACTTCTCCATTGGGAAACACACCTTCCAGGTCAAAACAGCCAAAGAGCAAAGGGAAAGACAAAGAGGGTGAGTTAAGCTCCACCCAAGAGGAAGCTCCTGAAAGTCCTCCTTCCACTTCACAAGAACGGGTTGTAATCCTGGAAAGCCTGGAGAAAGAAGCAACGGAAGATGTTCGATAGGCACATCCACTCAGGATGTTGCCACTACTGTAACCATTGAGGTCCCTTCTATCCCTTCTCCCTCTCCTCCTTCCCCTCCTCAGGTGACCCAAGCGACCATTCCTTTGGTCGTATCCTCTCCCCCATCTTCTGTTGTTCCCCCTTCCTCATCGTCCATCTTCTCTTCTCTCGCGGAGCTGTCCCCCACCATTTCTTCCCTCATCTCTCAGCTCCCTTCCTTTCCCATGTCTACCTCCCCTGCAGTACCTCTTCCTCCCGTGAGCACTTCCTCGGCCTCCCTCTCAATGCCACCTCCAAGTGTCTCCACGCATTTTCCTTCTACTA
The DNA here is from genome assembly GCA_018340775.1 of Taxus wallichiana var. yunnanensis. NCBI lineage: Eukaryota > Viridiplantae > Streptophyta > Pinopsida > Cupressales > Taxaceae > Taxus > Taxus wallichiana. The sequence continues at coordinate 627,493,973 of CM031237.1, read as the reverse complement.
CTGCAGCTGCTCCCTTTACTATTTCCGGTCCCTCTCCCATAAGTCTAGCATGGATCTCTTAGCACCTGAGCCAACAAAAGAGGAAAGTTCCCATCACACCGATGGACTTCTCCGTCATCCCATCAAAGGGGACCAAGAAGCAAAAGCCTTTAACCCACTTCTCTTAGAGTGTGTCAGAGAGAGAGTAATGGAGATAGCATACCCCAATCCTTTAAAGGATAAAAAGGATCTATCTTCGACAGATTACACAGTGACCCAAGTCACAATGGGGACATCTTCAGAAATCCTTCAAGGAGAGGCCCTATCTACAGTTGACGCCCTTTGCAAGAAGCTCTAGGAAGCAAAGGAAGAGAAAAGGCTGTTAAAGGAGAAAAATAAACATCTTCTCCATGCCTTGCAGAAAATGGGCAGTGTGCCTCCTACAACTACCGCCAAAACTCCTGAGCCTTTGAGCCAGGACAAGATTAATGAATATGCCAAAATCGGCGAGCAGGGCATGGCAGTTTCCACTGGAGGAACCAAATCCTCAAAGAAAGTGAGGGAGTGATCGCTAAGTTCACCAGATTATATCAGAATATCAATCGGGTGAACAGAGAGCTCCAGGCGATAGCAGGACCCATCTCCGAAGAGCTGGACCATGCCAAGATGCAACATGAGACCTTTCAGAAAATGCTTGACTGTTCAGTCAAAGATCTAGTCAAGTTCGGCGTCTTTGGACACCCCAGAGCCCTCAACAAAATCCTTTCTACTCTAGATTATCAGGTTGATCAGTTGGAGTTTGTCCTGGAGAAGATCGACAAAATCAAGGAGGAAGCCCTGGATGCAATGCATCAGATGGAGAAAATTTTCTTAAGAATGTCTCGGGTTTTCTCACTCCTTCTTTCACCTTAAGAAAGGTAGAGGAAACTATTCGGATCTTCAAGGAGATTGTTTCACAAGGGCTGGGACCAGAGGTCACTTTCGACGCCGAATCCATCAACAACCTGCTGGCTTGTCGTGACTTCATCGGGTACCTGATAGAGGCAGAAAATGATTATTCCAAACTCCCAGAAAATCTCACGGATGAGCGGGAGACTTGCGGCTTATCGGTGATTGACACAAGGATCCTTCCCAGGATCAACTTCAACCCATGATCAGCAAGTTCATGGAGTACCGTGCCCAGTTCCACATCTCGTCGCCTGAGCAGCAGCAAAAGCAGGATACTCCCTTTCAGCCACGGGACGACGATGAATAGTTTTCTTCTTCCCGACTTTCTCCTTGTAATTATCTAAAGTGTGTTGACACAAATGATGACATCATCCATATTGCACCATGGGATGATGTCATCCACAAAGTTGTCAAAAGTCAACAAATGACTTTAGAATCTCTTATAACATATTTTTTTAATTAAGTGGTTGGTTTGCTTTTGTCTTCTTTTCTTCTCTCCTTCTATATATACTTGAATACTTGTTGTATTCAGGGGGTGGATATTTTTAGATGAAAAATAGAAGTGAGAAGAAAAGGCTTTGTACTTTTTGTAACAGAAGAAAATATTAATACAAATATTGAGACTTTGTGCTGAATATGTGTGTTATGGGCATCTGATCTTTCTTATGTCAGATCTATGCATTTATTCTGTTGGATCTGCTTCTACCTTTTTGTCATTTGTTCATCAGTATTGCTTTGTTCGTCTATGCAAGTAGGTTTGGCTCTATTTACTACCAGCCCAAAACATAGACCCTCTGACCTTTCTACTTTGGAATTCATTTCTTTTCTCCCTTCAGATCCATCTTCTTTCCTTTCTTTCCTTCATTCCTTTCTGTTCTTCGTCGGAACTACTCTACTGGGATGAGATCCCAACCCCCTGAAGGCAGAATATTGTGAGACTTGCACAAGATTCCTGCTGGTAGAATAGCAATAAACCAGTTTCACTTTGCTGACTCAAAGAGGGGCTATGCCCTGCACACTGTTGGCTCATCTATCCATAGATCTGCTCTCACGACAGATTTTCAAACCAACAAACAAAGAAAGAGACTAAGTACATAGATCCAATACATTTTGTAATACCAAATGTTTTATCAATAAAATAGCCATTCCTGTTCTAGATAATTTTGAGTTGTTAAATCTTGATTTGAGGAGGAGAAAGGGCCCACTCCACCAAGGACTAGGATATTCATTTATTTGGTATTTATATTTCTTAAGAAAATAGTTTAGATCTGTTAATTTGTATTGCTTTGATTTTTCTAGTTAAACTCTATTATGTACTTGTTCTCAGCAGGTGTATAGATAGATTCTTATTTTCTCTTGCAATAATTTTTAAAGCATTCTAAGTTGTGTATTATTTCCAATAGCAAGTTTTTATATTTCCAACAGCAAGTGTGTTTATTTCCATTCGTGAAGTGTGTTTCCTTTCAAAGAAAGCTTTCGGTGTTTTTCCTTTCAACAAAGCTTTCAATGTGTTTACTTTGAGAAAATGTTTCATAGTATGATTTAAGTAAGGTTTTACCAAGAAGTCCTTAAGACATTGAAAAGATCCCCAAAAATACAAAGACAACTACTGATCAACTACTAGATAAATAGGATTACTCTTGTTGCATATAGCTTTAGACACACCCTGGTTTGATATGACATCAACAAGAATTTGATTAAATGAAGGGAATAATGACACCCATCATTTTTGGCACTGTTATCGAGGATACACTAGTTGAAACTTTCTAATTAAGTGTTAGCAAGAGAAACAATCATACATCTAGTAGTTGAAGGATCTTCCCTACTATATAGTTAAATATATGAGTAGACAAAGAGACTCAAAGGATATATTCCTCCCAAGAACATCTTCGCAAGAATTCACAACATCCTCTAATCCAAATAAGGAAATTTCTCAAGAATTGGAGGCACCATCATCCCCTGTCAAATAAGAAACAAAATTGCCACCTTTGGAATTCTTAGATCAGTCACCTGAAGGATGTGGAATTTTTAGGAAAAAGCTTATTACTCAAGATACATTTAGGGTGAGTTTTGATTATCAATTGAGTAGTCAACCTCCTACTCCTGATTTTTCACCTTCCCCAAGGCATACCACATACCACATTAATTGGGAGGAAAATTCAAAAAATATTTTTAAAATGACACGAGAAGTGAAAGAGTACCGATAGGAACTTTAATTATCCAATCCAATTGGGAGATGATGATACATTATTGAAAAATGTCTCACTTGTAAATTTACCCACATTTAGAGGTATTTCATCTGAAGATCGACCAATTTCTCGTTTGAGTTTAAGGTACTATGTCAGACCTATGACTATAAAACAAATAATCAAAAACTCAAGTTGTTTCCATCCACTCGAAGGATGCAAGTAATGAGGTGGTTCATGGGATTACCATCCAAATCTATTAGCACTTGGGCACAAATGGAGACTCGCCTTCCTAGACAAATACTAAGATAATTGTAGAGGGAGAAATAGGAAGGAATAATTCTTCAAAATCAAGCAGGAGGAAGATGAAAACATAGAAGACTATTTAGACAGATTCCTCTTTGTGAGAAAAAGATGTGGATTTGTACTTCAAGAGGAGTTAAGTAAAACCATTTTTCTTAAAGGTTTGGATGGCGAATCTAGGGAATCCCTTAACTTGATAGGAGGTTGAGACATTGATTAGTTAAGGATGAATGAAATTAAAGAGATTTGTAGAAGCTATTTTAGAACAAGAGGTGGACCTAGAAAAGGAAAATCAATGAAAATTCTGAATCTAGATATGAACAAACTGATGGATGAATTAGAAAATTATAAAATAGACATTTTAGTTCAATTAACCTCTATTATGGATGGATTACAAGCTAAAGAAAATTCCAAAACTAAACCATTGGCTATGTATTGTCCTAGATGCAGGAAGAAGCATGCAATAAGAGACTATCCTTTGGATAAAATAGAAATGTGTCTTATCTGTGAATCTAAAGAACATGATACTGATGTTTGTTCTCTACTTCAGTCATAAAGAATCAGCTTAAAAAAACCAATACATCATCCATAATAGAAGAATTGAATTTTGTTCAGAGACAACCTAACCAAGGGTAGTTTATGCCAAGATCAGTTCTTAATCCTTGGATGATGCCATGGGCTGCTCAGACAGTACCACAAAATTGGGGACAACCACCTTGGGTACCTCAACCAACATGGAACCCTCAAGATTGGGCAAGTCAAGCTTGGTATGCTCAGGGACATCAACAACCATGGGTTGGTCAAGGAAATTCTTATGCTTGGTCATAACCTAGATAGAACCATAGTAATTATGCTCAAGGAAGAACTTATTCAAATCAGAATCAACAAGCCTTCATGGGATCCCTGTAAAAAAATCACAAACCGAGAATGTAGTCCAAATAAAAATACTAGCACAACCAGTAAGAAACCCAAGAAACAAACAAACAACTCCTGTTTATGGAACAAAACCAGAAAAATCAGTTGATTTACATGCTATGGATTGTAAGGATATTCAAACTAGATCTGGAAAAATCATTAGCAGTCCACCTGTTATAATCACTGAAATGACAGAAGAAAATGAAATCCCTAGTACTGTTGTTCCAAAAGAGGATATAGGAAGAAAAGAAAAAGAGCTAGATAGCGACACTACTGAGACTCCATTTCCAAAGAGTTTAAAGAATCTATAGAAGCCAAGGAGTCTAAATTAGTACAGGAACTAAGGAAATTGAATATTGAGATACCACTGTTACAAGAAATTAAGGACATTCCCAAATTGAACAAATTAATCAAAATGTTATGTTTGAAAAATCCTGGAAGGAAGAAACAGTACCCCAAGACTATCAAAGTAGATGGGAAACTTGTTGATTTATTAGCAAGAAAAATTTTACTTCCCAAATATGGAGATCCTGGAAGTCCTGTTATTTATATCTATATAGGGAATAAGGATATACATAATGTTTTAGTAGATTTAGGATCGGCTATCAATGTAATGATAGTGGATACTCTGAAAACATTACCATTAATGGGTATGTAACCTACTAATACCATATTATAGATGGCGAGATCGATCATGCAGAAACCGAAGGGGTTATTGAAGACGTGGTGGTTATGGTGGAGTCATGGGAATATCCAATTGACTTCCTTATATTGCATCCAAAAGGTAAAACATTGGGTTATCCCATTATTTTGGGTAGACCATGGTTAGCTATAGTTGTTGCCTTAATTGATTGCAGGTCAGGTGATATGACAATCTTGAATGGTAAGAATTCTAAGAAAATTTCCTTATATCCTTCTGCATGACCTTTTACTGACAATCATGAACAATTTTGAGTTTATTCTCCTGATACTACTAAGCAAAATTTGTCTTCTTTGGCTATGATCACATTGCAGGATCATGTAAGAGAAGTAGAAGAGATGATTAATCCACCATTGGATGAGCACCGACTATCTTTGAAGTAATTAGATATAGGTCTGGAACCTGCGACTATAGTTTTGGAACCTGCAAACTTAGTTCTAGAACCTACAAATTTAGTTCCAAAACCACTACATTTAGTTCCGAAACCACCACATTTAGTTCTAAAACCACTACATGAAGTTCGGAACTATAACAATAAGGGCTTCTCTATGATTGGAAATAATTTCACTCCGGAGGAACAAGATTTCTCATGGGGAGAGGAAGAATCAGTAGCTTCAATTTAAAATACATCAGAAGTGGTGAATAATTTATGGAAAGTAGCAGTGATGAAGAGTTTGGCCTGCAAAGAGATAAGTATCATAATTCTCATTATTGTCCTTTTTCCAGTATTCTGTCTCAAGGAACTTTTGGAGATGTTGTTACATACCATATGTTGTTACCACATGCATGTCCACTAAATACTTTAATGGAACCCTTTCAACAAATTAGTTCATCACACATTGGAACCAAGCATGTTGAGATTCAACCGGGTAAAACTTTGAACATTAACAGTTGGTTGAAGGATGATGAAGAAGATAAATTGTTTGATGTTTTAAAAAATCATACTAAAGCTTTTTCTTGGGATTAAAAAGACATGAAGGGGATTCATCCAAGCATCTAGACTCATCATATCTATACTCTGAAAATGTTAAACCAAGTTAGGAAACCTCGAGAAGGATTAACCCAAACCTTAGGGGATATAGTCAAACAAGAAATTGAAAAACTATTACAAGTAGGTTTTATCTACCCTATCTCAGATAGTCAGTGGGTATCTCCTCTTGTAATTGTTCCTAAAAAGAATGGGAAATGGAGAATATGTTTTGACTATAGGGAACTAAACAAAGCCACACTGAGAGATTATTTTCCCTTACCATTCATAGATCAAGTCCTAGACAACCTTTCAAGTAAATGACTTTTCCATCTTAGATGGCTTTAGTAGATACAATCAAATCAGAGTTGCTGCTAAAGATCAAGACAAAATAACATTTACATGTCCATGGGGTACCTTTTCCTATAGGGTGTTACCATTTGGCTTATGCAATGCTCCTGCAACTTTCTAAAGAGTTGTACTTGTAATATTTGTTGATTTAACAAATGATTGTGTTGAGGTATATATGGATGACTTCACTATACACAGAGATACATTTGATGATGCTTTGAAAAATATGGAAAAAATTTTAACAAGATGTGAACAACACAATCTATCTCTTAGTGATGAAAAGTGTTTAATGATGGTTGATGAAGGGATTGTATTAGGACACCATATTTCAAAAAGAGGAATTCAGGTTGATCAAAACAAAATTAGGATCATTTCAGATTTACCTATTCCTCAAACCCCCATAGATATCAAGTCATTTCTAGGACATGTTGGGTACTATAGGTGCTTTATAAAAGATTTCAGTAAAATTGCTGCCCCATGTTTAATTTGCTAACCAAGGACTATGAATTTCTTTGGGATGAAAAGTGTCAGCATGCTTTTGAAGAAATTAAAGAAAAGTTAATCACTGCTCCAATATTGAGAGGACCTAATTGGGAAAATCCATTTCATATCCAAATAGATGCTTCAAATAATTCCATTGGTGCAGTTTTGGGACAAAAAGATGAAGAAGGAAAAATGTATGCTATTTATTATCTTAGTAAGAATCTTACTCCCACTGAAAATAATTACACCACCACTGAAAAATAATTTCTTGCTGTAATTTATGCAATCAATAAATTCAGACATTACATTACAGGTTACAAGATATTTGTACACATAGATCATTCAGCAATTAAATATTTGATGAGCAAACCAGTGGTTGGAGGAAGAATAATTAGATGGTTATTACTTTTACAAGAATTTGATATTACCATTATGGACAATCCAGGTAAATCTAATGTGGTAGCTGATTTTTTGTCAAGACTAACCACTACAGGGGAGCAAGATCCAGTCAAGGATAACTTTCCAGATGAACAACTATTTGTTATCTCAGCAAGTACACCATGGTTTGTTGATATGGCAAATTATCTTGCAATAGGGAAGTTTCCTCCTTTTAATAAGAAACAAATAAAGAAGTTAATCAAAACTAGTGCACAATTTAAATGGTTAAATGGAATTCTATTTAAATGTGGGCCTGATTTTGTTTTACACAGGTGTGTAAGAGAAGATGAAATCTTTGACATCCTTAGAGCATGTCATGATGAACCAAGTGGAGGACACTATTTAGTGAAAAGAACATCTCATAAGATACTTGGCACTGGTTATTATTGGTCATCCCTGTACAAGGATGTGAAGAGATATATCAAGCGGTGTGATCATTGTCAAAGGATGGGACAACCAACTTTCACCAATGAAATGTCTCTTCAACCTCAAGTTGTAATTGAACCATTTGAGAGATGGGGATTGGATTTTGTTGGTCCCTTTAATCCTCCTTCACAAGGAAAGAAATATATTCTTGTGTGTACTGACTATGTGAAAAAGTGGGTAGAAGTGTAGGCATTGACAAATGCCACTGAAGAAGCAGTTGTTGATTTCCTTTGGAATAGAATTATGGTAAAGTTTGGAGCACCGAGGAGCATAGTTTTATATCAAGGACCACAATTTATGTCTAATATGATCCAATATTTCACAACATATTACCAAATCAATCATAGGAAGTCATCTCCTTATCACCCACAGTCAAATGGACAAGCTGAAGTAACAAATAGAGAATTAGAGAACATCCTTACCAAAACAGTTGAAGTTGGGAGAAAAGACTGGGTAAAGAGACTACCTGAAGTTGTTTGGTCTTATAATACAACTTGGAAAACTACAATAGGGTTTTCACCATATGAGTTAGTCTATGGGAAAAAGCCCTTGTTTCAAATTGAGTTTGAACTTCAGACATTGAGAACAACAGTTAAGGTGGGAATTGAGTTGGATGCAGCTCAAAAAGAAAGAATCCTTCAACTCAACGAGTTGGATGAATTGAGGATGGAAGCAATCTAGCATATAGAAATAATCCAAGATCAGAGGACACAATGGAATGACACACATATCAAGAGAAGACAATTCAAATTAGGGGACTGGACATTGTTGTTTGATTCTAAGCACCAACAATTCAAGGGAAAATTGAGAACCAGATGGTTGGGACCCTATCAGATTAAGCAGATATTTGACAATGGTTCTATTCAGTTCCTTCCCGTTGATGGAAACAGAAGAACACTCTTGGTCAATGGACATAGGCTGAAACTCTATAAGAAGCCTCCCACTAAAGATGAATTCTTGAGGAAGATTGAAGTAGACAAAGAATTTGATCATATGGAAGAACCCAGCTTCTTCCAAAATGATCAAATAACCAGATGATAGATCCAAAATAAAGGGAAGAAAATGAAAACCAGTAAATGGCGTTTTCTTCCCCAAAAAAATAAAAATAAAAATAAAAAATAATAATAAAACATTTCTCTCAAAGGTCAATTGAAAACCAGCAAATGGTAGTTGACCTCTTCTTTTGGATAATTCAAATAAAAGGGAATTCTTTTGAATTCCAGTTGTCTTATCTAACCGTGTTTTTTCCACTTGTAGGAATGATGAGTCATCATAGCAAAAGGATTACATCATCAAGGATGGTAATTATATCTTTTAACTTATTTAGGGTTAAATTAAATGTTTGCATGTGTGATTTGACTTGATTTAAAAGTTGGTATGATGAGTCATCTATTTATACATTATGATTACAAGTGAGTAATCATGAAGATGATAAGGATGGGATAAGTGGTGGCATGGTTATTATTGGTAATCATTAAGTGCAAAATCAAGTGAAATAAGTTGCAGAGTGATTTTTGAGAAGTAGCGAATTAAGATTGTATTCTACGTAAAAGAATAGAGGATTCCGCAACTAAGAATAGAGGTTCCATAGCCAAAGTTGTCAAAGATATCGGCTTGAGTTCTATTTCCTTTTATTATATCTTTGAGCATACGGGATGGCTAGAGTTCCTGAAGAAGTTTTCAAAGTACAATGATGAATTCGTAAGAGAATTCATCATAAACCTAGACCAATCCAGGATAAAGGTGAGAAATATCTTTATTCCTTTTTACGTAAATACAATAAGTTATGTGTCCGGAGTGCCAATTGTGCATGTCCCACATCGCCAAAGGGACATTAAAAAAGTGGTTGAAATCCTACTACAAAGAGGAGAAACTAAACCCCAAGTACATCTACAATACAAATAAGATCATAAAAGGGGTCAAGAGCCAATTTTCCCAAACCCTTTGATAGGGTATCATTTTGGATAGTGAAATACTTAACTTTGTGATGATCAATTTGGGTCAGTAGGAAAAGAAGTCCTAAAAATGCTCATATATCTGAAGTATGGATCCACAAAACCTGAGTACATAATAAACCTTCTAGGGTTTCTTTTTTATTCTATCCATACCATGGCCCCGAGATATTCTGGGGTGTTGGGACAATAAGACATCATGGGCTAATTCATTTAGTATGCCAGCACCATTTTCTATCAAAGAAAAATGGAGAAGAAATTTGGGAAAAGTTTCTTGGCAAGTTCAAGAAAAACCCTAATATTATCAAAAGAACAATACTAGCTCCATTTTCTCCTTTAAATAATTTGGAAATTGATGCCCTGTAGAAGAACTAGAAGGAAGTGGAAAGAGAGAGTATACCAAAAAGAAGAAGGTTTGTGAGAAAAATCAAAACAACAGAGCCTTCTGTGCCTTTGAAGGAAATTCCTTCTTCTGCAGCTGACTTGGGAGCCAATATCTATCTCTGATAAAGTGATAGCTCACCCATGCAAGAGAAAGAAATAAGAGTAAGAAGAATCTCTAGAAATAAATCCACCACTGGGCATGTTGAAATTCCCTAGAGAAAGAAAATTCATAAAAGGACAAGGGAAACCCCAGAGGGAAGGAGTGAATAGGAAAATATGGAAAAGGAAGCTGCTGATATTTTGGGCAGCATGGCCATGAATCCTCTTGAACCAAGCCAAGCTGAGATGGACATAGGAGATGAGAGACTTAAAGAGTAGGAGTTTCAAGAATTGGCTGAACTATCAACATTTCCAGAAGAAGAAGAAGAGTTGGCATGATGGAGAAGAAAAGTAAAATTTCCTTTGATAGAGGAAGAATTCTCAAACCCTCAAGTAATTTCAAAGGAAGAAAAAAGACATCAAGTTAAACAGCTCGCTTCTTGTCTAGAGTAGAGCTCATTATCAAAGAAAAGGATGAGGAATTGGATTTTCTCAAAATCAAATTAGAACAAAGGGAAATGCTCATTGGAGAGCTAATAACTAAGCTTACACCGGGACTAAGGAATTATCGGTAATTAAGGAACAAGCTAATAGAAAAAGAGGAAGAATGTCGACTTCCAGAAAATAGAATGTTGTGTCCAAAGTCTCTGCAGAGATTGAGTTATCCTATTTTCCACACAAACAACTATGGAATGACACCTGCGGGGAACTCGAGAGAAGCTAAAATATCAAATGAATATTTGAATACCAAGATGGAAGAAGAGAAAAGGGTGAGAAAAGAGTGGGAAAAAAAAATTATAAGGAAGAAGGAAATATATAAATGTCTTGCAAAAATTCATATGGTCTGCATTATGAGTGAAAAATTACTTGCCTGCAGGAGGCCCTCTCCTGCATATAGTGTTTTTTTAGAAGAGCAGTTCATTCGTTGGAAGTTGTTAAGGATTGCATGTGGACTTCCACATGAACTAAAGGATGAATCTGAATTCATGACAGCTTACTCTCTATCCAAGAAAAATCTTCTATGTGAATTTTATCTTTGTAATTTTATGCTAGAGAAGAATACATGATTTATGATCAATTTGTATGTAGGGGAGAGCCATCTCAATGCATTTGTCTTTGTTCTGCAAAACCAAATTACATGGAAGGAAAGGGAATCTGAGTTTTTATTGAAAGCTAGCTCAACTGGTCTCTGTATGAGAGCTCACTATGGTAAACCTTCTGCCTTCCTCATACATTTTAGAACTCATGCCTTTGATGAGAGATTCAAGACACATTATTTTTCCATTCTACAAAAGAGTATTGATGCCTTTACCTCCTATGAGGAAGAAAAATTTGAAGATATTTATGAAGGATGCTTGAAGAGGTGGGAACTCCTTACTATTTCCTTGAGAAGAAGGGAAGTAATATCCCCTACAAATCTGATCTGGAGTTTAGAAAGGGAAAAAGCATTATGCACAATAATTCCTCAAATCAATGAGACCTATGGGAAAATATGGATGGGAATGCAGGCAAGGCCCCCTCTACTTCTCACCCCCATGTTTCCTTGGAAAAATAAAGAACCTCAAGATCTTACTGAATTTGAAGAGTGGGAGAGGAAAATAGAAGCAGGAACTAGTGCAGTACTCTAAGTTTAAGCATTGGAAAATCCAGTTTCAGCCATTTGATCTCGAACAATCAAATGGAATGCGAACATATAAGCCCAATTTTGAAGAATTAATTTTGTAAAGGGACTTACAGATAAGTAAGTTTGGGGAAATGATGAGGCCATAATATTCCCGATTAATGTATAATATATGATCTCATCTTACTCTCCTTTTAATTAAGTTTGATTGTTTTGTAACTTTTATTTTATCTTATATGAGTTAGGATGTAATTGTCATGTCTTTTGATTGATTATGATTCTAGTGTTAACATTTCTGAAATTCTTGACGAAGAAATGAAGTATGTAGCATTTATTATGTTTTCGGTAGCATCTGTTCCAACATAGCTTAGTTCGGAACTTCCAAGCTAGTTTTGGAACTCCATTACATAGTCATCATCTAGTTCTAGAACTTTGGACTTAGTTTTAACTCCAAAGATTTAGTTCTGGAATTTTTAGACTTAGTTCCGAACTCCTGGGTATAACTCTCAGTAACTCTCGGGGTTTTGATCTTTAATGATTTCCTATGGTTCGGAACTCTCTCAAGGTCCGGAACCAATGGAAGTTTATCTATTTTAACCACATTTGGAGATTCTACATCAACAACCCTTTTAAATCATGAAACAATGAGAAGATATCTGAACGCAGATCCAGGATAGCTATCTTATAAGTCTCGATCAGCCCAATCTGACTCAACATCTATTCTAGGCACGATTCAATTTCATCAGAATCGTAGAGATAGATATGATTGTAAATGTATATATAAGCAGACCTGCAGTAGATAGATATAGAAAAATACATATAGAATAGAAAAGAGACTAAGTACAAAGATCCAGTACATTTTGTAATACCGAATGTTTTATCAATAAAATAGCCATTCTTGTTTGAGATAATTCTAAGTTGTTAAATCCTAATTCGAGGAGGAGCAAGGGCCCACTCCCCCAAGGACTAGGATATTCATTTATTTGGTATTTATATTTCTTAATCAAATATTTTAGATCTATTAATTCTGTATTGCTTTAATTCTTCCAGTTAAACTCTGTTGTGTACTTGTTCCTACAGGTGTCTAGATAGATTCTTATTTTCTCTTGCAATCATTTTTAAAGCATTCTAAGTTGTGTGTTATTTCCAACAACAAGTGTGTTTACTTTCAGAAGCAAGTGTGTTTATTTCCATTCTAAGAAGTGTGTTTCCATTCAGCAAAGCTTTGGTGTGTTTACTTTCAGAAAAAAATTTCATAGTATGATTTAAATAAGTTTTTACCAAGAATTCCTTAAGACGTTGAAAAGATCCCCGAGAAAATACAAAAACAACTATAGTCAACTAATAGATCAATAGGATTACTCTTGTTGCATATAGCTTTAGACACACCCTTGGTTTAATATGACATCAACAATAAGTTGATTAAGTGAATGGAATATTGACACCCATCACCTATCTCTCCATTAACGTCATCATATTATTTTAGGACATTTTCTCCATTAATAACCACACCACCACTATCAGATCCTCTGGTTAATATTATTAGCATCCCTACTAAGAATAAATCTTCTCAGTTGAATTCTAAGGCTTGAGGTAAACATCCTTGACATTCCCCTACACATCCTCAAAAACAATCAGGTTTTCCCTCTTCTCAACAATCTAATGCCACAACATCTATTTTAGAATCAATGTCTTCATCTACAACATCCAAACAATACAATCCTCCAACCAAATTTGATTTTTCTTCCAAAACACAAAATTTACCTATCCAATCTACATCCAATTTTTCTCCTAACTCCAAGCTAAGATATCCTATCAAAACCCACAAGAGTTACCTTCCCCATGACACTTCAATGGGGTCTTATGCAGATATCCTTTGACATTTAACTCGAATATCTGCCATCACACTTCCTCCCATTAAATCCTTTAATCCCTATGGTCCAAATCCATCATGGTTCAATCCTAATTGCATTTTTTCTTATCATCATACCCCAAGCCATGATATCAAACATTGTAAGGCCTTTCAATCAATCATCCACAATCTTATTGAGAAAGATGATTTCCTCATTAAGGGAAAGTTCCTTCTCCATCTACATTGAATCCAATTCATATCCCATTTGTCGGGTCTCCCATGATTCCTTCATCCACATCATCCCTTAACATTCCTCTTGCACATGACATTCCTCCTAAGGAAGGTCCTCCATTGTTCATCAATACCGCTTATCTTGCTAAACACACTTGTGGTCTCCAATCGTTTACCCCATCCAAATCTAAAACAATCTCATCTAAACTCTTTCGACATCCTTTAACTCCTTCACATTTAACTCATTGGGGGAACAACCTTCCCTCATCCTTGAGCATCTCATCCGTACAACTCCCTTGTCACTAGGGAACTTCACCCCTTGATATTGTTTCGTTTATCCCATCCAAATCCAAACCAATCTCATCTAAAATATTTCGACATCCTTTAACTCTTTCCGTTAAGGGACCTTTTTACCAAAGTCCACCATTGTGGCTATATTTATGCCTTTTGGGGCACCATCTATTTCATCAAGTCCACCATTGTGGCCATATTTGTGTCTCTCTTGGGCATCATTTATTTTCATCTAAATCCACCATTATGGTCATATGTTTGTTTCCTTCAAGACATAGTTTTATTTCCTGCTTGTCTATCATCTCATCTTGTTGCAACTTAATGTCTTCCTTCTCTTGGTGGTAAACTAGAGACGTAACCTCTTAATGCATTACACTTGTGACTAGTCTACTATTAGCATATTTACCAATGATCACTTAGTTATATCCTTAGATCATTCCTCCATCCTTATCCCCTTCCATTTGTCATTGTAATGATCTAAATTATGTGGTCCGCCTTCACTACTTTGATGTGACCCCATAACCATTACATCCATCACCTTCTCATTCTCATATTACAACCATGCAAAGGGTCCAGGGTGTCTCTTGTATATTCCTTATCCCCTCTTAAGTGGTTTATTTAGCTATTCCTAGCTCTCCCCCATGTGAATCTCAAATTTACGTATGCAAAAGGAAAAATCAAAGTCATCAAAAACATACTAATCCCTCAAAGGACAACTACTCATATAAGAGAAAAGGAGACGGAAAAGCATACAAATCAAAAATCAAAGAAAAATCAAAAGAAATAGACTATTCCCTTAAAGGAAAGCTATCATATTATCCTTTCCATCCATATTATGTATAAAGTAGACCATACCCTCAAAGGATGGCTACTCTATTATTTTGACATCTGGAAGGTTTTCTACATTGATCAGCCTTCCTTTATCATCATTTTTAGAAAGCTTTATGATATTGTTCTTTCCCTTTCCCAGAGCTGGGGCATAGAATTGAGGAACACCACCTTTGGAGATCCCTCTTCCCACGTACAAGTTACATCTCAATCCCTTTATCATGTAAAAATTAGGATTACAAGAATCTTTCATCCATATTTCCCTCATGATCTTTTGGTATTACTAACTATCATTGGTTATGTATTAACACTTTATATCGGTAGCAAGTGCAATGCCTTAAGTGGTAACATTTCTTGTTTATATCCAATCCAGTTCAAAGCATGCTTTCCTTGTACGCCCTTGTTATAACTATGTTTCGTTCATCTCATCCAGATCATCTTTTATCAAAATCACATCAAATTTCACACTATGAATTCTATATCTATCCATCATCTCCATGAATGTGTTTGTAAATATAATTTTCAGTTTGTGAATCCGACTTGAGGATCCTTCTCAAGGAAAGTTCTTTATCTTGCATCTCCTTATCTCTCAACATGTTCAACAACGCCTTGATCCATTGCTCCTCACTCTCCATTTTCACTCATCACCACTTGTCTCACATCATCATCCTTCTCACCTTTTTGTCCCCTCGCATAACGCTAGATATCTTACTTGTCTTTCCTCTTGATTTTCCCTTTTACTCTTCTCGCTTTTAGTTTAACAATCTTACTTAACTATCCATACAGCCAGAGAATCTTAGTTAAGGTATATCTTTGTTCTTGGTTCCCTTCCTTCGTATAATTTTCTATGTTATCTTCTCTCCTCCTTTCTTATCTTCATCTTATTTCACTTCCTCTTTATCATCCTCCTCATTTTACCTCGCACCTCCTCCTTACTTCCCCATCGATAACCCGACTCTTCAAAGCATTATCCGTCTCCTTTATCATCTCATCATCTACATGCATTTCCATGCGATCGGCTTCTATATTATTTTCCTTGGATTTCTAAGAATCTCTCCCCATCTTCTTTTGAAATTTTTGTCTTGGAAGATACCATAACGGCCATCACCTATCTGATCTTGTTCTCTTCCATGAATATTTTCTCTACTTTTGTTTTGTCGCAAAATTATCTTAAATTCTTGTCCTACTTATCAAACAAGTAGGACTTCTTTCACCTTCTATCCTATGAAACATGATTACCATCACCCCTTTAGGGAATTTTATCTCACCCTTCTATCCTATTTGCTCATCATGTCCACATTTATGATTATTCCCCCTAGGATATCTTATTTCAACATCCATCTATGTCTTATGTTGGGGCACCTTTTCATCCTTGTAATTTTTTTCTCCTCGTACCCTATGTTGGGGCATCATTATCTTCATCCTCGTCCCTTTTGTGGACACATGATTTTTTTGCACGATTCCTTGCAGACAAAGGATTGTTCATATCTTTCGCATTCAGTTGCACATATTTTGATGTTTTCCTATGACCCATTGGTCATCTTGGTTTGCATCCATACTGTAGTGGTCTTCACCCACTCACTAGTCTGTAGAACGTTGTTGTATGTCTCCATTGAGACCGCAATTTTCCTCTATCGATGTGATATTGTAGTCACCGCCATATTTTTTGTTCATTATTATTGTGATACTTTTTTATCTAGGGTATCTTGCCTTTGGTCATATCTTCATCCATCCTCTAACACATATTTCATCTAACCCTTTTTGTTTTTGTCTCATGGCTTGCTATCGCAAACCACTCAACAAAAAGGGGAAAATGTAGACACCTATTTTTGGGTATAACACCCCTCTGTCATCTCACATTCATGCAATTTCCATTCTCACTTTTCTTTTTCTTAAATTAAATGAAATCCCATCTATTTTCTCACCTTATTTAATTAATTATCAAAGGGGCTCCATGTGGACCCATTTTATAATTAGGATTTTGACATTATCCTCCATCTCTCACAAATTATTCAATACATGGGTATTAATATACCCATCCGACACCCCTTTCTAAATTTCAAATGGAATCTATCATCTCACCTACCATGTCAATCATGCTCCCCACTCCATCTAATAATTCAAACCATGGTCCCCACATGATCACATCATATCTCTTAACTTGGGTTACTCTACCCAACCCCGGTTACTTGTTAACCCCAATCTAACCTCACATCCAAGCTATAAATATGGGTTTTCCCCCATATTTCAAGGACCCATATAGTTTTCAATAATACCTGGAGAGATCTAGGCCCAGAGAGGAGAAGAAATATTAATTAAGTTCTATAAGTGTGAGGGAGAAATATTTTCCATGGTTCATTATCTTACCATCTTGATGCCCAGTTCATCTCCATATCATAACACAAGCTAAGTTCCTCGTCATTTTAGTTACTTGTCATTTTATATTCCATTATTTCTACATGATAACTATTGTTCATGATCTATTATTATCTTGTCTGACATGGGGTTGACATCCTCCAAGGGAGTTAATATCCTCTTGGAACTAGAACTATCCGAGAAACCCCCGCATATTGTTATCTAATCTTATCTATTTCAGTTTTGTAGATCTAGCTTCTTTATATCATGCATCTATCTTCTTTGTGCCCGTAGATCCACATCTGCATCTGAGGTCCTAAGCCCTCCATCATTTGAAGTTGTTGGTGGCTCCCAATATCAGCCTTCACCCCACTTGAGAATGAAGTTTCCTGTACAACACATATAAAACATCATGACATCATCATATAACATTCACTATGTCATTGATGTGGTTTTTCATCAATTACAACACCAATTAGAACCACATGCCAACACACAAGAAGGCACTACTTTAAGTAAAGTGCAGAAAAAGGTTATTACTTCCACATTTAATATTCTTAAGAATATGAAGAAAACCAATGTGAATATTTCAATTTGGGAATATTTCTCTATCATTGGAAAAGAATATATTTTACATGATGCCTTGTCTAACCTTATCCTTTCAAATGAGTCACCTAAAGAACATTCTATAGTTGTGCTTACCAATACACCTCAGCCAAAATAGATCATCCAAGTAAACGTGAAAAGCCCCCTCCCTTAAATGTTTCATTGATCATTGGCAACCATTTATTCCAAAACTTCATGATAGATTTAGGAGCCACTAATTCATTCATTCCTAAACAACTAGCTGAAAAGCTTGGCCTAGAGTATGACCTCTTTCTAAAGGATTTTTGCAAATGGATGGGACATCCTTAAATATATTTTGTGTCATCAAGGGATTGAGCTCTCTTTACATGCATTCCTCAATTTATCAATTCCCAAGACATCTTCATAATTTACCTCTCGTCCATTATTTTCTCTGGGTCTTTCTAGAGACTTTACAGCCAAGTTAGAGGATATCTATCATCTGATTGGTCACACATGCTTCTCAAGAATAGATATGGCACTAAGATCACCATAATTTCTTAATTTATTGTCAAATACCATATATAACCTTATGTTCCAAGTTCCATTGATTCCAATTGTATAATCTTTGATCAAGACGACCATCTTGATACCCGGAGCCTAATACACTTCTTCAAGGTATACATGGTTTATTGCTTGATGAATGGGGGAATGGAATTCATGATTTTTATCATTATAATAATATTGAATAGGATATTCTTTGTACTTATTTCTTTCATGAAGAATACTCTTTCGTTCCAAACCTTGTGAAGACAAATGAGAAAGATGATGGTGTTTGGAAAATATACTTTGATGGATCCATAAATAGGAATGGGGAAGGGGGATGTATCGTGTTTATGTCTCCAATGAAGGAGAAATATTATTCTTCCTTTAGTTTTCATTTCATTTGTACAAATAATTCAGATGAGTATGAACCTCTCATAAACTCTGTCTTTAATGGGATAGAAAGAGAGGTGTTAAACAATTACAAGCATTTGGTGATAGTGACTTACCGATAAATCATGTAAGAGGGATGAATGTAACCAAAAATGAATTGTTAAAATATTAATTATAGAGAATGGGATTGCATATATGACTTTGAATAATTCAACCTCAAATCCACACCAAGAGCGAATAATAAGCTAGTGGATAAACTAAACTGCAATTGGAGCACTGATTTTATATTCTTGAAGACATAAAAGGGATGAATCACACAACAGCATATTAAAGTTTTTGTAAGGCTGTCCATGCCTGATAACAACACCAATTTGAAGGTGTTTGAAAGTGACCAACAAATCATGCATTTTTATAAGAATAAGTTGAGTCCTCAACTAACAATTAGGTTAAATTGTAGCAGCACTATTATGAACAAATCATCTAGTTGAATTCAAACTTACAAAAAGGTTTTGTTACTCTTGAATCTATATTTAGTGCGATTATCAAGTTTGAGGGGGAAAAATGAAAATGTCTATCAGTCAATAACTATATCAAAGAGTCACCATATTCAAAGACAAGCTCCTCAATTTTGGCAACGTATGTATTCAAGAAGAAAAGCTTACATTTGTTGAACTTTGTAAAGAGTTTACAGATATATTTGTATAGGATTATAATTACTTGAAGGTATTTTATCCTAGCTTAGCACAACATACTATAAAGTTATATCCAAATGTAAATCCTATTAGGAAGAAGCAAAGGCCTATAAACCCAAAGATAGAGCCTCTCATGAAGCAAGAGTTGAATAAGTTGATAGAGGCTAACATAATATTTCCTATCAAACATTCATCTTGGGTTCTTGTTATCCAAAATTTCCCCCTGCTCATTTTCTAGCTAACTCCTTTCATCTTTCCTTCTCTTGTGCCTCAGACATAAAATTTTCTTTTCAAGCACTTAAAATCTTCTAGAAATGGCACCATTGGATAGAGCTCTCTCTCAGCTTTCCAGAAAGGTAAAGTTTTCCTCCTAACTCCTCATATTTTTCAAGTTATGGCTCGGTGGAGTTTTTGTGGGAAATTTTCCCTTAGGAGGCCCGCGGCCAATAGGAAGCCGCCACGTGTCCCAGGAAGTGGCGGGGAAAAGAGAAGAACTTAGAAAATTTTCCAAGTTTTGGTCAAAATTTTCAAAGGTAAAATTTTTGCCCGCGGGCCCGCAGACGAATCAGAGCTGCCACGTGTCAGAAGGGGAAGAAAGTTAAAAAAAATTGCTAAGTGTTTGGCACAAGGTAAAATTTTGAAATTTGGCCCGCAGCGAATGGCGTGCTGCCACGTGTCCAAAGGAGATGGCGGGCGTCGGGGGAGAAGTTAGATTTTTTGGCTAAGTTTTGCCAAAATTTTCAAATAAAAAAATTGGCCCACATGGCCCACAGCGAATGGAATTGCGCCACGTGTCTTCACCATCGACCCAGTGGAGGAGAAAGGAAAATTTGGCTAAGTATTCACCGAAAAAATCAAAAACAGAAGTTTCCCCATGGCCTCCATCAACAAATGAGACATCGCCACATGTCACTAGGAGCCGGAGTTTCAGAGGGCGGAGGAAAAGTTGAAGTTTTGGCAAAGTGTTTTGCCGAAAATCCAAAAGGTGAAGTTTTGGCCTGTTGCTACCCCACCAACAAATAAGAACGTGCCATGTGTCCCGACCGGGCGGAGCGTGGGAGAACTTGGGAAATTTTCCCAAAGGGAAAATAATGGAAAATTCAAGAGGAAAGGCCCACCCCCCTTATTGCGAGCCAATAGAATCTCGCCACGTGTCTAGTTGGGGCAAAAAATTCAGAGCAAGCCCGCATGGGAATTTTGGAGGGTCAAACCCACACCTAATGGGGTTTTGACATGTGTCCAAGCCAAAAATATCGAAGTAACCCATGGAAAATTCAGGAGAGACAGGCCCAAGCCAATCACATCACGCCACGTGTCTTCACCTCATCGGCCGGTGGGAAATTTTGAAAAAAATTTCCAAAGGCAAAAATGAAGTAAAATGGAGTAGGAAGGGCCCATGACCAATTAAAATGTGCCATGTGGCACCTAAACTGGCAGGGCACGGGGAATTTTTTGAAAATTTTCCAAATGACCAAAAAGGTAAAAAATTCAAATTTTTTGCCCGCCGATCCGATTTTGGCCTGTTTTTGCCCTAAATTTTCAAATCACCATATCTTTCGATCCAGAGCTCAGATTTTCACGTTCTTTATATCAATGGAAAGCTGGTGAAATTATCTACATGATTCCGGGGTAAATTTTGCATTTTGGTTTAGTTTGGAGAGATAAAATCAAGAAACGTCTCTGGCACGTGGTAATGGCTAGAAATGACGTTTCAACAACCAATTTTAATGCAAAATGGGTCGCATTCTTCTTCAGCATGGCTAAAAATGTCAGGGCATGGGTCTGTAAGGACATCCATGCTGTTTTAATGCATCTTCATTCAATGGGGAATGGCTCCCACATTTTTACACGTTTTCTCTCTCTTAGGCTCGACCCATGCATTGTAAAAGCTAGATTTGGCTCATTTTTGAGTGTGGAACATTTTTTTGGATAGCAAGCTTCTTCTTTCACCTTCAACAAGTGATTTTTGCAAGTATTAGATCTTCTTCATGATTGTAATAGGTTTCTGCCTCTTTGATGTTGCAAATGCAAGGATTTTGACAGTGAAAAATGTGCGGACTCGTGATCAATTTTCAATCCTTTGTTTGTATTGTCTTACTTCATTTGGACCTCTAATTGCATCTTATCAGCCTGTGTATGATGTTTCATGTTGCATTTCATGAAATTGTGTCAATTTTCATGAACAAGAAGTGTTCACCACTCCTTTGGTGTATCACCTATTAGTTTAGTTTCAATTTTTGCACTTTCTATCTCTGTCTCCTTGGAATTTAGAGTAGGATTAGGATTCAAACCTCTGCAATTATGCAAATAACAGATCTAATCAAAGGATTTTGAGGAACCAGCCTCTAATCTAGAGATTCCTCTCTCATTTTACAAGTCCCACACTTGGAGAGAGGTTTCAATGTTGTGCAATCACACTGGATGCCTGAAACATCAACTTAGAAACTTGATTTACATCCAGGGGTGCTGCTGATTTGCAACAACAGTTTTGGCATGCCCGGTGGGACCTTAGAGGTCTCATTTTCATTGCAGCAAAGTTGATGTGCATCTGCTGCAATTTTCTTGCTTAAAAGAGCTATAAATTGCACATCTGGCGACTCCAAGGGGAAGAATCAGCTGGTTTTAGCAGTGCAGACCTGAAAGCTCATGAGAAGAATCACTACAAGGTCAAGAGCTAGAGAAGAAGAGGTGATGTTTGAATATCTGCAGTTATCTCCAAGAAGAAGGCAAAGAGGAAGAAGGATTCAAAGGTCTCCATCTCCACCAAACAGAACTCTCTCAACTCCTCCTGCTGTAGGCCTTTCATTCAGTCAACAAGGGTTCTAAGACCAATTAGAATGGCACAAAACAACCCCTATGTCAACTTCACTGGTAGCAGCCCACTTACTCTCAATGCACAAAATCCAATTCCAATTACAGCCTTGAAGAACATTCCATACTTCACTGGAGAGAATCAGACTACTCCTGGTGATCATGTTAAAGACATTGCCAACCTTTGTGCAATTCATGAAATCAATGAGATGCAAGTTGCTATCAAATTGTTGGCATCTTCATTCAAGGGGAAGGCTTTGCAATGGTTTAGAAGCCTTGCCTCAGGTTCTATTCAAAATTGGAACTAGCTATGTGTAGCACTTCATGAGAAATTTGGAGAGAAGGGAGATAACTTGTCTCTTTTGGAGCAGCTGACAACCATCAAGAGAGCTCCCAATGAGCAGCTGACTGATTTCAACTTCAGATTTCAAAGGACTTGGGAGAGAATTCTAGTGGCAGTCAGGCCAATAGCAGAAGGTTCTTTTCTTTACTATCTCAAAGCTCTAAATTCTGATATTTCTATGTTGATTCAGTCCATGGGAGGCATAACTATCCCTATGACTTATAGCATTGCCATTAGGGCTGAAAATTGTTTGATCCAAGCTGGAAAACTAGCCCCTAGACCTCCCATGCCATTGTTTCTAAGTTTAGAGAGCCCAAACACTAATCAAGCACCTAATTTGGCTCCTTCTCCCACTCCTAGAAATAAGAGTTCAAATGAAGCTTCTACTTCATCTCCAAGTGCCCCAAATGAGCTTCAAGAAGTCATGAAGCAATTGTAAAATTTAGGTAATGAGCTGGTTACTCTCAAGAGAGAAACAAGCCCAAAATTTTAGACCTTCCTTCCGCCTCAAGCTCGGCCCTAACAGGAAGCCATATCAACCTCATAGACCACCCAATCTAGCTGCAAATCTAAATCAAGCAAGGCCTCCGCCAATGAGACCATTTCAGCCCTATAATCCAAATGTTATATTTACCTCTAAGGCATTGGTGCCAACACAAAACAACGTTGCTCGGGAGTATGATTGGTGTTTTCCATGAAATGAACCTCACAACCAATCTATGTGCTTCAGCGGTGCCTTGAATCAAGCATTAATGGTGATAACTACTGGTGTGGAGGGTGAGGGAAGTCGAGGAAACAACCAAGAACAAGAAACATTCCAGCAACAATCAGCTCCAAATGACACCACACTTGTGAACTGGCAGGCAGAGGATTTTTGTGGCATAAATCAAATAGTCTCTCAAGGTGTTGCAGCCAACACAAGGTCAAAAAGAAGGAATTTGGGTGAAGAACAGCCATTACCTCCAACCAATCCACAACCTTTTATGGCTCCACAAATGGTTGGAAAACAAAATCCAGTTGTAAATGCACAAGGGCAGCCAAGAACAGCTCCTAGACCAACTCAAATACCAGTTGTTGCTGCCCACATGCAAGGGATGAATATGCAAACCAAGGGATGGCAAAGAGATCCTTCATCACCATTTAGTATCATTGATCAGATGAAGAAGACAAATGTAAATATATCAATGTGGGAATCCCTATCTATCCCAGGCCAGAGAAATTTTCTACAAGCTGCCATGAAGGATGGCCAACTTCGAATCAGCAAGTCCAAATGTAAGAGAAGGTGCTCACAAATGCTGCCTTGACTGAAGGGAACCATGGAGGACAACAAGGTAAAATGTTGAAGCCCCCTCGTTTTTATGTCTCATTAATCATTGGAAACCAATTGGTGCATAATTGCATGATTGATTTCGGGGGAAATTAGCTCGGTGATGCCCAAGCAAATAGCTGATCAGCTAGACTTCAATATGAAACCATATCCAAAGGGGTAGTGCGGTTGGATGGGACAGAAGTAACAAATGGTTGGGGTGATTAGAAATTTGAGTCTTACCTTGCATGCATGTCCAAATGTTGTTGTTTTACAAGATGTATCAGTTATAGACCTTCCACCACTCTTTGCCCTATGTTTGTCAAGAGATTTCACAGCCAAGATTGGAGGATATTTGTCTGCGATTGGTCACACATGCTATTCAGAACGAGGTATGGAACCAAAGCTACAATCAGTGCGAACCTATTACAAACTTCCACATTGAGCCCTACACTCCAAGTCAAATCAATGCCAATTGTTCGGCATTTGATCAAGAAGATCACCCAAGCACTGATGAAGCTGACACCAAGGTTGGAAGCATCCCGGATCTAACTCTTGATGAATGGGCAAACAAGGTGCATGCTTTTGATCCTTATCAAGAAGTAGAAGAATCTAAGCTAGGGGTCTATTGCATACATCAAGAAGATCAGCCCATTCCTAGCATCACCAAGCCAAACCACAAGGATGACAATGAGGTATGGCAGTTGTTTTTTTATGGATCAAGGAGTAGACAAGGTGCAGGAGGTGGAGCTATGCTTATTTCACCTCAAGGAGTAAAGTACTATTCAGCTTTTAGATTTCAGTTTGCATGCTCCAATAACACTGCTGAATATGAAGCCTTGGTGCAAGGGATGCATTGGGCAATAAAGAGAGGAATAAAGAACTTGCAAGTCTTTGGTGACAGTGAATTGATTGTAAATCAGGTCAAGGGATAGCATGCTACCAAGAATGATCTACTCAAGTGCTACAAGAACAGGGTGTGGGACCTCATTGAAGATTTTGAGGGCTTTAGCATAAAATCCATTCCTAGAAAAGAAAACCAAGCTGCTGATAGGCTTGCAGCAGTTAGGGCAGCCTTTGATATTGTGGAAAGCATTCAAAAGGACAAGGTATAGCCAAACATCCATGTGATTGTGAGGCCTTCAGTGTCGGATAACAATGTAAGTTGGCAAGTGTTTGAGAATGACCGTGCAAATCATCCATTTCTTCGAAGAAGAAGAAGTGAGTTCTCGGCTAAAAATCGGGAAAAATTGGAACAGCAAAGTATGGTGACCAAGTGGTACAGTGAGAACTAACAAGCTGCCCAAGGGACTTATCACTTTGGAGTCCATTTTCAATCCCAATGATTAGTTTAGGAAAGAGAATGCAAACATTCAGGTCAAGAGAGAAGATTCAGTATCCATCTTGGTGGAAGAGAACAAACCATTGCAAATTGGAAAGATGACAATTGAACAAGAAAGGTATGAGTTCATACAGCTGTGTCAAGAGTTCCCTAATGTGTTTGCTTGGAGATACGAAGATTTGAAAGGTTTCAATCCCAAATTAGCTCAGCACACCATTGAGTTGGATCAAATACTAAGCCCATCAAAGAAACAAAGGCGGTCAATCCACACATGGAACCTCTCATGAGGAAGGAATTGAACAAGTTGATTGAGTCAAGAATCATATTCCCAATCAAGCATTCTAGTTGGGTTGCCAACTTGGTCCCAGTTAGGAAGAAGAGTGGAGAGATCAGATTGTGTGTTGACTTCAGAGACTTGAATAGAGCATCTCTCAAGGACCATTACCCACTCCCTTCTATGGAGAAAATTTTGCAAGTTGTGGCTGGCTCCGAGAGGTTTTCACTACTTGATGGCTACTCGAGCTACAGTTAGATTATGGTGAAGGAAGAAGATCAGTTCAAGACAGCCTTCACAACCAAATGGGGAACTTATGCATATAGGAAAATGCCATTTGGGCTGTCCAACGCTGGAGCTACCTTCCAAAGAGAAATGGACATGGCGTTCAAAGGTTTGATTAACAACGTGGTGCTAATATACCTTAATGATATCACTGTTTTTGCAAAGAATGTAGCAGACCACCTCTCTCATTTGAGACAAGTCTTCCAAAGGTGCAGGAGATTTGGAGTGTCTTTGAATCCTAAGAAGTGTATCTTCCTAGCACATGAAGAAAATCTCCTTGGCCATATTGTCTCCAAAGAAGGATTAGCAATTGATCTAGAGAGGGTTGAAGCCATAAGAGAACTACCATTTCCAAGCCACAAGAAGGCCCTTGAGTTTCTTGGGGAGAATAAACTTTTTCGAAGGTTTGTCCCAGATTTTGCAGCCCTTGTCAAACATATCACCAAAATGTTAAAGAAAAGCATGGCTTTCAAGTGGACAACAGAAGGCAAGGAGATTTTTGAAGCAATCAAAGAAGCCATCTCCCAAGCACCAACTCTCATCAACCCGAATTTCTCAAGGATTTCATCCTCTATGCATTTGGGGTAATGATACCATTTACGCCATTTTGGTACAGCAAAACAAGCACAATGATGAGCAACCAATTTCTTTCTTCACCCAAAGCCTAGAGGACTATGAGGTGAGGTATTCTTTTATTGATAAGCATGTTCTTGCAGTAATCGAAGCTTTAATAAATTCAAGCATTTAGTCTCAAACAACAAAGTCGGTTGTTGGTTTCTCATGTGGGAGTTAAAGACTTCCTCCTCAACAAAGACTTAAATGAAAAAAGGGTAGGTTGGATCACTCGTGTCATGGAGTATGACATTGAGATCAAGGTCACCAAGCTGGTAAGAGGAAAAGGATTGTGTGAGCAGCTGATTCTAGGCAAGCAAAAAGGAGTATGTAATGAAGAAGAGGTTGTTTTGATAGTTCAAGATAGCCATGTGCAAGGTAGCACTCAAGAAGAGGATAATGTTGTCCCCACTCCTTGCTGGACCCAAGGTATAATGCACTTCCTAAGCATAGGCCTATGCCCTCCAGAGATGAACAAGACCCAAAGAAGACACTTTAGATTGCAGGCTGTCCCATATGCCATAGTAGACGGTGTTTTGTTCAAGAAAGATGTGAATGGAGTGTTGCTGAGATGCATTAGCACAAATCAGATTCATAGGGTGTTGGAAGAGTTCCATGGTGGACCAGCTGGTGGTCATTTTGCACCAAGAGTGACAGCTCTAAAAATCATGAATGAAGGCTGGTTATTATTGGCCCAAGATTTTTAGTGATTGCTTTGCGTGGATCAAAAGGTGCAAGAATTGTGCATTCTTCACAGGTAAAGAGAGGCTTGCTGCCCTTCCATTGCATCCAATTTCAGTTGACCAGCCATTCATGCAATGGGGTTTGGACTTCATTGGAGTCATTAATCCCAATTCAAGCCAAGGGCATAAGTGGATTTTGACAGCCACAGACTACTTCACCAAATGGACTGAAGTAGTAGCACTCAAGGAAGAAAATGAGTCTAGCATCTTAGACTTCTATGAGGGGATAGTAACCAGATTTGGCATACCTGCTACAATAATCTCAGATAATGCATTAGTATTCATTGGATCCAAGGTGACTGAGTGGGCTGTCAAGAACGGGATCTACCTAAGTACTTCATCAAACTACTACCCTCAGGGTAATGGCCAGGCTGAATCTACAAACAAGAACTTGTTGAGGATCATTAGGAGGACTCTTGATGAGAATCAAAGGTCTTGGCATACCAAACTGAAATCAGCCTTATGGGCTGATAGGATAACTCCCAAAAGATCCACAGGTAACTCTCCATTCAGGCTTGTTTATGGAAGAGAGACAATCTTGCCCATGTCACTTGAGTTGCCAACATTGGAACTCATGAAGCAGTTAGATTTTCTAGAGTTTGGGCCCATGGAGGTGAGATATGCAGAGTTGATGGATCTCAAGAGATTAGAGATCAGGCATCCCAAGCAATGAAGAAGGATCAAGATTTGATCAAGAAGACCTTTGATATGAAGGCCAAGAGTAGATCTTTCCAAGTTGGAGATCTAGTATTAAAATGGGATGCAGATAGAGCAAAATCGGGAAGGCATTCAAAATTTGATGCCATTTGGAGAGGCCCATACATGGTCACAAAGTGTAAGGAAAGCAATGCCTTCCAATTGTCTTCATTGGATGGTGAAGAACTGCAGATTCCAGTCAATGGAATCTATCTAAAGCAATGCTACTAAAGGGAAATTCTCCACCTTGTAAATATTGGCTTAGGTTTTCATTCCTCCAAGTGCTTGTGCACATTGTTTTGATGTAGGTTGTTTTGCTTTCCCTAAGTGCTTTGCGTACAGACTTGCATTGTCCCCTGGAGATGTTTTGCAGTCCTTGCTTCCATTAGGTGATATTCCATCTTCCTCCTTGCAACATTCTAAGTTAGTTGGGGTTCCAAACAGAAAATTTGATGACTCCATGCCCAATGAGCTGCTTCAGGAAACTGGTATCTTCATCTAGCACGCAGATGACCCCTCTGAGTCGCCAAAATTGTTATCCAAAATGTCCCCCTACTCATTTTCTGGCTAACTCCTTTCATCTTTCCTTCTCTTGTGCCTCAGACATAAACTTTTGCTTTTTAGGAACTCAAAATCTTCTTGAAATGGCAAAATTAGATAGAGCTCTCTCTCGGCTTTCCGAGAAAGGTAAAGTTTTCCTCCTGACTCCTCATATTTTTCAAGTTATGGCTCGGTGGAGTTTTTGTGGGAAATTTTCCCTTAGGAGGCCCACAACCAATAGGAAGCCGCCACGTGTCCCAGGAAGTGGTAGGGAAAAGAGAAGAACTTAGAAAATTTTCCAAGTTTTGGTCAAAATTTTCAAAGGTAAAATTTTTGCCCGCGGGCCCACGACGAATCAGAATGTGCCACGTGTCAAAAGGGGAAGAAAGTTAAAAAAAAATTGCTAAGTGTTTGGCACAAGGTAAAATTTTGAAATTTGGCCCGCAGTGAATGGCGTGCTGCCACGTGTCCAAAGGAGATGGTGGGCGTCGGGGAGAAGTTAGATTTTTGGCTAAGTTTTGCCAAAATTTTCAAATAAAAAAATTGGCCCGCATGGCCCGCAGTGAATGGAATTGCGCCACGTGTCTTCACCATCGACCCAGCGGAGGAGAAAGGAAAATTTGGCTAAGTATTCACTGAAAAAATCAAAAATGGAAGTTTCCCCGTGGCCTCCATCAACAAATGAGACATCACCACGTGTCACCAGGGGCCGGAGTTTCGGAGGCGGAGGAAAAGTTGAAGTTTTGGCAAAGTGTTTTGCCGAAAATCCAAAAGGTGAAGTTTTGCCCGCCGCCCGCCAAGCGAATAAGAACGTGCCACGTGTCTCGGTGGGGCGGAGCATGGGAGAACTTGGGAAATTTTCCCAAAGGGAAAATAATGGAAAATTCAAGAGGAAAGGCCCGCCCCCTTATTGCGAGCCAATAGAATCTCGCCACGTGTCTAGTTGGGGCAAAAAATTCAGAGCAAGCCCGCATGAGAATTTTGGAGGGTCAAACCCGCACCTAATGGGGTTTTGACAAGTGTCCAAGCCAAAAAATTGAAGCTACCCACAGAAAATTCAAAAGAGACAGGCCCGAGCCAATCACATCACGCCACGTGTCTTCACCTCATCGGCCGGCAGGAAATTTTGAAAAATTTTCCAAAGGCAAAAATGAAGTAAAATGGAGCAGGAAGGGCCCGCGACCAATTAAAACATGCCATGTGGCACCTAAACTGGTGGGGCACGGGGATTTTTTTGAAAATTTTCCAAATGACCAAAAAGGTAAAAAATTCAAATTTTTTGCCCACCGATCCGATTTTGGCCTGTTTTTGCCCTAAATTTTCAAATCGCCATATCTTTCGATCCAGAGCTCGGATTTTCACGTTTTTTATATCAATGGAAAGCTGGTGAAATTATCTACATGATTCCGAGGTCAATTTTTCATTTTAGTTCAGTTTGGAGAGAGAAAATCAAGAAACGTCTCTGGCACGTGGTAATGGCCAGAAATGACGTTTCAACAACCCGATTTTAATGCAAAATGGGTTGCATTCTTCTTCAGCATGGCCAAAAATGTCAGGGCATGGGTCTGTAAGGACACCCATGCTTTTTTAATGCATCTTCATTCAAGGGGGAATGGCCCCCACGTTTTTTACATGTTTTCTCTCTCTTGGGCTCGACCCATGCATTGTAAAAGCTAGATTTGGCTCATTTTTTGAGTGTGGAACATTTTTTTTGGATAGCAATCTTCTTCTTTCACCTTCAACAAGTGATTTTTGCAAGTATTAGACCTTCTTCATGATTGTAACAGGTTTCTGCCTCTTTGATGTTGCAAATGCAAGGATTTTGACAATGAAAATGACATTGCTGAGACTCGTGATCGATTTTCGAGTCCTTTGTTTGTATTGTCTTGCTTCATTTGAGGACCTCTAATTACATCTTATTGCTTTGTGTATGATGTTTCATGTTGCATTTCATGAAATTGTATCAATTTGCATGAACAAGAAGTGTTCACCACTCCTTTGGTGTATCACCTATTAGTTTATTTTCAATTTTTGCACTTTCTATCTCTGTCTCCTTGGAATTTAGAGTAGGATTCAAACCTCTGCAATTGTGTAAATAACAGATCTGATCAGAGGATTTTGAGGAACCAGCCTCTAATCTAGAGATTCCTCTCTCATTTTACAAGTCCCACACTTGGAGAGAGGTTTCAATGTTGTGCAATCACACTTTGGATGCAAACATCAACTTAGAAACCTGATTTGCATCCGGGAGTCTGGCTTGATTTGCAACAACATGATTACAAACTTAGTTCATGTGAGGAAAAAATGGATAGATAAGGTCATGTCTTGATTTTAGAGATATCAATAAGGATTCTATAAGGATCACTACCATTTTCCATCCATGGAGTAAATTCTATAAAATGTAGTAGGTTCTGAGTGGTTTTTTCTTCTTGATGACTATAGTGGATACAATCATATTTAGGTAAGAGAGGAAGACCAATTAAAAACATCCTTCACCCATAAATGGGGAACCTATGCATTCACAAATATTCCTTTTGGTTTGTCTAATACAGGGAGCTACTTTTTAGAGAGTGCGAATATGACATTTCAAAGGCTAATCAATGACATAGTACTTGTTTATCTTGACGATATTACCATATTCTCTAGGAATGATAATGATCATTTGTCTCATCTTAGCTAGATATTCAAAATGTGTAGGCAATTTGGGATCTCTCTCA
Organism: Taxus wallichiana var. yunnanensis; assembly: GCA_018340775.1. Lineage (NCBI taxonomy): Eukaryota > Viridiplantae > Streptophyta > Pinopsida > Cupressales > Taxaceae > Taxus > Taxus wallichiana. The sequence continues at coordinate 627,462,803 of CM031237.1, read as the reverse complement.
ACCCAAATAAATGTATATTTTTATTCTAGGAGGTAATCTTATAGGGCATATTGTCTCCAAAAGAGGACTTGCAATTGATCCTGAAAGAGTAAGTGTTATTCTAGCATTTTCCTTGCCTAGTAATAAAAAGGGATTGCAAATTTTCTTAAGGAGAATAAATTTTTAGGAGATTTATTCATGATTTTTCCAACCTTGTGAAACCACGAACCTTTATGTTGAAGAGGAATATGGCTTTTAGCTAGACTAAAGAGGGAAAGGATGGTTTTGAAGAAATTAAGAAATTTGTATCACAAGCTCTTACCCTCACAAATTCTAATTTTACCAAAGATTTCACCTTATATTACTTTTAAGGTATTGATACTATTTGATTATATTGGTACATGATTTAACAAATATGGAATTTTAATGCTTAATGCTAAATCCTAGATATTGCAGAGAGTCACATATGATAAATAAATGCTAAAATACATATTTGACACCAATGATAAACTAGATAAATATGAAACCCCAAGTGTAAAAGAGGTAAATAGTGACTTAGTTGATTCACATTATCCGGAATTTATCTAGACTAGAAAATTGATGAACATTAAGGGAATACTGTCGCAATTGAGCTCTATAAATTTTGGAACTGTCGGATAAACCTAGACTAGGGTGCTTTGACTAGGGCGATGGCGCCTACGTGTGAGAACATGGTTTTTCTGGTGTCGCAAGATGATCTCTGATAGTCATTATTGGTCATCTTCATATCACTATATGATCATCAAATTCACATATAACCTGCAAAGAGATGAAGACCTATAAACCCCTCAAACTACATCAAATCCCGAAAATAAAAGATGTAATATGAGGAGTCAAACTGACCCCAACAGTCACCCGCTGAGTGAACTTACAATCGAGAGTTGCACTACATCTCAAACTCCATGTAGTTCTTGTGAGTGTGTGAAATAATCATGCCCTAGGAATCCCTTGTGCAAGTGCACTTGATAGCGGGTGATAGCTAGATGTACCAATGTAAATAGATGTGTGGATGGAAAAATGAACTTCCCCTTCCTATAAAGTGTATGCAAAAATTTAGTCATTTGTCCCTTGTATGGATGCTAGATGGATGCCTTTAGTGCTCTTAGATGCCTTTAGATGCAATCTTAGGTGATGATAATAGATTCTTAGAGCTTGGTCCTTTATTTTGGTCACATAGATTTGTATTTATATGATTCCCTTGGTTGAATTTGTAATTGAAAACTAGAAGGCCAACCCATAGTAAAATAAGATGCCCAAAATAAAATAGGTGAGTAAGATAGAAAGAGGACGAGAGGCACCGGAGGGGGCGAGGGTGCCTAGGCGTTTGCGTCTGGATGGGCGCTGGTGTCCAAAATCATAAAAGATAAAGCAAGAAAGTACCAACTTGGTGAAGGTGTGAAATACTAGAAAGAAGACATGAAACAAAGCAAAGAAGCCAAATATATCTTTTAGTTACTAGTTTTCTCAATAAGAAATCATACGAATGCAAAGAATGTGCTTAGGCCTAGAAATGTACCTAAGTGTGTGATTTTGTGTCTACATTTTCCCCAATTTATTTTATTCGGTGAATAATCAATAACATAAAGTAGATAGAATGTGTGTAGATTTTGTTCATTGTAGATTGTTGGAAAAAGAGTGTTGAGTGGACAAGTGAAATCTGAAGTGATAAAAAATAAAGTATGGAAGATAAGAAGGTGAAGTGACCCTAAGGGTGAAGTGTATGGTGTTGTACCATGTTGTACCTATTGTTGTGCTTCATGAATGGTTGATTCTTGTTTCGTATTAAGGATGGACCTCAAAAGAACAGTGAAAGAGTATTCAAATTCATTTATTATGAAAACTCTTGTAAAACCATGTAAAAGTATGTGAAAAGGAAAGTGTGCACCTGATCTATGAAGAATGAAAAGGATATAAAATGTCCTAAAATGTTGTACAAGAACAAGTTTTTTGGGTGATCTCACACCAAGAGTAATTTTTTTATTGATCTCACACCAAGTACGAGCTTTTGGGTGATCTCATGCCACAAAAGCATAGTGTTGGGGAGAGAGGTCTAGTGTTACCTTCCTTTCATGAATTCTTTCGAATAAGCACCACTACAGATGGTATGTTTCGTGTTGTTCTATTTTTAGTTTTTATTGTCTTGAATTGAAATGGAGAAATAATGTATTACGCTTGTTGGGGGACTTTGCATGTCTTGTAAAACTAGATCTTTGAACTGCTTTATGAAGCTGTGTTGATCTAATAAAGTAATTATAACTTCCTCTAGTCACGGGCACCTAGGAAAGGTCAGGAGTGCCCAAGTGCTAGTGTTTGTATCTACACACTATTGTCTATCTTTGAACTAGGGACCCAAGTCATATGCGGGTCATTTAGAATCTTGTATTTTTCTATCCTATATTGTGTAGGCCCATATTGTAGCTTTAATTTTTGTATGGGGTGACTAATTCACCCGATGTATGCCCCTTGTTTGGGTACATATGTCGTTGATATGAACATGCGGTCTAAATGAGAGGACCTAAAACTGATCTGAATTGTATCCCTATAGGGGGGAGGGGAATGTACATGGTAGAAACTAAATCACATGCAAACAAGATCACTAGAAACATGTAATAAAAGATAGTGTAACAAGTAAGAAGACATGATAGACCACAAATATTGGGTTTCATACATGGTACATCAATCACAATGTCACAAGACAATAAAGACCAAAGTAGCAAAAATCATACATTGTGCACACAAGAAAAAAGGCATAGCCCAAAAACAATGGCATACAATGACAAACAATGACAAGCAAAAGATAAATTAGACAATCATGGTGGAAAATAGTCAAAGAAAATGTTGCACATGAAGCATCCGTCAACATGTTATAAATATAAAAAAGTATGTCAAAGCGTGTATAGATCAATGGAAAGTAGTGTGCTATTAAGAATAGGAAGTAGGAAATAATGAAACAATAGCACATGTGGTGTGTGATAAAGTAGATGCCCACGGGATCCTCGGTGGGGTGGTAAAAGGTATTGTGTCGGGCATCGAGTTTTGTGTGTAAGGATTTGTAGGAAGTCTATATTCACAACTAGAGATCTAGTGAATGTGCATGTGTATTATTACCAACTTAATCTACCTTGAGAATCAGACTTTAAAATCGATCAGGAAAAGTTTTTGAAAAATATTCGCACCAAAGATCTCTACATCTTGAAGTTTCTCCAAGTCCCAAAGTCCAAAAATTCAAAATTTTAGACTTGAGGATTTTCCCTTTTGGGGTTTAATTGGCTTAAATTTGAAACTATGTTTTTCAAGTTCCAAAGTCTAAAACCCCAAAAGTCTAAAATTTTAGACTTTCGGGTTTCAGAACTCTAAGTCATGAATTTTAGAAATTTCCTTATAGAGTTTCAAGTCTAAAACCCTGAAAGTTTGAAATTTCAGACTTTCGAGATTTCAGTTTCAAAACTAATGGTCACGCTTTTTGAAAAAAATCTCTCAGACTTCTGGAGTTTAAAATTTTGAAAGTCTAAAATTTCAAACTTTCAAGTTTTCAGGTTTCGGAACTCTCCCGATCATTTATGAGTCATTTTATTTCGGACTTCTGAAGTCTAAAAGTCGAAAGTCTGAAATTTTAGACTTTCGGGCTTTTGTTTGAGAACTCTTGAGCCTTTTCACTATTTTCAGCCCATAAATATTTGAATCTGAAACCCCAAAATTTTGAATTTCAAAATTTTGAGCTTTGTGTTTCAAACTTTAGAGCTCTCTACGAATTTAATTCCCACCTACATTCGTATGGATTGGAATTTCACCATTAATATTGGGTTTTTTCTATTTAAATCACATTTTCACCTGACACTTTTCTCTGACAACTGATTTTCTTGTATTTCATACTTTTCAACGTCATCCTCAAGGTATTTTTATTTTTGGTCTTTTCTTTTGCTTTAAGATCTTTTTTTTGTTTCCTCCTTGTTTATTTTCTTTGTTCTTCCTCTACATACCTTGGGAAATGAAAAATCTATTTCCCACCATGATTCCACGATTTGAGTTTCTACAGGCACTCACAGTTGTAGGGATCCTCTCGAGTTCTCTAATTTTCCCCCTTGACACCTTTTGTTTTTTCAAATTTCGGAGATCCACATTTTTAGAGAACCCATTTTTAGTATTGAGCCTTGGATTGTTCGGCGCTTCTTATTTTGGGGATTGTGCCATTCAAACTTTGGAGTTCTTATTTTTGGTATTTTGGATGTCTTCATTTTGGAGGTTTCCATTTCAGAATTTTAGACTTCTTCATTTCGGAGATTTTCATTTTGGGTTTTCAGACTTCTCCACTTCATGTTTTTGGAACTTATCACTTTAGACTTCTCCACTTGGGTTTTCAGAGGTTTCTGATTTTTAGGTTTTCGGACTTCTCTGATTTGAAGGTTTCTATTTCAGAATTTCAGACTTCTCCTCTTCGAGTTTTTAATTTTTGAGTTTTCAGAGGTTGAAGATTTTTGTGTTTTCGGACTACCTTCTTTGGCATTTCAGAATGTAGAATTTGATGTCTACTTCCACTTCCAAGGGCAAGGAAAAAATGAAATACTCGTTCCTCGGGGTTGCCCCTCACTCTTGCTTATCTTCTGACCTGGGGAACATAGGGGACACTGACCTTGGACAAATTGATTTTCCAGACTTTTGGGAAAGGGTGAAGGCCCCAAATAAGAAACCATGGATGTAGGCTATATATGACAGCGGGATTTCTCTTGCTTCTAGTTTTCCCACATCCATGCATTACCTAGAATTTTTTTGGGTCGTAGTAGCCCATTATAATGAAGAATTTATTTCAATTAAATATGTCGAAGGAAAATTCATGATCTGCTTGGACCCATATTTCTTTGAAGATTTTCTCAAAATCCATGATGTTGAAGATTACGCCATAATTTCACCAGAATCAGCGGTGGAACATTGGGACAAAGAAGCGAGTTGTGTATGAGGTTCGTGTTAAAAACCTATCGGCCAAGAGAGTTGCTAAATTGCAAAGACCATGCATCGGTCATATTTTATTCAGGAGTTCAGTGACCTTATTGTGCTACTAAGCATAGTCTCGGGTCTTCCTTCCACAAAGTAATTTTACGAGTGGATGAACTATATCATGACCATAAAAAATAATAAGGAATTTATCAGATGGGGTGAGAAAATCAGTAGCTCCATTTGCTATCAGTTGAGTAAATTACATTCTTCAAAATGTTTCTATATGACATCCTTCTTGGTTTGTGCCACAATTGTCATGGGAGATTTCACCGGATTGAATACCAAGGGTATTCGAAACACCTCTCAAATATATGATTTCTATCCTCAACTCACACTAGATGAGGGAAACAAACACTTCCATGAGGATCAATGATGCCTTCTTTATTGTTATCCTCTACCATTTTGATAAGGAGTTGTATAATTAGAGAATTTATGATGAAGCCTTCAAGGAAGTGCGCAAGTGGGGAGCTATCTATCTTCAGTTCCCCACATTTACTTATATTTGAATTCTTGGTTTCATGGGTGCTCCCAACAAGCTACCTAGATGTCCCACTAACAAGTGGGTCTTATTAGAGTTGGTTCGGCAATTGCTAGATTACCACAAGATCCAGAATAAAATGTAAAAAGTGGGAATGCAATTCCCTATTTCAATTGGAAGATACACTTGCCCAAATATTTACAAGGCCAAGAATGTAGATGCGGAAATGGCAAAGGTAACCTTGAGAACTTTCCATCCACTGGACCAATTTTGACTATTGGGGAAAATTCAGTGAGACATGTCGGTCCAGTTCCCATGTGCCCTAGTTATAAGATATTTGGATCCATTTTTAGGATGAATTTATCATCTGATAGAGAGATTATGAATGGCTAACTTTGGATGAAGTTCGGTAATTTGGAATAGCGATGTACTAAAAGACATGCAGGACAATGATGAAGTTTTGGATGAATTGTATAAAAGTAATAATATTGCCAATCAACCATTGCCATGGATTGATTGGTATGTGGAAGAATGTTGCAACACAAAGGAAAGGGTGGGACCCATTTTGTAAAGAACTCATAATTAGTTGGTTACCTTGGGAATCTCACCCAAGGGGTTAGAGCAACCTACAAATATAGGGGGCCATCAACCATGAGCCAATCAACACCCACAAAGGGGAAAAGGTCGACCCAAAAGACCCATATGGTTCCAAAAATATTTCATTTGTTGTTGGGAGCTCATCTCTTTCCAAGGCTCCTGTTCCCAAATTCATGCCTCCAACAACACCTGTGACAGAAATAGTTGAAGTCAGTGATTCTCCTAGTGTCCCACAAGACCCATCATTTCCCTCTTCTCTTCCATTGTCCCTTCCTATATCAGTTCCTTCCACTTCTACCATCATTTCTTCTTTCCCATCACCTTCCATGGCCCAAGTATTCTCATCCCTTCCAGTTCTCTTAGCTGGAGAAACTATTGGGTCACCCATTTCTACCTCACTTCCCCTAACACTTCCATTTTCCTCCATCTCATCCCCTAACATTATTGTATCAACTCCTATGGAAGTCCTCACATCCACCCCATCCATCACTACCACTACCATTCAAATGCCAACTAATGTTGTTGGTACTCTTGTGGTGGCTAATGTTTGATCCTTGAGTCAACAATGATATCTTCATCAAAGCATCAACCATGCCAAAAAGGTTGTTACGACAAACTCCAAAGAAAAAAATAAAGTTCCTCTGGGAGATGTGATATATCTGAGCATATTGGAACATACCCTAAAGAGATAGGCCAAGAGGCCAAATATTGTTTCAATCCTAATAGTGAATGCATCTAGGGAACGAGTTGTGGAGGTTACCACTCCCATTGAGGGAAAAAATAAGGAAACAATTACAGCTACAGATTATCAGATTTCTAGATTCTCATTGGGAAAAGCCACTCATGAAGGAGAAAAGAAAGATGTACACACTAATCTTAGAAATTTGATAAAAAAATATGATAAGTATAAAGCTTCCAAGGATGAGCTCAAGGCCAAGGTCGAGTAGCTCACTACATTGCTACGGAAAGTAACAAAGCCAACTCCATCTACTGAGGTCTCAACTACTATGACCATGATAGTTTCATCTACTATTGATGATATTTCTTATCACGAGATTGAAAATATAGGCCAGAAAGGGAGATCAATAGATGGATGGATGGAACATATATTGCAGGAGGTTGACCCTTTAATTAAAGAAGTTGTTGAGATATACAATGATTTACTAGGTTGGGAAAAATACTATTTGTAAAATGGATGAAGCTTTTCAGAAGATAATAACAATCTGAATTTGAATTTGGAAACATGGAGTGAGATTAGAGAGGAAGATTTAGATCTACTCCTCCAAGAGGATGTAATTGATGATGTTGCAAAGTTGTTCGAATATCAAAAGGCCATGGAATTCGGTGTCAGGTGCTACAAGATCTAATTAAGAAGTTAGATGATAAATGAGTGGAGATTATAGATGCTTTGAATGACATATCAGAATAATTTGATATTGTTAACTGTAAATTCTTCAATGAAAATATCAACGCTCTTCCAGAGGAGCAAATCAAGTAGAATTTTAAGGATTTGGTGAAATGTGATGATGAAGTTACTAAAACTTTTTGCAAGTGAATCTATTGACAAGTTGGTTTTATGCCAAAATTTCACAAGAATATTGAAGAAATTTTTGAGTAAACTTAGAAGAGTTCCAGCTAAAATCACGAGGGAAATTAAGACAACATATGTGGTAAATCACTACGCATGTGGGCCCAGGGATGAGGAAATTCAAGGAATCATTAAACACTTCATCGAGTATAAACATTGAATGGATGCATGGGAGGAAACACAACAAAAACTTGTAGATGAGGAAGGTGTTGCTAGAACTAGGCCAAAGTTGAATGGCCATGAAAGGACAGATCCAAGCTCTGGATCGGTCAGAGTTGTAGGGTTGACTAAGTCAAACCCTTGCAACAAATTTGCTATTTTTATGGGAGCATGTTCCCTTGAATTAATGACATTTCTATTATTAGTAAATGTTAGTTAAGGGCCCAGCTATAATGGCTCAGCCTAAAAGAACTTATAAATAGTTAGGTTTATGGAGTCATTGAGGGATCATATTTTGGTGAAGTTGCTCTTCAAGCTTGGAAGAGTGCTTCAAAGATTTAAATAACCTTTTAATTATATTCAGAGAGATATCTTTCCTTGAAGAAACTGATTTATTGTGCTAAATGGTTGATTTATATATGCTTTGTGAATGTATGATTCCTTAGTATAGATGGTTAGCTTGCCTTTATTTCAGATCATTTTGTTTCATGTTATGGAAAAGTGATATAACATCTTTTATGTTAGTTGTGGAAAAAAAAATTCCTTCATGTCATTTAAAGTTATATTATCGTTAGCCATCATCGGTGAAATGAATGTTTGATATGTGCATGTGTTTTATCCTCGTGGCTAGTTAATTGTGTGTCCAATCCAATTTGGTCTCTCTATTTTGTATGATTCAAGTTTTAACAAAGGAACGCATGCTTCTGGTTTGTGGTATTTTGTGCCCTTTCTAAAGTTGCAATAGGTGAAGGTGACTAACGGTGTCTACATCTTACTCACATTAACCCTTCCTATGATTCAACATATCCTTTTATTTGGTGCATCACCATCCCTAGTTTAGTTTCCTTTTGTAGATCTCTTTCCCTAAAACTCAGAAAAATGTTAGCCTAAGATTAGATAGCCATTTTATTGCATTAGGGGTAGTACAACACTTAGTTTAGGAAAAGGAAGCCACCTTCTTTAGAGGTTCACCTTGAACCCAAGTCCCATAACTTGAGAGGTGATCCCATGTGTCCCAATCACACTAAAAAACATGCGTATAGCCTGGCCATTCGAGGGGTGTAGTGATTTGGAGACAACATGTATATATAAAACATAATGACAGACTATATACCTATCTAGCATGGAAAACAAAGTGTACATGTGAGTATGAGTAAGAAATAATAGATGCAACCAAGATATGGAGTATGTTGTGAATGAGTGGAGTGGAATGGAATGCAATGTGTGAATGTGATAGGAGAATCATTCCCCCTAGCAGATGTGAGTGAATATGATATGAGGTTCATTTATAAAATACCCCTTGACAATCAAGAATGAACCATAGAACAAGAGTGTGTCATCAGGAAATGGTTTGAAAATGTGCACTAGAAAGATAGATCATGAAGCATAGAGCATAAAGAGTGAATGTGGTGAGGTTCATTTCAAATTTAGACCCTCAGTAGTTGAGTATGAACCATGTAACTAGATTGTGTCATAGGGTAGTGACGATACAAGTTGTGTATCACGTTTTTATGGTTGATGCTTAGAAATACAAAGTATGAAGCACGGAGCGTAATAGTAGAAATGAAAGACACACGATAAGGTTAGGATGGGGAGAGGAATAATAAGTGTGATTCCCCCAAGGGTATAATGTAGAAAAGGATCAAGTAACATCACCTAAGATATCATCATTTTCATGGTGAAGCAAATGGAGAAGTGTTCGAGACACGGTAAGAAATAGTATGGGTTTGATCATAGAAAGATCCTTTGCGGTGTAAATAGTACATGCATGTTGTATATTCTTCATCGGTGGAAGGTGGTAGTGGGCAATCATGTGCATACCATTGAGTAAGATTTTGTGTATATCAAGAAATTAATCATTGCAAATAGAAACACGGCCAAAAGGCATGGTAAATGTGATATCAATCAAGGTTTCAAAAATATAAACCAGACTTGGAACCATTTGAGGTTGGACTAGTGAAACCGAGAAGCTGGGTGGTTCAAACTTTAGGAACCAATTTACTAAAAAACACATTAAAAATATATTTTTAATGAAAATAGTATATTTGAAAGATTAGAAATCGTGATTCCAACAATTACAAACAAAATATGCAAATTTTTCTCATGTATATATGTAATTAAGGTGTTTATGGAAAAATGGCATGAACTTCAAGTCAATACACAATACATATATCATATATGAGATTCCGAAATAGAATACATAAATAATGAGGCTCTAAATGGCCTCTATAGTCCAAGACTCCAAAAAAACAACATGTTATGATCATTGATACTACAAGTTACAAAACTCTAGAAGAAGCTAGATGACATAAATGATCAATCATCAAAATCTACACCACTACACGAGAATGGTATCCCGGGCTCATCCTTATCAATATCATCATCATCCTCTAACTCGGACCCATCCAAATCCTCGGGAACATCTACGCAATAATTGTATTGGCATTAGCGATTATCACAAGTGTGACTAGTGCCTACTATGTCTCGTGACGGTGCTATTAGTGGCTCATCATCATGATCCAAACCCATCCACCCCAAGTTATCGAGATCAAACTCTATTGGCTAACTCTCCTCTACCCAATCGATGTTGGATCTATCTCATCCAATATAATGGGATCTATATCAGGTCTTGATTCAAAAGCTGGTTGTGCCTTAGCCAAATGTTATCTTGCACAAAGACAAGATCATTCAACCATTGTTGTTCCAAAAGGTTCGTCTTCTTCATGTGAATCCTCTCAAAGATGAACCGGTTGTGCTCACACCCAAAAGTACTACAAGTTTGGCTCAAGATCCGAATTGTAAACTTTTACAATTGAGGACACTAACTACTAAATGAATCCCACCAATGTGATGCGATAAATAATGTACTGTTTAATTATTAAACAATGACGATAAAAAAGTTAAAAAATAAAATTAAAACTTATAAATTAAAGCATAATTCAACAAATTAGATTGTTTCTTATGCTAAAATTCATGATTATTCATTATAGTTGAATCAAATGAACTTCAAAAACTTAGAATTACTTACGGTTGGTCCACATCCTTGCAATATTTGCATGATTTTTCCCAAAGGTACTTATGGCTCTGCTTTGAAGAAACTTATCGTTGGTGAACCTCAAGTTGTTTCCTCTCATTAGGGACTATGCACTCTATGAACTCATAAAAACCATATTTTACTTCTCATGTTTGATCTTCTCTAAGATGAGCTCTATAATGATATCTTGGGTTGAAAAAAATATCCCGATTGCATGTATAGGGCGATGGAGTTGATTGTTCCATCTATTATCTATAATCTCCCATATAGGCCCATAGTTACCTTGTCTTTGTATGCTTCCCTTATCTACTCATTTTCCTTATCCATATCCTCATAAATGTATCCCATGGCTTATTTTCCCCATCTACCAACATGACACCTTCACAAGAGGCTCAACAATTTTCACAACCTCACGTTGTTTTTTTCCAAAATAAATTGTCAAAAACTTTCTTCTTTGTGTCTTTCCCATCTTATGTGCGACTCCATTTTGATGCATTCAATTCATCACTTGAAAACATATTTTTCAAGTTTTTTTCTTAGGAAAGAATATATTGCAACATGAGGAATTTTGTTTGCAAATCTCATGATGGTTGGCCTAAGAAATTATTTTCCCTCATTGTTTTTCATCATTTGGTTCAATACCCATGAGTGAATGTATATGTATTTTGTGATGCATTTGGCATGCTCTACAGTGTTCTTGATCCAATCATGTTTTCTTATATCCTCAAGCATAAGGTCTATGCAATGTGCAGCACATGGAGTCCAAAATATTGTTTTCTGTTTAGTCTCTAACATCTTACTAGAAAGAACATAGTTAGAGGAATAATCTATTATGATTTGTACAATATTTTCCACCCTCACCTCTACAACAATCTCATCCAAAATTTCAAACAACAAATTTACATCTTTCACCCTATTAGATGCATCAATTGATTTCAAAAGCATAGATCCTTATGGACAAGAGGAAAAAAATTATTATAGTACGGTTCTTGCCATCACTCCACCCATCGACATAATAGTACATATTATTTTGGCCCATGATAATTTACAAATCTTCAAATATTCATCTATGGACACAAATTCTTTTTGTAAAATAAATCCTCTCAAGTCATACATACTAGGGCCTTTGAAGCCATTGCTAGCAACAATGATGGAATCAAACATAGGTTGGTAATAAGGTGAGTGGGTAGTATTGAAAGGGATATCTACATCATACCATCATCTAGCAATGTATTCGAAAGTTTCTTCTTTGTATTGCTTCTTCTAATTGTTATCTAAGGTGGGATGATTTTCTATTGGCATGGAGGAACTAGCAGGTGTGGAAGAACATGGAAAAAATATCTAGATGTTCTTTCTTTTGAGGCCGAGTTTTCATGACTATGAGAGGATGTGTGAAGCATATCTTTGAAAGGGGCCTCTAACATGGATAGAGAGGTCATAGCAAGATCCTTCAACACTTTTTGGGCCATGGCATGTTTCCTCTTTCTCCCTATTGCAGCATCCATTTATTTTTCCTAGCCTTCTCTTTTTATATTTCTCAAACAAGTTTATCATTTCAATCTAATGGCATCATATATCTGGTGCATCACATGGGGAAACTTGGCATCTTTGACCATCCAAGTGTTGTTTCAACTTATAAATTCCCCCCCTTATTTGTTTCTTACAATATTTACAAAATACTTGATTATCAACTATGTTTTCATGGTTCCATGTAGGGTCTTTAACTCAAGGGGCTATTTCATGCAAAGAAATCTAAAAATGCAAATTATATATATATATATATATATATATATATATATTTCCTATTTAATAAGATTTAGAAATAGGGGTAAGTTTAGAACTTAACATACCTTTCAATGTGCACCCAAATGAGGTCAAGAAACACTACAAGCTTGTATATGGGTTTCACCCTCCAAATGTAGATGTGAGTTCCACCACAAAGAGCCCACAAGCAATTCCAAATAAACCCCAAGCTCAATCCAAATAAACACTCTTCAATATTGACCCAAGCCACTAAATCCTTACAAATGAGATATGTGCTCACAAATATAAGTTAGGAAGTATTTATATGGATGATAATATCACCACAAAGAGCCTATAAGCAATGGAAAACAAGCTCCAACTTCCAAGCTCACTCCAAAACTAAACTCTTCAATTTTTTCTCACAATTCTCGCAAATGTTTTTGCTCTTAAATGCTCAATGAGAGAGGTGTGAGGTGAATAAAGGGGAGTCTATATAGTAATAAATTAGAGTTTAGGTTACAAAAATTATAAATTTTTAATTAAAAAGTGTATTTTAAAAAATTGTGTCGTATACCAACGCGCAAGGGCTCAACTCGTCTAGTTTATATCAAAACCAAACTGGTTTGACCGGTTTGGGACCAAACTAGTCAAACAATCCATTTTTTCAACCAATTCACTCTAGAAAAACATCATACCAGTCAAACCATCAGTTACGATTCAATTTGGTTCTAAAAACACCAATATCAATTTGATCGGGATCCAAGGTGCCACCAATGTAGTCAAGCCAAGATTTCCCAAGTGTAAGTGGAGAAGTGTGAGAAGTGTGTGCAAGGAAGATCGATAAATGGAAGACACGAAGGACTTAACTAGTAGTAATGCGAGACATATCCACAATAGAGGTGATGAGAATGATATGGAGAAAGGAAATCATCAAGTTTAAATCCTAGCTAAGCTAAGCCATCATGTGTGTAAATAGTGTCAGAAGCAAGTGGGATCAAATGGAATGTGATGCCAATAAGAGTTGTTTATGAAAAGAGTACATGTGAAAGGAGGAAGTACCGATGTAGGGCATTCATGGGAAGAGGAAGATTATGGTATGACGTCTAATATATTGACAAACCCCAAAAAAATACCATAGAATTAGTAGGAGGGGTTTTTAATTGATATTCACTAGGGCCAATAGCAACGAAAGTATCATTGAAATATGACTCATCGATCTCGAAAGGAGTAAAGTTAATATTTTGTAATGTGTCATCAATAATCTTGATGGTATCAACCTCATCATCAGAACCATAATTTTGGCATTTTCATGTTAGATATAAGTATCGAGGATGTGGGTAGGATTGGAGTCAAATGTAAGAGTGAGGGTATTCTCATGAGGAGGAATAATAGTAGGTATGGGAGTAGACAGGGTGGGTAAAATGATATCAGTAGTGTGAGTGGGAATAGATGGTATGCTTGTAGAGGTGGAAGAAGACTACAAAGCACTAGATTAACCAACGTCATATGTACAATATTTCTAGATGGGATAGGCTATGATGGAGAAATAGGCATAGTAAGTAACAGGGTGATGCGACATAATTCGAATGGATCGGGATTAGCGGAAATGGTATGCTCATAGCCATCATGTAATAATTTAACAAAGCGATGAACTATAGATAGGACAGCACACATTGCATGAATCCATAGTCTACCTAGCAAAATATTAAACTTAAATGAGACATCGATAATGAGAGAATATCATAGGAAAAACATTAGGACCAACTTGTATAGGTAAAATGATGGTGATTTATGCATGTGTGAGTAGTAGAGTCATAGCCACAAATGAGAGTGGAATTTTTAGTAATTAGATTATCAGTAATGTAAATTTTCCTAAGGGAATGCGTATATAAATTTATAGCGAGATACATTGTCAATGATTACACACTTGATGTAAATGGAACCGATAATAATGGTGATAAGCAAAGGTGCAAGTGGATTGTCTTGAGCAGATGGAGGTATATCCTCATCATTAAATGATATAATATGTGGCATGTTTTTAAGAGATTGAATAATATGTGCAAAGGCCATGAGTGAATTATTTCTTTCAATGTGGATAGACTAAAGGATGAACTTTAATGTATGATGACAATCAGTGCATTGCAGCAAGAGATCATAAAGAGAAATTTTTGTAGGTGTATTCTTAAGCTTCTCAATGATGTCATAGCCCTTAGAGGTGGTGGTAGGCATGGTAGAAGTAATTGGTGGTGGAATAGAATATGGTGGAACTATAGCGGAAAGTGTGGCAAGTAGTAGGATGTATTTAGGGATGGATCAACCATATGAGTGATGAAGTGAGGAGGATGTAAAGTACAAACTTTAATGAAATGAGCAACGGTAGTAATCATGCCAAAAATCTTAGTCGGGTGAAAGAGCGATAAGAAGATGGATCCATGAATTCGAGAAGGAGATAGATTTTGATACATTATCGAAGGTAGGGTTTGAACGATGGGGTTCACCAAATGATTTAAAAAATATGGAATGTTAATTGTTAATTTTAAATCATAGATATTGTAGAGTCACATATGATAAATAAATGCTAGAATACATATTTGAAACAAGAAATTAGCTAGATAAATATGAAACCCCAAGTGAAAGAGAGGGAAAGAGTGACTTAGTTGGTTTTTGCGCTATCCCTAGAATTGATACGGACTAGAAACCGATGAACAGGAAGGGTATACTATCAACTTAGCATAGTAAATTATGGAATGGTCGAGATAAACCTAGACTAGGCGCATGTCTTGGGTCGAGGCACCTATGTGCCAAAACCTCTGTTGGGTGCACTGTGGATATGCAAAGCATCTCAAAACATGGCTTTTTGGTGGCACAAGATGGTTGTTAATATTTTATGTTGGTCACCTATGTTTCACTAGATGATTGTTGAATTCACATGCAACTGGAAAGATATGAAGACTTATGAAACACTCAAACTACATCAAATCATAAAAATAAAATATGTAATATGGGGAGTCGGATGACCTCAACGGTTGCTTGACTTAGTGAACTTACGACCGAGCATTGCACTACATCTCAAACTCCATCTATTTCTTGTGAGTGTGTGAAATAATCATACCCTAGGAAGCCCTTGTGCAATTTCACTTGATAGGGGTGATATCTAGATGTACCAATGTAAATAGATGTGTGGATGGAGAAATTACCTTCCCCTTCTTATGAAGTGTATGCATAAAATACATTCCCTTGTCCCTTGTATGGATGTTAGATGGATGCCTTTACTCATCTTAGATGCCTTTGGATGCAAGATTAGGTGGTGATAATAATTTCTTAGAGCTTGGTCCTTTATTTTGGTCACATAGCTTTGTATTTATATGATTCCCTTGGTTGAATTTTGTAATTGACAAACAGGAAGGCTGACCCATAAGAAAATAATATGCCCAAAAGATAAAAGAGGCCCAAAAGAGGTGAGTAAGATAGAAAGAGGATAGGGGTACCCAAAGGGGATGAGGGTGCCTGGGCATCGGCATCCTTGTTGGGAGCTAGTGTCCAGAGTCATAAAATATAAAGCATTAAAGTACCGACTAGGCTATAGGGTGTGAAAGACCAAAAGAATACAAGAAACAAAGCAAAGAGGCCAAAGATAGTTGTAAATTACTAGTTTTCTCACTTAGGAATCATATGAATGCAAGTATGTTATTAGGACCTAGAAATGTACCCAAGTGCGTGATTTTGTGTCTGATAATGAAGGTATAGAGTAGCCAGCAGTCTTCTTTAGTCAAGGCTTGGATGATTATGAAGTACGATCCTCTTTTATGGAAAATAAAATTCTTGTTGTGATAAGAGGTTTGAATATAGGCATGTGGTCTCAATATTAAGATTCATTTGATGGTCTCACACCCAAATGTTAAAGACTTCCTTTTAAGAAAGGACTTAAGTGAGAAGAGGGTAGTGTAGACACAAAATCATGCACATATTAATATTTTACTATGTCATCGGTATGTTGTTATATGCATGAATTTTTATTAGGAAAAGTATTTACTTGTGACATAATCCTTTGTCTATGTACATTATTTGATTGATTTATATTGTGATTCTCTCTTACATTAGTCATTTTTGTATCCACTTCTAGTTAGGTCACAGGGATCCCTATCTATCTATATTTTCACATCTTTCATCATTTATCCTAGGATGTTAGCGCCCACTCTAAACACTAGCGCTGGAGTGCTTGTGTCCATTCTAGGTGCTTTTGTCTTGTTTATTATTTTACGTATTGTGACATTTGAGGTCAGAATTTTAAGATTTCTTATCATTACCCCATGTTTATAGTCAACCTTTTGTGTCACTAGTGTTGAAATTCAAACAAGGGACTTATATATATACACAACATACACACTTTTATTATGGATGGCATCAAAAGGGTTATGACATCTACATACTATCACTACTATCAAAGGGACTACATTTTTGGGTTGCATACACTTCATAGGAAGGGAAGTGTTAAATTCCATACCACACATTTGCATAAAATATCTATAGCCCATTATCTTGGCATCACTAGTGTGATGGAAACCTAAGGAAATTATTCCGCACACAAGCACACAAAACTACATGGAGTCGAGATATAGTGTGGGGCACGATACTAAGATCACTCATCGGGAGACCATTGGGGTCAAGGCAACTTCATATATTGCATATTTTATTCAGATTTAATGTGTTTGTTAGCTTGTGTAGGTAGCTAGAGTTTTGTTTTGCATGTTTTACCGAAACCCTAATGACAAATTTAGAGTGAAAAATTAGATATTAGAGAGACAACCTTCGTACCTAGAAACAAAGAAAATCCTAAAGATTTGCATAGTCAGCAGAGCTCATGCGCCTCTATCCTCCTATGGGTACCCCTGTCCATCCCATTTTAGGCCTCAAAACTCTTCGCAAGCTCCTGTGGCATCATTTCTAGCTAGATATAGTAGATATACAGTCCTAACTATCGTAAATCACACGAAACCATCCAAGTCACATATCTCTTTCATTTTCTTATAGTCTTGGATTTCTTGGATACTTAGCATTTGTATTTTTCTTGTATTTTATCATATTATACATTTTTAGCTACTCTAAAATTATATTTAATTCAATTTATATTAAACCATTTGGTGAACCCCACTCTTATTTGAACTCCTTTCCCTAGGATCCCAAAACCCTCATGGCTAAAAACATGTTTCCATATCCCAAGCATGATATGACCTATATGTGAATGCAAATAGTCTTTTCCAATGATTTGTGAAGAATCTGAATTTCGTGATCGTATGCACTATTCTGAATATGATCCCATATTCCTCCAACAACTCCTTGACTTCCAAAAATCCCTTCCCATTGGTTTCCAAACCCCTGATTTTTGCATAGTCTCCCCTAACCAAAAATTTGCATCATGTTCTCCCTCATCCACCATAGCCACCAATGATGTTTCATCCTCTTCTCCTTCTCTTATAGAAAATGATAACATTAATATAGATTCTTTGCATGATGAGGTTCTTGTTTGTGACAACATGGATGCTAATAATTCTACTTCTAATAATGACAATGTAAATGTGAATGATGATGTTTCTACTAGTAGTCAAGATGAATGTAAATCTATATCTCCTACTATTCCTACTTCTAAAATTGCTTCCAATGATTTCCATAATAAATCTGATGTTAGTACTCCTACAACTCTTTGTATGCTAATGATAATCTTGATGAAATCCTTGCTTGTGAAAATATGAATGATAGTGATTCTAATTATGCTTATGATCATAAACATGATAATGATGATGTTGATTCCTTTACGGTTGTTGAATATGAGTCTACCACTTATCTTTTTCTACTTATGAAATTGCTTCCAATGTTTCCCATGATGACTACACTCCTACCCCTAGTGCACCTCTTACTGTGTCTCATGATCCTACATCTAATATCCCCGTAGAGCCTCCACATTCCTCTCCTCCTCTCACACCTTCATCTAATCCTTCCACATCCACTCTTTATCAAGTTCCCATGATCACTCACAATGGAAAGATCCAACCCCTCACTTATCCAACCATCTCTTTACACGATATCTTATCCCTCATGCATGTTGTTGGTAATTTTTAATCTCAATTTCATACCCTTACCCTTGAAAGTAAGCCTTATTATAATTCCACTGACAATAATTCCC